>JAJHZJ010000276.1:0-1309334 GCA_023548195.1 Bettongia penicillata ogilbyi
GGATCTAAATAAAGGTATTTTAACAATTCCGATTTAAGAGACCAGATTGAAATCATGTGTGTGAAAGGAAAAAATCCACATATCTTTTCGACAGCAGTGAAGTCAATGCAAGATATGCGATTGTACCTGGAAGACACTTGCAAGTACACCATCGTCTATTCCTCCTTTGGCCAAAATGGAAGGTGTATTTGAAGATAACTCATGAAATACCATGTATACTAAGAAGATGTTACATTGCCAACACTGTCTCCCTAAGCTGTCTGCAAGTCTCATATCAACTTGACTCTTCTATCTTTTTACTACTTGTGATATCTTTTTTTTGCCTTTTCCTAGTTGAGGCCTCTACCCATCCAAAGAAATGGTGTTTTTCACTTCCTCTAAAGAGACAAATGTGAAATAATATCTGTAAAGGGTGAAAATCCACATACGTTTTCTAACGCAGTGAAGTCAGTACAAGGTATGCTAGAGTATCTGGCAGACACTTGCTAGTACACAATTGTGCATTCCTCCATTGTCCATCATGGAAGGTGTATTTGGAGATAACTCAAGAAATACAATGTATAATAAGAAGATATTACGTTGTCAGCCTTGACACCCTAAACTCTCTACAAGTGTCCTATCAAGTTGAGTCTTCTATCTTTATCCTGCTTGTGATATCAGTATTTATCCTTTTCCTTGTGGAGGCCTATAGGAATCTAAATAAAGGGATTTTGGCAGTTCCTCCTTAAGAGACAACACTAAAGTAAGGTATGCAAATCGTGAAAATCCACATATTTTATCGAGACCAGTGAAAGAATACCAGGTTTGCTAGTGTACCTGGAAGATGCACACCTTGTATTAACGCGGAAGTTATGGGGGACTCTTTTTACATTAATTCTATGTGCTTTTGGTTTCAGAGCTCGTAAACTTGTGTCCTTCTACTCCGCCATCTTAGCTCCGCCCCCCAACATATCTTTTCGACAGCAGTGAAGTCAATACAAGACAGTACACCATTGTCATTTCCTCAATTGGCCTATTTGGAAGGTGTATTTGAAGAGAACTTAAGAGATACAATATATACTAAGAAGATATTATATTGTCTCCACTGACACCTTAAACTTGCTACAAGTATCCTATCAAGTTGGCTGTTCTATTTTATCCTGCTTGTGATATCAGTATATAGCCATTTCCCTCTTGAGGCCTATGGGGGTTTAATGAAGGCATTTTGACAGTTCCTATTTAAGAGCAGTGAAGTCAATACAGTCAATTTCTCAACTGCACTATTTGGAAGGTGTATTTGAAGATAACTCAAGAGATACAATGTACACTAAGAAGATATTATATTGTCATCACTGACACCTTTAACTCTCTACAAGTATCCTATCAACTTGGCTGTTCTATATTTGTCCTGCTGGTGATATCTGTATATAGTCATTTCCCTGTTGAGGCCTATGGGGATCTAAATAAAGGCACTTTAACAGTTCCTATTTAAGAGACAAGATTGAAAACATGTATGTGAAAGGAAAAAATCCACATATTTTTTCGACAGCAGTGAAGTCCATACAAGATATGCGATTGTAGTTGGAAGATACTTGGAAGTACACCATCGTCTATTGCTCCTTTGGCTGAAGTGGAAGGTGTATTTGAAGATAACTCAGGAAATACCATGTATACTAAGAAGATCTTACATTGTCAACACTGTCTCCCTAAGCTGTCTGCAAGTCTCATATCAGCTTGACTCTTCTATCTTTTTCCTGCTTGTGATATCAGTTTTTTGCCTTTTCCTATTTGAGGCCTTCAGGCATCCAAAGGAGTGGTGTTTGTCACTTCCTCTAAAGAGACAACTGAGAAATAATATCTGTAAAGGGTGAAAATCCACATATGTTTTCTAGAGCAGTGACGTCAGTACAAGCTATGCTAGAGTATATGGAAGACACTTGCTAGTACACAATTGGGCATTCCTCCACTGTCCACCATGGAAGGTGTATTTGGCGATAACTCAAGATATACAATGTATAATAAGAAGATATTACATTGTCAGCCTTGACACCCAAAACTCTCTACAAGTGTCCTATCAAGCTGACTCTTCTGTTTTTATCCTGCTTGTGATATCAGTATTTATCCTTTCCCTGGTTGAAGCCTGGAGGAATCTAAATAAAGGCATTTTGCCAGTTCCTCCTTAAGAGACAACACTGAAGTAAGATATGTAAATGCTGAAAATCCACATATTTTATCGAGAGCAGTGAAAACAATACAAGGTATACTAGTGTTCCTGGAAGATGCTTGGGAGTACACCATTGTCAATTGCTCCATTGCCCTACTTGGAAGGTGTATTTGAAGATACCTCAAGAGATACAATGTATAGTAAGAAGATATTATATTGTCACCACTGACACCTTAAACTTGCTACAAGTATCGTATCAACTTGGCTGTTCTATCTTTATCCTGCTTGTGATATCCGTATATAGCCATTTCCCTGTTGAGGCCTATGGGGATATAAATAAAGGCATTTTAACAGTTCCTATTTAAGAGACAAAATTGAAATCATGTATGTAAAAGGAAAAAATCCACATATCTTTTCGACAGCAGTGAAGTCAATACAAGATATGCGATTGTAGCTGGAAGACACTTGCATGTACACCATCGTCTATTGCTCCTTTTTTCCAAAATGGAAGGGGTATTTGAAGATAACTCAGGAAATGCCATGTATACTAAGAATATGTTACATTGTCAACACTGTCTCCCTAAGCTTTCTGCAAGTCTCATATCAACTTGTCTCTTCTATCTATTTCCAGCTTGTGATATCCGTTTTTTGCCTTTTCCTAGTTGAGGCCTCTAGCCATCCAAAGGAATGGTGTTTGTCACTTCCTCTAAAGAGACAACTGTGAAATAATATCTGTAACGGGTGAAAATCCACATATGTTTTCTACAGCAGTGACGTCAGTACAAGCTATGCTAGAGTATATGGAAGAAACTTGCTAGTACACAATTGGGCATTCCTCCATTGTCCACCATGGACGGTGTATTTGGAGATAACTCAAGAAATACAATGTATAATAAGAAGATATTACATTGTCAGCCTTGACACCCTAAACTCTCTACAAGTGTCCTATCAAGCTGACTCTTCTATTTTTATCCTGCTTGTGATATCAGTATTTATCCTTTCCCTGGTTGAAGCCTGGAGGAAACTAAATAAAGGCATTTGGGCAGTTCCTCCATAAGAGATAACACTGAAGTAAGGTGTGTAAATGGTGAAAATCCACATATTTTATCCAGAGCAGTAAAAACAATACCAGGTATTCTAGTGTACCTGGAAGATACTTGCAAGTACACCATTGTCATTTGCTCCATTCGTCTATTTGGAAGGTGTATTTGAAGATACCTCAAGAGATACAATGTATAGTGAGAAGATATTATATTGTCACCACTGACACCTTAAACTTGCTACAAGTATCGTATCAACTTGGCTGTTCTATCTTTATCCTGCTTGTGATATCCGTATATAGCCATTTCCCTGTTGAGGCCTATGGGGATATAAATAAAGGCATTTTAACAGTTCCTATTTAAGAGACAAGATTGAAATCATGTATGTCAAAGGAAAAAATCCATATATCTTTTCGACAGCAGTGAAGTCTATACAAGATATGCGATTGTAGCTGGAAGACACTTGCAAGTACACCATCCTCTTTTGCTCCTTTGGCAAAAATGGAAGGTGTATTTGAAGATAACTCAGGAAATACCATGTATACTAAGATAATGTTACATTGTCAACACTGTCTCCCTAAGCTGTCTGCAAGTCTCATATCAACTTGCCTCTTCTATGTTTTTCCTGCTTGTGATATCCGTTTTCTCCCTTTTCCTATTTGAGACCTCTAGCCATCCAAAGGAATGGTGTTTGTCACTTCCGCTAAGGAGACAAGTGTGAAATAATATATGTAAAGAGTGAAAATGCACATAAGTTTTCTACAGCACTGAAGTCAGTACAAGCTATGCGAGAGTATCTGGAAGACACTTGCTAAGACACAATTGTCCATTCCTCCATTGTCCACCATGGAAGGTGTATTTGGAGATAACTAAAGAAATACAATTTATAATAACAAGACATTACATTGTCAACCTAGACACACTAAACTCTCTACAAGTGTCCTATCAAGTTGACTCTTCTATCTTTATCCTGCTTGTGATATCAGTATTTATCCTTTCCCTGGTTGAGGCCTATAGGAATATAAATAAAGGAATTTTGGCAGTTCCTCCTTAAGAGACAACATTGAAGTAAGGTATGTAAATGGTGAAAATCCACATATTTTATCGAGAGCAGTGAAAACAATAGTAGGTATTCTAGTGTACCTGAAAGATGCCTGCAAGTACACCATTGTCAATTGCTCCATTGCCCTAATTGGAAGGTGTATTTGAAGATGACTCAAGAGATACAATGTACACTAAGAAGATATTAAATTGTCATCACTGACACCTTAAACTCTCCACAAGTATCCTATCAACTTGACTCTTCTATCTTTATTCTGATTGTGATATCAGTATGTAGCCATTTCCCTGTTGAGACCTATGGGGATCTGAATAAAGGCATTTTAACAGTTCCTATTTAAGAGAAAAGACTGAAATCATGTATGTAAAAAGAAGAAATCCACATATCTTTTCGACAGCAGTGAAGTCAATACAAGATATACGATTGTAGCTGGAAGACACTTGCAGGTACACCATGGTCTATTGCTCCTTTGGACAAAATGGAAGGTGTATTTGAAGATAACTCAGGAAATACCATGTATACTAAGAATATGTTACATTGTCAACACTGTCTCCCTAAGCTGTCTGCATGTCTCATATCAACTTGTCTCTTCTATCTATTTCCAGCTTGTGGTATCCGTTTTTTGCCTTTTCCTAGTTGAGGCCTCTAGCCATCCAAAGGAATGGTGTTTGTCACTTCCTCTAAAGAGACAACTGTGAAATAATATCTGTAAAGGGTGAAAATCCACATATATTCTCTACAGCAGTGAAGTGAGTACAAGCTATGCTGGTGTATCTGGAGGTCACTTGCTAGTACACAATTTTGCATTCCTCCATTGTCCACCATGGAAGGTGTATTTGGAGATAACTGAAGAGATACAACGTATACTAAGAAGATATTATATTGTCATCACTGACCCCTTAAAATCTCTATAAGTATCCTATCAACTTGGCTCTTCTACCTTTATCCTGCTTGTGGTATCAGTATATATCCATTTCCCTGTTCAGGCCTATGGGGATCTAAATAAAGGCATTTTAACAGTTCCTATTTAAGAGACAAGATTGAAATCATGTATGTGAAAGGAAAAAATCCACATATCTTTTCGACAGTAGTGAAGTCAATACAAGATACGAGACTGTAGCTGGAACACACTTGCAAGTACACCATCGTCTATGGCTCCTTTTTTCCAAAATGGAAGGTGTATTTGAAGATAACTCAGGAAATACCATGTATACTAAGAAGATGTTACATTGTCAACAGTGTCTCCCTAATCTGTCTGCAAGTCTCATATCAACTTGACTCTTCTATCTTTTTCCTCCTTGTGATATCCGTTTTTTGTCTTTTCCTAGTTGAGGCCTCTAGCCATCCAAAGGAATGGTGATTGTCACTTCCTCTAAAGAGACAACTGTGAAATAATATCTGTAAAGGGTGAAAATCCACATATATTCTCTACAGCAGTGAAGTCGGTTCAAGCTATGCTAGAGTATCTGGAAAACACTTGCTAGTACTCAATTGTGCATTCCTCCATTGTCCACCATGGAAGGTGTATTTGTAGATAACTGAAGAGATACAATGTATACTAAGAACATATTATATTGTCATCACTGACACCTTAAACTCTCTACAAGTATCCTATCAACTTGGCTCTTCTATCGTTATCCTGCTTGTGGTATCTGTATATAGACATTTCCCTGTTGAGGCCTATGGGGATCTAAATAAAGGCATTTTAACAGTTCCTACTTAAGAGACATGATTGAAATCATGTATGTAAAAGGAAAAAATCCAGATATCTCTTCGACAGCAGTGAAGTCAATACAAGATATGCAATTGTAGCTGGAAGAAACATACAAGTACACCATCATCTATTGCTCCTTTGGCCAAAATGGAAGATGTATTTGAAGATAACTCAGGAAATACAATGTATACTAAGAAGATGTTACATTGTCAACCCTGTGTCCCAAAGCTGTCTCCAAGTCTCATATCAACTTGACTCTTCTATCTTTTACCTGCTTGTGATATCAGTATTTATCCTTTTCCTGGTTGAGGCCTATAGGAATCTAAATAAAGGAATTTTGGCAGTTCCTGCTTAAGAGACAACATTGAAGTAAGGTATGTAAAGGGTGAAAATCCACATATTTTATCGAGAGCAGTGAAAACAATATCAGGTATTCCAGTGTACCTGGAAGATGCCTACAAGCACTGCATTGTCAATTGTTCCATTGCCCTAATTCGAAGGTGTATTTGAAGATAACTCAAGAGATACAATGTATACTAAGAAGATATTATATTGTCATCACTGCCATCTTGAACTCTGTACAAGTATCCTATCAACTTGGCTCTTCTATCTTTATCCTGCTTCTGATATCAGTATTTATCCTTTTCCTTGTTGAGGCCTATAGGAAATTTAATAAAGGCATTTTGGCAGTTCCCCCTTAAGAGACAATACAGACATAAGGTATGTAAATGGTGAAAATCCACATATTTTATCGAGAGCAGTGAAAACAATACCAGCTATTCTAGTGTACCTGGAAGATTCTTGCAAGTACACCATTGTCATTTGCTCCATTTCCCTATTTGGAAGGTGTATTTGAAGATAACTCAAGAGATACAATGTTACTAAGAAATTATTATATTGTCACCACTGACACCTTAAACTTGCTACCAGTATCCTATCAACTTGGCTGTTCTATCATTATCCTGCTTGTGATATCCGTATATACCCATTTCCCTGTTGAGGCCTATGGGGATCTAAATAAAGGCATTTTAACAATTCCTCTTTAAGAGACAAGATTGAAATCATGCAGGTAAAAGGAAAAAATCCACATATCTTTTCGACAGCAGTGAAGTTAATACAAGATATGCGATTGTAGCTGGAAGACAATTGCAAGTACACCATCGTCTATTGCTCCTTTTTTCCAAAATGGAAGGTGTTTTTGAAGATAACTCAGGAAATACCATGTATACTAAGAATATGTTACATTGTCAACACTGTCCACATATGTTTTCTACAGCAGTGAAGTCAGTAAAAGCTATGCTAGAGTATTTGGAAAACAATTGCTAGTACAAAATTGTGCATTCCTCCATTGTCCACAATGGAAGGTGTATTTGGAGATAACTCAAGAAATACAATGTATAATAACAAGACATTACATTGTCAGCCTAGACACACTAAACTCTCTACAAGTGTCCTATCAAGTTGGCTCTTCTATCTTTTTCCTGCTTGTGATATCAGTTTTATGCCTTTTTCTATTTGTGGCCTCCAGCCATCCAAAGGAATGGTGTTTGTCACTTCCTCTAAAGAGACAGCTGTGAAATAATATCTGTAAAGGGTGAAAATCCACATATGTTTTCTACAGCAGTGAAGTCAGTGCAAGCTATGCTAGAGTATCTGGAAGACACTTGCTAGTACACAATTGTGCATTCCTCCATTGTCCACCATGGAAGGTTTATTTGGAGATAACTCAAGAAATTCAATGTATAATAAGAAGATATTACATTGTCAGCCTTGCCACCCAAAACTCTCTACAAGTGTCCTATCAAGTTGACTCTTCTATCTTTATCCTGCTTGTGATATCAGTATTTATCCTTTCCCTGGTTGACGCCTGGAGGAATCTAAATAAATGCATTTTGGCAGTTCCTCCTTAAGAGACAACACTGAAGTAAGGTATGTAAATGGTGAAAATCCACATATTTTATCGAGAGCAGTGAAAACAGTACCAGGTATTCTAGTGTACCTGGAAGATACTTGCAAGTACCCCATTGTCAATTGCTCCATTGCCCTACGTGGAAGGAGTATTTGAAGATTACTCAAGAGATGAAATGTATACTAAGAAGATATTACATTGTCATCACCGACACCTTAAACTCTCTACAAGTATCCTATCACCTTCGCTCTTCCATCTTTATCCTGCTGATGATATCAGTATGTAGCCATTTCCCTGTTGGGGCCAAAGGGGATCTAAATAAAGGCATTTTAACAGTTCCTATTTAAGCGACAAGACTGAAATCATGTATGTAAAAGGAAAAAATCCACATATCTTTTCGACAGCAGTAAAGTCAATACAAGATATGCGATTGTAGCTGGAAGACACTTGGAATTACACCATCGTCTAGTGCTCCTTTCGCCAAAATGAAAGGTGTATTTGAAGATAAATCAGGAAATACCATGTATACTAAGAAGATGTTACATTTTCAACACTGTCTCCCTAAGCTGTCTGCAAGTCTCATATCAGCTTGACTCTTCTATCTTTTTCCTGCTTGTCATATCAGTTTTTTGCCTTTTCCAATTTGAGGCCTCCAGCCATCCAAAGGAATGGTGCTTGTCACTTCCTCTAAAGAGACAACTGTGAAATAATATCTGTAAAGGGTGAAAATCCACATATGTTTTCTACAGCAGTGAAGTAAGTACAAGCTATGCTAGCGTATCGGGAAGACACTTGCTAGAACACAATTGTGCATTCCTCCATTGTCCACCATGGAAGGTGTATTTGGAGATATCTCAAAAAAAACAACGTATAATAAGAAGATATTACATTGTCAGCCTTGACACCCAAAACTCTCTACAAGTGTCCTATCAAGTTGACTCTTCTATCTTTATCCTGCTTGTGATATCAGTATTTATCTTTTCCCTGGTTGAAGCCTGGAGGAATCTAAATAAAGGCATTTTGGCAGTTCCTCCTTAAGAGACAACACTGAAGTAAGGTATGTAAATGCTGAAAATCCACATATTTTATCAAGAGCAGTGAAAACAATACAAGGTATTCTAGTATACCTGGAAGACACTTGCCAGTACACCATTGTCATTTGCTCCATTGGCCTATTTTTAAGGTGTATTTGAAGATAACTCAAGAGATACAATGTATACTAAGAAGATATTATATTGTCCTCACTGACACCTTAAACTTGCTACAAGTATCCTATCAACTTGGCTGTTCTATCTTTATCCTGCTTCTGATATCAGTATATAGCCATTTCTCTGTTGAGGCCTATGGGGATCTAAATAAAGGCATTTTAACGGTTCCTATTTAAGAGACAAGATTGAAATCATGTATGTAAAAGGAAAGAAATCCACATATCTTTTCTTTTCTTTTCATTCCTTTTTTTTTTAAATTTATTTATTTATTTATTTAATTTTCTTACATTCATTTTCACAAATTTTTGGGTTCCAAATTTTCTCCCCTTTTATCCCCTCCGCCCACCCCATATCCCAAGCAATCTAATTTTCCCTATCTCCAATCTGCCCTCTCTTCTGTCATCTCTCCCTTCTCTTGTCTCCGTCTTCTCTTTTCTCCTGTAGGGCCCGATGACTTTCTATTCCTCCTTAACTGTATGTCTTCTTTCCTAGTTGCAACAACAATACTAAACAGTTGTTCCTAAAACTTTGAGTTCCAAATTCTCCCCATCCCTCCCTCCCCACCCATTCTCTTTGGGACAGCAGGCAATTCAATATAGACCATGTCTGCCTAGTTTTGCCAATGACCTCCCTGATAGTCGTGTTGTGTAAGACTAACTGGATTACCATCCCTCCTCATCTGCCCCTCCTTTTTTCTCTTCTGTCTTTTGATCCTGTCCCTCCCCAAGTGTTGACTTCAAATTGCTCCCTCCTCCCTTTGCCCACCCTTCCATCACCCCCCTTGCAATATCTCTTTCTCCCCCACTTTCTTATACTGTAAGATAGGTTTTCATACCAAAATGAGTGTGCATTTCACTCCTTCGTTTATTCAAATGTGATGAGGGTAAAGCTTCTTGTTTTTTTTTTTTTTCTCAGCTCTCCTCTTTTTCCCTCCACTAAGAAAAACTCCTACCTGCCTCTAAAGTGACATATAGTTACCCCCTTCCCTTTCCCTCTCTTTCCTCCCCATACATTTCTCTCTCAACATTTGCCCTAGTTTCTTTTAAGGTATGGTCCCATCCTATTCAGTTCAATCTGTGCTCTCTATCTCTGTATGTGTGTGCATGTGTGTATGTGTGTGCATGCGTGTACATGTGTGTGTGTGGTCCCAACAACTACCCAGATACTGAAAAGTTTTAAGAGTTAGAAATATTTTCTTTCCCTGTATGAGTGTAAACAGTTCACTTCTGGTAAGTCCTTTAAGACTTCTCTTTGCTGTTTCCTTTTTCATGCTTCTTCTCATTCTTGTGTTTGAAAGTCAATTTTTCTTTTCAGCTCTGGTTTTTTCATCAAGAATGTTTGAAAGTCCTCTGTTTCATTGAAAGACCATATTTTCCCTTGAAGTATTATACTCAGTTTAGCTGGGTAGGTGATTCTTGGTTTGAGTCCTAGTTCCTTTGCCTTCTGGAATATCCTATTCCACGCCCTTCGATCCCTTAATGTAGAAGCTGCTAGATCTTGGGTTATCCTGATTGTATTTCCACAGTACTGGAATTCTTTCTTTCTAGCTGCTTCTAAGATTTTTTCCTTGAGCTGGGAGTTCTGGAATTTGGCCACAATGTTCCTAGGAGTTTCTCTTTTTGGATCTCTTTCAGGTGGTGATCGATGGATTTTTTCAATACATATTTTGCCCTCTGGTTCTAGAATGTCAGGGCAGTTTTCCTTGATAATTTCATGGAAGATGATGTCTAGGCTCTTTTTTTGATCATGACTTTCAGGTAGTGCCATAATTTTTAAATTGTCTCTCCTGGATGTATTTTCCAGGTTAGTTGTTTTTCCCATGAGATATTTCACATTCTCTTCCATTTTTTCCTTCTTTTGGTTTTGTTTGGTGATTTCTTGGTTTCTCGTAAAGTCATTAGACTCCATCTGTTCCATTCTAATTTTGAGAGAGGTATTAAATTCAGTGAGCTTTTGAGCCTCTTTTTCCATTTGGCTCACTCTGCTTTTGAAAGCATTCTTCTCCTCATTGGCTTTTTGAACCTCCTTTGCCAATTGAGTGAGCCTATTTTTCAAGGTGTTAATTTCCTCAGCATTTTTTGGGTCTTCTTTACCAAGGTATTGACCCGGTTTTCATACTTTTGTTGCATCTCTGACATTTCTCTTCCCTGTTTTTCCTCTACCTGTCTAACTTACTTTTCAAAATCCTTTTTGAGCTCTTCCAGGGCGTGAGCCCACCCGCCACCCCCCTGGGGTGTCTGGGGTACTGAGACCCCGCCCTCCACGTCTTTCCCTGATGGCAAGGATACGTCCTCATCATCAGATCCGAAGGTCGGGATCATTTGCATTTGTTGGAGAAAACTCTCAAAAGTCTTACTTTTCTTCCCTTTTCTAGGCATTTTCCCAGCCAGTTACTTGGCTTCTGAGTTTCCCTTCCACCCCAGCCTGGATCCGCCCAGCTAGTGCTTGGCCTCTGAGATTTACATGGGCTTTCCTCCTGCCGGCTGTCAATCAGTGAGCTTTAGTTCAGGAGCTGGGGTGGGGCCAGGGCCGCCTCCGAGACTCTGATACCTCAGGGGCTTTATGCAGAGACTTTCAGGAATGGAGTGGGTGGGGGCGGGGTGGGGGGCCCGCCTCCTAAACCCCGCTCCCTTGGGGGCTTTAAGCAGAAGACTTCAGTAACAGAGCGGGGTGGGGGCAGGGCCGTCTTCCAGGCTCAACTCCGTCAGGTCTTATGCAGGAATCTTCCGTAATGAAGATCCTGCCTGTTGCTGGGGGATTCCTGGGTCCCAGTCCGCTGCCGCCTCAGCCGTCGCCCACACCTCTGCCTCCGTCGCTTCTTGCCCCCGTCTCTGCCGCCACCGCTTCCTCCCGGAGGGGACCGAGTCACAGAGATGCCCGGCTTCCCCTCTCCTCCAGCCCACCCTCTCTCACTGACCTGTAGCTTCTGTGGGCAGAGGGACTTTCGCGGCTGCCGGAGCTTCTGTCTCTGCAGCCTGCTCGGAACAGCTTCTCTGGGGCCACGGCCAAGGGAGCGTTGGGGGTGGAGTCCACTTTCCGGGGCGCGCCGGACTCTGGGGATGGGTCTCCAGGGCTCCCTGGAACAGAAATCTCTTCCACTCTGCTTCTGCACACCATGTATTAACCCAGAAGTTATGGGGGACTCTGTTTACATTAATTCTATGGGCTTTTGGTTTCGGTGCTCGTAAACGCGCGTCCTTCTACTCTGCCATCTTGGCTCCGCCCCTCCACATATCTTTTCGACAGCAGTGAAGTCAATACAAGATATGCGATTGTTGCTCGAAGACACTTGCAAGTACACCATCGTCTATTGCTCCTTTGGCCAAAATGGAAGGTGTATTTGAAGATAACTGAGGAAATACCATGTATACTAAGAAGATGTTACATTGTCAACACTGTCTCCCTAAGCTGTCTGCAAGTCTCATATCAACTTGACTCTTCTATCTTTTTCCTGCTTCTGATATCAGTATTTTCCCTTTTCCTAGTTGAGGCCTATAGCCATCCAAAGGAATGGTGTTTGTCACTTCCTTTAAAGAGAGAACTGTAAATTAATATATGTAAAGGGTGAAAATCCACTTATGTTTTCTACAGCAGTGAAGTCAGTACAAGCTATGGTAGAGTATCTGCAAGACACTGCTAGTACACAATTTTCCGTTCCTCAATTATCCACCATGGAAGGTGTATTTGGATATAACTCAAGAAATACAATGTATAATAAGAAGATATTACATTGTCAGCCTTGACACCTTAACTCTCTACATGTGTCCTATCAAGATGACTCTTCTACCTTTATCCTGCTTGTGATATCAGTATTTATCCTTTTCCTTGTTGAGGCATATAGGAATCCATATAAACGCATTTTGGAAGTTCCTACTTAAGAGACAACACTGAAGTAAGGTATGTAAATGGTGAAAGTCGACATATTTTATCAATAGCAGTGAAAACAATACATGGTATTCTAGTGTACCTGGAAGATACTTGCCAGTACCCCATTGTCAATTGCTCTATTGGCCTATTTGGAAGGTGTATTTGAAGATAACTCAAGAGATACAATGTATACTAAGAACATATCATATTGTCACCGCTGACACCTTAACCTTGCTACAAGTATCCTATGAATTTGGCTGTTCTATCTTTATCCTGCTTGTGATATCAGTATATAGTCATTTCCCTGTTGAGGTTATGGGGATCTAAATAAAGGCATTTTAACAGTTCCTATTTAAAAGACAACATTAAAATCGTGTATTTAAAAGGAAAAAATCCACATGTCTTTTCGACAGTAGTGAAGTCAATACAAGATATGAGATTGTAGCTGGAAGACACTTGCAAGTACACCATCGTCTATTGATCCTTTGGCCAAAATGGAAGGTGTATTTGAAGATAACTCAGGAAATGCCATGTATACTAAGAAGATGTTACATTGTCAACACTGTCTCCCTAAGCTGTCTGCACGTTTCATATCAACTTCACTCTTCTATCTTTTTCCTGCTTGTGATACCCGTTTTTTGCCTTTTCCTAGTTGAGCCCTATAGCCATCCAAAGGAATGGTGGTTGTCACTTCCTCTAAAGAGACAACTGTGAAATGATATCTGTAAAGGCTGAAAATCCACATATGTTTTCTACAGCAGTGAAGTCAGTACAAGCTATGCTAGAGTATCTGGAAGACACTTCCTAGTACACAATAGTGCATTCCTCCATTGTCCACCATGGAAGGTGTATTTGGAGATAACTCAAGAAATACAATGTATAATAAGAAGATATTACATTGTCAGCCTTGACACACTAAACTGTCTACAAGTGTCCTATCAAGTTGACTCTTCTATGTTTATCCTGCTTGTGATATCAATATTTATGCTTTTCCTGGTTGAGGCCTATAAGAATCTAAATAAAGGAATTTTGGGAGTTCCTCCTTAAGAGACAATACTGAAGTAAAGTATGAAAAGGGTTTAAATTCACATATTTTATCAAGAGCAGTGAAAACAATACCAGGTGTTCTAGTGTACCTGGAAGATACTTGAAAATACTCCATTGTCAATTGCCTCATTAGCCTCTTTCGAAGGTGTATGTGAAGATAACTCAAGAGATACAATGTATACTAAGATGATCCTATATTGTCATCATTGACACCTTAAACTCTCTCCAAGTATCCCATCAATTTGACTCTTCGATCTTTTTCCTGCTTGTGATATTAGTATTTAGCCTATTCCCTGTTGAGGCCTAGAGAAATCCAAAGAAACATGTTTTGTCACTTCCCCTAAAGAGACAACTCTGAAGTAATGTATGTAAAGCATAAAAATCCATATAACTTATCTACAAAAGTGACGTCAGTACAAGCTGTGCTAGAGTACCTGGAACATAATTGCAAGTACACAATTGTCCCTTCCTCCCTTGACGAAAACTGTAGGTGTATATGAAGATGACTCAAGAAATACATTGGATACTAAGAAGATATTACATTGTCAGCACTGACTTCCTAAATTCTCTACTGGTGTCCTGTCAACTTGCCTCTTCTATCTTAATCCTGCTTGTGATATCAGAATTTGGCCTTTTCCCTGTTCAGGCATATAGGAATCTAAATGAAGGCATTTTGGCAGTTCTTCCTTAAGAGACAGCACTGAAGTAATATGTACATATATATATATATATATATATATATATATATATATATATATATATATATATATATATATATATATATATATATATATATATATATATATATATATAGAGAGAGAGAGAGAGAGAGAGAGAGAGAGAGAGAGGATAAAAATCCACATATATTATCTACAGCAGCGAAGTCAGTACCAGCTATGCTAGTGTACCTGGAAGATACTTGCAAGTACACTACTGTCACTTTCTCCATTGGCCTACTTGGATGGTGTATTTCAAGATAACTCAAGAGATACAATTCCTACTAAGAAGATATTATATTGTCACCACTGACACCCTAAACTCTCTTCAAGTATCCTATCAACTTGACTCTTCTATGTTTATCCTGCTTGTCATATCAGTATGTAGCCATTTCCCTGTTGAGGCCTATGGGGATCTAAATAAAGGCATTTTAACAGTACGTATTTAAGAGACAAGATTGAAATCATGAATGTAAAAGGAAAAAATCCACATATCTTTTCCACAACAGTGAAGTCAATAGAAGATATGCGATTGTACCTGGAAGACACTTGCAAGTACACCATCGTCTATTGCTCCTTAGGCCAAAATGGAAGGTTTATTTGAAGATAACTCAGGAAATACCATGTATAATAACAAGATGTTACATTGTCAACACTGTCTCCATAAGTTGTCTGCAAGTCTCATATCAACTTGACTCTTCTATCTTTTTCCTGCTTGTGATATCCGTTTTTTGACTTTTCCTAGTCGAGGCCTATAGCCATCCCAAGAATGGTGTTTGTTACTTCCTCTAAAGAGACAACTGTGAAATAATATATGTAAAGGGTGAAAATTCACATACGTTTTCTACAGCAGTGATGTAAGGACAAGCTATGCTAGAGTATCTGGAAGACACTTGCTAGTACACAATTGTCCATTCCTCCATTGTCCACCATGGAAGGTGCATTTGGAGATAACTCAAGAAATACAATGTATAATAAGAAGATATTACATTATCATTCGTGACACACTAAACTCTCTACAAGTGTCCTATCAAGTTGACTCTTCTATCTTTATCCTGCTTGTGATATCAGTATTTAACCTTTTCCCTTTTGAAGCATATAGGAATCTAAATAAAGACATTTTGGCAGTTCCTCCTTACCAGAAAAGACTGAAGTAAGGTATGTAAAGGGTGACAATCCACATATATTACCTACAGCAGTGAAGTCATTACAAGCTATGCTAGTGTACCTGAAAAATACTTGTAAGTACACTATTGTCAATTTCTCCACTGGCCTGCTTGGAAAGTGTATTTGAAGATAACTTAAGAGATAAAATGTATACTAAGAAGATTTTATAGTGTCATCACTGACACATTAAACTCTCCACAAGTATCCTATAAAATTGAATCTTCGATCCTTTTCCTGCTTGTGATGTCAGTATTTAGCCTTTTCCATGTTGAGGCCTATTGAAATCCAAAGAAACACATTTTGTCAAGTCCCCTACAGAGACAACTGTGAAGTAATGTATGTAAAGGCTAAAAATCCATATACCTCACCTACTACAGTGGAGTCAGTACAAGCTGTGCTAGGGTACCTGGAACATAATTGCAAGTACACAATTGTCCCTTCCTCCCTTGAACAAAATGGTAAGTGTGTGTGAAGGTGACTGAAAAAATACATTGGATAATATGTAGCTATTACCTTCTGAGCAGTGACTCCCTAAATTCTCTACAAGTGTCCTCTCAATTTTACTCTTCTAGTTTTATCCTGCTTGTGATATCAGTATTTACCCTTTTCCCTGTGGAGGTATATAGGAATCCAAATAAAGGTATTTTGCAAGGTCTTCCTTAACAGACAACACTGAAATAAGGTATGTAAAGGGAGAAAATCTACATATTTTATCGAGAGCAGTGAAAACAATACAAAGTGTTCTAGTGTACTTGGAAGATACTTGCAAGTAAACCATTGGCAATTGCTCCATTGGCCTACTTGGAAGGTGTATTTGAAGATAACTCACGAGATACAAAGTATACTAAGAAGATATCATATTGTCATCACTGACACCTTAAACTCTCTCCAAGTATCCTATCAATTTGACTCTTTGATCTTCTTAGTGCTTGTGATATCTGTATTTAGGCTTTTCCCTGTTGAGGCCTATAGAAATCCAAAGAAATGCATTTTGTCACTTCCACTAAAGAGACAACTCTGAAGGAATGTATGTAAAGGCTAAAATTCCATATAACTTATCTAAAAGATTGAAGTCAGTAGAAGCTGTGCTAGAGTACCTGGAACATAATTGCAAGTACACAATTTTCCCTTCCTCCCTTGAACAAAATGGTAAGTGTATATGAAGACGACTCAAGAAATAAATTGAATACCAAGTAGATATTACACTGTCAGCAATGAATCCCTAATGTCCCTACAAGTGTCCTGTCAACTTGTCTCTTCTATATTTATCCTGCTTGTGATATCATTATTTAGCCTTTCTCCTGTTCA
Organism: Bettongia penicillata ogilbyi; assembly: GCA_023548195.1. Taxonomy (NCBI): domain Eukaryota; kingdom Metazoa; phylum Chordata; class Mammalia; order Diprotodontia; family Potoroidae; genus Bettongia; species Bettongia penicillata. Next base: position 17,180 of record JAJHZJ010000276.1, read on the forward strand.
GGCATATAAGAATCTAAATGAAGGCATTTTGGCATTTCCTCCTTAAGAGACAACACTGAAGTAATATGTAAATATATATATATATATATATATATATATATATATATATATATATATATATATATATATATATATATATATATATATATATATATATATGGTAAAACTCCACATATATTATCTACAGCAGTGAAGTCAGCATAAGCTATGCTAGTGTACCTGCAACACACTTGCAAGTACACTACTGTCAATTTCCCCTTTGGCCTACTTGGAAGGTGTATTTGAACATAACTCAAGAGATACAATGTATCCTAAGAAGATATTAAATTGTCACCACTGACCCCCTAAACTCTCTACAAGTATCTTATCAACTTGTCTCTTCTATCTTTATCCTGCTTGTGATATCAGTGTGTAACCAATTCCCTGTGGAGGCCTATGGGGATCTAAATAAAGGCATTTTAACAGTTCCTATTTAAGAGACAACATTGAAGTCTTGTATGTAAAAGGTAAAAATCCACATATCTTTTCGACAACAGTGAAGTCAATACAAGATATTCGAGTGTAGCTGGAAGACACTTGCAAGTACACCAACGTCCATTGCTCCGTTGCCCAACATGGAAGGTGCATTTGAAGATAACTCAGGAAATACAATGTATACTAAGAAGGTATTGCATTGCCAACACTGTCTCCCTAAGCTGTCTGCAAGTCCCCTATCAACTTGACTCTTCTTCTATTTTTTCCTGCTTGTGATATCAGTTTTTTGCCTTTTCCTAGTTGATGCCTATAGTCATCCAAAGGAATGGTGTTTTTCCCTTCTTGTAAAGAGGCAACTGTGAAATAATATATGCACAGCGTGAAAATCCACATATGTTTTCTACAGCAGTGAAGTCAGTACAAGCTCTGCTAGAGTATCTGGAAGATAATTGCTAGTACAAAATTGTCCATTCCTCCATGGGCCATCATGGAAGGTTTATTTGGAGATAACTCAAGAAATACAATGTATAATAAAAAGATATTTCATTGTCAGCCCTGACATCCTAAACTCTCTACAGCTGTCCAATCATGTTGACTCTTCTGTCTTTATCCTCCTTCTGATATCAGTATTTAGCCTTTTCCCTGTTGAAGCATATGGGAATCAAAATAAAGGCATTTTGGTGGTTCCTCCTTAACAGACAAAACTGAAGTAATTTATGAAAAGGTGAAAATCCACATATTTTATCGAGAGCAGAGAAAACAATACAAGGTGTTCTAGTGTACCTGGAAGATACTTGCAAGTACACCATTGTCAAATGCTCCATTGCCCTACTTGGAAGGTGTATTTGAAGATACCTAAAGAGATACAAGGTATACTAAGAAGATATTATATTGTCATCACTGACACCTTAAACTCTCTACAAGTAAACTATCAATTTCACTCTTCGATCTTCTTCCTGCTTGTGATATTAGTATTTAGTCTTTTCCTTGTTGAGGCCTACAGAAATCCAAAGAAACCCATTTTGTCACTTCCCCTAAAGAGACAACTCTGAAGTAATGTATGTAAAGGGTAAAAATCCATGTAAGTTATCTAAAACGGTAAAGTCAGTACCAGCTGTGCTAGAGTACCTGGAACATCATTGCAAGTACACAATTGTCCCTTCCTCCCTTAACCAAAATGGTAAGTGTATATGAAGATGACTCAAGAAATACATTGGATAATAAGTAGATACTACATTGTCAGCAATGACTCCCTAAATTCTCTACAAGTGTCCTCTCAACTTGACTCTTCTCCCTTTATCCTCCTTGTGATATCAGTATTTAGCCTTTTTCCTGTTCAGGCATATAGGAATCTAAATGAAGGCATTTTGTCAGTTCCTCCTTAAGAGACAACAATTAAGTAATATGTAAATATATATATATATGTATACATTCATATAATATATATATATATATAATATATATAAAAAGGGTAAAAATCCACATATATTGTCTACAGCAGTGAAGTCAGTACAAGCTATGCTAGTGTACCTGGAAGATACTTGCAAGTACATTGCTGACAATTTCTCCGTTGGCCTACTTGGAAGGTGTATTTGAAGATAACTCAAGAGATACAATGTACACTAAGAAGATATTAATTTGTCACCACTGACCCCCTAAACTCTACAAGTATTCTATCAACTTTACTCTTCTATCTTTATCCTGCTTGTGATATCAACATTTAGCCTTTTCCCTGTTCAGGCATATAGGAATCTAAATGAAGGCATTTTGTCAGTTCCTCCTTAAGAGGCAACACTGAAGTAATATGTAACTATATATATATATATATATATATATATATATATATATATATATATATATATATATATATATATATATATATATATATATATATATATATATATATATGTAAAGGGTGAAAATCCACATATCGTATTTACAGCAGTGAATTCAGTACAAGCTATGCTAGAATATCTGGAAAATACTTGCTAGTACACAATTGTGCATTCCTCCATTGGCCAACATGGAAGGTGTATTTGGAGATAATTCAAGAAATACAATGTATAATAAGAAGATATTACACTGTCAGCCCTGACACCTTAAACTCTGTACAAGTGTCCTTTCAAGGTGAGTCTTCTGTATTTATCCTGCTTGTGATATCAGTATTTAGCCTTTTCCCTGTTGAGGCATATAGGAATATAAATAAAGGGATTTTCGCAGTTCCTCCTTCAGAGACAACACTGAAGTAAGGTATGTAAAGGGAGAAAATCCACATATTTTATCGAGAGCAGTGAAAACAATACAAGGTATTCTGGTGTACCTGGAAGATACTTGTAAGTACACCATTATCAATTGCTCCATTGGCCTACTTGGAAGGTGCATTTGAAGATAACTCAAGATATACAATGTATACTAAGAAGATATTAAATTGTCGCCACTGAAACCCTAAACACTCTACAATTATCCTATCAATTTGACTCTTCCATTTTTCCTTCATGTTATATCAGTGTTTAGCCTTTTCCCTCTTGAGGCCTATAGAAATCCAAAGAAACTCATTTTGTCACTTCCCCTACGGAGACAACTCTAAAGTAATATATATAAAGGCTAAAAATCCGTATAACTTATCTATAACAGTGAAGTCAGTATAAGCTGTGCTAGAGTACCTGGAACATAATTGCAAGTACACAATTGTCCCTTCCTCCCTTGATCAAAGCGGTAAGAGTATATGAAGATGACTGAAGAAATACATTGGATACTAAGTAGATATTACATTGTTAGTACTGACTCCCTAAATTCTCTACAAGTGTCCTGTCAACTTGACTCTTCTATCTTTATCCTGCTTGTGATATCAGTATTTAGCCTTTTTCCTTTCCAGGTATATAGGAATATAAATGAAGGCATTTTGGCAGTTCCTCCTTAAGAGACAACACTGAAGTAATAAGTAAATATATACATGTATATATATATATATATATATGTGCAAGTACGTCATTGTCATTTGCTCCACAGGCCTACTTGGAAGGTGAGTTTAAAGATAACTGAAGAGATACAATGTATACTAAGAAGATGATATAATGTCATCACTGACACCTTAAACTCTCTACAAGTGTCCTATAAATTTGACTCTTCGATCTTTTTCCTGCTTGTGATATCAGTATTAACCTTTTCCCTGTTGAGGCCTATAGAAATCCAAAGAAACGCATTTTGTCACTTCACCTAAAGAGACAATTCTGAAGTAATGTATGTAAAGGCCAAAAATCCATATAACTTATCTACAACAGTGAAGTCAGTACAAGCCGTGCTAGAGTACCTGGAACATAATTGCAAGTACACAATTGTCCCTTCCTCCCTCGACCAAAATGGTAAGGGTATATGAAGATGACTCAAGAAAGACATTGGATACTAAGTAGATATTCCATTGTCAGCACTGACTCCCTAAATTCTCTACAAGTATCCTGTCAACTTGACTCTTCTCCCTTTATCCTCCTTGTGATATCAGTATTTAGCCTTTTTCCTGTTCAGGCATATAGGAATCTAAATGAAGGCATTTTGGTATTTCCTCCTTCAGAGACAACACTGAAGTAATATGTAAATATATATATATATATATATATATATATATATATATATATATATATATATATATATATATATATATATATGTATTTATATAATATATATTATATATTTATGAAGAGTAAAATCCACCTATATTTTCTACAGCAGTGAAGTCAGTACAAGCTATGCTAGTGTACCTGGAAGATACTTGCAAGTACACTACTGACAATTTCTCCCTTGGCCTACTTGGAAGGTGTATTTGAAGATAACTCAAGAGATACAATGTATACTAAGAAGATATTAAATTGTCACCACTGACACCCTAAGCTCTCTACAAGTATCCTATCAACTTGACTCTCCTGTCTTTACCCTGCTTGTGACAATAATATGTAGCCATTTCCCTGTTGAGGCCTATGGGGATCTAAATAAAGGCATTTTGGCAGTTCCTAATTAAGAGACCTCATTGAACTCATGTATGTAAAGGAAAAAACCCACAAATCTTTTCGATAGCAGTGAAGTCAATACAAGTTATGCGAGTGTAGCTGGAAGACACTTGCAAGTACACCATCGTCTATTCCTCCACTGGCCAACATGGAAGGTGTATTTGAAGATAACTCAGGAAATACATTGTATACTAAGAATATATTACATTGTCAACACTGTGCCCTAAGTTGTCTGCAAGTCTCATATCACCTTGACGCTTCTATCTTTTTCCTTCTTCTGATATCAGTATTATTCCTTTTCCTAGTTGAGGCCTATAGCCATCCATAAGAATGGTGTTCGTCGCTCTCTCTAAAGAGAAAACTTTGAAATAATATCGTAAATGGTTAAAATCCACATATCTTTTTTTATTGCAGTGAAGTCAGTACAAGATATGCTAGAGTATCTGGAAGATACTTGCTAGTACATAATTGTCCATACTTTCATTGGCCAACATTGAAGGTGTATTTAAAGATAACTCAAGAAATACAATGTAAAATAAGAAGATATTACATTGTCAGCCCTGACGCCCTAAACTCTATACAAGTGTCCTATCAAGTTCACTCTTCTATCTTTATCCTGCTTATGATATCAATATTTAGGCTTTTACCTTTTGAGGCATATGGGAATTTAAATAAAGGCTTTTTGGCAGTCCCTCCTTAACAGAAAACAATGAAGTAAGGAATGTAAAGGGAGAAAATCCACATATTTTATCAAGAGCAGTGAAAACAACACAAGGTATTCTAGTGTACCTGGAAGATACTTGCAAGTACACCATTGTCAATTGCTCCATTGTCCTACTTGGAAGGTGTATTTGAAGATAACTCAAGAGATACAATGTTTACTAAGAAGATATTAAATTGTCACCACTGACACCCAAAACACTCTACAAGTATCCGATCAATTTGACTCTTGCATCTTTTTCCTGCTTTTGATATCAGTACTTACCCTTTTCCCTGTTGAGGACTTTAGAAATCCAAAGAAACGCATTTTGTCACTTCCCCTACAGAGACAACTCTAACGTAATGTATATAAAGGCTAAAAATCAGAGTAACTTATCTATAACAGTGAAGTCAGTACAAGCTGTGCTAGAGTAAATGGAACATAATTGCAAGTACACAATTGTCCCTTGCTCCCTTGACCAAAATGGTAAATGTATATGAAGAAGACTCTAGAAATACATTGGATACTAAGTAGATATTACATTGTCAGCACTGACTCCCTAAATTCGCTACAAGTGTCCTGTCAACTTCACTCTTCTATCTTCATCCTGCTTGTGATATCAGCATTTAGTCTTTTCCCTGTTCAGGCATATAAGAATCTACATGAAGACATTTTGTCAGTTTCTCCTAAAGACACAACACTGAAGTTATATGTATATATATATATATTTATAAAGGGTAAAACTCCACATATATTATCTACAGCAGTGAAGTCAGTACAAGGTATGGTAGTGTACCTGGAAGACATTTGCAAGTACACTACTGTCAATTTCTCCGTTGGCCTACTTGGAAGGTGTATTTGAAGATAACTCAAGAGATACAATGTATTCTAAGAAGATAATAAATTGTCACCACTGACACTCTAAACTCTCTGCAAGTATCCTATCAACTTGATTCCTCTATCTTTCTCCTGCTTGTGATACCAGTATGTATCCAATTCCCTGTTGAGGCCTGTGGGGATCTAAATAAAGGAATTTTAAGAGTTCTTATTTAGAGAAAACATTGAAGTCTTGTATGTAAAAGGTAAAAATCCACATATTTTTTCGACAACAGTGAAGTCAGTAAAAGATATGCGAGTGTAGCTGGAAGACACTTGCAAGTACACCAACGTTCATTGCTCCATTGGCCAACATGGAAGGTGTATTTGAAGATAACTCAGGAAATACAATGTATACTAAGAAGATATTATATTGTCATCACTGACACATTAAACTCTCTACAAGTATCCTATCAATTTGACTCTTCCATCTTTTTCTTGCTTGTGATATCAGTATATACATCCTTTCCCCTGTTGAGGCCTATAGAAATCCGAAGAAACGCATTTGTCCCTGCCCCTAAAGAGACAACTCTGAAGTAATGTATGTAAAGGATAAAAATCCATATACCTTTTCTGCAACAGTGAAGTCAATACAAGCTGTGCTAAAGTACTTGGAACATAATTGCAAGCACAAAATTGTACCTTCCTCCCTTGACCAAAATGATAAGTGTATATGAAGATGACTCAAGAAATACATTGGATACTAAGTAGATATGAAATTGTCAGCACTGACTCCCTAAATTCTCTGCAAGTGTCCTGTCATCTTGACTCTTCTATCTTTATCCTGCTTGTGATACCAGTACGTAGCCTTTTCCCTGTTGAGGCATATAGGAATCTAAATGAAGGCATTTTGGCAGTTCCTCCTTCAGAGACAACACTGAAGTAATATGTAAATATATATATATATATATATATATATAAATGTATTTATATAATATACATTATATATATACAAAGGGTAAAATCCACATATATTATCTACAGCAGTGAAGTCAGTACAAGCTATGCTAGTGTACCTGGAACATAGTTGCAAGTACACTACTGACAATTTCTCCATTGGCCTACTTGGAAGGTGTATTTGAAGATAACTCAAGAGATACAATGTATACTAAGAAGATATTAAATTGTCACCACTGTCACCCTAAGCTCTCTACAAGTGTCCTATCAACTTGACTCTCCTACCTTTACCCTGCTTGTGATATTAATATGTAGCCATTTCCCTGTTGAGGCCTATGGTGATCTAAATAAAGGCATTTATCAGTTCCTATTTAAGAGACAACATTGAAGTCATGTATGTAAAAGGTAAAAATCCACATATCTTTTCGACAGCAGTGATGTCAGTACAAGCTATGCTAGTGTACCTGGAAGATACTTGCAAGTACACTATTGTCAATTTTTCCCTTGGCCTACTTGCAAGGTGTATTTGAAGATAACTCAAGAGATACAATGTATACTAAGAAGATATTAAATTGTCACCACTGACACCCTAAACTCTCTGCAAGTCTCATATCAACTTGACTCTTTTATCTTTTTCCTGCTTGTGATATCAGTATTTTCCCTTTTCCTTTTTCAGGCCTGAAGCCATCCAAAGGAGTGGTGTTTGTCGCTTCCTCTAAAGAGACAACTGTGAAACAATATATGTAAAGGGTGAAAATCCACATATATTTTCTACAGCAGTGAAGAAAGTACAAGCTATGCTAGAGTATCTTGAATTTACTTGCTAGTACACAGTTGTCCATTCCTCCTTTGGCCAACATGGAAGGTGTATTTTGAGATAACTCAAGAAATACAATGTATAATAAGAAGATATTACATTGTCAGCTCTGACACCCTAAATTCTCTACATGTGTCCTATCAAGTTGACTATTCTATCTTTATCCTGCCTCTGATATCAGTATTTAGACTTTTCCTTGTTGAGGCCTCTATAAATCCAAAGAAACGCATTTTCTCACTTCCCCTAAAGAGACAACTCCGAAGTAATATATGTAAAGGGTAAAAATCCATATACCTTATCTACAACAGTGAAGTCAGTACAAGCTGTGCTAGAGTACCTGGATCATAATTGCAAGTACACAATTCTCCCTTCCTCCCTTGACCAAAATGGTAAGTGTATATGAAGTTGACTAAAGAAATACATTGGATATTAAGTAGATATTACATTGTCAGCACTGACTCTCTAAATTCTCTACAAGTGACCTGTCAACTTGACTCTTCTACCTTTATCCTGCTTGTGTTATCAGTATTTAGCCTTTTCCCAGTTCAGGCATATAGGAATCTAAATGAAGGCATTTTGGCAGTTCCTCCTTAAGAGACAACTCTGAAGTAAGGTATATAAAGGGTAAAAATCCACATATTATATCGAGAGCAGTGAAAACAATGCAAGGTATTCTAGTGTAACTGGAATATACTTGCAAGTACACCATTGTCCATTGCCCCATTGGCCTACTTGGAAGGTTTATTTGAAAATGATTCAAGAGATACACTGTATACTAAACAAATATTATATTGTCATCACTGACCCTTTAACTCTCTACAAGTATCCTATCAATCTGACTCTTGGATCTTTTTCCTGCTTGTGATATCAGTATTTATCCTTTTCCCTGTTGAGGCCTATGGACATTCAAAGAAACACATTTTCTCACTTCCCCTAAAGAGACAACTCTGAAGTAATGTATGTAAAGGATAAAAATCCATATACCTTATCTGCAACAGTGAAGTCAGTACAAGCTGTACTAGAGTCCTTTGAACATAATTGCAAGTCCACAATTGTCCCTTCTTCCCTTGACCAAAATGGTAAGTGTATATGAAGACGACTCAAGAAATACTTTGGATACTAAGTAGATATCACATTGTCAGCACTGACTCCCGAAATTCTCTACAAGTGTCCTGTCAACCTGACTCTTCTATCTTTATCGTTCTTGTGATGCCACTATTTAGCCTTTTCACTGTTCACGCATATAGGAATCTAAATGAAGGCATTTTGGCAGTTCCTCCATAACAGACAACAGTGAAGCAATATGTAAATATATATATATATATATATAAATATATATAGATAGATAGATAGATAGATAGATAGATAGATAGACAGACAGACCGACAGACAGACAGACAGACAGATAGATAGATAGATAGATAGATAGATAGATAGATAGATAGATAGATAGTAGATAGGTAGATATATAAAAAAGGGTAAAAATCCACATATTTTATCTACAGCAGTGAAGTCAGTACAAGCTATGCTAGTGTACCCGGAAGATTCTTCAAGCACACTATTGTCAATTTCACCATTGGCCTACTTGGAAGGTGTATTTGAAGAAAACTCAAGAGATACAATGTATACTAAGAAGATATTAAATTGTCACCACTGACACCCTAAACTCTCTACAAGTCTCATACCAACTTGACTCTTCTATCTTTTTCCTGCTTGTGATATCTGTATTTTCCCTTTTCCTTGTTGAGGCCTATAGGCATCAAAGAAATGGTATTTGTCACATCCTCTAAAGAGACAATTGTGAAATAATATATGTAAAGTGTGAAAATCCACATATCTTTTCTACAGCATTGAATTCAATGCAAGCTATGCTAGAGTATCTGGAAAATACTTGCTAGAACACAATTATCCATTCCTCCATTGGCCAACATGGAAGTTTTATTAAAGATAACTCAAGAAATACAATGTATAGTAAGATGATATTACTTTGTCGGGCATGACACCCTAAACTCTCTACAAGTGTTCTATCAAGTTCTATAAAGGCTAACAATCGATATACCTTATCTACAACAGTGAAGACAGTACAAGCTGTGCTAGAGTAGCTGGAACATAATTGCAAATACACAATTGTCCCTTCCTCCCTTAACCAAAATGGTAAGTGTATATGAAGGTGACTCAAGAAATACATTGGATACAGAGTAGATATTACATTATCAGCCCTGACTCTCTAAATTCTCTACAAGTGACCTGTCAACTTGACTCCTCTACCTTTATCCTGCTTGTGATATCAGTATTTAGCCTTTTCCCTGTTCCGGCATATAGGAATCTAAATGCAGGCAGTTAGTCAGTTGCTCCTTAAGAGACAACACTGAAGTAATAAATGAACATATATATATATATATATATATATATATATATATATATATATATATATATATATATATATATATATGTATATATAAAGGGAAAAAATCCACATATATTATCTACAGCAGAGAAGTCAGTACAAGCTATGCTAGTGTACCTGGAAGATACTTGTAAGTACACCATTGTCAATTTCTCCATTGGCCTACTTCGAAGGTGTATTTGAAGATAACTCAAGAGATACAATGTATACTAAGAAGATATTAAATTGTCACCACTGACACCCTAACCTCTCTACATCTATCCTATCAACTTGACTCTTCTATCTTTATCTTGCTTGTGATATCAGTATTTAGCCTTTTCTCTCTTGAGACATATATGAATCTAAACAAAGGCATTTTGACAGTTCCTCCTTAAGAGACAACGCTGAAGAAAGGTTTATAAAGGGTAAAAATCCACATATTTTATCGAGAGCAGTGAAAACAATGCAAGGTATTCTAGTGTACCTGGAAGATACTTGCAAGTACACCATTGTCAATTGCTCCATTGGCCTACTTGGAAGGCATATTTGAAGATAACTCAAGAGATACAATGTATACTAAGAAGATATTATATTGTCATCACTGACACCTTAAATTCTCTACAAGTATCCTATCAATGTGACTCTTGGATCTTTTTCCTGCTTGTCATATCAGTATTTAGCCTTTTCCCTCTTGAGGCCTATAGAAGTCCAAAGTAACGCATTTTCTCATTTCCCCTAAAGAGACAACTCTGAAGTAATGTCTTAAAAGGCTAAAAATCCACATATATTATCTACAGCAGTGAAGTCAGTACAAGCTATGTTAGTGTACCTGGAAGATACTTGCTAGTGCACTATTGTCAATTTCTCCATTGGCCTACTTGGAGGGTGTATTTGAACATAACTCAAGAGATAGAATGTATACTAAGAACATATTAAATTGCCACCACTGACACCTTAAACTCTCTACGTGTACCCTATCAACTTGACTCTTCTATCTTTATCCTGCTTGTGATATCAGTATTTAGCTTGTTCCCTGTTGAGGCATATAGGAATCTAAATAAAGCCATTTTGGCAGTTCCTCCTTAAGAGACAACAGTAAAGTAATATTTAAATATATATATATATATATATATACATATATAAATATATATATATATAGATGGATAGATAGATAGATACATTTATACATAGATAGATAGATAGATAGATAGATAGATAGATAGATAGATAAAAGTGGGTAAAAATCCACATATATCATCTACAGCAGTGAAGTCAGTACAAGCTATGCTAGTGTACCGGGAAAATACTTGCAAGTACACTATTGTCAATATCTCCCTTGGCCTACTTCGAAGGTGCGTCTGAAGATATCTCAAGAGATACAATGTATACTAAGAAGATAATAAATTGTCACGGCTGACACCCTAAAATCTCTACAAGTATCCTTTCAACTTGACCCTTCTATCTTTATCCTGCTTGTGATATGAGTATTTAGCCTTTTTCCTCTTGAGGCATATAGGAATCTAAATAAAGGCATTTTGGCAGTTCCTCCTTAAGAGACAACACTGAAGTAAGGTATATAAATTGTAAAAATCCACATATTTTATCGAGATCAGTGAAAACATTGCAAGGTATTCTAGTGTACCTGGAATATACTTGCAAGTACAAAATTGTCAGTTGTTCCAGTGGCCTACTTGGAAGGTGTATTTGAAGATAACTCAAGAGATACAATGTATACTAAGAAGATATTATATTGTCATCACTGACACCTTCCTCCTTAAGACAAAACAGTGAAGTAATATGTAAATATATATAGATATAGATATAAATATACATATAGATAGATAGATAGATAAAAAAGGGTAAAAATCCACATATATTATCTACAGCAGTGAAGTCAGTACAAGCTATGCTAGTGTTTCTGGAAGATACTTGCAAGTACACAATTGTCAATTTCTCCGTTGGCCTACATGGAAGGTGTATTTGAAGATGACTCAAGAGATACAATGTATACTAAGAAGATATTAAATTGTTACCACTGAGATCCTAAACTCTCTACAAGTCTCATATCAACTTGACTCTTCTATCTTTATCCTGCTTGTGATATCATTATGTAGCCATTTCCTTGTTGAGGCCTATGGGGATCTAAATAAAGGCATTTTAACAGTTCCTATTTAAGAAACAAGGTTGGAATCATGTATGTAAAAGGAAAAAATAAGTATATATTTTCGACAGCAGCGATGTCAATACACGATATGCGATTGTAGCTGGAAGACACTTGCAAGTACACCATCGTCTATTGCTCCTTTGGCCAAAATGGAAGGTGTGCTTCAAGATAACTCAGGAAATACCACGTATACCAAGAGGATATTACATTGTCAACACTCTCTCCCAAAGCTGTCTGCAAGTCTCATATCAACTTGACTCTTCTATCTTTTTCCTGCTTGTGATATCCGTTTTTTGCCTTTTCCTAGTTGAGGCCTCTAGCCATCCAAAGGAATGGTGTTTGTCACTTCCTCTACAGAGACAACTGTGAAATAATATCTGTAAAGGGTGAAAATCCACATATGTTTTCTGCAGCAGTGAAGTCAGTACAAGCTATGCTAGAGTATCTGGAAGACACTTGCTAGTACACAATTGTGCATTCCTCCACTGTCCACCATGGAAGGTGTATTTGGAGATAACTCAAGAAATACAATGTATAATAAGAAGATATTACATTGTCAGCCTTGACAGCCTAAACTCTCTACAAGTGTCCTATCAAGTTGACTCTTCTATCTTTATCCTGCTTGTGATATCAGTATTTATCCTTTTCCTTGTTGAGGCCTTTAGGAACCTAAATAAAGGCATTTTGGAAGTTCCTCCTTAAGGGACTACACTGAAGTAAGGTATGTAAATGGTGAAAATCCACATATTTTATCCAGAGCAGTGAAAACAATGCAAGGTATTCTAGTGTACCTGGAAGACACTTGCAAGTACACCATTGTCAATTGCTCCATTGTCTTATTTGGAAGGTGTATTTGAAGATAACTCAAGAGATACAATGTATACTAAGAAGATATTATATTGTCACCACTGACACCTTAAACTTGCTACAAGTATCCTATCAACTTGGCTGTTCTGTCTTTATCCTGCTTGTGATATCATTATACAGCCATTTCCATATTGAGGACTATGGAGAACTAAATAAAGGTTTTTGAACAGTTCCTTTTTAAGAGACAAGATTGAAATCATGTATGTAAAAGGAAAAAATCCACATATCTTTTCGACAGCAGTGAAGTCAATACAAGATATGCCATTGTAGCTGGAAGACACTTGCAAGTACACCATAGTCTATTGCTCCTTTGGCCAAAATGGAAGGTGTATTTGAAGATAACTCAGGAAATACCGTGTATACCAAGAAGATGTTGTATTGTCAACACTGTCTAACTAAGCTGTCTGCAAGTCTCATATCAACTTGACTCTTCTATCTTTTTCCTACTTGTGATATCCGTTTTTTGCCTTTTCCTAGTTGAGGCCTCCAGGCATCCAAAGGAATGGTGTTTGTCACTTCCTCTAAAGAGACAACTGTGAAATGATATATATAAATGGTTAAAATCCACATACGTTTGCTACAGCAGTGACGTCAGTACAAGCTATGCTAGAGTATCTGGAAGACACTTGCTAGTACAAAATTGTGCATTCCTCCATTGTCCACCATGGAAGGTGTATTTGGAGATAACTCAAGAAATACAATGTATAATAAGAAGATATTACATTGTCAGCCTTGACACCCTAAACTCTCTACTAGTGTCCTATCAAGTTGACTCTTATATCTTTATCCTGCTTGTGATATCATCATTTTTCCTTTTCCTTGTTGAGGCATTTAGGAACCTAAACAAAGGCATTTTGGAAGTTCCTCCTTAAGAGACAACACTGAAGTAAGGTATGTAAATGGTGAAAATCCACATATTTTATCCAGAGCAGTGAAAACAATGCAAGGTATGCTAGTGTACCTGGAAGATACTTGCAAGTACACCATTGTCAATTGCTCCATTGTCTTATTTGGAAGGTGTATTTGAAGATAACTCAAGAGATACAATGTAGACTAAGAAGATATTATATGGTCATCACTGACACCTTAAACTCTGTACAAGTATCCTATCAACTTGGCTGTTCTGTCTTTATCCTACTTGAGATATCAGTATATAGGCATTTCCCTGTTGAGGCCTATGGGGATCTATATAAAGGCGTTTTAACAGTTCCTATTTAAGAGACAAGATTGAAATCATGTATGTAAAAGGAGAAAATCCACATATCTTTTCGACAGCAGTGAAGTCAATACAAGATATACGATTGTAGCTGGAAGACACTTGCAAGTACACCATCGTCTATTGCTGCATTAGCCAAACTGGAAGGTGTATTTGAAGATAACTCAGGAAATACCAGGTATACCAAGAAGATGTTACATTATCAACACTGTCTCCCTAAGCTGTCTGCAAGTCTCATTTCAACTTGACTATTCTATCTTTTTCCTGCTTGAGATATCAGTTTTTTGCCTTTTCCTTGTTGAGGCCTCTAGCCATCCAAAGGAATGGTGTTTGTCACTTCCTCTCAAGACACAACTGTGAAATAATATATGTAAAGGGTGAAAATCCACATACGTTTTCTACAGCAGTGAAGTCAGTTCAAGCTATGCTAGAGTATCTGGAAGACACTTGCTAGTACACAATTGTGCATTCCTCCATTGTCCACCATGGAAGGTGTATTTGGAGATAACTCAAGAAATACAATGTATAATAAGAAAATATTACATTGTCAGCCTTGACACCCTAAACTCTCTACAAGTGTCCTATCAAGTTGACTCTTCTATCTTTTTCCTGCTTGTGATATCAGTATTTATCCTTTTCCTTGTTGAGGCCTATAGGAATCTACATAAAGGCATTTTGGCAGTTCTTCCTTAAGAGACAACACTGAAGTAAGGTATGTAAATGATGAAAATCCACATATTTTGTCCAGAGCATTGAAAACAATACAAGGTATTCTAGTGTACCTGGAAGATACTTGCAAGTACACCATTGTCAGTTGCTCCATTGGCCTATTTGGACCGTGTTTTTGAAGATAACTCAAGAGATACAATGTATACTAAGAAGATATTATATTGTCACCACTGACACCTTAAACTTGCTAAAAGTACCCTAACAACTTGGCTGTTCTATATTTATCCTTCTTGTGATATCATTATATAGCCATTTCCCTATTGAGACCTATGGAGATCTAAATAAAGGCATTTTAACAGGTCCTATTAAAGAGACAAGATTGAAATCATGTATGTAAAAGGAAAAAATCCACATATCTTTTCAACAGCAATGAAATCAATACAAGATATGCGATTGTAGCTGGAAGACACTTGCAAGTACACCATCGTCTATTTCTCCTTTGGCCAAAATGGAAGGTGTATTTGAAAATAACTCAGGAAATACCATGTATACCAAGAAGATGTTATATTGTCAACACTGTCTAACTAAGCTGTCTGCAAGTCTCATATGAACTTGACTCTTCTATCTTTTTCCTACTTGTGATATCCGTTTTTTGCCTTTTCCTAGTTGAGGCCTGTAGGCATCCAAAGGAATGGTGTTTGTCACTTCCTCTAAAGAGACAACTGTGCAATAATATATATAAAGGGTGAAAATCCACATACGTTTGCTACAGCAGTGACGTCAGTACAAGCTATGCTAGAGTATCTGAAAGACACTTGGTAGTACAAAATTGTGCATTCCTCCATTGTCCACCATGGACGGTGTATTTGGAGATAACTCAAGAAATACAATGTATAATAAGAAGATATTACATTGTCAGCCTTGACACCCTAACCTCTCTACAAGTGTCCTATCAAGTTGAATCTTCTATCTTTATCCTGCTTGTGATATCAGTATTTATCCTTTTCCTTGTTGAGGCCTTTAGGAACCTAAATAAAAGCATTTTGGAAGTTCCTCCTTAAGAGACAACACTGAAGTAAGGTATGTAAATGGTGAAAATCCACATATTTTATCCAGAGCAGTGAAAACAATGCAAGGTATTCTAGTGTACCTGGAAGATACTTGCAAGTACACCATTGTCAATTGCTCCATTGTCTTATTTGGAAGGTGCATTTGAAGATAACTCAAGAGATACAATGTAGACTAAGAAGATATTATATTGTCATCACTGACACTTTAAACTCTCTACAAGTATCCTATCAACTTGGTTATTCTATTGTATCCTGCTTTTGATATCAGTATATAACCATTTCCCTGTTGAGACCTATGGGGATCTAAATAAAGGCTTTTTAACAGTTCCTATTTAAGAGACAAGACTGAAATCATGTATGTAAAAGGGAAAAATCCACATATTTTTTCGACAGCAGTGAAGTCAAAACAAGATATGCGATTGTAGCTGGAAGACACTTGCAAATACCCCATCATCTATTGCTCCTTTGGCCAAAATGGAAGGTGTATTTGAAGATGACTCAGGAAATACCATGTATATTAAGAAGATGTTACATTGTCAACACTGTCTCCCTAAGCTGTCTGCAAGTGTCATATCAACTCGACTCTTCTATCTTTTTCCTGCTTGTGATATCCGTTTTTTCCCTTTTTCTAGGTGAGGCCTATATACATCCAAAGGAATGGTGTTAGTCACTTCCTCTAAAGAGAGAAATGTGAAAAAATATATGTAAAGGGTGAAAATCCACCTATGTTTTCTACAGCAGTGAAGTCAGTACAAGCTATGCTAGAGTATATGGAAGACACTTGCTAGCACACAATTGTGGATTCCTCCATTGTCCACTATGGAAGGTGTATTTGGAGAAAGCTCAAGAAATATATGTATAATATTATAAATGTATAATAAGAAGATATTACATTGTCAGCCTTGACACCCTAAACTATCTATAAGTGTCGTATCAAGTTGACTCTTCTATCTTTATCCTGCTTGTGATATCAGTATTTATCCTTTTCCTTGTTGAGGCCTATAGGAATCTAAATAAAGGCATTTTGGCAGTTTCTCCTTAAGAGGCAACACTGAAGGAAGGTATGTAAATGGTGAAAATCCACATATTTTATCGAGAGCAGTGAAAACAATAGCAGGTATTCAAATGTACCTGGAAGATACTTGCAAGTACTCCATTGTTAATAGCTCCATTGGCCTATTTGGAAGGTGTATTTGAAGATAAATAAAGAGATACAATGTATACTAAGGAGATATTATATTGTCATCACTGACACCTTAAACCCGCTACAAGTATCCTATCAACTTGACTGTTCTATCTTTACCCTGCTGCTGATAACGGTATGTAGCCATTTCCCTGTTGAGGCCTATGGTGATTTAATAAAGGCATTTTGTCAGTTCCTCCTTAAGAGACAACAATGAAGTAAGGTATGTAAAGGGTAAAAATCCGTATATTTTATCGAGAGCAGTGAAAACAATACTAGGTATGCTAGTGTACCTGGAAGATACTTGCAAGTACACCATTGTCAATTCCCTAATTGGCCTACTTCGAAGGTGTATTTGAAGATAAGTCAAGAGATACAATGTATACTAAGAAGATATTATATTGTCATCACTGACACCTTAAACTCTCTACAAGTATCCTATCAATTTGACTCTTTGATCTTTTTCCTGCTTGTCATATCAGTATTTAGCCTTTTCCCTGTAGAGGCCTATAGAAATCCAAAGAAACACATTTTGTCACTTCCCCTAAAGAGACAACTCGGAAATAATGTATGTAAAGGAGAAAAATCCATACAACTTATCTACAACAGTGAAGTCAGTACAAGCTGGGCTAGAGTACCTGGAACATAATTGCAAGTACACAATTGGCCCTTCCTCCCTTGACCAAATTGGTAAGTGTATATGAAGATTATTCAAGAAATACATTGGATACTAAGTAGATATTGCATTGTCAGCACTGACTCCCTAAATTCTCTAGAAGTGTCCGGTCAACTTCACTCTTCTATCTTTATCCTGCTTTTGATATCAGCATTTAGCCTTTTCCCTGTTCAGGCATATAGGAATCTAAATGAATGTATCTTGGCATTTTCTCCTTAAGAGACAACACGGAATTAATATGTAAATATATATCTATATATCTATATATATATGTATATATATATATGTATATCTATATATCTATCTATCTATCTACATATATATATATATATATATATATATATATATATATATATATATAAAAGGTAAAGATGTACCTATATTATCTACAGCAATGAAGTCATTACAAGCTATGCTAGTCTACCTGGAAGATACTTGCAGGTACAGTAATGTCAATTTCTCCATTTGCCTACTTGGAAGAGTATTGGAAGATAACTCAGGAAATACAATGTATACTAAGAAGATATTACATTGTCAGCCTCGATACCCTAAACTCTCTACAAGTGTGCTACCAAGTTGACTCTTCTATCTTTATACTGCTTTTGACATCAGTATTTAGCCTTTTCCCTATTGAGGCATATAGGAACCTAAATAAAGGCATTTTGGCAGTTCCTCTGAAAGAAGGTATGTAAAGGGTGAAAATCCACGTATTTTATCGAGAGCAGTGACAAGAATACAAGGATACAACAATACAATATCAATTTGACTCTTCGATGTTTTTCCTGCTTGTGATATCGGTATTTAGCCTTTTCCCTGTTGAGGCATATAGCAATATAAATGAAGGCATTTTGGCAGTTACTCCTTAAGAGACAAAACTGAAATAATATGTAAATATATATATATATATATTATATATATATATATATATACATAATATATATATATACATATAAAAGGCAAAAATCAACATATATTATCTACAGCAGAGAAGTCAGTACAAGCTATGCTAGTGTATCTGGAATATCCTTGCAAGTTCATTACTCTCAATTTCTCCCTTGGCCTACTTGGAAGGTATATTTGAAGATAACTCAAGAGATACAATGTATACTAAGAAGATATTATACTTTCACCACTGACACCCTAAACTCTCCACAAGTATCCTGTCAACTTGACTCTTCTATGTTTATCCTGCTTTTGATATTGGTATGTAGCCATTTCCCTGTTCATGCTTAAGGGGATCTAAATAAAGGCATTTTAAGAGTTCCTATTTAAGACACCACATTGAAGTCATGTATGTAAAAGGTAAAAATCCACATATCTTTTTGATAGCAGTGAAGTCAATACAAGATATGCGAGTGTAGCTGGAAGAATCTTGCAAGTACATCATTGTCCATTGCTGCGTTGGCAAACCTGGAAGGTGTATTTGAAGATAATTCAGGAAATACAGTGTATACTAAGAAGGTATTACATTGTCAGCCCTGACACCCTAAACTCTCTCCAAGTGTCCTATCAATTTGACTCTTCGATCTTTTTCCTGCTTGTGATGTCAGTGTTTACCCTTTTCCTTTTTGAGGCATATAGGAATCTAAATAAAGGCATTTTGTCATTTACTCCTTAAGAGACAACACTGAAGCAAGGTATGTAAAGGGCGAAAATCCACATATTTTATCAAGAGCAGTGAAAACAATAGAAAGTATTCTAGTGTACCTGGAAGAAACATGCAAGTACACCATTGTCAACTGCTCCTTTGTCCTACTTGGAAGGTGTATTTGAAGATAATTCAAGAGATATAATGTATACTAAGAAAATATTATATTTTCATCACTGAACCTTAAACTCTCTACAAGTATCTTATCAATTTGACTCTTCAATCTTTTTCCTGCTTTTGATATCAGTATTTAGCCTTTTCCCTGTTGAGGCCTATAGAAATCCAAAGAAACACATTTTGTCACTTTCCCTACAGAGACAACTCTGAAGCAATGTATGTAAACGCAAAAAATCCATATACATTATCTACAACAGTGAAGTCAGTACAAGCTGTGCTAGAGTAGCTTGAACATAATTGCAAGTACACCATTGTCAATTTCTCCATTGGCCTACTTGGAAGGTGTATTTGAAGATAACTCAAGAGATACAATGTATACTAAGAAGATATTAAATCGTCACCAATGACACCCTAAACTCTCTACAAGTATCCTATCAACGTGACTCTTCTTTCTATATCCTGCTTGTGATATCATTATGTAGCCATTTCCCTGTTGATGCCTATGGGGATCTAAATAAAGACATTTTAACAGTTCCTGTTTAAGAGACAGCATTGATATCATGTATGTAAAAGGTAAACACCCACATATCTTTTCGACAGCACTGAAGTCAATAAAAGATATGCGAGTGTAACTGGAAGGCACTTGCAAGTACACCATCGTCCATTGCTGAATTGGCCAACATGGAAGGTGTATTTGAAGATAACTCAGGAAATACAATGTATACTAAGAAGATATTACATTGTCAACACTGTCTCCCTAAGCTGTCTGCAAGTCTCATATCAACTTGACTCTTCTATCTTTTTCCTGCTTGTGATATCAGTATTTTGCCTTTTCCTAGTTGAGGGGTATAGCCATCCAAAGGAATGGTGTTTGTCACTTCCTCTAAAGAGACAACTGTGAAATACAACATGTAAAGGGTGATAATCCACATATCTTTTGTACAGCAGTGAAGTTAGTACAAGCTATGTTAGGGTATCTGGAAGATACTTGCTGGTACACAATTTTCCCTTCCTCCTTTGGCCAAAATGGAAGGTGTATTGGGAGATAACTCAAGAAATACAGTGTATAATAAGAAGATATTACATTGTCAGCCCGGACACCCTAAACTCTCTACAAGTGTCCTACCAAGTTGACTCTTCTATCTTTATCCTGCTTGTGATATCATTATTTAGCCTTTTCCCTATTGAGGCATATGGAAACCTAAATAAAGGCTTTTGGCAGTTCCTCCTTAAGAGACAACACTGAAGGAAGGTATGTAAAGGGTGAAAATCCACGTATTTTATCAAGAGCAGTGAAAACAATGGAAATTATTCTAGTGTACCTGGAAGATACATGCAAGTACACCATTGTCAATTGCTCCTTAAGCCTACTTGGAAGGTGTATTTGAAGATAACTCAAGATATATAATGTATACTAAGAAAATGTTATATTTTCATCACTGACACCTTAAACTCTCTACAAGTGTTTTATCAATTTGACTCTTCGATCTTTTTCCGGCTTGGGATATCAATATTTAGCCTTTTGCCTGTTGAGGCCTATAGAAATCCAAAGAAACACATTTTGTCACTTCCCCTAAAGCGACAACTCTGAAGTAATGTATGTAAAGGCTAAAAATCCATATAACTTATCTACGACAAGGAAGTCAGTACAAGCTGCGCTAGAGTACCGGGAACATAATTGCAAGTACACAATTGTCCCTTCCTCACTTGACCAAAATGCTAAGTGTATATGAAGATGACTCAAGAAATATATTGGATACTAAGTGGATATTACAATGTCAACACGGACTCCCTAAATTCTCTACACGTGACCTGTCAACATGACTCTTCTATCTTTGTCCTGCTTGTGATATCAGTATTTAGCCTTTTTCCTGTTCAGACGTAGGGGAATGTAAATGAAGGCATTTTGGTCGTTCCTCCTTAAGAGACAACACTGAAGTAATATGTAAATATATATATATGTATATATATTATATATATATATTATATATATGTATATATATTATATATATATATATATATGGCAAAAATCCACATGTATTATCTACAGCAGTGAAGCCGGTACAACCTATGCTAGTATACCTGGAAGATAATTGCAAGTACACTACTGTCAATTTCTCCATTGGCCTACTTGGAAGGTTTATTTGAAGATAACTCAAGAGATACAATGCATACTAAAAAGATATAAAATTGTCACCACTGACACCCTAAACTCTCTACAAATATCCTATCAACTTGACTCTTCTATCTTTATCCTGCTTGTGATACCACTATGTAGCCATTTCCCTGTTGAGGCCTATGGGGATATAAATAAATGCATTTTAACAGTTCCCATTTAAGAGACAACATTGAAATCATGTATGTAAAAGGTAAAAATCCACATATCTGTTCGACAGCAGTGAAGTCAATGCAAGATATGCATGTGCTGCTGGAAGACACTGCCAAGTAAACTATCGTCTATTGCTCCATTGGCTAACATTGAAGGTGTATTTGAAGATAACGCAGGAATTACAATGTATACTACGAAGATATTACATTGTCATCACTGTCTCCCTAAGCTGTCAGCAAGTCTCATATCAACTTGACTCTTCTAACTTTTTCCTGCTTGTAATATCAGTATTTAGCCTTTTCCTAGTTGAGGCCTATAGCCTTTCAAAAGAATGGTGTTTGTCACTTCCTCTAAAGAGACAAATGTGAAATAATATATGTAATGGGTGAAAATCCTCATATATTTTCTAGAGCAGTGAAGTCACTACAAGCTATGCTAGTGTACCTGGAAGATACTAGCAAGTACACTACTGTCAATTTCTCAATTGGCCTACATGGAAGGTGAATTAGAAGATAACTCAGGAAATACAATGTATAATAAGAAGATATTACATTGTCAGCCCTGACACCCTAAACTCTCTACAAGTGTCCTATCAAGTTGACTCTTCTATCTTTATCATTCTTGTGATGTCAGTATTTAGCCTTTTCCCTGTTGAGCCATATAGGAATCTAAAGGCATTTTTCCAGTTCCTCCTTAAGAGACTACACTGAAGTAGTATGTAAATATGTATATATATGTATGTAAAGGGTAAAAATCCACGTATATTATCTACAACAGTTAAGTCAGTACAAGGTATGCTAGTGTACCTGGAAGATACTTACAAGTACACTACTGTCAATTTCTTCATTGGCCTACTTGGAAGGTGTATTTGAAGATAACTCAAAAGATACAATGTATACGAAGAAGATTATTACCTTGTCACCTCTAACACCCTAAACTCTCCACAAGTATCCTATCAACTTCACTCTTCTCTGTTTATCCCGCTTGTGATATCAGTATGTAGCCATTTCCCTGTTGAGGCCTATGGGGATCAAAATAAAGGCTTTTTAACAGTTCCTATTTAAGAGAAAACATTGAAGTCATGTATGTAAAAGGTAAAAATCCACATATCTTTTCGACAGCAGTGAAGTCAACACAAGATATGCAAGTGTAGCTGGAAGACACTTGCAAGTACACCATCGTCCATTGCTCCATTGGCCAACATGGAAGGTGCATTTGAAGATAACTCAGGAAATACAATGTATACTAAGAAGATATTACATTGTCAGCACTGGTAAAAATCCACATGTATTATCTGCATCAGTGAATTCAGTACAAGCTATGCTAGTGTACCAGGAAGATACTTGCAAGTACACTACTGTCAGTTTCTCCATTTGCCTACTTAGAAGGTGTATTTGAAGATAACTCAAGAGATACAATTTATACTACGAAGATATTAACATTGTCACCACTGACACCCTAAACTATCCACAAGTATCCTATCAACTTGGCTCTTCTATGTTTATCCTGCTTGTGATATCAGTATATGGCCATTTCCCTGTTTAGGCCTATGGGGATCTAAATAAAGGCATTTTAACAGTTCCTAGACTATCTGGAAGACACTTTCTAGTACACAATTTTCCATTCCTCCATTGTCCAACATGGAAGGTGTATTTTGGAGATAACTCTAGAAATACAATGTATAATAAGAAGATATTACATTGTCAGCCTTAACACCGTAAACTCTCTAGAAGTGTCCTATCAAGTTGACTCTTCTATCATTATCCTGCTTGTGATATCAGTATTTACCCTTTTCCCTGTTTAGGCATATAGGAATCTAAATGAAGGCGTTGTGGCAGTTCCTACTTTTATCGAGAGCAGTGAAAACAATACAAGGTATTCTAGTTTACCTGCAAGATACTTGCAAGTACACCATTGTCAATTGCTCCATTAGCCTACATGGAATGTGTATTTGAAGATATCTCAAGAGATACAATGTATACTAAGAAGGTATTTTATTGTCATCACTGACACATTAAACTCTCTATAAGTATCCTATCAACTTGACTCTTCGATCTTTTTCCTGCTTGTGATATCAGTATTTAGCCTTTCCCCTGCTGAGGCCTATAGAATTCCGAAGAAACACATTTCGTCACTTCTCCTAAAGAGACAAATCTGAGGTATTGTATGCAAAGGCTAAAAATCCATATAACTTATCTACAACAGTGAAGTCAGTACAAGGTATGGTAGAGTGCCTGGAACATAATTGCAAGTACACAATTGTCCCTTCCTCCCTTGACCAAAATGGTAGGTGAATATGAAGATGACTCAAGAAATACATTGGATACTAAGTAGATATTACATTGTCCGCACTGACTGCCTAAATTCTCTATAAGTGTCCTGGCAACTTGACTCTTCTATCTTTATCCTGCTTGTGATATCAGTATTTAGACTTTTCTCTGTTCAGGGGTATAGGAATCTAAATGAAGGCATTTTGGCAGTTCCTCCTTAAGAGACAATACTGAAGTAATATGTAAATATATATATATATATATATATATATATATATATATATATATATATGGCAAAAATCCACATGTATTATCTACATCAATGAAGTCAGTACAAGCTCTGCTAGTGTACATGGAAGATACTTGCCAGTACACTACTATCAATTTCTCCACTGACCTACTTGGAAGGTGTTTTTGAAGATAACTCAAGAGATACAATTTATTCTAAGAAGATATTACATTCTCCCCACTGACACCCAAAATTCTCTACAAGTATCCTATCAACTTGACTCTTCTATGTTTATCCTGCTTGTGATATCACTATGTAGGCATCTCCCTGTTGAGGACTATGGGGATCTAAATAAAGGCATTTTAACAGTTCCTATTTAAGAGACAACATTGAAGTCATGTATGTAAAAGGTAAAAATCCACATATCTATTCGACAGCAGTGAAGTCTGTATAAGAAATGCGAGTGTAGCTGGAAAACACTTGCAAGAACACCATCGTCCATTGCTCCATTTACCAACATGGAAGGTGTATATGACGATAGATCAGGAAATACAATGTATACTAAGAAGATATTACATTCTCAACACTGTCTCCCTAAGCTGTCTGCAAGTCTCATATCAACTTGACTCTTCTATCTTTTTCTGCTTGTGATATCTGTTTTTTGCCTTTTCCTAGTTGAGGACTATAGAAATCCAAAGAATGGTGTTTGACACTTCCTCTAAAGAGACAACTGTGAAATAATATATGTAATGGGTGAAAATCGACATATGTTTTCTGCAGCAGTGAAGTCAGTACAAGCTATGCTAGAGTATCTAGAATATACTTGCTAGTACACAATTGTCCATTCCTCCATTGTCCAACATGGAAAGTGTATATGGAGATAATTCAAGAAATGCAATGTATCAAAAGAAGATATTTCATTGTGAGCCCTGTCACCCTAAACTCTCTACAAGTGTCCTATTAAGTTGACTCTTCTATCTATATCCTGGTTGTGATGTCTGTATTTAGCCTTTTCCCTGTTGGGGCCTATCGGTATCTAAATAAAGGCATTTTGGCAGTTCCTCCTTAAGAGACAACACTGAAGTAAAGTATGTAAAGGGTGAAAATCCACATATTTTAACGAGAGCAGTGAACACTATACAAGGTATTCTAGTGTACCTGGAAGATACTTGCAACTACACCATTGTCAATTGCTCCATTGGCCTACTTGGAAGGTATACTGGAAGATAACTCAAGAGATACAATGCATACTAAGAAGATATTTTATTGTCATCCCTGAAACTTTAAACTCTCTACAAGTATCCTATCAATTTGACTGTTTCATCTTTTTACTGCTTGTGATATCTCTTTTAGCCTTTCCCCTGTTGAGGCCTATAGAAATCGAAAGAAACACATTTTGTCCCTTCTGCTAAAGTGACAACTTTGAAGTAATGTATGCAAAGGCTAAAAATCCATATAACTTAGCAGCAACAGTGAAGTCAGTACAAGCTGTGCTAGAGTACCTGGAACATAATTGCAAGTACACAATTGTCCCTTCCTCCCTTGACCAAAATAGTAGGTGTATATGAAGATGACTCAAGAAGTACATGGAATACTAAGTAGACATTACATTGTCAGCACTGACTCCCTAAATTCTCTACAAGTGTCCTGTCAACTTGACTCTTCTATATTTGTCCTGCTTGTGATATCAGTATTTAGCCTTTTCCCTGTTCAGGCCTATAGGAATCTAAATGAAGGCATTTTGGCAATTCCTCCTTAAGAGACAATACTGAAGTAATATGTAAATATATATATATATATATATATATATATATATATATATATATATATATATATATTTATATGGTAAAAATCCACATGTATTATCTACATCAGTGAATTCAGTACAAGCTATGCTAGTGTACCTGGAAGATACTTGCAATTACACTACTGTCAGTTTCTCCATTCGTCTATTTGAAAGGTATATTTGAAGATAACTCAAGAGATACAATTTATACTAAGAAGATATTACATTGTCACCACTGACACACTAAACTCTCCACAAGTATCCTATCAACTTGACTCTTCTATGTTTATCCTGCTTGTGATATCAGTATATGGCCATTACCCTGTTGAGGCCTATGGGGATCTAAATAAAGGCATTTTAACAGTTCCTATTTAAGGGACAACATTGAAGTCATGTATCTAAAAGGTAAAAATCCACATATCTTTTCTACAGCAGTGATGTCAATACAAGCTACGCTAGACTATCTGGAAGACCCTTGCTGGTACACAATTGTCCATTCCTCCATCGTCCAACATTGAAGGTGTCTTTGGAGATAACTCACGAAATTCAATGTATAATAAGAAGATATTACATTGTCCGCCTTGACACCCTAAACTCTCTACAAGTGTCCTATCAAGTTGACTCTTCTATCTATATCCTGCTTGTGATGTCTGTATTTAGAGTTTTCCCTGTTGAGGCCTATAGGAATCTAAATAAAGGCATTTTGGCAGTTTCTCTTTAAGAGACAACATTGAAGTAAGATATGTAAAGAGTGAAAATCCACATATTTTATCGATAGTAGCGAAAACAATACAAGGTATTCTAGTGTACCTGGAAGATACTTGCAAGTACACCATTGTCAATTGCTCCATTGGCTTACTTGGAAGGTGTATTTGAAGATAACTCAAGAGATACAGTGTATACTAAGAAGATATTTTATTGTCATCACTGAAACCTTAAACTCGCTGCAAATATCCTATCAACTTGGCTCTTCTATCTATATCCTGCTTGTGACATCAGTATATAGTCATTTCCCTGTTGAGGCCTATGCGGATCTAAATAAAGGTATTTTACTAGTTTCTATTTAAGAGACCAGATTGAAATCATGTATGTAAAAGGAAAAGGTCCACATATCTTTTCCACAGCAGTGAAGTCAATAAAAGATATGCGATTGTAGCTGGAAGACACTTGCAAGTACACCATCGTCTACTGCTCCTTTGGCCAAAATGCAAGGTGTATTTGAAGATAACTAAAGAGTTACAATGTATACTAAGAAGATATTACATTGTCAACACTGTCCCCCTAAGCTGTCTGCAAGTCTCATATCACCTTGACTCTTCTATCTTTTTCCTGCTTCTGATATCAGTACTTTGGCTTTTCCTAGTTTAGGCCAATAGCCATCCAAAGGATTGGTGTTTGTCACTTCCTCTAAAGAGACAACTGTGAAATAATATATGTAAAGGGTGAAAATCCACGTATGTTTTCTACAGCAGTGAAGTCAGTACAAGCAATGCTAGAATATCTGGAAGATACTTGCTAGTACACAATTGTCCATTCCTCCATTGTCCAACATGGAAAGTGTATTGCGAGATAACTCAAGAAATACAATGTATAATAAGAAAATATTACATTGTCAGCCTTGACACCCTAAACTCTCTACAAGTGCCCTATCACGTTAACTCTTCTATCTTTATCCAGCTTGTGATATCGGTATTTATCCTTTTCCTTGTTGAGTCCTATAGGAATCTAAATAAAGGCATTTTGGCAGCTCCTCCTTAAGGGACAACACTGAAGTAAGGTATGTAAAGGGTGAAAATCCACATATGTTATCGAGAGCAATGAAAACAATACAATTTATTCTAGTGGACCTGGAAGATACTTGCAAGTACTCCATTGCAAATTGCTCCAATCGCCTACTTGGAAGGTGTATGTGAAGATGACTTAAGATATAAAATGTATACTAAGAAGATATTATATTGATACCAATGACACCTTAAGCTCGCTACAAATATCCTATCAACTTGGCTCTTCTATCTTTATCCTGCTTGTGACATCAAAATATAGTCATTTCCCTGTTGAGGCCTATGCGGATCTAAATAAAGGTATTTTACCAATTCCTATTTAAGAGACCAGATTGATATCATGTATGTAAAAGGAAAAGATCCACATATCTTTTCGACAGCAGTGAAGTCAATACAAGGTATTCTAGTGTACCTGGAACATACTTGCAAGTACACCATTGGCAATTGCTCCACTTGCCTACTTGGAAGGTGTATTTGAAGATAACTAAAGAGATAGAAGGTATCCTAAGAAGATATAATATTGTCTTCACTGACACCTTAAACTCTCTACATGTATCCTATCAATTTGACTCCTCGATCTCTTTCCTGCGTGTGATATCAGTATTAACCTTTTCCCTGTTGAGGCCTATAGAAATCCAAAGAAACACATTTTGTCACTTCCCCTAAAGAGACCACACTGAAGTAATGTGTGCAAAGGTTAAAATCCATATATGTTATCTATAACTGTGAAGTCAATATAAGCTGTGCTAGAGTACCTGGAACATAACTGCAAGTACAAAATTGTCCCTTCCTCCCTTGACCAAAATGGTAAGTTTATATGAAGATGACTCAAGAAATACAGTGTATAATAAGAATATATTAAATTGTCAGCCTTGACACCCTAAAATCCTGCTTGTGATATCAGTATTTATCCGTTCCCTTCTTCAGGCATATAGGAATCTAAATGAATGCATTTTGGCAGTTGCTCCTTAAGAGAAAACACTGAAGTAATATGTAAATATATATATATATATATGTATGTATGTATAAAGGGTAAAAATCCACATATATTATCTACAGCAATGAAGTCACTCCAAGCTATGCTAATGTACCTGGAAGACACTTGCAAGTACACCATTGTCAATTGCTCCATTGGTCTACTTGGAAGGTGTATTCGAAGATAACTCAAGAGATACAATTTATACTAAGAAGATATTGTATTCTCACCACTGACACCCTAAACTCTCTACAAGTATCCTATCAAATTGACTCTTCTATCTTTATCCTACTTGTGATATCAGTATATAGCCATTTCCCTTTTGAGGCCTCTACGGATCTAAATAAAGGTATTTTAACAGTTCCTACTTAAGAGACAAGATTGAAATCAGGTATGTAAAAGGAAAAAATCCACATATCTTTTCGACAGCAGTGAAGTCAATACCAGATATGCGATTGTAGCTGGAAGACACTTGCAAGTACACCATCATCTATTGCTCCTTTGACCAAAATGGAAGGTGTATATGAAGATAACTCAGGAAATACCATGTATACTAAGAAGATATTACATTGTCCACATTGTCTTCCTAAGCTGTCTGCAAGTCTCATATCAACTTGACTCTTCTATCTTTTTCCTGCTTCTGATATTAGTATTTTGCCTTTTCCTAGTCGAGGCCTATAGCCATCCAAAGGAATGGTGTTTGTCACATCCTCTAAAGAGACAACTGTGAAATAATATTTGAAAATGGTGAAAATCCATCTATGTTTTCTACAGCAGTGAAGTCAGTACAAGCTATGCTAGAGTATCTGGAAGATAATTGCTAGGACACAATTGTCCCTTCCTCCATTGCCCAACATGGAAAGTGTATATGGAGATAATTCAAGAAATACAATGTATAATAAGAAGATATTTCATTGTCAGCCCTGACACCCTAAACTCTCTACAAGTATCCTATCAAGTAGACTCTTCTATCTTTATCCTGCTTGTGATGTTAGTATTTAGCCATTTCCCTGTTGAGGCCTATAGGAATCTAAATAAAGGCATTTTGGCAGAGCGCTCTTAAGAGACAACACTGAAGTAAGGTATATAAAGGGTGAAAATCCACATATCTTTTCGACAGCAGTGAAGTCAATATAATATATGTGAGTGTAGCTGGAAGACACTTGCAAGAACACCATCGTCCATTGCTCCATTGGCCAACATGGAAGGTATATTTGAACATAACTCAGAAAATACAAAGTATACTAAGAAGATATTACATTCTCAATACTGTCTCCCTAAACTGTCTGCAAGTCTCATATCAACTTGAGTCTTCTCTCTTTTTCCTGCTTCTGATATCAGTATTTTGCCTTTTCCTAGTTGAGGCCTCTAGCCATCCAAAGAATGGTGTTTATCACTTCCTCTAAAGAGAAAACTGTGAAATAATATCTGTCTAGGGTGAAAATCCACATATGTTTTCTACAGCAGTGAAGTCAGTACAAGCTATGCTAGAGTATCTGGAAGATACTTGCTAGGACACAATTGTCCCTTCCTCCTTTGTCCAACATGGAAAGTGTATATGGAGATAACTCAAGAAATACAATGCATAATAAGAAGATATTTCATTGTCAGCCCTGAAACCCTAAACTCTCTAAAAGTGTCCTATCAAGTAGACTCTTCTATCTTTATTCTGCTTGTGATGTCAGTATTTATCCATTTCCCTGATGAGGAATATAGGAATCTAAATAAAGGCATTTTGGCAGTTCCTCCTTAAGAGACAACACTGAAGTAAGGTATATCAAGGGTGAAAATCCACATATCTTTTCGACAACAGTGAAGTAAATATAATATATGTGAGTGTTGCTGGAAGACACTGGCAAGAACACCATCGTCCATTGCTCCACTGGCCAACATGGAAGGTGTATTTAAAGATAACTCAGGAAATACAAAGTATACAAAGAAGATATTACATTGGCAATACTGTCTCCCTAAACTGTCTGCAAGTGTCATATGAACTTGAGTCATCTCTATTTTATCTGCTTGTGATATCCGTTTTTTGCCTTTTCCTAGTTGAGGCCTCTAGCCATCCAAAGGAATGGTGTTTGTCACTTCCTCTAAAGAGACAACTGTGAAATAATATCTGTAAATGGTGAAAATCCAAGTATGTTTTCTACAGCAGTGAAGTCAGTACAAGCTATGCTAGAGTATCTGGAAGGCACTTGCTAGTACACAATTTTCCATTCCTCCATTGTCCACCATGGAAAGTGTAAATGGAGATAACTCAAGAAATACAATGTATAATAAGAAGATATTTTATTGGCAGCCCTGACACCCTAAACTCTCTATAAATGTCCTCTCAAGTTGACTCTTCTATCTTTATCCTACTTGTGATGTTAGTATTTAGCCTTTTCCCTGTTGAGGCTCATAGTAATCTAAATAAAGGCATTTTGGCAGTTGCTCCTTAAGAGACAACACTGAACTTAGGTGTGTAAAGGGTGAAAATCCACATGTTTTATGGAGAGCAGTGTAAACAATACAAGGTAGTCTAGTGGACCTGGAAGGTGCTTGCAAGTACACTATTGTCAATTGCTCCATTGGCCTACTTGGAAGGTGTATTTGAAGATAACTCAAGAGATACAATGTATACTAAGAAGATATTATGTTGTCATCACTGACACCTTAAACTCTCTACAAGAATCCTATCAATTTGACTCTTCGTCCTTTTTCCTTCTTGTGATATCAGTATTTAGCCTTTTCCCTGTTGAGGCCTATAGAAATCCAAAGAAACACATTTTGTCACTTCTCCTAAAGAGACCACTCTGAAGTAATGTATGTAAAGGCTAAAAATTCATATAACTTATCTACAACAGAGAAGTCAGTATAAGCTATGCTAGAGTACCTGGAACATAATTGCAAGTACACAATTGCCCCTTCCTCCCTTGACCCAAAGGGTAGGTGTATATGAAGATGACTCAAGAAATACAATGGATACTAAGGAGATATTACATTGTCAGCACTGCCTCCCTAAATACTCTACAAGTGTCCCCTGAACTTGACTCTTCTATCTTTATCCTGCTTGTGATATCAGTATTTAGCCTTTTCCCTGTTGAGGCATATAGGAATCTAAATAAAGGCATTTTGGCAGTTCCTCCTTTAGAGAAAACACAGAAGTAAGGTATGTAAATGGTGAAAATCCACATATTTTATCCAGAGCAGTGAAAACAATGCAAGGTATTCTAGTGTACCTGGAATATACTTGCAAGTACACCATTGTCAATTTCTCCATTGGCCTACTTGGAAGGTGTATTTGAAGATAATTCAAGAGATACAATTTATACTAAGAAGATATTATATTGTCACCACTGATACCCTAAACTCTCTACAAATATCCCATCAACTTGTCTCTTCTATGTTTATGCTGCTTCTGATATCAGTATGTATCCCTTTCCCGGTTGAGGACTACAGGGATCTAAATAAAGGTATTTTAACAGTTCCTATTTAAGAGACAAGATTGAAATCATGTATGTAAAAGGAAAAAATCCACATATCTTTTGGACAGCAGTGAAGTCAATAGAAGATATGCGATTGTAGCTGGAAGACACTTGCAAGTGCACCATCGTCTATTGCCCTTTAGCCAAAATGGAAGGTGTATTAGAAGATAACTCAGAAAATACCATGTACACTAAGAAGATATTACATTGTCAACACTGTCTCCCTAAGCTGTCTGCAAGTCTCATATCAACTTGACTCTTCTATCTTTTTCCTGCTTCTGATATCAGTATTTTGCCTTTTACTAGTTGAAGCCTCTAGCCATTCAAAGGAATGGTGTTTGTCACTTCCTCTAAAGAGATAACTGTGAAATAATATATGTAAAGGGTGAAAATCCACATATGTTTTCCACATCAGTGAAATCAGTACAAGCTATGCTAGAGTATCTGCAAGATACTTGCTAGTACACAATTGTCCATTCTTCCATTGTCCAACATGGAAAGTGTATATGTAGATAAGTCAAGAAATACAATGTATAATAAGAATATATTTCATTGTCAGCCCTGCCACCCTAAACTCTCTATAAGTGTCCTCTCAAGTTGACTCTTCTATCTTTATCCTGCTTGTGATATCAGTATTTATCCTTTTCCCTCTTGAGGCTCATAGTAATCTAAATAAAGGCATTTTGGCAGTTCCTCCTTAAGAGACAACACTGAAGTAAAGTACATAAGGGGTGAAAATCCACATATTTTATGGAGAGCAGTGAAAACAACACAAGGCATTCTAGTGAACCTGGAAGATACTTGCAAGTACACCATTGTCAATTGCTCCATTGGCCTACTTCTAAGTGTATTTGAAGATAACTCAAGAGATACAATGTATACAAGAAGATATTATATTGTCATCACTGACACCTTAAACTTTCCACACGTATCCTATAAATTTGATTCCTTGATCTTTTTCCTGCTTGTGATATCAGTATTTAGCCATTTCCCTGTTGAGTCCCATGGGGATCTAAATAAAGGCATTTTAACAGTTCCTATTTAAGAGACAACATTGAAGTCATGTATGTAAATGGTAAAAATCAACATCTTTTCGACAGCAGTGAAGTCAATACAAGATATGCGAGTGTAGCTGGAAGGCACTTGCAAGAACACCATCGTCCATTGCTGCTTTTGCCAACATGGAAGGTGTATTTGAAGATAACTCAGGAAATAAAATGTATACTTAGAAGATATTACATTGTAAATACTGTCTCTCTAAACTGTATGCAAGTCTCATATCAACTTGACTCTTCTATCTTTTTCCTGCTTGTAATGTCAGTATTTAGGCTTTTCCTTGTAGAGGCCGATAGGAATCCAAATAAAGGCATTTTGGCAGTTGCTCCTTAAGAGAGAACACTGAAGTTATGTATGTAAAGGGTGAAAATCCACATATTTTATGGACAGCCGTGAAAACAATACAAGGTATTCTAGTGTACCTTTAAGATACTTGCAAGTACACCATTGTCAATTACTCCATTGGCCTACTTCGAAGGTGTATTTGAAGATAACTCATGATATAGAATGCATACTAAGAAGATATTATATTGTCATCACTGACACCTTAAACTCTCTACACGTATCCTATCAACTTGACTCTTCTATCTTTATCCTGCTTATGATATCAGTATATAACCATTTTCTTGTTGAGGCCAATGCGGATCTAAATAAGGGCATTTTAACAGTTCCTATTTAAGAGACAAGATTGAAATAATGTATGTAAGAGGAAAAAATCCACATATCTTTTCGACAGCAGTGAAGCCAATACAAGATATGCGATTGTAGCTGGAAGACACTTGGCAGTATACCATCGTCTATTGCTCATTTGGCCAAAATGTAAGGTTTATTTGAAGATGTCAGGAAATACCATGTGTACTAAGAAGGTATTACATTGTCAACACTGTCTCCCTAAACTGTCTGCAAGTCTCATATTAACTTTACTCTTGTATCTTTTTCTGCTTCTGATATCAGTATTTTGCCTTTTACTAGTTGAGGCCTATACCCATCCAAAGGAATGTTGTTTGTGCCTTCCTCTAAAGAGACAACTGTCAAATTATATCTGTAAAGGGTGAAAATCCACTTATGTTTTCTACAGCAGTGAAGTCAGTACAAGCTATGCTAGAGTATCTGGAAGTCACTTGCTAGTACACAAATGTCCATTCCTCCATTGTCCACCATGGAAGGTGTATTTGGAGATAACTCAAGAAATACAATGTATAATAAGTAGATATTACATTGTCAGCCTTGACAGCCTAAACTCTCTACAAGTGTCTTATCAAGTTGACTCTTCTATCTTTATCCTGCTTGTGATATCAGTATGTATCCATATCCCTGTTGAGGCCTATGGTGATCTAAATAAAGGCATTTTAACAGTTCTTATTTAAGAGACAACATTGAAGTCATGTATGTAAAAAGTAAAAATCCACATATGTTTTCGACAGCAGTGAATCAATACAAGTTATGCGAGTGTAGCTGGAAGACACTTGCAAGTCCACCATCGTCTATTGCTCCTTTGGTCAAAATGGAAGGTGTATTCGAAGATAACTCAGGAAATAACATGTATACTAAGAAGATATTATATTGTCAACACTGTCTCCCTAAGCTGTCTGCAAGTCTCATATCACCTTGACTCTTCTATCTTTATCCTGCTTTTGATATCTGTATTTAGGCTTTTCCCTGGTGAGGCATGTAGGAATCTAAATAAAGGCATTTTGGTACTTCCTCCATAACAGACAACACTGAAGTAAGGTATGCAAA
Organism: Bettongia penicillata ogilbyi; assembly: GCA_023548195.1. NCBI lineage: Eukaryota > Metazoa > Chordata > Mammalia > Diprotodontia > Potoroidae > Bettongia > Bettongia penicillata. Next base: position 52,578 of record JAJHZJ010000276.1, read on the forward strand.
GGGAGAAAATCCACATATTTTATCGAGAGTAGTGAAAAGAATACAAGGTATTCTAGTGTACCTGGAAGATACTTGCAAGTACACCATTGCCAATTGCTCCATTGGCCTACTTGGAAGGTGTATTTGCAGATAACTCTGGAGATACAAAGTATACTAAGAAGATATTATATTTTCATTACTGACACCTTAAATTCTCTACAAGTATGCTATAAATTTGACTCTGCGATCTTTTTCCTGCTTGTGATATCAGTATTTAGCCTTTTCCATGTTCAGGCATATAGGAATCTAAATGAAATCATTTTTGCAGTTCCTCCCTAAGAGACAATACTGAAGTAATACGTAAATATAGATATGGTAAAAATCCACATATATTATCTACAGCAGTGAAGTCAGTACAAGCTATTCTAGGGTACCTGGAAGATACTTGCAAGTACACTACTGTGAGGGGCCGCCACCGGACCTACTGGGTGGATAGGTGACGGCCGGGAGTCTATACCCGCCCTAACAGGCGGTCACGCTCTTGGCCCGTGACTCCCTCATTCTGGGCGCAAGGAAGGCTCGTGGACAAGGTACGGCATCGCCCTCGGGAAGGTACTAGTGGGGCCCCCACCTATCATAGTAGGACACGATCAGCCAGGTCGATAACGTGGCCCTAAGAACAGGTGCTGAGGGCTGACCAAGGCTTAACCACCAATCAGGGAACTAAGGCCTAGAACCCGGAAAGTATAAGGAATATAAGGCAATGCCCTAAGGGGTTCGGGGGGACTGGACGGATGTGAACTACTGAATAAACATCTGCTTTGCTCTACCACTCTGGCTCGTGCTTGGTTTCCGCCCGAGCTTCGGCCCCTGGGAACGGGTCCAGAGACGTCTGAAGCTGCGTGAAGCAGAGTGAAGGGTTACTACTCACCGGGAGGGTCGATCGGGGACCGTGACCCCCCCACACACTGCTGTCAATTCCTCCATTGACCTACTTGGAAGGTGTATTTGAAGATAACTCAAGAGATACAAGGTACACTAAGAAGATTTTAAAATGTCACCACTAACACCCTAAATTCTCTACAAGTATCCTATCAACTTCACTCTTCTAACTTTGTCCTTCTTGTGATATCAGTATGTAGCCATTTCCCTGTTGAGGCCTAGGGGAATCTAAATAAAGGCATTTTGGCAGTTTCTGTTTAAGAGACAAAATTGAAATCATGTATGTAAAAGGTAAAAATCCATATATATTTTCGACAGCAGTGAAGTCAATACAAGATATGCGAGTTTATCTGGAAGACACTTGCAAGTACACCATCGTCCATTGCTCCGTTGGCCAACATGGAAGGTGTATTTGAAGATAACTCAGGAAATACAATGCATACTAAGAAGATATTACATTGTCAACACTGTCTCCCTAAGCTGTCTGCAAATCTCATATCAACTTGACTCTTCTATCTTTTCCTGCTTGTGATATCAGTATTTTTCCTTTTCCTAGTTGATGCCTATAGCTATTCAAAGGAATGGTGTTTGTCACTTCCTGTAAAGAGAGAACTGTGAAATAATATATGTAATGGGTGAAAATCCACACAACTTTTCTACAACAGTGAAGTCAGTACAAGCTATGCTAGAGTATCTGGAAGATACTTGCTAGTACAAAATTGTCCATTCCTCCTTTGGCCAACATGGAAGGTGTATTTTGAGATAACTAAAAAAATGCAATGTATAATAAGGAGATATTACAATGTTAGCCCTGACACCCTAAAGTCTCTTCAAGTTTCCTATCAAGTTGACTCTTCTGTCTTTATCCTCCTTGTGATATCAGTATTTAACCTTTTCCCTGTTGAAGCACATGGGAATATAAATGAAGGCATTTCCTCCTTAAGAGACAACACTGAAGTAATATATATATATATATATATATATATATATATATATATATATATATATAAAGGGTAAAAATCAACATATATTATCTACAGCAGTGTAGTCAGTACAAGCTATGCTAGTGTACCTGGAAGATACTTGCAAGTACCCTACTGTCAATTTCTACATTGGCCTCCTTAGAAGGTGTATTTGAAGATAACTCAAGAAATACAATGTATACTAAGATCATATTACATTATCAACACTCTCTCCCTACGCTGTTTGCAAGTCTCATATCAACTTCACTCTTCTATCTTTTTCCTGATTGAGATATCAGTATTTTTCCTTTTCCTACCTGAGGTCTATAGCAATCCAAAGGAAAGGTGTTTGTTACTTCCTCTAAAGAGACAACTGTGAAATAATATATGTAAAGGGTGAAAATCCACATATATTTCCTACAGCAGTGAAGTCAGTACAAGCTATGCTAGATTATGTCGAAGATACTTTCTAGTACAAAATTGTCCATTCCTCCATTGGCCAACATGGAAGGTGTATTTGGAGATAACTCAAGAAATAAATGAATAATAAGAAGATATTACAATGTCAGCCCTGAATCCCTTAACTCTCTACAAGTGTCCTATCAAGTTGACTCTTCTGTCTTTGTTCTCCTTGTGATATCACTATTTATCCTTTTCCCTGTTGAAGCATATTGGAATCTAAATAAAGGCATTTTGGCTGTTCCTCCTTAACAGACAAATATGAAGTATGGTACGTAAACGGTGAAAATCCAAATGTTTTATCGAGAGCAGTGAAAACGATACAAGGTATTCTAGTGTGCCTGAAAGATACTTGCAAGTACACCATTGTCAATTGCTCCATTGGCCTAATTAGAAGGTGTATTTGAAGATACCTCAAGTGATACAATTTATACTAATAAGATATTATATTGTCATCCCTGACAACTTAAACAATCTAAAAGTATCCCATCAATTAAACTCTTCGAAATTTTTCCTACTTGTGATATCAGTATGTAGCCTTTTCCCTGTTGAGGCCTATGGAAATCCAAAGAAACGCATTTTGTGACTTCCCCTAAAGAGACAACTCTGAAGTAATGTATGTAAAGGCTAAAAATTTATATAACTTACCTACAACAGTGAAGTCAGTACAAGATGTGCTAGAGTACCTGGAACATAATTGCAGGTACAAAATTGTCCCTTCCTCCTTTGACGAAAATTGTAAGTGTATATGAAGATGACTCAAGAAATACATTGAATACTAAGTAGATATTACATTATCAGCACTGACTCACTAAATTCTCTACAAGTGTCCTGTCAACTTGACTCTTCTATCTTTATCCTGCTTGTGATATCAGTATTTAGCCTTTTTCCTGTTCAGGAATATAGGAATCTAAATGAAGGCATTTTGGCAGTTCTTCCTTAAGAGACAACACTTACGTAATATATAAATATATATATATATATATATATATATACATATATATATATATATATATATATATATATATATATATATATATATATATATATAAAGTGTAAAAATCCATATATGTTATCTGCAGCAGTGAAGTCAGTACAAGCTATGCTAGAGTATCTGGAAGATACTTGCTAGTACACAAATGTCCATTCCTCCATTGGCCAACAGGGAAGGTGTATTTGGAGATAACTCAAGAAATACAATGTATTATAAGAAGTCATTACATTGTCAGCCCTGACATCCTAAACTCACTACAAGTGTCCTATTCAGTTGACTCTTCTATCTTTATCTTGCTTGTGATATCAGTATTTAGCCTTTTCCCTCTTGATGCATATAGGAATTGAAATAAAGGCATTTTGCCTGTTCCTCCTTAACAGACAACACGGAAGTACGGTATGTAAAGGGAGAAAATCCACATATTTTATCGATCGCAGTGAAAACAATACAAGGTATTCTCTTGTACCTGGAGGATATTTGAAAGTACACCACTGTCAGTATGTCCATTGGCCTCCTTGGAATGTGTATTTGAAGATAACACAAGAGATGCAATGTATACTAAAAAGATATTATATTGTCATCACTGACACTTCAATCTCCCTACAAGTATCCTATCAATTTGACTCTTCGATCTTTTTCCTGCTTGTGAAATCAGTATTTAGCCTTTTCCCTGTTGAGGCCTATAGAAATCCAAAGAAACGCATTTCATCACTTCCCCTACAGCGACAAATCTGAAGTAATTTATAAAAAGGCTAATAATCCGTATAACTTATCTATAACTGTGAAGTCAGTAGAAGCTGTGCTAGAGTACCTGGAACATAATTACAAGTACACAATTGTCCCTTCCTCCCTTGTGCAAAATAGGAAGTGTATACGAAGGTGACTCAATAAATACATTGGATACTAAGTAGATATTACATTCTCAGCACTGACCCCCTAAATTCTCTACAAGTGTCCTGTGAACTTGCCTCTTCTATCTTTATCCTGCTTGTGATATCACTATTAACCTTTTCCCCGTTCAGGCTTATAGGAATCTAAACAAAGGCATTTTGGGAGTTCCTCCTTAAGATATAACACTGAAGTAATATGTAAATATATATATAACGTGTAAAAATCCACATATATTACGTACAGCAGTGTAGTCAGTACAAGCTATGGTAGTGTACCTGGAAGATACTTGCAAGTACACTACTGTCAATTTCTCCATTGGCCTACTTGGAAGGTGAATTTGAAGATAACTCAAGATATACAATGTATACTAAGAAGATATGAAATTGTCACCACTGACACCCTAAACTCTCTACAAGTATCCTATCAACTTGACTCTTCTATTTTATCCTGCTTGTGATATCAGTATGTAGCCGTTTCCCTATTGAGGCCTATGGAGATCTAAATAAAGGCATTTTAACAGTTCCTATTTAAGAGACAACATTTAAGTCATGTATGTAAAAGGTAAAATTCCACATACCTTTTCAAGAACAGTGAAGTCAATATAAGAAATGCGAGTGTACCTGAAAGACACATGCAAGTACACCATCGTCCATTACTCCTTTGGCCAACATGGAAGGTGTATTTGAAGATAACTCAGGAAATACAATGTATACTGAGAAGATGTTACATTGTCAGCACTGTCTCCCTAAGCTGTCTTCAAGTCTCATATCAACTTGATTCTTCTATCTTTTTCCTGCTTGTGATATCAGTATTATTCCTTTTCCTAGTTTAGGCCTATAGCCATCCAAAGGAATGGTGTTTGTCACTTCCTCTAAAGAGACAACTGTGAAATAATATATGTAAAGGGTGAAAATCCACATATCTTTTCTACAGCAGTGAAGTCAGTTCAAGCTCTGCTAGAGTATCTGGAAGATACTTGCTATTACAGAAATGTCCATTCCTCCACTGGCCAACATGGAAGGTGTATTTGGAGATAACTCAAGAAATACAATGTATAATAAGAAGGTATTACAATGTCATCCCTGACACCCTAAATATTCTACATGTGTCCTACCAAGTAGACTACTCTGTCTTTATCCTCCTTGTGATATCAGTATTTATCCTTTCCCCTGTTGAAGCATATTGGAATCTAAATAAAAGTATTTTGGCAATTCATCCTTAACAGACAACACTGAAGTAAGGTACGTAAACGGTGAAAATCCAAATATTTTATCGAGAGCTGTGAAAACAATACAAGGTATTCTAGTGTGCCTAGAAGATACTTGCAAGTCCACCATTGTCAATTGCTCCATTGGCCTAATTGGAAGGTGTATTTGAAGATACCTGAAGAGATACAATGTATACTAAGAAGATATTATATTATCATCATTGACACCTTAAACAAACTAAAAGTATCCCATCAATTTGATTCTTCGATATTTTTCCTGCTTGTGATATCAGTATTTAGCCTTTTCCCTGATGAGGCCTATAGAAATCCAAAGAAACGCATTTTGTCAATTCCCCTAAAGGGACAACTCTGAAGTAATGTATGTAAAGGCTACAAATCCATATAACTTATCTACAACAGTGAAGTCAGTACAATCTGTGCTAGAGTACGTGGAACATAATTAGAAGTACACAACTGTCCCTTCCTCCCTTGACGAATATTGTGAGTGTATATGAAGATGACTCAAGAAATACATTTGATACTAAGTAGATATTACATTGTCAGCACTGACTCCCTAAATTCTCTACAAGTGTCCTGTCAACTTGACTCTTCTATCTTTATCCTGCTTGTGATATCAGTATTTACCCTTTTTCCTGTTCAGGCATATAGGAATCTAAATGATGGCATTTTGGCAGGTCCTCCTTAAAAGACAACACTTAAGTAATATGTAAATATACACATATATATATACATATATATATATAGTATAAAAATCCACATATATTATCTACAGCAGTGAAGTAAGTACAAGATATGCTATTGTACCTGAAAGATACTTGCAAGTACACTATTGTCAATTTCTCCAATGTCCTAATTGGAAGGTGTATTTGAAGATAACTCAAGAGATACAATGTATACTAAGAAGATATTAAATTGTCACCACTGACACCCTAAAATCTCTACAAATATCTTATCAACTTGACTCTTCTACCTTTATCCTGCTTGTGATATCAGTATGTAGTCACTTCCTTGATTAGGCCTATGTGGATATAAATAAAGGCATTGTTACAGTTCCTATTTAAGAGAAAACATTGAAATCATGTATGTAAAAGGTAAAAATCCACATACCTTTTCAACCACAGTGAAGTCGATATAAGATATGCGAGTGTAGCGGGAAGACACTTGCAAGTACACCATCGTCCATTGCTCCAATGGCCAACATGGAAGGTGTATTTGAAGATAACCAGGAAATACAATGTATACTAAGAATATATTACGTTATCAACACTGTCTCCCTAAGCCGTCTGCAAGTCTCATATCAACTTGACTCTTCTATCTTTTTCCTACTTGTGATATGAGTATTTTTCCTTTTCCTATTCGAGGCCCATAGCCATCCAAAGGAATGGTGTTTGTCACTTCCTCTAAAGAGACAACTGTGGAATAATATATGTAAAAGGTGAAAATCCACATATCTATTTTACTGCAGTGATGTCAGTACAATCTATGCTAGAGTATCTGGAAGATACTTGCTAGTACAGAAATGTCCATTCCTCCATTGGCCAACATGGAAGGCGTATTTGGAGATAACTCAAGAAATACAAGGTATAGTAAGAAGATATTACATTTTCAGCCCTGACACCCTAAACTCTCTACAAGTGTCCTCTAAAGGTGACGCTTCTATCTTTATCCTGCTTGTTATATCAGTATTTAGCCTTTTCCCTGTTCAGGCATATAGGAATGTAAATGAAGGCATTTTGGCAGTTCCTCCTTAAGAGACAACACTGAAGTAAATTACGCAAACGGTGAAAATCCACATATTTTATCGAAAGCAGTGAAATCAATACAAGATAATCTAGTGTACCGGGAAGATACTTGCAAGTGAACCATTGTCAATTACTCCATTGGCCTACTTGGAAGGTGTATTTGAAGATAACTCAAGGGATACAATGTATACTAAGAAGATATTATATTGTCATCACTTACACCATAAACTCTCTATAAGTATCCTCTCAATTTGACTCTTCCATCATTTTCCCGCTTGTGATATCAGTATTTAGCCTTTTCCCTGTTGAAGCCTGTAGAAATCCAAAGAAACACATTTTGTTACTTCCCCTAAAGAGTCAACTCTGAAGTAATGTATGTAAAGGCTAAAAATCCATGGAATTTTTCTATAACAGTGAAGTCAGTACAAGCTGTGCTAGAGTAACTGGAACATAATTGCAAGTACACAATTGTCCCTTCCTCCCTTGACCTGTATGGTAGGTGTATATGAAGATGACTCAAGAAATACATTGGATACTAAGTAGATATTACATTGTCAGCACCGACTCCCTAAGTTCTCTACAAGTGTCCTGTCAACTTGACTCTTCTATCTTTGACTTGCTTGTGATATCAGTATTTAGCCTTTTTCCTGTTAAGGCATATAGGAATATAACTGAAGGAATTTTTCAGGTCCTCCTTAAGAAACAACACTTAAATAATATGTAAAACACACACACACTCACATACATACACACACACACACACACACATATATATATGTATATATATATATATATATATATATATATATATATACTGTAAAAATCCACATATATTATCTACTGCAGTGAAGTCAGTACAAGATATGCTATTGTAACTTGAAGATACTTGCAAGTACACTACTGTCAATTTCTCCATTGGCCTCCTTGGAAGGTGTATTTGAAGATAACTCAAGAGATACAATGTATACTAAGAAGATATTAAATTGTCACCACTGACAAACTAAACTCTCTACAAGTATCCTATAAACTTGACTCTTCTATATTTATCCTGCTTGTGATATCAATATGTAGCCATTTTCTTGATGAAGCCTATGGGGATCTTAATAAAGGCATTTTAACAGTTCCTATTTAAGAGACAACATTGAAATCATGTATGTAAAAGGTAAAAATCCACATATCTTTTCGACAACAGTGAAGTCAATAGAAGATATACGAGTGTAGCAGGAAGACACTTGCAAGTATACCATCGTCCATTGCTCCAATGGCCAACATGAAAGGTGTATTTGAAAAAAACTCAGGAAAAACAATGTATACTATGAAGATATTAAATTAACAACACTGTCTCCCTAAGCCCTCTACAAGTCTCATATCAACTTGACTCTTCTATCTTTTTCCCGCTTGTGATATCAGTATTTAGCCTTTTCCCCGTTGAGGCCTATAGAAATCCAAAGAAACGCATTTTGTCGCTTCCCCTACAGCGACAACTCTGAAGTAATATATGTAAAGGCTAAAAATCCGTATAACTTATCTATAACAGGGAAGTCAGTACAAGCTGTGCCAGAATACCTGGAATATAATTGCAAGTACACAATTGTCACTTCCTCCCTTCACCAAAATGATAAGTGTATATGAAGATGACTTAAGAAATAAATTGCATACTAAGTAGACATTACATTGTCAGCAGTGACTACCGAAATTCTTTACAAGTGTACTGTCAACTTGACTCTTCTATCTTTATCCTGCTTGTGATATCAGCATTTATCCTTTTCCCTGTTCAGGCATATAGGAATCTAAATGAAGGCATTTTGGCAGTTCCTTCTTAAGAGACAACACTGAAGTAATATGTAAATATATATATGGTAAAAATCCACATATATTATCTACAGCAGTGAAGTCAGTACAAGTTATGCTAGTGTACCTGGAAGATATTTGCAAGTACACTATTGTCAATTTCTCCATTGGCCTACTTCGAAGGTGTATTTGAAGATAACTCAAGAGATACAATGTATACTAAGAAGATATTATATTGTCACCACTGACACCCTAAACTCTCTACAAGTGTCCTATGAACTTGACTGTTCTATCTTTATCCTGCTTGTGATATCAGTATACAGCCATTTCCCTGATGAGGCCTATCGGAATCTAAATAAAGGCATTTTGTCAGTTCCTATTTTAGAGTCAACATTGAAGTCATGTATGTAAAAGCTAAAAATCCACATATTTTTTCGAGAAAAGTGAAGTCAATACAAGATATGAGAGTGTAGCTGGAAGACACTTGTAAGTACCCCATCGTCCATTGCTCCATTGGCCAACAAGGAAGGTGTTTTTGAAAATAACTCAGGAAATACCATGTATGCTAAGAAGATATTACTTTGTCAACACTGTCTCCCTAAGCTGTCTGCACGTCTCATAGCAACTTGACTCTTCTATCTTTTTCCTGCTTGTTATATCAGTTTATTTCCTTTTCCTAGTTGAGGCTTATAGCCATTCAAAGGAATGGTGTTTGTCACTTCCTCTAAAGAGACAGCTGTGAAAAAATATATGTAAAGGGTAAAAATCCACATATATTATCTGCAGCAGTGAAGTCAGTACAAGCTATGCTAGTGTACGTGGAAGATACTTCCTAGTACAGAATTGTCCATTACTCCATTGGCCAACAGGGAAGGTGTATTTGGAGATAACTCAAGAAATACAATGTATAATAAGAAGATATTAAATTGACAGACTTGACACACTAAACTCTCTACAAGTGTCCTATCAAGTTGACTCTTCTATTTTTATTCTGCTTGTGCTATCAGTATTTAACCTTTTCCCTGTTGATGCATATAGGAATCTAAATAAGGGCATTTTGGCAGTTCCTCCTTAAGAGACAACACTGAAGTATGGTATGTAAAGGGAGAATATTCACATATATTATCGAGAGCAGTGAAAACAATACAAGTTATTTCTTGTACCTGGAAGATACTTGCATGTACACCATTGTCAATTGTACCATTGGCCTTCTTGGAAGGTGTATTTGAAGATAACTCAAGAGATACAATGTATACTAAAAAGATATTATATTGTCATCACTGACACCTTAAACTCCCTACAAGGATCCTATCAATTTGACTCTTCGATCTTTTTCCTACTAATGAAATCAGTATATAGCCTTTTCCCTGTTGAGTCCAATAGAAATCCTAAGAAACGCATTTTGTCACTTCCCCTACAGAGACAACACTGAACTAATGTATATAAAGGCTAAAAATCAGTATAACTTATCTATAACAGTGAAGTCAGTACAAGCTGTGCTAGAGTACCTGGAACATAATTGCAGTACACAATTGTCCCTTCCTCCCTTGTCCAAAATAGTAAGTGTATATGAAGATGACTCAAGAAATACATTGGATACTAAGTAGATATTACATTTTCAGCACTGACTCCCTAAATTCTCTACAAGTGTCCTGTCATCTTCACTCTTCTTTATTTATCCTTCTTGTGATATGAGTATTTACCCTTTTCCCTGTGGAGGCCTATAGAAATCCGAAGAAACGCATTTTTTCACTTCCCCTAAAGAGACAACTCTGAACTAATGTATGCAAAGGCTAAAAGTCCATACAACTTATCTGAAGTCAGTACAAGCTGTGCTAGAGTAGCTCGAACATAATTGGAAGTACACAATTGTCCCTTCCTCCCTTGGCCAAATTGGTAAATGTATATAAAGATGATTCAAGAAATACATTGGATACTAAGTAGATATTACATTGTCCACAGTGTCTCCCTAAGCTGTCTACAATTCTAATATCAACTTGACTCTTCTATCTATATCCTGCTTGTGATATCAGTATTAACCTTTTCCCTGTTCAGGCATATAGGAATTTAAATGAAGGCATTTTGGCAGTTCCTCCTTAAGAGATAACACTGAAGTAATATGTAAATATATACATAAAGGGTAAAAATCCTCATATATTATATACAGCAGTGTAGTCAGTAGAAGCTATCCTAGTGTAACTCGAAGATACTTGCAAGTACACTACTGTCAATTTCTCCATTGGCCTACTTGGATGGTGTATTTGAAGATAACTCAAGAGATACAATGTATACTAAGAAGATATTAAATTGTCACCACTGACACCCTAAACTCTCTACAAGTATCCTATCAACTCCACTCTTCTATATTTATCCTGCTAGTGATATCAGTATGTAGCCATTTCCCTGATGAGGACTATGGGGATATAAATTAAGACATTATAACAGTTGCTATTTAAGAGACAACATTGAAATCATGTATGTAAAACGTAAATATCCACGTATCTTTTCGACAACAGTGAAGTCAATACAAGACATGCGTGCATAGCTGGAATACACTTGAAAGTACACCACTGTCCATTGCTCCTTTGGCCAAGATGGAAAGTGTATTTGAAGATAACTCAGGAAATTCAATGTATACTGAGAAGATATTACATTGTCAACACGGTCTCCCTAAGCTGTCTGCAAGTCTCATATCAACTTGACTCTTCTATCTTTTTCCTGCTTGTGATATCAGTATTTTTCCTTTTCCTACATGAGGCCTATAGCCATCCAAAGAATGGTGTTTGTCACTTTTTCTAAAGAGAAAACTGTGAAATAATATATGTAAAGGGTGAAAATCCACATATCTTTTCTACAGCAGTGAAGTCAGTACATGCTATGCTAGAGTATCTGCAAGATACTTGCTAGTACAAAATTGTCCATTCCTCCATTGGCCAACATGGAAGGTGTATTTGGAGATTACTCAAGAAATACAATGTATAATAAGAAGGTATTACAATGTCAGCCCTGACACCCTAAACTCTCTACACGTATCCTATAATGTTGACTCTTCTGCATTTATCCTCCTTGTGATAACAGTATTTATCCTTTTCCCTGTTGAATCATATTGGAATCTAAATAACGGCATTTTGGCAGTTCCTCCTTAACAGACAACACAGAAGTAAGGTACGTAAACGGTGAAAATCCAAATATTTTATCGATAGCAGTGAAAACAATACAAGGTATTCTAGTGTGCATGGAAGATACTTGCATGTACACCATTGTCAATTGCTCCATTGGCCTACTTGTAAGGTGTATTTGAAGATACCTCAAGAGATACAATGTATACTAAGAAGATATTATATTGTCATCACTGACACCTTAAACAATCTAAAAGTATCCCATCAATTTGACTTTTTCCTGCTGCTGATATCAGTATTTAGCCTTTTCCCTGTTGAGTCCTATAGCAACCCAGAGAAACGCATTTTGTCAATTCTCCTAAAGAGTCAACTCTGAAGTAATGTATGTAAAGGATAAAAATCCATATAACTTATCTACAACAGGGAAGTCAGTACAAGCTGTGCTAGAGTACCTGGAACATAATTGCAAGTACACAATTGTCCCTTCCTCCCTTGACCAAAATGGTCAATGTATATGAAGATGACTCAAGAAATACATTGGATACTAAGTAGATATTACATTGTCAACACTGACTCCCTAAATTCTCTACAAGTGTCCTGTCAACTTGACTCTTCGATCTTTGTCTTGCTTGTGATATCAGTATTTAGCCTTTTTCCTGTGAAGGCATATAGGAATATAACTGAAGGAATTTTTCAGGTCCTCCTTAAGAAACAACACTTAAGTAATATGTAAATACACACACACACACACACACACAAACACACACACACACACACACACACACACACACACACATATATATATAGTAAAAATCCACATATATTATCTACGGCAGTGAAGTCAGTACAAGATATGCTATTGTAACTTGAAAATACTTGCAAGTACACTACTGTCAATTTCTCCATTGGCCTACTTGGAAGGTGTATTTGAAGATAACTCAAGAGATACAATGTATACTAAGAAGATATTAAATTGTCACCACTCACACCCTAAACTCTCTACAAGTATCCTATCAACTTCACTCTTCTATGTTTATCCTGCTTGTGATATCAGTATAGAGCCATTTCCCTGATGAGGCCTATGGGAATCTAAATAAAGGCATTTTGTCAGTTCCTATTTCAGAGTCAACATTGAAGTCATGTATGTAAAAGCTAAAAATCCACATATTTTTTCGAGAAAAGTGAAGTCAATGCAAGATATGAGAGTGTAGCTGGAAGACACTTGCAACCCTAACCCATCGTCCTTTGCTCCATTGGCCAACATGGAAGGTGTTTTTGAAAATAACTCAGGAAATACCATGTATACTAAGAAGATATTACTTTGTCCACACTGTCTCCCTAAGCTGTCTGCAAGTGTCATAGCAACTCGACTCTTCTATCTTTTTCCTGCTTGTTCTATCAGTTTTTTGCCTTTTCCTAGTTGAGGCTTATAGCCATCCAAAGGAATGGTGTTTATCACTTCCTCTAAAGAGACAGCTGTGAAATAATATATGTAAAGGGTGAAAATCCACATATCTTTTCTAGAGCTGACAAGTCAGTACAAGCTATGCTAGAGTATCTGGAAGATACTTCCTAATACACAATTGTCCACTCCTCCATTGACCAACATGGAAGGTGTATTTGGAGATAACTCAAAAAATACGAATAATAATAAGAAGATATTACATTGTCAGCCCTGACACCCTAAATTCTCTACAAGAGTCCTGTCAACTTGACTCTTCTATCTTTCTCTTGCTTGTGATATCAGTATTTAGCCTTCTCCCTTTTCAGACATATAGGAATCTAACTGATGTCCTTTTGGCAGTTCCTCCTTAAGAGACAACCCTGAAGTAATATGTAAATATGTACATAAAGGGTAAAACTCCACATATATTATCTGCGGCAGTGAAGTCAGTACAAGCAATGCTAGTGTACCTGGAATTTACTTGTAAGTACACTATTGTGAATTTCTGCATTGCCCTACTTGTTAGGTGTTTTTGAAGATAACTCATGAGATAAAAGGTATACTAAGAAGGTATTAAATTGTCACCTCTGACATCCTAATCTCTCTACAAGTGTCCTATCTACTTGACTCTTCTATCTTTATCCTGCTTGTTATATCAGTATATAGTCATTTTCCGGATGAGGCCTATGGGGATCTAAATAAAAGCATTTTAACAGTTCCTGTTTCAGAGTCAACATTGAAGTCATGTATGTAAAACATAAAAATCCACATATCTTTTCGGCAGCAGCGAAGTCAATACAAGATATGAGAGTGTAGCTGGAAGACACTTGCAAGTACCCCATCGTCCACTGCTCCATTGTTCAACATGGAAGGTGTATTTGAAGATAACTCAGGAAATACAATGTATTTTAAGACGATATTACGTTGTCAACACTGTCTCCGTAAGCTGTCTGCACGTATCATATCAACTTGACTCTTCTCTCTCTTTCCTGCTTGTGATATCTGTTTTTTGCCGTTTCCTAGTTGGCACCTATAGCCATCCAGCGGAATGGTGTTTGTCGCTTCCTCTAAAGAGACAACTGTGAAATATTATATGTAAAGGGTGAAAATCCTCATATCTTTTCTACAGCAATGAAGACAGTACAAGCTATGCTAGAGTATCTGGAAGATACTTCTTAGTACACAATTGTCCATTCCTCCACTGGCAAACATGGAAGGTGTATATGAAGATAACTCAAGAAATACAATGTGTAATAAGAAGATATTACATTGTCAGCCCTGACACCTTAAACTCTCTACAATTGTCCTATCACGTTGACTCTTCTATAATTATCCTGCTTGTGATATCAGTATTTAACCTTTCCCCTTTTGAGGAATACAGGAATCTAAATAAAGGCATTTTGGCAATTACTCCTTAAGAGACAACACTGAAGTAAGGTATGTAAAGGGTTTAAATCCACATATTTTATCGAGAGCAGTGAAAACAATAAAAGGTATTCTATTGTACCTGGAAGATACTTGTAAGTACACCATTGTCAATTGCTCCATTGGCCGACTGGGAAGGCATATCTGAAGATAACTCTAGAGATATAATGTATACTAAGAAGATATAATATTGTCATAACTGATACCTTAAACTTTCTACAAGTATTCTATTAATTTGACTGTTCGATCTTTTTCCTGCTTGTGATATCAGTTTTGAGCCTTTTCCCTGTTGAGGACTATAGAAATCAAAAGAAACACATTTTGTCACTTTCCATAAAGAGACAACTCTGAAGTAATGTATGTCTAAGCCAAAAAGACATATGCCTTATCTACAACAGTGAAGTCAGTACAAGCTGTGCTCGAGCATCTGGAAGATACTTGCAAGTACACAATTGTCCCTTCCTCCCTTGACCAAAATGGTAAGTGTATATGAAGATGACTCAAGAAGTACATTTGATACAAAGTAGTTGTTCCGTTGTAAGCCCTGAATTCCTAAATTCTCTACAATGTCCTGTCAGCTTCACTCTTCAATCTTTATCCTGCTTGTGATATCAGTATTTAGCCTTTTCCCTTTTCAGTCATCTAGGAATCTAAAAGCAGGCATTTTGGCAGTTCCTCATTAAGAGACAACACTGAAGTAATATGTAAATATATATATAAAAGGTAAAACTCCACATATATTATCTACAGCAGTGATGTCAGTACAAGCCACGCTAGTGTAACTAGAAGAAACTTGCAAGTAGACTACTGTCAATTTCTCCATTGGCCTACTTGGAAGGTGTATTTGAAGATAACTCCAGAGATACAATGTGTACTAAGAAAATATTAAATTGTCACCACTGACACCCTAAGCTATCTACAAGTATCCTATCAACTTGACTCTTCTATCTTTATCCTGCTTGTGATATCAGTATGTAGCCACTTCCATGTTGAGGCCTATGGTGATCTAAATAAAGGCATTTCAACAGTTCCTATTTAAGAGACAACTTTGAAGTCATGTATGTAAAACGTAAAAATCCACATATCTTTTCGACAACAATGAAGTCAATACAACATATGCGAGTGTAGCTGGGAGACACTTGCAATTACACCATCCTCCATTGCTCCATTGGCCGACATGGAAGGTGTATTTGGAGATAACTCAAGAAATAAATTGTATAACAAGAAGATTTTATATTGTCAAACCTGAAACCCTTAACCTTCTACAACTGTCCTATCACGTTGACTCTTCTATGTTTATGCAGCTTGTGATATCAGTATTTAGCCTTTTCCCTGTGCAAGCATATGGGAATATAAATAAAGGCATTTTGGCAGTTCCTCCTTAACAGACAAGACTGAAGTAATATGTAAATATATATATATATATATATATATATATATATATATATATATATATATATATATATATAAAGCGTAAAACTGCACAAATACTATCATCAGCAGTGAAGTCAGTACAAGCTATGCTTGTGTACGTGGAAGATACTTGCAAGTACACTATTGTCAATCTCTACATTGGCGTTCTTGGAAGGTGCATTTTAAGATAACTCAAGAGATTCAATGTATACTAACAAGCTATTAAATGGTCTCCACTGAAACCCTAAACATTCTACAATTATCTTATCAACTTGACTCTTCTATCTTTATCCTGCTTGTGGTATCAGTATACATCGATTTCCCTGATGAGGCGTAGGGGATCTAAATAAAGGCATTTTAACAGTTGCTGTTTCAGATTCAACATTGAAGTCATGTATGTAAAAGATAAAAATCCACATATCTTTTCGGCAGCAGCAAAGTCAATACAAGATATGCGAGTGTAGCTGGAAGACACTTGCAACTACCGCATCGTCCATTGCTCCATTGGCCAACATGGAAGGTGTATTTGAAGATAACTCAAGAAATACAATATATAATAAGAAGATATTACATTGTCAGCCCTGACACTCTAAACTCTCTACACGTGTCCTTTTAACTTGACCCTTCTATCTTTATCCTGCTTGTGATATCAGTATTCAGCCTTTTCCCTGTTCAGGCATATAGGAATCTAAATGAAGGCATTTTGGCAGTTCCTCCTTACGAGACAAAAGTGAAGTAATATGTAAATATATATATATATATAAAGGGTAAAAATCCACATATATTATCTACAGCAGTGAAGTCAGTACAAGATATGCTAGGGTACCTGGAATAAACTTGCAAGTATACTACTGACAATTTCTCCATTTGCCTACTTGGAGGCTGTATTTGAAGATAACTCAAGAGATACAATGTATTCTCAGGCGGTATTAAATTGTCACCACTGACACACTAAACTCTCCAGAAGTATCCTATCAGCTTGATTCTTCCATCTTTATCCTGCTTGTGATATCAGTATATAGCCATTTCCCTATGGAGGCATATGGGGATCTAAATAAAGGCATTTTAACGGTTCCTATTTAAGAGACAACATTGAAGTCATATATGTAAATGGTAAATATCCACATACCTTTTCGGCAGCAGTGAAGTCAATGCAAGATATGCGAGTGTAGCTGGAAGACACTTGCAAGTACTCCATCGTCCATTGCTCCATTGGGCAACATGGAAGGTGTATTTGAAGATAACTCAAGAAATGCAATGTATACTAAGAAGATATTACATTGTCACCACTGTCTCCCTGATCTGTCTGCAAGTCTCATATCAACTTGACTCTTCTATCTTTTTCCTGCTTGGGATATCAATATTTTGCCTTTTCCTAGTTCAGGCCTATAGCCGTCCAAAGGAATGGTTTTTGTCAATACCTCTAAAGAGACAGCTGTGAAATAATATATGTAAAGGGTGAAAATCCACCTATCTTTTCTAGAGCTGACAAGTCAGTACAAGCTATGCTAGAGTATCTGAACGATACTTGCTAGTACAAAATTGTCCATTCCTCCATTGGCCAACATGGAAGGTGTATTTGAAGGTAACTCAAGAAATACAATGTATAATAAGAAGATATTACATTTTCAGCCCTGACATTCCAAACTCACTACAAGTGCCCTTTCGAGTTGACTCTTCTATCTTTATCCTGCTTATGATATCAGTATTTTGCCTTTTCCGTGTTCAGGCATATAGGAATCTAAATGAAGGCACTTTGGCAGTTCCTCCTTAAGAGACAACACTGAAGTGGTCTGCAAATATCTCTCTCTCTCTCTCTCTCTCTTTCTCTTTCTCTCTCTCTCTCTATCTCTCTCTCTCTATATATAAAAATATATATATATATACATATATATATAAATATATATATATACGCATATATATATATATATATATATATATATATATATATGGCAAAAATCCACATATATTATCTACAGAAGTCAAGGCAGTACTAGCTATGCTAGGGAACCTGGAAGATCCTTGCAAGTATATTATTGTCAATTTCTCCATTGTCCTTCTTGGAAGCTGTATTTGAAGATCACTCAAGAGATACAATGTATACTAAGACGATATTAAATTGTCACTACTGACACCCTAAACTCTCTAGAAGTATCCTATCAGCTTGATTCTTCCATCTTTATCCTGTGTGTTATATCAATATATAGCCATTTCCCTTTTCAGGCCTATGGGGATCTAAATAAAGGCCTTTTAACTGTTCCTATTTAAGAGACAACATTGAAGTCATGTACGTAAAAGGTAAATATCCACATATCTTTTCAACAGCAGTGAAGTCAATACAAGATATGCGAGTGTAGCTGGAAGACACTTGCAAATACACTATCGTCCATTGCTCCATTGGCCAACATGGAAGGTGTATTTGAAGATAACTCAAGAAATACAATGTATACTAAGAAGTTATTACATTATTAACACTGTCTCCCTAAGCTGTCTGCAAGTCTCATATCAACTTGACTCTTCTATCGTTTTCCTCCTTGGGATATCAGTATTTTGCCTTTTCCCAGTTGAGGCCTATAGCCATTCAAAGAAATGGTTTTTGTCAATACCTCTAAAGAGACTACTGTGAAATAATATATATAAAGGTTGCAAATCCACATATCTTTTCTAGAACAATCAAGTCACTACAAGCTATGATAGAGTATCTGAAAGATATTTGCTAGGACACAATTGTCCATTCCTCCATTGGCCAACATGGAAGGTGTATTTGAAGATAACTCAAGAAATACAATATATAATAAGAAGATATTACATTGTGAGCCCTGACATTCTAAACTCTCTACAAGTGTTCTTTTAACTTGACCCTTCTATCTTAAGCCTGCTTGTGATATCAGTATTTAGCCTTTTCCCTGTTCAGGCATATAGGAATGTAAATGAAGGCATTTTGGCAGTTCCTCCTTAGGAGACAAAACTGAAGTAATATGTAAATATACATATATATATATATATATATATATATATATATATATATATATATATATATAAAGGGTAAAAATCCACATATATTATCTACAGCAGTGAAGTCTGTACAAGATATGCTAAGGTACCTGGAATATGCTTTCAAGTAGACTATTGTCAATTTCTCCATTTGCCTGCTTGGAAGCTGTATTTGAAGATAACTCAAGAAATACAATGTATTCTAAGGCGGTATTAAATTGTCACCACTGACACACTAAACTCTCTAGAAGTATCCTATCAGCTTGATTCTTCTATCTTTATTCTGCTTATGATATGAGTATATAGCCATTTCCCTGTTGAGGCCTGTGGGGATCTAAATAAAGGCATTTTAACAGTTCCTATTTAAGAGACAACATTGAAGTCATGTATGTAAATGGTAAATATCCACATATCTTTTTGACGGCAGTGAAGTCAATACAAGATATGCGAGTGTAGCTGGGAAACACTTGCAAGAACACCATCGTCCATTGCTCCCTTGGCCACTATGGAATGTGTATTTGAAGATAACTCAAGAAATGCAATGTAGGGGCGGAGCCAAGATGGCG
This sequence comes from Bettongia penicillata ogilbyi, assembly GCA_023548195.1. Lineage (NCBI taxonomy): Eukaryota > Metazoa > Chordata > Mammalia > Diprotodontia > Potoroidae > Bettongia > Bettongia penicillata. The sequence continues at coordinate 72,527 of JAJHZJ010000276.1, forward strand.
GAGCAGAAGGATGCACATTTACTAGCTCCGAGCCCACAACCGATGGAATTAAGGTAAAAGGAGATCCCCATATATTCTGAATCTCTGCAGGGGGTGCATAAACATAGGGGAAGAGATTTCCGTTCCACTGAACCCTGGAGAGCCGTCCCCGGGGTCCATCACACTCCGGAAAGCGGACCCCACCCCCAACCCTGGCCGCGGCCCCAGAGAAGCTGACCCGAGCAGGCCTCAGAGAAGAAAGCTACGGGGGAAGCTCCGGCAGCTGGGAAAGTCCCTCTGCCCACAGAAACTACAGGTCAGTAAGAAAGAAGCCTGCGCTAGGGGAGGGGAGCGGAGCGTCTCCGTGACTCGTGCCCCCTCGGAGAAAGCGGCGGCGGCAGAGACGGGGGCAGGAAGCGGCTGAGGCAGAGGCGTGGGTGGGCGGCTGAGGCGGCAGCGGCCTGGGACTCAGGAATCCCCCAGCAGCAGGTAGGATCTTCAATACTGAAGGTCTTTCCAACCTGAGGGAGCTGACCCAGGGAGACGGCCCTGCCCCCACCCTGCTCTACTGCTGAACGCCTCTGAATAAAACCCCCAAGGGAGCTGAACATAGGAGGCGGGGGGCCCCCCACTCCGCCCCCACCCGCTCCGTTCCTGAAAGTCTCTGCAGAAAGCCCCTGAGGGACCGAACTTAGGAGGCGGCCCTGCCCCCACCCCTGCGCGAGAACTAAAGCTTGCCTCCGGAAAACGCATTTGAATCTCAGAGGCCAAGCACGAGCTGGGAGGATCCAGGCGGGGGTGGAAAGGAATCTCAGAAGTCAAGTAACTGGCTGGGAAAATGCCTAGAAAGGGGAAGAAAAATAAGACTTTAGAGAGTTTTTTTCAACAAATGCAAATGATCCCGACCTTCGGATCTGATGGCGAGGACGAGAACGTATTTTTCCCATCAGGGAAAATGTGGAGGGCGGGGCCTCAGTACCCCAGACACCCCAGGGTGTTGTTGGGTGGGCTCAGGCCTTGGAAGAGCTTAAAAAGGATTTTGAAAAGCAAGTTAGACAGGTGGAGGAAAGACTGGGAAGAGAAATGACAAAGATGCAAGAAGAGTATGAAAAAAAGGACAATGTCTTGGTAAAGGAAACCCAAAAAAATGCTGAGGAAATTAACACCTTGAAAAGTAGGCTCACTCAATTGTCAAAAGAGGTTCAAAAAGCCAATGAGGAGAAGAATGCTTTCAAAAGCAGAATGAGCCAAATGGAAAAAGAGGCTCAAAAGCTCACTGAATTTAATAGTTCTCTCAAAATTAGAGTGGAACAGATGGAGTCTAATGACTTTATGAGAAATCAAGAAATCACCAAACAAAACCAAAAGAACGAAAAAATGGAAGAGAATGTGAAATATCTCATGGGAAAAACAACTGACCTGGAAAATAGATCAAGGAGAGACAATTTAAAAATTATGGGACTACCTGAAAGCCATGATCAAAAAAAAGAGCCTAGACATCGTCTTGCATGAAATTATCAAGGAAAACTGCCCTGACATTCTAGGACCAGAAGGCAAAATAAGTATTGAAAGAATCCATCGATCACCACCTGAAAGAGATCCAAAAAGAGAAACTCCTAGAAACATTGTGGCCAAATTCCAGAACTCACAGCTGAAGGAAAAAATCTTGCAAGCAGCTAGAAAGAAACAATTCCAGTACTGTGGAAATACAATCAGGATAACTCAAGATCTAGCAGCTTCTACATTAAGGGATCAAAGGGCGTGGAATAGGATATTCCAGAAGGCAAAGGAACTAGGACTAAAACCAAGAATCACCTACCCAGCTAAACTGTGTATAATACTTCAAGGGAAAATATGGTCGTTCAATGAAACAGAGGACTTTCAATCATTCTTAATGAAACGACCAGAGCTGAAAAGAAAATTTGACTTTCAAACACAAGAATGAGAAGAAGCATGAAAAAGTAAACAGCAAAGAGAAGTATTAAGGGAATTACCAGAAATGAACTGTTTACATTCATACAGGGAAAGACAATATTTCTAACTCTTAAAACTTTCCAGTATCTGGGTAGTTGCTGGGACCACACATACACATGTACACGCATGCACACACATACACACATGCATTTACATACAGAGACAGAGAGCACAGATTGAACTGAATAGGATGGGACCATACCTTAAAAGAAATTAAGGTAAATGGTGAGAGAGAAATGTAGTGAGAGGAAAGAGGGGGAAATGGAAGGGGGCAACTATATGCCATTTAAGAGGCAAGTAGGAGATTTTTTTAGTGGAGGGAAAAAGAGGAGAGCTGAGGAAAAAAAAACAAAAAACAAACAAGAAGTTTACCCTCATCACATTTGACTAAACGAAGGAGTGAAATGCACACTCATTTTGGGATGAAAACCTATCTTACAGTATAAGAAAGCGGGGGAGAAGGAGATATAGGGGGGCGGGATGATGGAAGGGAGGGCAAAGGGAGGAGGGAGTAATTGAAAGTCAACACTTGGGGAGGGACAGGATCAAAAGACAGAAGAGAAACAATGAAGGACAGGTTAGGAGGGATGGCAATTCGGTTAGTCTTACACAACACGACTATCAGGAAGGTCATTTGCAAAGCTACACAGATATGGCCTATAATGAATTGCCTGCCGTACCAAAGGGAATGGGAGGGAAGGGAGGGATGGGGAGAATTTGGAACTCAAAGTTTTGGGAACATTTGTTTAGTATTGTTGTTGCAACTAGGAAGGAAGACATACAGTTAATGAGGAATAGAAAGTCATCTGGACCTACAGGAGAAAAGAGAAGATGGAGAAAAGGGAAGGGAGGGATGACAGAAGGGAGGACAGATTGGAGATAGGGAAAATTAGATTGCTTGGGGTATTGGGGTGAGGGGAGGGTAGAAAAGGGGAGAAAATTTGGAACCCAAAAATTTGTGAAAATGAATGTAAAAAGCTAAATAAATAAATAAATTAAAAAACAAAAAAGAAATGCAATGTATACTAAGAAGGTATTACATTGTCAGCCCTGACACCCTAAACTCTTTACAAGTGTCCTTTCAACTTGACTCTTCTATCTTTTTCCTGCTATTCCTATCAGCATTTTTCCTTTTCCTAGATGAGGCCTACAGCCATCCAAAGAAATGATTGTTGTAAACATCTTTAAAGAGACAACTGTGAATTAATATATGTAAAGAGTGAAAATCCACATATCTTTTCTACAGCACCGAAATCAATACAAGCTATGCTAGAGTATCTGGAAGATACTAGGTAGTACACAATTGTCCATTACTCGGTAGGCAAACATGGAAGGTGTATTTGAAGATAACTCAAAAAAATATTACATTGTCAACCCTGACACCCTAAACTCTCTACAAGTGTCCTTTCAACTTAACTCTTCTATATTTTTAGTGCTTGTCCTATCAGTATTTTGCCTTTTCCTAGTTGAGGCCCATAGCCATCCAATGAAATGTTTGTTGTCAACGTCTCTAAAGTGAAAACTGTGAAATAATATATGTAAATGGTGAAAATCCACATACGTTTTCTACAGAAGCGAAATCAGTACAAGCTATGCTAGAGTATCTGGAAGATACTTGCTAGCACACAATTGTCCATTCCTCCCTAGGCCAACATGGAAGGTGTATTTGAAGATAACTCAAGAAGTACAATAAAAAATAAGAAAATTACATTGTTAACCCTGACACCCTAAACTCTCTACAAGTGTCCTCTGAAATTTGACTCTTCTATCTTTATCCTGCTTATGATATCCGTATTTAGCCTTTTCCCTGTTCAGGCATATAGGAATCTAAATGAAGGCATTTTGACAGGAAGTCCTTGAGAGACAACATTGAAGTAATATGTAAATATATATATATATATATATATATATATATATATATACATATATATATATATATATATATATATATATATATATATATATATATATATATATGTAAAGGGTAAAAATCCACATATATTATCTACAACAGTGAAGTCAGTACAAGATATGCTAGGGTACCTGGAATATACTTGCATGTAGACTATTGTCAATTTCTCCATTTACCTACTTGGAAGCTGTATTTGAAGATAACTCAAGAGATAAAATGTATTCTAAGGCGTTATTAAATTGTCACCACTGACATACTAAAGTCTCTAGAAGTATCCTATCAGCTTGATTCTTCTATCTTTATCCTGCTTATGATATCAGTATAGAGCCATTTCCCTGTTGAGGCCTATGGGGATCTAAATAAAGGCATTTTAACAGTTCCTATTTAAGAGACAACATTGAAGTCACGTATGTAAATGGTAAATATCCACATATCTTTTCGAAAGCAGTGAAATCAATACAAGAAATGCGAGTGTAGCTGGAAGACACTTGTAAGTACACCATCGTCCATTGCTCCATTGGCCAACATGGAAGGTGTATTTGTAGATAACTCAAGAAATACAATGTATAATAAGAAGATATAACATTGTCAGCCCTGACACTCTAAACTCTCTACAAGTGTCCTGTCAAAGTGACCCTTCTATCTTTATTCTGCTGGTGATATCAGTATTTATCATTTTCCCTATTCAGGCATATAGGAATCTAAATGAAGGCATTTTGGCAGTTCCTCCATAGGAGACAAAACTTAAGTAATATGGAAATATATATATATATATATATATATATATATATATATATATATATATATATATATATATATGGTAAAAATCCACATATATTATATACAGCAGTGCAGTCAGTACAAGATATGCTAGGGTACCTGGAATATACTTGCAAGGAGACTATTGTCAATTTCTCCATTTGCCTACTTGGAAGCTGTATTTGAAGATAACTCAAGAGTTACAATATATTCTAAGGCGGTATTAAATTGTCACCACTGACACACTAAATTCCCTAGAAGTATCCTATCAGTTTGATTCTTCTATCTTTATCCTGCTTATGATATCAGTATATAGCCATTTCCCTGATGAGGCCTATTGGGATCGAAATAAAGGCATTTTAAAAGTTCCTATTTAAGAGGCAATATTGAAGTGATGTATGTAAAAGGCAAAAATTCACATATTTTTTCGACAGCAGTGAAGTCAATACAAGATATGCGAGAGTAGCTGGAAGACACTTGCAAGTACACCATCGTTTATTGCTCCTTTGGCCAAAATGGAAGGTGTATTTGAGGATAACTCAGGAAATACCATGTATACTAAGAAGATATTACATTGTCAACACTGTCTCCCTATGCTGTCTGCAAGTCTCATATCAACTTGACTCTTCTATATTTTTCCTGCTTGTGATATCAGTTTTTTGCCTTTTCCTAGTCGAGCCTTATAGCCATCCAAAGGAATGGTGTTTGTCACTTCCTCTAAAGAGAAAACTGTGAAATATTATCCGTAAAGGGTGAAAATCCACATATGTTTTCTACAGCAGTGAGGTCAGTATAAGCTATGCTAGAGAATCTGGAAGACATTTGTTAGTACACAATTGTCCATTCCTCCATTGTCCAACATGGAAAGTGTATTTGGAGATAACTCAAGAAATACAATGTAGAATAAGAAGATAATAAATTTTCAGCCTTGACACCCTAAAATCTCGACAAGTGTCCTATAAAGTTGATTCTTCCATCTTTATCCTGCTTGTAATATCAGTATTTAGCCTTTTTCCTGTTGAGGCCTAAAGGAATCTAAATAAAGTCATTTTGGCAGAGCCCTCGTAAGAGACAATACTGAAGTAAGGTATGTAATGGGTGAAAATCCACATATTTTATCGACAGCAGTGAAAACAATACAAGGTATACTACTGTACCTGGAAGATACTTGCAAGTCCACCATTGTCAATTGCTCCATTGGCTTACTTGAAAAGTGTACTTGAAGATAACTCAAGAGATACAATTTATACTAAGAAGATATTTTATTGTCATCTCTGACACCTTAAACTCTCTACAAGTATCCTATCGTTTGACTCTTCGATCTTTTTCCTGCTTGTTATATCAGTATTTAGCCTTTTCCCTGTTGAGGCCTATAGAAATCCAAAGAAACACATTTTGTCACTTCTCCTAAAGAGACAACTCTGAAGTAATGTATGTAAAGGCTAAAAATCCATATAATTTATCTACAACACTGAAATCAGTACAAGCTGTGCTACAGTTCCTGGAAAATAATTGCAAGTACAAAATTGTCCCTTCCTCCCTTGACCAAAATGGTAGGTGTATATGAAGGTGACTCAAGAAATACATTGCATACTAAGCCGATATTACATTGTCAGCACTGACTCCATAAATTCTCTACACCTGTCCTGTCAACTTGACTCTTCTATCTTTATCCTGCTTTCGATATCAGTATTTATCCTTTTCCCTGTTCAGGCATATAGGAATATAATGAAGGCATTTTGGCAGTTCCTCCTCAAGAGACAACACTGAAAAAACATGTAAATATATATATAAAGGGTAAAAATCCACATGTGTTATCTACAGCAGTGAAGTTAGTACAAGCTATGCTAGTGTACCTGGAAGATACTTGCAAGTACACTACTAGCAATTTCTCCATTTGGCTACTTGGAAGGTGTATTTGAAGATAACTCAAGAGATACAATGTATATACTAAGAAGATATTATATTGTCATCACTGACACCTTAAGCTCTCTACAAGTATCCTATGAATTTGACTCTTCGATCTTTTTCCTGCTTGTGATATCAGTATTTGTCCTTTTCCCTGTTGAGGCCTATAGAAATCCAAAGTAATAGATATTTTCACTTCCCCTAAAGAGACAACTCTGTGGTAATGTATGTAAAGGTTAAAAATCCATATAACTTATCTACAACAGTGAAGTCAGTATAAGCTGTGCTACAGTACCTAGAACATAATTGGACGTACACAATTTTCCACTCCTCCCTTGACCAATTTGGTAAGTGTATATGAAGATGACTCAAGAAATACATTGGATACTAAGTAGATATTGCTTTGTCAGCACTGATTCCCTAAATTCTCTACAAGTGTCCTGTCACCTTGACTCTTCTATCTTTATCCTGCTTGTGATATCTGTATTTACCCTTTTCCCTGTTCAGGCATATAGGAATCTAAATGAAGGCATTTTGGTAGTTCCTCCTTAGGAGACCACACTGAAGTACTATGTAAATATATATATATATATATATATATATATATATATATATGTAATTATATATATATATATATACATATATATATATATATATACATATATAAATGTAAAAATCCACATATATTATATACAGCAGTGAAGTCAGTACAAGCTATGCTAGTGTACCTGGAAGATACTTGCAAGTACACTATTCTCAATTTCTCCATTGGCCTAATTGTGTATTTGAAGATAACTCAAGACATACCATTTATGGTAAGAAGATATTTTATTGTCACCACGGACACCCTAAACTCTCTACAAGTATCCTACCAACTTAACTCTTCAATCTTTATCCTGCTTGTGATATCACTATACAGTCACGTCCCTGTTCAGGCCTATGGGGATCTAAATAAAGGTATTTTAACAATTCCTATTTAAGAGACAACATTGAAGTCATGTATGGAAAAGGTAAAAATTCACATATCTTTTCGACAGCAGTGAAGTCCATACAAGATATGCGAGAGTAGCTGGAATACACTTGCAAGAACACCATCGTCCATTGCTCCATTGGCCAACATGGAAGGTGTATTTGAAGATAAATCAGGAAATCCAACGTATACTGAGAAGATATTACATTGTCAACACTGTCTTCCTATGCTGTCTGCAAGTCTCATATCAACTTGACTCCTCTATCATTTTCCTGCTTGTGATATCAGTTTTTTGCCTTTTCCTAGTTGAGGCTTCTAGCCATCCTCAAGAATGGTGTTTGTCACTACCTCTAAAGAGACAAGTGTGAAATAATATATGCAAAGGGTGAAAGTCCACCTATCTTTTTTACAGCAGTGAAGTAAGTACAAGCTGTGCTAGAGTACCTAGAATATAATTGCAAGTACAGAATTGTCGCTTCCTCCCTTGACCAATTTGGTAAGTGTATATTAAGATGACTCAAGAAATACATTGGATACTAAGTGGATATTACATTGTCTGCCCTGACTCCCTAAATTCTCTACAAGTGTCCTGTCAACTTGACTTTTCTATCTTTATCCTGCTTGTGATATCTGTATTTAGCCTTTTCCCTGGTCAGGCACATAGGAATCTAAACGAAGGCATTTTGGCAGTTCCTCCATAAGAGACAAGCCTGAAGTAATATGTAAATATATATATATATATATATAAAGGGTAAAGCTCCACATATATTATCTACAGCAGTGAAGTTAGTACAAGCTATGCTAGTGTACCTGGAAGATACTTGCTAGTACACAATTGTCCATTGCTCAATTGGCCGACATCGAAGGTGTATTTGGAGACAACTGAAGAAATACAAAGTATAATAAGAAGATAATACATTGTCAGCCCTGACACCCTAAACTCTCTACCAGTGTCCTACCAAGTTGACTCTTCTATCTTTATCCTGTTTGTGATATCAGTATATAACCTTTTCTCTCTTCAAGCATATAGGAATCTAAACAAAGGCGTTTTGGCAGTTCCTCCTTAACAGACAACACTGAAGTAAGGTACGTAAACGGTGAATATCCACATATTTTATGTAGAGCAGTGAAAAAAATGCCAGGTACTCTAGTGTACCTGAACGATACTTGCAAGTACACCATTGTCAATTGCTCCATTGGCTTACTTGGAAGGTGTATTTGAAGATAACTCAAGAGATACGATGTATACTAAGAAGATATTATGTTGTCATCACTGACATTTTAACTCTATACAAGTATCCTATCAATTTGACTGTTCGATCTTTTTCCTGCTTGTGATATCAGTATTTAGCCTTTTCCCTGTTGAGGCCTATAGAAATCCAAAGAAAATCACATTTGTCACTTCCCCTAAAGAGAAAACTCTGAAGTAATGAATGTAAAGGCCAAAAATCCATATAACTTATCTACAACAGGATAGTCAGTACAAGCTGTGCTAGAGTACCTGGAACATAATTGCAAGTACAGAATTTTCCCTTCCTCCCTTGACCAAAATTGTAAGTGTATATGAAGATGACTCAAGAAATACACTGGATACTAAGTAGATATTACATTGTCAGCACTGACTCGCTAAATTCTTTACAAGGGTCCTGTCAGTTTGGCTTTTCTATCTTTATCCTGCTTTTGATATCTGTATTTAGCCTTTTCCCTGTTCAGTCATATAAGAATCTAAATGAAGCATTTTGGCAGTTCCTCCTTAAGAGACAACACTGATGTAACATGTAAATATATGTATGTATGTATGTATATATATACATATATATATATATATATATATATATATATACATACATACATTTAAATTGTAAAAATCCACATATATTACGAACAACAGTGAAGTCAGTACAAGCTATGCTAGTGTACCTGGAAGATACTTGAAAGGGCACTATTGTCAACTTCTCCATTGGCCTACTTTGAAGGTGCAATTGAAGATAACTCAAGAGATACAACGTATACTAAGAAGTTATTAAATTGTCACCACTGACACCCTAAACTCTCTACAAGTATCCTATAGACTTGACAATTCTATCTTTATCCTGCTTGTGATATCATTATGTAGCCATATCCCTGTTGTGGCCTATGGTGATCTAAATAAAGGCATTTCAACAGTTCCTATTTAAGATACAACATTGAAGTCATGTATGTGAAAGGTAAAAATCCACATATCTTTTCGACAGCAGTGAAGTCACTACAAGGTATGCGAGTGTAGCTGGAAGACACTTGCAAGTACACCATCGTCCGTTGCTCCTTTGGCCTAAATGGAAGGTGTATTTGAAGATAACTCAGGAAATACAATGTATACTAACAAGATATCACATTGTCAACACTGTCTCCCTACGGTGTCTGCAAGTCTCATATCACCTTGACTGTTCTCTCTTTTTCCTTCTTGTGATATCAGTATTTTGCCTTTTCCTATTTGAGGCCTATAGCCATAAAAAGGAATGGTGTTCGTTGCTTCCTCTAAAGAGACAACTGTGAAACAATATATGTAAAGGGTGCAAATCCACATATCTTCTCTACAGCAGTGAAGTCAGTACTAGCTATGCTCGAGTATCTGGAAGATACTTGCTAGTACACAATTGTCCATTCCTCCATTGGCGAACATGGAAGGTCTATTTGAAGATAACTCAAGAAATACAATGTATAGTAAGAAGATATTACATTGTTAGCCCTGACACCCTAAACTCTCTGCAAGTGTCCTATCAAGTTGACTCTTCTATCTGTATCCTCCTTGTGATATCAGTATGTAGCCATTTCCCTATTGAGCCCTATGGCGATCTAAATAAAGGCATCTCAACAGTTCCTATTTAAGAGAAAACATTGAAGTCATGTATGTAACAGGTAAACATTCACATATCATTTCGACAGCAGTGAAATCAATACAAGATATGCGAGCGTCGCTGGAAGATACTTGCAAGTACACCATCGTCCATTGCTCCATTGGCCAACATGGAAGGAGTATTTGAAGAAATCTCAGGAAATATAATGTATACTAAGAAGTTATTATATTGTCAACACTGTCTCCCTACGGTCTCTTCAAGTCTCATATCAACTTGACTCTTCTCTCTTTTTCCTGCTTGTGATGTCAGTTTTTTGCCTTTTCCTAGTTAAGGTCTATAGTTAGCCAAAGAAATGGGGTTTGTCACTTACTCTAAAGAGACAACTGTGAAATAATATATGTAAAGGGTGAAAATCCACATATCTTTTCTACAGCAGTGAAGTCAGTACAGGCTATGCTAGAGTATGTGGAAGAAATGAGCACATTTAGTGTTAGGTTTAGAAGACAGAATTGGACTTGAGAAGTTATAATTGGATTTTGTGTTCCCAATTGTATTTTGGAAGTGAAATGTGATATACGGAGCAGCATTTTGGAAAGAGAATTTCGAGTAAGAAATGAAACTTCCTTTTGCATCTGCAATTTCGAAGTGGAATTTAGAACTAGAATGTGGAACTGGAATTTGAAATTAGAATTTGGACCTGGAACATTGAAGTGGAACTTAGAACTTGAATTTGGAACTGGAATTTAGAAGTGGAATTTAGAATTTGATTTCGGAAGTGCAATTTAGAAGTGGATTTCAGCGTTGGAATTTGGAAGAGGAATTTAAAACTCGAAGGTGGAACTGGAATTTCTACTTAGAATTTGGAACTGGAGCTTGGAAGTGGAAATTAGATTTGGAATCTGGAACAGGAATTAGGAAGTGGAATTTAGAATTGTAATTTGGAAGTCGAATTGAGAATTGGAATTTGGAAGAGGAATTTAGAACTCTAATGTGGAACTGGAATTTCGACTTAGAATTTGGAACTAGAAGTTGTTAGTTGAAATTAGAGTTGGAATTTGGAACTGGAATATAGAAGTGGAATTTAGATTTGGAATTTAGTAGTGGAATTTAGAATTAGAAGTAGAATTTGAAACGTGGAACTGAGATGTGGAATTTGAATGAAAAACTGGAATGTAGAATTAGACTATTGAAGAAGATATTGTAATTGGAAATTTTTTCTTAACTTGGAATAGAAGTGTGAGCTTCGACGTGGATATGTAGCACCATTAAACATGGAATTTGTTATTAGAATTGTTGGTTAAACTTTAACTTTAAAAGTTGGAATTGCAATGTTAGTGTGTAGTATTATGGTAACCCATGTTATAGGAACCTAGATTTTGGTATGACAGTTTGATTGCGTAGTTTGCAATGGTTGTCTGGTGTTAGAGTATGTGAAAGGAATTATGATGTGGATGTCAGTTTTCATTTTTTCTTGCAATATGAATATAGAGTTGGCATTTGAAACATGAATTGGCATTCGGTATTTCAAACTATAATTCCTACTACGAAGACATAATAGGAATGAGGCATAATTTTCGTATAGAATTCACATGAGCGTTTTTGGATGGGGTTATTGAAATTGCATTGGAGGAAACTAAGTGGACTTGGGGTTACAGTTAGAGTACAGTGTGAGGGGTCGACTCGAGCATGTGGTTAATAATCACCCTCGTCTATGGTCATAATCAAGGCTTAGGGTTATGGTTAGATTTAGGATAGAGTAAGAGAAATGAGCACATTTATTGTTAGGTTTAGAAGACAGAGTTGGAATTGAGAAGTTATAATTGGATTGTGTGTTCCCAATTGTATTTTGGAAGTGAAATGTGATTTACAGAGCAGAGTTTTGGAAAGAGAATTTAGAGTAAGAAATGAAACTTTCTTTTGGATCTGAAATTTCGAAGAAGAATTTAGAACTAGAATGTGGAACTGGAATTTGGAATTAGAATTTGGAACTGGAACATGGAAGTGGAACTTAGAAATGGAATTTGGAACTGGAATTTAGATGTGGAATTTAGAATTGGATTTTGGAAGTGTAATTTAGAAGTGGAATTCAGCATTGGAATTTGGAAGAGGCATTTAGAACTTGAAGGTGGAACTGGAATTTCTACTTAGAATTTGGAACTGGAGCTTGGGAGTGGAAATTAGAGTTGGAATTTGGAACTGGAATTTAGAGGTGGAATTTAGATTTGCAATTTGTAAGTGCAATTTAGAATTATTATTTGGATTCAGAACGTGGAATTGAGATGTGGAATTTGAATGAAGAACTGGAATATAGAATTAGACTATTGAGGAAGATATTGTAACTGGAAATTTTGTCTTAACTTGGAATAGAAGTGTGAGCTTCTACGTGGATGTGCAGCACCATTAAACATGGAATTTGTTATTAGAATTGTTGGTAAAACTTTACGTTTAAAAGTTGGAAATGCAATGTTAGTGTGTAGTATTAGCGTGAAACATGTTATAGGAACCTAGATTTTGGAACAACAGTTTGATAGAGTAGTTTGAAATGGTTGTCTGGTTTTAGAGTATGTGCAAGAAATTATGATGTGGATGTCAGTTTTCATTTTGTATTGCAATATGAGTGTAGAGTTGGCATTTGAAACATAAATTCGCATTTGGTATTTGAAAGTATATTTCTAGTACTAAGACATAATGGGAATGAGGCATAATTGTAGCGGAGAATTCACATGTGCAAAATCGGTTGGGGTTATAGAAATTGCATTGCATGAAACTGAGTGGAGTTGGGGTTACTGTTAGTGTGAAGTGTGAGGGCTTGACTCGATCATGTGGTTAAAAATCACCCTCGTCTATGGTCATAATCAAGGCTTAGGGTTATGGTTAGATTTAGAATAGAGTGAGAGAAATGAACACATTTACTGTTAGGTTTAGAAGACAGAACTGGAATTGAGAAGTTATAATTGGATTTTGTGTTCCCAATTGTATTTTGGAAGTGAAATGTGATTTACGGAGCAGCATTTTGGAAAGAGAATTTGGAGTCAGAAATGAAACTTTGTTTTGGATCGGCAATTTCAGAGTGAAATTTAGAACTAGAATGTGGAACTTGAATTTGGAATTAGAATTTCGAACTGTAACATGGAAGTGGAAGTTAGAAATGGAATTTGGAACTGGAATTTATAAGTGGAATTTAGATTTGGATTTTGGAAGTGTAATTTAGAAGTGGAGTTCAGCGTTGGAATTTGGAAGAGGAATTTAGAACTCGAAGGTGGAACTGGAATTTCTACTTAGAATTTGGAACTGGACCTTGGAAGTGGAAATTGGAATGGGTCATAATTTTAGTGTAGAATTCACAGGTGAAATTTGCTATAGGGTTATAGAAATTGCATTGCATGAAAGTGAGTGGATTTGGGGTTACTGTTTGAGTCAAGAATGAGGGCTTTACTCGAGCCTGTTGTTAATAATCACCCACATCTAAGGTCATAATCAAGACTTACGGTTATGGTTAGATTTAGAATAAAGGGGAGAAATGAGCACATTTAGGTTTGGTTTAGAAGACAGAATTGGCATTGAGAAGTTATAATTGGATTTTGTGTTCCCAATGGTATTTAGGAAGTGAAATATGATTTACAGAGCAGCATTTTGGAAAGAGAATTTGGAGTAAAAAATGAAACTTTCTTTTGGATCGGTAATTTCGAGGTGAAATTTAGAACGGGAATGTGGAACTGGAATTTGTAATTAGAATTTGCAACTGGAACATGGAAGTGTAACTTAGAAACAGAATTTGGAACTGGAATTTAGAAGTGGAATTTAGAATTGAAATTGGCAAGTGAAATTTAGAAATGGAATTCAGAATTGGAATTTGGAAGAGGAATTTAGAACCCTAATGTGGACCTGGAATTTCGACTTAGAATTTGGAACTGGAGGTTGGAAGCGGAAAATTATAGTTGGAATTTGGAACTGGAATTTAGACGTGGAATTTAGATTTGGGATGTGGACGTGTAATTTGGAATTATAATTTTGATTTGGATCGTGGAACTGAGATGTGGAATTTGAATGAAGAACTGGAATTTAGAATTAGACTATTGAAGAACATATTGTAATTGGAAATTTTGTCTTCACTTGGAATAGAAATGTGAGCTTCGACGTGGATACGAAGCACAATTAAACATCGATTTTGTTATTAGAATTGTTTATAAACTTTACGGTTAAATGTTGGACCTGTAATGTTAGTGTTTAGTATTAGCGTGAAACATGTTATAGGAACCTAGATTTTGGTATAACAGTTTGATAGTGTAGTTTGGAATGGTTCTCTAGTGTTAGAGAATGTGAAAGAAATTATGATGTGGTTGTTAGTTTTCATTTGTATTTAAATATGAGTATAGAGTTGGCATTTGACACATGAATTGGCATTTGGTATTTGAAAGTGTAATTCCTACTACTAAGACGTAATTGGAATGGGTCATAATTTTAGTGTAGAATTCACAGGTGAAAGTTGATATAGGGTTATAGAAATTGCATTGCATGAAACTGAGTGGATTTGGGGTTTCTGTTAGAGTCAAGAATGAGGGCTTGACTCGAGCCTTTTGTTAATAATCAACCACATCTAAGGTCATAATCAAGGATTAGGGTTATGGTTAGATTTAAAATAACGTGAGAGAAATGAGCACATTTAATGTTTGGTTTAGAAAACAGAATTTGGATTGAGAAGTTATAATTGGATTTTGTGTTCCCAATTGAATTTGAAAGTGAAATATGATTTACAGAGCAGCATTTGGGAAAGAGAATTTGGAGTAAAAAATGAAACTTTCTTTTGGATCAGTAATTTCGAGGTGAAATTTAGAACGAGAATGTGGAACTGGAATTTGAAATTAGAATTTGCAACTGGAACATGGAAGTGTAACTTAGAAATGGTATTTGGAACTGGAATTTAGAAGTGGAATTTAGATTTGAAATTAGCAAGTGGAATTTAGAAGTGGAATTCAGAATTGGAATTTGGAAGAGGAATTTAGAACTCTAATGTTGAACTGGAATTTCGACGTAGAATTTGGAACTGGAGGTTGGAAGCGGAAAATTAGAGTTGGAATTTGGTACTGGAATTTATAAGTGGAATTTGGATTTGGAATGTGGAAGTGGAATTTGGAATTATAATTTAGATTTGGATCGTTGAACTGAGATGTGGAATTTGAATGAAGAACTGGAATTTTGAATTAGAGTATTGAAGAAGATATTATAATTGGAAATTTTGTCTTAACTTGGAATAGAAATGTGAGCTTCGACGTGGATACGAAGCACAACTAAACATTGAATTTGTTATTAGAATTGTTTGTAAACTTTACGGTTAAATGTTGGACCTGTAATGTTAGTGTGTAGTGTTAGCGTGAAACAGGTTATAGGAACCTAGATTTTCGTTTAACAATTTGATAGTGTAGTTTGAAATGGTTGTCTGGTGTTAGAGTATGTGAAAGAAATTATGATGTGGAAGTCAGTTTTCATTGTTATTGCAATATGAGTATATAGTTGGCATTTGAAACATGAATTGGCATTTGGTATTTGAAAGTATAATTCCTACTACTAAGACATAATTGGAATCGGTCATAATTTTAGTGTAGAATTCACAGGTGAAATTTGGTATAGGGTTATAGAAATTGCATTGCATGAAACTGAGTGGATTTGGGGTTACTGTTAGATTCAAGAGTGAGGGCTTGACTCGAGCCTGTTGTTAATAATCACCCACGTCTATGGTCATAATCAAGGCTTAGGGTTATGGTTAGATTTAGAATAAAGTGAGAGAAATGAGGACATTTAGTGTTTAGTTTAGAAGACAGAATTGGGAGTGAGAAGTTATAATTGGATTTTGTGTTCCCAATTGTATTTTGGAAGTGAAATGTGATTTACAGAGCAGCATTTTGACAAGAGAATTTATAGTAAGAAATGAAACTTTCTTTTGCATCTGCAATTTCAAAGTGGAATTTGGAACTATAATGTGGAAGTGGAATTTGGAATTAGAATTTGGCACTAGAACATGGAAGTGGAATTTAGAAATGGAATTTGGAACTGGAATTTAGAAGCGGAATTTAGAATTGGAATTTTGGAGTGTTATTTACAAGTGGAGTTCAGCATTGGAATTTGTAAGAGGAATTTAGAAATCTAAGGTGGAACTGGAATTTCGAATTAGAATTTTGAACTGGAGGTTGGAAGCGGAAATTAGAGTTGGAATTTGAAACAGGAATTTGGAAGTGGAATATGGAATTGTAATTTGGAAGTGGAATTTAAAATGAGAAATTGAATTTGGAACGTGGAATGGAGATGTGGAATTTGAATGAAGAACTGGAATTTAGAATTAGGCTATTGAAGAAGATATTGCAATTGAAAATTTTGTCTCAACTTGGAATAGAAGTGTGGGCTTGGACGTGGATATGAACCACCATTAAACATGGAATTTTTTATTAGAATTGTTGGTAAAACTTTACGATTAAAAGTTGGACATTCAAAGTTGGTGTGTAGTATTAGCGGGAAACATGTTATAGGAACCTAGATTTTGGTATAACAGTTGGATAGAGTAGTTTGAAATGGTTGTCTGGTTTTAGAGTATGTGAAAGAAATTATGATGTGGATGTCAGTTTTCATTTTGTTTTCCAATATGAGTATTGAGTTGGAATTTGAAACATGAATTGGCATTTGTTATTTGACAGTATAATTCCTACTACTAGAACATGATTGGAATGAGGTAAAATGTTAGTGTGGAATTCACAGGAGAATTTGGTATAGGTTTATAGGAATTGCATTGCATGAAACTGAGTGGATTTGGGTTTACTGTTAGAGTCAAGAGTGAGGCTTGACTGGAGCATGTTGTTAATAATCACTCACGTCTTAGGTCATAATCAAGGCTTAGGGTTATGGTTAGATTTAGAATAAAGGGGAGAAATGAGCACATTTAGGTTTGGTTTAGAAGAGAGAATGGGGATTGAGAAGTTATAATTGGATTTTGTGTTCCCAATTGTATTTTGGACGTGAAATGTGATATACGGAGCACGATTTCTGAAAAAGAATTTGGAATAATAAATGAAAATTGCTTTTGCATCTGCAATTTTGGCGTGGAATTTCGTGTGAGGTTTATAAGACAGAATAGGTATTGATAAGTAATAATTGGATTTTTTGTTCCCAATTTTTTTTTGGAAGTGAAATGTGATTTACAGAGCAGCATTTTGGAAATAGCATTTGGAGTAAAAAATGAAACTTTCTTTTGGATCGGCAATTTCGAAGTGAAATTTAGAACTAGAATGTAGAACTGGAATTTGAAGTTAGAATTTGAAACTGGAGCTTTTTAGTAGAAATTAGAGTTGGAAATTGGAACTGAAATTTAGAGGTGGAATTTAGATTTTGAATTAGGAAGTGGAATTTAGAATTAGAATTTCGATTTGGAACGTGGACCTGAGATGTGGAATTTGAATGAAGAACTGGAATTTTGAATTAGACTATTGAAGAAGATATTGTAATTGGAAATTTTTTCTTAACTTGGAATAGAAGTGTGAGCTTCGACGTGGATACGA
Source organism: Bettongia penicillata ogilbyi (assembly GCA_023548195.1). Taxonomy (NCBI): domain Eukaryota; kingdom Metazoa; phylum Chordata; class Mammalia; order Diprotodontia; family Potoroidae; genus Bettongia; species Bettongia penicillata. Next base: position 90,410 of record JAJHZJ010000276.1, read on the forward strand.
AGCAGAATTAAACATGGAATTTTTTATTAGAATTGTTTGTAAACTTTACGGTTAAATGTTGGACCTGTAATGTTAGTGTGAAGTATTAGCGTGAAACATGTTATAGGAACCTAGATTTTGGTATAACAGTTTGATATTGTAGTTTGAAATGGTTGTCTGGTGTTAGAGTATGTGAAATAAATTATGATGTGGATGTCAGTTTTCATTTTGTATTGCAATATGAGTATAGAGTTGGCGTTGGAAACATGAATTGGCATTTGTTTTTTGAAAGAATAATTACTACTACTAAGACATACTTGGAATGGGTCATAATTTTAGTGTAGAATTCACAGGTGAAATGTGGTATAGGGTTATAGAAATTGCATTGCATGAAACTGAGTGGATTTGGGGGTTACTGTTAGAGTCAAGAGTGAGGGCTTGACTCGAGCCTGTTGTTGTAATCACCCACGTATATGGCATAATCAAGGCTGAGGTTTATGGTTAGATTTAGAATAAAGTGAGCGAAATGAGCACATTTAGTGTTTGGTGTAGAAGACAGAACTGGGATTAAGAAGTTATAATTGGATTTTTTGTTCACAATTGCATTTTGGAAGTGAAATGTGATTTACAGAGCAGCATTTTGGAAAGAGAATTTGGAGTAAAAAATGAAACTTTCTTTTGGATCGGCAATTTCGAAGTGGAATTTAGAACTAGAATATGGAACTGGAATTTGGAATTGGAATATGGAACTGGAACATGGAAGTGGAACTTAGAAATGGAATTTGGAACTGGAATACAGAAGTGAAATTCAGAATTGGGAATTTGGAAGAGGAATTTAGAACTCTAATGCGGAAATGGAATTTCGACTTGGAATTTGAAACAGGAGCTTGTTAATAGAAATTAGAGTTGGAAATTGGAACTGAAATTTAGAATTGGAATTTAGATTTGGAATTTGAAAGTGGAATTTAGAATTAGAATTTGGAACTGGAGGTTGGAAGCGGATATTAGAAATGGAATTTGGAACTGGAATTTGGAAGTGGAATATAGAATTGGAATTTGGAAGTGGAATTTAGAATTAGAATTTGGATCGTGGAACGGAGATGTGGAATTTGAATGAAGAACTGGAATATAGAATTAGACTATTGAAGAAGATATTAAAATTGGAAATTTTGTCTTAACTTGGAATAGAAATGTGAGCTTCGAATTGGATATGCAGCACCATTAAACCTGCAATTTGTTATTAGAATTGTTGGTAAAACGTTATGCTTAAATTTGGAAATGCAATGTTCGTGTGTATTATTAGCACGAAACATGGTATGGGAACATAGATTTTGGTAAAACAGTTTGATAGAGTAGTTTGAAATGGCTGTCTCGTGTTAGAGTATGTGAAAGAAATTATGATGTGGATGTCAGTTTTAATTTTGTGTTGCAATATGAGTATAGAGTTGGCATTTGAAACATGAATTGCCATTTGGTATTTAAAAGAATAATTCCTACTACTAAGACATAATTGGAATCGGTCATAATTTTAGTGTAGAATTAACAGGGAAAATTTGGTATAGGGTTATAGAAATTGCATTGCTTGAAACTGAATGGATTTGGGGTTACTGTTAGAGTCAAGAGTGAGGGCTTGACTCGAGCCTGTTGTTAATAATCACCCACGTCTATGGTCATAATCAAGGCTTAGGTTTATGTTTAGATTTAGAATATAGTGAGAGAAATGAGCACATTTAGTGTTTGGTTTAGAAGACAGAATTGTGAGTGAGAAGTTATAATTGGATTTTGTGTTCCCAATTGTATTGTGGAAGTGAAATATGATTTACAGAGCAGCATTTTGGAAAGAGAATTTGGAGTAAAAAATGAAAATTTCTGTTGGATCGGCAATTTCGAAGTGAAATTTAGAACGAGAATATGGAACTGGAATTTGGAATTAGAATTTGGAACTGGAACATGGAAGTGGAACTTAGAAATGGAATTTGGAACTAGAATACAGAAGTGTTATTTAGAATTGGAATTGGCAAGTGGAATTTAGAAGTGGAATTCAGAATTGGAATTTGGAAGAGGAATTTAGAACTCTAAGGTGGAACTTGAATTTCGACTTAGAATTTGAAACTGGAGCTTGTTAGTGGAAGTTAGATTTGGAATTTGGAAGTGGAATTTAGAATTAGAATTTGGATTTGGAACGTGGAACTGAGATGTGGAATTTGAATGAAGAACTGGAATTTAGAGTTAGACTATTGAAGAAGATATTGTAATTGGAAATTTTGTCTTAACTTGGAATAGAAATGTGAGTTTCGACATGGATATGCAGCACCATTAAATCTGCAATTTGTTATTAGAATTGTTGGTAAAACTTTATGGTTAAATTTTCAAATGCATTGTTAGTGTGTAGTATTATCATGAAACATGTTATGGGAACCTAGATTTTGGTATACCAGTTTGATAGAGTAGTTTGAAATGGTTCTCTGGGGTTAGAGTATGTGAAAGAAATTATGATGTGGATGTCGGTTTTTATTTTTTATTGCAATATGAGTATAGAGTTGGCATTTGAAACATGAATTGGCATTTGGTATTTGAAAGTATAATTCCTACTGCTAAGACATAATTTGAATGCGGCATAATTGTAGTGGAGAATTCACATGTGCAATTTGGAATAGCGTTATAAAAATTGCATTCCATGAAACTTGGTTGAGTTGGGGTTGCAGTTAGAGTCAAGAGTGAGGGCTTGACTGGAGCATGTGGTTAATAATCACCTATGTCTGTGGTCATAATCAAGGCTTAGGGTTATGTTTAGATGTAGAGTCAAGTGAGAGAAATGAGCACATTTAGTGTTTGGTTTAGAAGACAGAATTGGGATTTAGAAGTTATAATTGGATTTTGTGTTTCCAATTGAATTTTGGAAGTGAAATATGATTTACAGAGCAGCAATTTGGAAAGAGAATTTGGAGTAAAAAATGAAACTTTCTGTTGGATCGGCAATTTCGAAGTGAAAATTAGAACGAGATTGTGGAACTGGAATTTGGAATTAGAATTTGTAACTGGAACATGGAAGTCGAACTTAGAAATGGAATTTGGAACTGCAACACAGAAGTGGAATTTAGAATTGGAATTGGCAAGTGGAATTTAGAAGTGGAATTTAGAATTGGAATTTGGAAGAGGAATTAAGAACTCTAATGTGGAAGTGGAATTTCGACTTAGAATTTGCACCTGGAACTTGTTAGTGGAAATTAGAGTTGGAATATAAAACTGGAATTTAGACGTGGAATTTAGATTTGGAATTTGGATGTGGAATTTAGAATTAGAATTTGGATTTGAAACGTGGAACTGAGATGTGGAATTTGAATGAAGAACTGGAATTTAGAATTAGACTATTGAAGAAGATATTGTAATTGAAAATTTTGTCTTAACTTGGAATAGATGTTTGAGCTTCCACGTGGATATGAAGCACCATTAAACATGGAATTTTTTATTAGAATTCTTTGTAAACTTTACGGTAAAATGTTGAACCTGTAATTTTAGTGTTTAATATTAGCGTGAAACATGTTATAGGAACCTAGATTTTGGCATAACAGTTTGATAGTGGAGTTTCAAATGGTTGCCTGGTGTTAGATTATGCGAAAGAAATTACGATTTGGATGTCAGTTTTCATTTTGTATTGCAATATGAGTATAGAGTTGGCATTTGAAACATGAATTGGCATTTGGTATTTGAAAGCATAATTCCTACTACTAAGATATAATTGGAATGAGGCATAATTGTAGTGGAGAATTCACATGTGCACTTTGGAAGAAGGTTATAAAAATTGCATTGCCTGAAACTGAATTGAGTTGAGGTTACAGTTACAGTGAAGAGTGAGGGCTTGACTCGAGCATGTGGTTAATAATCACCCACGTCTAACGTCATAATCAAGGCTTAGGGCTATGGTTAGATTTAGAATAAATTGAGAGAAATGAGCACATTTATGTTTGGTTTAGAAGACAGAATTGGTATTGAGAATTTATAATTGGATTTTTTTGTTCCCAATTGTATGTTGGAAGTGAAATGTGATTTACAGAGCAGCATTTTGGGAAGAGAAGTTAGAGTAAGAAATGAAACTTTCTTTTATATCTGCAATTTTGAACTGGAATTTGGAACTAAAATGTGGAACTGAAATTTGGAATTTGAGTTTGGCAGTAGACCATGGAAGTTGAATTTAGAAATGGAATTTGGAACTGGAATTTAGAAGTGGAATTTAGAATTGTATTTTGGAAGTGTAATTTAGAAGTACAGTTCACCATTGGAATTTGTAAGAGGAATTTAGAAATCTAAGGTGGAACTGGAATTTCGACTTAGAATTTGGAACTGGAGGTTGGAAGTGGAAATTAGAGTTAGAATTTGGAACTGGAATTTATAAGTGGAATTTGGAAGTGGAATTTGGAAATATAATTTAGATTTGGATCATGGAACTGAGATGTGGAATTTGAATGAAGAACTGGAATTTAGAATTAGACTATTGAAGAAGATATTGTAATTGAAAATTTTGTCTTAACTTGGAATAGAAGTGTGAGCTTCGACATCGATATGAAGCACCATTAAACATGGAACTTTTTATTAGAATTGTTGGTAAATCATTACGATTAACATTTGGACATTCAAAGTTGGTGTGTAATATTAGCGGGAAACATGTTATAGGAACCTAGATTTTGGTATAACAGTTTGATAGAGTAGTTTGAAATGGTTGTCTGGTGTTAGAGTATGTGAAAGAAGTTATGATGTGGATGTCAGTTTTCATTTTGTATTCCAATATGAGTATAGAGTTGGCATTCGAAAGATGAATTGGCATTTGTTATTTGACAGTATGATTCCTACTACTAAGAAATAATTGGAATGAGGCATAATTTTAATGAAGAATTCACAGTTGAAATTTGGTATAGGTTTATAGAAATTGCATTGCATGAATGTGAGTGAATTTGTTTTTATGTTAGAGTGAAGAGTGAGGGCTTTACTCCAGCAGGTTGTTAACAATTACCCACGTCTAAGGTCATAATCATTGCTTAGGATTTTGATTAGATTTAGAATAGAGTGAGAAAAATGGGCACATTTCGTGTGAGGTTTAGAAGACAGAATTGGTATTGATAAGTAATAATTGGATTTTTTGTTCCCTATTTTATTTTGGAAGTGAAATGTGATTTACGGAGCAGCATTTCGGAAAGGGAATTTGGAATAAGAAATGAAACTTGCTTTTGGATCTGTAATTTCGGCGTGGAATTTGGAACTGGAATGTGGAACTAGAATTTGGAATTAGAATTTGGAACTGGAACATGGAAGTGGAACTTAGCAATGGAATTTGGAACTGGAATTTAGAAGTGGAATTTAGAATTGGAATCTGGAAGAGGAATTTAGAACTCGAATGTGGAACCGGAATTTCCACTTAGAATTTGGAACTCGAGCTTGTTAGTGGAAAGTAGAATTGGAAATTGGAACTGGAATTTAGAAGTGGAATTTAGATTTAGAATTTGGAAGTGGAATTCAGAATTAGAATTTAGATTTGGAACGTGGAACTGAGATGTAGAATTTGAATGAAGAACTGGAATTTAGAATTAGACTATTGAAGAAGATATTGTAATTGGAAATTTTCTCTTAACTTGGAATAGAAGTGGAGCTTCGACGTGGATATGAAGCACCATTAAATATGGAATTTTTTATTAAGATTGTTGGTAAAACTTTACGGTTAAAAGTTGTATATTCAAACTTGGTGTGCAGTATTAGCGTGAAACATGTTATAGGAACCTAGATTTTGGTATAACAGTTTGATAGAGTAGTTTAAATGGTTGTCTGGTGTTAGAGCATGTGAAAGATATTATGATGAGGATGTCAGTTTTCATTTTGTATTCCAATATGAGTACAGAGTTGGCATTTGAAACATGAATTGCCGGCGGAGCCAAGATGGCGGAGTAGAAGGACGCTCGTTTACGAGCTCCAAAACCAAAGCCCATAGAATTAATGTAAAAAGAGTCCCCCATAGATTCTGGGTGAATACAAGGTGTGCAGAAGCAGAGTGGAAGTGATTTCCGTTCCAGGGAGCCCTGAAGACCGGTCCCCAGGGTCCGGCGTGCCCCGGAAAGTAAACCCGACCCCCAGCGCTGCCCTGGCCGAGGCCGCAGAGAAGCTGATCCGAGCAGGCTTCAGAGACGGAAGCTCCAGGTGCCGGGAATTTCCCTCCGCCCACAGAAGCTACAGGTCTGTGAGAAAGAAAGCCGGGCTGAAGGAGAGGGGAAGCGGGACGTCTCCGTGACTCGGGCCCCCTCGGGAGGAAGCGGCGGCGGCGGGGACGGGGGCAGGAAGCGGCGGAGGCAGAGGTGTTGGTGGCGGCTGAGGCGGCAGCGGCCCAAGACTCAGGAATCCCCCAACAGCAGGCAGGATCTTCATTTCGGAAGATTCCCGCATAAAACCGGACGGAGCTGAGCCTGGGAGATGGCCCTGCCCCCACCCCGCTCTGTTACTGAAGGCTCCTGCTTAAAGCCCCCAAAGGAGCGGGATTTGGGAGGCGGGCCCCCCACCCCGCCCCCACCCATTCCATTCCTGAAAGTCTCTGCATAAAGCCCCCCAGGGATCAGTCTCGGAGGCAGCCCTGGCCCCACCCCAGCACCTGAACTAAAGCTCACTGATTGACAGACGGTAGGAGGAAAGCCCATTTAAATCTCAGAGGCCAAGCACTCGCTGGGCGGATCCAGGCGGGGGTGGAAAGGAATCTCCGAAGTCAAGTAACTGGCTGGGAAAATGCCTAGAAAAGGGAAGAAAAATAAGACTTTAGAGAGTTTTTTCCAACAAATGCAAATGATCCCTACCTTCGGATCTGAAGAAGATGAGGACGTATTCTTGCCACCAGGGAAAGACGTGGAGGGCGGGGCCTCAGTGCCCCAGACACCCCAGGGGGGTGGAGGGTGGCCTCAGGCCTTGGAAGAGCTCAAAAAGGATTTTGAAAAGCAAGTTAGACAGGTGGAGGAAAAACTGGGAAGAGAAATGTCAGAGATGCAACAAAAGTATGAAAAACAGGTCAATACCTTGGTAAAGAAGACCCAAAAAAATGCTGAGGAAATTAACACCTTGAAAAACAGGCTCACCCAATTGGCAAAGGAGGTTCAAAAAGCCAATGAGGAGAAGAATGCTTTCAAAAGCAGAATGAGCCAAATGGAAAAAGAGGCTCAAAAGCTCACTGAATTTAATACCTCTCTCAAAATTAGAATGGAACAGATGGAGTCTAATGACTTTATGAGAAACCAAGAAATCACCAAACAAAACCAAAAGAACGAAAAAATGGAAGAGAATGTGAAATATCTCATGGGAAAAACAACTGACCTGGAAAATAGATCCAGGAGAGACAATTTAAAAATTATGGGACTACCTGAAACTCATGATCAAAAAAAGAGCCTAGACATCATCTTCCATGAAATTATCAAGGAAAACTGCCCTGACATTCTAGAACCAGAGGGCAAAATAAGTATTGAAAGAATCCATCGATCACCACCTGAAAAAGATCCAAAAAGAGAAACTCCTAGGAACATTGTGGCCAAATTCCAGAACTCCCAGCTCAAGATAAATATCTTACAAGCAGCTAGAAAGAAACAATTCCAGTACTGTGGAAATACAATCAGGATAACCCAAGATCTAGCAGCTTCTACATTAAGGGATCGAAGGGCGTGGAATAGGATATTCCAGAAGGCAAAGGAACTAGGACTCAAACCAAGAATCACCTACCCAGCTAAACTGAGTATAATACTTCAAGGGAAAATATGGTCTTTCAATGAAACAGAGGACTTTCAATCATTCTTGATGAGAAAACCAGAGCCGAATAGAAAATTTGACTTTCAAACACAAGAATGAGAAGAAGCATGAAAAAGGAAACAGCAAAGAGAAGTCTTAAGGGACTTACCATGAGTGAACTATTTACATTCCTACATGGAAAGACAATATTTGTAACTCTTAAAACTTTTCAGTATCTGGGTAATTGGTGGGACCACACATACACATGTACACGCATGCACACACATACACACATGCACACACATACAGAGATAGAGAGCACAGATTGAACTGAATAGGATGGGACCATACCTTAAAAGAAACTAGGGTAAATGGGGAGAGAGAAATGTAGGGGGTGGGAAAGGGAAGGGGGTAACTGTATGTCATTTAAGAGGCAGGTAGGAGTTTTTCTTAGTGGAGGGAAAAAGAGGAGAGCTAAGAAAAAAAAAACAAGAAGTTTACCCTCATCACATTTGACTAAACGAAGTAGTGAAATGCACACTCATTTTGGTATGAAAACCTATCTTACAGTATAAGAAAGTGGGGGAGAAAGAGATATTGCAAGGGGGGAATGATGGAAAGGAGGGCAAAGGGAGGAGGGAGCAATCTGAAGTCAACACTTGGGGAGGGACAGGATCAAGAGACAGAAGAGAAACAATGAGGAGCAGGTTAGGAGGGATGGTAATCCAGTTGGTCTTACACAACACGACTATCAGGGAGGTCATTGGCAAAACTACACAGATAGGGCCTATATTGAATTACGTGCTGTCCCAAAGGGAATGGGTGGGGAGGGAGGGATGAGGAGAATTTGGAACTCAAAGTTTTAGGAACAACTGTTTAGTATTGTTGTTGCAACTAGGAAAGAAGACATACAGTTAAGGAGGAAGAGAAAGTCATCTGGCCCTATAGGAGAAAAGAGAAGATGGAGACAAGAGAAGGGAGAGATGACAGAAGAGAGGGCAGAATGGAGATAGGGAAAATTAGATTGCATGGGGTATTGGGGTGGGGGGAGGGGATAAAAGGGCAGAAAATTTGGAACCCCAAATTTTGTGAAAATGGATGTAAAAAACTTAAATAAATAAATTAATTAAAAAAACCCAAACAAACAAACAAAAAAAGAAACATGAATTGGCATTTGTTATTTCACAGTATAATTCCGACTATTATGACATAATTGGAATGAGGCATAATTTTAGTGTGGAATTCACAGGCGAAATTTCGTATAGGGTTATAGAAACTGCATTGCATGAAACTGAGTGGATTTGGGTTTACTGTTAGAGTCAAGAGTGAGGGCTTGACTCGAGCATGTTGTTAATAATGACCCACGTCTACGGTCATAATCATTGCTTAGGGTTATGATTAGATTATAATAGAGTGAGAGAAATGAGCACATTTCGTGTGAGGTATAGAAGACAGAATACGGATTGATAAGTAATTATTGGATTTTTTGCTCCCAATTTTATTTTGGAAGTGAAATGTGATTTATGGAGCAGCATTTCGGAGAGGGAATTTGGAATAAGAAATGAAACTTGCTTTTGGAACTGTAATTTTGGAGTAGAATTTGGAACTAGAATGTGGAACTCGAATTTGGAATTAGAATTTGGAACTGGAACATGGATGTGGAACTTAGCAATGGAATTTGGAAATGGAATTTAGAAGTGGAATTTAGAATTGGAATCTGGAAGAGGAATTTAGAAGTGGAATTCAGAATTGGAATTTGGAAGATGAATTTAGAACTCTAATGTGGAACTGGAATTTCGACTTAGAATTTGAAACTGGAGCTTGTTAGTGGAATTTAGAGTTGGAATTTGGAACTGGAATTTAGACGTAGAATTTTGGTTTGGAATTTGGAATTGGAATTTCGAATTAGAATTTGGATTTGGAACGTGGAACTGAGAAGTGGAATTTGAATGAAGAACTGGAATTTGAGTTAGACTATTGAAGAAGATATTGTAATTGGAAATTTTGTCTTATCTTGGAATAGAAGACTGAACTTCGACGTGGATATGAAGCACGATTAAACATGGAATTTTTTATTAGAATTGTTTGTAAACTTTACGGTTAAATGTTGGACCTGTAATGTCAGTGTGTAATATTAGCGTGAAACATGTTATAGGATCCTAGATTTTGATATAACAGTTTGATAGTGGAGTTTGAAATGGTTGTCTGGTGGTAGAGTAGGGTTATAGAAATTGCATTGCATGAAACTGAGTGGATATGGGCTTCCTGTTAGAGTCAAGAGTGAGGACTTGACTCGAGCATGTTGTTAATAATGACCCACGTCTACGGTCATAATCATTGCTTAGGGTTATGAATAGATTTAGAATAGAGTGAGAGAAATGAGCACATTTCGTGTGAGGTTTAGAAGACAGAATTGGGATTGATAAGTAATAATTGGATTTTCTGTTCCCAATTTTATTTTGGAAGTGAAATGTGATTTACGGAGCAGCATTTTGGTAACGGAATTTGGAATAAGAAATGAAACTTGCTTTTGGATTTGTCATTTCGGAGTGGAATATGGAACTAGAATGTGGAACTAAAATTTGGAATTAGAATTTGGAACTGGAACATGAAAGTGGAACTTAGCAATGGAATTTGGAACTGGAATTTAGAAGTGGTATTTAGAATTGGAATCTGGAAGAGGAATTTAGAAGTGGAAATCAGAATTAGAATTTTGAAGATGAATTTAGAACTCTAATGTGGAACTGGAATTTCGACTTGGAATTTGAACCGGGAGCTTGTTAGTGGAAGTTAGAGTTGGAATTTGGAACTGGAATTTAGACGTGGAATTTTGATTTGGAATTTGGAAGTGGAATTTAGAATTAGAATTTGGGTTTGGAACGTGGAAATGAGATGTGGAATTTGAATGAAGAACTGGAATTTTGAATTAGACTATTGAAGAAGATATTGTAATTGGAAATTTTGTCTTAAATTGGAATAGAAGTGTGAGCGTCGACGTGGATATGAAGCACCATTAAAAATGGAATTTTTAATTAGAATTGTTTGTAAACTTTACGGTTAAATGTTGGACCTGTAATGTTAGTGTGTAATATTAGCGTGCAACATGTTATAGGAACCTAGATTTTGGTATAACAGTTTGATAGTGGAGTTTGAAAGGTTGTCTGGTGTTAGAGTATGTGAAAGAAATTATGATGTGGATGTCAGTTTTCATTTTGTATTGCAATATGAGTATAGAGTTGGCATTTGAAACATGAATTGCCATTTCGTATTTCAAAGTATAATTCCTAATACTAAGACATAATTGGAATTGGTCATAATTTTAGTGTAGAATTCACAGGTGAAATTTGGTATAAGGTTATAGAAATTTTATTGCATGAAACTGAGTGGATTTGGGGTTACTGTTAGAGTCAAGAGTGAGGGCTTGACTCGAGCCTGTTGTTAATAATCACCCACGTCTATGGTCATAATCAAGGCTTTGAGTTATGGTTAGATTTAGATTAAAGTGAGAGAAATGAGGACATTTATTGTTTGGTTTAGAAGACGGAATTTGTATTGAGAAGTTATAATTGGATTTTGAGTTCCAAATTGTATTTTGGAAGTGAAATGTGATTTACAGAGCAGCATTTTCGAAAGAGAATTTGGAGCAAAAAACAAATCTTTCTTTTGGATCGTCAATTTCGAAGTGAAATTTAGAACGAGAATGTGGAACTGAAATTTGTAATTAGAATTTGGCACTGGAACATGGAAGTGGAACTTAGCAATGGAATTTGGAACTGGAATACAGAAGTGGAATTTAGAATTGGAATTCGCAAGTGGAATTTAGATGTGGAATTCCGCATTGGAATTTGGAACAGGAATTTAGAACTCTAACGTGGAAATGGAATTTCGACTTAGAATTTGAACCTGGAGTTTGGTAGTGGAAATTAGAGTTGGAATTTGGAACTGGAATTTGGAAGTGGAATTTAGAATTAGAAATTGGATTTGGAACGTGGAACTGAGATGTGGAATTTGAATGGAGAACTGGAATTTAGAATTAGACTATTGAAGAAGATATTGTAATTGGAAATTTTGTCTTAACATGGAATAGAACTGTGAGCTTCGACGTGAATAGGTAGCACCATTAAACATCGAATTTGTTATTAGCATTGTTGGCAAAACTTTACGGTTAAAAGTTGGACATTCAATGTTAGTGTGTAGCAATAGTGTGAAACATGTTATAGGTCCCTAGATTTTGGTATACCAGTTTGATAGAGTAGTTTGGAATGGTTGTCTCGTGTTAGAGTATGTGAAAGAAATTATGATGAGGATGTCAGTTATCATTTGTATTGCAATATGAGTATAGAGTTGGCATTTGAAACATGAATTGTCATTCGGTATTTGAAAGAATAATTCCTGCTACTAAGACATAAATGTAATGAGGCATAATTTTAGTGTAGAATTCTCATGTGCAATTTGAGATTGGGTTATAAAAATTGCATTGGATGAAATAGAATCCATTTGGGGTTAGCGTTAGAGTCAAGAGTGAGGGTTTGCCTCGAGCATTTGGTTAATAATCAGCCACGTCTAAGGTCATAATCATTGCATCGGTTTGTGGTTAGATGTAGAATAAAGTGAGAGAAATGAGCACATTTAGTGTTAGGATTAGAAAACAGCATTGGGATTGATAAGTAATAATTTGGTTTTGGGTTCCCAATTGTATTTTGGAAGTGAAATGTGATATACATAGCAGCATTTTGGAAAGAGAATATGGAGTAAAAATTGAATCTTTCTTTCGGATCTGTAATTTTGGAGTGGAATTTAGAACTATAATGTGGAACTAGAATTTGGAATTAGAATTTGGAACTGGAACATGGAAGTGGACCTTAGCAATGTAATTTGGAACTGGAATTTAGAACTGGAATTTAGAATTGGAATCTGGAAGAGGAATTTAGAAGTGGACTTCCGAACTGGAATTCAGAAGATGAATTTAGAACTCTAATGTGGAACTGGAATTTCGACCTAGAATTTGGAACTCGATCTTGTTAGTGGAAATTAGAGTTGGAAATTGGAACTGGAATTTAGAAGTGGAATTTAGATTTAGAATTTGGTAGTGGAATTTAGAATTAGAATTTGGATTTGGAACGTGGAACTGAGATGTGGAATTCGAATGAAGAACTGGAATTTATAATTAGGCTATTGAAGAAGATATTGTAATTGGAAATTTTGTCTTAACCTGAAAGAGAAGTGTGAGCTTAGACGTGGATATGCGGCACCATTACACATGGAATTCGTTATTAGAATTGTTGGTAAAACATTACGGTTAAAAGTTGGACATGCAATGTTAGTGTGTCGTAATAGCGTGAAACATGGTATAGGATCCTGGATTTTTTTATTACAATTTCATAGAGTAGTTTGAATTGGTTGTCTGGAGTTAGGGTATGTGAAAGGAATTATGATGTGGATGTCAGTTTTCATTTTGTATTGCCATATTAGTGTAGAGTTGGCATTTCAAACATGAATTGGCATTTGGTATTTGACAGTGTAATTCCTACTACTAAGATATAATCGCAATGAGGCATAATTTTAGTGTAGAATTCACAGGTGCAATTTGTTATAGGGTTATAGAAATTGCATTGCATGAAACTGATTCGAGTTGGAGTACAGGTAGAGTCACAAGTGACACCTTGCCTCGAGCATTTTGTTAGTAATCACCCACGTCTATGGTCATAATCATTGCTTAGTGTTATGCTTACATTTACAATAGAGTGAGAGAAATGAGCACATTTCGTGTTAGGTTTAGAAGACAGAATTGGGATTGATAAGTCATAATTGGATTTTGTGTTCCCAATTGTATTTTGGAAGTGAAATGTGATTTAAGGAGCAGCATTTCGGAAAGGGAATTTGGAACAAGAAATGAAACTTGCTTTTCGATATGTAATTTCGGAGTGCAATTTAGAACTAGAATGTAGAACTGGAATTTGGAATTAGAATTTGAAACTGGAACATGGACGTGGAACCTAAAAATGGAATTTGGAACTGGAATACAGAAGTGTAATTTAGAATTGGAATTGGCAAGTGAAATTTAGAAATGGAATTTAGAATTGGAATTTGGAAGATGAATTTAGAACTTTAATGTGTAACTGGAATTTTGACTTAGAATTTGGAGCTCGATCTTGTTAGTGGAAATTAGAGTTGGAAATTGGAACTGGAATTTAGAAGTGGAATTTCGATTTTGAATGTGGAAGTGGAATTTAGAATTAGAATTTGGATTTGGAACGTGGAACTGAGATGTGGAATTTGAATGAAGAACTAGAATTTAGAATTAGACTAATGAAGAAGATATTGTAATTGGAAATTTTGTCTTAACTTGTAATAGAAGAGTGAGCTTCGACGTGGATATGAAGCACCATCAAACATGCAATTTGTTATTAGCATTGTTGGTAAAACTTTACGGTTAAAAGTTGGACATGCAATGTTAGTGTGTAGTATTAGCGTGAAACATGTTATAGGATCCTAGATTTTGGAATAACAGTTTGATGGAGTAGTTTGAAATGGTTGTCTGGTGTTACAGTATGTGAAAGAAATTGTGATGTGGATGTCAGTTTTCATTTGTATTGCAATAAGAGTATAGAGTTGGCATTTGAATCATGAAGTGGCATTCGGTATTTGAAAGTATAATTCCTACTACTAAGACATAATTGGAATGAGGCATAATTTTAGTGTAGAATTCTCATGTGAAATTTGTTATAGGGTTATAGAAATTGCATTGGATGAAACAGAGTGCAGCTGGGGTTAGAGTTAGTGTCAAGAGTCAGGGTTTGCCTCGATCATTTGGTTAATAATCAGCCTCGTCTATGGTCATAATCATTTCCTAGTGTTACAGTTACATTCAGAATAGAGTGAGAGAAATGAGCACATTTAGTGTTAGGTTTAGAAGACACAATTGGGATTGGTAAGTAATAATTGGATTTTGTGTTCCCAATTGTATTTTGGAAGTGAAATGTGATTTACAGAGCAGCATTTTGGAAAGAGAATATGGAGTAAAAATTGAATCTTTCTTTTGGATCTGTAATTTCGGAGTGGAATGTAGAACTAGAATGTGGAACTAGAATTTGGAATTAGAATTTGTAACTCGAGCAAGGAAGTGGACCAAAGCAACAGAATTTGGCACTGGAATTTAGAAGTGGAATTTAGAATTGGAATCTGGAAGAGGAATTTAGAAGTGGAATACAGAATTGGAATTTGGAAGATATATTTAGAACGCTAATTTGGAACTGTAATTTCGACTTGGAATTTGAAACTGGAGCTTGTGAGTGGAAATTAGAGTTGGAATTTGGAACTGAAATTTACAAATGGAATTTCGATTTTGAATGTGGAAGTGGAATTTAGAATTAGAATTTGGATTTGGAACGTGGAACTGAGATGTGGAATTTTTATGAAGAACTGGAATTTAGAATTAGACTATTGAAGAAGATATTGTAATTGGAAATTTTGTCTTAACTTGAAATAGAAGTGTGAGCTTCGAGGTGGATATGCAGCACCATTAAACATGGAATTCGTTATTAGAATTGTTGGCAAAACTTTATGGTTAAAAGTTGGACATGCAATGTTATTGCGTAGTATTAGCGTGAATCATGTTATAGGATACTAGATTTTGGTATAAGAGTTTGATAGAGTAGTTCGAAATGGTTGTCTGGTGTTAGTGTATGTGAAAGAAATTATGATGTGGATGTCAGTTTTCATTTTGTATTCCAATATGAGTATACAGTTGGCATTTGAAACATGAATTGCATTTGGTATTTGACAGTATAATTCCTATTACTAAGACATAATTGGAATGAGGCATAATTTTAGTGTAGAATTCACAGGTGAAATTTCGTATAGGGTCATAGAAAATGCATTGCATGAAACTGAGTGGAGTTGGGGTTACAGTTAGAGTTACGAGTGAGGGCTTGACTCGAGCATGTTGTTAATAATCACCTATGTCTACGATCATAATCAAAGCTTATTGTTATGGTTAGATTTAAAATAAAGTGAGAGAAATGAGCACATTTCGTGTTAGGTTTAGAATACAGAATTGGGATTGGTAAGAAATAATTGGATTTTGTGTTCCCAATTGTATTTTGGAAGTAAAATGTGATTTACAGGGGAGCATTTTGGAAAGAGACTATGGAGTAAAAATTGAATCTTTCTTTTGGATCTGTAATTTCGGAATGGCATTTAGAACTAGAATGTGGAACAAGAATTTGGAATTTGAATTTGGAACTGGAACATGGAAGTGGACCTTAGCAATGGAATTTGGAACTCGAATTTAGAAGTGGAATTTAGAATTGGAATCTGGAAGAGGAATTTAGAAGTGGAATTCAGAATTGTAATTTGGAAGATGAATTTAGAACTCTAATATGGAACTGGAATTTCGACTTAGAATTTGAAACTGGAGCTTGTTAGTGGAAATTAGAGTTGGAATATGGAACTGAAATTTAGAAGTGGAATTTAGATTTCGAATTTGGAAGTGGAATTTAGAATTAGAAGTTGGATTTGGAATGTGGAACGGAGATATGGAATTTGAAGGAAGAACCGGCATTTACAATTAGACTATTGAAGAAGATATTGTAATTGGAAATTTTGTCTTAACTTGAAATTGAAGCGTGAGCTTCGACGTGTATTAGCAGCACCATTAAACATGGAATTCGTTATTAGAATTGTTGGTAAAACTTTACGGTTAAAAGTTGGACATGCAATGTTAGTGTGTATTATTAGCGTGAAACATGTTATAGGAACCTAGATTTTTGTATTACAATTTCATAGAGTAGTTTGAAGTGGTTGTCTGGTGTTAGAGTATGTGAAAGGAATTGTGATGTGGATGTCAGTTTTCATTTTGTATTGCCATATGAGTATAGAGTTGGCATTTGAAACATGAATTGGCATTTGGTATTTGACGGTATAATTCCTATTACTAAGACATAATTGGAATGAGGCATGATTTTAGTGTAGAATTCACAGGTACAATTTGTTATAGGGTTATAGAGAATGCATTGCATGAAACTGAGTGCAGTTGGGGTTACAGTTAGTGTCACGAGTGAGGGCTTGACTCGAGCATGTTGTTAATAATCACCCATGTCTAGGATCATAATCAAGGCTTAGGATTATGGTTAGATTTAAAATAAAGTGAGAGAAATGAGCACATTTCGTGTTAGGTTTAGAAGACAGAATTGGGATTGGTAAGAAATAATTGGATTTTGTGTTCCCAATTGTATTTTGGAAGTGAAATGTGATTTACAGAGCCGAATTTTGGAAAGAGACTATGGAGTTAAAATTGAATCTTTCTTTTGGATCTGTAATTTCGGAATGGAATTTAGAACTAGAATGTGGAACAAGAATTTGGAATTACAATTTGGAACTGGAACATGGAAGTGGACCTTAGCAATGGAATTTGGAACTGGAATTTAGAAGTGGAATTTAGAATTGGAATATGGAAGAGGAATTTAGCAGTGGAATACAGAATTGGAATTTGGAAAATGATTTTAGAACTCTAATTTGGAACTGGAGTTTCGACTTGGAATTTGAAACTGGAGCTTGTGAGTGGACATTAGAGTTGGAATTTGGAACTGAATTTACAGATGGAAATGGATTTAGAATTTGGAAGTGGAATTTAGAATTTGTACTTGGGTTAGGAATGTGGAACGGAGATGTGAAATTTGAAGGAAGAACTGGAATTTAGAATTAGACTATAGAAGAAGATATTTTTTATTGGAAATTTTGTCTTAACTTGAAATAGAAGCGTGAGCTTCGACCTGTATATGCAGCATCCTTAAACATGCAATTCGTTATTAGAATTGTTGGTAAAACTTTACGGTTAATAGTTGGACATGCAATGTTACTGTGTATTATTAGCGTGAAACATGTTATGGGAACGTAGATTTTTGTATTACATCTTCATAGAGTAGTTTGAAGTGCTTGTCTGGTGTTAGAGTATGTGAACGGAATTATAATGTGGATGTCAGTTTTCATTTTGTATTGCCATATGAGTATAGAGTTGGCATTTGAAACATGAATTGGCATTTGGTATTTGACACTATAATTCCTATTACTAAGAAATAATTGGAATGAAGCATAATTTTATTGTAGAATTCACGGGTGCAATTTGTTATAGGGTTATAGAAATTGCATTGCATGAAACTGAGTGGAGTTGAGGTTACAGTTAGAGTTAAGAGTGAGGGCTTTACTCGAGCATGTAGTTAGTAATCACCAACGTCTACGGTCATAATCACTGCTTAGGGTTATGGTTAGATTTAGAATAGAGTGAGAGAAATGAGCACATTTCGTGTTAGGTTTAGGAGAAGGAATTGGGATTGATAAGTAATAACTGGGTTTTGTGTTCCCAAATGTATTTTGGTAGTGAAATGTGATTTACGGAGCAGCATTTCGGAAAGGGAAATTGGAATAAGAAATGAAACTTGCTTTTGGATCTGTAATTTCGGAGTGCAATTTAGAACTAGAATGGGGAACTAGAATGTGGAATTGGAATTTGGAACTGGAGCATGGAAGTGGACCTTAGCAATGGAATTTGGAAGTGGAATTTAGAAGTGGAATTTAGAATTGGAATCTGGAAGAGGAATTTAGAAGTGGACTTCAGAATTGGAATTTGGAAGATGAATTTAGAACTCTAATGTGGAACTGGAATTTCGACTTAGAATTTGGAACTCGATCTTGTTAGTGAAAATTAGAGTTGGAAATTGGAACTGGAATTTAGAAGTGGAATTTAGATTTCGAATTTGGAAGTGGAATTTAGAATTAGAATTTGGATTTGGAATGTGGAACTGAGATGTGGAATTTGATTGAAGAATTGGAATTTAGAATTAGACTTTTGAAGAAGATATTGTAATTGGAAATTTTGTCTTAACTTGGAACAGAAGAGTGAGCTTCGACGTGGATATGAAGCACCATTAAACATGGAATTTGTTATTACATTGATGGTAAAACTTTACGGTTAAAAGTTGGACATGCAATGTTAGTGTGTAGCATTAGCGTCAAACATGTTATAGGATCCTAGATTTTGTTATAACAGTTTGATAGAGTAGTTTGAAATGGTTGTCTGGTGTTAGAGTATGTGAAAGGAATTATGATGTAGATGTCAGTTTTCATTTGTATTGCAATATGAGTATAGAGTTGGCATTTGAAACATGAAGTGGCATTCGGTATTTGAAAGTATAATTCCTACTACTAAGACATAATTGGAATGAGGCATAATTTTAGTGTAGAATTCTCATGTGAAATTTGGGAAAGCCTTACAGAAATTGCATTGGATGAAATAGAGTGCAGTTGATGTTAGAGTTAGAGTCAAGAGTGAGGGTTTGCCTCGAGCATTTTGTTAATAATCAGCCACGTCTATGGCCATAATAATTGCTTAGGGTTATGGTTAGTTTCAGAGTAGAGTGAGAGAAATGAGCACATTAAGTGTTACGTTTAGAAGACAGAATTGGGATTGATAAGTTATAATTGGATTTTGTGTTCCCAATTGTATATTGGAAGTGAAATATGATTTACGAAGCAGCATTTTGGAAAGGGAATTTGGAATAAGAAATGAAACTTGCTTTTGTATCTGAAATATCGGAGTGTAATTTAGAACTAGAATGTGGAAATAGCATGTGCAATTAGAATTTGGAACTGGAACATGGAAGTGGACCTTAGCAATGGAATTTGGAACTGGAATTTAAAAGTGGAATTTAGAATTGGAATCTGGAAGAGGAATTTAGAAATGGAATTCAGAATTGGAATTTGGAAGATGAAATTAGCATTCCAATTTGCAACTGGAATTTCGACCTAGAATTTGAACCTGGAGCTTGTTAGTGGAAATCAGAGTTGGAATTTGAAACTGAAATTTAGAAATGGAATTTAGATTTCGAATTTGGAAGTGGAATTTAGAATTAGAACAGAGGACCCCTACTTCCTCAAACCCCAGGACTTTTTTATCTATGCAACAGTAGGCGCCTCACTAAACCCACAGCCGCCACCGCTATCACAGGAATGCGGGGCCCAAGTAGGTGAATCACTCTGTGGTTCCGGGGATGAGAACGAGGACCCACCCCCTCGGGAACCGCCTCCGCTGTATCCATAGAGAAGTCTGGGTAGTGTAGTTCAAGAGGCGAAAAGACAGAGTCAGGAAGGAATCAGGGAGGAGGGAGCAGGACATGGGAAAAGATAAGGAACAAAACCTCCCCCGCAGAGAGGAGAGGGACCCCAAAAGAAATCACAGGACATACAAAAGAGGAAATCCCAGAGCAGCAGGAGAATAGAGAAGCAGAAAAAAACCCCCCCGCCCAAATACGTGAGTGTTTTGAGGAAGTGTCTTCAGCAAGCTGCAGAGGACGGGGAGGAAGTAGATTGGGAAGGGGCCAACCTATTCCCCGTGTTTGTTCAGCCAGGACAGGACGGGCAGCCTCAAAGGGTGCATAGACAGTTCCCCTACAAATTCCTAAGAGATCTTAAAGAGGCCGCCGCCAAATACGGTCCCGGGTCAGCCTTTGTAAAAAGACTCTTTACCACCTCCTCGGCTGTGGCGGCATGGCTCCCCTATGATTGGAAGGAGATAATGGCTGCTTTATTTGACCCCCCCCCCGGTAGCCATGACATACCTGGCCCACGTGACCCGAGAGGCTCGCCGTTATGCCTCAGAAACACACTCTCCCAATGAGGACCTCTTTGTTAGCCAAATGATAGCATCTGGGGAATGGGAGACAATTGAACGGCAGTTAACGCTCAGTGAGGACCTCCTGAGGGCCGTTCAGGTGGTGCACATAAGGGCTCTAGATAAGCTAGGAACTACTGGAGGCAGGTCCCTATGCAATTTAAAACAACGGCCAGGGGAGACCCCGATCCAATTCATCTCCAGAGTACAGGAAAGAATAGAAGGGCAGTACGGGAAGTCAGAGACCGCCACGCAGCTAACTATACAGCTCATTAAAGATGGCTTGAGCTCCCGACACCGAGGCATCCTTGCTACCCTACCACCCGATCCCACACTGCAAGAGATAATAGAAAGGTGTTTAGATGAGCCAGAGGACTCGACGCGAGCCATGGCAGCCTTAACGGAGCAGCTTGTCACCATGGCAGTGCAAGGAGTCCAACAGAAACCGTGCTACAATTGTGGCAAGGAAGGACACTTCCGTGCCACTTGTAGAGCACCCCCTAGGGGAGGAAAGTGTTTCTCTTGCGGGAAGACGGGACATGTGTCCCGCGATTGCCGCCACAAAAAGACGCGGCAGGGATCCTCCCAGAACCAGGGAAACGGGGGAGCAGGACCCATGAGGGGGGAGGCTGTCCCGCGTAGATTGAACCCCCGAGCAAATCCTTTCCGCCCCAGAAATTGAAAGATGAGATCTTCACCCTCCAGGGACAAAGTATAGCTCCCTGGACCACTGTCCCAATAAAAATTCAACCCTCTGATCACCCCCGGCTTGAAATTGGCACCCACAAACTCCCGGAGGTCATTGTGCACACCAAGTATCTCGCCCCAAGAGAAACAGAGGTCTTTGTGACCAACCCCCACGCTTACCCAGTGCCCCTGGGAGAAAGGAAAGAGATTGCTCAAGCCATCCCTCTTCCTTGGATGGACCCCAATTATTCCCCAGAGCACTCCGACCCTTTCGTGGCCTGGTCAACCACTATTACACTCCAACGGCCCACACTGATCATCGAGGTCGAGGGAGTGCCCATAACGGGGATGATGGACACTGGGGCTGATGTGTCAGTTATTGCCGGTTCGAGCTGGTAGCCCCAATGGGGCAGGGACACCGCCCCCCGACAGGTCTCAGGAGTTGGCGGGAACAGCGCCGCCGCTATCTCCACACGCCTATTGCGGTGGACATGTGGGGAGGAGGAAGGGCGTTTTCGCCCCCGCTGCATCTCTTCCCTCCCCATAACCTTGTGGGGCCGTGACATCCTCTCACAAATGCACCTTATACTTACCAACGATCCTTTAAACTGATGAGGGCCACACTCCACCCCGAAAAACCTCACCCAGTAAAGATGATTTGGAACAACACCCAACCAATTTGGGTGGAGCAGTGGCCCCTCACCAAAGAAAAACTGCAAGCCCTAGAAAGCATAGTGCAAGAACTTTTGCAGGAAGGGCACATTGTGCCCTCCACCAGCCCTTACAATTCCCCAATATTTTGCATAAAGAAAAGGTCTGGCAAGTGGAGAATGCTGATTGATCTCTGCCAGGTCAATTCGGCCTTACAACCTATGGGCGCCTTGCAGCCGGGTCTCCCGACACCAACCATGGTGCCAAGAGGGTGGGAAGTTATTTTTTTAGATATAAAAGACTGCTTTTACAGCATTCCCCTTCACCCTGATGATGCCCCAAAGTTTGCCTTTTCTGTCCCCTCTATCAATTTCCAAAAACCAGCCGCACGCTTCCACTTCACTGTACTGCCCCAAGGGATGGCAAATAGTCCAACATTATGCCAAAAGTATGTTGCAGCCATCCTACATCCCTCTCGGAAGAAATTCCCTAAGGTTCAGATCATCCACTACATGGATGACATCTTAATTGCTCACCCACGAGCAAGACAGGCAGAAAAAGCCCTCAAAGACATCACAGAGAGACTCAGTGAGTACGGGCTCAAAATTGCCCCAGAAAAAATCCAGAGGGGCGATGACCTTAAATATCTTGGCCACAGGCTCCTAAACGATGAGATCCTTCGGCCTGTCCCCAACTTTGATCTCACCAAGGTCAAGACCCTCAATGATTTCCAAAAACTCGTTGGAGCCATACAGTGGCTCCGGCCGACTCTGCCCCTTTCAGAGAAGGAGATGCAACCCCTTTATACCATTCTGTCAGGGGACCCAACCTTAAATTCACCGAGAGCTTGGACTCCCGAGGCAAGAGAAGTTATGGAACTAATTAGAGATAGGGCCAATATGCGAGTCCAGAGAATAGATCCCCAGTATCCCCTAGCCGTGGCCATCCTCTCCCGTGGGACCACCGAGAGGATTGCAGCAATCTTCCAGCAGTGGGGAGTTATAGAGTGGATCTACCCAGACAAACAGAAAAAATGCATCCCCAATCACCTTGAGGAACAAGGGAGGCTACTACTCAAGGCCAGCCTCAGAGCCAGGCAGATCTTTGGCCAACTTCCCGTTCTCTTTCTTAATATAACTCCCAGTTTGCTACAGGAACTTACCCAAGAGTATACCTCTTGGGCCATCTTAATTACCCAACATCAGTTGACAAGTGCAGCCTTGCCCAATGCTCTCCGGGGTTGGGATGCCTTGCCTCTCCAGAGAACCCCACAAGTAATAGTTAATGAGCCGGTAGAAGGGATTAACGTCTTCACTGATGCCACCAAGCATCAGCGAGCCGCTATATATATTCCAGCCAAGAATATCATAAAAGTGATAAGTACCCCCTACTCCTCCGCCCAAAAGAATGAATTATTTGCCATTTATGCTGCGCTACAATTATTACCCACCGAGCCCTTTAACCTCATAACCGATAGCATGTACTGCGCTCTAGCCATCCCCCAACTCCCTGGAGCAGACCTCACCACAACCACCTCCACTGTTTATGATCTCCTAACTCGCAAACGCAATCTGCTCGTAGTCAGGAGAGCACCCATCTATGTCCTTCATGTCAGGTCCCACACTTCTACAGCAGGCCCTCTCTATCGAGGCAATGCAGTTGCCGATCATGCCCTCACAGAAGTCACCCCAGAAATCCTAGGAGTGTTCTATAGCTCACCAGATCTTGCTCACCGCCGCTTTCACCTCTCAGCCCGAACCTTACGACACCTTTATGGTATCAACCGTGAGGAAGCCCGCGATATTGTCCGAAGATGTTCCCATTGTGTCCCTTTCCGACCCCCACCCCGTGATCAGGCCTCCAATCCCCGTGGCCACGCTCCCAACGAAATCTGGCAAATGGACGTGACACATTTTCAATCCTCGCTAATTCATGTGTCCATCGACACCTTCTCAGGCTTCATTATGGCCACCCTACAGCCTGGAGAAAGTGCCAAATGCATCATCCACCACCTTTTAGAATGTGCAGCCACTGTAGGCCTCCCAGCCCTCATAAAAACTGATAATGGCCCAGGATACCGATCTAAAACTTTCCAGACCTTTATTCAAGAAATGGGCCTCCAACACATCACAGGTATCCCATATAACCCTACAGGGCAAGCCATAGTTGAGAGGGCAAATCAGACATTAAAGCGTATCTTGCAAAAACAAAGAGGGGGAGTTCCCGGAGGCTAACAAGAGCCCAATTAGCAAAAGCCACATTTACCGCCAACTTCCTCCAAGTGCGGGAAAACGGCCTAACACCGGCCATTAAATTTTTCACAACACCCTCAGCCGTTTCTAATCCAAAAAACCCGGCAGGGGTAGGACAGATGCCTAACCATCCAGAAAACGAGATGGTATGGTGGAGGGATGAGGAGGACAACTGGCACGGCCCTCACCCGGTCATTGTGAGAGGCAGAGGCTTTCTTTGTGTCTCCCCAGATACCGATAACAATGGAATCGGATCCGGACAAGGCGCGCGATGGGTGCCCAACAGATGGACCAGAACAGCCGCTCCTGCCGACAACATGAAGGAAGCGGGCCGGCGCAAGAGAAAGAACCGGACCCGGAGGGCTGCGGCTAGGGCAGTCAGGGAGGCCCTGCTCGCCCTCACCCAGCTGCATCTGACGCTATGGCCCGTCCCCAACGCGCACGCACACGAGATTCGATGGGGCCTCCTAGCCGATTTCCCCTTCCCCATGCCCGTCTCTCAGAATGCCACCCTATACCCGCGCCTTTTCACCACTAACGAAAGCCTTGATCTCCCTTACTACCCTCTCCAAGACGAGGAAGCTCCCACCCCTACATTCAACATCACCCTAAACGGTGCCCTCTGTTTCTGGCTAAACCTCACTAATGCGAACCCCTGCATAGTCCTAGCCCCACAGAAAGCGGTTTGGTTAGAACGTCCTAAGAATAACACAGCAAGCGGCACGGCCATAGAAGGCCGATGGCCCCTGATGAATAATTACACAGGAGATCTGAGGGGGGGAAGAGGTCTTCAGCCTACATGGGGACCCCGATGCGTGGGATCCAGAAGGGACGCTAAGATTCCATGGACTGGGTGCCAGGCCCCCGTAAGTCAGAGCTTGGGAGGAGGTTGGAGTTTTTCCCCTCACATAGGATCTTTCTTAAATGCTACCAATCTAACGGGGTACAAAAACTGGACATATCAAGACCCCGCTATGACAGGATCCTCTAACCCATTCCATACCTGGGTGCTGTGCGGGCCCGAACACACGTGCATGGACCTTTCCCCTTTTTCCATGCTCCAGGGAGGGAGAATTTACAATGGCTCCTTCTCCTGGAGCAACTCCAAAAAATTTGAGGACACTTTGACCCAAAACTCCGCTCCCAACTACTCCTTGCCCTTTGGCCCAACCCCGGTATGTGTTGCACCCCCGTTCGTTTTCATTGTGGCCAACACCTCTAATGGCCCCCTTCTGCGTTGTACAAATAAGACTTGTAACTATGCTTCCTGCTGGAATGGCACCCGGCACCAGATGGCTGTGATAACGAGAGTGCCCACCTGGGTACCTGTTCCTGTCAACATGGAAGGCTTCCAACCCCAACCATTCCATCGAAAGAAAAGAGACTTTGGCGTGACAGCTTTAGTAATAGCACTCTCTGTCGCCGCCGTTGCTGCCGCCGCGGCAACCACCTCCCTAGCCATGGGCGCCAACACTGTTGCTACACTTAACGATCTTTCAGCAACGGTTGCCACCGCCCTAGACACTAACACACAGCTTGTAGCCGCGATCCGGGGGGTGGTTAATGCTGACCAATCAACAGATCGACCTGTTGCAGGAACAAGTGGAAATTATTGTTCACCTCCTTCATCTGGGGTGCACATATTCTCTTACTGGGTTATGTCTCACCTCTATCCCCTATCAAAACCTCTCCCATGCTGCCAATTTGTCCCGCGAGCTATCGCAGATGCTCACAGGAAATTGGTCCGACAACTTTGAGCGCACCCTCCACACCCTCTGGCACCAGGTTGCCAACATCAATGCCACCCGAATTGATCCCGCTGTTGCCACCACCTTTAGTTCTATCTTTTCTACTCTATCTAAATGGGTGAAAGGCTATGCGGGCTCCGCCTCTTTATTCCGCTTCCTTGCCGTGGGCTTCCTGCTCTGCTTACGCCGAGTTCGGCAAAGGCAAACGCAACAGCGGCAGTATACCGCCTGGGCCCTCCACTCTTTAGCAAACCAAAGTAACCCACAAATTTGGGTTGCAGCCCTGGAGAGAAGCTAGGCCCCGCCCTAGCAGTTAGTCCCTCAGCACCCAAAAGACCCCTTCTTAGAAAACAAAAAGGGGGAGTTGTGAGGGGCCGCCACCAGACCTCCTGGGTGGATAGGTGACGGCCGGGAGTCCATACCCGCCCTAACTGGCGGTCACGCGCTTTGCCCGTGACTTCCTCATTCCGGGCGCAAGGAAAGCTCGTGGACAAGGTACGGCATCGCCCTCGGGGAGGTACTAGTGGGGCCCCCAACTATCATAGTAGGACATGATCAGCCAGGTCGATAACGTGGCCGTAAGAACAGGTGCTGAGGGCTGACCAAGGCTTAACCACCAATCAGGGAACTAAGGGCTAGAACCCGGAAAGGATAAGGAATATAAGGCAACGCCCCAAGAGGTTTGGGGGGACTGGACTGATGTGAACTACTGAATAAACATCTGCTTTGCTCTAACACTCTGGCTCGTGCTTGGTTTCCGCCCGAGCTCCGGCCCCCGGGGACGGGTCCAGAGACGTCTGAAGCTGCGAGAAGCAGAGTGAGGGGTTACTACTCACCGGGAGGGTCGATCGGGGACCGTGAGCCCCCGACACATTCCTATGGTCATAATTAAGGCTTAGGGTTATGGTTAGATTTAGAAAAAAGTGAGAGAAATGAGAATATTTAGTGTTTGCTTTAGAAGACAGAATTGGGATTGAGATGTTATAATTATAACTTGTGTTCCAAATTGTATTTTGGTAGTGAAATGTGATTTACAGAGCAGCATTTTGGAAAGAGAATTTGGAGTAAAAAATCAAACTTTCTTTTGGATCGGCAATTTCGAAGTGAAATTTAGAACTAGAATGTGGAACTGGAATTTGGAATTAGAATTTGGAACTGGAACAGGGAAGTGGAATTTAGAAATGGAATGTGGAAATGAAATACAGAAGTGGAATTTACAATTGGAATTGGCAAGTGGAATTTAGAAGTGGAATTCAGAATAGAAATTTGGAAGTGGAATTTAGAACTCTAATGTGGAACTGGAATTTCGACTTATAATTTGAAACTGGAACTTGTTAGTAGAAATTAGAGTTGGAAATTGGAACTGGAATTTAGAAGTGGAATTTAGATTTAGAATTTCGAAGTGGAATTTAGAATTAGAATTTAGATTTGGAAGGTGGAACTGAGATGTGGAATTTGAATGAAGAACTGGAATTTAGAATTAGACTATTGAAGAAGATATTGTAATTGGAAATTTTGTCTCAGTTTTGTGTAGAAGTGTGAGCCTCGACGTGGACATGAAGAACCATTAAACATGGAATTTGTTATTAGAATTGTTGGTAAAACGTTATGGTTAAATTTGGAAATGCAATGTTAGTTTGTATTAATACCATGAAACATGTTATAGGAACCTAGATTGGGGTATAACAGTTTGATAGAGTAGTTTGAAATGGTTGTCTGGTGTTAGAGTATGTGAAAGGAATTATGATGTGGATGTAAGTTTTCATTTTGTATTGCAATAGGAGTATAGAGTTGGCATTTGAAACATGAATTGGCATTTGGTATTTGAAAGTATAATTCCTACTACTAAGACATAATTGGAATGCGGCATAATTGTAGTGGAGAATTCACATGTGCAATTTGGAATAGGGTTATAAAAATTGCATTGCATGAAACTGAGTTGAGTTGGGGTTACAGTCAGAGTCAAGAGTGACGGCTTGATTCGAGCATGTGGTTAATTATCACCCATGTCTATAGTCATAATCAAGGCTTAGGGTTATGGTTAGATTTAGAATAAAGTGAGAGAAATAAGCAGATTTACCTTTGGTTTAGAGGACAGAATTGGGATTGATAAGTTATAATTGGATTTTGTGTTCCCAATTGTATTTTGGAAGTGAAATGTGATTTACGGAGCAGCATTTTGGAAAGAGAATTTGGAGTAAAAATTGAATCTTTCTTTTGGATCTGTAATTTCGGAGTGGAATTTACAACTAGAATGTGGAACTAGAATTTGAAATTAGAATTTGGAACTGGAAGATGGAACTGGACCTTAGGAATGGAATTTGGAACTGGAATATAGAAATGGAATTTAGAATTGGAATCTGGAAGAGGAATTCAGAAGTGGAATTCAGAATTGGAATTTGGAAGATGAATTTAGAACTCTAATTTGGAACTGGAATTTCGACTTAGAATTTGAAACTGGAGCTTGTTAGAGGAAATTAGAGTTGGAATTTGGACCTGAAATTTAGAAGTGGAATTTAGCTTTCGAATTTGGAAGTGGAATTTAGAAGTAGAACTTGGGTTTGGAATGTGGAACTGAGATGTGGAATTTGAAGGAAGAACTGGAATTTAGATTTATACTATTGAAGAAGATATTGTAATTGGAAATTTTGTCTTAACTTGAAATAGAATGGTGAGCTTCGACGTGGATATGCAGCACCATTAAACATGGAATTCGTTATTGGAATTGTTGGTAAAACTTTACGGATAAAAGTTGGACATGCAATGTTAGTGTGTAATATTAGCGTGAAACATGTTATCAGAACCTAGATTTTTATATTACAATTTCATAGAGTAGTTTGAAGTGGTTGTCTGGTGTTAGAGTATGTGAAAAGAATTATGATGTGTATGTCAGTTTTCATTTTGAATTGCCATATGAGTATAGAGTTGGCATTTGAAACATGAATTGGCATTTGATATTTGACAGTATAATTCCTATTATTAAGACATATTTGGAATGAGGCGTAATTTTAGTGTAGAATTCACAGGTGCAATTTGTTATAGGGTTATTGAAATTGCTTTACATGAAACTGAGTGGAGTTGGGGTTACAGTTAGAGTCAAGAGTGAGGGCTTGACTCGAGCATGTGGTTAATAATCACCTATGTCTATGGTCAAAATCAAAGCTTAGGGTTAAGGGTAGATTTAGAATAAAGTGAGAGAAATGAGCACATTTAGTGTTTGCTGTAGAAGAAAGAATTGGGATTGAGATGTTATAATTATAACTTGTGTTCCAAATTGTATTTTGGTAGTGAAATGTGATTTACAGGGCAGCATTTTGGAAAGAGAATATGGAGTAAAAAATCAAAGTTGCTTTTGGATCGGCAATTTCGAAGTGAAATTTAGAACTGGAATGTGGAACTGGAATTTGGAATTAGAATTTGGAACTGGAACATGGAAGTGGAACTTAGAAATGGAATTTGGAACTGAAATAAAGAAGTGGAATTTACAATTGGAATTGGCAAGTGGAATTTAGAAGTGGAATTCAGAATTGAAATTTGGAACTGGAATTTAGAACTCTAATGTGGAACTGGAATTTCGACTTACAATTTGAAACTGGAGCTTGTTAGTGGAAATCAGAGTTAGAAATTGGAACTGGAATATAGAAGTGGAATTTAGATTTTGAATGTGGAAATGGAATTTAGAATAACAATTTGGATTTGGAAGGTGGAACTGAGATGTGGAATTTGAATGGAGAACTGGAATTTAGAATGAGACTATTGAAGAAGATATTGTAATTGGAAATTTTGTCTTAAATTGGAATAGAAGTGTGAGCTTCGACATGGATATGAAGCACCATTAAACATGGAATTTGTTATTAGAATTGTTGGTAAAACTTTACGGTTAAAAATTGGACATGAAATGTTAGTGTGTAGTATTAGCGTGAAACATGTTATAGGATCCTAGATTTTGGTATAACAGTTTGATAGAGTAGTTTGAAATGGTTGTCTGGTGTTAGAGTATGGGAAAGGAATTCTGATGTGGATGTCAGTTTCATTTGTATTGTAATATGAGTATAGAGTTGGCATTTGAAACATGAATTTGCGTTCGGTATTTCAAAGTATAATTCCTACTACTAGGACATAATTGGAATGAGGCAAAATTTTAGTGTAGAATTCACACGTGCAATTTTGGATAGGGTCATAGCAATTGCATTGGATGAAATAGAGTGGAGTTGGGCTTAGAGTTAGAGTCAAGAATGAGGGTTTGCCTTGAGCATTTGGTTAATAATCAGCCACGTCTATGGTCATAATCATTGCTTAGGGTTATGGTTAGATTCAGAATAGAGTGAGAGAAATGAGCACATTTAGTGTTAGGTTTAGAAGACAGAATTGGGATTGATTAGTTATAACTGGATTTTGTGTCCCCAATTGTATTTTGGAAGTGAAATGTGATTTTCGGAGCAGCATTTTGGAAAGGGAATTTGGAATAAGAAATGAAACTTACTTTAGTATCTGTAATTTCGGAGTGGAATGTAGAACTAGAATGTGGAACTAGAATTTGGAAATAGAATTTGGAACTGGAACATGGAAGTGGACCTTAGCAATGGAATTTAGAACTGGAATTTAGAAGTGGAATTTAGAATTGGAATCTGGAAGAGGAATTTAGAAGTGGACTTCAGAATTGGAATTTGGAAGATAAATTTAGAACTCTAATTTGGAACTGGAATTTCGACTTAGAACTTGAAACTGGAGGTTGTGAGTGGAAATTAGAGTTGGAATTTGGAACTGGAATTTAGAAGTGGAATTTAGCTTTCGAATTTGGAAGTGGAATTTAGAAGTAGAACTTGGGTTTGGAATGTGGAACTGAGATGTGGAATTTGAAGGAAGAACTGGAATTTAGATTTATACTATTGAAGAAGATATTGTAATTGGAAATTTTGTCTTAACTTGAAATAGAATTGTGAGCTTCGACGTGGATATGCAGCACCATTAAACATGGAATTCGTTATTAGATTTGTTGGTAAAACTTTACGGATAAAATTTGGACATGCAATGTTAGTGTGTAATATTAGCGTGAAACATGTTATAGGAACCTAGATTTTTATATTACAATTTCATAGAGTAGTTTGAAGTGGTTGTCTGGTGTTAGAGTATGTGAAAAGAATTATGATGTGTATGTCAGTTTTCATTTTGAATTGCCATATGAGTATAGAGTTGGCATTTGAAACATGAATTGGCATTTGGTATTTGACAGTGTAATTCCTACTACGAAGTTATAATTGCAATGAGGCATAATTTTAGTGTAGAATTCACAGGTGCAATTTGTTATAGGGTTATAGAAATTGCATTGCATGAAACTGAGTGGTGTTGGGGTTACAGTTAGAGTCACGATTGAGGGCTTGACTCGAGCATGTAGTTAGTAATCATCCACGTCTACGGTCACAATCATTGCTTAGGGTTATGATTAGATTTAGAATAGAGTGAGAGACATGAGCACATTTCGTGTTAGGTTTAGAAGACGGAATTGGGATTGATAAGTAATAATTGGATTTTTTGTTCCCAATTTAATTTTGGAAGTGAAATGTGATTTAACGAGTAGCACATCGGAAAGAGAATTTGGAATAAGAAATGAAACTTGCTTTTGGATCTGTAATTTCAGAGTGAAATTTAGAACTAGAATGTGGAACTAGAATTTGGAATTAGAATTTGAAACTGGAACATGGAAGTGGACCTTAGCAATGGAATTTGGAACTGGAATTTAGAAGTGGAATTTAGAATTGGAATCTGGAAGAGGAATTTAGAAGTGGTATTCAGAATTGGAATTGGGAAGATGAATTTAGAACTCTAACTTGAAACTGGAATTTCGACTTAGAATTTGGAACTCGATCTTGTTAGTGGAAATTAGAGTTGGAAATTGGAACTGGAATTTAGAAGTGGAATTTAGATTTAGAATTTGGAAGTGGAATTTAGATTTGGAATTTAGATTTGGAACATGGAACTGAGAACATTGGAATATAAATTTGGAACATGGAACTGAGAATTGGAATTTAGATTTGGAACATGGAACTGAGAATTTGAAGGAAGAACTGGAATTTAGAATTAGACTATTGAAGAAGATATTGTAATTGGAAATTTTGTCTTAACTTGGAATAGAATGTGATCCTCGACGTGGATATGCAGCACCATTAAACATGGAATTTGTTATTAGAATTGTTGGTAAAACGTTATGGTTAAATTTGGAAATTCAATGTTAGTGTGTATTTTTAGCGTAAAACATGTTATAGGAACCTAGATTTTGGTATAACAGTTTGATAGAGTAGTTTGAAATGGTTATCTGGTGTTAGTGTGTGCGAACGAAATTACGATGTGGATGTCAGTTTTCATTTTGTATTGCAATATGAGTATAGAGTTGGCATTTGAAACATGAATTGGCATTTGGTATTTGAAAGTATAATTTCCACTACTAAGACCTAATTGGAAAGAGGCATAATTGTAGTGGAGAATTCACATGTGCAATTTGGAATAGGGTTAGAAAAATTACATTGCATGAACCTGAGTTGAGTTGGGGTTACACTTAGAGTCAAGAGTGACAGCTTGATTCGAGCATGTGGTTAATAGTCACCCATGTCTATGGTCGTAATCAAGGCTTAGGGTTATGGTTAGATTTAGAATAAAGTGAGAGAAATGAGCACATTTCGTGTTTGCTTTGGAAGACAGAATTGGGATTGAGAAGTTATAATTATAATTTTTGGTCAAAATTGAATTTTGGTAGTGAAATGTGATTTCCAGAGCTGCATTTTGGAAAGAGAATTAGGAGTAAAAAATCAAAGTTTCTTTTGGATCTGCAATTTCGAAGTGAAATTTAGAACTATAATGTGGAACTAGAATTTTGAATCAGAATTTGGAACTGGAACATAGAAGTGGAAGTTAGAAATGGAATTTTGGTACTGAAATACAGAAGTGGAATTTAGAATTGGAATTGACAAGTGGAATTTAGAAGTGGAATTCAGAATTGGAATGTGGAAGAGGAATTTAGAACTCTAATGTGGAACTGGAATTTCGACTTAGAATTTGAAACTGGAGCTTCTTACTGGAAATTAGAGTTAGAAAATGGAATGGGAATTTCGAAGTGGAATTTAGATTTTGAATGTGGAAGTGGAATTTAGAATTAGAATTTGGATTTGGAAAGTGGAATTGAGATGTGGAATTTGATTGAAGAACTGGAATTTAGAATTAGACTATTGAAGAAGATACAGTAATTGGAAATTTTGTCTCAATTTTGAATAGAAGTGTGAGCCTCGACGTGGACATGTAGCACCATTAAACACGGAATTTGTTATGAGAATTGTTGGTATAATGTTATGGTTAAATTTGGAAATGCTATGTTAGTGTGTATTTTTAGCGTGAAACATGTTATAGCAACCTCGATTTTGGTATAACAGTTTGATAGAGTAGTTTGAAATGGTTGTCTGGTGTTAGTGTGTGTGAAAGAAATTATGATGTGGATGTCAGTTTTCATTTTGTATTGCAATATGAGTATGGAGTTGTCATTTGAAACATGAATTGTCATTTGATATTTGAAAGTACAATTCCCACTACTAAGACATACCTGGAATGAGGCATAATTGTAGGGGAGAATTCACATGTGCAATTTGGGATAGGATTATAAAAATTTCATTGCATGAACCTGAGTTGAGTTGGGGTTACAGTTAGAGTCAAGAGTGAGGACTTGACTCGAGCATGTGGTTAATAATCACCCATGTATATGGTCATAATCAAGGCTTAGGGTTATGGTTAGATTTAGAATAAAGTGAGAGAAATGAGCACATTTAGCGTTTGGTTTAGAAGACAGAATTGGGATTGAGAAGTTATAATTGGATATTGTGTTCCCAATTGTATTTTGGAAGTGAAATGTGATTTACAGAGCAGCATTATGGAAAGATAATTTGGAGTATAAAATGAATCTTTCTTTTGGATCGGCAATTTCGAAGTGAAATTTAGAACTAGAATGTGGAACTGGAATTTGGAATTAGAATTTGGAACTGGAACATGGAAGTGGAACTTAGAAATGGAATTTGGAACTGGAATACAGAAGTGGAATTTAGATTTGGAATCTGAAAGAGGAATTTGGAAGTGAAATTCAGAATTGGAATTTGGAAGATCAATGTAGAACACTAATGTGGAACTCTAATTTCGACTTAGAATTTGAAACTGGAGCTTGTGAGTGGAAATTAGATTTGGACATTGGAACGAGAATTTATAAGTGAAATTTAGATTTGGAATTTGGATGTGGAATTTAGAATTGGAATTTGAATTTGGAACGTGGAACTCAGAAGTGGATTTGAATGAAGAACTGGAATTTAGAATTAGACTATTGAAGAAGATACTGTAATTGGAAATTTTGTCTTAACTTGGAATAGAAATGTGAGCTTCGACGTGGATATGCAGCACCATTAAACATGGAATTTGTTATTAGAATTGTTGGTAAAACTTTACGGTTAAAAGTTGGACATATAATGTTAGTGTGTAGTATTAGCGTGAAACATGTTATAGGATCCTAGATTTTGGTATAACAGTTTGATAGAGTAGATTGAAATGGTTGTCTGGTGTTAGAGTATGTGAAAGGAATTATGATGTGGATGTCAGTTTTCATTTGCATTGCAATATGCGTATAGAGTTGGCATTTGAAACATGAATTGGCATTCGGTGTTTGAAATTATAATTCCTACTATCAAGACATAATTGGAATGAGGCATAATTTTAGTGTAGAATTCACATGTGCAATTTGGGATAGGGTTATAGAAATTGCATTGGATGAAATACAGTGGAATTGGGGTTAGAGTTAGAGTGAAGAGTGAGGGTTTGCCTCGAGCATTTGGTTAATAATCAGCCACGTCTATGGTCATAATCATTGCTTAGGGTTATGGATAGATTGAGAACAGAGTGAGAGAAATGAGCATATTTAGTGTTAGGTTTAGAAGACAGAATTGGGATTGATAAGTTAAAACGGGATTTTGTGTTCCCAATTGTATTTTGGAAGTGAAATGTGATTTTCGGAGCAGCATTTTGGAAAGGGAATTTGGAATAAGAAATGAAACTTGCTTTTGGATCTGTAATTTCGGAGTGCAGTTTGGAATTAGAATGGGGAACTAGAATTTGGAAGTAGAATTTGGAACTGGAGCATGGAAGTGGACCTTAGCAATGGAATTTGGAAGTGGAATACAGAAGTGGAAGTTAGATTTGGAATCTGGAAGAGGAATTTGGAAGTGGACTTCAGAATTGGAATTTGGATGATGAATTTAGAACTCTAATTTGGAACTGGAATTTCGCATTAGGATTTGAAACTGGAGCTTGTGAGTGGAAATTAGAGTTGGAATTTGGAACTTGAATTTAGAAGTGGAATTTAGATTTGGAATTTGGAAGTGGAATTTAGAATTAGGATTCGGATTTGGAACGTGGAACTGAGTTGTGGATTTTGAATGAAGGACTGGAATTTAGAATTAGATTATTGAAGAAGATATTGTAGTTGGAAATTTTGTCTTAACTGGGAATAGAAATGTGAGCTTCGTCATGGATATACAGCAACATTAAACATGCAATTTGTTATTAGAATTGTCGGTATAACTTTACGGTTAAAAGTTGGACATGCAATGTTAGTTTGTAGTATTAGCGTGAAACATGTTATAGGAACCTAGATTTTTGTATTACAATTTCATAGCATAGTTTGAAATGGTTGTCTGGTGTTAGAGTATGTGAAAGGAATTATGATGTGGATGTCAGTTTTCATTTTGTATTGCCATATGAGTATAGATTTGGCATTTGAAACATGAATTGGCATTTGATATTTGACAGTATAATTCCTATTATTAAGACATATTTGGAATGAGGCGTAATTTTAGTGTAGAATTCACAGGTGCAATTTGTTATAGGGTTATAGAAATTGCT
Source organism: Bettongia penicillata ogilbyi (assembly GCA_023548195.1). Lineage (NCBI taxonomy): Eukaryota > Metazoa > Chordata > Mammalia > Diprotodontia > Potoroidae > Bettongia > Bettongia penicillata. The sequence continues at coordinate 126,061 of JAJHZJ010000276.1, forward strand.
TTACATGAAACTGAGTGGAGTTGGGGTTACAGTTAGAGTCAAGAGTGAGGGCTTGACTCGAGCATGTGGTTAATAATCACCTATGTCTATGGTCAAAATCAAGGCTTAGGGTTAAGGGTAGATTTAGAATAAAGTGAGAGAAATGAGCACATTTAGTGTTTGCTGTAGAAGAAAGAATTGGGATTGAGATGTTATAATTATAACTTGTGTTCCAAATTGTATTTTGGAAGTGAAATGTGGTTTACAGAGCAGCATTTTGGAAAGAGAATTTGGAGTAAAAAATGAAACTTTCTTTTGGCTCGGCAATTTCGAAGTGAAATTTAGAACTGGAATGTGGAACTGGAATTTGGAGTTAGAATTTGGGAGTGGAACATGGAAGTGGAACTTAGAAATGGAATTTGGAACTGAAATACAGAAGTGGAATTTAGAATTGGAATTGGCAAGTGGAATTTAGAAGTGGAATTCAGAATTGAAATTTGGAACTGGAATTTAGAACTCTAATGTGGAACTGGAATTTCGACTTACAATTTGAAACTGGAGCTTGTTAGTGGAAATCAGAGTTAGAAATTGGAACTGGAATATAGAAGTGGAATTTAGATTTTGAATGTGGAAATGGAATTTAGAATAACAATTTGGATTTGGAAGGTGGAACTGAGATGTGGAATTTGAATGGAGAACTGGAATTTAGAATGAGACTATTGAAGAAGATATTGTAATTGGAAATTTTGTCTTAAATTGGAATAGAAGTGTGAGCTTCGACATGGATATGAAGCACCATTAAACATGGAATTTGTTATTAGAATTGTTGGTAAAACTTTACGGTTAAAAATTGGACATGAAATGTTAGTGTGTAGTATTAGCGTGAAACATGTTATAGGATCCTAGATTTTGGTATAACAGTTTGATAGAGTAGTTTGAAATGGTTGTCTGGTGTTAGAGTATGGGAAAGGAATTCTGATGTGGATGTCAGTTTCATTTGTATTGTAATATGAGTATAGAGTTGGCATTTGAAACATGAATTTGCGTTCGGTATTTCAAAGTATAATTCCTACTACTAGGACATAATTGGAATGAGGCAAAATTTTAGTGTAGAATTCACACGTGCAATTTTGGATAGGGTCATAGCAATTGCATTGGATGAAATAGAGTGGAGTTGGGCTTAGAGTTAGAGTCAAGAATGAGGGTTTGCCTTGAGCATTTGGTTAATAATCAGCCACGTCTATGGTCATAATCATTGCTTAGGGTTATGGTTAGATTCAGAATAGAGTGAGAGAAATGAGCACATTTAGTGTTAGGTTTAGAAGACAGAATTGGGATTGATTAGTTATAACTGGATTTTGTGTCCCCAATTGTATTTTGGAAGTGAAATGTGATTTTCGGAGCAGCATTTTGGAAAGGGAATTTGGAATAAGAAATGAAACTTACTTTAGGATCTGTAATTTCGGAGTGCAATTTAGAACTAGAATGTGGAACTAGAATTTGGAAATAGAATTTGGAACTGGAACATGGAAGTGGAACTTAGCAATGGAATTTAGAACTGGAATTTAGAAGTGGAATTTAGAATTGGAATCTGGAAGAGGAATTTAGAAGTGGACTTCAGAATTGGAATTTGGAAGATAAATTTAGAACTCTAATTTGGAACTGGAATTTCGACATAGAACTTGAAACTGGAGGTTGTGAGTGGAAATTAGAGTTGGAATTTGGAACTGGAATTTAGAAGTGGAATTTAGATTTGGAATTTGGAAGTGGAATTTAGAATTAGGATTCGGATTTGGAACGTGGAACTGAGATGTGGAATTTGAATGAAAAACTCGAATTTAAAATTAGACTATTGAAGAAGATATTGTAGTTGGAAATTTTGTCTTTTCTGGGAATAGAAATGTGAGCTTCGACGTGGATATACAGCACCATTAAACCTGCAAATTCTTATTAGAATTGTCGGTAAAACGTTACGGTTAAAAGTTGGACATGCAATGTTAGTGTGTAGTATTAGCGTGAAACATGTTATAGGAACCTAGATTTTTCTATTACAATTTCATAGAGTAGTTTGAAATGGTTGTCTGGTGTTAGAGTATGTGAAAGGAATTATGATGTGGATGTCAGTTTTTATTTTGAATTGCCATATGGGTGTAGAGTTGGCATTTGTAACATGAATTGGAATTTGGTATTTGACAGTGTAATTCCTACTACTAAGACATAATTGGAATGAGGCATAATTTTAGTGTAGAATTCACAGGTGCAATTTGTTATAGGGTTATAGAAATTGCATTACATGAAACTGAGTGGAGTTGGGGTTACAGTTAGAGTCACGAGTGAGGGCTTGACTCGAGCATGTAGTTAGTAATCACCCACGTCTACGGTCATAATCATTGCTTAGGCTTATGAATAGATTTAGAATAGAGTGAGAGAAATGAGCACATTTCGTGTTAGGTTTAGAAGACGGAATTGGGATTCATAAGTAATAATTGGATTTTGTGTTCCCAATTGTATTTTGGAAGTGAAATGTGATTTAACGAGCAGCACTTCGGAAAGGGAATTTGGAATAAGAAATGAAACTTGCTTTTGGATCTGTAATTTCGGAGTGCAATTTAGAACTAGAATGTGGAACTAGAATTTGGAATTAGAATTTGGAACTGGAACATGGAAGTGGACCTCACCAATGGAATTTGGAACTGGAATTTAGAAGTGGAATTTATAATTGGAATCTGGAAGAGGAATTTAGAAGTGGAATTCAGAATTGGATTTTGGAAGGTGAATTTAGAACTCTAATTTGGAACTGGAATGTCGACTTAGAATTTTAAACTGGAGCTGGTTAATGGAAATTAGAGTTGGAAATTGGAACTGGAATTTAGAAGTGGAATTTAGTTTTAGAATTTGGAAATGGAATTTTGAATTAGAATTTAGATTTGGAAGGTGGAACTGAGATGTGGAATTTGAATGAAGAACTGGAATTTAGAATTAGACAATTGAAGAAGATATTGTAATTGGAAATTTTGTCTTAACTTGGAATAGAAGTGTGAGCCTCGACGTGGATATGCAGCACAATTAAACATGGAATTTGTTATTAGAATTGTTGGTAAAACGTTATGGTTAAATTTGGAAATGCAATGTTAGTGTGTATTTTTAGTGTGAAACATGTTATAGGAACCTAGATTTTGGTATAACAGTTTGATAGAGCAGTTTGAAATGGTTGTCTGGTGTTAGTGTGTGTGAAAGAAATTATGATGTAGATGTCAGTTTTCATTTTGTATTGCAATGTGAGTATAGAGTTGGCATTTGAATCATGAATTGGCATTATGTATATGAATATATAATTCGCACTACTAAGACATAATTGGAATGAGGCATAACTGAAGTGGAGAATTCACATGTGCAATTTGGAATAGGGTTAGAAAAATTGCATTGCAGGAAACTGAGTTGAGTTGGGGTTACAGTGAGAGTCAAGAGTGACGGCTTGACTCGAGCATGTGTTTAGTAATCACCTAAGTCTATGGTCATAATCAGGGCTTAGGGTTATGGTTAGATTTAGAATACAGTGAGAGAAATGAGCACATTTAGTGTTTGCTTTAGAAGACAGAATTTGATTTGAGATGTTATAATTAAAACTTGTGTTCCAAATTGTATTTTGGTAGTGAAGTGTGATTTATAGAGCTGCATTTTGGAAAGAGAATTTGGAGTAAAAAAATCAAACTTTCTTTTTGATCAGCAATTTCGAAATGAAATTTAGAACTAGAATGTGGAACTGGAATTTGGAATTAGAATTTGGAACTGGAACATGGAATTGGAACTTAGAAATGGAATTAGGAACTGAAATAAGGAAGTGGAATTTAGAATTGGAATTGCCAAGTGGAATTTAGAAGTGGAATTCAGAATTGAAATTTGGAAGTTGAATTTAGAACTCTAATGTGGAACTGTAATTTCGACTTTGAATTTGAAACTGGAGCTTGTTTGTGGACATTAGAGTTAGAAATTGGAACTGGAATTTAGAATTGGAATTTAGATTTTGAATGTGGAAGTGGAATTTAGAATTAGAATTTAGTTTTGGAACGTGGGACTGAGATGTGGAATTTGAATGAAGAACTGGAATTTAGAATGAGAGTATTGAAGAAGATATTGTAATTGGAAATTTTGTCTTAACTTGGAATAGAAGTGTGAGCTTCGACGTGGATATGAAGCACCATTAAACATGGAATTTGTCATTAGGATTGTTGGTAAAACTTTACGGTTAATAGTTGGACATGCAATGTTAGTGTGTAGTATTAGCGTGAAACATGTTATAGGATTCTAGAATTTGGTATAACAGTTTGATAGAATAGTTTGAAATGCTTGTCTGGTGTTAGAGTATGTGAAAGGAATTCTGATGTGGATGTCAGTTTTCATTTGTATTGCAATATGAGTATAGAGTTGTCATTTGAATCACGAATTGCCTTTTGGTATTTGACAGTATAATTACTACTACTAAGACACAATTGGAATGAGGCATAATTCAATGTAGAATTCACATGTACAATTTGGGATAGGGTTATAGCAATTGCACTGGATGAAATAGAGTGGAGTTGGGCTTAAAGTTAGACTCAAGAGTGAGGGTTTGCCTTGAGCATTTGGTTAATAATCAGCCACGTCTACGGTAATAATCGTTGCTTAGGGTTATGGTTAGATCCAGAGTAGAATGAGAGAAATGAGCACATTTAGTCTTAGGTTTAGAAGACAGAATTGGGGTTGATAAGAAATAATTGGATTTTGTGTTCCCAATTTTATTTTGGAAGTTTAATGTGATTTACCAAGGAGCATTTTGGAAAGGCAATTTGGAATAAGAAATGAAACTTGCTTTTGGATCTGTAATTTGGGAGTGGAATTTAGAACTAGAATGTGGAACTAGAATTTGGAAATAGCGTTTGGAACTGGAACATGGAAGTGGACTTTAGAAATGGAATTTGGAACAGGAATTTAGAAGTGAAATTTAGAATTGGAATCTGGAAGAGGAATTTAGAACTCTAATGTGGAACTGGAATTTCGACTTTGAATTTTAAACTGGAGCTTGTTAGTGGAAAGTAGAGTTTGAATGTGGAACTGAAATTTAGAACTGGAATTTAGATTTGTAATTTGGAAGTGGAATTTAGAATTAGAATTCGGATATGGAACGTGGAACTGCAATGTGGAATTTGAATGAAGAACTGGAATTTAGAATTAGACTATTGAAGAAGATATTGTAATTGGAAATTTTGTCTTAACTTGGAATAGAAGTGTGACCTTCGACGATGAAATGCAGCACCATTAAACATGGAATTCATTATTGGATTTGTTGCTAAACTTTACGGTTAAAAGTTGGACATGCAATGTTAGTGTGTACTATTAGCGTGAAACATGTTATGGGATCCTAGATTTTTGTATTACAATTTCATAGAGTAGTTTGAAATGGTTGTCTGGTGTTAGAGTAGGTGAAAGGAATTTTGATGTGGATGGCAGTTTTCATTTTTATTGCCATATGAATATAGATCTGGCATTTGAATCACGAATTGGCATTTGATATTTGACACTATAATTCCTACTACTAAGACACAATTGGAATGGGGCATAATTTCAGTGTAGAATTCACAGGTGCAGTTTGTTATAGGGTTATAGAAATTGCATTGCATGAAACTGCGTGGATTTGGGGATACAGTTAGAATCCCGAGTGACGGCTTGACTCGAGCAGGTTGTTAATAATCACCCACGTCTACGGACATAATCACTGCTTACGGTTATTGTTAGATTTAGAGTAGAGTGAGAGAAATGAGCACAATTAGTGTTAGGTTTAGAAGACAGAATTGGGATTGATAAGTAATGATTGGATTTTGTGTTCCCAATTTTGTATTGGAAGTAAAATGTGATTTACTGAGCAGCATTTCGGAAAGGGAATTTGGAGTAAGAATTGAAACTTGCTTTAGGATCTGTAATTTCGGAGTGCAATTTAGAACTAGAATTTGGAATTAGAATTTGGAACTGGGACATAGAAGTGGACCTAAGCAATGGAATTTGGAACTGGAATTTAGAAGTGGAATTTAGAATTGGAATCTGGAAGAGGAATTTAGAAGTGGAATTTAGAATTGGAATTTGAAATATGAATTTAGAACTCTAATGTGGAACTGGAGTTTTGACTTAGAATTTGAAACTGGAGCTTGTGAGTGGAAATTAGAGTTAAAATTTGGAACTTGACTGGAGAAGTGGAATTTTGATTTGGAATTTGCAAGTGGAATTTAGAATTAGTATTCGCATTTGGAACGTGGAACTGAGATGTGGAATTTGAATGAAGAACTGGAATTTAGAATTAGGCTATTGAAGAAGATGTTGTAATTGGAAATTTAGTCTTAACTTGGAATAAAAGTGTGAGCTTCGACGTGGATATGCAGAACCTTTAAACATGGAGTTTGCTACTAGTATTGTTGGTAAAACTTTACAGTTAAAAGTTCGACATGCAATGTTAGTGTGTAGTATTAACGCGAAACATGTTTTCGGAACCTAGTTTTTGGTATAACAGTTTTATAGAGTATTTTGAAATGGTTGTCTGGTGTTAGAGTCGGTGAAAGGAATTATGAGGTGGATGTCAGTTTTCATTTTTTATTGCCATATGAGTATAGAGTTGGCATTTGAAACATGAATTGGCATTTGGTATTTGACAGTATAATTCCTACTACAAAGATGTAATTGGAATGAGGCATAATTTTAGTGTAGAATTAACAGGTAAAATTTGGTAAAGGGTTATAGAAATTGCATTGCATGAAAATGAGTGGAGGTGGGGTTACAGTTAGTGTCACTAGTGAGGGCTTGACTCGAGCAGGTGGTTAATAATCACCCACGTCTATGGTGATCACACCTTATATTCTCTATCCTATCAATATATATAATATGTATTGTATTATATATACTATTATATATACTATTATATATATATATATATATATATATATATGAAGGGTAAAACTCCACATATATTTTCTACAGCAGTGAAGTCAGTACAAGCTACGCTAGTGTACCTGGAAGATACTTGCAAGCACGCTATTCTCAATTTCTCCATTGGCCTACATTTAAGGTGTATTTGAAGATAACTCTAGAGATATCATGTATACTAAGAAGATAATACATTGTCACCACTGACACCCTAAACTCTCTAGAAGTATCCTATCTACTTGACTCTTCTACCATTGTGCTGCTTGTGATATCAGTATGTAGCCATTTCCCTTTTGAGGCCTATGGGGATCTAAACAAAGGCATTTTAACAGTTCCATTTTAAGAGACAACCTTGGAGTCATGTATGTAAAATGTAAAAATCCACTTATCTTTTCGACAACAGTGAAGCCAATACAAAATATGCGAGTGTAGCTGGAAGACACTTGCAAGTACAACATCGTCAATTGTTCCATTGGCCAACCGGGAAGGTGTATTTGAAGATAACTCAGGAAATACAATGTATACTAAGAAGATATTACATTGTCAACACTGTCTCCCTAACCTGTCTGCAAGACTCACATCAACTTGTCTCTTCTATCTTTTTCCTGCTTGTGATATCAGTATTTTGGATTTTCCTAGTTGAAACCTATAGACATCCAAAGGAATGGTGTTTGGTACTTCCCCTAAAGAGACAACTGTGAAATAATATATGTAAAGGGTGAAAATCCACATATATCTTCTACAGCAGGGAAGTCAGTACAAGCTATGCTAGGGTATCTGGAAGATACTTGCTAGTACACAATTGTCCATTCCTACATTGGGAATCATGGAAGGTGTATTTGGAGATAACTCAAGAAATACAATGGTAATAAGAAGATATTACATTGTCAGCCCTGACATCCTAAACTCTCTACAGGTGCCGTATCAAGTTGAATCTTCTATCTTTATCCTGCTTGTGATCTCAGTGTTTATCCTTTTCCCTCTGGAGGCCTATAGGAATCTAAACAAAGGCATTTTGGCAGTTCCTCCTTAAGAGACAACACTGAAGGAAGGTATGTAAAGGGTAAAAATCCACATTTTTATCGAGAGAAGTGAAAACAATACAAGGTATTCTAGTGTACCTAGAAGATATGTGCAAGTACACCATTGTCAATTGCTCCATTGGCCTAATTGGAAGGAGTATTTGAAGATAACTCAAGAGATACAATGTATACTAAGAAGATATTGTATTGTCACCACTGACGCTCTAACTCTCTACAAGTATCCTATCAACTTGACTCTTATATCTTTATCCTGCTTGTGATATCAGTATTTAGCCTTTTTCCTGCTCAGGTATATAGGAATCTAAATGAAGACATTTTGGCAGTTCCTCCTTAAGAGACAAAACCGAAGTGATATGTAAATGCATATATATATATATATATATATATATATATGTATATATATATATATATATATATATATATATATATATATATATATATATATATATATTACAGCAGTGAAGTCAGTACAAGTTATGTTAGTGTACCTGGAAGATAATTGCAAGTACACTATTATCAACTTCTATATTGAACTACTTCGAAGGTATATTTGAAGAGAACTCACGAGATACAATGTATACTAAGAAGATATTCAATTTTCACCACTGACACCCTAAACTCTCTACAAGTATCCTATCATCTTGACTCTTCTATCTTTATCCTGCTTGTTATATCAGTATGTAGCCATTTCCCTGTTGAGGCCTATGAGGATCTAAATAAAGGCATTTTAACAGTTCCTATTTAAGAGACAACATTGAAGTCTTTTATGTAAAAGGTAAAAATCCACATATCTTTTCGACAACAGTGAAGTCAATACAAGATATTCGAGTGTAGCTGGAATACACTTGCAAGTACTCCATCGTCCTTTACTCCATTGGCCAACATGGAAGGTGTATTTGAAGTTAACTCAGGAAATACAATGTATAATAAGAAGATATTACATTGTCAGCCCAGACACCCTAAACTCTCTACAAGTGTCCTATGAAGTTGAATCTTCTATCATTATCCTGCTTGTGATATCAGTATTTAGCCTTTTCCCTGTTGAGGAATATAGGAATTTAAAGAAAGCATTTTGGCAGGTCCTACTTAAGAGACAACACTGAAGTAAGGTATGTGAAGGGATAAAATCCACGTATTTTATCGAGAGCAGTGAATACAATACAAGGTATTCTAGTGTATCTAGAAGATACTTGCAATTACACCATTGTCAAGTGCTCCATTGGCCTTCTTGGAAGGGGTATTTGAAGAAAACTCAAGCAATACAATGTATACTAAGAAGATATTATATTGTAATCACTGACACCTTAAACTCTCTACCAGTATCCTATCAATTTGACTCTTCGATCTTTTTCCTGCTTGTGATATCAGTATTTAGCCTTTTCCCGGTTGAGGCCTATAAAAATCCAAAGAAACGCAATTTGTCACTTGCCCTAAAGAGACAACACTGAAGTAATGCCTGTAAAGGCTAAAAATCCATATACCTTATCCACAACAGTGAAACAAGTACAAGCTGTGCTAGAGTACCTGGAACATAATTGCAAGTACACAATTGTACTTTCCTCCCTTGACCAAAATAGTAAGTGTATACGAAGATGACTCAAGGAATAAATTGGATACTAAGTAGATATTACATTGTCAACATTGACTCCCTAAATTCTCTACAAGTATCCAGTCAACTTGAGTCTTCTATCTTTATCCTGCTTGTTATATCAGTATGTAGCCACTTCCCTGTTGCGACCTATGGGGATCTAAATAAAGGCATTTTAACAGTTCCTATTTAAGAGACAACATTGAAGTCTTTTATGTAAAAGGTAAAAATAGACATATCTTTTCCACAACAGTGAAGTCAAAACAAGATATGCGAGTATAGCTGGAAGACACTTGTAGTACACCATCGTTCATTGCTCCATCGGCCAACTGGGAAGGTGTATTTGAAGATAACTCAGGAAATACAATGTATACAAAGAAGATATTACATTGTCAACGCTGACTCACTAAGCTCTCTGCAAGTCTCATATCAACTTGACTCTTCTATCATTTTCCTGCTTGTGATATCAGTATTAACCTTTTAACTGTTCAGGTATATAGGAATCTAAATGAAGGAATTTTGGCAGTTCCTCCTTAAGACACAACACTGAAGTAATATGTAAATGTGTGTGTGTATATATACATATATATATATATATATATATAGATAGATATAGATATATAGATATATTTATATATACATATATATGTATATAAAGGGTAAATATCCACATATACTATCTACAGCAGTATAATAATGAGATATTACATTGTCAGTCCTGACACACTAACCTCTCTACAAGTGTCCTATCAAGTTGACTCTTCTATCTTTATCCTGCTTGTGATGTCAGTATTTAGCCTTTTCCCTGTTGAGGCATATAGGAGTCTAAATAAAGGCATTTTGTCAGTTCCTCGTTTAGTGGTAACACTGAAGTAAGGCATGAAAAGGGAGAAAATCCACATATTTTCTCGTGAGCAGTGAAAACAATACAAGGTATTCTAGTGTACCTGGAAGGTACTTGCAAATACACAATTGTCAATTGCTCCATTGGCCTACTTTGAAGGTTTATTTGAATATAATTCAAGAGGTACATTGTATACTAAGAAGATATTAAATAGTCACCACTGACACCCTAAACTCTCTACCAGTATCCTATCAATTTGACTCTTTGATCTTTTTCCTGCTTGTGATATCAGTATTTAGCCTTTTCCCTGTTGAGGCCTATCGAAATCCAAAGAAACACATTTTGTCACTTCCCCTAAAGAGACAACTCTAAAGTAATGTATGTAAAGGCTAAAAATCCATATAAGTTATCTACAACAGTGAAGTCAGTACAAGCTGTGCTAGAGTACCTGGAACATAATTGCAAGTACACGATTGTCGCTTCCTCCCTTGAACAAAATGGTAAGTGTATATGAAGATGACTCAAGGAATACATTGGATACTAAGTAGATATTACACTATCAGCATTGACTCCCTAAATTCTCTACAAGTGTCCTGTCAACTTGACTTTTCTATCGTTATCCTGCTTGTGATATCAGTATTTATCCTTTTTCCTGTTCTGGCATATAGGAATCTAAATGAAGGCATTTTGGCAGTTCCTCCTTAAGAGACAACACTGAAGTAACATGCAAATATATATATATATATATATATATATATATATATATATATATATATATATATATATATATATATATAAATGCTAAAAATCCACATATATTATCTACAACAGTGAAGTCAGTACAAGCTATGCTAGTGTACCTGGAGGATGCTTGCAAGCACACTATTGTCAATTTCTCCATTGGCCTACTCGGAAGGTGTATTTGAAGATAATTCAAGACATACAATGTATACTAAGAAGATATTAAATTGTCACCACTGACACCCTAAAGTCTCTACAAGTATGCTATCAACTTGACTCTTCTATCTTTATCCAGCTTTTAATATCAGTATTTAGCCTTTTCCCTGTTGAGGCCTATTGGAATCTAAATAAAGGCATTTTGGCAGTTCCTACTTAAGAGACAACACTGAAGTAAGGTATATAAAGGGTGAAAATCCACATATTTTATCGAGAGCAGTGAAAACAATGCAAGGTATTCTAGTGTACATGGAAGATAGTTGCAAGTACACCATTGTCCATTGCTCCATTGGCCTACTTGCAAGGTTTATTTCAAGATAACTCAAGAGACACAATGTATGCTAAGAAGATATTATATTGTCATCAATGACACTTTAAACTCTCTACAAGTATCCTATAAACTGGACTCTACTATCTTTATCATGCTTGTGATATCAGTTTGTAGCCATTTCCCTGTTGAGGTCTATGGGGATCTAATTAAAGGCATTTTAACAGTTCCTGTTTAAGAGACAACCTTGAGGTCACGTACTTAAAAGCTAAAAATCCACATATCTTTTTGACAACAGTGAAGTCAATACAAGGTATGCGAGTGTAGCTGAAAGACGCTGGCAAGTACACCATCGTCCATTGCTCCATTGCCCAACATGGAAGGTGTATTTGAAGATAACTCAGGAAATACATTGTATACTAAGAAGATATTACATTGTCAACACTCTCTCCCTAAGCTGTCTACAAGTCTCATATCATCTTGACTCTTCTATCTTTTTCCTGCTAGTGATATCAGTATTAACCTCTTTCCTATTCAGGTATATGGGAATCTAAATGAAAGAATTTTGGCAGTTCCTCCTTAAGTGTCAACACTGAAGAAATATGTAAATATATATATATATATATTTAATGGGTAAAAATCCACACATCTTTTCTACATCAGTGAAGTCAGTACAAGCTATGCTAGTGTACCTGGAAGATATTTGCAAGTACACTATTATCAACTTCTCCGTTGGCCTAATTCGAAGGTGTATTTGAAGATAACTCACGAGATACAATGTATACTAAGAAGATAAAACATTGTCACCACTGACACCCTAAACTCTCTAAAAGTATCCTATCAACTTGACTCTTCTATCTTTATCCTGCTTGTGATATCAGTTTGTAGCCAATTCCCTGTTGAGGCCTATGCAGATCTAATTAAAGGCATTTTAACAGTTCCTATTTAAGAGACAACATTGAAATCATGTATGTAAAAGGTAAAAATCCACATATGTTTTCCACAACAGTGAAGTCAATAGAAGATATGAGAGTGTAGCTGGTACACACTTGCAAGTACACCATCGTCCATTACTCCATTGGCCAACAGGGAATGTGTATTTGAAGATAACTCAGCTAATACAATGTATACTAAGAAGATATTACATTGTCAACGCAGTCTCCCAAAGCTGTCTGCAAGTCTCCTATCACCCTGACTCTTCTATCTTTTTCCTGCTTGTCATATCAGTATTTTTCCTTTTCCTAGTTGAGGCCTATAGCCATGCAAAGGAATGGTGTTTGTCACTTCCTCTAAAGAGACAACTGGAAAGTAATATATGTAAAGGGTGAAAATCCACTTATCTTTTCTACAGCAGTGAAGTCAGTACAAGCTATTCTAGAGTATCTGGAAGATACTTGCTAGTACACAATTGTCCATTCCTCCATTGGCCAACATGGAAGGAGTATTTGGAGATAACTCAAGAAATACAATGTATAATAAGAAGATATTACATTGTCGGCCCTGACACACTAAACTCTCTACAAGTGTCCTATCAAGTTGACTCTTCTCTCTTTATCCTGCTTGTGATATCAGTATTTAGCCTTTTCCCTGTAGAGGCATATAGGAATCTAAATGAAGCCATTTTGACAGGTGCTACTTAAGAGACAACACTGAGGAAAGGTATGTGAAGGGAGAAAATCCACATATTTTATTGAGAGCAGTGAAAACAAAAAAAGGTATTCGAGTGTACCTAGAAGATACTTGCAAGTACACCATTGTCAATTGCTCCATTGCCCTACTTGGAAGGTGTATTTGAAGATAACTCAAGAGATACAGTGTATACAAAGAAGATATTATAATGTCATCACGGACACCTTAAACTCTCTACAAGTATCCTATAAATTTGACTCTTCGATCTTTTTCCTCCTTGTGATATCAGTATTTAGCCTTTTCCCTGTTGAGGCCTATAGAAATCCAAAGAAATGCATTTTGTCACTTCCCCTAAAGAGACAACTCTGAAGTAATGTATGTAAAGGCTAAAAATCCGTATAACTTATGTGCAACATTGAAGTCAGTACAAGCTGTGCTAGAGTACCTGGAACATAATTCCAAGTACAATTGTCCCTACCTCCCTTGACCAAAATTGTTAGTGTATATGAAGATGACTCAAGGAATACAATGGATCTTAAGTAGATATTACATTGTCAGCATTGACTCCCTAAATTCTCTACAAGTGTCCTGTCAACTTGACTTTTCTATCTTTATCCTGCTTGTGATATCACTATGTAGCATTTTTCCTGTTCAGGCAAATAGAAATCTAAATAAAGGCATTTTGGCAGTTACTACTTAAGACAAAACACTACAGTAATATGTAAATATATATATATATATATATATATATATATATATATATATAAATTGTAAAAATCCACATATATTATCTACAGCAGTGACGTCAATACAAGCTATGCTAGAGTACCTGGAACATAATTGTAAGTAAACAATTGTCACTTCCTCTCTTGACCTAAATGGTAAGTGTATATGAAAATGACTGAAGAAATACATTGAATAATAAGTAGATATTATATTTTTAGCACTGACTCCCGAAATTCTCTACAAGTGTCCTGGCAACTGGACTCTTTTATCTTTATCCTACTTGTGATGTCAGTATTTACCTTTTTCCCTGTTCAGGCGTATAGGAATCTAAATTAAGGCATTTCGGCAGATCCTCCTTAAGAGACAACACTAAACTAATATGTAAATATATATATATATATATATATATATATATATACACATATATAGATAGATATATACATAGATAGACAGATAGATATAAAAAAGGGTAAAAATCCACATATATTATCTACAGCAGTGAAGTCAGTACAAGCTATGCTAGTGTACCTAGAAGATACTTGCAAGTACACTATTGTCAATTTCTCCATTGGCCTACTTAGAAGGGATATTTGAAGATAATTCAAGAGATACAATGTATACTAAGAAGATATTGAATTGTCACCACTGACACCCTAAACTCTTTACAAGTATCCTCTCAACTTGACTCTTCTCTCTTTATCCTGCTTGTGATATCAGTATTTAGCCTTTTCACTATTGAGTCATATAGGACTCTAAATAAAAGCATTATGGCAGGTCCTCCTTAAGAGAAAGCACAGAAGTTAGGCATATAAAGGGTGAAAATCCACATATTTTATCGAGAGCAGTGAAAACAATGCAAGGTGTTCTAGTGTACCTGGAAGATACTTGCAAGTACACCCTTGTCCTTTGCTCCATTGGCCTACTTGGAAGTCGTATTTGAAGATAACTCAAGAGATACAACGTATACTAAGAAGATATTATATTGTCATCACTGACAGCTTAAGCGCTCTACAAGTATCTGATCAATTTGTCTCTTCGATCTTTTTCCTGCTTGTGATATCATTATTTATCCTTTTCCCTGTTGAGGCCTATAGAAATCGAAAGAAAAACATTTTCTCACCTCCCGTAGAGAAACAACTCTGAAATAATGTCTGTAAAGGCTAAAAATCCATATACCTTATCTACAACAGTGAAGTCAGTACAAGCTGTGCTAGAGTACCTGGAACATAATGGCAAGTACACAATTGTCCCTTCCTCCCTTCTCCAAAATGGTAAATGTATACGAAGATGACTCAAGTAATACATTGGATACTAAGTAGATATTACTTTGTCAGCACTGACTACCTAAAGTCTCTACAAGAGATCTGGAAAGATGACTCTTCTATCTTTGTCCTGCTTGTGATATCAGTATTTAGCCTTTTCCCTGTTAAGGCATATAGGATTTTAAATGGAGGCATTTTGGCAATTTCTCCTTAAGAGACAACACCGAAGTAATATGTAAATATATATATATATATATATATATATATATATATATATATATATATATATATATAATGTATATATATATATAGATATATAGATAGATAGATAGATAAAGATAGATAGTGATAGATAGATAGAGATAGATAGATAGATAGATGTAAAAAAGGGTAAAAATCCATATATATTATCTATAGCAGTGAAGTCGGTACAAGCTATGCTAGTGTACCTGGAATATACTTACAAGCACACTATTGTCGCTTTCTCCATTGGCCTACTTGGAAGGTGTATTTGAAGATAACTCAAGAGATACAATGTATACTAAGAGGATGTTAAATTGTCACCATTGACACCCTAAAGTTTATACAAGTATCCTATCAACTTGAATCTTCTATCTTTAGCCTGCTTGTGATATCAGTATATAGCCTTTATCCCTGTTGAGGCATATACGAACCTAAATAAAGGCATTTTGGCATTTCCTCCTTAAAAGACAACACTGAAGTAAGGGATATAAAGGTGAAAATCCACATATTTTATCGAGAGCAGTGAAAACAATGCAAGTTATTCCAGTGTACCTGGAAGATACTTGCAAGTACACCATTGTCCATTGCTCCATTGGCATACTAGGAAGGTGTATTTGAAGATAACTCAAGAGATACAATGTATACTAAGAAGATATTATATTGTAATCACTGACACCTTACACTCTCTACAAGTATCCTATCAATTTGACTCTTCAATCTTTTTCCTGCTTGTGATATTAGTGTTTAGTCTTTTCCCTGTTGAGGCCTATAGAAATCCAAAGAAACGCATTTTCTCACTTCCCCTAAAGAGACAACTCTGAAGTAATGTATGTAAAGGCTAAAAATCCATATACCTTATCTACAACAGTGACGACAGTACAAGCTAAGCTAGAGTACCTGGAACATAATTGCAAGTACACAATTGTCCCTTCCTCTGTTAAAGAAAATGTTAAGTGTATGTGAAGGTGACTCAAGAAATGCATTAGATACTAAGTAGATATTACATTGTCAGCACTGACTCTCTAAATTCTCTACAAGTTACCTGTCAAATTGACTCTTTTACCTTTATCTAGCTTGTGATATCCGTATTTAGCCTTTTCCCTGTTAAGGCATATAGGAATCTAAATGAAGGCATTTTGGCAGTTCCTCCATAATAGAAAACAGCGAAGAAATATGTAAATATATATATATATATATATATATATATATATATATATATATACATATATATATATATACGTATATATATATATATATATATATATATATATATATATATAGGGTTAGATAGATAGATAGATAGATAGATAGATAGATAGATAGGTAAAAAAGGGTAAAAATCCACCTATATTTTCTACAACAGTGAAGTCGGTACAAGCTATGCTAGTGTACCTGGAAGATACTTGTAAGCACACTATTGTCAATTTCTCCATTGGCCTACTTGGAACGTGTATTTGAAGATAACTGAAGAGATACAATGTATAATAAGAAGATATTAAATTGTCACTAATGACACCTTAAACTCTCTACATGTATCCTATTAACTTGACTCTTCTACCTTTATCCTGCTTCTGATATCAGTATTTAGCCATTTCCCTGTTGAGGCATATAGGAATGTTAATAAAGGCATTTTGGCAGTTCCTCCTTAAGAGACAACACTGAAGTAAGGTACATAAATTGTAAAAATCCACATAATTGTTCGAGAGTAGTGAAAGAAATGCAAGGTGTTCTAGTGTACCTTGAAGATACATGCAAGTACACCATTGTACAAAGCGCCATTGGCCAACATGGAAGGTATACTTGAACATAACTCAAGAAATAAAATGTATAGTAAGAATATATTACATTGTCAGCCCTGACACACTAAAGTCTCTACAAGTGTCCTATCAAGTTGCCTTTTCTATCTTTATCCTGCCTGTGATATCACTATTTAGCCTTTTCCCTGTTGAGGCCTATAGAAATCCAAAGAAACGCATTTTCTCCCTTCCCCTAAAGAGACAACTCTGAAGTAATGTCTGTAAAGGCTAAAAACATATACCTTATCTACAACAGTGAAGTCACTACAAGCTGTGCTGGAGTACCTGGAAAATATTTGCAAGTACACAATTTTCCCTTCCTCCCTTGACCAATATGGTAAGTGTATATGAAGGTGACTCAAGAAATACATTGGATACCAAGTAGATATTACTTTGTCAGCACGGACTCTCAAAATTCTCTACAAGCGACCGGTCAATTTGACTCTTCTACCTTTATCCTGCTTGTGATATCAGTATTTAGCCTTTTCCCTGTTGAGGCATATAGGAATTTAAATAAAGGCATTTTGGCAGTTCCTCCTTAAGACACAACACTGAAGTAAGGTATATAAAGGGAGAAATTCCACATGTTTTAGTGAGAGCAGTGAAAGCAATGCAAGGTATTCTAGTGTACCTGGAATATACTTGCAAGTACACCATTGTCAATTGCTCCATTGGCCTACTTGCAAGGTGTATTTGAAGGTAACTCAAGAGATACAATGTATACTAAGAAGATATTATATTGTCATCACTGACAACTTAAACTCTCTACAAGTATCCTATCAATTTGACTCTTCCATCTTTTTCCTGCTTGTGATAACAGTATTTAGCCTTTTGCCTGTTGAGTCCTATAGAAATCTAAAGGAACGCGTTTTGTCAGTTCCCCTAAAGATTCAATTCTTAAGTAATGTATGTAAAGGCTAACAATCCATATACCTTATCTACAACAGTGAAGTCAGTACAAGCTGTGCTAGAGTACCTGTAACATAATGGCAAGTACACAATTGTCCCTTCCTCCCTTGTCCAAAATGGTAAGTTTATACGAAGTTGACTCAAGATATACATTGGATACTAAGTAGATATAACATTGTCAACACTGACTCCCTAAATTCTCTACAACTGTCCTGTCAACATGACTCTTCTATCTTTATCCTGCTTGTGATGTCAGTGTTTGGCTTTTTCCCTGTTCAGTCATATAGGAATCTAAATAAAGGCATTTTGGCAGTTCCTCCTGAAGAGAGAACACTGAAATAATATCTATGTATATCTATACATATACGTATATATATATCTATATATCTATATCTATATCTATATCTATCTATCTATCTATATCTATATATATATATATATACACATATATATATATATATATATATATATATATATATATATATATATAAAGGGTAAAAATACACATATATTATCTCCAGCAGTGTAGTCCGTACAAGCTATGCTCGTGTACCTGGAAGATACTTGCAAGCACACTATTGTCAATTTCTCCATTGGCCTTCTCGGAAGGTGTATTTGAAGGTAATTGAACAGATACAATGTATACTAAGAAGATATTAAATTTTCACCACTGACACCCTAAAATCTCTACAAGTATCCAATCAACTTGGCTCTTCTATCTTTATCCTGCTTGTGATATCAGTATTTAGCCTTTTCCATGATGAGGCATGTAGGAATCTAAATAAAGGCATTTTGGCAGTTCCTTCTTAAGAGGCAACGCTGAAGTAAGGTATATAAAGGGTGAAAATCCCCATGTTTTATCGAGAGCAGTGAAAGCAATGCAAGGTATTCTAGTGTACCTGGAATATACTTGCAAGTACACCATGGTCAATTGCTCCATTGGCCTACTTGCAAGGTGTATTTGAAGGTAACTCAAGAGATACAATGTATACTAAGAAGATATTATAGTGTCATCACTGACACCTTAAATTCTCTACAAGTATCCTATCAAATTCACTCTTCCATCTTTTTCCTGCTAGTTATATCAGTATTTAGCCTTTTGCCTGTTGAGGCCTATGGAAATCTAAAGAAACGCGTTTTGTCACTTCCCCTAAAGAGACAAGTCTGAGGTAATGTATGTAAAGGCTAAAAATCCATATATCTTATCTGCAACAGTGAAGTCTTTACAAGCTGTGCTAGAGTACCTGGTACATAATTGCAAGTACACAAGTGTACCTTCCTCCCTTCACCACAATGGTAAGTGTATATGAAGATGACTGAAAAAATACATTGAATAATAAGTACATATTACATTTTCATCACTGACACCCTAAATTCTCTACATGTATTATATCAACTTGACTCTTCTATCTTTATCCTCCTTCTGATGTCAGTATTTAGCTTTTTCCCTGTTCAGGCATAGAGGAATCTAAATGAAGGCATTTTGGCAGTTCTTCCTTAAGAGACAACAATGAAGCAATAAGTAAATATATATATATATACATATATATGTATATATATATATATATATATATATATATATATACACACAGATAGATAGATATATAGATAGATACATAGATAGGTATAAAAAAGGGTAAAAATCCACATATATTATCTACAGTAGTGAAGTCCGTAGAAGCTATACGCGTGTACCTGGAAGCTACTTGCAAGCACACTATTGTCAATTTCTCCATTGGCCTACTTGGAAGGTGTATTTGAAGATATTTGAAGAGATACAGTGTATACTAAGAAGATATTAAATTGTCACCACTGATACCCTAAAATCTCTACAAGTATCCTTTCAACTTGACTCTTCTTTCTTTATCCTGCTTGTGATATCAGCATTTTGCCTTTTCCCTGTTGCGGCATATAGGAATCTAAATATAGGCATTTTGGCAGTTCCTCCTTAAGAGTCAACACTGAAGTAAGGTATATAAAGGGTGAAAATCCCCATGTTTTATCGAGAGCAGTGAAAACAATGCCATGTATTTTAGTGTATCTGGAATATACTTGCAAGTACACCATTGTCAATTGCTCCATTGGCCTACTTGCAAGGTGTATTTGAGGGTAACTCAAGAGATACAATGTATACTAAGAAGATATTATATTGTCATCACTGACACCTTAAACTCTCTACAAGTATCCTATCAACTTGAATCTTCCACCTTTATCCTGCTTGTGATGTCAGTATTTAGCTTTTTCCCTGTTCAGGAATATAGGAATCTAAATGAAGGCATTTTGGCAGTTTCTCCTTAAGAGGCAACACTGAAGTAAGGTATGTAAAGGGTGAAAATTCACATATTTTATCGAGATCAGTGTAAACAATGCAAGGTATTCTAGTGTACCCGGAAGATCCTTGCATGTACACCCCTGTCCATTGCTCCATTGGCCTACTTGGAAGGAGTATTTGAAGATAACTCAAGAGACACAATGAATACTAAGAAGATATTAAATTGTCACCACTTACACCCTAAACTCTCTACACGTCTCATATCAACTTGACTCTTCTTTTTTTTTCCTGCTTATGATATCAGTATTTTCCCTTTTCATGGTTGAGTCCTGTAGTCAAGCAAAGAAATGATGTTTGTCACTTCCTCTAAAGAGAAAACTGTGAAATAATATATATAAAGGGTCAAAATCCACATATCTTTTCTACAGCAGTGAATTCAGTACAAGCTATGCTGGAGTATCTGGAAGATACTTGCTAGTACACAATTGTCCATTAATCCAATGGCCAACATGGAAGGTGTATTTGAAGATAACTCAAGAAATACAATGTATATTAAGAAGGTATTACATTGTCAGCCCTGACACCCTAAACTCTCTACAAGTGTCCTATCAAGTTGACTCTTCTATCTTTTTCCTGCCTGTGATATCAGTATTTAGCCTTTTCCCTGTTGAGGCCTATAGAAATCCAAACAAATGCATTTTCTCACTTCCCGTAAAGAGACAACTCTGAAGTAATGTCTGTAAAGGCTAAAAATCCATATACCTTATCTACAACAGTGAAGTCACTACAAGCTGTGCTAGAGTACCTGCAACATATTTGCAAGTACACAATTGTCCCTTCCTCCCTTGACCAAAATGGTAAGTGTATATGAAGGTGACTCAAGAAATACATTGGATACCAAGTAGATATTACATTGTCAGCACGGACTCTCAAAATTCTCTACAAGCGACCGGTCAATTTGACTCTTCTACCTTTATCCTGCTTGTGATATCAGTATTTAGCCTTTTCCCTGTTGAGGCATATAGGAATCTAAATAAAGGCATTTTGGCAGTTCCTCCTTAAGACACAACACAGAAGTAAGGTATATAAAGCGTGAAATTCCACATGTTTTAGAGAGAGCAGTGAAAGCAATGCAAGGTATTCTAGTGTACCTAGAATATACTTGCAAGTACACCACTGTCAATTGCTCCATTGGCCTACTTGCAAGGTGTATTTGAAGGTAACTCAAGAGATACAATGTATACTAAGAAGATATTATATTGTCATCACTGACAACTTAAACTCTCTACAAGTATCCTATCAATTTGACTCTTCCATCTTTTTCCTGCTTGTGATATCAGTATTTAGCCTTTTGCCTGTTGAGTCCTATAGAAATCTAAAGGAACGCGTTTTGTCACTTCCCCTAAACATTCAATTCTTAAGTAATGTATGTAAAGGCTAAAAATCCATATACCTTATCTGCAACAGTGAAGTCATTACAAGCTGTGCGAGAGTACCTGGTACATAATTGCAAGTACACAAGTGTACCTTCCTCCCTTGACCAAAATGGTAAATGTATATGAAGATGACTGAAGAAATACATTGAATAAAAAGTACATATTACATTTTCATCACTAACAACCTAAATTCTCTACATGTATCCTATCAACTTCACTCTTTTATCTTTATCCTGCTTGTGATGTCAGTATCTAGCTTTTTCCCTGTTCAGGCATATAGAAATCTAAAGGAAGGCATTTTCTCAGTTTCTCCTTAAGAGACAACAATGAAGTAATATGTAAATATATGTATATATATATATATATACATATATATATACATACATATATAGACAGAGAGATAGATAGATATAAAAAAGGGTAAAAATCCACATATATTATCTACAGCAGTCAAGTCAGTACAAGCAATGCTAGTGTACCTAGAAGATAATTGCAAGTACATTATTGTCAATTTCTCCATTGGTCTACTTCGAAGGGGTATTTGAAGATAACTCAAGAGATACAATGTATACTAAGAAGATATTAAATTGTCCCCACTGACACCCCAAACTCTCTACACGTCTCATATCAACTTGACTCTTCTATCTTTTTCCTGCTTATGATATCAGTATTTTCCCTTTTCCTTGTTGAGTCCTCTAGCCAACAAAAGAAATGGTGTTTGTCACTTTCTCTAAAGAGAAAACTGTGAAATAATATATATAAAGGGTGAAAATCCACATATCTTTTCTACAGCGATGAATTCAGTACAAGCTATGTTAGAGTATCTGGAAGATACTTGCTAGTACACAATTCTCCATTCCTCCATTGGCCAACATGGAAGGTGCATTTGAAGATAATTCAAGAAATACAATGTATAGTAAGAAGATATTACATTGTCAGCCTGACACCCTAAACTCTCTAGAAGTATCCTATCAAGTTGACTCTTCTATCTTTATTCTGCCTGTGATATCAGTATTTAGCCTTTTCCCTGTTGAGGCCTATAGATATCCAAACAAATGCATTTTCTCACTTCCCGTAAAGACAACTCTGAAGTAATGTCTGTAAAGGCTAACAATCCATATACCTTATCTACAACAGTGAAGTCAGTACAAGCTGTGCTAGAGTACCTGGAACATAATGGCAAGTACACAATTGTCCTTTTCTCCCTTGTCCAAAATGGTAAGTGTATACGAAGATGACTCAAGATATAAATTGGATACTAAGTAGATATTACATTGTCAGCACTGACTCCCTAAATTCTCTACAACTGTCCTGTCAACATGACTCTTCTATCTTTATCCTGCTTGTGATGTCAGTATTTGGCTTTTTCCCTGTTCAGTCATATAGGAATCTAAATAAAGGCATTTTGGCAGTTCCTCCTGAAGAGAGAACACTGAAATAATATCTATATATATCTATATATATACCAATATATATCTATATATCTATATCTATATATCTATATGTATCTACATATATATATATATATATATATATATATATATATATATATATATTAAGGGTAAAAATCCACATATATTATCTACAGCAGTGAAGTCAGTACAACCTATGCAAGTGTACCTGGATGATACTTGCAAGTGCACTATTGTCAATTTCAACATTGGCCTACTTGGAAGGTGTATTTGAAGATAACACAAGAGATACAATGTAAATTAAGAAGATATTAAATTGTCACCACTGACACCCTAAAATCTCTACAAGTATCCTATCAACTTGACTCTTCTATCTTTATCCTGCTTGTGAGATCTCTATTTAGCCTTTTCCCTGTTGAGGCATGTAGGAATTTAAATAAAGGCATTTTGGCAGTTCCTCCTTAAGAGACAACACTGAATTAAGTTATATAAAGGGTGAAAATCCACATATTTTATCGAGAGCAGTGAAAACAATGCAAGGTATTCTAGTGTATCCGGAAGATACTTGCAAGTACACCATTGTCAATTGCTCCGTTGGCCTACTTGGAAAGTGTATTTGAAGGTAACTCAAGAGATAAAATGTATACTAAGATGATATTATATTGTCATAACTGACACCTTAAACTCTCTACAAGTATCCTATCAATTTCACTCTTCTATTTTTATCCTGCTTGTGATGTCACTATTTAGCTTTTTCCCTGTTCAGTCATATTGGAATCTAAATGAAGGCATTTTGGAAGTTCCTCCTGAAGAGACAACAATGAAGTAATATGTAAATATATATATATATATATATATGTATATATATATATATATTCATATATAGATAGATAGATAGATACATAGATAGATAGATAGATAAAAAAAGGGAAAAAATCCATAGATATTATCTACAGCAGGGAAGTCAGTACAAGCTATGCTAGTGTACCTGGGAGATACTTTCAAGTACACTATTGTCAATTTCTCCATTTGCCTACTTGGAAGGGGTATTTGAAGATAACTCAAGAGATACAATGTATACTAAGAAGATATTAAATTGTCCCCAGTGACACCCTAACTCTCTACAAGTATCCTATCAACTTTACTCTTCTATCTTTATCCTGCTTTTGATATCAGTATTTAGCCTTCTTCCTGTTGAGGCATACAGGAATCTAAATAAAGGCAACACTGAAATTAGGAATATAAAGGGTGAAAATGCACATATTTTATCAAGATCAGTGAAAACAATGCAAGGTGTTCTAGTGTACCTGGAAGATCCTTGCAAATACACACTTGTCCATTGCTCCATTGACCTACTTAGAAGGCGTATTTGAAGATAACTCAAGAGATACAATGCGTACGAAGAAGATATTAAATTGTCACCACTGACACCCTAAAATCTCTACCCGTCTCCTATCAACATGACTCTTCTATCTTTTTCCAGCTTGTGATATCAGGATTTTCCGTTTTCCTTGTTCAGTTCTATAGACAACCCAAGAAATGGTGTTTGTCACATCCCCTAAAGAGAAAACTGTGAAATAATATATGTAAAGGGTGAAAACCCACATATCCTTTCTAAAGCAGTGAATTCAGTACAAGCTGTGGTACAGTATCTGGAGGATACTTGCTGGTCCAAAATTTTCCATTCCTCCATTGGCCAATATGGAAGGTGTATTTGAAGATAACTCAAGAAATACAATGTATATTAAGAAGATATTACATTGTCAGCCCTGACACCCTAAACTCTCCAGAAGTGTACTATCAAGTTGACTCTTCTATCTTTATCATACCTGTGATATCAGTATTTAGCCTGTTCTCTGTTGAGGCCTATAGAAATCCAAACAAATGCACTTTCTCACTTCCCGTAAAGAGACAACTCTTAAGTAATGTCTGTAAAGGCTAAAAATCCATATACCTTATCTACAACAGTGAAGTCAGTACAAACTGTGGTAGAGTACCTGGAACATAACGGCAAATACGCAATTGTCCCTTCCTCCCTTGACCAAAATGGTAAATGTATATGAAGATAACTCAAAAAATACTATGTATACTAAGAAGATATTACATTTTCAACACTTTCTCCCTAAGCTGTCTGCAAGTCTCATTTCACCTTGACTCTTCTATCTTTTTCCTGCTTGTGATATCTGTATTTTCCCTATTCCTTGTTGAGGCCTATAGCCATCCAAAGAAATGGTGTTTGTCACATCCTCTAAAGAGACGACTTTGAAATAATATATGTAAAGGGTTAAAATCCACATATGTTTTCTAAAGCAGTGAATTCAGTACAAGCTATGCTAGAGTATCTGGAAGATACTTGCTAGTCCACAATTCTCCATTCCTCCATTGGCCAACATTGAAGGTGTCTTTGAAGATAACTGAAGAAATACAATGTATAGTAAGAAGATATTACATTGTCAGCCCTGACACCCTAAACGCTCTACAAGTGTCCTATCAAGTTGACTCTTCTATCTTTATCCTGCCTGTCATATCAGTATTTAGCCTTTTCCCTGTTGAGGCCTATAGAAATCCAAAGAAACGCATTTTCTCCCTTCCCCTAAAGGGACAACTCTGAAGTAATATCTGTAAATGCTAAAAATCAATATACCTTATCTACAACAGTGAAGACAGTGCAAGCTGTGCTAGAGTACCTGGAATATATTGCAAGTACACAATTGTCCCTTCCTCCCTTAACCAAAATCGTAAGGATATGTGAAGGTGCCTCAAGAAATACATTGGATACTAAGTAGATATTACAATGTCAGCACTGACTCTCTAAATTCTCTACAAGTGACCTATCAACTTGACTCTTCTACCTTTATCCTGCTTGTGATATCAGTATTTAGCCCTTTCCCTGTTCAGGCATATAGGAATCTAAATGAAGGCATTTTGGCAGTTCCTCCTTAAGAGACAACACTGAAGTAGTATGTATGTGTATATATATATATATATATATATATATATATATATATATATATATATATATATATATATATTTAAAGGGTAAATATCCACATATATTCTCCACAGCCGTGAAGTCTGTACAAGCCATGTTCGTGTACCTGGAAGATACTTGCAAGCTCACTATTCTAAATTTCACCATTGACCTACTTGGAAGGTGTATTTGAAGATAATTGAAGACACAAAATGTATACTTAGAAGGTATTACATTGTCATCATTGACACCCTAAAATCTCTACGAATATCCTATCAACTTGACTCTTCTATCTTTATCCTGCTTTTGATATCAGTATGTAGTCTTTTCCCTGTTGAGGCACATAGGAATCTAAATAAAGGCATTTTGGCAGTTCCTCGTTAAGAGCCAACACTGAAGTAAGGTATATAAAGGGTGAAAATCCACATATTTTATGAAGAGCAGTGAAAACAATGCAAGTTATTCTAGTGTACCTGGAAGATACTTGCAAGTACACCATTGTCAATTGCTCCATTGGCCTACTTGAAAGGTGTATTTGAAGGTAACTCAAGAGATACAATGTATACTAAGAAGATATTATATTGTCATCACTGACACCTTACACTCTCTACAATTATCCTCTCAATTTGACTCTTCCATCTTTTTGCTGCTTGTGATATCAGTATTTAGCCTTTTCTCTGTTGAGGCCTATAGAAATCTAAAGAAACCCTTTTTGTCACTTCCCCTAAAGAGACAACTCTGAAGTAATGTATGTAAAGGCTAAAAATCTATATAACTTATCTGCAACAGTGAAGGCATTACAAGCTGTGTTAGAGTACCTGGAACTTAATTGGAAGAACACAATTGTACCTTCCTCCCGTGACCAAAATGGTTATTGTATATGAAGATGACTGAAGAAATACATTGCATAATAAGTAGATATTACATTTTCAGCACTGACACCATAAATTCTCTACGTATATCCTATCAACTTGACTCTTTTATTTTCTCCTGCTTGTGATGTCAGTATTTAGCTTTTTCCCTGTTCAGGCATAGAGGAATCTAAATGAAGGCTTTTTGGCAGTTCCTCCTTAAGAGACAACAATGAAGTATATATATATATATATATATATATATATATATATATATATATATATATATATATATATATATATATATATATATATATATATATATATGTGTGTGTGTATGAGGTGAAAATCCACATATATTATCTGCAGCAGTGAAGTAAGTACAAGCTACGCTACTGTACCTGGAAGACACTTGCAAGCACACTGTTGTCAATTTCTCCATTGGCCTACTTGGAAGGTGTATTTGAACACTACTCAAGAGATACAATGTATACTAAGGAGATACTAAATTGTCCCCATTGACCCCCTAAAGTCTCTACTAGTATCCTATCAACTTTACTCTTCTATGTTTATCCTGCTTTTGATATCAGTATTTAGCCTTTTCCCTGTTGAGACCTATTGGAATCCAAATAAAGGCATTTTGGCGGTTCCGCCTTAAGAGACAACACTGAAGTAAGGTACATAAAAGATGAAAATCCTCATACTTTATCGAGATCAGTGAAAACAATGCAAGCTATTCTATTGTACCTGGAAGATAGTTGCAAGTTCACCATTGTCCATTGCTCCATTGGCCTCCTTGGAAGGTGTATTTGAAAATATCTCAAGAAATACAATGTATAGTAAGAAGATATTACATTGTCAGCCCTGACAACCTAAACTCTCCACAAGTGTCCTATCAAGTTGACTCTTCTATCTTTGTCCTGCCTGTGATATCAATATTTAACCTTTTACCTGTTGAGGACTATAGAAGTCCAAAGACACGCATTATCTCACTTACCCTAAAGAGACAACTCTGAAGTACTGTCTGTAAAGGCTAAAAATCCATGTACCTTATCTACAGCAGTGAAGACACTACAAGCTGTGCTAGAGTAGCTGGAACATAATTTCAAGCACACAATTGTCCCTTCCTCCCTTGACCAAAATGGTAAGTGTATATGAAGGTGAGTCAAAAAATACATTGGATACTAAGTAGATATTACATGGTCAGCACTGACTCCCTAAATTCTCTACAAGTGACCTTTTAATTTGACTCTTCTATCGTTATCCTGCTTGTGATATCAGTATTATCCATTTCCCTGTTCAGGCATATGGGAATCTAAATAAAGGCATTTTGGCAGTTCCTCCTTAGGAGACAAAACTTAAGAAAGGTATATGAAGTGTTGAAATCCACATATTTTATGGAGAGCAGTGAAAACCATGCAAGCCATTCTAGGGCACCTCGAATATACTTACAAGTACACCATTGTCTATTGCTCAATTTGCCTACTTGGAAGGTGTATTTGAAGATAACTCAAGAGATACAATGTATACTAACAAGATAGTATATTTTCATCACTGACACCTTAAACTCTCTACAAGTATCCTTCCAATTTGACAGTTCGATCTTTTTCCTGCTTGTGATATAAGTATTTAGTCTTTTCCCTGTTGAGGCCTATTGAAATCTAAAGAAACGGAGTTGCTCACTTCCCCTAAAGAGACAAGTCTGAAGTAATGTATGTAAAGGCTAAAAATACATATACCTTATCTACAACAGTGAAGTCAGTACAAGCTGTGCTAGAGTACCTGGAACATATTTGCAAGTACACAACTGTCCCTTCCTCACTTGACCAAAATGGTAAGTGCATATGAAGGTGCCTCAAGAAATACATTGGATCCTATGTAGATATTACATTGTCAGCACCGACTCCCACAATTCACTACACGTGTCCTATCAACTTGACTATTCTATCTTTATCCTTCTTGTGATGCCACTATTTAACCTTTTCCCTGTTCAGGCATATAGGAATCTAAATGAAGGCATTTAGTCAGTTCCTCCTTAAGAGACAACACTGAAGTAATATGTAATATAAAGGGTAAAACTCCACATATATTATCTAAAGCAGTGAAGTCAGTACAAGCTATGCTAGTGTACCTGGAAGATACTTGCAAGCACACTATTGTCAAATTCACCATTGGCCTACTTGGAAGGTGTAATTGAAGAAAACTCAAGAGATACAATGTATACTAAGAAGATATTAAATTGTCACCACTGACACACTAAACTCTCTACAAGTCTGATACCAACTTGACTCTTCTATCATTTTCCTACTTGTGATATCTGTATTTTCCCTTTTCCTTGTTGAGGCCTCTAGCCATCCAATAAATGGTGTTTGTCACATCCTCTAAAGAGACAACTGTGAAATAATATATGTAAAGGGTGAAAACCCACATATCTTTTCTACAGCAGTGAATTCAGTACAAGCTATGCTAGAGTATCTGTTAGATACTTGCTAGTACACAATTATCCATTCCTCCATTGGCCAACATGGAAGGTGTATTTGAATATAAATGAAGAAATACAATGTATAGTAAGAAGATATTACATTGTCAGCCCTGACACCCTAAACTCTCTAGAAGTGTCCTATCAAGTTCACTCTTCTATCTTTATCCTGCCTGTGATATCAGTATTTAGTCTTTTCCCCGTTGAGGCCTATAGAAATTCAAAGAAACGCATTTTCTCACTTCTCCTAAAGAGACAACTCTGAAGTAATGCCTGTAAAGGCTAAAAATCCATATACCTTATCTACAACAGTGAAGACAGTACAAGCTGTGCTAGAGTAGCTGGAACATAATTGCAAGTACACAACTGTCCCTTCCTCCCTTGACCAAAATGGTAAGGGTATATGAAGGTGACTCAAGAAATACAATGGATACTAAGTAGATATTACGTTATCAGCACTGACTCTCTAAATTCTCTACAAGTGATTGTCAACTTGGCTCCTCTACTTTTATCCTCCTTGTGATATCAGTATTTAGCCTTTTCCCTGTTGAGGCATATAGGAAGCTAAATAAAGGCATTTTGGCAGTTCCTCCTTAAGAGACAAGACTGAAGTAATAAATATATATATATATACATATACATATAGGGTAAAAATTCACATATATTATCTACAGCAGTGAAGTCAGTACAAGCTATGCTAGTCTACATGGAAGATACTTACAAGTACACTATTTCAATTTCTCCATTGGCCTTTTTGGAAGGTGTATTTGAAGATAACTCAAGAGTTACAATGTATACTAAGAAGATATTATATTGTCATTACTGACACCTTAAACTCTCAACAAGTATCCTATCAGTTTGACTCTTCGATCTTTTTCCTGCTTGTGATATCAGTATTCAGCATTTTCCATGTTGAGTCCTATAGAAATCCAATGAAACGCATTTTCTCACTTCCCCTAAAGAGACAACTCTGAAGTAATGTCTTTAAAGGCTAAAATCCATATACCTTATCTGCAAAAGTGAAGTCAGTACAACCTGTGCTAGAGCACCTGGAACATAATTGCAACTACAAAACTGTCCCTTCCTCCCTTGACCAAAGTGGTAAGTGTATATGAAGATGACTCAAGAAATACATTGGATACTAAATAGATATTACATTGTCAGCACTGACTCCCTAAATTCTCTACAAGTGGTCTGTCAACTTGACTCTTGTTTCTTTCTCCTGCTTTTGATATCCGTATTTAGCCTTTTCCCTGTTGTGGAATATAGGAATTTAAATGAAGGCATTTTGGCAGTTCCTCCTTAAGAGACAGCACTGAAGTAAGGTATATAAAGGGTAAAAATCCACATATTTTATCGAGAGCTATGAAAACAATGCAAGGTATTCTAGTGTACCTGGAATATACTTGCAAGTACACGATTGTCAATTGTTCCATTGGCGTACATGGAAGGCGTATTTGAAGACAACTCAAGAGATGCAATGTATACTAAGAAGATATTATATTGTCATTATTGACACCTTAAACTCTCTCCAAGTATCCTATCAATTTGACTCCTCGATATTCTTCCTGCTCCTGATATGAGTATATAGTCTTTTCCCTGATGAGGCATAGAGAAGTCCAAAGAAACGCATTTTCTCACTTTCCCTAAAGAGACAACTCTGAAGTAATGTCTTTAAAGGCTAAAAATCCATATACCTTATCTGCAAAAGTGAAGTCAGTACAAGCTGTACTAGAGTTCCTGGAATATAAGTGCAACTACACAATTGTCCCTTATTCCCTTGACCAAAATGGTAAATGTATATGAAGATGACTCATGAAATACATTGGATACTAAGTAGATATTACATTGTCAGCACTGACTCCCTACATTCTCTACAAGTGACCTGTTAACTTGACTCTTCTATCTTTGTCCTGCTTGTGATATCAGTGTTTAGCCTTTTCTCTGTTCAGGCAAATAAGAATCTAAATGAAGGCATTTTGGCAGTTCTTCCTTAAGAGACATCACTGAAATAATATGTAAATATATATATATATATATATATATATATGTATACATATATATATGTATATATGGATATATATGTATATATATATATATATATATATATATATATATATATATAAAGGGTAAAATTCCACATATATTATCTACAGCAGTGAAGGCAGTACAAGCTTTGCTAGGGTACCTGGAAGATTCTTGCAAGCACACTATTGTCAATTTCTCCTTTGGCCTACTTGGAAGGTGTATTTGAATGTAACTCAAGAGATACAATGTATACTAAGAAGATAATTAAATTGTCACCACTGACACCCTAAACTCTCTACATGTATCCTATCAACTTGAATCTTCTACCTTTATCCTTCTTGTGTTATCGGTATTTAGCCTTTTCCCTGTTCAGGCATATAGGAATCTAAATGATGGCATTTAGGCAGTTCCTCCTTAAGAGACAACACTGAAGTAATATGTAAATATATAAATATAAAGGGTAAAAATCCACATATATTATCTACAGCAGGGAAGTCAATACAAGTTATGCTGGTGTATATGGAAGATACTTACAAGTACACTATATTAATTTCTCCATTGGCCTACTTGGATGGTGTATTTGAAGATAACTCAAGAGATACGATGTATACTAAGAAGATAGTATATTGTCATTAATGACACCTTATATTCTCTACAAGTACCCTATCAATTTGACTCTTCGATCTTTTTTCCTCCTTGTGATATCAGTATTTAGCCTTTTCCCTGTGGAGGCCTATAGAATTCCAGAGAAACGCATTTTCTCACTTTCCTTAAGAGAAAACTCTGAAGTAATGTCTTTACAGGCTAAAAATCCATATACCTTATCTACAAAAGTGAAGTCAGTATAAGCTGTGCGAGAGCATCCAGAACATAATTGCAACTACACAATTGTCCCTTCCTCCCTTGACCAAAATGGTAAGTGTATATGAAAATGACTCAAGAAATACATTGGATACTAAGTAGATATTACATTGTCAGCACTGACTCCCTACATTCTCTACAAGTGACCTGTCAACTTGACTCTTCTATCTTTGTCCTGCTTGTGATGTCAGTATTTACCCTTTTCCCAGTTTAGGCATATAGGCATCTAAATAAAGGCATTTTGGCAGTTCCTCCTTAAGAGACACCACTGAAGTAAGGTACATAAAGGGTAAAAATCCACATATTTTATCGAGAGCAATGAAAACAGTGCAAGGTATTCTAGTGTACCTGGAATATACTTGCAAGTACACCATTGTCAATTGTTCCATTGGCCTACTTGGAAGGCGTATTTGAAGATAAATCAAGACATACAATGTATACTAAGAAGATATTATATTGTCATTATAGACACCTTAAACTCTCTACAAGTATCCTATCAATTTGACTCTTCGATCTTTTTCCTGCTTCTGATATCAGTATTAACCTTTTTCCTGATGAGGCTTACAGAAATCCAAAGAAACGCATTTTCTCACTTCCCCTAAAGATACAACTCTGAAGTAATGTCTTTAAAGGCTAAAAATCCATATACCTTATCTACAAAAGTGAAGTCAGTACAAGCTGTACTAGAGTTCCTGGAATATAAGTCCAACTACACTATTGTCCCTTCCTTCCTTGACCAAAATGGTAACTGTATATGAAGATGACTCAGGAAATACATTGGATACTAAGTAGATATTACATTGTCAGCACTGACTCCCTACATTCTCTACAAGTGACCTGTCAACTTGAGTCTTCAATGTTTATACTGCTTGTGATATCAGTATTTAGCCTTTTCGCTCTTCAGGCATATAGAAATCTGAATGAAGGCATTTTGGCAGTTCCCTCATAACAGATAACAGTGAAGTAATATGTAAATATATATACAGATAGATAGATAGAGAAAAAAGAGTAAAAATCCACATATATTATCTACAGCAGTGAAGTCAGTACAGTTTATGCTAGTGTACCTCGAAGATACTTGCAAGTGCACTATTGTCAATTTCTGCATTGGCCTACTTGGAAGGTGTACTTGAAGATAACTCAAGAGATGCAATGTATACTAAGAAGATATTACATTGTCACCACTGTCACCCTAATCTCTCTTCAAGACTCATATGAACTTGACTCTTCTATCTTTTTCCTGCTTGTGATATTTTATTTTTCCTTTCCCTTGCTGAGGCCTATAGTCATCCAAAGAAATGGTGTTTATCTCATCCTCTAAAGTGACAACAGTGAAATAATATATGTAAAGGGTGAAAATCCACATATCTTTTCTACAGCAGTGAATTCAGTATAAGCTATGCTAGAGTATCTGGAAGATACTTGCTAGTACACAGTTCTCCATTCCTCCGTTGGCCAACATGGAAGGTGTATTTGAAGATAACTCAAGAAATACAATGTATAATAAGAAGATATTACATTGTCAGCCCTGACAGCCTAAACTCTCTACAAGAGTCCAATCAAGTTGACTCTTCTATATTTATCCTGCCTGTGATATCAGTATTTAGCCCTTTCCCTGTTGAGGCCTATAGCCATCCAAAGAAGTGGTGTTTATCACATCATCTAAAGAGACAACTGTGATATAATATATGTAAAGAGTGAAAATCCACATATCTTTTCTACAGCAGTGAATTCAGTACAAGCTATGCTAGAGTACCTCGAAGATACTTGCTAGTACACAACTGAACATTCGTCCGTTGGCCAACATGGAAGGTGTATTTGAAGATAACTCAAGAAATACAATGCATAGTCAGAAGATATTACATTGTCAGCCCTGACACCCCAAACTCTCTACAAGTGTCCTATCACGTTGACTCTTCTATCTTTACCTGCTTGTGATATCAATATTTAACATTTTCCCTGTTGAGGCATATAGGAATCTAAATAAAGGCATTTTGGCAGTTCCTCCTAAAGAGACAACAGTGAAGTAATATTTAAATATATATATATATATATAGATAGATAGATAGATAGATAGATAGATAGATAGATAGATAGGTAGATAAATATATACATTAAAAAGGGTAAAAATCCACACATCTTTTTTACAGCAGTGAATTCAGTACAAGCTATGCTAGAGTATCTGGAAGATACTTGCTAGTACACAATTGTCCATTCCTCCATTGGCGAACATGGAAGGTGTAGTTGAAAATAACTCAAGAAATACAATGTATAGTAAGTAGATATTACATTGTCAGCTCTGACACCCTAAACTCTCTACAAGTGTCCTATCACGTTGACTCTTCTATCTTTACCTGCTTGTGATATCGGTATTTAACCTTTTCCCTGTTGAGGCATATAGGAATCTAAATAAAGGCATTTTGGCAGTTCCTCCTTAAGAGACAACAGTGAAGTAATATGTAAATATATATATATATATATATATATATATATATAGATAGATAGATAGATAGATAGATAGATAGATAGATGGATAGATAGATAAACATATAAATATATATATATTAAAAAGGGTAAAAATCAACATATCTTTTTTACAGCAGTGAATTCAGTACAAGATATGCTACAGTATCTGGAAGACACTTGCTAGTACACAATTGTCCATTCCTCCACTGGCCAACATGGCAGGTGTAGTTGAAGATAACTCAAGAACTACAATGTATAGTAAGAAGATATTACATTGCCATCCCTGACACCCTAAACTCTCTACGAGTGTCCTATCACTTTGACTCTTCTAACTTTACCTGCTTGTGATATCGGTATTTAACATTTTCCCTGTTGAGGCATATTGGAATCTAAATGAAGGCATTTTGGCAGTTCCTCCTTAAGAGACAACACTGATGTAACTTTTAAACATATATATATATATATATATATATATATATATATATATATATATATATATATATATGTATATGTACATATATATATATATACATATATATATTTAAATGGAACAATCCACCTATGTTATCTACATAAGTGAACTCAGTACAAGCTCTGCTAATGCACCTGGAAGATACTTGCAAGCACACTATTGTCAATTACTCCATTGGCCTACTTGGAATGTGTATTTGAAGATAACTCAAGAGATACAATTTATACTAAGAAGATATTAAATTGTCTCCACTGACACTCTAAAATCTCTAGAAGTGTCCTATCAACTTTACTCTTTTATCTTTATCTTGCTTGTGATATCAGTATTTAGCCTTTTCCCTGTTGAGGCATATAGGAATCTAAATAAAGGAGTTTTGGCCGTTCCTCCTTAAGAGACAACAGTGAAGTAATATGTAAATATATTTATATATATATATATATAGATATAGATAGATAGATAAATAGATAGATAGATAAAAAAGGGTAAAAATCCACATATATTATCTACAGCAGTGAAGTCGGTACAAGCTATGCTAGTGTACCTGGAAGATACCGGCAAGCACACTATTGTCAATTTCTCCATTGGCCTACTTGGAAGTTGTACTTGAAGATAACTCAAGAGATACAATGTGTACTAAGAAGATATTAAATTATTACCACTGACACCCTAAACTCTCTATAAGTCTCATATCAACTTGACTCTTCTATCTTTTTCTGCTTGTGATATCAGTATTTTCCCTTTTCCTTGTTGAGGCCTATAGCCATCCAAAGAAGTGGTGTTTATCTCATCATCTAAAGAGACAACTGTGAAATAATATATGTAAAGGGTGAAAATCCACATAACTTTTCTACAGCAGTGAATTCAGTACAAGCTATACTAGAGTATCTGGAAGATACTTGATAGTACACAATTGCCCATTCCTCCATTGGCCAACATTGAAGGTGTATTTGAAGATATCTCAAGAAGTACAATGTATAGTAAGAACATATTACACTGTCCTCCCTGACATCCTAAACTCTCTACAACTGTCCTATCACGTTGACTCTTCTATCTTTACCTGCTTGTGATATCAGTATTTAACCTTTTCCCTGTTGAGGCATATAGGAATCTAAATAAAGGCATTTTGGCAGTTCGTCCTTAAGAGACAATAGTGAAGTAATATGTAAATATATATATATATATATATATATATATATATATATATATATATATATATAAATATATAGATAGATAGGTAGATAGATAGATAGATAGATAGATAGATAGATAGATAGATAGATAAATAAATAGATATATACAAAAGGTTAAAATCCACA
This sequence comes from Bettongia penicillata ogilbyi, assembly GCA_023548195.1. Taxonomy (NCBI): domain Eukaryota; kingdom Metazoa; phylum Chordata; class Mammalia; order Diprotodontia; family Potoroidae; genus Bettongia; species Bettongia penicillata. Next base: position 162,817 of record JAJHZJ010000276.1, read on the forward strand.
TATATTATCTATAGAAGTGAAGTCAGTACAAGTTATGCTAGTGTACCTGGAAGATACTTGCAAGTACACTATTGTCAATTTCTCCATGGCCTACTTGGAAGGTGTATTTGAAGATAACTCAAGAAATACAATGTATAGTAAGAACATACTACACTGTCAGCCCTGACACACTAAACTCTCTACAAGTCTCCTATCAAGTTGACTCTTCTATCTTTATCCTGCCTGTGATATCAGTATTTAGCTTTTTCTCTGTTGAGGCATACAGGAATTTAAATAAAGCCGTTTTGGCCGTTCTTCCTTAAGAGACAAGAGTGAAGTAATATGTAAATATATGTATATATATATATATATATATAGAGAGAGAGAGAGAGAGAGAGAGAGATAGATAGATAGATAGATAGATAAATAGATAGATATATAAAAAAGTGTAAAAATCCACATATATTATCTACATCAGTGAAGTCCGTACAAGGTATTCTACTGTACGTGGAAGATACTGGCAAGCACACTATTGTCAATTTCTCCATTGGCCTACTTGGAAGTTTTATTTGAAGATAACTCAAGAAATACAATGTATACTAATAAGATATTAAATTGTTACCGCTGACACCCTAAAGTCTCTACAAATGTCATATCAACTTGACTCTTCTAACTTTTTCCTGCTTTTGATATCAGTATTTTCCCTTTTCCTTGTTGAGGCCTATAGCCATTCAAAGAAATGGTGTTTATCACATCATCTAAAGAGACAACAGTGAAATAATATATGTAAAGGGTGAAAATCCACATATCTTTTCTACAGCAGTGAATTCAGTACAAGCTATGCTAGAATACCTGGAAGATACTTGCTAGTACACAATTGAATATTCCTCCGTTGGCCAACATGGAAGGTGTATTTGAAGATAACTCAAGAAATAAAATGCATAGTCAGAAGATATTACATTGTCAGCCCTGACACCCCAAAATCTCTACAAGTGTCCTATCACGTTGACTCTTCTATCTTTACCTGCTTGTGATATCAGTATTTAACCTTTTCCCTGTTGAGGCATATAGGAATCTAAATAAAAGCATTTTGGCAATTCCTCCTTAAGAGACAACAGTGAAGTAATATGTAAATATATATATATATATATATATATATATATATATATATATATATATATATATATATAGATAGATAGATAGATATATAGATAGATAGATAAATATATATATATATATTAAAAAGGGTAAAAATCCACATATCTTGTTTACAGCAGTGAATTCAGTACAAGCTATGCTAGAGTATCTGGAAGATACTTGCTAGTACACAATTGTCCATTCCTCCATTGGCCAACATGGAAGGTGTAGTTGAAGATAACGCAAGAAATACAATGTATAGTAAGAAGATATTACATTGTCAGCCCTGACACCCTAAACTCTCTACAAGTGTCCTATCACGTTGACTCTTCTATCTTTACCTGCTTGTGATATCGGTATTTAACCTTTTCACTGTTGAGGCATATAAGAATCTAAATGAAGGCATTTTGGCAGTTCCTCCTTAAGAGACAACACTGATGTAACTTTTAATATATATATATCTACATATATATATATAATGTACATATATATATATACATATATATGTATATATATATATATATATTTAAATGGTAAAATCCACCTACGTTATCTACATCAGTGAACTCTGTACAAGCTATGCTAATGTACCTGGAAGATACATGCAAGCACACTATTGTCAATTACTCCATTGGCCTACTTGGAAGTTGTACTTGAAGATAACTCAAGAGATACAATGTATACTAAGAAGATATTAAATTATTACCACTGACACCCTAAACTCTCTATAAGTCTCATATAAACTTGACTCTTCTATCTTTTTCTGCTTGTGATATCAGTATTTTCCCTTTTCCTTGTTGAGGCCTATAGCCATCCAAAGAAGTGGTGTTTATCACATCATCTAAAGAGACAACTGTGAAATAATATATGTAAAGGGTGAAAATCCACATAACTTTTCTCCAGCAGTGAATTCAGTACAAGCTATACTAGAGTATCTGGAAGATACTTGCTAGTACACAATTGCCCATTCCTCCATTGGCCAACATTGAAGGTGTATTTGAAGATATCTCAAGAAGTACAATGTATAGTAAGAACATATTACATTGTCAACCCTGACACCCTAAACTCTCTACACGTGTCCTATCAAGGTGGCTTCTCTGTCTTTATCCTGCCTGTGATATCAGTATGTAGCCTTTTCCCTGTTGAGGCCTATAGAAATCCAAAGAAACGCATTTTCTCACTTCCCCTAAAGAGACAGCTCTGAAGTAATATCTGTAAAGGGTAAAAATCCATATACCTTATATACAACAGTGAAGTCAGTACAAGCTGTGCTAGAGTAGCTGGAACATAATTGCAAGTACACAATTGTCGCATCCTCCCTTGACCAAAATGGTAAATGTATATGAAGATGACTCAAGAAATTCATTGAATACTAAGTAGATATTGTATTGTCAGCACTGACTCCCTAAATTCTCTACAAGTAACCTGTCAACTTGACTCTTCTATCTTTATACTGCTTGTGATATCAGTATTTAGCCTTTTCCCTGTTGAGTCATATAGGAATCTAAATGAAGGCATTTTGGCAGTTCCTCCTTAAGAGACAACATTGATGTAACATGTAAATATATATATGTGTGTATATATATATATATATATATATATATATATATATATATATATATATATATATATATATTTAAATGGTAAAAATCCACCTATGTTATCTACATCAGAGAAGTGAATACAAGCTATGCTACTATACGTGGATACTTGCAAGCACACTATTGTCAATTTCTCCATTGACCTACTTGGAAGGTGTATTAGAAGATAACTCAAGAGATACAATGTATACGAAGAAGATATTAAATTATCACCACTGACACCCTAACATCTCTAGAAGTATCCTATCAACTTGACTCTTCTGTGTTCATCCTGCTTGTGATATCAGTATTTAGCCTTTTCCCTGTTGAGGCATATAGTAATCTATATAAAGGCATTTTGGCCGTTCCTCCTTAAGAGAAAACAGTGAAGTAATATCGAAATATAGATATAGATATTGATATACATATAGATAGATATATAGATAGACAGATAGATAAATACATAGATATATAAAAAAGGGTAAAAATCCTCATATATTATCTATTGCAGGAATCTAAATAAAGGCATTTTGGCCGTTCCTCCTTAAGAGACAACAGTGAAGTAATATGTGAATATATATACATATATATATATATATATATAATGTAGATATAGATATAGATAGGTAGATAAATAGATAGATATATAAAAAGGGTAAAAATCTACATATATTATCCACTGCAGCGAAGTCAGTACAAGCTATGCTAGAGTATCTGGATGATACTTGCTAGTACACAATTGTCCGTTCCTCCATTGGTCAACATGGAAGGTGTATTTGAAGATAACTCAAGAAATAAAATGTATAGTAAGAAGATATTACATTGTCATCCCTGACACCCTAAACTTTCTACAAGTGTCCTATCAAGTTGACTCTTCTATTTTTATCCTGCCTGTGATATTAGTATTTAGCCTTTTCTCTGTTGAGGCATACAGGAATCTAAATAAAGGCATTTTGGCCGTTCCTCCTAAGAGACAACAGTGAAGTAATATGTAAATATATATGTATATATATATAGATACATAGATAGATAGATAGATAGATAAATAGATAGATATATAACAAAGGGTAAAATCCATATATATTATCTACAGCAGTGAAGTCAGTACAAGCTATGCTAGTGTACCTGGAAGATACTTGCAAGCACACTATTGTCAATTTCTCCATTGGCCTACTTGGAAGGTGTATTTGAAGATAACTCAAGAGATACAATGTGTACTGAGAAGATATTAAATTGTCTCCACTGACACATAAAAATCCCTAGAAGTATACTATCAACTTGACTCTTCTCTCTTTAACCTGCTTGTGATATCAGTATTTAGCCTTTTCCATGTTGAGTCCTATAGGAATCTAAATAAAGGCATTTTACCCGTTCCTGTTAAGAGACAACAGTGAAGTAATATGTAAATATATATATATATATATATATATATATATATATGTAGGTATATATATATATTGATAAATAGATAGATATACATATAGATATGGATAGATCGAGCGATAGATAATTAGATAGATATATAAAAAAGGGTAAAAATCCACATATATAATCTACAGCAGTGATATGAGTACAAGCTATGCTAGTGTACCTGGAAGATACTTGCAAGCACACTATTGTCAATTTCTCCATTGGCCAACATCGAAGGTGTATTTGAAGGTAACCCAAGAAATACAATGCAAAGTAAGAAGATATTACACTGTCAGCCCTGACACCCTAAACTCTGTACAAGTGTCCTATCACGTTGACTCTTCTGCCTTTATCCTCCTTGTGATATCAGTATTTATCCTTTTCCCTGTTGAGGCATATAGGAATCTAAATAAAGGCATTGTGGCGGGTCCTCCTTAAGAGACAACAGTGAAGTAATATGTAAATATATATGAATAGATAGATAGATAGATAGATAGATAGATAGATAGATAAATAGATATATAAAAAAGGGTAAAATCCACATATATTATCTATAGCAGTGAAATCAGTAAAAGTTGTGCTAGTGTACCTGGAAGATACTTGCAAGCACACTATTGTCAATTTCTCCATTGGCCTACTTGGAAGTTGTATCTGAAGATAACTCAAGAAATACAATGTATAGTAAGAAGATATTACATTGTCAGCCCTGAAACCCTAAAATCTCCACAAGTGTCCTATCAAGTTGGATCTTCTATCACTATCCTGCCTGTGATATCAGTATGTAGCCTTTTCCCTGTTGAGGCCTATAGAAATCCAAAGAAACGCATTTTCTCACTTCCCCTAAAGAGACAATTCTGAAGTAATGTCTGTAAAGGCTAAAAATCCATATACCTTATATACAACAGTGAAGTCAGTACAAGCAGTGCTACAGTACCTGAAACATAATTGCAAGTACACAATTGTCGCTTCCTCCCTTGACAAAAATGGTAAATGTATATGAAGATGACTCAAGAAATACATTGGATACTAAGAAGAAATTGTATTGTCAGCACTGAATCCCTAAATTCCCAACAAGTGACCTGTCAACTTGACTCTTCTGTCTTTATCCTGCTTGTGATATCAGTATTTAGCGTTTTCCCTGTGGAGGCATATAGGAATCTAAATAAAGGCATTTTGGCCGTTCCTCCTAAGAGACAACAGTGAAGTAATATGTAAATATATATATATATATTTATATATATATATATATATAGATAGATAGATAGATAGATAGATATAGATATAGATATAGATATAAATATAGATATATATAGATATAGATATATAGATATGTAGTTATAGATATAGATAGATAGATCGATAGATAAATAGATAGATATATAAAACAGGGTAAAAATCCACATATATTATCTACAGCAGTGAAGTCAGTACAAGCTGTGCTAGTGTACCTGGAAGATACTTGCAAGCACACTATTGTCAATTTCTCCATTGGCCTACTTGGAAGTTGTATCTGAAGATAACTCAAGAGATTCAATGTGTACTAAGAAGATAATAAATTGTTACCACTGGCACCCTAAACTCTCTACAAGTCTCATATCAAGTTGACTCTTCTATCATTTTCCTGCTTGTGATATCAGTATTTTCCCTTTTCCTTGTCCAGGCCTATAGCCATCCAAAGAAATGGTGTTTGTCACATAATCTAAAGAGACTACTGTGAAATAATATATGTAAAGGGTGAAAATCCACATATCTTTTCTACAGCAGTGAATTCAGTACAAGCTATGCTAGAGTATCTGGAAGATACTTGCTAGTACACAATTGTCCATTCCCCCATTGGCCAACATGGAAGGTGTATTTGAAGATAACTCAAGAAATACAATGTATAGAAAGAAGATATTACACTGTCAGCCCTGGCACCCTAAACTCTCTACAATTGTCCTATCAGGTTGACTCTTCCATCTTTACCTACTTGTGATATCAGTATTTAACATTTTCCCTGTTAAGGCATATAGGAATCTAAATAAAGGCATTTTGGCAGTTCCTCCTTAAGAGACAACAGCGAAGTAATATGTAAATATATATATATATATATATATATATATATATATATATATATATATATATATATACAGATAGATAGATAGATAGATAGATAGATAGATAGATAAAAAAGGGTAAAATCCACATATATTATCTATAGCAGTGAAGTCAGTACAAGCTATGCTAGTGTACCTGGAAGATACTTGCAAGTACACTATTGTCAATTTCTCCATTGCCTACTTGGAAGGTGTATTTCAAGATATCTCAAAAAATACAATATATAGTAAGAACATATGTCATTGTCAACCCTGACACCCTAAACTCTCTACACGTGTCCTATCACGTTGACTCTTCTATCTATATCCTGCCTGTGATATTAGTATTCAGCCTTTTCCCTGTTGAGGCATATAGAAATCCAAAGAAAAGCATTTTCTCCCTTCCCCTGAAGATACACCTCTGAAGTAATGTCTGTAAAGGCTAAGAATCCATATACTTTATCTACAACAGTGAAATCAGTACAAGATGTGCTAGAGTAGCTGGAACATAATTGCAAGTACACAATTGTCGCTTCCTCCCTTGAGCAAAATGGTAAATGTATATGAAGATGACTCAAGAAATATATTGGATACTAAGTAGAAATTTTATTGTCAGCACTGACTCCCTAAATTCCCAACAAGTGACCTGTCAACTTGACTCTTCTCTCTTTATCCTGCTTGTGATATCAGTATTTAGCCTTTTCCCTGTTGAGGCATATAGGAATCTAAATAAATGCATTTTGGCCGTTCCTCCTTAAGAGACAACAGTGAAGCAATGTGTAAATAAATAAATATATATATATATATATATATATATGTAGATATATATATAGATATAGATAGATAGATAGATAAATAGATAAAAAGTGTAAAAATCCACATATATTATCTAGAGCAGTGAAGTCAGTACAAGCTGTGCTAGTGTACCTGGAAGATACTTGCAAGCACACTATTGTCAATTTCTCCATTGGCCTACTTGGAAGTTGTATCTGAAGATAACTCAAGAGATTCAATGTGTACTAAGAAGATAATAAATTCTTACCACTGACTCCCTAAATTTTCTACAAGTCTCATATCAACTTGACTCTTCTATCATTTTCCTGTTTGTAATATCAGTATTTTCCCTTTTCCTTGTTCAGGCCTATAGCCATCCAAAGAAATGGTGTTTGTCACATCATCTAAAGAGACAACTGTGAAATAATATATGTAAAGGGTGAAAATCCACATATCTTTACTACAGAAGTGAATTCAGTACAAGCTATGTTAGAGTATCCGGAAGATACTTGCTAGTACACAATTGTCCATTCCTCCATTGGCCAACATGGAAGGTGTATTTGAAGACAACTCAAGAAATACAATGTATAGAAAGAAGATATTACACTGTCAGCCCTGGCACCCTAAACTCTCTACAAGTGTCCTATCACGTTGACTCTTCCATCTTTACCTGCTTGTGATATCAGTATTTAACCTTTTCCCTGTTAAGGCGTATAGGAATCTAAATAAAGGCATTTTGGCAGTTCCTCCTTAAGAGACAACAGCGAAGTAATATGTAAATATATATATATATATATATATATATATTATATATATATATATATATATATACATGTATATATATATAGATAGATAGATAGATAGAAAGATAGATAGATAGGTAGATAGATAGATAAATAGATATATAAAAAAGGGTAAAATCCACATATATTATCTATAGCAGTGAAGTCAGTACAAGCTATGCTAGTGTACCTGGAAGATACTTGCAAGTACACTATTGTCAATTTCTCCATTGCCTACTTGGAAGTTGTTTTTGAAGATATCTCAAGAAATACAATGTTTAGTAAGAACATATGACATTGTCAACCCTGACACCCTAAACTCTCTACACGTGTCCTATCAAGTTGACTCTTCTATCTTTATCCTGCCTGTGATATCAGTATTCAGCCTTTTCCCTGTTGAGGCATATAGAAATCCATAGAAAAGCATTTTCTCCCTTCCCCTAAAGAGACAACTCTGAAGTAATGTCTTTAAAGGCTAAGAATCCATATATTTTATCTACAACAGTGAAATCAGTACAAGATGTGCTAGAGTAGCTGGAACATAATTGCAAGTGCACAATTGTCGCTTCCTCCCTTGAGCAAAATGGTAAATGTATACGCAGATGACTCAAGAAATACATTGGATACTAAGTAGAAATTGTATTGTGAGCACTGACTCCCTAAATTCCCAACAAGTGACCTCGCAACTTGACTCTTCTCTCTTTATCCTGCTTGTGATATCAGTATTTAGACTTTTCCCTGTTGAGGCATATAGGAATCTAAATAAAGGCATTTTGGCCGTTCCTCCTTAAGAGACAACAGTGAAGTAATATGTAAATATATATATATATATATATATGTATATATAGATATATATATATAGATACATAGATAGATAGATAGATAGATAAATAGATAAATAGATATATAAAAAGGGGTAAAAATCCACATATATTATCTACAGCAGCGAAGTCAGTACAAGCTATGCTAGAGTATCTGGAAGATACTTGCTAGTACACAATTGTAAATTCCTCCATTGGCCAACATGGAAGGTGTATTTGAAGATAACTCAAGAAATACAATGTATAGTAAGAAGATATTACATTGTCAGCCCTGACACCCTAAACTCTCTACACGTGTCCTATCAAGTTGACTCTTCTATTTTTATCCTGCCTGTGATATCAGTATTTAGCTTTTTCTCTGTTGAGGCATACAGGAATCTAAATAAAGGCATTTTGGCGGGTCCTCCTTAAGAGACAACAGTGAAGTAATATGTAAATATATATGTATATAGATAGATAGATAGATAGAGAGAGAGAGAGATAGATAGATAGATAAATAGATAGATATATAAAAAAGGGTAAAATCCATATATATTATCTACAGCAGTGAAGTCAGTACAAGCTATGCTAGTGTACCTGGAAGATACTTGCAAGCACACTATTGTCAATTTCTCCATTGGCCTACTTGGAAAATTTATCTGAAGATAACTCAAGAGATTCAATGTGTACTAAGAAGATAATAAATTGTTAACACTGGCACCCTAAACTCTCTACCAGTCCCATATCAACTCGACTCTTCTATCTTTTTCCTGATTGTGATATCAGTATTTACCCTTTTCCTTGTTCAGGACTATAGCCATCCAAAGAAATGGTGTTTGTCACATCATCTAAAGATACAACTTTGAAATAATATATGTAAAGGGTGAAAATCCACATATCTTTTCTACAGCAGTGAATTCAGTAAAAGCTATGCTAGAGCATCTGGAAGATACTTGCTAGTACACAATTGTCCCTTCCTCCGTTGGCCAACATGGAAGGTGTATTTGAAGATAACTCAAGAAATACAATGTATAGTAAGAATATATTACATTGTCAGCCCTGACACCCTAAACTCACTACAAGTGTCCTATCCCGTTGACTCTTCGATATTTACCTGCTTGTGATATCAGTATTTAACCTTTTCCGTGTTGAGGCATATAGGAATCTAAAAAAGGCATTTTGGCCGTTCCTCCTTAAGAGACAACAATGAAGTAATATGTAAATATATATATAGATAGATAGATAGATATATCGATCGATCGATAGATTGTTAGATAGATAGATAGATCGATATATAGATAGATAAATATATAGATATATAAAAAAGGGTAAAAATCCACATATCTATTCTACAGCAGTGAATTTAGTACAAGCTATGCTAGAGTATCTGGAAGATACTTGCTAGTACACAATTGTCCATTCCTCCATTGGCCAACATCGAAGGTGTATTTGAATATAACTCAAGAAATACAATGTATAGCAAGAAGATATTATCTTGTCAGCCCTGACACCCTAAACTCTCTACAAGTGTCCTATCACGTTGACTCTTCTATCTTTAAATGCTTGTGATATCAGTATTTAACGTTTTCCCTTTCGAAGCATATAGGAATCTAAAAAAAGGCATTTTGGCACTTCCTCCTTAAGAGGCAACAGTGAAGTAATATGTAAATATATAGATAGATAGATAGATAGATAGATAGATAGATAGATAGATAGATAGATAGATAGATCGATAGATAAATAAATAGATATATAAAAAGGGTAAAATCCACATATATTATCTATAGCAGTGAAGTCAGTACAAGCTATGCTAGTGTACCTGGAAGATACTTGCAAGTACACGATTGTCAATTTCTCCATTGCCTACTTGGAAGGTGTATTTGAAGATAACTCAAGAAATACTATTTATAGTAAGAACATATTACATTGTCAACCCTGACACCCTAAACTCTCTACAAGTGTCCTATCAAGTTGGCTCTTCTATCTTTATCCTGCCTGTGATATCAGTATGTAGCCTTTTCCCTGTTGAGGCCTATTGAAACCAAAGAAACGCATTTTCTCACTTCCCCTAAAGAGACAATTCTGAAGTAATGTCTGTAAACGCTGAAAATCCATATACCTTATATACAACAGTGAAGTCAGTACAAGCTGTGCTAGAGTAGCTGGAACAAAATTACAAGTACACAATTGTCGCTTCCTCCCTTGACCAAAATGGTAAATGTATATGAAGATGACTCAAGAAATTCATTGGATACTAAGTAGATATTGTACTGTTAGCACTGACTCCGAAAATTCCCAACAAGTGACCTGTCAACTTGACTCAGCTATCTTTATACTGCTTTTGATATCAGCATTTAGCCTTTTCCCTGTTGAGGCATATAGGTATCTAAATGAAGTCATTTTGGCAGTTCCTCCTTAAGAGACAACACTGATGTAACATGTATATATATATATATATATATATTATATATATAGTATATATATATATATATATATATATATATATATATATGTGCATATTATATATATATATATACATATATATATATATATTTAAATGGTAAAAATCCACCTATGTTATCTACATCAGCGAAGTCAGTACAAGCTATGCTACTGTACCTGGAAGATACTTGCAAGCACACTATTGTCAATTTCTCCATTGGCCTACTTGGAAGGTGTATTTGAAGATAACTCAAGAGATACAATGTGTACTGAGAAGATATTAAATTGTCTCCACTGACACATAAAAATCCCTAGAAGTATACTATCAACTTGACTCTTCTCTCTTTAACCTGCTTGTGATATCAGTATTTAGCCTTTTCCATGTTGAGTCCTATAGGAATCTAAATAAAGGCATTTTACCTGTTCCTGTTAAGAGACAACAGTGAAGTAATATGTAAATATATATATATATATATATATATATATATATATATGTAGGTATATATATATTGATAAATAGATAGATATACATATAGATATGGATAGATCGAGAGATCGATAATTAGATAGATATATAAAAAAGGGTAAAAATCCACATATATAATCTACAGCAGTGATATGAGTACAAGCTATGCTAGTGTACCTGGAAGATACTTGCAAGCACACTATTGTCAATTTCTCCATTGGCCAACATCGAAGGTGTATTTGAAGGTAACCCAAGAAATACAATGCATAGTAAGAAGATATTACACTGTCAGCCCTGACACCCTAAACTCTGTACAAGTGTCCTATCACGTTGACTCTTCTGCCTTTATCCTCCTTGTGATATCAGTATTTATCCTTTTCCCTGTTGAGTCATATAGTAATCTAAATAAAGGCATTTTGGCAGTTCATCCTTAAGAGACAACAGTGAAGTAATATGTAAATATATATGTATATACATAGATAGATAGATAGATAGATAGATAGATAGATAGATAGATAGATAGATATATAAAAAAGGGTAAAATCCACATAAATTATCTATAGCAGTGAAGTCAGTACAAGTTATGCTAGTGTAACTGCGAGATACTTGCAAGTACACTATTGTCAATTTCACCATTGCCTAATTGGAAGTTGTATTTGAAGATATCTCAAGAAATACAATGTATAGTAAGAACATATTACATTGTCAACCCTGAAACCCTAAACTATCTACAAGTGTCCTATCACGTTGACTCTTCTATCTTTATCCTACCTGTGATATCAGTATTCAGCCTTTTCCCTGTTGAGGCATATGGAAATCCAAAGAAAAGCATTTTCTCCCTTGCCCTAAAGAGAAAACTCGGAAGTAATGACTTTAAAGGCTAAGAATCCATATACTTTATCTACAACAGTGAAATCAGTACAAGATGTGCTAGAGTAGCTGGAATATATTTGCAAGTACACAATTGTCGCTTCCTCCCTTGAGCAAAATGGTAAATGTATATGAAGATGACTCAAGAAATACATTGGATAATAAGTAGAAAATGTATTGTCAGCACTGACTCCCTAAATTCCCAACAAGTGACCTGTCAACTTGCCTCTTCTATCTTTATCCTGCTTGTGATATCAGTATTTAGCCTTTTCCCTGTTGAGGCATATAGGAATCTAAATAAAGGCATTTTCGCCGTTCCTCCTAAAGAGACAACAGTGAAGAAATATGTAAATATATATATATATATATGTAGATATAGATAGATAGATAGATATATAAATAGATATATAAAAAGGGTAAAAATCCACATATATTATCTACTGCAGCGAAGTCAGTACAAGCTATGCTAGAGTATCTGGAAGATACTTGCTAGTACACAATTGTCCATTCCTCCATTGGCCAACATGGAAGGTGTATTTGAAGATAACTCAAGAAATACAATGTATAGTAAGAAGATATTACATTGTCAGCCCTGGCGCCCTAAACTCTCTACAAGTGTCCTATCAAGTTGACTCTTCTATCTTTATCCTGCCTGTGATATCAGTATTTAGCCTTTTCTCTGTTGAGGCACACAGGAATCTAAATAAAGGCATTTTGGCGGGTCCTACTTAAGAGACAACAGTGAAGTAATATGTAAATATATATGTATATATATATATATATATATGTAGATAGATAGATAAATAGATAGATATATAACAAAGGGTAAAATCCACATATATTATCTACAGCAGTGAAGTCAGTAGAAGCTATGCTAGTGTACCTGGAAGATACTTGCAAGCACACTATTGTCAATTTCTTCATTGGCCTACTTGGAAGTTGTATTTGAAGATAACTCAAGAGATACAATGTATACTAAGAAGATATTAAATTGTTGCCACTGACACCCTAAACTCTCTACAAGTCTCATATCATCTTGACTCTTCTATCTTTTTCCAGCTTGTGATATCAGTATTTACCATTTTCCTTGTTCAGGACTGTAGCCATCCAAAGAAATGGTGTTTGTCACATCATTTAAAGATACAACTTTGAAATAATATATGTAAAGGCTGAAAATCCACATATCTTTTCAACAGCAGTGAATTCAGTAAAAGCTATGCTAGAGTATCTGGAAGATACTTTCTAGTACACAATTGTCCATTCCTCCATTGGCCAACATGGAAGGTGTATTTGAAGATAACTCAAGAAATACAATGTATAGTAAGAAGACATTACATTGTCAGCCCTGACACCCTGAACTCTCTACAAGTGTCCTATCACGTTGACTCTTCGATTTTTACCTGCTTGTGATATCAGTATTTAACCTTTTCCGTGTTTAGGCATATAGCAATCTAAATAAAGGCATTTTGGCCGTTCCTCCTTAAGAGACAACAATGAAGTAATATGTAAATATATATATATATATATATATATATATAGATAGATAGATAGATAGATAGATAGATAGATAGATTGTTAGATAGATAGATCGATCGATCGATAGATAGATAAATAGATAGATATATAAAAAAGTGTAAAAATCCACACATATTTTCTACAGCAGTGAATTCAGTACAAGCTATGCTAGACTATCTGGAAGATACTTGCTAGTACACAATTGTCCATTCCTCCATTGCCCAACATGGAAGGTGTATTTGGAGATAACTCAAGAAATACAATGTATAATAAGAAGATATTACATTGTCAGCCCTGACACCCTAAACTCTCTACAAGTGTCCTATCACGTTGACTCTTCTATCTTTACCTGCTTGTGATATCAGTCTTTAAACTTTTCCCTGTCGAAGCATATAGGAATCTAAAAAAAGGCATTTTGGCAGTTCCTCCTTACGAGGCAACAGTGAAGTAATATGTAAATATATATATATATATATATATATATATATATATACATATAGATAGATAGATAGATTGATAGATATATAGATCGATAGATAAATAAATAGATATATAAAAAAGGGTAAAATCCACATATATTATCTATAGCAGTGAAGTCAGTACAAGCTAGGTTAGTGTACCTGGAAGATACTTGCAAGTACACTATTGTCAATTTCTCCATTGCCTACTTGGAAGGTGTATTTGAAGATAACTCAAGAAATACAATGTATAGTAAGAACATATTACATTGTCAGCCCTGACACCCTAAACTCTCTACAAGTGTCCTATCAAGTTGGCTCCTCTATCTTTATCCTGCCTGTGTTATCAGTATGTAGCCTTTTCCCTGTTGAGGCATATAGGAATATAAATGAAGGCTTTTTGGCAGTTCCACTTTAAGAGACAACACTGATGTAACATGTAAATATATATATGTGCATATAGATATATATGCATATATATATATACATATATATATATATATATATTTAAATTGTAAAAATCCACCTATGTTATCTACATCAGCGAAGTCAGTAGAAGCTATGCTACTGTACCTGGAAGATACTTGCAAGCACACTATTGTCAATTTCTCCATTGGCCTACTTGGAAGGTGTATTTGAAGATAACTCAAGAGATACAATGTGTACTGAGAAGATATTAAATTGTCTCCACTGACACAAAAAAATCCCTAGAAGTATCCTATCAACTTGACTCTTCTCTCTTTATCCTGCTTGTGATATCAGTATTTAGCCGTTGCCATGTTGAGGCATATAGGAATCTAAATAAAGGCATTTTACCCGTTCCTCCTTAAGAGACAAAAGTGAAGTAATATTTAAATATATATATATATATAGATAGATAGATAGATAGATAGATAGATAGATAGATAGATAGATAGATAGATAGATAGATATAAGACTTCAGAAGAAACCAAGGGTTCTTTCTCTTAAAAAAACAATTTGAGGAAGCTCAGTTGTTTTTTTTCCTTGTGGTTGAAAATGAAGTGCAAGCCATCTGGGCTCTGAATAGACATAATAGCCTAAATAAGGATAACTGATGGATAATCTAAATCCCTTCTCGTTTCCTTTTTTTTAAAGTCAGTCCACCACAGATGGGAAGCTTAGAAGCAAGACAAGGAAACTTCCCTAAATTCTATGGGAATCTCAAGTATGTTTAGCAAAGGAAGACTGAATACTGTGTAGTTTTAAATGTATCATCTCATAGTATGTTAAGGCCAGGCATGGCAAACATATTGGGACCAATCTGTCATGTCATAAGATGCTATAGGACTACAATAATATAGGTAAAAAAACTAACGTTGAGTGGACTACCCAATCAATGCCAAAGATTGGAATCCACTGGACCTTATATGTATAGGAGACAAAATTTAAGGTTTTAGGATATGATTGAAATCTTTGGATAGAATTGGAAACAATAAGCATAGGACTGTTAGTCATGATTTTCAGTGGATTTGGGTATCTGGATGAGTTGGGATAAATTTAAACATGATTATGAGTTCAGAGTATGAGCATCCTGTGTGGAAAAACACCTTTCTTATGAAAAAATTTCTGGATCTTCTCCTTTGAATGGCCAACCACTAGAGGGAGACATGATCCCATTGAGTATCATATAGCTACTCATTTATACAATATTCTTTAAAAGATAGAGAACTAACAGTTTCTATTAAGTTTTACATATTAAGTCGAGATGATAAACACTGAAATGAAAAAAAATTGAAACAAAGGCCCAATATATGCCAAAATATTCATGGCAATACTCTTTGTGTAAGCAAAGAACTGAAAACAAAATAATCATTCATTGTGAAAATTATATCAGTGTAATAGAATGTTATTGTGCAGTGAGGAATTTGGGGAAACATGGGAAGATTCATATGAACTGTCACAAGACAAAAAGAATAGAAATGAAGGAATAATATACGTAGTCACTACAATACTGACAATGAAAAGACTGATCAAATGAAATTCATCTCTAAAATAAACTTTAAGTAATCTCTAATTATCAAACTCTAAGCAATGAAGGTCCCAAAGACAGATAACTAAGTGTTTTTCTTCCCTAATAGTAGAGAGGTGGGGGGCACTAGGTCAGAATATTATCCATACTGTTAGGCACAGTCTCTGTGTCAGATGTTTTGTTCAATTATTTTTCTTTTTCACAAAAGAGGTCTTAATCTAGACACATGATTTCCCAGAGTGAGAAATACAACCTCCTAAGGGGTGCTGGAATGGTCTAGGGGTGTGGTAGCCTTGGGTGCAATTGGGGGTTGAGTAAAAAATAAGGCAGAGATGGAAGTATAAGGAAAAAAAAGAAGATAAGAAAATTTTGAAAAAACATTTATACATGTTTCATCTGTTGTATAGCAGAGTTAAAGTTATAGTAATCATAATAAACACACAAAATGCACACGCAAAAAATTACAATAAACCCAGAATCACTAACAGGACTTAACAAGCAAGTCCACTAACAGGACTTAACAAGCAAGTGTTGGCAAGTGAGCTCAGTTGTGTGTTGTCAGGAAGTCCAGCATGCATTGGCAGGAATATGTTCATGTAATGGCTTCCAGTACAATACTATATAGTTACATGACACAATATTGAATTATCAAAATTTCAATACAGAAAAATTCCATAAATTTACAATAAATTTTTAAATTTAAGATGTCATTTAAAATATATATATATATAGTTTACATATTTTAAATGATACAAATTTTAAAAAAAATTGAAAAGTTAAAGTCAATTTCCATGGGGGCACTGAGTAATTTTTTTTTAATGGAGGTGATAGACCAAATAAGTTTGAGAACCTCTGATTTAGCTGTGATGTAAAGTCAAGTAATGAAGCATACTAAAAAAAATATGCTAAGCCTTAGAATCTAGCTCTAGATACTACATGCAACACTTATGGTCTTGAACCCATGGTATATCTAGTCTAGAAGCTGAATTCCAATGAAAATACTTTGAAGTTAAATACAGGAGTAGTCTTGAACTTGTCTGTAGATGAATCCTCTTTCCATTTCACCCCACAATTCCAACTCCATAATTTAGTTAGACTGTACAAACAAGGTTCAAGAGAGGGTGCCAGCATTTTATTTTGATTTTTTTTTTTTGGTTTCCTGTTCTATCCTCAGAGCATCAACACTTGACTGCCTAGAGTAGTGGTCTCAAATTCAAATAGAAACAGATTCCTGAGGGCCTTAAATTGACTTAGAAAGCTACAAATTAATTTTAGGTATGTTTATTTTTTTTTAATTTTGTTAAACATATCCCAATTTTATACTAAAAAATTTTATATTAAACATATTCCTAACTCCCACTAGGGAGTTTTTCTTGAGTGTGACACCTCTGATAGAATAACTCTTTGCTTTCAATTGGATATCTTTCCTACAAAGTTATGTCCAACTCTGCTAGTGGCCTATATCTCTCCCTACTAGACTGGAAAAGCTTTGATCAGAAAGCATGTGCCAGTTGTATTCCCATTTGATGCCTTGCATCTTATAAACATTCAAATATTTATTTTTAATAATCAAAGAAAACATCAGAGTTTATCAAATAAGACAAAAGCAATTTTCATCATAGAATGTTTAGAAGAGAACAAATATCTCTTCCACATAGGAAAAGACTTAAGGCTAAGAAGTCTTAAGCTTAATAAATAATGCTACTCAATTTCTTTAATGGGACCATATCCTCTTGACTTCTCATCATCAGACCCCTAGAGTCTGGAACTTAAGCAATTCTGAATCTACTTAATCTATTGTCTTCTCCATACCTCTATATATGGACCCCATGGATGCTATAAAAGATAATCAAATTCTTTCTCCTAGTTTTCCTGATAAAGTCTTTCAAAGACTGAAGTGTTAATAGTAGAAGTACAATGTTCCCATCAGCATCTTTATGCTTTGAATTCTAGAAGACTGTCTCCATGACACAGGTAAACTCCTTTAGCAGACATAAATCTTTTCGTTTGTTCCC
Organism: Bettongia penicillata ogilbyi; assembly: GCA_023548195.1. NCBI lineage: Eukaryota > Metazoa > Chordata > Mammalia > Diprotodontia > Potoroidae > Bettongia > Bettongia penicillata. Next base: position 181,110 of record JAJHZJ010000276.1, read on the forward strand.
TGCTAGTAGTTGGAGATATGAACAGAATTATCTTCTGGTATTACTTGTCATAGAATTATACATTATTTTAAAATGTATATAACATTCCTTTCTGTTGAGAATCATTTTTTAAATCCATGAACAAGAGATTCCACAAGATTGGAATCATATTCTCTAGATCTCTCCTTCACTTTTAGGGCTATGAAGGTATAGTTTATAGCAGAAAAAAATCTGGAAAAGTATACTTAATCTCTTTTCATATTTTCATTAACAATATCCTAGACATTTGCCAAGTCTATTCTCAAAGGTTTTGTGGAACTGAGAAAGTCAGCATATGGGTTGGTTGGCTGTTGGTTCCATTTCAGTAATCTTTTTGGGGTACAAGTGCTATTGTTGATAATTTCCTTTCTTTTGGAGTTGTTTTCTTTTTGCTGTTAGCTCAAAAGTCCAGTGTTCTTGTTACTGAAATTTATATAACAATGGAAGAAATTTGGCCTGGTTCAGAAGACTATGGCCCTGCCTACTTCATTTAATTTTTTGTCCTTCAGCTAGCTTCATTTGTTTGTCAATTCCAGAGGAAGAGGAGTTCCATTCTCTTAATCTCTTGAATAACTCTTGTAGTTTAAGGGACTGAGACAGGATCAACCCCACTCATGTTGGTCACACAAACTTACAACCAGGCATTAAATCACAATGAATAAAATGAATTTTCTCACCTGAAGTCAGATAGTTGTAAGGTACCCAGGACCTTGAATGGGTACAAGAGAAAGAAGTCAAGAGAGTAGACTAATTTTTGGTTGGGGCAATTTTGCTGGTTTTTGTTTGCTGCTTGGTTGCATATGATGGCTCATTTGTTGCTTAGTTTCAGTCATGATCAATTCTTCACGATCCAACTTTTGGTTTTCTTAGCAAACATATTGGAGTGGTTTGCCATTTCCTTCTCCAGCTCATTTTACAGAAAGGAAAGTGAGGAAAATAGGGTTAAGTTACTTGCCCAGGGTCACACAGTAAATGTCTGAGGTTGAATTTGACCTGAATTTGATGAGTTGTCTTGACTCCAGCTTGAGTACTTTATCCACTGCACCACCTAGATGGCTCATACCCCCCAGCTATGAAAGGACCGGAGGCTTCCCTATCAGGAAGAAGTTTTCTAGCTTTTGCACCCAGAAGATGGGAGCAGAAAGAAAAGCAATCGATTATGAAGAAACCCAAAACCCAGAAAATGGTAGCACAGAGCAATTAGGTGGCTAAGAGATCAATGGAGTGTACATAAGTGATGACATGACAGAGACTGGAAATATAATCCTTAGCAGGGATCACAAGAAAGAGTAATGGCTATATCACTGTAGCACTGGAGGTGTAATTTGCCCTGACTACATATGCACCCAGGCTACATGTCCTTATCCTTTCTACAATCTAGGAGACTTGGCTTTTGGCGTGTACTTTAATCACACAGACTACATTTTTTCTTTCTCTTTCACGTTCTCTGGTCACATGTACCTTCTAAATGTGTGCCTGTCTTCCACTGTGGATTTGGTAACCCATGGGAGACTCATGTATGCATAGGGAGATCTTTCCTTGTCATTTTGTTATGCTTTATAATTTCAAGGAAATTTGAAAAGCCAGAAGAGATCTGAGTTCAGACCCTCAGCTATATAATATGAGGGAAGAAGCAACAATTCCTATAATAATAATAATAAATAATACTAATAACAGCAAATGGCTGGAAATTTTTATTCACATTTGACAAATGAGGAGGCCAAGGGTTGATGAAATTAGGGTCTTGACCTAAATCTCACAACTAGTAAGTTGTTGTACATTTTCAGTAACTATGAACTGAGAGAGAGGCAGGATTATGTCGTGGATGGTCAGTCAGTCAATAGATATTTATTATACCATTGCTATATGCTGGACACTGTGCTAATCCAATAACAAAGGCAAAACCATGGCCCCTGTTGTCAAGCAGCTCACCTTCTATCTAATATGAGACCGAATACAATACAACTGCATAGTAGATGATGATACATTAGGAAGAGTTGAATTCAAGTCCCGTCTCTGACATTTATTAACTATGTGAATATGGGTAGGTAATATTTCCAGGGCCCCTCAGGGGGAATTATTACCACTTTGGAAAACCTCTGCCTGGTTACTTGTCTAGATCGAGCTCAATAGAAGATAGTATGAATCTCTGCTTTCAAGGAATATCAATTCTCCATGCTTTTTGGTTTAATATAGTCAATAATCTAAGACCATGAGGAAATTATGACAGGTAAATTTTACATGTGCTTATATTCTCTCAAGGAACATGGTTATTCCACCTCAGTTATAACATAAAGTGGAAGTCAGTCCTAACATCCTAAAAAAAAATCAGATGTCAAAAATTAATCATAAGATTCAGACAGATAAAGACCAGTGGTGGTCTCCCATCATGGCCTAGATAAAGGCTAGATTGCTTTGTGGTGTCAATTTCCCAGAGGTCTATGCTCCTTTTAGCTGCTAACTCTGACTGACTCAATCATACCTATGACATAATATAATAATAACATATAATGTAATCCCCTATGCAATGGAGAATTGGAGGCAGAGAGGGGGCAGCTAATGTCTACTCTATTACTTACCTCATCATCTTCCCCAAGGAAGACACTAGTTAGACAGAGTACCCATGGAAAAAAATACTAGGAGATCTTCCTCTTGGAATGTCATGTCCATCAAAAACCTTTGTAATACTTCCTCCAAAGATGGCCAGGTGCTACAGTTTGAACTCAACTGGAGGGTTAGTGTACCTCACTTTGTACAATAATTTTTGTACAATTTGAAATGTACTAAAGTTACATTTCAGTGTGATTTGTGTAAATTAAGTGGATTAAGGAATCTTCTATTTTAAAGAAACTTTGAGATGAAATAGTTTAGTAATGCAAAAAAAAATCATTGAAAATGAAAGTACTTATATCTTCATTTTTTGGTTTTATAAGTATAACCTAGGACTCAAATCTTCGCATAGGACTTTCCTCATTGGTGGAAATTGATAACTACATGTTCTGGGACTGCATGTGGGGTAGAGATGTCAATCATTCTTCCCACTCTCTATAAGGACACTCTTATACAAACACACTAGCATTAGACTACTGAAAAAATGAAACATCAAACAACAAAAGAGAAAAACTTGAAAAATACCTAGGTAGACAGGAAAGCAAGAGAATTAACCAGTTAGTGTTGAGTGGAGGGTTAATATAGGGTATCCCAAAAGCTTAAAACTGCATTAAAACTTTTGGGACACCCTGGATAAAGTGAGAGGGTTGAAAGGGGTATGAAGACTACATTGTGAAGAACTTTGAATGGTAGGCTAGGGAGTAAACTTTATTCTTTAGGTACTTGGGAGCCATTTCATAGCTTGAAAATATTCTAAGACAATTAGAATATGGTTTAACATTTTGAATTTGGGCCATGGAAATGATTACTTCTCATTAAAGATATCTTTTCCATTCTTTTATTGTCATAAAGAGTAGTGTGGGGTACTGACTCTAATAGATTAAATGCTTGACTTGCAGTTGGAAAGACCTAGGTTCAAATCCCCCATCTAAATCCTTTGTATCTGAGGCAGTCAGTTCCTTGGCCTCATCTCGGTAGTGGTCTGGAAGAGTGGAAGAGTCTCTCTCACCAGGAGTTCCCTTACTTTAAATTACAGAACTTTCCTGTGTTTGAAGGTATTTGTCACAAGGTCACAAAGCCTGTTGGAACCTGATTCCAACTTTCTTCCAGATCCATGAGCTTGAGACTAGACCTTACTTCTGTCTTGGACCTTGGACCTTGTAATCAGCAATGAAATAAGCTTTCTTCTTTTGGAAGAAATGAATGCTGCTGCCAGGACCTATCTTAATTATAAAGGACTGATCAGAGTAGTCATTTATTCCAGCACACTAGGAAGGACATTGGAATAAGAGTCAAGGGCCATGGGTTTTAGTTTTTGCTGTTCATCCTTCATTTTTAAAGAGAACCAATGACATCATGGGGTAAAGTCTTGACTTGCAGGTGAATTGGATTTAAGTGAGGCTGAGTTGCACAAAGTCATTGCCTCACTTTCTCTTTTACAGTCATCACAGTCCAGTGGCAAGACAAAAGTCAAGACAACTGGCAATGACCTGGGAGATACAGTGGATGAACTTGGCATCTTTGATGTCCAACCAAGTTCTAAGTACTACACAGCACCTACTTCAGCCTCCTTCATGGTCATTGGAACAACTTGTTTTCATCTGCCTTTACTAGAGGGGAAGGTTGGGGGGTCATATCTTCACATGCTTGGTCCACACATTCCCCTAATGGTTACCCTTAACCTGATTTAGCTTGTCTAATTAGATGATTTTACAGGTTGTGGCCACTTTGCCTGTCAAAGTTTCTTGGAGCCACAGGTGAGAGTTGAGTGAGAGGTATACACCAAAAGTAGATGTGCAGCGCTGAAAAGTGTTCAGCAAGCTCTCACACCAGAGGTGCTAGTCCTCCCTGAATACCCCATATGCTTCTACCTAATAACCAGCTTTGTGCCCTTGGCACAAACTTATTTATCCTTTCTAAGTCTTAGTAAAATGAGGGTATTGAATTAGATCTGCTTTCTCTGTTGTTTCTTCAAATGTCTTCAGTACCTTCTAACTTTCAATCCCATAGGACCAAGATCCAGTTGCTTTGACCTTTTATGATTCTCATCTGCTGATGTTGGAAGTGTTGAGGAAAGAGCATGTCAGAAACAATTAAACTTAGAACCTATTTAATAAGGATTATTTCTATAACCTGGGCTTCTATGAGGACTCATGTCAGTTTCTTCCCCAGAGTCTTTCACTTCCACAACCTGAAATGAGGTTGGCATCTTCCATCTTCTCTCTTAGAGCTGGAAGCCTAAAACACCCAAAGTCCAAAGAGACTTGTGATACTAAAACTTAAAGAGACTGAAATTCCCCAAGATATTATTTATTAATAATCATTTCTCTCAGACTGAAGAAACTTGAAGAGACAAGAACTCTCTCTTGCTCTCACCCTCTCTTCCCTGACCATCACCAAGGTATGGGGCATTGATCATTGAGGAGAGAATCCCCTACCAATGGTCCTTGGGACTTGACTTACATTCATGAAAATAGGAAGCTACCAGATGCTTCTGGAGACCATATATAGACTGTGCTCCTCCCTGAACTGGTCCTAGCCCTGTCCTGCTCCTAATGGCAGCTTGTCCAGTAGCTTGTGGTATTCTTTGTCCCAAACTCTGAGATTTCTCCCTTCCTCCTTAATTGAACATGGCTTAGAAAGTTGATTTGAAGGGCAGCTAAGTGGTACAGTCGTTAGAGGACCAGTCCTGGAGTCAAGAGGACCTGAGTTCATATCTAACCTCTGACATTTGACACTTACTAGCTGTGTGACCTTGGGCAAGTCACTTAACCCCAATTGCCTCATCCTGGGTCATCTCCAGTCACCCTAATGACTGTCTGGTCACTAGATTCAGATGACTCTGGAGGAGAAGTGAGGCTGGTAACTTGCACAGTCCTCTCTCACTTAAAACAAAGACAAGTGCAAGTCATGTCACCATTTCTCTGATGGCATGATCTTCTTTGACAATGAAGGACAAATGCACACTAACTGTGTGACCCTGGGCAAGTCACTAAATCCTGACTACCTCACACACACAAAAAAAGAAAAAACAAAATTGATTTGAGAGTACTTTTAAACTCCTTTCCATTATGCTCTTTGCATTGCAAGTTTCAAGTATAAGAATTGCTAATCAAGGTTCTGTGGCATGGTAGCCTATGATGATGGTAATGATGATTATGGCTAGCATTATGTAACAGCAAGAACCCTGATATACACAGGAGGCCCTGCTAACACAGATTCTTAGATCTGCATTTCTAAAAGGAAAGCAACTTTTGAAGCGTCAACAATCATTTTAGTCAAGCACATAAATATTATTCACTTAGTTCACAGGAAAAATTCAGCACCCTGAACTTCAGAGAAAATTCAGAGAAATCAAGATCAACAGACAGTGCTTCCGACTGCCTGACATAAGCAATACATACATCACAGATCAACAGACAGAGAAGTCTGACCATACATACATACATAGCTATCAGAGAGAGAAGCACTAAAATCTGGGTTTTCAAAGCCAATGGGCTCCTCAGTGGCTGCCCAGAGTCTCATCTGGCCAAACAAATATTGCCAGTGAGTAAAACCCCAAAGTAAAACCTCACCTCAGAGTCTTTATACATTTTTCAGAGCCAGAGAACATCACAATCCTTGAGAACCAATGCCTCATTAACAAAAGATGTGGGCCTTCCTACAAAACTTCCCAGGCCCATTAATGGGTAGGGAAGATCTTCTTTAATCACAATATTCAGTTAGAGGTACTAGATTATACTAAAACAAAAATTGCATTATCAATATGCTTTACATGGGGCCTTAAGGTTTTAAAAACACTCTACAAAAATTATCTCAGTGGAAAGATCACTAGATCTGGAGATGGAAGACCTGGGTTTGTCTCTTGGATCTGCTACTTAATTGTCTTCTGACCTAAACCAAGTCACTTACCCTCTTTGAACCTCAATATTTTTGTCTATAAAGTGAAGAGGTCAGAACTAGCCGATTTTGAAGGTATCTTCCAGGTTTAAACTCTATACTAATTTTCCTCCCCACTCTACGTGCTTCCTCTTTTTAGGATGGTATTAACTGTCCTAGGAAGAGTTTAATGTCAATTCAGTTTTGGCCACACTGAAGGAAGGTGAAGCCAGAGTCATTGCAGGAATTACCAGTATCCCGTAAGCAAGAGAGTGAGTCAAAATACTGTGCGCCCACATTGTCTCTTGTTTAACGCTTCCTGGAGTGAGTTTTTCACAGTTTATTAAACAGATTTCACGGCTTTTGGATTGGGTTAAACAAAGAACAGCCTGTTACTATGAATGGGATGCATTTTGAGGATTATAAAAACAACTTCTCACCGACAGGATCCAGGGAGCTGCCCCAGCTTTACTGACCCTGCTGGCAAAATCCCTGCTTGGCCACTGACTAGATCAGGTCACAGAAAGGCCTTATTCATAGATGGACTAGCCAGCAACCTACCAGCTTGGGTTAGTAGCTTGTACATATTACATGTCAGAGCTGCCAGCTCATCTTTAGAATTTTAGGAGCAGGCCTTCTTTCCTTTAAACGTGAGGCTTCCATCCCCATTTAAATGTAAAAACCCCTGGTAGTGATAACCACCAAAGTTGTCATCTGTCATTTTTTATTGAGAAATAAAAGATATATGTTGTTGTTGTATCTCTTTTATTTTTGAAGAGGACCAGTGACCACATGAGGTGATGGCTTGACATGCCCATGAATTGGATTTAAGGGAGGCAGTCTCATTCTCTCTTCCATAGTCATCAAAGTCCAGTGGCAAGACAAAAGTCAGGACAACTGGCAAAGCCCTAGGGGATACAGTGGATGAATTTGGCATCTTTGATGTTTGACCATGCTCTAAGCACTACTAAATGCCTGCTTTAGCTACCTTCATGGCCATTAGAACAAATTGTTTTCATCTACCCACTCCACCAGGAAAAGCCTTCACAACTTTGGGTAGACGTGCCTCTAACTCATAGATGGGTGTAAGGCCTATTGGCCACTCTCAACCTAGTTTAGCCATCTGTACAGACAATTTGCCAGATTGCTATGCATGTCACAACTGTTTTCTTCTTCTTCTTCTTCGTCCTCTTCTTCTTCTTCTTCTTCTTCTTCCTTTTCTTCCTCTTCTTCCTCTTCTTCCTCTTCCTCTTCTTCCTTCTTCCTTCTTCTTCATTGCAAACTATTTTATTTTATTGCAAATTTTATATATTTATTTGTTTTTAGTTTTCAACATTCACTTCTGTAAGGTTTTGAGTTCTAAATTTCTCCCCTTCCCTCCACACCCCTTTCTCCAAGATGGTATGCAATCTGATATAGGCTACACATGTACAACCATATTAGACATATTTCCACATTAGTCATATTGCAAACAAGAATTAAAACCAAAGGGAAAAATACAAGAAAGAAGAAACAAACAAAATAGTATGCTTCAATCTGCATTCATACTCCCAAGACCTTGCTCTGGACATGGATAACATTTTCCATGTGAGTCTTTTGAAATTGTCTTAAATCCTTGCATTGCTGAGAAGACTTGAGTCTATCAAAGTTGGTCATCTCACAATGTGGCTATTACTGTGCACAGTGTTCTCCTGATTTTGCTCACTTCACTCAGAATCAGTTCATATAAGTCTTTCCAGATTTTTCCAAAGTCTGCCTACTCATCATTTCTTATAACATAGCAGTATCCCATTCATACACCACAACTTTTTCAACACTTTCCCAATTGATGGGCATCCCCTCAATTTCTAATTCTTGGCCATCACAAAAAAGAGCTGCTATAAATATTGTTGTACATGTGGGTCCTTTTCTCAGTTTTTATGATATCTTTGAGATATAGCCCTAGAAGTGATATTACTGGGTCAAAGATATACACAGTTTTATAGACCTTTGGGCATAGTTCCAAACTGGTCTCCAGAATGGCTGGTTCAATTCAAAACTCTGCCAACAATGTGTTAGTGTCCAGTTTTCCCACATCTTCTCCAACATTTATCATTTTCCTGTTTTGTCATGTTAGAAAATCTGAAAGGTATGATGTGGTGCCTCAGAGTTGTTTTAATTTGCATTTCTCTAAATCAATAGTGATTTAGACCATTTTTTCATATGACTTTAGACAGCTTTAATTTCTTCATCTAAAACTGCCTGTTCATATCCTTTGACAATTTTTCAATTGGGAAATGATTTGTATTCTTATAAATTTGATTTGATACCAGCAGCAGGGCCAATCAGGAAGCCCTGGGCAATCTGAAGCAGCAACCACACTACAGAATCTCAATCATATCAGCCCAGGACAGGAGTCCTGTGGAACTGGGTGAGAGAGAGCCCTAGAGCCCCAGATAACTGCCACAGCAGCTCATGCGACTATCAGCCCACAGATTAAATACCTGTGAGTCACCTACTTGAACTTCTGGGAGCCAAGATGGTGGCATGATCATTAAATGGTCTACCCCTCCCTTTGTTGACCTTGAAACACCCATAGAATATTTCCCCAGGAAAAATTCTGGAACAGTGGGATCAACCAAAAGGGCAAACAGTCTCTTAACCCATGAGGCTAGGAAAATTGCAAAGGGGGGGATCCCTCTTGCTGTGGCTAAAGGAGACCAGTGAAGGAATGGAGCTGTCTCAGACAGCCCCACCTCAGCAAACCAGGAGGAGATCTCGAGCCCCAGGGGAGTGGAGCCCACAATCACCAACACCAGGACCCCAAGTATGCCTCAGCACAGCCAGGGGAATAGGGAAGACACTAATACAAACAGGGATCACCAATCATTGAGCCAGTCTGTGCTCAGGAGAGGAGACCTTCTGTGGCCAGACCACCCCTCCCCCACACTTAATGCAGCTAGCTCCAGGGCAACTCTGAGGAAACTCAGAAAAACTTCACCTGGCCTCTGCTTTGGCACTCCAGTGAGCTTAGCACCAGGTAAGCCATATCATTTGAGCTTCCAGCTGAAAGAACCAGAGGCCACAATGCACAAAGCCTCAGGTTCTGAACACAAGAACAGTGTGACAGAGACCCCTGTGGCCAGAAGCAGAGATCCACTTTAAAAGCCTGGAAAAGGGCGATCATCATGAGCAAGAAGCAAACCATAAAAGATAAGACCATAGAATCTTTCTGTGGAGAGAATGACCAAAACACGAATACCAAAGTGGGTAGCATTGGAACTATACTCCCACCTGAAACTTCAGAAGGGAATATGAACTGGTCTCAAGCTCAAAGAGCATTCTTAGAAGAGCTCAAGAAGAATTTTAAAAGTCAAATTAGAGAAGTAGAAGAAAAACTGGCCAATGATTTTAAAGTTATGAAAAAAGAAATCTGGAAGAACTTAAAAAGGAAAATTGGATTAATGGAAAAGGAAGCACAAAAACTAATTAGAGAAAATAACTCCTTAAAAGGTACACTTGGACAGATGGAAAAGGAGATGCAAAAGTTAACTGAAGAAAACAATTTGATAAAAATTAGAATTGGGCAAGTAGAAGCTAATGACTCTGAGACACATCACAAATCAGTCAAACAGAATCTAAAGATAGAGAACATTACAAAGTGCAAAATGGATTATTTTGATTACATTAAATTGAATCATTTTTGCACAAACAAACCCAATGCAACCAAGATTAAGAGGGAAACAGAAAACTGGGAAAGAATTTTTTCAACTAGTGTCTGTGATAAAGCCCTCATTTCCAAAATATATAGAGAACTGAGTCAGATTTACAAGGATACAAGGCATTCACCAATTAATAAGCAGTCAAAGGATATGAACAGGCAGTTTTCAGAGGAAGAAATTAAAACTAATGTCATATGAAAAAATGCTCTAAATCACTATTAATTAGGAAGATGAAAATCAAAACTCTGAGGTACCATATCACACCTATCAGATTGGCTAACATGACAAAACGGGAAGATGACCAATGTTGGAGAAGACATGGGAGAGTTGGAACACTAATTCATTGTTAGTGAAGCTGTGAGCTGATGCAACCATTCTGGAGGGCAATTTGGAACTATTCCTACCACAGTTTTGGGATTACAAAAACTTGCATATCTTTTGACTCAGCAATATCTCTTCTAGGACTGTATCCCAAAGAGATCATAAAAATGGGAAAAGGTCCCACATGTACAAAAATATTTATAGCAGTTCTCTTTGTGGTGGCCAAAACCTGGAAATCTAGGGGATTCCCATCAATGGCTGAATGAGTTGTGGTATATGAATGTCATGGAATACTATTGTGTTATAAGAAATGATGAACAGGAAGACTTCAGAGAAGCCTGGAGGGACTTTACATGAACTGATGCTGAGTGAAAGGAGCAGAACCAGGAGAACTTTGTACACAACACCCAGAGTGCGCAAGGAATTTTTCTGGTAGACTTAGTCTCTCATAGCAATGCAAGAATGCAAAAAATTCCCAATGAACACTTGAGGCAAAATGCCTTCCACATCCAGAGAAAGAACTATGGAATCAGAACACAGAATGCAGAAGACTATATTCTCTCTTATTACTCTGATTATGCTTTGTTTTATTTTATGGTTTATCCCATTCATTTTAATTCTTCTATGCAACATGAATAAGGTAGAAATGTATTTAATAGGAATGTATGTGCGGAATCTATATAAGATTGCATGTCATCTCAAGGAGGGAGTATGGGGGAGGAGGGAAGAAGAGGGAGGAAAAGGAAAAAATCTAAGATATGTGGAAGTGATTGTAGAACACTAAAAACAAATAAAATAATTTTTAAAATAAATAAATAAATTTGATTCAATTCTCTTTATATTTTAGAGATGAGGTCATTATCAGATACCTTGCCTATAAAAATTGTTTCTCAGCTTTTTGCTTTCCTTCTAGTCTTTTGTTCATTGGCTTTGTTTGTGCAAAACTTTTTTAATTTAATGTAATCCAAATTATCTGTTTTGTATTTCATTTCTCTATTCCTCATTTGTTCATAAATACTTCCCTTCTTCATAGATCCAAAATGTAAACTATTCCTTTTTCTTCTAATCTATTTATTGTATCACTCTTTATGTTTCAATTGTGTACCTATGTTGACCTTATCTTGGTATACAGTATAAAATGTTGGTCTATGCCTAGCTTCTGCCATACTATTTTCCAGCTTCCCCAGGAGTTTTTGTCAGTGTGTTCTTATCACAGAAGCTACAGTCTTTGGATTTATCAAACAGAAGATCACTATAGTCATTGATTGCACTGTCTAGTATACTAACCTATTGATCCATCACTCTATTTCTTAGCCAGTACCAAGTAGTTTCGATGATTGCTGCTTTATAATACAGTTTTACATCTGGTATGGCTAGGCCATCTTCTTTTGCATTTCTTTTCATTAATTCCCTTGATATTCTGGATCTTTTGTTCTTCCAGATGAATTTTGATAGTATATTTGCTGTCTCTATAACATAATTTTTGATAGTTTGATTGGCATGGCACTGAAAAGGTACATTAGTTTAGGTAGAATTGTAATTTTTCTTATATTAGCCTACCTATAAGCACTGATATTTTTCTAATTAGTTAGATCTGACTTTATTTGTGTGAGAAGTGTTTTGTAATTATGTTTAGTTGTGTTCCTGGGTTTGTCTTTGGCAAGTAGATGCCCAAATATTTTATATTGTCTACAGTTACTTTAAATGGAATTTCTCTTGCTCCTGGGCTTTGCTAATAATATACAGAAGTGCTGATGATTTATGTGGGTTTATTTTATATGCTGCAACTTTGCTAAAGTTGTTAATTATTTCAAATAGTATTTTAGTTGAGTCTGGGATTTTTTAAGTACACCATCATATCATCTACAAAGAGTAATAGTTTTATTTCTTCTTTACCTGTTCTAATTTCTTCAATTTCTTTTTCTTATTGCTAAAGCTAACATTTCTAGTACAATATTGAATAGCAGTGGTGACAACGGACATGCTTTTTTTATCCCTGTTCTTACTGGAAATGCTTCTAGTTTATCCCCATATTTAGGTAGAATCTACTTATCATTTTAAAGAGAACTTCATTTATTCCAGCACTCTGGTGTTTTTAATAGTATTGGGTATTCTTCCATGAAAACTTTTAGAGATTTTAAAACAGCCTTGAGCTATCATTTCACACCTCACATCTTTGGGTTGAAGTATTGTCTTTTCTATCATCCTCTAAAATTCAAATACTGAGCAATCCCTTACTCCTTTGAGTTTTCTAACCTCTGCTGTGTCTCTTCTGTGATAGGCTTTTCTCTGATTTTAGGTCTTATTCCCCACTACTAAACTTAAGCTCCTACACCCAGAGGGAAGGGACTTTTATTAATCTTTGTAGCTCCCTGAGGCTTAGGTACAGGATCTTGTACATAGTGAATTCAAGAAACATTTGTTGATGTGCTTTGTAAAAATAAAACATTTGCAAGTCCTACTTTCCAGTTTACAAGTGAGTTTTATATATTTCTTCTGACCTTGAACAACTGTTGTGAAGGCAGGTAGAGCAGATATCATCTCCATTATATATATATTTATAGCCTCAGAGAAGTCTGTTGGATTGTCCAGGGTCACACAGCTAGAAATGGTGAAGCCAGGACTCCTGATCCATTTCTGAGTGAGGCAGAGATGGAAGGGAGAACAGTTTGGGAACCTAGGGAGGGCATATCTAAGCAAGGCACTTACTTAGTGTTTGAGACGGGTACCTGAGGCAGCCTGAAAGCACCAGGTGAGCACAGGACACCTGGAATGTCAGTCAGAATGAGAAAAACAGCAAGGGAGAGGGAATGTGTGGAGGCCAAGCTTTGACTTTTATCCTGGTTATTGTCATTTATAAATGTAGTCAAGGCCAATGCAAATTTGGCAGCCCCAGAGGATTGTTCCCCTTGGTTTAAAACTTTTAAAGATCTATTTACAAGGCTGGGCAGGGCCTCTCTGTGTTACAATTTTATTTACAAATTCATCTCACCCCTATACCAGACCTAGAAAGTGCCTGGTATTTTTTTAATAGCTTTAAGTTACTGTGTTTTTAAATTTTTTTATTTTATTTTTAATTTGTTTAATAAAACAGGCATTTTCAAAACATAGTATAATCAAAAAATAAATATTGTGGCATCTGATTCTCTTGGATAGTGATGATCTGCTATACGTAGTGTTGACTTAGGGCAAACCGGTAAAGTTGTGATTATAGAATAGAATTGTTTTTCCTTCCCATCTTCTTTTTTGCCATCAGAGATACTCTTTCTAAGGAGATACTTCATAAGACTTAGAAGGGACGTTAGAGACCATTTAATCCAATATTCTCATTTATATATAAGGAAATTGAGGCTTACATAGAACTAATGACTTGACCAATGACAAATTCAGCTGGGATTTGAATCCAGTTTTCTGACTTCAAATCCAATGGTCTTTCTATTACACTTTGGTTTTCTTATTTTGTTCATAATAGCTAATATTTTTAAATATTATGTATGTAGTTTATATTTACAAAGAGCTTTATATAATACTAGGTGCTATATTTGCTAAATGCATTAACTCCTCAAAGTTCTATGGGGCAGAAGAGAGCCGGCATAATTTCTATTTAACAGATAAGTAAATGAGACTCAGACACATTAAGTAACCCATCTAAAGTCTCAGAACTAGTGAGTGACAGATTGAAGCTGGGTCTTCTAATGAGGCCAGTGCTCTTTCTCCCAAATGACACTGCTTCATAGGAGAGCATAGATCATGTGCCAGCACTCCCAGCCCATTCTCTATTTAAACCTGTGCTCTTATTAGTGCCATGGGGAACCAGAAGTGAAAAGGTAGCTAGAAAGGGGTAAGTGGGTTGTTGATAGTTCCATGCTCATGTGTACACAAATTTGAGAGTTTTCCATTGCTTAGCATGTGTTCCTCCCCAAGTTACCTTTTTTTACCCACTAGATGCCTTATATTACTTCTCCACATACTTTCTTGGCCACTTAGGACTTGTCATTCTTCTTGTCTTTAAAATTATAAAGAATATAAATAGGGTAAGTGCAGACTTTGTTTACCACATCTTAAACTACTAGAACTAGAGGTTGCCACTTGATGCTCTTAAAAATAAATTAGGTTAAACACCCAATTATGTTAAAGATACCTTTCTCTAGGTTACTCAATAGATAAATCTGGGAGTTATTATTTTATGTCTCTCTATGTCTATTTCCACTCCCATCACCTTAATTCGGATCCTCGTTATCTTTTATTTCTCCCTGCCTCAGGTAATTGTCCCCTGTAATCGAGAATATCTATATCTATCTATCGATCAATCGATCGATCTATCTGTCTATCTGTCTGTCTACCCATACATATATATTTATGTGTGTGTGTGTAAATACATACACATACATATGTATATAAATACATCTCTGAGCAAGAGTGTGCTGGCAAATGTTTAACAACTGGCTCTCCAAAAACAAACAAATGAAAACAATGCACAGAATATACTTTTAAGATTAATTTGTATTACTAACATTTTCTTCATCAGTTTCCTAAGTCTAGTCAGCAACAAAACAACAAATCTAGCCCTTATTTGTAGCACTTACTGATTTCTAAGGTGTAAATGCTGAAAATTTTACACTCAGTATAAGTTATCTACAAGACATTGATCATGATACTCTCCTACCCCCCAGCAAAAAGTATATTTATAGACTGTTTAAGTTTTTCAAAAGCTTTCTTCATAACAATGTTATAAAGTGGGTAGTATAAGAATTATTCCCATTTTATAGATAAGGAAACTGAGACTGTGAAAGGATAAGTTTTTGTTCAGTTGTATCCAATACTTCATGAACCTATTTGGTGTTTTCTTGGCAAAGATAGTGTAGTGGTTTGTCATTTTCTTCTCCAGCTCATCTTACAGATACAAAACTGAGGCAAAAAGGGTTAAGTGACTTACCCAGGGTCACACAGCTAAGTGTCTGGGGTCAGATATGAGCCCATAAAAATGAGTCTATCTGATTCAAAGCCCAGAGCTCTGTCTACTGAGTCATCTAGTGACCTCAAAGGGTAAGTGTCAGGAATTAAAACCAGGTCTTCTGACTCCAGGTTGATAGTCTTTCTAATATGTCATATAACCTTTCGAAATAAACTAACAAAAGAAATCAATAGCTAACTATTGCTAACTAACAAGCCCAGGTCTCCTAGCCTCATGACTGAAGGTCCTCTATCCTCTGGTCTAACCTATCTTTCCAGGCTTATATTACTCCCACAGGTATACTCTTTGTTTCAGCCAAAACAGATCCCTCATTTTCCAAAGAAGTTCTGTGTTATCCTGCCCCAGTGTACTTTTCTCATGGCATCCCCTTTTCAAATTCTATCAGATCCTTCAAGTTCTATCTCAAAAGACCACACCTTGTATGAAGTCCTCCCTGTCACCTCTATAACCTCTAACCTTCCAGTCCCTCCTTTACCTTCTCATAATACTTTGGGCCTTGTTCATATATTCACTAAATTCTATTCTGTTCTATTCTAATAGAATTCTAATTCTATTCTATCCTAATTTATCTTCATTACTAGACTGTAAGCATTTTGAGAACAGTAACCCTACCCTGAAGATAGCTGGAACTTAGAAATGAATCAAAGGAAAGGAAGGATTTATCTGTGTTTACTAGGAAATAAAACTAATTGAAAAATGTACATCAAGAGATGGATGATTTTTTTTCTAAAATTACATGTTTAAGATAAGAACTTAGATATTCATAAATAATAGTTCTATATTAGACTATTAAGGGAAATTAGGTTGCTTTAGGTTAGATACTTAATGTCTTAGGATCAGATGCTACAAGGAACCTATGATTCCTTTCATTTTGCAATGGAGAAGTTGAGACCTGAAAAGGGATCTCTTTTAGATATCACAAAGCAGGGAAGCCTGTATGTAGGAAGCAGGTGATAGCAGTTTCAAACTGAATCAATTAATAGAATTTTTTCTGGGCAATTCAAGTTGATTTTATTCTGAGCAGCAAATAGCGAAGTCAGGTATCCTGATTCCAGGGCCAGGACTGAATCCTTTCTTTCACATTGCTGTGGTTGGTATCACAGAGGACACCTGTTAAACAGCCATTTGTCTCTCTGGAAGAGGAAGCATTGGATTGTAAATGGATAGACCACAGGTCTGATGCCTTCTGACATTTATGCTTGGGAACATTTGTCCTTCCTTTACAAAAGTGCTTGGGATAGCGCCCTTAACATGTCACCACTTATACGATGCAAGAAGTGTACACAGATTTAGAACTGCAAAGGACCATCAAAATCATTTAGTTCAACCCTCTCATTTTATGGATAAGAAAATTGAGGCTCAAGGAGGTTAATTGTCTTGTCCATGGTAACACAGAAGAACTGAGTTTAAATTCAGATTCTCTGACTACAAATCCAAGGCTCTTTCCATAGTTCCCTGTCATTTGCTTTTGAATGAACACATACAACCATATTCTTTGAAACTATAGTGGAAAGAACTCTTTTGTTGTGGCTCAGTCATGCCTGACTCTTCATGGCCCCACTTGTGTGTTTCTTGGCAAAGATATTACAGTGGTTTGCCATTTCCTTCTCCAGCTCATTTTACGGATGAGGAAACTGAGGAAAATAGGGTTCAAGGACTTGTCCAGGGTCCCACAGCTAGTAAAGATCTGAAGTCAGATTTGAACACAGGAAGACTAGTCTGTCGGCCTCTAGGCCCACCACTCCTAGCTGCCAGCTAGCTGCTCCTGAAAGAACTTACCTCTGGGAAAGAAGGACCTGAATCTGATTCTTAGATCTGTTATCTGTATCAGCTTGGGCAAGTCACCTAACCCATCTGGGCCTCAGTTTCTTTGTCTGCAAACACAAAGTAGATGGACTGAATTAACCTCAAGGTCTGTTCTAGCAATATATGATTACTGGCACGAAGTATTTTAGCCCTATCCCCTAAACAGACTTGGTTAGTTGGATCTGAGACACTGTCATTACCACCTTTCTTCTCCACCCACACTCACTGAACAAATTTTGTTTTATGAGGGGTGGGAGGAGGGATGTGAAATGCCACAAGGGGGCAGCAGCTCCCACACTGGAGGGTCCTGAGGCTGGGAAGAGAATTCTCACATAAGCAATTGGGGCTGGGGCAACTTTTATCTGTCTCAACTCCCAATAGAATCAGCTGCACGACTGTCTTATCCAGCTGCGGTCTGCAATGGCTGGTCTGGTCTTTGAGCCTCTTGTAACCGATTAGTGGAACAAACACCATGCTCTGCTCCTTTCAGCCTCAGCCCCTTCAAGTGTATGTTGTACCTTCAGAAGCACCAACCATCCTGCCTATTTTTTATTGCAGGGAACTGTGGTCCCTTGGGAAATGCTTATATCTCCAGAAGCCGGAAACCTGCATTGATTCCTGGCACAGGTGTGATTCAGAAGTCTCAGTTGCTGCCCGGCTACCTCCAATAATCTTGAAAGGATCCGAATAAGACTACTGGTCTTAGGGTTCCCCTAAGACTATTGGAAGTGGCTAGGGGAGCAGCTGAGCTGTCCTAGGGTGCCCCAAAGGATAATGCCGGTTCTTTAGAGTCCTGTCCGAGCTGGAGAAAAAAAAGAAGCGCAGTGTTTCTAGGAAGAAACGATGGGCTTGCTCATTTGGGGGCGTCAGCGTCAATTCCCCAATGCGATTATTTGCAAAGGGAAAGAGGAAAGGGTGGGGGGAGAGGGGACATGAACAACAGCTGGTGAATCATTTGTGAGCTCGTTTTTCTTAGGCTTTCTTGACTTTTTTTTTAACCACTTGATGCTCGAGAAAACGAAAGCTGCCTTTCCTGAAAACGCGTTGCTTTGAAACTTGTATCAGGAAGGAGGAGGAAGACAGACAGCAAGAGGGTCCGCTGTAGCTGTAATAGACTCGTACTGATGACTTGGTATCTTGTTGCCCAGTAAAAACGGTCGCTGACTAGCTTGTGCTTGTGGGGATTGGATGCGTCCGACAGTCTTAGCAGCTGGGAGGGATCCCTCCTGAAGCTAAGAGCCAGCGTTAGGGAGACTGGGATTCCTAGAGCATCGAGAATTCTTGCAAGATAACCATGTGCATGCTTAGTCCGGCCAGATTGTTCTGAAGAAACGGATTGTTTCCCTGGCAGGTAGGTACAACAGTTAATTGAGAATCCAATTGCTTGGATTAATTTTTTGAAATTCAGGAGTTCAGAGGCACTAGCATCTAGAGAGCAGTAAACAAAAAAATTTAGGAAACTATTAACTGCTGCATTTATGGCAGAGGAAAGTTAATCTCTTCTACTGGCATGTGCCATCTGTGAAATAGGAACACTTTTGTGTTGATTTGTACACAAGAATTTTTAAAATTCCCTTCTGGTTTTTCCTTCTAAAGTATCTTCTTCAGGAATTCTCCACTTGATTTAAATTTGAAAAAAAAAATGCAACACTTAATTTTTTTTCTCTGGGGATGGGGAGATTTGTGGTGGGGTGACTGGTCAGATGGTAGTTGTTATAGATGAATTAAATCAATTAGTGATATTTCCTGTGCAAGGGTAGATGGACTTCAGTCTGAGAGGTTGGGGCAAGATGTGGATGTTGTATTGGTTGAGAAGGAAGACAAGCTTTAAAGAAATAGGGATCTATCAGTGGTCCATTTCTTACTGGCAACTGAAATTGATAGAGTGAGAATATCATTCAGGTGAATAGATATTTTATTTTTTGGAAAGTGAAAGTGAGGTTTGTAATGGTCTCTTTTTTTGAGAGGAGGAAATCATAGTTCAAGAGAGTCAAATGGTGTGCTTTTTAAAAATGAAGCTTTGTTTACCTTACTACTGAATAGTATCACCACTTGACTTTATGTCCATCTATATCTATCTATTCATGTAGATACATAGATATATGTATCTCAGAGTCTTATTTAGCAACCTGAAAAGACTTCTTTTGGAGAAATTAATACTCTTGCTAACTCTTTAAATGTCTGTTTTTACTCTCTATACATGAGATGAGAATAGGAGTAGTGAAGGAAATGCTTGATTTGATCCTAAAGGTTAACTACATATTTATTGAACTCATATACTTTGATTAGGGATAGTCTTTTTTCTTATCAGCACTTACCACACTTAAGCACTTAAAAATATTCTATCTTATAAGTGTACTTTGGTTATAAAGAAACTCATATCTGTGGTCATTATCTTGCCTTTTTCTGGAGAAAAGTTTGTGTTGTTTTAGAATCTAGTTGCTGGAAGGAAGGGGGAAGTTATGTATTTAGTGCATCAACAAGTGTTATGAATACAACAAGCCTTTGGATTTGGCTCCGAGGGGTACTTTAGTTAGGAGAAATGTCTTCCCTTCAGAGCTTTATTTCACTTTTCTTGGGCTCATATTTTGTGCTGCTTCTGTCCATAAGAGAAAAGGCTTCATTTTTGTTGAATGTGACATTTTAGGCTTTAATATTATGAATTTTGAGAAGATGTTTAAGAGATTAATATTTAAAGTTATGGACTTTGGGAAAATGTTTAAGCCATTAATAACATTAAAGGGAAATGACACCTACCATTGGTTGAAAATTCCCATTAGGACATTAATTTTTAATTACTCATTAAATTAAGTTGCTTTTGTTTAAATCATTAGCTTCCCTGAGTTAAAATATTATGCCTTTTATTGTTCCTTGAGTTCTATAATCCCACTGCAATCCTGGCATTTTAATCTTAATTTCATACAATTTGATATAAAGAAGGCTGCCTGAAGCTGTATTTAGTTGCATGGCAGAGAGCAGACAGAGGTTAAAAATGGCAACTTTTAATGGAGAAACACAAAGTTAAAATAAATGATGTATATGTTTTGAAATGAGTTAAGTATAAAATATATAAATATAATTTTATTCTTATTAATCATATTTTTTTTATTCCTTTTAGCCTGATTTCATTCTCTGTGTTAATGCTTGGACGGTACTTTCAGAACTAGAGGCCATTATAAGGCACATAGATTTGGGGGATTTTATGTACAGTTTAAAACAATACATTATGTTTTTATTTTAACTCATTTGTTGTTTGTAGTAAAAAGTATTTCTGCAAATCCAAGTTATTTTCATGTACAGTGAATGACAGGAGAAGTTTTTGTCTAAAATACCAGTGCTGCTTTCCACACAGAGAAAAATGTGAGAATATTCGAAATCCTGGGGCAAGCTCAGAGGCTCAGGTGGGTCCAGTTGGTAAGGTTCTGCCTACTTCTGCAACCAGAGAGACTCCAGGGCCAGTGACAGGACCCAGGCAGAAGCTGAGCTCCTAATCTTTTACTCCCTTTCCAGGGGCAAGGCAAGTAAGGGTGAAGGGGACAAGAGAAATTAAAGCAGGAATTCTTAGCCTTTTTTGTGCCAAGATTCCTTTTGGTTGACTGGGGAAGTCTGTGGACTCCTTCATAGGATAGTGTTTTTAAATGCATAGCAAAACATGGGTTTACAAAGTCAAATGACTATATTAATATGCAGCTATTAAAAGTTTACAGTTAAGAACCCTTGGTATAGTTTCTCAGGTGCCTGCCCCCCCAAAAAGAAATCAGAGTAATTTTAGACAGCCAAAAACACACTCAGTTAAAAATTCACTCATATACCTACCCCAGATCTCCCTCACACACACACACACACACACACACACACACACACACACACACACACACACACGGAGGTATTCAAGCATCTGATGACTTCCCAGGAACATATACAGAGTGTGGAGAGAGAGAGAAGGCCTGTAGGTCATTCAAATATTTTCAAATATACATTAGAATGTGTATATGTGTGTATACATATATATAAATATAATGTGTATAAACATGTATATATACTACTCATATATGTTTGTGTGTTTCCTTCATATGTGTATATTATATATATATGTATATAAAATTCACATTTCCCTTATGAGGTAAAAAATAAGGTAGCATTGATGTTTTAGATAAATGCTAACCCTTTCATCCCCCCTAACTCATTGCACATAAAAATAACTTGGATTTATTCAATACCTTTTTAAGAATTCTATAAACTAGTCAATGGGCTAGCTGATATCTTGGCTATTAGCTGAAGTTTAAGGGTTTATCTTTGAAACTGGAAGTATAATTGCATTTAACGTACAGAAGGGAAAAGTTCACATAGAAAGATAACTTGCATATTTTCTTACCATTGCAATTAGATGAAACTATGCTGGTAAACATGGTATTTGGGTCCTGAAGTCAAGGATGGGATTAGAAGAGAATTTTAAAGAGTTCCTTTAGTCATCCACTTAGACTCTGTGTTTTGCAATAACAAGGAGAAGGGGGTGCTGCAGGAGAGAGAGGAATGAGCCTCTTTCATGCCCATTGATTCATTTGCATAATTTCTTGAGGAAAGGAATTGAATTGAGGCATAGACTCAGAGGGAGGAAAGAAGATCCTTTAATAAAGGACTAGAGAAAGCTCATTTTTTTATTTGTCTGGGGTGGGAATACAGAACGTTAGATCTGGAAAGGATAGATTATTAGCTCTGGACCTTAGGATCCTCCATATTTTTACCACCAAGGCTGTACTTCTCCTTACCCATTTGGAGATAAAAATTTGATGCTCTTCTCAATAGCATGCATTTCTTAGGGTCCTATCATATGCCAGGTCCTGTATTAAAGTCTGGGGATGAAAAGAAAGGCAAAAAAAAATGGTCTCTGCCCTCAAGGAGCTCATATTCTAATGAAGAGACAACATACAAGTAACTAAGCCTGATACAGGGCTAATGAGAAGTAATCTGGGAGGGAAGACAATTACTAGTTGTTGAGTGTGAGAAGTGCTGGTTGAGCCTGGGAAGGGGAGCTAGAAAAGACTTCTTAAAACGGCTAGGAAGCTTGGACAGCAGTATGGAAGAAGTTTGGCTTAGAAGAACACTTCACGACAACTGGATAAGTGACCTAAATATAAATGGTCACATCACTAACAAATTGGAGAAATTTGGAAAATATCATGTATAAGATCTATTGTTAAAAGAAAAATCCATGACAAAATTTAAAAAATGAACAATTTGGATTCTTTAGTTGTTTGGTTGTATCTGACTCTTCCTGACTTCACACAAGGCTTTTTTTGGGCAAAGATATTGGAGTGATTTGCTGTTTCCTTCTCCAGCTTGTATTATAGATGAGGAAACTGAGGCAAAGAGGATTAAGTGACTTGCCCAGGCTCACACAGCTAATAAGTGTCTGAGACCATATTTGAACTTGGGTCTTCCTGACTCCAGGCCCAATTCTTTATCCACTATTATGTATAGTTAATAGATATTAAACTATCTATTTAGTTAATAGATAGTTAAATATCTATTAACTAAAATAGAATGCTGGGGAGAGAGTCAAGCCACCTAGCCACCCAATTTGGAATATATAAAATTAAAAAGTTTTTGCACAGACAAATCCAATAAAGTTAAAGTTAAGAATGGAAGAATTATCTAGGGGAAAAATCTGTGAGTTTCTCTGTTAAAGGTCTCATTTCTAAGATGTAAGTTACTGATTCAAATTTATGAGGATGAGTCCTTTTTCTACTGACAAATAGTCTAAGAATATGAACAGGCAGTTCTCAAATGAAGAAATCCAGGCTAGCTAGCTATCTGAAAAAAATACATTATATTATTGCTAATTAGGAAAAAGCAAATTAAAGCAATTCTGAGATTCTCACATATATCACAATGGCAAGGATGCCCAAAAAAGAAGATGATAAATGTTGGTGGGGCTGTGGCAGAAGATGTACACTGTATATTGTACTTTTATTGGACCTGTGAATGGTTATATTGACTCTGGAGAACAATTTATAATTATAAACAAAATACTAAAGCTGCTCTTTGTCTCAGATATACAATTGCTAGATCTGTACCCAAAAGTGATCAAAGAAGAAGATCTAATAGGTACAAAAATATTTGGGGGGGATGTTTTTTGGTGGCAAAAATTGGAAACTAAAAGGTTGTCTCTTAATTGAGGAATGGCTGGATAAGTTAGGGCAAACGAATGTAATTGAATTCAATTATTGTTCTGTAAGAAATGAGAAAACAGGTGATTTCAAAGAGACAGGAATGTAGTGTTAATGGAATAGGAAGGTCTTCCCCATCCATTGATAGGCTTGTGTGATCTGCTTTGAGCTCTAGCTCAGCTCACAACTGTGATATATCCTGAGTCACATGGAGGAGCTTTGTGGGAGGAGCTTGCTAATGTAAAAAGTGTGGGTGGAGCTTGTCTAACAGAATGTTAACTAAAATAGAATGTTGGAGAGAGAGTCAAGCCTTTGCCTAGAGGAACTTGTTTGTGGGGAGACCCAACAGAAAGAATGCTTAAGATGTCAGCATTCTCTGGATTGGTGATGAGTGCCCTGCTAAATCTTACCTCCTGGTATCCTAATAGTGATGTTCTAAATAAATATTTTGGTCTTGCCTTTGCTGCTATGGGTATCACATTGGCGTTACATCGATACAATTTATTTTCACTGATGCAGAACGAAATGAGCAGAACCAAAAGCACATTATATATGTGCTATAACATCTGTATCATATAAATGAGCAATTCTGAAGTTTTTTATAGACTGATGAAGAATGAAATTGTGTAAAACCTGGAGAACAATTAACACAATAGCAACAATGTAAAGATTAGCAACTTTGAAATATATAAGAACTATATGACTGTTCATGACTAGGCAGAGGTACTGGACTGGTTTACCATTTCTTTTTCTGTCTTATTTTTACAGATGAGGAAACCAAGGCAATGGGGTTAAGTGACTTACCCAGGTTTTCTATACATATATATATATATGATAGGAACAGCAAAAGATAAAAATAATATTTACGATAATCCTACATAACAAAAGCTATTGTTCATTCCTCAGATTAAGAAAAACTAAAAGTAATATGCCTTACTAAAATGAGGAGACTCATCACCTTTAATATATATTCAGTTTGTATACTATCACACCAGTAATGTACTTGATGTGTATATATGCTTCACCTAATTGAGTCTCCCACTTATTAGTTTTCCTATAAGATTTGCATATATCTGATACTACAACTACTTGACTACATATCATACAAAGTTCCCTCCACCTCTCTCTCTCTCTCTTTCTCTCTCTCGCTCTCTCTCTCATTTTTAAGTAAGAAATTGATGTGGTTTTTTTTTCAGAAAAAACCTTTTCTATTGATAAATCACATGATTTCTATTGTTTGCATAATTACCATGGTCAGTTCTCTTTATAGTTGCATTTCTGGCATAACATTATATTTCTTGATCTTTGATTTATAATGAAATTTAGGTTTTTTTCTGAAGATACCATGTGGGAACTGGTTGATCTTCCTCAGTTAAGGCTGCTTTCTTTGTATCTGATTATTCAGTTGGCAGTGGTTTCCACTATGACAACTGTTTGGGAGAAAAGAAATTTATAGATAATACTTTTTGAAGTTTGAAGGAAGCTAGAGGTCATTTAGTCCAAATCTAGAGATAAGGAAATTGAGCACCCAAGGTCACACAGGTATTAAGAAAGATAACTAGAATTTGAACACAATACCTTTTCTCCAAATCCTCTTTCAAATCCATTTAATAGGTAACTATTTTTATGGATTAAAGAAAATGATTCGATAAAAGTGTCTAGTGGTTTCCCTTTGCCTTACTCTTCTAGTATACTTTTCTTAGCATAAACTATTTGGATTTGACAGATAAATAAGAAAAATATTCTTATAAAATTTGGATGAGTGATTCCATGGATGTGGAACATGGATGTCAAGCACGTGGGCTCCATACCACCATGGGACACTCCAAAGTGCAACCTGAACCAGGTTAAAATGTAATTGGGAAATATTTAACAATACAGATCAAAATGTAATGGTTTTCTAAATCAATGTGTGTCACATAAGCACCCCTACGTACAGTTTAGTGACCTCTGTTTCTATTTGAGTTTGACACAACTGTTGTTGAGAATTTTGCTGAGGAAACATCCTTTCCACCAGTTCAAATTGAAAACTTATAGTTTGAGAAAGCTGCATGGAAACACACATTGTAATGGTGAAAACTCAAAGTGAAAGTATGATGACATTTTAAAGGGAAAATTGTCTGAGGACAAATATTTGTATGTAAAAATATTTTTATATAATCCATAATATTGTAAATATTGTAATGTATATATAGTATGTAATAATATATACATATTAATGTATATGTATATACACATATGGACTTTCTATATATTTCAAGACATAGTATTGTTTTTTTTGCAAGGCAATCGGGATTGCATGACTTGCCCAGTAACACAGATAGGGAGTGTCAAGTGTCTGAGGCCAGTTTTGAACTGAGGTCTCCTGACTCCTGGGCTGGTGCTCTATACACTGCACTACCTTGCTGCCCCAAAACACTAATTTTAAAAATATTACTTTTGAGTAAAGGATAAAAATCTAGTTGAAGCTAGCTAAGTTAAACTGAACCAAACTAACTAGAAAATTTCCCACAGACCCAAGAATGAGTTATGCCTTTTGTTCGCTGAGCCCTTTGTGCCTTATCCCAGTATCTATTTAAATACTGCCTTCTGACTTAGAGAACTACTATCCCTAACGTGGAAGAAAAATTCTGTCCTCTACATTTTTGGCATAAGTTTGTCAGAGATAAATTTCTTAATTAAATAATTCTGATTTTGGACATCAAGATTCTAGACATCTTTGCTGAGACAGAGAAAAAAAATTCAAAGGGACAGAAATTTATCATTCCTTTGAAATCTCCCCAAGTCTTTTTCAAGTTATAATTTATAGGAATTGAGAACAAAGACAAATTCCATAATTGAGATTAAGTAGGACAAAAGAGTAGGTGACACTTTTTATTCTTCAAGCAGAACTTTAACTTAACTTCTGCATCCTAGAGAATCATTGCCTTAATCCAGTCAAGGCATGGAGAAATGGAGGTACTGCTCTTAAATGGATTAATAAAGGACCTCCCACTCTGATCTTTACCTTAATTCTATCTTCTGAAGGACAGAGTTCCCACCTGGATTTTGACTTAGATTCCTATTAGGATGAGGTTAGACCTTAGAAAAGAATGTTAAAATATTAATGTTCAGATTAGGATTTTGATTAATTACTGACAAGTTGTTTTTTTTTTTAATTTGGGCATGACCAAAGACTGCATACTAAGTATTGTCCATGCATTATTTCTAAATGCATAAATATTTTCCTAATATTATTTTGTAGTATGTAACCTGAAAAGGGAAGTTTGTGAGCAGGGAGATGAAGGGGGATGGGGAGAAGGAAGGAGTAAATATGCTAAAGGAAATTTAATTCCATTGCTCCAATTGAATTGGACTCCGTCGCACCTTTTCGATCACAGTGACAGAGATTTTGAAGTCATTTCCCATTTCCTTCTCCAGCTCATTTTACAGATAAGAAAACTGAGGCAAATGGTTAAATTATTTCTTCAGGGTCATACAGCTAGTGTCTGAGATCAAATTTGAACTTGGATCTTCCTGACTCCTGGTCCAGCACTCAAAGTATAAGTATACAACTGGGAAAAATGACAGAGAAAAAGTATATATCTCTCTGGAGATAGCTGTGTATTTTACCTTTTGGACAGTAATTTCTGTATTGTCTTACTGTTCTGGTCCTAAGACTTTCCTTTCTCACCAGAACACCAGCCAGGACTTTAGAACATCTTGTTTTCTCTCATATGTACAGAAAGCTTTCCCATTGAATGCCCTCATCACGCCCCATAGAAGGCAAACACAGGTGTGTGTATCGGGAGTGGGATGGAAACGTCTTCAGAAAGAAGGAAAGGGTTGTTAGCAAAAAAGAATAAGGGCCAAAGAATTTAGGCCATCCTGATTTAATAGAAGAAAGTTACATGTACAAAGAGATAATTAATCCTCAAAATGAGGATGTCCGGGTGCAGGCCCTGTTGCTGGCCACAGGAGGTATCCTGCCTTCCAGAGCCAACTGTTTTAAGTCTTTAGTGGGTTAGCACAGTGCCTGCCACATAGTAAGTACTCAATTATACTTTGTTGTCTTATTAAATAAATCTGAAAAACCATATCCAGCAATCTGTGAATGATGCTGGGGGCTATGTTTGCGTTCTGGTATTCCTATGAGTTTGTGTGAAAATCCTCAGACAAGCTGGTGTACATGGAAAAAATCAGGAATAGTTAATGATTTCTTTTCTTTTTCCTATTGGACTCACTGTTTGATTTTTATTAGTATGGAAAGTTTCCTCTGCATACATAACTTTCTCTACCAAGGCAGATTAATGTCTACTATGTAATCTATATTTGTAAAGAGTTGCTTGAGGCCCTGTGAACTTAAGTTATCTACTTCCTGTCTTCAAGGCCAGCTGTTTCTCTACTACATAAGACTTCCCCTATTCCATATCTAGATATAGTGAATGTGCTCTAGCTTACTCAGTGAGAGCCAACCTAGCCACATCACCCTCTCAAAACTCTAGGGATTTGAGAGTATCTCTTCTCTAAGGCTATTGGCTGGAGCTCCCTTTGTTTATGTTCCCTCCCTCCTCCTCTATTATTAAGCACCAATGACCAGTGCTCCAATTCCATTTAACCACTAAATGTCAATTAGATTGTACAAAAGTATATTTATTTTCAAGATAAAGAAATAAAAAAATACACATATTTTTCCCCAACCCTTTGAGAATTGCACTTTCCCCTTGATTTCTGGAAAATATGTTCAGACTTGGTCGAGTTCCAACAACAACATTGGTCCCATCAAGTTCATGTCCAAATGTGGCACGATTGCTAAATGAATCCTTGTTGCAACTACCACAGAGCAGACTTTTGGAGTTCACTCTTTACTTCTTGGTTGCAACGCTGGCTGCAAAAGCTAGACTCTGGGATTTGGGCACACTGAAATACCCAGGGGCTTGCTCTCCTGACTTCTCAAAGTTGACAAGCTCAGAATCTCCAATTCCTTCATCTTAAATGGAAATGAACAAGTGTCCATTTGTCACATTGTGTATCAGTCTCAAAAGAAAGAAACCTAGGACCTTTCCTGTCATAATATTGTCTCTCATAGACTGTCAAATCAAGAAAAAGCAGGCAAGGAATTATGGCTGAGGTTTTTCTAGCTAGCGTCGGTACTCCCCAGTTCTGGTCATTGAGAAGGCTCCTCCTATCCTCATGGTTAACAACTGGCAATAAGTAACCATCCATGTATGTTTTGTGCTCAAGTCTTTCCAGGGTACTTCCATTATACATCATCATGGCTATCCCAGAAGTAGGTTCCTAAGACTCTTTCACATGATGAGTAGCGCTAGAAATGCTCTGTACATGTGCCAGTACCTCATGATAAGTACCAAACTAAAAGCTAATGGAAGATAACCCTCTGTGTATGTAGTGGCAGGTACCTGCAGACTGTTGCTTGTTTCTCCTCAGTCATTTGAAAGAAAGACACCTGAACACCCAGATACAACAGAATCCAAAAGTTGGAAGGGACTGGAGGTCACCCAGTTCAATCCCAAAAGTCAACCCAAAGCATGAATCCTTAACAAATCGAACTTTTGCTTGAGGCTTTCCAGTGATGGAAATGGACACTCCGATGGCATAAATTGAAAAGTTTAACACAAACAAAATCAGTGTAGTTAGAATTAGGAAGTGATTAGGCACTTTTCTAAAAGTAAAATGCAAGCGTCAACAACAAAATGTCCAAATCACTAACATGGAAGCACCAATCAAAACAACCCTGTCATTTCACCTCACACCCATCAGACTGACAAAAACAAAAAGGAACAGCATGTGAAGAGGTCTGCACAAACAGAATAGGAATGTACCCTTGGTGGGGCTGTGATTGGGTCCAACTGTTCTAGGAAACAATTTGGAGTTATACTAAAAAGTCACTAAGCTATAAATACCCTTCTAAACATACGCTCTATAGATGTCAGAAATAGAGGGAAAGGTCTCATGCATAGAAACATATAGCATCACTTTTTGTAGTAGCAAAGAACTGGAAGACGCAGAAGCAGATACTGTCAGTTCGAAAATGGCTGAACAAATTGTGGTGTATGAATATAATGGAATATTGCACTATAGAAAAGATGAAATTGAAGAATTCATAGAAATTTTGTGGGACTTGTGTGAACTGATTCAAAGCCAAAAAAAAAAAAGAATAAATTACATGATAATCACAGTAAGTAAAAGAAAACAACATTGAAAGATTTAAGAACTCTGATTATTTCGTTGACCAATCAATTGGCCGTTACACAAAACTAATGGTGAAGCATGCCTCCAGTCTCCCTATGGAAAGGTTGTGACCAATGTGTTGATTTGTTTTGCTTGAGCTTATTTTTTAATAAAGGGATGTCTTGTGGAGTGGGGGGTGAGAAGCCTCTTGCATTTTTTAAAACTAGAGATTTTATAATGTATCAAAATGTGCCTTCTTATACCTTCTACCTTCTGATTCTGTGCCCTCTACATACATAAACAAAAAGCAGAAGATACCTGACCTTTTTTGTTTTTTGTTTTTTTTTTACAACTCAACCCTATGGATTTTTGAAGACAGGAGCTCTCTCTATCCTAAATCTTGTCTTCTTCAAGCTAAACAACTGCTTCCAAAAATGATCCTTATGATTTCTATTCCCCTCACAGTGCTGGTGGCTCTCCTTTCTATACATTCTAGATTTTCAAAAATCCTAAAATATAGAACCCAGAATTGAAAACAGTGTTCCAGATCCCACTGTCAATTCTGACACTGTATTTCTTTCTATAGCTTTAGATACCGCCTCTTTCTCTACTACATCATATTGCTCTTACTGAAGTTGCTGTCCATTAAAGCCCACAAAACAGGAAATGTTATCGAAGTACATTTCATTCATCTCATATGTGTGTTGCTGATTTTTTTTTAAATCCCTGGTGCAGAGCTTTATATTTATACCTATTAACTTTCCTGTTATTAGCTTCTGTCCATCACTGCAGGTTGTTGAAAATTTTTCAGCTTCCTTTTCTGGCGCCTAACACTTCAAAATTTAATGAAGTCCACATGTAAGAATTACAAACACCTCCTTCATTCCTCCGAAGCACAAGTAGGATGAGGTTAAGCTGGTAGTATGTAGCTCTTTAATTCTCAGTAAGAATACTTCACAGTCTGGACCCATGCTGTTTCTTCCAATTTCAGAAGTTTCACAGGCAAAAATTCTCCCTTGGCATCTTATTCTGCTATCTTAGGATGCTCACTATCAAGTTTTTGGTGTCTTGTCTACATTTATCTTCTTGCACTCTTGTATTTTGTCCTTGCAGAAGGAAGCAAAGGGCCATTTGTGATTACGTTGGCTGGAAATTTATTCACTTGTTGGTAACATCAAGTCATCTGTTATCTGTTGGATACTATATGTTGTAGAGCACACCCCAAACACTTCAAACCACTTGCCAGCAAAGCATGTCATCTTGTGATACTTTGGGGAGTCATTGTTCTGAACAGTCAGTCAAAAGGCATTTACTCACTGCTTTCTATGCACCAGGCACCAGGCACCATGCTAAATGCTTGGAATAGAAATTCAAGAAGGAAAGACAGTCTCTGCTCTCAAGAAACTTATATGTAAGTGGAGAAAGACAACATATAGAAGATGTATGGGGAATCAAAGATCCAAAGCATGGGAACATGGTAGAGATAGCCTAGAGAGTAATGAGACATTGCTGAGTCAGGTGCCATTCTTAAATGAAAGTTCAGGGGACAAACCACTCAGAGGGAAAGGGTGGTACTGGCAGGAATGGATAGTACATCTGTGTGTGAATTCCATGACCCAAGTGAGGCTTCAGAAGAGCTGGGATGTGATAGAGAAAGTCTGTAGTGCATCTGGAAAGGAATAAGCATCAAGTTTATGCCTGTTTGGCAGTGCTAGACAGGAAAATACACATGCAGAGGGCAGCATGTTCCAGTGGAAAGCATGCTGGATTAGGTGTCAAAGGACCAAATCCAACAAAAGATTTGTTAAAGCGAATCCTAGTTCAAGTACTTACTACTTATATGACTGGACAAGCTACTTCATCTCTTTGGGCCTCAGTTTTCTCATTTATAAAATGAAAGAGTTAGATTAGATGAGCTCTAGCTCCAGAAGAATGATTTTTGACCATCTACTCCAACCCCTTCATTTTATAGATTAGGCAACTGAGTCCCAGAGAAGTCAAACAACTTCTCCAAGATTACACAGATGGTAAGAAACAGAATAGAATTCAAACCCAAGTCGTCTGACTACAAAGTGATACTAAGGTGTATGGGTTTAAAAAATCACTATTTTATCAACCAAGTAGGTGTAGCAGCTTTTATTTTTTAACTCTAATCATGGAACTGTCCATTTAGAACTCTATACCTGCAAGTCGGGTCATTTCTGTATGGCTGTGCTGAGAACGAAAGCTTCACCTCTAGGTGAAAATGAGTGATATGATTGATTCTGTTCCCCCAGAGAGATGAATATAACATCTTAAATTTTGTGTTCACTCTTCAACTAGGTAATGAGATGTGTCGTTTCAGGTTCATGAATTTACATGCAGCTTTTCACGGCTCTGTGTATCATTACTTGTACTGAAGGACAGTCATGTGGAAAGGGCTCTGAAAAACTGAAAGTACTATATAATATGTGAATTCTCATCCGCAGAAAACTTTCTATTTAAAAGAATTTCTTTCTAGTACAACGAAAGCCTTTAATAATTTAGATTCTTTGCTATTACATTATTCTGGCTTGGTTAAAAATCTTTATCACTAAGAGGATTCTGGGAAGATGGCAGAGTAGATCAGAAAATTTCAAGCTCTTAAGATTTTTTTTCCCAGAAAAGAGATAAAATAGCACCTGAGGGAAAACAGAGGGAGATAAAAACAAATAAGAGTAGGGGCAGAATAGTCATCTTCCTGGGACAATCAGAGAAGATCTTAAGAAAAATCTCAGGACAAGATTTGGTCCCTCTAGGTCGGACTGCTTTACAAGAAGCAGCAAGCCCTCGGATTAGCAGCAGTGAGAGGCTGCCTCTGCCCTGCCACAGGAATTTTTACCTCTGGGACAATGAGGAGAGTTGAGTTTCTGATCAAGAGAGCCTCTACTGACAAGGAATGTTAGACCTAGCTGCACTGCAGAGACATGCCCAGGGTGAGAAAGAACCAGCACATGCCCAGTGAGTGCAGAAGCAGTGGGGCAGGGACACAGGTGATTGTGGACAGGAGGCTGAAGATCTTAGTTTCAATTCCAGCCCAGAGAGGAGAATTGAAGGAGGATTTGAGGCCAGAAACACTAACCCCAATAACCCAGAACAAGAGTGAGTTACAAAAACTAAGCTACCACAAATTAAAAAAAAAAATACACAAGCAAAGGAGAAAGAATATAACCATAGAGAGTTACTATGAGAATAGAGAAGACCAGGGTTCATCTTCAGAGGAGGATATTGAAGCAAATAAACCCTCTTCTAGCCCAAAGAATAATGTCAAATGATCACCTGCCCCCAAAAAAATTCATAGAAGAACTTTAAAAAGGCTTTAAAGATCAAATGAGAGAGATTGAGGGGGAAAAAAATAAGAACAATCCAAGACATATAAGATTATGAAGAGAATGTCAACCAATTAGAAAAGGAGATCCAGAATCTTAAGGAAGGAAATGACTCTTTGAAAATCAAAATTGGGCAAGGGGAAGCCAGAGAAGTTATAAGAGACTAAGAAACAACATAACCAAACATAAAGAATGAAAAAGTAGAAGAGAATGTGAAACATCTCATAAGAAAAACAACTGATCTGGAGAACAGATCAAGAAGAGTAAACATAGGAATAATCAGAGTACCTGAAAGCTATGATCAAAAAAAGAATCTTGACATAATAATTCAAGAAATAATTAAAGAAAATTGTGCTGAAGTATTAGAACAAGAAGGGAAAGTAGAAATAGAAAAAATCCACTAATCACCACCTGAAAGAGATCCTACAGGAAAATCCCACAGGAATATTAATAGTCAAATTCCAAAACCCTCAGCTCAAAGATACAATATTATAAGAAACAAGAAAAACAAAACAATTTAAACATGGTGATGCTGCAGTTAGAATCACACAAGATCTAGCAGTGGCAACACTACAAGACCACAGGTCTTAGAACACTACCTATTGAAGAGCAAAAGAACTGGGGTTCTGGCCAAAAATATCATTCCCAGCAAAGCTAAACATAATCCTGAATGGGAAAAAAATGGATGTTTAATAAATTGTCAGATTTTCAGGACTGTTTTTTTTTTAAATCTTGAATTTGACATATAAGAGCCAATAAAAAGATAAGGTACATACCAAAGACTAATTACAAGGGACTCAATAAGGACCAATTATTTACCTTTTATGTATGTGAAATGTAAAACATATGTCTAAGATTGTTATTGGTAAATGGGTAGTTTGTAAAAAAAGATTGGGGTAGACCTGAGTATTATATGACTTTAAAAAGTAAAACTGTTTAGGAACAGTTTTAAAAAGTAATCATACAAATGGTGCATTCATCCTTTGTTGCCGAAGAAGACCATGCCATCAGAGAAATGATGACATGACTTGCACTTGACTTTGTTTTGAGTGAGGGAGAGCTGTGCAGGTCACCAACCTCACTTCTCCTCCAGAGTCATCTGAGTCCAGTGACCAGATATTCATCAGAATGATTGGAGATGACCCAAGATGAAGCAATTGGGGTCAAGTGACTTGCCCAAGGTCACACAGTTAGTGAGTGTCAAGTATCTGAGGTAAGATTTGAACTCAGGCCCTCCTGACTCCTGCACTGATGCTCTATGCACTGCACCACCTAGCTGTCCCAAGCATACAAATGAGGAGCAAGAGGAAGAACTGACACAGAGGAATTAAATAGGGGAGGAAGGCTGTTAATTCTCAAACCTACTTTTGTCAGGTATGAGTTCAAGAGGAAATAATACATATCTATCTGGAAGAGTGTAAAAATCTTCTAAATTCAGAAAGAAATAAAATTCTAAGGGGGGTAGGAGGGGTGGAGACGATAAGGGAGAAATCTCTAGAGGGGAGGGTAAGGGAATAGATCGAAGGGAAATATAGAAGGGTGTTTAGATTTATGGAAATGGGAGATTAAGGTAGGGACTCTTGGGAGTGGGGTGGGTAGGTTAAGTAATAGGTAGGACAAGGTAGCCGGTAGAAATAAAATAGAGGTGTCAGGACGGTAGGAAATAAGAGATATGCACAAACATAAAAACAAAGATGAGGAGTAGAATTGCTAGGGAAAATGTATGTTTATGTATGTACGTATATGTGTATGTATATCTCTATATAAATATATCCACACTTAATTGTAGCCTTCTGGGTTGGGGGGTTGTGAGGAGGAAGGTGTGGAGAAAAAGAACAAAGTAAAAAGTACACAGCAGAGAGCAAAAGAATACTTTCAAAGATGCAAAGAAGAGATGAACAGCTCTCAACACGTGTGGTATTTATCACATAGGCTTTCTTGAAATGGAAATTTGTTGCTATATATTTTGAATATATCTATATCTAGCTAGCTAGCTGGGGCAACTATATGGTGCAGTGGATAAAGTGTGAGCCCCAGAATCAGGGAAAAGTATCTTCCTGGGTTCAAATCAGGCCTCAGACCCCCACTAACTGTGTGACCCTAGGCAAGGCACTTAACCCTATTTGCCTCAGTTTCCTGAGAAAGAAATGGCAAACCACTCTAGTATCTTTGCCAAGAAAACTCCAAATGGGATTATGAAGTTGGACACAACTGAACAACAAAAATAGCTAATTGCTGTAATAGCATATGGCTGATCAAATTACCAGAGAGAAAGGGGGTAGGGAGAAAAGGGCAGTCACCATTATGAAGCATCATCTGCAAGCCAACTGGGGTTATAAGGTGAGCCTCATCTGTGGTAGATACTACACTCTAAATTTTCGGGATCCCATTGAAGAAATTCTTCAACTAAGACTGTATTTATTGGATTCATTGAGTTTTGGGGGCATCTGATGGAAAAAAAATTAAACAATTCCCTTCCTCCTCTTGTTTTGGTCTGGAAATGCACACTTTTCCAGTGTGTTTTGTTATAAATAAGACAAGTTCTTCATGATACCTTTTCCTTGCATGAATACTTATGTAGCAAAATATGTTGTACTAGTATATTTAGTATGAATATTGAGGTTAGAAACTAAGTAGATTTTTGTTATCTCTAAAATACTAGTGCCTAGCAGTTGTCTAGAGCATACTATTATAGACCACAAATGTCTTCCAAAACAAAAGCTTTTAAATACTCTTAGGATTCTTGCTTTGTTTGTGATATGACATAAGTCCAGAATATTTGTCTGAGTTGGTTAAAGACTGCAGGTTTATGCTATAAGGTTTGTCTAATAGTCTAGAAA
This sequence comes from Bettongia penicillata ogilbyi, assembly GCA_023548195.1. Taxonomy (NCBI): domain Eukaryota; kingdom Metazoa; phylum Chordata; class Mammalia; order Diprotodontia; family Potoroidae; genus Bettongia; species Bettongia penicillata. The sequence goes on from JAJHZJ010000276.1 coordinate 216,948, forward strand.
TCCTGAATAATCAACCTTAAGTTCTTAATTCCTTTTGGGGAGGGCCATACCTCTTTGTCTGAGGACTTTTCTTAGTATGGTTTCCTTTAAGTTGTACATCTAATGAAGGAAACAAACTCCATCTGGTTTGCTCTTACAGCATTAGAGATCCACTGGGGAAAATTGCAGATGTCCTTTTACATTGGGATTCAGAAGAAAGTTGCCTGGATTTGCAAGATTTTCTATCATACAGCAACCATTGGAGAAATCTTGGCATGCCCCATGTGAAAAGGGGAATTTTGTATAGATATTTTGCACAGATATCCTTGTTACATGGAATTATGTACTGAGGAAATTATAGAAGAGTTTTATGCAAGAGATTTTTGGGGTTTTTTTCTCCCTTGAAGGGTGAGGGAGTGTGTTCCAGGTTAGACTAGTCTCAGGCCAATCCCTTATTAGAATGGGTTCAACAGAGAAGCATGAGATACTCATTCATAGGGCATTCAACAGCTAACAGAAGATTTACTTGGCTATAGCAGGAGAAAGTATTCAACAAGGATAAACACTGAGGATACCTTGTATTTATTCAGCTGAGCAATGCATCCTTACCAGAGTTGCCCATCACAATCTACTAGCCAAGTATCAGAACCTCTACAGATCTTTGTGGCTGTTTTATACTCACGTGTACCAGAAGATCCTGAACTTTTAGTCCCCTGAACCAACCAAATCCTGAGAATAGTCTCAATGCCTTTTAAGGAAAAACTAGTCTAACTTGCATGGAGCCTGGGGTTAGGATATTGTTCCTTCTGTGGGGTGATGTTGATCCCACATCCTTAATCTTTGTGGGGAGAGCCCCACATGCTCTGAAGAAATCTTTAGGGTTCAGATATTCCCTCCGAGAAGGGAGATATGATTGTCTTCACCTTTTTTCTTTCTTCTTTATTTACTGTTTCTGGGTTTGGAGAAGCCTTTTTGCAGGCACCAAGACAAGAAAATAATGATTAATCCACTGGGAAATAATGTATCTATTTGGAAGTATAGAATAATGTTAATTACCAAATTTGATTATGCTCTGTGCCACATAGACTTTTCCTGAGTTAGTACAAAGCACCAAGGAAGATTATCAAAGGGATACTACCAAACTTCTCCAAGTTACTAGAGAGCCATTCAAGATTTGGAACCATGACTTTAACCAAATGTACTGAAGTAGATTTCCTGATGGAGCAAATATCATACTAATGATGGTGGTGATGGTGGCAAGGAATACAAGAATGGGAGCTGATTGAATCAATAACTCCATCCCACTTACTTCAGGTACCCTTATTAGGTGAGAATGTTTCAACTGAATCCAGCAATCAGCAAAAAGCATGAAACTAGTTGATAAAAACTCTTAATCAATTTGAAAGGAGTGGAATCCATTGGATGAAATGAAATGATGTCACATAGAAAGTTAATTGGTATGGATTGAGGAGACTCAGTCACATCCTGTGAGACTTGGATAAAATATCAAACCAGTTTATAACTTAGGATTCTAAGGTTGGACCAGTCCAGTAATGGAAGCTGTTTTAGCCATGCCTTTGAAAAAAAATTCCTTGTGGCATGACTTTGTAAACTTCAAAAGATCAGCAGATTTTGAATTTCCTATGGAATTGCTGGTAGGGTCCCAAGAACAGCAGTGGTTGATGGCAATGTCAGCCTTGGGTACCAAGGACAAATTAGATGCATTGAGGAAAGACAACTTCAGGACTCTATAAGAATCCAAGCAGAAAGCTACTTAAGAGGAACTTAGGACTCAATAAAGGAGAGAACATGACTTTGATCAACCAGAGCCTTGGATTCATCCCTTTCCTGCATGTGCTCCTTAAACTTGAGTTAATTTTCCTCTAGATTCTGTATGCTCTTGTGAAAGTGTGCCACTTGTTGTATACGAAGTGTTCCTGCTGTACCACTTTTGTAAAATTTCTAAGAAGTAGGCTTGACTGGCTAATGAGTATTAATTGATGAGCAATGGCAGAAGAGCTGGTATGGGTGATCATGATCAATAGTACTCAAAACAAAAAATTACCTAACCCCTTAGAACCTTGAGAAGATTAGTAGCTCTGGGAACCCATCTTGTTAGTGTGAACAGGGACTGGGGAAGGTGAGTCCAGAATATATGCTAGACATGAGTTCTCATTGCATAGGACAGTAGCTATATGGAATGGGAGAAAAAGTCAAGCAATATTTAGCCTTAAAACAAAAATATTCCAAGATATTTTTTTCTTTTACTGAACCTCTGATGTAGTGAGATTGACCTAACTTGGACAAGTCTCCTGGTTTAAATCTGATATTGGAACAAGATGAGATACTAGTTTAAAGAAGGGGGGAGGGAGGCCTGCTTAGCCAATGCAGAGAAAGAATACTTGACAAAGATATAGCATCTGGTATAGGCAGATGCAATTTGCATCACTTCCATATGGAAACTGATCAGATTTGGTAGGGCAAAGTATGTTAACTTGAGAAATCTTGGGATATCCAATAAACCTGAAATACCCTGACATACATTCCTGATCAATGTGTGTATGCCTTTTTATTCCTATTCAGTAATCTTAAGAGATGTAGCATACCTAAGTTTTCAAATGTTTCCTTGTTTATCTTTCCTAATTCTGAAAAGTGTAGACTGACACCCCCAACTATCATAATTTTGCTGTTTCCCTTTAATTAGTAACTTTAAGTGGTTAACTGCTATGTCATGAGGTACTTATATATGTGTGTGTATGTGTATATATATATATATATATTCATACACTATGTGTGTATATGTATGTACTAAGTATCAATTTTATTTCAATATCTCTTGTACTTTTCATCGTACTGTAGTTTCTCTGCTTTTTTCTTTTAAACATGTTAATTTTATTGTTGCCTTCTCTAAGTTCATAATTTCTACCCTTCTTTTTTACTGGAATTTGTCTGAAGCATTATAAATTCTGCTTCAGCCCAGCATTTTAACTCGGTGCAAATCTTTATTTTTTAAGGTTCTTTGCAAACAACATAGGATCAGAGTCTGGTTTTTAATTCATTATGAAACCCCTCACTGTATAATAGATGGGTTCATTCCATTCTTGGTTATGATTGTCAGTTGTATGTGCAACTTCCATCATAGTCTCTTATACTTTTTCCTCCCTCCTCTCCTTTTTAAAGGAGGTGGAGAAAGAAAAGGAATATGATCAATATTAGTAATCTATAATTGAAATGACTTGTTCCTACTCCTTTGCTTTGCCATTCTTTACCCGTCCTAGAACCCAGCTTCACTTCTTATACTTTCTGTTTAAACTCTTTGTGACCCACTGTATGAAGTTTATTTTGTTTGTGATTCTTCCTTCCCCAACTCTACCCTCTTTTTTATAGCCTTATTTTCCCTTTCCCTAGACCTCTGTTTCCTTGTTGAGTTCATGTACTTTTCTTACAAACCATGTTTCTTCTTTATTTAGCTGTGATAGATATATCTTGAGGTTTCTGCTCCCTGCCTCCTTCATGTTCTCATATTCCAATGATGCAAAATAGTAAGTTCCTCCTTCTAGTTTCTTCCTTAGCCTATTTCTTTTACCTCTTCAGGGAACCCAGCCCCTGTTTTTTTTTTTTTATTCAATTCCCACTGTGATCCATGAAGATATTAGGATTATATAGAGATAGGTATCTCTTTCCCACTTGCTAGAATTTAAGCAATTCATTATCATTTAGTCCCTTTTAATTGCTAAATTGTATTTCTTTTCTAGACTTCTATTGCCTCCTGCACTTCAAAATTCCTACTCAGTCCCTGTCTTCTGGTAAGGATTTCACGAAAATCCTTTAATTTTGTAAAAGCCCACTTTCCCCCTGTATACTCAATGTAGAGAGTGAATTATTATTTATTTTAAGCCTTTATCTTTCCTCATCTAGAATAGGAAATTCCAAAATTTTCTCTATTTTCATGCATTTGCTGCTTAGTTTTATATGATTCTGGCTATGGTTCTTTGATATTTGAATGCTTTCTTTCTGCTCATTTGAAATTTTTCTTCTTTGACCTGTGAATTCTACATTTTGACTATGACATTTCCAGTGTTTGAGGATTATTTGAGGATTATTTAAGCAAGTGACCAGTCGATTCTCTTTTCACAAATAGATCTAGGCATTCGCCCCCACTTTATTTATCTTTTTTTGTTTTAAATTTTATATCTTTATTCTGGATTTAAACATTATTCTTTCCCATCAATGAACATTTCTGTATAAATAGCACCACACAAATAAGTTGTATTTGAAATGGAGAGTGTCCATTTCATACCTTTCTAAAAAGTATACAATAAATTACTTATTACTTTCAAAACTATCTTGTCTGAACTTTGTTTTTTTTATAAATTTTAAAAATTGTTTATATAATTCATCACACACACACCCCACCAATATTGTTGGTAATCCTTCTATATCCCTCCCTCATCATTTCCAATTAAAAACAAAGGAGGAAAAAATCCTTATAATAAAATGAAAAGTGATCAAAAATATATACCATATCCATGTCCAAAATTGTCTCTGATTCTTTCATTCATTAGGTGAATAGGTAACATGCTTCTTCATAGTCCTAAACAGATATGGTTGTGCATTGCTTTGATCAGAGTTTTTAAGTTTTTCAAAGCTGTTTTTCTTTATAATGTTTTTCTCTTTGTGTAAATTGTTGTCATTCTGGTCACTTCATTATGCATTAGTTGACAATACCGAGGATTCTCTACCATAATTTGTTTCATTAATTCTTATGAAGCAATGATATTTCATTATACTCATATACCACCATTTGTTGTCTTTTCCCGATATAGTCACTCAATTAGAATCTAGGGGTTTCTTGTTTGCTTATTTTGGTTTTTGCTTTTTCACCCCTCTTAATCTCTTCTTCAGGTGTGGAAATTTTTTTTCATATTTAAATATTTATTTTCTAATATTAACTTCCCTCTTAATCCATCCCTGTACTTTCTTGCTTCCCTGTTGAATTTTATGTGTTTCTACACTTGTTTATGTGTTATACTTGTGTATTCAACCCTTCTTTATCTACTTCAGATGAAGTTCCTTTGATAATCGATGCCTGGTCCTCTCATCCATTCTTGCCATGTATGTGTGTTTTCTCACATACCCACTTTTGAGAAATGTCAAGCAAGTTCCATCCCCTTCTTTCACCTTTTTACACTAATGTGTTCTTTTTACCTTCTCTTCTTATTTTTCTCTTAAAATCTAGTAGAATAGAACCTCTGTTTTTAATTCCCTTTATCATAGGGCTTCTTAACTTGGTGTTTTAAAAATATTTTGATAAAATATCTTGTTTTTAAAAATATTTTGATGATTGTATTTCAGTGTAACTTGTTTCTTTTGCAATCCTATGTATTTTATCTTATGCATTTAAAAATATTATTCTGAGAAAGGCATCATAGGTTTCCTCAAATTGCCAAAGGAATCCATGTCACAGAAAAGGTTAAGAACCCCCTGCTCTATACTGTTTGAAGAAACTGAAGTTCTAAAGGGATATATTTCTCCCCACCCCCATTACGATGTTAGCACTACTTCATCATATACCTTCTTCTGCTCAAATAGACTTACCTTTCTTCATTTCTCTTGTGTCTTGTGTTTATATTTCAAAGCTCCTACTTAGCAATAGTCTTTTCAATAGAAATGTTTCAAAGTCCTCTATTCCAATAAAAACCTATTTTCTATTTCATGTATAGGATTATACTTGACTTTCATGGCTGTTTTGTTACAAGCCCATTTTGGAGTTTTGGAATATTGTATTCCAAGATCTTTTCTTGTTTACAGTAGAAGTTTCCAGGTCATAAGTGATCCTGACTGTGGTTCCTTGGAACTTAATTCCTTCTTTATAGATGTTTGATATAGATATTTTCTCTTTGCTGTGGAGGTTCTGAATTTTGGCTGTGACACTGCTGGGCTGGCTTTTGGGGGTTATTTTTGGGAAGTGATTGGTGGATTCTTTCCAACCACTTTGGTCTCTGGTTCTAATAGATCTAATAGATCAAGTTTTCATTTATAATTTCTTTTATGTTCTGTCTAAATTTTAAAAAAATAATCATGATTTTTGAAGAGTATAATGATTTTTAAATTATCTCTTCTTAATTTGTTTTCCAGGTAAATTGTTTTTGATATCAGATATTTTACATTTTCTTCTAGTTTTCTTTTTCAGTCCATGTCTTTTGTTCTAACATTTCTTTATATCTCATCGTTGTTGTGTTTGGTCTGTTCTAAGTTTCAGTGAGTTCAGTACTTGAGTGTGATTTACTGCTTTCTAGTCTAATTTACACATTCTCCTATTTTTTTCCTTCTAGAATTTTACCTTCATCTTTTACATCTCTTCTTTCCTTTCTTCTAGGTATGCATCCCTCTAGAAAATTCATTTTTCCCCTAAGTTTCTGCTTGCAGTTGTTATGACAATGCTCCCTCTTTTGGGGGTTAGATTTTGGGGCATCTCTAGATCTACAATAGTTATAGTGGTTGATACTTTCTTTGATTTACTTATTTCTCCAGCCGTAGTGCCTGAACTGGGCTCTGTACCAAGGTTAGCATCAGTTACTGGCCCCTGCTGTACTTTTGGATGAGGATGGTTGTCTCTCCTTAGTAACCTGAGTTCTTATGCTGAACTCTGCCTCCAGGATTTAGGCCCCTCTGAATTGCAGGGCCTTCAGGGCTCTCTATGATATTTTCAGAGAAAAGGGTTAGGCAACTCAAAGCCTTAGGGTTATGCTAATCCGAGTGCTGTTAAACTCTCACAGATTGCTGCTTCTCACAATGCCTTCAATTTACCACTCCTGGGTTTCCAACCACTTTGGAGATTTCTTGGTGGGAGGGGGGTGGGTTCCCTTTTCTCTGACCATCTCTAGATCCAGAACCTCATAGGCTACATGTATTTCTGGCCCATATCAGGAAACAGTTCTTGTTTGTATGGGTTGTAGCTTTGCATAGAGCATCTTTTTCTCTCAACTATGAATATTTTTAGTTCTTGGAGGGAAGAAGTCACTAACGTTAGTTTCTCCATAAGATTTTTTGATAATTATTTGAATTTTTCTGTTTCTTTTCTTTCTTTCATTTTTTTGGGCTGGTATAGGTGTGGGGCGGTGAGTATTGATCTGAGCAGTTTTCTTTTGTGTTTTCTCGAAATGTTATCCAGCTTTCTTTTCCTTGGTCATAATTTTCAGGATATCCAATGATATTTAAATGAACTATAATTGACCTGTTTTATTCAGGTTATTTGTTTTTGATAATTGATACCTTATATTTTCTTCCCTTTTTTCAATCTTTTTACTTTGTCTTAATATTTCTGATTTTCTCCACTAAATTCACATCATTTTTCATCAGCAATCAATTCCTCCTTGCTAATGAAAATCACATCCAGAATAGTGGTTCCCCCCTCTCTATACTTCCTCAACCTTTTGAAGGTTGAGATTACCAAGGCAAGCCAAGCAATTTATTAGTTGTGATGCTTTTTTTCTATCTATAGAAAGCGTTCCATCATATTATTGGGTCACTGTAATTTCCTTAACTACTATATCAGCCCTCCATGGCAGGCTTACAAATCTGTTTCCCTAGCTCACTTATTTTCTTTATGTTCAGTTGCTATATTTTAGTGACAAAATTGTTTCTCTTTCTGGCAGTATTGATCTTCTACCAATTGCTCTTCACTAAAGAAATCCTTGTTTCCTAGATTTCCTTACTTATGTATATCTCCTTTTCATTCTCTTCTAGAGGAAGCCTTCACTTTGAGCACATGTGGGATAGTTGGCTATAACCAAGAAACAACTGTCATGTATTCTCCTTAATTCTCTACACTTTCCAGAAGTTAAATCTTTAGTTCTTTGTCATTCTTGATGTTTCTTGTGTTCAGTTCTGGAGAATTGCTATGAAGCAACTGAAGAATTTTGATTGAATGGATCATATCTGTGCACTAGGAAAAATTCTCCACTAGCAATGTGAAAGAATGGAGTGAAAACAGGCCCCCCATTTAGGTTATTATAGTGATCCATTAGAGGGGATGGATTCTAGAAATATATCTTGGAGGTAGAATCAACAGGACTTGAAAATGATTTCATGTGGATAGAGAAGGATGAATTCAAGATGATTCTGAGGTTGTTATTCCAGGTGACCTGGAAAATAGTAGTATGATTAGAAGAAATATAGAAGATTGGTATAGGGTCTTAATTTGCTTCTATTTTTTTTTAATGTGAAGTTAAGATATAAAAATGTTGAATTTGTGACATTGGCAAAATATTATGATGGAAATGTCTAGGAAGTAGTTGGAAATTCAGAAGTAGAACAATGAGGAGATATTGTGGGTGGAGATAATACATTTAAGAGTCATCTGCATAAGAAGCAATAGAGTCCTAGGAGTAAAAGAGATGTACAAGGAAGAGAATTACTGGAGAGAATAGGACAGAGCATTGAAGGACCCCTTCACTTTTGGATATGAAGAGAGAAAAATTAGGAAAGAGCACTGTCATGAAGCCAGGGTAACAAGGTAGAAGAGCCCGCAATAACACATGCCACAGAACATTCAAAGAGGGTAAAGACTGAGAAAAAACCAGTGACCTTGCAGATAATGAGTGATGTTGGAGAGAGCTATTTCAGGGTAGATACAGTGAAGAGCTTCGGATTGCAGGGTTTTAAGGAGAGAATGGATGCTGAAATGGAAGAAGCAAGAAGAGGGCTATTCTTTCTAGATGTTTATCAGTGTATGGAATGAGAGCTACATGACAATAGTTTGAAGGAGTGTGGGAAGATATTTTATTGTATTGTTCTGAAAACCTTATTAATTATTATATTGTTTGAACCTAGCTTTGTGTGGCTAGAAAATTGTCTGCTCCTAAAGCTTATTACTGAGGTCAAGCTGACCTCAGAAATGCTCCAGGGAAGCCCAGTGGCTGTAAGGGATGTTTGGATTCCACCATTGCTTGTTTTGAATTCAGGTCTTATGTTTTAGTTTCCACCCAAAACTTGTATATCTATATTCTTTCTTTCTTTTTTTCTTTCTTTCTTTCTTTCTTTTTTTTTTTTTGAGGCATCGGGTAAGTGACTTTCCAAGGGTCACATGGCTAGTAAGTGTCTGAGGCTGGATTTTAACTCAGGTCCTCCTGACTCTAGGACCAGCACTCTATCCGCTACACCACTTAGTTGCCTGATATATGTATATATGTATGTAAATCTCAAACTGCCCTTTTCTGAAAACTACCTACTACCTATAAGTGACCAGTCAGGCAAATGTCATCATGCCTTTGTCTGAACACCTTTTTCTGGCTCTCTTCTTTGCCAAATGACCTGGTAAAAATCTTTCTAAAACTATTTCAAATTTTGGGGTTTGTAACTAACAGGAATAAAGAGAGAAAGAGAGTAGGGATGGAGCTGGGGGTCTACCTCCTTGAGGTAGATAACAAAATCTTAGTTTGCAGGAAATGCTTTTTTAAAAAAATATATATTCTTAGAGTCTAATGTATACAGTAAGTGTTCTTGTTTGCTGACTAGCAACACTTATTGTCATTTGGAACCTATTTCTTCTTGTGCTGTTTTTATCCTTAAAATGGTAAGTGATCAGCCTTGACTCCAGATTAAATTATTCTAGTTATTTTAATGTTTCATCAAAGGTCTTATTTCTCATCTCCTTAGCAATTATGCCAAAATTAGAACTATAGCTCTAATGTATCATGCTGTATTTGTTTTTCTAGCTGAAATACCTGCTGATAAGTATTTGAGTAAGAGACATTTGGCATCATAATGTCTCTTTGTGCATCTTCTCACAAGGACTTTTCTCAGCTGCTCCCCATTCAAGAAATTGGATGTAACAAAACTGAAATCAAAAGCTCACCATCTGGCCTTAGTTCTCCTGCTCCCTACAACTGCAGTCAAGCTGTTGTGCCCCTGGAACACAGTCCCCTTTATATTCCTTCATCTTATGTTGAAGGCTGCCATGAGTATTCAGCAATGGCCTTCTATAGTCCCACTGTGATGAACTATAGCATTCCTAGCAATGCCAATGACTCAGAAGGTGGAGCCGTCAGACAGACAACCAGCCCCAATATATTGTGGCCAACTCCTGGACACCTCTCGCCCTTAACCCTGCACTGCCAGTCATCACTTTTATATGCAGAACCCCCAAAAGGCCCCTGGTGTGAAGCTAGAGCAGTGGAACATGTGTTGCCCATGAGCAGGTAAGTACTTCTGACTTGTATTCCTTGCTATTGTTTTACATGACTATGTTTTAGTGAATATAAAGCAGTATATATTTTAAAATTTCAGCTATGCATGGAGTGATCTTTCTGTTTTCTGCCTCTGTAAATTCTACACGTTATTCCAGAATTAGCTCTACTTCTGTTGCTTCCATTAAATCTCATTGATTTCCCTTTCCTTTAAACTGCCAGTTTTTCGGTTAGTACTACTAGCACTCAGTTATGTAATGTTTACAATGTACTGCTGTTTCATGTATAAACATTGTCTTTCCAACTGGGCTGTAAGGTTTTTAAGAGTAAGAGTATACTTATTTTTATTAATACCCCTAACAGTATTGCACACAAAGTAAGCAGCCAATAAATGATCTTTTGGCTGATTTCAGTAGTACATGTTAACTTACTAGAAAGTGAACTGTAACTAAAAATGAACTCTCTACACACACACACACATACACACATTATATATGTATATATGTACATATATGTACATATATATACACACACATAAACATACACAGATGTATATATAAAAAAGTCTTACTGCCAAGATTTTTGGAACACATGTATAAATTATATATATTATATATAGTTGAATATATTATGTACAACTATTATATGTAATGCACACATACTACATTATGTGTTATGTAAGGTGTGTATATATTGTATAATATAGAGGAATACAACTTAAGGAAAAGCTGTATGACCATGAGCTAGTCATTTTACATAATACAGTACTCTTAACTTTTCAATACGCATTGACTCCTTAGAACCTTTATTCCTTCATCTATAAAGTTAGAGTAATACCAGTATTGTATACCATCTTCCAAGTGGTGGAAGTTTTGAATAACTTTGTTATTTCTCCCTAAGTTATATTTTTCTTTTTTGATATGATTGTCCTTCAACCACTTTCTGTAAAACACATGAACTCTGTAAATCACGGCAGCCTTCTTTTGATTTGAAATATGTGGTTAACCACTGGAGTCTGCGGTAAATTGAACAACCTGTAACTATTCCTTCAGGCAGAAAACTTTTGTTTCCTTGAGTATTATTATCTAGGTTTTTACATGTAACTCAAAGTTTATCAGCCAGAAGTGTCAAGTTTAGCACCATAGAGCTGCTGCGGGGCCTATAAAATGTCTAACAAAATTAATAAAAATACAATACTACAGTAATGCTGCTAAACTGAGGCAAACAGGGCTAAGGGACTTGCACAGCTAGCAAGTGTCTGAGGCCAGATTTGAACTCTGGTTATTCTGACTCTAGACCCAGCTCTCTATCCACTGTGCCATCTAGATGCCATAATACAACACAGATAATGTTAATTTGTGATTTTCTAAGTCAACATGAAGTCAGAAATGCTGTATTTCTTTTTGAGCTTGATACCATTGAATTTAAGACCTCTGGTTGATCGTCAGACTTTCAAGACAAATTTAGTGCATGAGTCTTTCACCAGACTCAACTTGTAATTGCAAGGCAGTAGATGGTCTTATGGATATCACTACTACCACTTCCAAATATCACTACCACCACTTCCAGAATTTTCTTGGAGATTCATCGTTGTCATCTTTTTAGCATTACATTAGAAAGTAAAACCTGGGTAAGGTAAATTGAGACATTAATTCATGGTGGAATTGTGAAGTGATCCATCCATTTTGGGGAGCAATCTGGAATTATGCCCAAAGAGTTTTTAAACTACCTATACCCACCCAGCATTTTTACTATTAGGTCTATTTCCAAAGATGATTAGCGGAAAAGGAAAAGAACCTGTATGTTCTAAAATGTTTATAGCAGCTCTCTTTGTCATGACAAAGAAGTGGACATTTCAAGGATGCCCATCAATTGGGGAAAGACTAAACAAATATATGATTGTGACTGAATACTATTGTGCTATGAAAAATGATGGGCTTGATGATTTTAGTAAAAAATAAATAAAACATTTTTAAAAAGAAAGTAAAGCCTGGAAATGAGAACTGGGCATGGACTTAATGAAGGAAAGAGAATGGTTCATATGGTATATATGAGTACACAACTACCACCACCAAAAGCATATTTGAATTCCTGCAATTCTGGTTTAGCTGATCTTGAAAAACCCTCAAGAATTCTGCCCTTCTTCCCTCAATTTGAGAAACATTTGTTTAGAAGTAGTTATGTCTGGCTGATCTTTTCTCTGCCTCGCACCACCAAGCAGTCACTTCTTTTGTAGCCTTGTTAAAAGATAGTGCTATGAGTAATGATTTTATTTATCTCTTATACTCACTAATTGAAAGCTTTGCATCACTGGTATTCCTATATTAAGTGGTTCAGGTCAATTAGCTCCTTAATGCGTCAGTATTTTGGAATTTTATTTCCATTGACAATGACAGTGATATATGAATTCTCTCTTTATTCTAATGGGAAAGGTGAAATAATTAGGCTCCATTTTCCTTTCTAATTTTTTAAACACAGGCTCCATGACAAAGTAGATAGAGTGAATTTGGAATAAAAAGGATGTGGGTTAAATTCCTTTCTTCATACTTAACATTTGTGTGAAATGGGAAATTCTCTTAAGACTAAAAGTTATGGATAGATTGGAAGTCCCCACATAGAAAATATACTGTGTATGGTACAAAGTAAAATGAAAAATAAGTTACTACCTGGAGGCAGCATACAACAGTGGAAAGAGAGATAGATGTTGAGTACAAGAACCTAGATTCAAATTCCAGGTCTGCTCCATAAGTGACTTTAATACAGGTTATCTGTGAGTCCATTTCCTTGCTGTAAAATAAAGGGATAAATATAGATGATCTGTGAGGTTCCTTTCAGCCATAAGTCTATGTACTCGATCAACATCAATAGGTAATTCAATTAATTTAGATTTTAGAATGATTTGGTTTTTTTAATCCAAATGACCAAACCTTATTTGGTTATTTACATTGGGCTGAAGTTCTATTTCATCATGAGCAAAATGAATTGAGGCAGATGTCTGTGTCTGTAAATTTCAATCAAAATCCCCACTGGGAGATAAAGTGATTCGCTTGCATCTCTGATCCAAACATATAGATAGTTGTAGGTAATCAATTTGAATTCATTTTATCAGTCCATATATGCAACCTTAGAACTATGTAGACACAAGCTTAAATGTTGTATTGACTGCCTCACATTTAAACCTTCAGATTTTATTTGTTTTAGAAATCTTCCCAGGGAAAAGTTGTAAAATAAAACAAACTCACAATATTTTAGTCTTGATTCAGATTAGCAATCTAGACCAAAATTGAGGTCTCTATTAGGATTATTGCTTTCAGAGAGGATTAGATGCAAGTCATTTTTCCCGTGATGGAAATATTTGGGCTTGCAACAGAACTATTTCCCTGTCAGTTGGGGTTCTTTGATTTCTGCCTGTAAAGAAATTGTAACTTAGTATATTCATGAACCTCTATTTCCATGGCAACAATTATAGTAAAAGTACGACTTCAGTGGAATATTAGACATGAACACAGGGAAGGAAATATTTTAGATTTTTTTTTTACCATAAACCTCTGTATTAAAATAATAATGTGGTCTTGTTAAAACAGATGAAGATCTGACTGTTTAGATGTTACAGTAAGTTTTGAAACTTTGCTAAGGTCTTAATAATTTTGTGCCATTCAAGCACAGGAAAATTTAATGTATTTTTTTTATCTCTATCAAAATTTTGTCATTGATTATGGTTGTCTACCCATGTAGATGTGACATTCTTACATATTTGTCTGAACAAGTTCAATATAGTTTGAATTTGTTTTTTAAAACAAAGGCTTCCAGATGACAAAAGATAAACTAAATAATTGTATTTGTTTTATGGGCATGAATAGCTTGCATTTCTTCTTTTGAGTAGGGTGTCAGGTGGAACAGTGGATAGAGTCACCTGTCTGAAGTCAGGAAGATTCATCTTCCTGAGTTCAAATATGACCTCAGACACCTACTAGCTATGTGATCCAGGGCAAGTCACTTAACGCTGTTGGCCTCCTTTTCCTCATCTGTAAAATGAGTTGGAGAAGGAAATGGCAAACCATTTCAGTATCTTGCCAAGAAAACTCCAAGTGGGGTCACAAAGAAGCAGATATGACTGAACAGTGACAACTTCTTTTGAGAAACCCTTGTTCATATTTTTGACCACCTAATTATTGGGAAATGGCTTCTATTCTCATGTATTTGTGCTAGTTTCCATTGTAGTTTTTATAGCATCTCTTTAGTGATAACTCCTCCAATTTATGTCTGCTACTTTGGATTCCAGCAGTAATTTTCTGGTACTCCTGAACTGATAACATATAAGCCCCTATCAGTATCCTTCTTATTTACAGTTAGCAAGTAGGCAAAATTAGCTCATAGCAAAGATAATTCTTTGACTGCATGGTAAGGACAATAGCGACAAAATATTCTTCCCATAAACTTTTGACATATTCTTCTATACATAACACACAAATAGAAATGTCTGTGACCTGAGGATGTCTAAGGGTTCCATTCATTCCTAAAATATTCAAAGCAGAACTGCTTACGTGGCAAAAAACAGGAAGCAAATTAGGTGCCTGTTGATTGAGGAATAGTTAAACAAATTGTTTATTATATTAATATTATAATTATAATTAATATTATAATTAATTTTATAATATAATTATATTATAGTATATATAATTATATTATATATTATATATATAATTAATATTATTATATTAATTATTAATTAATTAAATAATTATTAATTATTTAAAAATATATATAATATATTATAATATATATAATATATAAATATATAATATGTATAATAATAATATATAATATAATTATAATTATATGACATATTCTTCTATACATAACACACAAATAGAAATGTCTATGACCTGAGGATGTCTAAGGGTTCCATTCATTCCTAAAATATTCAAAGCAGAACTGCTTACGTGGCAAAAAACAGGAAGCAAATTAGGTGCCTGTTGATTGAGGAATAGTTAAACAAATTGTTTATTATATTAATATTATAATTATAATTAATATTATAATTAATTTTATAATATAATTATATTATATTATATATAATTATATTATATATTATATATAATTAATATCATATTAATTATTAATTAATTAAATAATTATTAATTATTTAATAATATATATAATATATTATAATATATAATATTAATATATATAAATATATATAATATATAATAATATATAATATAATTATAATTATATTAATTAATTAATTAATTAATAATTAATTGATAATATTAATATAATTAATATAATATATAATATAATTAATATTACTATATTAATGTGATGGAATTTTAGTGCAACATGAGAAAAGATAAACATGAAGAATCCAGAAAAGCTTGGAAAAACCTAATTGAACTGTTATATGATATAAGGAGAAGCAGGAAAATGTTACATACAATGCAACTACAATTTTTTTCACCATATAAAGAAATAGTTAAAATAAAAGTGAGGAAGACAAATTGAATAGAAAAAGAGATGTCTAATTTGCCTGAGGAGAAAATGTACAAAAATCACAAAATTGCAATTCTATGAGTATGGTCTTCCCTTGTTGCTGAGGAGAGCAGAAGAGAATAACATATGGAAATGGTGATGTAAAACCAAAAGTCATCAATAAAAATTATTAAAACAAAATAAATTGAAAGTCTATACTCTCTAAATTCACTTTGAACATTTCGGATAAGCCATAGAAGATAGAGTTCTATATCTTCATCTTTAGTGGAGAACATATCCAAATCAATGAGATCATCAATCCACTGAAGTATTTTGCTATGGATGCCACTATCACATTCCAGAGCCATCCTTTTAAGTATGAATGGGGGAAGAATTCTGGCTTATTTTGGCTATTGTGGGCTTTGAAATTCGTCATATTCAAATACAAGAGATTTAAAACAGCTTTTTCATTCTTCATTTTGGGGATTTCATGTGTATCTTTTTATTATATTTTTTATTTTATTAGTATATTTTAGTTATTTTCATTTTTTTGATATCTTTTTATGTCATCTATATTACCTACTATATTCCTTTCATAATCTCTCAGAGAGCAATTACTTATAAAATATCAAGAAAGGGAAACAAATTCTGCAAAACCAAACAACAACATATAAAAGAATACTCTGATGTCATATGCAGTAAATCATACCCATAGTTCCTCATTTCTATAAGGAATTTAGGAGATTCATTTGAATTTTTAATTATTATTTTTCTTTTAACATTTACAGATATAGTGGTTCTATGGTATAGCTGAAAAAAATGTTCACTGAATATTCACTGAAATATCCTATACTAT
This sequence comes from Bettongia penicillata ogilbyi, assembly GCA_023548195.1. Taxonomy (NCBI): domain Eukaryota; kingdom Metazoa; phylum Chordata; class Mammalia; order Diprotodontia; family Potoroidae; genus Bettongia; species Bettongia penicillata. The sequence goes on from JAJHZJ010000276.1 coordinate 233,445, forward strand.
ACTATCCTATACTAAGATTTAGAGAATTTAATGGGAATCCATTGCTTCCTTACATCGTTTTCATTAAACACCTGTGATTACTACCTTTCCAAATTATTATGTGCCAGTTATATGTGAGGCACTCCACTGGGAATACTAGAATAAAGCAAAAACAAAACAATAAGCCAGACCGTGTTGTTATGGACCTTGTGTTTTACATACATAATAAAAGTTTTTGAGGTTTAACAAATACCTTCCTCACAATGATTCCATGACTTTATCAATGAAAATCCTTGCTATAACAAATCATTGTTATCCACAGCATGCTAGTAAATGTTTAACAATGGGCTCTCCAAACCAAAAAAATGCATATTAGTTCTTTTAATTCCAATTTGCATTTTTATCATTTTTTTCCATTACTTTCTTCAGTCTAGATAAAGAGCAAGACAATAAATCAAGACCTTGTTTGTAGCATTTGCTTATATCTGAGATATAAGTGCTCACATTGAAACTTAAACATGGTTATCATGAGCCAGTTTGAGCTGGTTCCAGCACACCTGTATTATCCTTTTTATAGATGAGACTTAGAGAGATTACACCTTGAACATGTTCATATAGCTAGGAAGTGTCAAAACTGGGATTTGGACTCAAGTCATATGAACCCATTGGTTTTTGACTGCTCCAAGAGCATATCCATTCCTTATGTCCACATATACCACAGATTAATTAAAACCTTGCCACAGTTATCACCTTTCAATGCACCATGCTGTCTATAAATCTATGTATTCTCCTGAGGTTATTGTTATTTTAAGTCTTGTCTACAGTTAAGGAATGAAAGACTTTGGTTCTACTAAAGGAATTTTATAGGTCTGTAACAGCAAGGACCCCGACATACACTGGAGGGTCTGCTGTACAGGTTCTTAGATTTGATTTTCTACAAGGAAAGCAACTTTTGAGGAGTCAACAATCTCCTTTAATCAAGCACATACATCATTCATTTAGGGGAAAAAGTCAGCACCATGAACTTCAGAGAAAATACAGAGAAATAAAGATCAGCAGACAGGGCTACATAGTCACCAAAGAGAGAAGCACCAACATCTGGGTTTTCAAAGCCAGGGGGTTTGTTAGTGGCTTCCCAGAGTTTCATTTGGCATACAAACCTTCTTCCAAAAGCTAATCCCCAAAGTAAAACCTCACCTCACAGTATATATGCGCTTTTCAGAGTCAGAAGGCATCACAGCCCTTGAGAACCAGTGCCTCATTAGAAATTAACAAAAGATGTGGGCCTTCCAACAACAAAAAAAATCTCCCCTAATCAAGCTTCCCTTCATGACCAGGCCCATGAATGGGGAAGATCTTTAACTCTCATTAGCATTACACAGTCTGATAAGATGTATTGCAAAGTGTGTAAAAGACTTTTTTTGCTTCCCTTGAAATCATTGTAGCAAAATAACTTCCTATTGTACCTTGGATAAAACCAGCTCTGAATATGTGGTGTGGAATTTACTCATCTATTCTTTGTCTGTTACATAGACTACCTTATGAAATGTCACAGTGAAAGCTGTAATTAAATGGACTTAATGCTGAATTTACCCGGTATGAATCAGTTGCTATGAACCCATTGGTTTTTGACTGCTCCAAGAGCATATCCATTCCTTATGTCCACATATACCACAGATTAATTAAAACCTTGCCACAGTTATCACTAGAAAACAGAGCTATCAAACCCCAGAGAATAAAGAGAAAGAGTTAATTGACAATGAATTCTTATGGTATTTGCTTTATTGTCTTTAAAAATAATTTTTCTTTTGTTTTTTTTTCCTAACGATATTTTCTTTACCACTAGAGAGACAATGAAAAGAAAAGTTAATGGGAATAGTTGTAACAGCCCCATTATCAATAGCCCAGGCTCAAAGAGGGATGCCCACTTCTGTGCCGTCTGCAGTGATTATGCATCTGGTTACCACTATGGTGTGTGGTCATGTGAAGGATGTAAGGCATTCTTTAAAAGGAGCATCCAAGGTAGGAAAGCATCATTAGCTATATGTTTTGTTGTTCAAATTTTGTTTAGTTTTGTTTTTCCAGAATTTGTTATAAACATTTTGCAGAGGTATTTTCACAAAATCTTTCATCTAAATCTTTATGGCACAGAAATACAAGAGATGGAGTTTACTAGATTTCCTCTCAAGGCTGGGCAAAGTTAATATTGTGCTATATAAGAAGACCTCTTTAATGTAAAAGATGAAAAATAATTCCAATTTCCATCCTCATACCTGAGATATGACATCGATAGAGGTTATTTTTCTTGATGGACAATTTAAATATAATCCACAAAAAGAAAGATTTATTTCAAGTCTCCCCCAAACTCAATTAGGTTCATTTTCTTTGGAAAGCACTGATTTAAGAAAAGAAGGATAAAAGAATTTCTGAAGTGTTATTACATGCCAGGTAACTGTGCTAAGCACTAGACATAGAAATATAAAAGAGAAACAGACTCCCTGCCCTCGAGGAACTTAGTACATTCTGTTGTGGGAAAACAATGCACAAGAAGGAGTTGAAAAGGGAGAGTCAGTGGAGAAGACTATAACTGGGACAAAGGTATTATTTTAACATATCTCATCATGAACAGGGCCAGGAGTTAGGCCAGTCTGAGTCCTTTGCAAAATGGGGCTCCTGAAGGAACTCAGAAATGGAAAATGGATGGGTGAGCCCTGTAGAGGAATATTTCATGGTGAGCAGGTCACAGAGGTGATAGGATGTTCCAGATTGAAGAAAACTCAGTCACTAAGTAAAGTTCCAGGATGAAACAACAGAGTCATGATTCTGAACCCTAGTACATCAGAAACAAGACCAGAAGGACCTGCTAACATAGCATGATTCTCCGTGAGGCATTTTTTTTAGAACAATTAACAAGTATCTTAATGAAATCATGATGGAAAATACCCATTTTTTGGAGTTGAAGTCAGTCTTTCAAGCAAATAGGGTAGCATTCAGTGTCTTAAAAGAAAAATATTTAGCCATGAAGTATTTTTTAGCGTTGGCCTAGACATTTTTTGCCCCATTTTGTGGGCTACCTTCTACTATTTCTTCCTTTACTCTCTTTACTATTTATTTACTTCCATCTCACCTATCTGCTTGTTTTTGGGAGACCATTTTTTCTTTTCCTCAAAATCCATAGGCACCCCTTCTATCATTTTTATTTCAAATTTAAACAATGTGTAGTTGTTTTCAAGCTTACTGCCAATCCTCTTATATCATCTACCCTTTTTTCTCCCTTTCCTATTCTAAGTGATAATTCACATTTGCATACGGTATCCCAAAAGTTGTAGAGTTGTTTTAAATAACTTAAAACTGCATTAATATTTTTGGTAAATACTTGCAAACCCCTTTATGTAAGTTCTCAGTCCTATAAAGTATGTACCAATAGTATATCTCCATAGTACAGATCTTTTAGAGGTAAATTGATCAAGTTCACACTGCTACTAAATGATGAAACTTGGACTAGAATTTGGGTCTTTTGATTTAGTTTAGAATTCTTTCTGTTATATTATAAAGCTTTCCCCCTCCCCACCCCCACCATGTGCTCCTTCATTGAAGGATCAATTGTGAGGTAAACAGTTTGTCTTCAGTCTCTTCTCATCTTATGATTGGCCCTTTTCTTACTCCAGCACCTCACCTAGACTAACTTCTATCTAGTATTATCCGTTACCCCAAAATTACCTTTCATATTTTCCCTGAAAATTTTTAATTTCTCAGTGCTTCTGTCTTAACTAGCAGTAAAAGAACAAATGAATCTGAGACTAATTCCTGCTCTAAGGTATTAATTATTGGTGATAAGGTGTCAAATTCACATTTTAAAAGATATTTTTCCCAAGAAAATAAATCCTTAATGGAATGTCAGCCCCACAAAATATTCCTATCTCATGTTCTTCATGATATTATCATAACTTGTAGGTGACCAGATCTAATCTGTCTATGTATTAAAGTATCTTCTTTTTATTCTCCTGCATCTTTGCCTTTACTTTCATCTACAACATCTTTCTACTTCCTATCTGCCCTCTGTTTTCTCTTCCCTCTGCTCATTCAGAGTTCTTTGTAAAATCCCAAATCAGTAAAATACTGATGATGAAGCATCCTCTGGTAGAAAGGTAGTAGGCCAGATACCTAGAATAAGGTATGTGTTTCCAGATTATTATTTTATTTTGCTTAACTCCTATTATTTGTTACAAAGGAGAATTCTCTTGAGTTTGTTTACGGAGTCCTTGGGAATTGAGAATTATGTAATGAAACATCAGTAACACATAAAAATAAAATTCTATCTCTTTTTTTGCTATTACCCCATTACTATAATGACCAAAGCTGTTGACAGCTCATCTCTGCTGACTCGTACCCCTACACTGATTGAATTGAAACCAAGGGATAGTGTCCAGACAACAGAAGAGGTTACTACTACCAAACTAATACTTTCATTCAAAGACTAATTAACATCTAGTTAAGCATGAAGTAGGTATCTGGGAAAGACAGAAGTAGAATGAAGAGGGAGGGATACAAAAATAAGAAGGTATAAGATTCATTCATTCCTTTTATTTTTTTCCTTTATTTCTCTGGCTTCCAATAAAGTCAAAGAAAGGTTACTTAGAAGACTGATGATCAGAAATTATACATATTATTGTAACAAAAACTTAGAGAAAAAGAGAGAATTATATTTTTAAGTTAACTAAATTTTCACATTATTTTTAAAAGAGCATTTTCCCCCAAAATGGGCATTTCTATTATGAAAACTTTCCTAATGTAGTTTTAGTGATCTTTCAGTTACAGTTATAAAGAGTAAATATAACTGTCACATGTTCTTTCATGTGATAAAATTTTGATACTAGAGTATTTGGCTTTGTTTCAGAAATAAAGTCATGATCTTTTATTGTATTAGCTACTTTGTAACTCTAAACTCTTTCTGAACTCTTCATGTTATTTTGTTTTCTAATCGTTTTTTAAATGAATTTTTTGGGTTGAGGTTATCCTTGTAGAATCTTTTTATTAAACTAGTGAAGTTGATTTGAATGGTTTTTGGAATTCAGAGAGATGATGCTCTAGAGAAGACAGTAGATCTACGCTTAAATTTCAAAGGGAATTAGCAGGCTTTTCGGTTATAATCATTTTCAGGAACTAAAATGTATAGTGCTTGTCCATTCTCAAAGAGGACCAAAATGACATCACACTGTTGGGGTCAAGGAACAGTGGGTCTAGCTGTGGCTGATCAGACCAATAGAAGCTCAGAAGGCTCTACCACAGATGGGACGTAAATTGGCCGTATGAATATCTGGAGTGGAGATGTCTCTAAATTTGAACATCTCATGTTTCTTTTGAGTTACTCATACAGCGCAGGGCCTTCTTTGATGTAGGCACACCATGCTGGGTGGTTCTGTACCAGTGTCTCCCATATCTCACAATTGATCCCAAAGTTCTTCAGAGAGACCTTGAGAATGTCCTCATATTGCCTTTACTGACCTCTACTTTGTGAGCACTTTGCCTTCTCTGAGTTCTCCGTAAAATGATCTTTTACACAAATATACTTTAGGCATTCAAACAATTTAGCCCGCCCAAAGGAATTATGCTCTCTGCTGCAGAATTTGGATGCTGGCTAAAATACTATAAGGGAAGGAAAAAACCTATGGTAGGATAATTAATTAATTACCTTACCTGTTTTTGTTTTTTGTTTTTTAAGAGGATTCCAAACCACCAATTTTTTACATGGTAGGACCAACAAAAGATTAAAGTGTGTCTAAAGTGATTTTGATTTTTTTGTCAAAGGACATTTGAAGAAGGGTGTTCATTATTGCTATAATTCAATTTAATCACTTAATTAGTGCCTGCTTTCTGCAAGGCCTTGTGCTAGGTCTATCCCTATTATTCATATACCCAGATAAGTACACAAAAAGGTAGAGAGTGAAAAGGGCAAGGAGAAATCTGAGGAAGTGTTCTTGGTATATTCGTTAGTGGTTTGACTTCCTCATACATGAAGAGAATTTGTGGATGATAGCCCTAATGGAATTTCTTCATTTTAGAAAAGTGAATTTTTTCTATCTTCTTTAAAAAACAAAACTATGTTGAAGTATATTTTCTCCTTCTCTTTGGAAGAATATTTATTCCAATATCATAAATTCACATTAAAAAAAAATTCAATGATAACACAGTTCTGTAGGATGAATTGTCCAAACTGCATGTCTTTGTGCTTGTGATGAAAATCACAAATCACTTTCATGAATCAGTGGATACTAGGTGAGTGTAAAATTAAATTAATTCAGCTGTTAATTAAATCATCTTAGGAGCAATATGACTATGACTGTCCTTGAAAATCTTGATTATCTTTCCTCTGCCTTCAGAAATTGCTATTGTTAGTAGCAGTTTTGTTTTCAGGCACAGATTTAGAAATGCCCACTCGTAACACTTGGCCCACACTTTACATCCAAAAACCTACCTGTCAAAAGTCTAGCCCGGTAGCCTACCTTGAATTTCCTTGGGTGACTTTTGTTCCAAAATTGAACTCCTAAGGCAGCATTTCCCAAACTAATAATTCCATTGAGTGTTTTGAGACCTTATTAAATCACACTAGTAGACAAGATTTACATAGTACTTTAAAGTAAAGTAAATACTATCTTGTTTTATCTTCACAAAAACCTTGGGAGGTAGATGCTAATTTTAAAGATGAGGAAACTGAGACAAAGGGTAAGTGACTTGTCACATAGTCGGCAAATATCTGAGGCCACATTTAAAATCAGATCTTTCTGAATACTGGTCCAGTGCCATATCCATTGTCCCATCTAGCTGCCTCTAAATAGATCTCTGGAACATTTAAATGTTTTTAGGGTAGGTAGAGATATGAAAAATCCTTTAATAGAATGGGACAAGCAAACATTGGAGCAAACTTTAGGGTGCTCCAAAAGTCTTAGTGGAGTTTTAAGCTTTATAATCTCAAAACTTTTACTAGTATCTAATAGACTTTTGTGACAGTTATATAAGAAAGCAATGTATGGTAGTAGAAAGAACATTGGCCTTAGAGTGAGAAGGCTTGAATTTGTACCCTGCCTCTCCCTCACACTGATTATACAATTTAGGGCTAGTAATTTTGCTCTAATGTGCCTCAGTTTCCTCATCTGTAAAATGAGGTTATTGGATTAGATGATCTCCGGTATCTCTTCCAACTCTAACATTCTATATATCTGGAGTGAGCATTATATGGGAAAATTTGATACATGAAATGTTTCATAGGGATAATATTTAATATTTGAAAGGAAAAATAAATTGATACAATCAAAATTTTCCCCATAGAACCTCTTGTTATATGGTTGGGAACGCAACTAGGGAAATGGTGACCAAGGGAATGACTGACCTAGACAGCTGCTTTCCTTTATTCTAAGAAATCAAGGCAACAATCATTTATTAAGTGCCTACTATGTGCCAATCACTGGGGATACCAAAAAAAGATTAAAAACGGTCCCAGCCTTCAAGAGACTCACTATCTAATGAGGAAGAAGAAACCTACTTATCTGCCCTGGCAGAACTACATTTGAACATCTCAAATTGAATAAGTTATTATGTCTAAAACTGAACTCATTATCTTTCCCCAAACTCTCCTGTCTTCTTAGGTTTCCTATTACAGTTGAAGGTATCAGCATCTTCTCAATCATTCAAGCTTACAGCCTAGGTGTAATTCACGATGCTGCACTCTCTCTCCTCCCTCATATTGAATCTTGCGAAGAGCTGTTCATTTATCTTTGCATCACTTCTCACATATGACTGCTTCTCTCCACTGACACTGCCACCATCTTGGTGCAGCTCTTCATCACCTGGTCATGTCTGGACTATTGCAATAACTTGCTTGTTGGTTCCCTGCCACAGCTCTGCCCATTCCAGTCCACCCTCCACTCTGCTGGCAAAGTGATCTTTCTAAAGTGCAGGTCTAACCATGTCACCTGTCTACTCAGTGAACTCCAGAGGCTCCCTATCATCCCCAGGATCAAATAGAAAATCTTCTGTTTGGCATTCAAAGTCTTTTCATAACCTGGCCTCTCCCTACATTTCCAGTCTTCTTCTCTTCTTGGGCTGTCTCCAGTCATCCTGATGAATATCTGGTCACTGGATCCAGATGGCTCAGGAGGAGAAAGTGAGGCTGGTGACCTTGCACAGCCCTCCCTCACTCAAAACAAAGACAAGTGCAAGTGATGTCATCATTTTTCTGATGTCATGGTCCTCTTTAAAAACGAAGGACGAACACAACAATACTCTGTGATCCGCTGACACTGGTTTCTTTGCTGTTTCTCTCACAAGACACTCTGGACATTTTAAATAACTAAATTCCATGACTAGAATGTTCTCCCTACTTGTCTTCTCCTCCTGGCTTCTTTCAAGTCCAAGCTAAAATCCTATATTCTTTCCCCAACCACATTAATTCTATTGCCTTCGCTGTTGATTATTTCCAATTTATCATGTGTATGACTTGTTCATACATAGCTTTTTGCATGTTGTCTCCCCTGTTAGAGCTTTTTGAGACCAGGGACAACTGTTTTTGCCTTCTTTGTATCCCCATCTCTTAAAACAGTGCCTGGCATATTGCAGATGCTGAATAATGCTTATTAACTCACTGACTCAGAGAAACAATGTTTCAAAAAGTAATTAAGTATAGTTGAAATAGTTCCATTAATATTCTACTTAACCAATACGTGAGGTTTGCTAGGCTTCTGTGAGCTGACCTTGAAACCTAATTACCATTTATGATATTGTTGCTATGGGGAAATAGATTCAGAATTCAAAACAAGGACCAAGAAAAAGTTGGGAACACTTCCAACAGAAGTTTATTGACAAAACACATCAAATTTTCCATGTTGAGACGTTGTTTCTTGTCTTAATTTTCATTAAGATTGCAAGTTACTTGGCCTTTTTTGTTTACCCCTTATCTGAATGCTGTGGGCTTTCACACACATGCACACGCACACGCATACATGCACACATACACACACACACACACACACTAAATTTTATATTGAGAATGTAGGGAACAAAGCAGAAGAACGTAGATAAGCATGGAAGTCTACCACCTGTTTGCATGGCCGTCTCAATTTAGTTCCATGTACAAGTAAGTTCGAGAGATTTCTTATTGTACCCATGTTTTCAGAATAAAGTAAGAACGCAGAGGCAAGGAATAGGGTAATCTAAGTTAGGTTATTTATAGCCAAGAACACTGGAATGTTCTAAATGTCTTTAATCTTTGAAGCTACGTGCTTTTCTTTGATTCCAGTGACACCTCATGGTTTTTCCTTCATGCCATTAGCATTTGGTCTTTTACCTGGTAGAAAGAGAGAACAAAGCATTTCAGCTATGCAGTGTTACCAGTTCACTAGAAAGTGCCTAAACAAAATATCGTAACCATAAACCTCCTTTTTTCTGACCTTTTTTTTAATAGGACATAATGATTATATTTGCCCAGCGACAAATCAGTGCACAATTGATAAGAATCGACGCAAAAGTTGCCAGGCTTGTAGACTTCGGAAATGTTATGAAGTTGGAATGATGAAATGTGGTGAGCATACTTCTGTGTTTATTGTATTCTACTCACCCAAGGTCTTTTCATTAACTATATAATTTCATACTACATTATGTATAATATAGATATAATATGACTATATTATATTGGCTGGTATAATTGCATATTATATGACTATGTAATTGCATTGTCCAATATAATTTTATATTATATAATATATAATTATATTGCCTAATATTATATATTCACATGTGACCATAAATTGCCTAATATAATTATATATCATATAAATATATAAATTATATTACCTACTATACATATATTATGCACAAAATATATAATTATATAAGCATATTATTAATCATATTATTTTTATACTGAATTCAACTTTAATGAAACCAAAAGTTTAACAAAATGTACCAGTTTATTCTATGCTGTTCACTCAAAGTCTTATGATATTTTCTGTAGATAACTGAATTCAACTTATAGTGAAACCAAAAGTTTATCAAATAGCAAATGCAGTGCGAAATGGCGATGGAGAGTGGCGATGGAGAGAGGAGAAAAGGAAGCTAGGCTACAATGATTGTCATGAATCTAGAAGGGTTTTGATTAGCCATTCCATGATATGACAGGATTTGGGCCAAGCCTAAGATGGCAGAGGCAGAGAAGATTGTGGATGATTTCTGTAATGCTTTAAAATCTTTCAATGTGACTCTTTTCTGAAAGGATGCCTTGACGTTAATCAAGGACTTGTAGTTTCTCCTTGATGATGAATTTCATTTCCCTTCCTTCCCGCTCCCCCTCTCCCCCCTTATGCCCTCCACATGCTGTGGTTCAGTTATATCCAACTGTTCATGACCTCATGGACCATATTCCTCATGGAGTTTTCTTGGCAGAGATACTAGAGAGGTTTGCCATTTCGTTCTCTAGTGAATTAAGGCAAGCAGAGGTTAAGTGATTTGCCCACAGTCACACAGCTGGGAAGTGTCTGAGGCTGAGTTAGTCATACACATTCAGTGAACCATTTATTAATTGCAAAGCACTGGGCCAGATTGGGTGTTGTTGCTGTTGCTGTTGTGTTTGTCCTTCATTTTTAAAGAAGACCATGACATCACAGAAATGACGACATGACTTGCACTTGACTTTGTTTTGAGTGAGGGAGGGCTGTGCAGGTCACCAGCCTCACTTTTTCCTCCTGAGCCAACTGAATCCAGTGACCAGATATTCATCTGGATGACTGGAGATGGGCCAGGATGCAATGGGAGACCTTGGCCATTTTAGGCTAGGCCTTTTGATGTACCCCCTTCAAGGGAGGTAATGGCCATTGAGTGAATAGACCTCTTTATGCAGCAGTCAGGAAATGGTCCTTTTAATGAGCAAAAGAAAAAAAAGAACTAAATGAAAGGGAAAGAGAAACTGTTACTATTCGTAATCACTGTAAGGCAGCCAATCAGTGGAGCTTGGGCAAGGACCTGTTGTTGCCCAAATTAGGGGCTTCCAAGTGCACTGGGTTTAAGATTTTCAGAGGAGGAAGGGAGGAGGGAAGGCAGGAAGGCAGGCAGGCAGGCAGGCAGGAAGGAAAGAAGGAAGGAAGGAAGGAAGGAAGGAAGGAAGGAAGGAAGGAAGGAAGGAAGGAAGGAAGGAAGGAAGGAAGGGAGGAAGGGAGGAAGGAAAGGAGGGAAAGTACATTTATGGTGAAGAATACAAAGAAAAAACCCAAAATCCCTATTGTCTGGGAGCTTATAATCTATTGGCAGGTGACAACAAAAGGAAAATACGTATATAGATATATGTATGTGTATATGTATATACATATGTATGTGTATACACATAAATGCATATGTATGCATTTGTACATATGTATATTTATATGCCTATGTGTATGTGTACATGTGTGTATATGTATGTGCATATATTTGTGCACACAAATGACAGTCCCTGTCCTCAGTTACATGATGGTGTGGGCCTGATTTAAGATGGGAGCTACGTAAGGGAAGAGGAGAAGGATGTGAATTGACAAGCCCCGGAGACTGCCGGGGTATGGCCAGTGTGTTTAGAAGCAAGAATCAACAATCGTTCCAAGCTTAGGATGGGGTGGTGTCTTGAGAGGAGAAGCAATCATTGATTTTAGACGTGCTGTTAGATTTTCAGGTGGAAATGATATGAGAAAACAGAGTTTAAATGAGAGAATCTGAATTCATGGAAGAATGTCACCAGGGTAGAAAGTAAACGAGGATAGCTGCAGGATGCTGGATAGAGCGCTGGGCCTGGAACAAGGAAGATTCATCTTCCTGAGTTCAACTCCAGTCTCAGGTGTATGACTCACTGGCTGTGTGACCCTGGGCACATCACTTAATCCTGTTTGCCTCAGTTTCCTCATTTGTAAAATGAGCTGGAGACAGAAAGGGCAAACCACTCCAGCATCTTTGCCAAGAAAATCCCAAATGGGGTCACAAAGAATCAAACAGGACTGAAATGACTGAGCAACGACAAAAGAAAGTGAATAAAAGGGCCAATCAGGACACTGTTTGATTTCGCAGTTACGACATCACCAGTATTGTTCCAAATATACAATGGGAGTGTTACAACAAAACCTGAGAGGCATCATCTTTCACACCACTTAATCTTGCTACTGGGGAAACTAGAACCAACTTAAATGCCCAACAGAAGGGGGGATAGGTAACTAAACTGTGGCGCTTAAATAAAATGGAATACTAAAAGATAGACAAGGGCAAAGAATACATGAAAAGTTAATTATCTTATGGTCTCCCAACTATTCTCAAAGTTAGGTTCCCAAAACTAGATTCTTTCCTTATTTTCAATCACTTCCTTCTTTGGTATAAGTGAATATCTTATAGAAGATCTTTTGATTTCTATCATAATAGAAAACCATTACTTACATATTTTATTCACAGAATTGGGGCTCTAAAATGAGGTGGCATCGATCTCTAATGCCTGTCATAGCTTTAATCATCAATAACCATGATAACTCATACTTATATATTACGTCTCCATTGTTTCCAAAGTCCTTTATGTAAATTATCTCATTTTAGGTACAATTAGTATTATCTTCTCTTTTACAGATTAGGAAACAGACTTAGGAAGATTAAGTGATTGACCTATGGTTATATAACTAATAAGCTTGAGAGGTGGGGTTTAAACCCAAATCTTCTTGACTCCAAGACCACAGATCTCCCTTATGAACTCCCTTAGTTTCCCTTCTTTCAACTTTAGAATCTCTTATCTTCTTGCCCTTGTCCCTGAACAAGGATCCCTCCTCCCTGCCAAGGCTAACCCTTGCACATGTTCCTTCAATCATATATTTTCCAATCTACTGCATGGCCTTGTTAAAAGTAATCATCCTACCTTGTCTTGCATCTTCAATTTTTTTGGTTCTCCACTGATTTCCCTTCTCTATCTATAAACATTCTCAGATCTCCCTTATCATTAAAAAAAGTCAAACACAGAAAAATCTTCTCTAGGGTCTGCTATGCCTTCAAGCTCCTAGACTATTTCTCTCTTTCCCTTCAAAGTCAAACTAACCTACTAATGGTTTTCTGGCTTCTAATCTCCCTGCTCTCCAATACATCCTCCACACAGCTGCCAAAATAAGATTGCCCGAGGTATTGCAATCCTAAGGCACCAGTCTCGCTATATTTCTTCCTTCTGTTCCTCTCCCTCCTCACATCTTTCCTAATCTATACTTCTACGATAAATTACGAACAATTCAGTCTGACACTTAGAGCTCTTTGCAATCTGGCTCCAGACTATTTTTTCAACCTTATTTTATTTCTTACTTTTACACACTCTACTCTCCAGTCAGATTGACCTACTAAATCTTTCCTGAATTCTTACCATTCCAATGGAACCTGGAGCTGGAAGCTCTAAACTCTAATCTAGCTTCAATTACTAGCGGTAGGATCCTCTGGAAGGCACCTAGCGTCCATCTGTCTCAGTTTCCTTCATCTATAAAATGGTGATGATAATAATATCTAATTGCCCAGGTTGTTTAGAGGATAAAATATTGGTAAAGCTCTTTGAAAACCCTAAAGTACTATATAAATGCTAGATATTATTTTTTTAATGATCTTCTCTCTCTGAATATAAACATAGATTTATATACCCAGAATTCACTACTTCCTCAACCCTGATTCTTGGAATTACCAGTTGTTTTCAAGAATCATGTCGGGTTGCCACCTTCGGCTTAGACCTTCTCCGCTCTTCCAGTTCAGTTGTGAATACTCTCTCCTGCCTAAAATTACCCTTTATTTACTTAACAATTATTATTATTTCTATAGAAAGCTTTTATAGAATGCAAAGCACTTCAATAATAATAGAAACAGTCATCCTCATAATTAGCATTTACATAGCCCTTAGTATGTGCCACACATTGTGGTAAGCCCTTAATAATTATTATCTCATTTTATCCTCACAACTTGGGAGGTAGGTGCTATTGTGACACCCATTTTACAAATATGGGAACTGTGGCATTCCAAGGTTAAGTGACCTGCCCAGGGTCACACAGTATAAGTGTCTGAGGTCATTTCTGTGTTTATGTTGTATGTTACCCCCTAACTCCATAGAATATAAACTTCTTGAAGGCCCTGGATATATCTGTTTCTCTCTCCTTTCTACAGTGCCTTGTACATAATAGACAAACATTTAACAAATGTTTGAATTGAAATGGGATTTGAAAATCAATACCTTCACTTTCTATCATCATGATGTTTTAAAGAAGTAATAGGGGTCATTATTGTAGGGAATAGGCTGAACAAAAACCTACTGTCTTGGATCATTTTATTGCTGAGAAAAGCTGTCCTTCAAAGTTGACCAGCATTCAGTGTTGTTATTTATGTACACTGCTTTCCTGGTTCTGTTCACTTCACTTTGTATCAGTTCATGTAAGTCTTTTCAGGTTTTTCTGAAAGCATCTTGCTTTCTCATAGCACATTAGCATTCCATCACAATCATATGGCACAATTTGTTCAGTGATTCCCCAGTAAATGAGCATCCCCCCAATTTCCAATTCTTTGCCACTGCAAAAAGAACCAGCATATCATGTTTTGTGGTTGGACATTTTTTTGATATTCTTTCCCTCGCTTCTTCTATGTAATTCCTTGTATTTCAGCCTTTTGTGCTCTTTATCCACTTCTCTGTTAACCTCTGGGTGGTCTTGAATTTCAGTTCCTCAAAGACTACTGTGTTCTATAACTTGCAGTTATACACTTTTCACCTTCAATACCATCAAAATTATATTGCCACCAACATAGATCTCTGAATATTTTTGCAGCTGCTTTTCCTCACCCTTTTTTTCTTGGTGCCCTTTCTACTATCTCAAGAAGTATGTCCAGGACTATGATATTAGACTCTAAAATAGTGGCTCTGCTACCCTTGATAGTGAAAATAGTTTGGAATAAAAATCTTTACAAAACAATTCCATTTTTCAAAGCCCTTGAAATAGCTCTGCTTAACTCATCCTCTTACTAAGCTTTTTTTAATTAAAAAATTATTAAGTAGATAAATGCCAACAAATATAAATATTTTCTTACATAAGGAACTAAAAAGAAGAGGCTTATATAGGACACCATGCATTTATTACATACAGCTCACCAAGGTTTATTTTTTATTTTATTTATTTATTTATTTTCAGTGTTCCACAATCGCTACCATACAACCTAGATTTTTTCTTTCTCTCCCTCCTCTTCCCTTCCCTCCAAATCCCCCTCCCTCCCCAAGATGGAATACAATTTTATATAGGTTCTACACATACATTTCTATTAAATACATTTTCATCATAGTCATGTTGTATAGAAGAATTAAAATGAATGGGAGAAATCATATAAAAAACCAAAACGTAATACAAAAGAAAATGATCTGCTACAATCTGCAATTGAATTCTATAGTTCTTTCTCTGGGTGTGGAATGCATTTTGCCTTAAAAGAACATTGGGAATTTTTTAAGTCCTTGCATTGCAATGAAATTCAAAGTCTACCAGAAAAAATCCATACACACTGTGGTTGTTGCTGTGTACAGAGTTCTCCTGGTTCTGCTCCTTTCACTTAGCATCAGAACATATAAGTCTTTCCAAGCCTTTCTGAAGTCTTCCTGTTCATCATTTCTTATGGCACAATAGTGTTCCATTACATTCATATACCATAATTTATTCAGCCATTCCCCAATTGATGGGCATTGCCTTGATTTCCAGTTTTTAACCACCACAAAGAGTGCTGCTATAAATATTTTTGTACATGTAGGACTCTTTCCATTTTTATGATCTCTTGGGGATACAGTCCTAGAAGACATATTACTGAGTCAAAAGGTATGCAAGTTTATGTAGTAAATTGCTCTGCAGAATGGTTGCATCAGCTCACAGCTTCACCAACAATGAATTAGTGTTCCAACTCTCCCATGTCTTCTCCAACATTTACCGTCTTCCTATTCTGTCATGTTAGTCAATTTGGTAGATGTGATGTGGTATCTCAGAGTGTTTTGATTTGCATCTCTCTAATCAATAGTGATTTAGAGCATTTTTTTATATGACTATAGATAACTTTAATTTCTTCCTCTGAAAACTGCTTGTTCATATCCTTTGACCATATGTCAATTGGGGAATGACTTGTATTCTTGTACATTTAACTCAGTTCTCTATGTATTTTAGAAATGAGGCCTTTATCACAGACACTAGTTGCAAAATTTCTTTTCCAGTTTTCTGCTTTCCTCCTAATCTTGGTTGCATTGGATTTGGTTGTGCAAAAACTTTTCAGTTTAATGTAATCAAAATTATCCATTTTGCATTTCATAATGCTTTCTATCTCTTCTTTAGTCAAAAATTCTTCCTTTCTCCATAAATATGATAAATACACTATTCCTTGCTCCACTAATTTGTTCATAGTATCAATCTTTATACCTAGATCATGTACCGATTTGAACTTTACTCTTGTGTATGGTGTCAGGCATTGGTCAGGCCCAGTTTCTGTCACACTATTATCCAGTTTTCCCAGCAATTTTTGTCAAACAATGAGTTCTCATCCCAGAAGCTAGGGTCCTTGGGTTTATCAAACAATAGATTTCTATATTCATTGACTACTGTGTCTTGAGTACCTAGAATATTCCACTTGAATATCCTTCTGTTTCTTAGCCTATACCAAGTGGTTTTGATAATTGCTGCTTTATAATACAGTTTGAGATCTGGTAGTGCTAGGCCACCTTCCCTAGCATTTCTTTTCATTAATTCCCTTGCTATTCTGGACCTTTTGTTCTTCAAGATGAATTTTATATTATTTTTTCCAGCTCTAGAAAATAATTATCTGATAGTTTGATTGGAATGGCACTAAATAAGTAAATTAATTTAGACAGAATTGTCATTTTTATTATATTGGCTCGGCCTACCCATGGACAACTGATGTTTTTCCACTTACTTAGATCTGACTTTATTTGTGCAAAAAGTGTCTTGTAATTGTGTTCATCTAGTCCCTGGATTTGTTTTGGTAGTGTCTACCCTAGCTTTAAATGGGATTTCTCTTTCTATCTCTTGCTATTGGGCTTTACCAGTAATACATAGAAATGCAGAAGATTTGGGTGGGTTTATTTTGTAACCTGCAACTTTGCGAAAGTTGTTTATTATTTCATATAGCTTTTTACTTGAATCTCTGGGATTTTCTAAGTATATCATCATATTATCAGCAAAGGGTGATAACTTAGTTTCTTCTTTGCCTATTCTAATTCCTTCAATTTCTTTATCTTCTCTAATTGCCACAGCTAACACGTCCACTACCATATTGAATAATAGTGGTGTTAATGGCCATCCTTGTTTCATCCCTGATCATACTGAAAATGCATCTAGCTTATCTCCATTGCATATAATATCAAGCTTTCTTTAAATTTGTTTTTCTTCTAGTTCCTGTCTAAGGTGATAGTACTTGCAGTATCACCTTGTATCATCCTTTTTTGTAAGATTTTACAAAGGAATCTTATTTTAAATTGGTGTGGCCCTTGCCTGCCTTACCTTTCCACTCAGAAAGAAAATCAAACAGATAAATTTGCTTATTATAATAATCTATTTGAAGTTATTCAGTTGTCATTGATGTACATTCTTCTATTTCCCATTTTTTAATAATTTTCTTATAAAGCCAGATTAGAATTTTAAGTAGACACTACCTTTTTTCTCTTTTTTTCATTTTTCTAGTTTTGTATAAATTTTGATCTTTGCTGTAAGAAGTCAATGGTTTCCTGATGTGAGAATGACTTACATCTCAGTAAAAAAAAAAAAAAAAAAAAAAAAAAGTTGTCCTATCTATTAAGAAGGTTGAGCATTCTTTCCTGCTTTCTTAGACATAACTTTCAATTCTCTTATTCATCATTTCTGTTATGGACCTTGTTGATTCCCTTAATGCAAGTTCCTTCCCTCTCTTTGTACGTAGTTGTTGGTTGTTTCTCCCTATAGACTGAGCTCCTTGAGATCAGGGATTTTTTTTGGTCTTTTCTTATATTCCTAACACTTAGCCTGCTTATTATATGTTATAATAAATCATGTTATATTAAATATATTTGCAAATATATAAATTATATTCAATAAGCACATGCTGATAAAATGCTTGTTGACTGTGGAACAATATCTTAATTCTTCCCTTTTCTGTCACACTAGATTTTGAAACTTTTGAAAGCAGCTCATGCATCTTACTCCTATTTCTATCTCTTGCTGTGCTTAGCACAGTATCAGTGTCATATTAGATTATCTATAAACATTTGTTGAATTAAATTAAATCACATTTACTTCTAATAGGAAGTTCATTTGAACCCTATATACTCTCTGCAAAGGAGAACTGAATGATTAGAAATTTGCTATTATTTCCTTAGCTGTACTTACAGCTATACATTTTGCGGTGGGAATATAACTGGTCAAGTGCTTACACAACACTATTAGGTCACTACCAGAAAGACTTGCATTTTAGATTTTAAATCTTGCCAATAAATGGACTATATTTGCTTCAAAGTGCCTCTGAAAGGAAGGCCTCTTATCTTCTGAAGGTATTTATTTTGTAGTTAGTAGAAGGTAAGAGACCCTTTCTGATTTCTTTGTTCATTCATTCATTCGTTTATTTATTTGTTTGCTTGTTTATTTATACTTGGAAGATTAGGTTCCAATCCTGGGTTACTGTTTTAAGTTAACATTTCTTTTAAAAATATGCAGTGGCAGAACTGAATTTAGACAACAGACCATTGATACTAAGGTAAAGAAGTTTACATATTTTAACCACATTTAAACCAAAAGAATCCGTTAAGGGAAAAAATTCCAGATAAAATCAAGCCTATGCCTAGTCTTAGGCTATCCCAACAATTTACACCAGAGCTGCCACCAATGCCAATGTCTTTACCACCAAGGATTTTTTTTAATATCACTTGAGAAAATGTACCAATCTTAAATCCAGAAAACAAGCCTCTTTTTGACAGTCCTTGTAGATATTATTCAAGGTGTCAGTTTACAAATCATAAAGGCAGCCCTTGTGTTAATATACAGTTGATAATGTCATTTTTTCCATGTCATAGAATCCTAGAGTTGAAAGGGACCTCAAAGACCATCTATTTCACTCTGAGAAAGAACACCCCCAACAAATAGGTATCTATTTTCCACTTAGACTTCTGGTTCTGGGTACCTCAGAAGGCAACCTGTTCACTTTTGGACTACTTTAATCAATAGGAAGTTTCTCTATTATATAAAACTGAAATCTACCTCTCCAACTTCTGTCCACTGATCCTAGTTCCACCTTCTGGAAGAGAATTGATAGATGGTCTGCTAGTCAATAAACTTTTATTAAATGCCTAATATGTGCCAGGGACTGTGCTAAGTGCTTGGAATGCAAACAAAAGCAAAAGATAGTCTTTGTAGTTAAGGAGCTCACAATCCAATATTGGGGGTTGTTGGTCTAATGAGAAGACAACATGCAAACAACTATGCACAAACAAGCTATATCTGAAATAACTAGGGCATAATCAATAGGAGGAAGGCACTGGATTTAGAATTAGAGAGATTGAGAAAGACTTCCTGTAGAAGGTAGGATTTTGTTTGGAACTTGAAGGAAGCCAGATGAGATGATGAGATGAACAGAGGTGAAAAGGAAGAGAATTGCAGAAATGAGAGACAACCAGTAAAAATGTCCAGAATCACTGGAGGTGGAGCCAAGATGGCAGAGTAAAGATAGAAACCCTCCTGAGCTCTCCCCTAAAACTGTCCAAATGCCATTTTAAAATGACTCTAAATAAAAATCTAGAGCAACAGAACCCACAGAAAGACAGATTGAAACAAATTTCCAGCCCAAGACAACTTGGTAGGTCAGCAGGAAAGGTTTATCACACCAGGGTGAGAGAGGAGCACAGTCCAGTGCAGGCCACATCTGGACAGCACAGCCATTGCAAATGAGAAGCAGGTGTTAGAAGTGACTAAATCAGCAATGGCAATGGCAGAGGCAGCAGCTGTTTCTGGAATTCTCAGCCCATTAATGGTAAGGAGGTCAAAAGACTGGTCAGAAGGAGATTACAGAGGTCTTTTTGCTGTCACTGAGGTGATTTCTGTTGCTTTGCCCATACTTGGGTCCAGGTCTTAGTCCTGGGTGGCAGTCCCACGGTAAGGAAGAGAACTAGCATAGCGGAACTTGGAGCCACGGTTTCAGTGCAGAAAACAATGCTTTTGGTTGCTCATAGACCAAAGCACAGGTCAGGAGGGTAGTAAATGCTTCTCCTTGGATCATAGCACTTTGGAAGAATTGAAAACTTGCAGGTCCCTAGAAGTATTTCTTGAAACAGCTGCACAAAAGTCCCAGAAGCTTAGGATAGTGCTCCCTCAATCCTGGAAACATAGTAAGTCAAGTAATAGGCTGGGGAAATGAGCAAACAGTGGGGGAAAACTCTGACTATAGAAAGTCATTGTGGTGACAAGGGAGATCAAAACTTACTCAGAAGAAGATAACAAAGTCAAAGTTCTTACATCCAAAGCCTCTGAGAAAAATATGAATTGGTCCCAGGCCAAGGAAGAGCTCAAAAAGGATTATGAAAATCAAGTGAAAGAGGTACAGGAAAAATTTGGAAGAGAAATGAGAGTGACATAAGAAAATCATGAAAAATGAGTCAACAACTTGGTAAAGAAGACCCAAGAAAATACTGAAGAAACTAAAACCTTAAAAAACAGACTAGGCTAAAAGCTAAAAGAGGTCCCAAAAGCCAGTAAAGGGAAGAATGCCTTCAAAAGCAGAATTGGCCAAATACAAAAGGAGATCCAAAGGCTCGTTGAAGAAAATAATTCTTTAAAAATTAGAATGGAGCAAGTGGAAGCCAATGACTTTATGAATAATTAAGAAACAAAAAAACAAGACCAAAAGAATGAAAAAAATGGAAGACTATGAAATATCTTACTGGAAAAACACCTGACCTGGAAAAAAAGATTGAGGAGAGATAATTTTAAAATTATTGGAATGCCTGAAAGCAATGATTAAAAAAAGAGCCTAGACATCATCTTTCAAAAAATTGTCAAGGGCAATTGCCTTGATATTCTAAAACCAGGGGGTGAAATAGAACTTGAAAGATTCTACGTGTCACCTCTTGAGAGAGATCCCAAAGTAAAAACTCCCAGGAATATTATAGTCAAATTCCAGAGTTACCAGATGAAGGAGAAAATATAACAAGAAGCCAGAAAGAAACAGTTCAGTATGGTGGAGCCACAGTCAGGAGAACACAAGATTTAGCAGTTTCTAAATTAGGAGGGCTTGGATTATGATATTCCAGGGGGCAAAGGAGCAAGGATTGCAACCAAGCATCACCTATCCAACAAAACTGAATATAATCCTTTAGAGGAAAAAATAGGTATTCAATGAGATAGAGAACTTTCAAGCTTTCTTGATGAAAATATCAGAGCTATATAGAAAATTTGACTTTCAAGTATGAGACACAAGAGAAATATAAGATAAACAGGAAAAGGAAATTATAAGGGACTTAAGGCTAAATTGTTTATATTCCTATATGGGAAGATGATATTTATTGTGCATAAGACCTTTTTCATTATTATTATTAGGGTAGTTGGAAAGAGTACACACACACATACACACACACACATATATACATATGACAGAGGGCACAGGTATGAGTTGAATATGAAGGAATGATATCTTAATAAAACTAATGTGTGAGGGAGGAAGAGAAAAGGAGAGGTATAATGAGATAAAGTATCTCACATAAAAGAGACAAGAAAAAGCTTTTACAGTGGAGGGAAGGCAGGGAGATGAGGGGGAGTGAGTGAATCTTACTCTCATCAAAACTGGCTCAAAGAAGAAAGAACATAAACACTTAATTGGGTATAGAAATCTATCTTGCCCTACAGGAAAGTAGGGGGAGAAGGGGATAAGAGGAGCGGGGTGAAATGATAGAGAAGGAAGATTGTGGAAGGGGATAGTCAGAAGTAAAACAATTTTGAGGAGGGACAGGGTGAAAGGAGAGAGAAAGAAAAGAATAAATGGGGGAGGGGGAATATGATGGAGGGAAATCCAGTTAGCACTAGTAACTGAAAAAAATTTTGCAGCAAGTTTCTCTGATAAAAACCTCATTTCTCAAACATATAAAGATCTGAGTCAAATTTATAAAAATAAGAATCACTCTCCAACTGATAAGTGATCAAAAGATATGGTCAGTTTTCAGGTGATATATCAATAGTCATATAAAAATACTCTAATTCACTGTTGATTGGAGAAATACAAAATAAAACAATTCTTTGGTACTGCCTTATACCAATTAGACTGGCTAATAGGAAAGAAAAGGTAAATGACAAATGACAAATGTTTGAGGGGATGTGGGAAAATGAGACATTATTGCATTTTTGGTGGAGTTGTGAACTAATTCAACCATTCTGTAGAGCAATTTGGAATTATGCTCTAAGGGCTATAGAATCATGCATACCCTTTGAATTAGCAGTCCCACTACTATGTCAGTATCCCAAAAGAGATATAAAAAAAGGAAAAGAACATATATGTATGAAAATATTTATCGTGGCTTATTTTTGGCAGCAAAGAACTAGAAATTGAGGGGATGCCCATCAATTGGAGAGACTGAACAGGTTGTGGTATGTGATTGTAATGGAATATCATTGTACTATAAGAAATAATGTGCAGGATTCTCTCAGAAAAACATCAAAAGACTTGCATGGGCTGATGCAAAGTGAAATGTACTGTGTACAAATTAACAGCAATATTGTAAAATGATCAGCTATGAGTAACTTAGCTATTCTCAGCAATATAATGATCCAAGACAACTCAGAAGGTTGATGATGAAAGAACTGATAGTGTCTGAATACAGATTGAAGCATAATATTTTTTTACTTTATTTTTCTTGAGTGTTCTTTTTTGGTCTATGTTTTCTTTCACTCTATGACTGTTATGGATATGTTTTATATGACAATAACCTGTATTGAACTGCTTGCCTTCTCAATGAGGGGACTTGGGCAGGGAGCAAGGAAAAGAATTTGGAGCTCAAAGTTTTATAAATGAATGTTTAAAAAATTGTTTTTATGTGTAACTGGGGGAAAACAAACTAATTTTTTAAAAAGAAAAATGTATAGTCAGGAGATAGAGGATCACGAAGTATGTGACAAGGAGTCAGATGTAAGAAGACTGGAAAGGTAACGGACTGAGGTGGCAGGGAGTTAGATTATAAAGGACTTTGCCAAACAGAGGATTTTGTTATTTGATATATTATATGATAGAAGCCACTGGAATCTGAGTAGAGGAGTGACATGGCCAGCTCTATGCTTTAGGAAATTATTTTATATGATGTGTGGCATACAATAGAAAGCTAGATTTAAAGCTGGCAAGGAACCTAGCGGCCACTGAGTTCAACCTCCTCATTTTGTAAAAGAGGAAACTGTCTGACTTAATTTTTTTTTCTTGAATTTCCCTGTCAATATCCTACCTTGGTCAAAATTATGAAGATAGGCAGAGTTGGCATCACTCACCTTCTACATGAAATTTTCACTACTTACCTCCCCACCCCAATTTCCTCTTCCCCTGAATTAGATCTCCTTTTTTAGCGACCCCTTCCTAGGTATTCCATGCCCATATGCCAGCCTTATGTCCAAAAATCAAATCCATAAATTAATTCATCCTAAAATATAAATGATTTGATATATTACTCTTTTCCTAGGACAATTCACATTTTTTTTAAAAAAGTCAGGGTCTGCTTGAAGGAATGAAACCCTAATGGTAAAATATCAGGAATCAGTAAGAGCCAGAGGTGGAGATCTATCTGGGGCAGGGCACGCATAAGGAGGCAATTGTATAATGTTAGTGCTGAGAGGTACCTGGGAGATGATCATCTAATCTGTCTCCCTCATTTTATGCAAAACAGTCCTTAAGAAGGGAAGCGCTTACCAACTAATGTTAGAGCCATTTACCTGAACCTTAGGTCCTTGATTTCAGGTCTTCCTAACCATTTTTCTCTGAACTTGTACAGCATTTAGCCTTGACCACATAATCTAGCACTTTTTTATAAAACAATAACACTCTCACATTTATACAGTGCTTTATACTTTTCAAAATACTCTCTCCATTTTTGTGTTTAAAGTTCTAGGTATCGCTGAGATTTTGTTCCCAGGGTGTTGATATTAGAGACATTTATTTTTTCTGTAGTGACTCTAGGACCGTATCCTTCAGATCCTGCCCTCTACTGACCTATGTTGTGAAATCCTCCTGTCCTGCTTGGTTGTTGTTGCTGTTGATACTTCATTCTCCAAGAGGACCATGACATCAGGGAGGGGATGCCACGACTTGCAAGTGAATTGAGTTTAAGTGAGGGAAGGCTGTGTAAAGTCACCAGCCTCACTTTCTCCTCTAGAGCCATCTGGGTCCAGTGATGAGACATAGATCAGGATGGATAGGGATGGCCTTGGATACAGTGGGAGATCTTTTTTAGGCTAAGATCTTCAACAGGTCTCAGTCTGAGTGAGGCAGTCTTTCTTAGTATAACTGGACCTTAGTATAACTGGACCTTAGTATAACTGCACTCTTCTCTCTACTGCCACTGACTCCCACCTTGGTTGGTTTCTATACCTCCTGGTTTTCTTCTGGACTACACCACATGGTGCAGATTTGCTCCCTTGCTCAGCACAGCTTTGGCTACAGTTAGACACTCCTCTGTGCTGCTCCTCTCACAACTGTTTATACCTTAAGCTTGGCTCTGTCTCTATTTAAAACTAGCTATCTTTGTCCTGGAATCTTGGGGCAAGGATCACAGGGTCATAGATTTAGATGTGGAAGGGACTTTATAGATCATCTTGTCAAATCTCCCCATTTTACAGTTGAGGAAACTAAGGCTGAAAGATTAAGGGACTTTCTGAAGGTCACACAAGTAATAAGTGTGGTTTTGTTCTGTGTTATAAATTTTAATAGTGGTAAGAAAGGGAAAGGAATAGAGATATACAAGAGTGTAAATGGGGAAAAAGCAGATGGAACTTACCATTTTTGCAGAATTGGAGTTGATAAAAATATATGTAGGAGAACACAAGGATAGAAGGCATCATGAACCTCATTCTTATCTGAACTGGGTAAAGAAGGGTTAAACACAAACACAAAGAGTTTAGGGCAAGTGTGTACAGCGGCTAAAGCACTGAGTATGGAGTCAGGAAGAACTGAGTTCAAATCTGTCCTCAGAACCTTCCTAGCTGTGTGACTCCTGGGCAAGTCACTTACCCTCTGTTTGCCTCAGTTTCCTCAATTATAAAATGAGGATAAGAATAGCATCTACCTTCCAGGGTTATTGTGAAAATCAAAGAGATGATAATTGTAAAGTGCTTAGCACCAGCCTGGAACACAGTAAGAGTTAAGTAAATGTTAGCTAGTAGTAGTAGTAGTAGTAGTAGTAGTAGTAGTAGTAGCAGTAAATTCAATAGGGAAAAAGGTGGGAACAGGGAGCGAGGAAATGAGAGTTGATCAGGGAAGACAGAATTGGAGAAGGAATATTCTGTCTCTTAATCCTATTCCATTTTGTACTAGTTTTCAAAATGAAATGATACCTTCAACCCTTCTAGTTTGATTTATCCCCAGTTTTAAAATAATGTAAAACTCTGTTGGGAGTAGAGAGAAGAGACAGAGAGATACATGGAATGGGGGGAAACAAGGAAGAAAGGCCCTGAAGGAAATCAATGTGGAGAAGAACTTAGTAAGACCAATCAGTATAAGGCCAGCATTCCAATTATGCGAAAATAGTAGTTCCTCCTATTTCTTCCCTATTCCTCCTCTGGTGTATTTCTTTTCCCTTCCCTTTTCTTACCTCTTTTCAAACTGATAACACAGAATAAAACAGTCAGTAATCACCAGCAAAACAGAATTAAACTTTAGAGATGGAATCTATCTATACACATACACACATATATGTATATGTATGTATATATAATGCACATACAGTATATAATATATAACAATATATAATATAAAATATAATACAATATTATATAGTAATATAATAATATAGTATACCTATAATATACTATTATAGACATACTAGTTATATGTACAATATTATGGATAATATACAATTGCATGGATATATTGTATATAATTGTAGATATTAAATATATTATATATTAAGATAAAATGTTATATAATAATACTAGTAATATATCATAATAATATTATATTGACTCAGCAATAATTAATCATATATTATAGGTTTTGTTTTATATACATATTACTAATCTACAACTCACACACAAAGAAGGGATGTTCATCTTTCCAGATAATTGACTTCTGGCTCAACAACTGAGGAGCACAGGAAATGCTCAGGTTTGGCAGGAGAAATAGAGGTAAAACATTTTACTAACATTTCCCTTTCCCTGCATCTGTAGGTTCCCGGAGAGAACGTTGTGGGTATCGAGTTATTCGAAGGCAGCGGAATGCAGATGAGCAAATTTGTCTCAGCAAAGCAAAGAAAAACAGTGAAAATGTAACCCGAGTGAAGGAGCTGCTGATGAATGCCCTGAGCCCTGAGCAGTTTGTGCTCTCTCTCCTGGAAGCAGAGCCACCCAATGTATTTGTGAGTCGCCCCAACAAACCATTTACCGAAGCCTCCATGATGATGTCATTAACCAAGCTTGCTGACAAGGAGTTGGTTCACATGATTGGATGGGCCAAGAAAATTCCTGGTAGGAGTTTTGGGGGGCTTATTTTGTCATTGGTTTGTAGGTCTGTTGAGAGTTCTAGCAAAAATTCTATAGTCAATTGCTGTCTCCCTGAATCAAATGTGAATATATTCATTTTTATTCAGAAGTAGGTAATGGAAATGGCCGCCTGGTACTGTGGGAGGAATCTAAAAATGTTACAGACCTGTTATTGCTCTGTCTTCAGTGGCTGAATGCCATTTATGCCTCTAGGAAGATGGCACGCCAGTAGCATGGACACTGGATAGAGCCAGACTCAGAGTCTGTGGGTTCAGTGAGTTCAAATACCACCTCTGACACACATAGTTTGTGTAACCACAGGCTAGTCACTTAACCTAGCAATGCTCCAGACAATTCTCATTGACTATAAATTGCAGATAAGGTACCCGACAGTGATAAAAGGAATTTCCTCTTTGGGGGTTCCCTCCATCAATGAAAGGGCATATAGGGAATTCCCTATGTCAAAGACAGTACAAGAAAATGCCTTTACTAGTTTTTACATAATCTTCAAATGTTAAAATAAAAAACAACAAAGTCTTAATATCTGAAAAATATTTTAAATACTTTGGATTTAAGACAGCAAATTCATCTAAATAAACATCTGAGTAAACTTTAAAAAAAAAACAGTCCAACTTAGAAATAATAACAAACACACCATATGTACTGTTTGAATAGTTCAGAGATTCCAATGGCTATTTTTCATATATATATATATATATAATATATATATATGGTAATAGGAAGAGATAAAATCTAACTATAACCTGGAAATAGGGTAAAGAGAAGGTTTTTTTTTTGTTTTGCTTTTTAGGATAAGGGAGACATGAGCATGTTTGTGGGGAGAAGGGAAAAAGCTGGTAGAGAGAGAAGATTCCTTTTAAATGGTTTGGGTTTATGTAGTTGTTATCTTGAGATGAAGTAGGGTAACACCAAACTTGGAGTTAGGAGAATTGGATTCCAGTTCTGAAACTAGCTATGTGACCATGAACAAGACTTTTACTGTCTTTGAGCCTGTTTCCTCCTTTGTAAAACAGGAAACATTGCACTACCTTCCAAACAGAATTGCCATGAGGGAAATGCTTTGTATACTATATATGAGCCACTTTGAGAGTCTGGGCTTGAATTCCAGATCTGCCCCTTATGAGCAGATCATTTCTCTTCTCAGTTTCCTTCATTTGTACCTAGTGCCCCCTACCCACTGTCCTGGTCTGTACCTGCTACCTGCTCCGTCACAGTTAACTGATACTCCTCTGTTCATAGTTTAAGAGTGAGACTCGAAACGTTTTGAACTAATGGAGCCCTCCTGGCTGTCCTCAGCAAATTAACTGAAGGTGCAATTGGCGCATAATGTCCTTATCCTCAATTCCAGAAGGTCTAGAGAGAATTAAGGATTATATTTTCAAGTGCCTCTCCCAATGGCAAATACTAAATAATCACAATCAAGTCCATGAGGTGGGATTCCATTTGGCCTCCCAAAGGCCAGATGAGAAAACAAACAAAACTCACAGGTTCTTTAGAACCGTTAGATCTAAATTAGATCCAATTTTAGATCTAAGATTCCTTGGCCATGTCTTGCTTTGCATTCTCTCACTGGTGAGGTCCCTCATGCCACACTTCAACTGCCTATGTTACTGTGTAGTTATAGGACTGAAGACTACTTGTTCAGTTGGTTCATCCTTTCCAAAAAATCATTCAAAATTAAGCTACCCATTCCCTATGAATATATAATTATGACTGTGTTAAAACTTGGTGGAGTGTTCTTTCAGTGACATCCCTCTGAGTCAGTTAAGTGGTAATAGCCAACAGTAACACAAAGGCATCCAGTTCTAGGAAGGGAGGAGTACATCAAGTCCTTTAGTATTTGTTGTTTTTAATGATGAGAAAATCACAGCTTTCACTCCCATATCTATGGAATATTAGGATCTAACAAGGATCACATATCTGAAGGATATGTGAGTTTTGTTTTTTCATTTGTCATTTGAGAGGTCAAATGGCATCTTGGTTGAGATTCTTGGTGCAAACCATTGGGGGAGGCACTTGAAAGTACCTTTTCTCCTGGCTACTTTGAAGGTAAACTGAGTTCTAAGTAAATCCAATAGTAGAAATTGGAGGAGGTTTTAATTATCAGGTTGAAAGGCCCAAGGATAAACATAGCTATGCACCTAAAAGAGTTTACCTGCATTATATTTAAGATTCAGTTCTTAAAACACTGAGCTTACTTACATCTGGCTTTCTAGAGTCTTCTTGCTAAATGGCGAAAGGAAGTTTAATCTTTCAGAAGTGGGGGACACTCATAGTAAGGAATCTCCATCTCCAGAGGTGTCACCAAAAGCACTAATAGAAGCATGAAGACCAGTCTGGGCTCACTCTCTTCTGCATTGCCCATTCTCTACTTTGAGGTCATCATGTTCCAAACCTACAGCATCATGCCAGTTGTTCTGGGAACCCAGGACCCTGGTAGTTTAGGTTCAATTTTGAAACAAAGTGAGACATCAGAATAATTCAGTTGTTTTAGTCATGTCTGACTCTTCATGACCCATTTGAGGTTTTCTTGGCAAAGATCTTGATGTAGTTTGCCATTTCCTTCTCCAGCTCATCTTATAGATGAGGGAATTGAGGCAAACAGGGTTAAATGGCTTGCCCAAGGTCACACAGCTAATAAGTGTCTGAGACTAGATTTGAACTCAGGTCTTCCTGACTCTAGGCCTGGTGCTCTAGCCACTGTGCCACCTAGCTGCCCTTTTACTTAACCATGGCAGTAGTATATTCAGCAAGGATAGGCACTGAGAAAGCCTCAAGTTAATTCATCTAAGGGAAGCTCACATTCACGAGCATCAGTGAACCCCTGGAGTTCCTTGTGGCTATTTTATACTCATATAACTAGAAAATGCTATCCGCAAGCTGAGCCTTTAGTTCCCTGAACAACGGCATCTCTGGGATGGTCTCGATACCTTTTAAAGTAAAATTGGCCTAAGTGGCATGAGGGCAGGGATCACAGCTGGAAGGACAACAAACCGATGAAAAATGGATAAGATTCATTGGTATTTCTGTTCTTCTGTACTTCTTCTCCATCAACAAGGGAAGTCTACATTTGTACATTAACATTACAGTTCCCCAATGGGCCTTATCAGAAAGTAGTAAGAGACACTAAAGAATATAAGGGAGAGGACAGGGGTGGGGAACCTTCAACCTCAAGGCTACATACATGTGGCCCTCTAGGTCCTCAGGTGCAGCCCTTTGGCTAAATCCAAACTTCCCAGAACAAATCCCCTTAATAAAAGGATTTGTACTGTGAAACTTGGACTCAGTCAAAAGGCCACACCCCAGGACCTAGAAGGCCACATGTGGCCTTAAGGCCATAGGTTCCCCACCCCTGGGCTAGGATAACAGTATTGACCAATTATACCCAGAAGTTTTGTGTTATGAACAAAAATGCAGTCTATCTCCTTTTCCATTTCTATAAAATTATGAGAAAAATTTTCATACTTAGGGACATCCTTGATAAAGAAATACCAAGGGAATAGACAAGCCTTAAAAAATATGCCGAAGACTACATATTTAGTCACACAATTGGCTGAAAGGTGCAGAGAATATTAGATCCAACTGTAGTTACGGTCTATTGACTATAATTAGACATTTAATTTGATGGAGCAAAATGCATCTATGTTGGTTTTCTTATAACAAGTGTCTCCTATCCATTGTCATTGTAGTTTACATGACACACTTCTACAAATGGGTACCTGATTTTGAAAACTAATCTTTACTTGGTTAGTAGAATAGTTGTAAAATACTTGTAAAAATATGCATAATATCCATAAATATGGATAAACCAATTGTAGCATCATCTGAAAATTGTTTAGTAATTGCTATTTTACTGATCTGACAGAAGAGTCTGAGAATCTACGATTTTTTTTTACGTGTGTGTGTGCACATGTATGTGCATGCACGCTTTGGTCTCCTAATAGAGGTTATTGAGAGGAATCACAGTTTTAAAGTCAAAAGCAAATGCAGAAGTTACTTGGTCTATTGTTTCATGTAGCAAATGAGGAACCCGAGATCTAAACTTGCCCAAGGACACAGAGGTAGCACAACGCGGATTCAAACACAGGTCCTCAGAGTTCAAATCCAGCGGTCTGTCCACTCTCCTGCAATTCATTACTTGGAGGATCTTTTTCCCAAAGTTTGCTTTGTTCCTAATCATTTCCAGAGGAATGTTCCTCCCAGGTATTCAAAACCTTTGTTATTGCCTGATGCTAATTCAAACACGAGTAAGTTTTGTTTATTTATAGTCTTGTATTAAATTTCACATTTTCATGTTATCTTCCAAATTGACTATTTCCCATCAAAGAGCTAATATGGCATAGTAATAGACATGGAGTCAAGAAAACCTGGGTTCAATTCTTGATTGGGACGCCTATTTGCTGACTTATCAGAGGCAAGTTACTTGAGCTTTCCCCATTTGTAAGGTGGGGATAATACCAATGGCACCTACTCCACAGGGACTGTTTTGGATATCATAGGAAATCATATATGCAATTCACTTTGCAAACTTTAGATGTGCTTTGGTCATGAAAATATCTTTTCCACTTTAGTTAAGTGTATTGATTCTAGTCTCTGATTTTAATGAAGACAGTAATTTCATATCTTGCTTCTGAACATATGCATCAACCAATCCTTGATCTTTTTGGTATGGATGTTCACTCTACCTTTTTAGCATGAAACCCATCTATACATTTTTATCCTTCATGACGCTTGGTTCATGACTATTTTTATCACCTGCCACATCATGCCACTGACTCATACCAAGTCACTGAAAGTCTTCTTTTTGTTTGTTTTAATAAGGATTGCTTTCAAGGTGCATCTCTTCTGTCTTTTGTATGGTTGATTTTTTTTTTAACCCAAGTACTCAACTTTTCTCCACTTAAAAATATAGACAAATATTTTCTGAACATTGTGTAGCTAGTTAAATCCTTTAAGAAGGTTAAAATAAATTCATATAAAAGAGGCCTTGATTCACAGTGTATTCTGTGTGGGTTTGTGTCAGGCAATTAAAAAAGAAATTTTAGGTAGCAAATTTCATTTATTTAATAGATTGGTACATCTTGGTCAGGCACTACCTATGGATAGTAAGCTGGATTCATAATTGAAAAGGAGGAGCAGGTTGTGTTTAGTCACATTTAGGAAATTTCACAGTGCTTTTAATGATCCTAAGTTACTTCCTGCTATTAAAAATGCACCTCTTTAAAAATCAGAATTCTTCCCGGTGATTCTATATGACTGAATCATGTAATTTTCAGAAGAATTATAATGGTGGTTGACCAAAAAGACAATCGAAAGGTACATAGCGGATACAGCTCAAGAATGTCTTATGTGTGAGAAGTAGTATAAAAGACATTGTCAAGGACAGACTGACTGGAAAAGGAGGGGTGAAGGTCGTTTAATAAGAGGGAAGGATAAAAGATGAATGACCTCAGCACTGTCCTGGTAATCAACCAAGAAGCACTTATTAAATGCCCATGCACTATCTTGGGCACTGGCAGTACAAATACTTGAGGACTCAAGGAGCTTATATTCTTTTAGGAGAAACAACACATATGTAAATTAGTAAATAGAAATTACATAAAAAGTAAAAATCTATTGAGTGGGTAGGATTATAGTCACTTAGGGGTAAAGAATTGAGATAGGTATCATATGGATTATGTCCCTTAAATTGAGTCTTTGGGGAAAGGAGGGATTCAAAGAGGTGAAGAGGGAGTGTGTTCCTGGCATGGGAGAGAAGCTATATAAAGACTTAAAGATGGGAGCAAGAAAGTAGTTTATGGGGAAAATGGTAAATAGTCCAGTCTGGATGGAATGTTGTATATGTAAATGAGAGTAACATGCAGTGAACCTGGAAATGTGTCTGGAGTCAGATTTTGGAGAGTATTAAATGTTTAACAGAAGAATTTGTACTTAGCACAGCATCTGCTACATGGTAGGTACTTAACAAATGCTAGCTGATTAACTGATTGACCTGTTTTAGAGGCAAAAGGGGACCAGTTGAGCAAGGAGTCATAAGGTCAAATCTACTTTAGGAATATCACTTTAAAAACTTTATGAAGGGTACATTGGAGAAGGGAGACAACTGAATGTAGAGGGGCCAATTAGGAGGCTGCTTCCATAGTCAAGAGAAGAGGGGATGGGGACCTGAACCGGAGTGGCAACCACGTGAGTGGATACAGGACATTTTGTAATGATAAAACCAACAAGATTTTGCAATTAATTGAATACAAGGTTGTAATGCCAATGTAATACCCTTATTAGCTGCTCTGAATATGCATGTATATTTCCAGGATAAATTTGCAAAATATAAATAACTTTCTTCCTCAGAGGCAAAGCCAAAGTTATTTATTCAGATACCAGAAACCCAATTTTACCGTGGTAACAAAGAAGTTTACACACATCACCAATCCAAGGAGTACCAACATCCCCAAGTCTTTCCTCTATTAGGTCTCCCCACAAACAAGCTCCCCGCCAGATGCTTCCCTCTCTCACTCACACTAGCTGCTCTGCCTCAGCTCTGCTTTGCTGTCTCCCAGCTCTGTCTCACTCTCACTTCCTGCTCCACCTGTTTGGCAAGCCCTCCCACCATGGGCTTCATGTGACTCAGGTTCCATCACAGCAGTTAGCTGGGCACAGGCTGAGAGCAGGTCACATAGGCCTATTAATGGGAGAAAAAGATCTTCCCATTCCAACATTACAGAGGAAGTAGCAAAGGTTGAGAACCTATGTGATTGGAAGGATTTTCAACAGAAATAGGGAATTTAGGAAGCCCCAGACCTCAGTCCTAGAGGAGGTAAATCTTCCAGCAAGTTGGGTGGACCCTTAATTAAATATCAACAGAAAGACATAACCCTAAATTATACAGAATGAGCAAGCATGGATAGATTGTGATTTGTGCCAATATATGCATTTTAATGAAGTTACAGATTCATTGGGGTATAATTAAATTTAAATCTTCTGTATTCTTATTTAAACAAATAGAAAATTCCAGACTGGGAGTGATCAGCCTCTAAAGGCAAATCCAGAAGAAAGCATAAGTAAAATGTTAAGTTTGGGGCAGAAAGAGGAAGATACTTCATTTAAAAGCAGACCAGAATTCACAAAACAGTTTCCCTTGTAGAAAAGCCTTAAGAGCTGGTGGAGATCTCTAAGAGTGGTACAAAGAGCAGCAGCTAAACTTGTGCCAATTTGTGAAAATGCCTCCTACAATTGGAGAAAGGTACCTGTGAACTCTTGCATAGGAAAAATAGCATTTGTCAGAGAAAAATGCTAAGGTTTTCACAGGCTCCCTCTGGGAATTTTTTCTTTCACTTGTTATTTTTGTCCTTTTGAAATTACTTATTCATTTTTGAATCATACTTGCATATTTTTCCTTGAATCCAAACTGATGGAATAGACTTTTATCTTTTTTTCCTATTGTCAGACTGTTATCACTGGGGTCTGATCAGACCATGTAGACAATGTAGTCACAGAGGAAACCTTAATTTAAAAAGTTTTTTTTTTCTTTTTACTCTTAAAGTGGGAAAAAATGAAGGTGATGAAGGTAAAATATATAACATATTTTATTGGTGTGAAATCAAACTTTTTGTTAAAGCTATTCCTTTTGCTGGGTGTATATTTTGACCATTAATAATAATAAGTTAAACTTGTAATGGGCCTTTTGCCTTTTGAAGCACTTTCATAGCATTTGCAGGGGTATAGAGTTACAATCCACTTACTGGATTGTAGTAAGCAGGCAGCTGGGTGGTGCAGCAGATAGAGCACTAGTGCAGGGGTCAGGAAGACCTGAGTTCAAATCTCACCTCAGACACTTGACACTCACTAGCTGGGTGACCTTGGGCAAGTCACTTATCCCCAAATGCCTCATCCTGGATTATCTCCAGTCATCCTGATGAATATCTGGGCACTGGATTCAGATGGCTCTGGAGGAGAAGTGAGGCTTGTGTCCTATATGGCTCTCTCTCACTCAAAACAAAGTCAAGTGCAAGTCATGTCATCATTTCTCCAATGGCACAGTCTTCTTCAGCAACTAAGGATGATCACACACCCCCATGCTCTGATTTCTGTAC
The DNA here is from genome assembly GCA_023548195.1 of Bettongia penicillata ogilbyi. NCBI lineage: Eukaryota > Metazoa > Chordata > Mammalia > Diprotodontia > Potoroidae > Bettongia > Bettongia penicillata. Next base: position 268,261 of record JAJHZJ010000276.1, read on the forward strand.
ACCTGGTATGTAAAATCTATTCCTCATCCCCAACTGCCCTCTTTTTTACTCCCATTAACCTCAATCCAGCCTCTCTGTCTTCTTCATAGCCTTCCCCCCATATCCCTCTCCAAATCTAGCCATGCTTTGCACTGGGGCCTGTACAATGTCTGCTTCATAATCAACAATCTTTCTCTTATCTTAATCCTTCTTTCTCATTCCTTCCACTTTCCAGCACTTACTGAGACTTGGCTCCTTCCCTCCCATCTTCTACTACTCTTTCCAACACTGATTGCAATTTCTCTCATTCTCTCAACTCATTGGTCTTGGTGGGAAAGTTGGGATAATCCTTGATCCCCATTGCCACTTCCAGATTTTCCCTTGACCATCATCACTTATCATACTGGCTCTTCCTTTGTGATCCATAGTATTCAAATTTATCACTAAATCCACCATTACCTATTGATACCCAGACTGTTCTTCTTTCCTTGGTGAATTTAGTACCTGGCTTACAGTTTTTCTCTCTACCTCAATTCTCTTCCTCACACTGTATACATATTAATGTTCCCTTTAATACCTTTACTTACCAATTTCTCAATCCTTTCAATTTCCATGACCTACTCTTCACTCTACTTGAGCTACACACAGATACCCTGAGTTTGCCATCACCCACAAATGTTCCATTTCTTTGTTCATGAACACCAAACTTTCCTTATATCATAATCTTTTATTATTTCATCTTTCCTTATGCCTTACAATCCATTACTTTGCTATTTATCTTCACTGTCACTTCCATTACTTCCATCCTGTTTGAGAGAGATGTCTTTCCAATATGTCGAATATGTCTTTATTCAGCCATAATCTCTCTCTTGAGTTCCATTCCCACATCAGTAACAGCTTTTTGAACATCTCACATGAGACATAGTGTGAGCAACTCAAACCCAACATGTTCAAAACAGAGCTCGTCGTCTTTTCTCCTAATATCTTTTCATCTTCTGAACTTCTCTATTGCTGTTGAGGGTACAATCATCCTCCTCTTCATGCAGGCTTGGAACATTGGTGTCGTTCTCAATTCTTCACTCTCAATCAATCTACTGCTAAATCTATCTCTTTTACTTTCCTATAGTCCTATAAGTCCTCTGTTCTGCACTCACACAGCCATTATCACCTCTTGCCTAGGCTATTACAAAATTCCTATTTGGTGTCCCTGTCTCAAGAGTGTCCTCACGACAATCCGTACTGGTCTGAGCTGTCAAAGTGATTTTCCCAAAGTGCTCGTGTCATCCTCTACTCAATAAAAAATGTTTTCCTATTATCTCTAGAATCAAATATAAATTCATCAGTCTGTTATTTAAAGTTCTTAATAACCTGACCTTTTCCCACCTTTCCAGTCTTCTTAGATGTTACCCTCCTCCACACCTATGATCCTAATATGATCCAAATGGTCTACTCACCGTTCCTCACACATGACACTCCATCTTCCTTCTGCCTTCAAGCCTTAGAACTGGCAATTCTAGCAAATTTTCACTTCTTACTTCTGCTTTTTAGTTTCCCTGGTTTTCTTTAAGTTTTAACTAAAATCTCACCTTACGTAGGAGGCTTTTCCTAGCTCTGCTAGATACTAGCAACTAGTAGTATTTTCTCTTTTGAGATTACCTTCCACTTCGTATGTAGCTTGTATCTACTTAGTTACTTCTATATTGCTTCCCCCATTAGAATGTGAGCTCTTTGAAGATACTTGTTTACCAAGCACATAGCAAAGTCTGGCATGTAGTAAACACGCAAATGCTTTTTGTGTTTTTGTTCAGTCATTTCAGGCATGTCTGATTCTCTGGGGTTCTTCAAACCCATTTGAGGGTTTCTTGACAAAGATATTGGAGTGGTTTGCCATTTCCTTCTGTAGTTCATTTACTGATGAGGAAACCTGAGGCAAACCAGGTTAAATGACTGTGAGAGCTAGTAAATGTCTCAGATTTGAACTCAGGTTTGAGTCACGCAAACTCCAGGCTTGGCACTCTATCTACTCTGCCACCTAGATGCCCACTTAGCATGTAGGATGTGCTATATAAATGCTCATCCCCTTTCTTTCCCTTCCCCTTATTCTTTTTTTTAAATCGTTTGGCCCTTAACAAAGCTTTTAAAGATGAAACCCTTTCTTTTATCCTTAGTGTTCATCCCCAACCTTAATTCCTTCTGAGTTCTAGGTATTCCTGACCACATTCTTAACAGCACGGTGTCTCTCTTTTGTACTTACCCTCAGTTCTCCTAATTCTATTTATGGCATCTTTTTAAAATCCAAGTGAGTTGATTAACTTCTGTATTCATTTATATCTCAAGGATCAAATAAGTCAACATACATAAAACTCATTGGAAACCTTAAAGTATATATAAATGCTAGTTACTATCAGCTATTAGCATCATCATTATCCCTTTCTCTCCTTTTCTTCCTCATCAGAATCCTTGTTATTTCTGTCATCAGAATTTTGTTAAAAGACTATCATATTCTTCCTAGTCTGACTTTGACTGTAGCATTTTAGACAATAGAATCTGGCCTACCCTTTTCCCCAGACTTTTTGGATTCTGCTGTATCAGTACATCATTTCACCCCAAGATTCCCATTCCCTCTACTTCAGAAAACAATTTATGGTTTTTGTCCAGAATCAGGTGTAGAATAAGTCTGCCTCGTCACTCTCGCTTTTTTAAAGAATGTTGCTGTCATTATGGAAAGTCAAGAATTTACTAGTTATTCTACTCTACTTTGGCAGCTAAGTGGTCCAATGGGCACTGGGCTTGGAATAAGGAAGACTCATCTTCATGAGTGCAAATCCAGCTGGAGACACTAGTTGTGTGACCCTGGGCAAGTAACTTAACCCTGTTTGCCTCAGTTCCTCATCTATAAAATGAATTGAAGAAGTAAATGGCAAACTGCTCCAGTGTCTTTGCCAAGAAATCCCTAAATGGGGTCACGAAGAGTTGGATACAACTGAAATGACTCAAGAACAACAACCTACTACTACCACACCCCCACGTACTACCACTACTCTACTCTACTTTTACCATGAGACAGTACCAGCAGATGTCTGGATAGTTGAAATTCACTCTTATTATTAGATCTTTGTGCCAGATTTAGATCCTATTTCCTTTTCTCATAATTTGCTTCCTCTACCTGCCTGGGTGATCGATTGTCCCTGAGCCAATGTTGACTTTGGTTCATGGATTTCCTCACATGAGTGTATCATTTTGGGTATTCACTGTTAATCCACTGTCCTTTGAGGAGAAGTGAGGCTGGTGACCTGCACAGCCCTCCCTCACTCAAAACAAAGTCAAGTGCAAGTCATGTCATCATTTCTCTGATGGCATGGTCTTCTTTGGCAACAAAGGATGAACACGCTATCCTTTGATCAGTTCCCTTTTCATAAAATATGTCTCTTCATATCCCTGAGTTTCATCTCACCAAGTTCAACTTTAGAGTTGAAAGAAAACTTGGTAACTGTCTACTCTAACTCATTACCCCCCCAAAAAAATTCCTTCTTTAATATACCCAACAAGTGATCCTCTTATTCATTGGTCATACTCTATATTTGAATATATTGACACCCAAGGCCATACAGAGGTGTTATTACCACCCCTAGATATTATCTTCTATGAATTCCTAAGTCATACTTAAATTCTCTGTGCTGTCTAACTTGGTATATTGACTTGGCTGTAATTTCCTCCCTTCTCTATTTTCATTTTAAAGCTTTTAATCAGATTTTTAAGGCAAAATTTTGTGATATTTTCCACATAGCCTTTTCAGAAAATCCAATCGGTACAGTAGGAAGTCATCATTTTTTATCAATAGATCTAAGAAGGGCACCACTCTCTTACTCTTAGGTTCCCAGTATGTAGTATATAAAAATCAGAAGGGCCTGAGTTTCTAGACTGGTACTTCATTAAATCCATTATATTAACAGTGGCAAAACAATAATATTAGGAAAAGGAAGAACCAGGAAATAGGGTAAGAACTCTTTGTGGTGGAACAATGAGGCTCCAAGTTTTCCTTGTGTGTCTGGGTTTTTTTTCCCCCTGTTCTCTATGTGTCCTTGGGAAAGTCATGCTTCAGGTTATACTGGAGACTACTTGAGGTCTTAAAAACAGAGAATAGCAAAGAGGGGAGTGAGGAACATTCTCTTATAAGGATAACAACTATGTTCTTGATAGCATCTTATGAACCCTTCCCTGTTTTTTCAGACATAGCTTTATAACTATATCAGAGTTTATGAAGTCTTAAGATTTGGAATCATTCCCCATTCCTTCACTATTAACCCCCACCCATTACTAGTCAAATCATTTCATTTCTACTTCTAAAACATCTTTTATACAGTCTTTCATCTATTGCTTCTTTTCTATTCTGACTTCAATCTCTCCATTGGTATTTCCACATATCCTTCTCAAGGAAGCCAGAGAGTTCATCTGTGGAGTAGAGAGTCAGCATCTGTGTCAAGAGATCTAAGAAAGGCACCGGTGTCTCTCTTAGTCTTGCATATGGTCTTTTCTTTTTCTAGTCCATCCCTCATGCAGCAGCAGGAAGGATGATTAGCTGAGTAATTAACATTGTTGTCATTCAGTTGTGTCCTACTCTTCATGAGCCTATTATAGAGTTTTCTTGGCATAGATATTGGAGTGATTTGCATTTCCTTTTCCAGTCCATGGAGGCAAAAAAGTGACTTGCCTAAGGATACATGACCAGTATCTGACACCAGGTTTGAACCCAGGTTTGAACCCTGGTCTTCCTAACTCCAGTTCCAGCACTCAGTCCACCGAGCCATCTACTTGCCTCTTACCTGAGTAATACCTTTTTTTTGACTTTTGATTTTAATTTACTTTTACCTCTTTTCTCTCCTACCCCTCCCCTTCATTAGAAAAAAGAAAAACAAAACCTTTGTAACAAATAGCCATAGTTGCATAAGCCAAAAATTCCCCCATTGGCCATGTCCGCATCTCTGTTAGGAGATGGCTAGCATGCTTCATCAGCAGTCCTCCAGAATGTTGGTTCATCATTGCGTGTATTAGAATTGTTAAGTCTCAGCCATCTTTCCAATTTGCAGGTCAGAGCATGGCACTCTTTTTTTTTCAGTGATTTCTCATTCCTATAAAATAATGTTTATCTTCCATCCCCCAGCAATTTAGACACTTTAAAATCTTTGTTTCAGTCTAACTTTCATGCCTTATCACATACTGTTCACGTCAGGTATTTTTTTAATAGCTAAGTTGTATTTCTCATTGTCTCATATTCGCTTCTTGCCCTGTCTCTTTTTTATCCTTTTGTTTACCATATCTCCAAACCTAGGATTATATCATAAAACATATTAAAAACTGTGACATAATAAAGTAGTTCATAATAAATATGTAACACTATAGTGATAAGAACTTCCTTCATAGTCACCCTGTGATTTAGGTAATACTATCCAACGTAAGGGGCAGCTAGGTGAAGCAGTAGATAGAGGAGCAGGCCTGAAGTCTGGAAGACCTGAGTTCAAAACCAGCCTCGGATACATATTAGCTGTTTGACCCTGAACAAGTCATGTAACCCTGTTTGCCTCAGTTTCCTCATCTTTAAAATGATCTGGGGAAGGAATGGCAGACTCCTCCAGTATCTTTGCCAAGAGAACTCGAAATAGGATCATGAAGAGTCAGAAGTGACTGAAAATGACTGTACGGTAAGAACAACCACAAAATTCAGCCTAAAACAGACTTTAATCGTGGAACCTTCAGGTACTGTAGTAAACTTGTAAAGGAAATCTCTTTAAGAAAGTAGGCTGGCTACCTGATGGAATTCAAATCCCAACAGGCAAGGGGCTGACTTATACATAGCTGTGCTGGTATAAGACCTCATCTGGAAAAAGTAATATAATTTTTTTTCAATTAACAAAAACCCATTTTCTCACCTTCTCCTTCACCCCCATCCCACTTCCCATTGAGGAGAAAAGGAAAAAAGAAATCCCTTGTAATAAATATGAATTGTCAAGATTAATTTGGAATGGAAAATTTCCTACATTAGTCATGTTCCAAAAACACTTGTCTCTTTCTTGGTGCAAGATCTCTGAGAAGTCAAAGAGATCAGTCACTCGTAACTGTTGTATGATGAGTTGCAGTACCCACTTACCTTTGTATATTAGAGGACTATGCTGTTACTGAATGGTAACCTGGCTGACTGTAACAGCAAGCACCCCAGCATACACAGGAGGGCCTGCTGCATAGGTTCTTAGATCTGCTTTTCTAAGGAAAGCAACCTTAAAAGGGGTAAACAATCTTACTTCAATCAAGCACATACATCATTCACTTAGTTCAGGGGGAAAAGTCAGCACCCTAAAGTTCAGAGAAAAAAATACAAGTAGAAATTATAAACAGAAATGTCAACAGATAGACCTTCCAACTGTCTGACCATAGATGATACATACATTGTTACCAGAAAGAGAAGCACCAACATGTGGGTTTTCAAAGTCAGGGGGCTCCTTAACGACTACCCAAAGTCTCATCTGGACTAATCACACAAACACTTTTCCAGTGATTTGAACCCCAAAGCAAAACCTCACCTAAGAGTATATATACATTTTTCAGAGCCAGAGGGCACAACCCTTTATGACCCAGGGTCTGCCGTCATACAACACAAGCCTCCCCTAATGAAGCTTCCCTTAATAGCTGCACCTGAGATCTATTACTGGGTGGGAGAGATTTTTTTATTCCCATTGCACTGACACAAGACATGGTTTGAGACATAACTAGCATAGAGCTAGCATGGTTATATCACAGAGGATTGATATGTGGTAGTAACAGAAGGTACTTCATCCTTGAGAGGAGACTTCTTGGCCATTGCTACAGGCCAGTCCCTGAGCCTTGCCTGCTGGTGGCTCATACTGCCATTACCCTAATAAAAATAATAATAAATATGACAAAGAGCTAACAAGTTCTCAACTGTGCTAAGCACTTTATGATTATTTTCCCATTTGATCCTCACCAATGCTGGGAGATAGGTGTATTATAATCCCCATTTCTTTTACAGATGAGGAAACTGAGGCAAACAGAAATTAAATAACCTACTCACTTGGTCACACAGCTTGTGTTTGAGGTCAGATTTGAGCTCAATTATTTCAGACTCCAGTCCCAGCTCTCTGTCCACTGTGCCACCTAGCTGCCTTTCCTTTCCTTGGGTAACTATATCCCTGTCCTTGATGCCTACCTCTTCCTCATCTACTCCCTACCCTCTTCCCCACTCTATGCTAGTGATAGAGCGCTGAACTTGAAGTGGAGTAGACCAAGTCAGATTCTGCTTCAGACATTTAATAGCTGTGGGATCATGGTCAACCTCTCTCAACCTCAGTTTCCTCAACTGCAAAATAAGGATAATTATAGTACCTACCTCACCGATCAAATGAGATAATAACAAAATGAAATAACACTTACGTAACTATTAGCAAGGTTTACAAAATACTTTATATATGCATCATAGGTAAGGGCTTTTCAAACTCAATGTGCTTACTAGACTGCTAGGTTCATTCGTATGATTTCCCTTTAAACTTCCTGTCTAGGAGATTTCATTGGTGAGATGTAGATACAACTAATGGGCTCAGGTTGGAATTTATGATCCAATAGAAAATGGGTCCATTTGCTGGCCCCCATCTTACTGAAATAATTTCTTATTATTAACCCTTATCGTGCATGGACTTGTTTGCAGCTAATCCTGCCTTTTAGTTTATCATGCACTATTCTCCCCTCTGCTACACACACTTTTTCTCCAACTGAAATCCCTTTCCAACTCCCCGCAACCCCAGACCCCAAAGTCTTCTTTCAAGTTCTCCATTAAAGTCTTCATTATGGTTTGGGGGTTACTTGAGAATATTCGAATTGGGAAGAAAACTCAGAGTCTAGTCTAACCCAAACCTGAATAACAGTCACTTTAACCACATGCCTAATGACGAGTCATTAAGCCTTTGCTGGAGGACTTACAGGGACAGATAGCTCACTACATCCAGAGATAGCCATTCCTCCCTTTTAAGCCTAAACCAAGCTTTCTGTATGTAATTTCTACCTGTTGCTCCTATTTCTGATCTCTAGGACTGAGCAGAAGTTAAATCCTTCCATGTGATAAAATGACCTCTCACCTGAACTCTTCCTTCCTTTAGAATTTGAGAACTTAGGTTCAAATCCCATCATTGCCACTTGCTAACTTTTTGGCCTTACTCTATCAGTCCCTCCCCTCTCCACTTCTACTAGCACTTCTCTTGACCCCAAAGAAAATATTCTTTGTTATATCTCCAGTCATAAGATAATGTTTGTAAAGTGATTAGTGTAGTGCCTGGCACCTGTTAGACACTATGTAAATGCTTATTCTCTCCTCCCTCCTCCCATCTCTATTCCCACATCACCTCCGGTAGTGTTCTGCTTATGGTGGATACTCACTGAATGTTACTGATTTGAAATTCTCAACAGTTCAAAGCAAATAAAGGTAAAGCTAATGAAGATGAGTTGCAGTTTCCTGCCCCTGCTCTCCCTCAGTTTCCCTCGGCAGAAGTTCAAGAGGCAAGAGTCCAGGTGGGGGGTCCATTATCATTCTAAACAAAATCAATTTCATATGCCAAGGACAGGAAAATGTGAATAGCTAATGTGTTAGACTCGTATCATTTTCTTTTACCAGGATTTTGTTTCTCATTTCATAAACATTGATCGCTTTTCTGTATCACCTGCGAAGTGTTTTCTTAGCTCTTACCATGTGTGGACATGGCTGACATTTATCCTTTTGTTTCTGTCAGGCTTTGTGGAGCTCAGTCTGTATGACCAAGTGAGGCTTTTGGAAAGCTGCTGGATGGAAGTGTTAATGGTGGGGCTGATGTGGCGATCAATTGATCATCCTGGCAAGCTCATCTTTGCACCAGACCTTGTTCTGGACAGGTGAGAAAAATATAAATTGACTCTTCTGATTTAGATCCTTCTACAGCACTTAGCAAAAGAAAACCTGGCTACTAGTCTTGCAATTAAAATCTCACACCTGAAAGTGCAATTAGATGATGTTAATGTCATAAGCTCCTTCACTGGGTCAAGAACTCCAAACTCAGAGAACTTTGTCACAAGTTTCCAAAAAACCAAATGGATCTTTTTTTAAAAAAAATCATGTTATTAGATTACATAATAATATAATGGCTAAGTTTTCCAAAATTTGGCCAATGGTGTATTAAACATAAAAGTCAATTACATTTTGTGAAATACGTGGTTGCTCAACTGTTTGAGTCCATTCATTTTTTTCTATATTAAATATTGTTTTCAACTTATACTTCCCATAAAAGTCACTGCTTATTCTTTCCAATCGCTGCTTAATTACCATAGACTGGTTGAATTTGGGGGTGACAGGGAGAGTGGAAAAAGGCTTGAGTTGCCTGGTTACTCAGGCATTGTTTTGGGAAAATTATGGTTGTTTTATGATTAAAAATACTAATGATAAGCATTTAGAGGTTGATTTGTGCACCTTGAAATGCAGTTACCTGAATATTCAATGTATAAGTCAAGCTCTCTTTTTTTTGTTATTGTTAAGAATAATTATTACAAACACCCCAAGGTTAAAATACAGAATTTGGCAGATTTATAGAATCCTAGAATTTTAGAGCTGAAAGTATCCTTTGAAATCACTTAGTACAGTTCCTTATTTTGTAGATGGGGAATCTGAGACCCACAGAGGTTAAGTGACTTGTTCAGTGTCATGTAACTTCTTAATACTGGGTGATAGGATGGTGTACTAGAAATCACTGGCACTAAACACCGAAGACAAATTTTTTAAAATTCAATTTTATCTTGTTTTCACAAAAATCTACATTCTCTCCCCCAACCCCTGCCAGAAAGCAGGAAAAACAAAACCTCTATTACAAACGTGTATAGCAAAGCAAATTCCCACATTAGCCATGTCCGAAAAAGAAAGTCTCAATTTGTATTCAGAATGCATCATCTCTCTATTAGGAGATGGGAAGCATGGTTTGTTATGAGTCCTCTATAACCGTGGTTGGTCATTGTGTTGAGAAGAATCAAGAAAAATAAGTCTGATTCCAGTGCTGGTCACATGCTAGCTATGGGACCCTAAGCAAATCACTACTTTTTCTGTGTCTCAGTTTCCTAATCATTAAATGGGGATAATAATATTTGTACTACCTACCTCATAGAATTATTATGAGGAAAACCCTTTCCCAGACTTAAAAGACTACATGAAAATGAGTTTATAGCAGTAATAGCAGATCCTAGAATAGGACTTAGGTCTTCTGTCTCCCAGTGCATTGACCTTACCATGATACCACTCTGTGTTTGGTAAGTTGGTGTTCAATGGGCATCTTTTATTACATAGACTCTAAATATATGAATTACCACAGTACACTAGGAGAAAAGAAAGATCCTGATGGAATCTATTGGAAACATTTTTTTCTAACTATCCTGCCCATGTTGAATAGTGGCATCCTGGTGTATCTAAGTCATCTATGACCTGATTAGCATAGAGCTAAATATAAATGACATTATTTAATGTAGCTAGATTCCCGGTCTCCATACTTTTAGTTCAATCAAGTCCTCAGTCGCATAGATGGGAAATTTCACTGATTCATGCATAAACACTTTATGCTGAATGACTAGTGTTTCCATCTATGAAGTATTTTGCTACTGTAACTTCACAGTTATAGTGTTTATAAACATAGCCTTGTACAAAGAATGCATTCTAGGTATAAGTAACATATGGAATGATGCCAATCACTGCTCAGTTTTTAGCACCACCATTAGAGCTCTGTATAAATTCTACAAAGTAGGTGGGTTGTCTTGCTTGCCCACATCTCTCCAATACCTTCCTAGTATTCCTTTCCCCCAAGACACTTCCCAGGCTCATATGCTGCACCCCCCACCCCATGCCCCAGCTGTCCAAAGCCTCCCACACAAACATTTTGATTAAGTCTTCCCTCCCCTTCCCTCCCATTCTCAGGACTGTAATCACACTAGGGCTTTGGAGACATTGGTACATTTGAGGGGTGTCCACATCCTAACTGGAAGTTCCCTGTCATCCTTTTCACTGTCCCCTTCAGAAGCCCCTTGTTTCCTATTAATGCATCACCTTGTGACATAGTATCATGTGATGTGGCCCTTTTCTCTATTGCATCTGTATTGGAGGCAACTTGAATGCCACCACTTAGTGTAGGTTCAACATTGGAATGAAACAAAGTACTCATAAGTCATTTCATTCCAATATTTAACCTGAACAGAGAGTGATAGCATTGAGAATGAGATACCTGCAAATTAGGGCATCTTGGTGGCACGCTGGGTTTAGAATCAGAAGACTTATTGTCATCCATCAGCCTCAGACACTTACTAGTCATATGACCCTGAACAAGTCACTTACCCCTGTTTGCCTCCCTTTCTTATTTACAAAATGAACTAGAAAAGGAAATGGCAAACCACTCTAGTATCTTTGCCAAGAAAACTCCAAATGAGGTCACAATAAGTCGGACGCAACTGAAATGACTCAGCAGCAATCTGTATGTAAGTCATTGAACAGTTAACAGAAAGGAGGCTCACTTTGCCCTAATACAGCAAGGATACACCACAAAAGTACAGGGACACTTTGCATGTTGGACTCTGACCACCTCCCCTCCCCTCCCCTCTTCTCTTTATGAAATGCGTCTGGTTATCAGGACCGATGTAGGGGAAACAGGTGACTTGAGTGGTCTTCAGAAATCCACTAAGTCAGGAGGACTGACTGCATGCTCATAGGTGACTAGGAAGTCATTTCGAAGGAAACAGAGGTCCTGGGGACTGCTTTACCTCTTGTAGTCCTTGTCTCAGGAAGGAGGGAGAAGGGTGAATCTAACCCATATTGTGCGGAACTGCTTGTAGACATTATCCTGTTACAGTCTCGGTTAGGAGAAGGGTGGGTCCTAGGCAAAACTGCAACAGAATTCGTTGCCTAGTTGCCTGCCTTCAGCAGGGAAAAGTAGGTAAAGAATGTGTTTCCCCTGCCACAGGGAGCCACCACAACATGTTAGAATCATAAGACAGGCTAGCCCAGGGGTGGAGAAATAACAGTTCAAGTCGTTATACCACAAGTTTTTAGTTGGAGTAAGAATACCCAAGTTTGACATCTCAGTCTGCCATTTATTTAGTTGTGTGATGCTGGATAAATTGATTCACTTCTCTGGGACTCATTTTTCTCATCTGCATAACGTGGCTGTTGTTCAGTTGTGTCTCACTCTTCATGACTAGGGTTTTCTTGGAAAAGATCCTGGATTAGATCACCATTTCCTTCTCCAGCTCATTTTACAGTTGAGGAAACTGGGGCCAGCCGGGTTAAGTGACTTACCCAGTAAATGTATGAGACCAGTTTTTAACTCGGGAAGAGGCATCTTCCTTACTCCAGGCCCAGCACTCTATCTACTGTACCACCTAGCTGCATAATGTGGGAACAGGACCAAATGATGACTAAGTACCATTCCTGTTTCATGTTTCTTGCTTTTAAATCCATATTACTTCTTCACACACACCCCCAAATCTATCTTCTTGTCTCATCCAGTCTAGAATTGCAGGAACTACCAACTAGTCTGTTCCCACTTTGATCTGATCTGCTGCATTTCCCACCTAGTACCATTTGAACTCCCTCCCCCATATTAATGCCAAACTTGGTGTGGGCACATGTTGAACGTAATTCACTGAAGCTAGAACTCTGGAGCTCAAGAGATCCACCAGCTTTAGTCTCTACAATAGCTGGGATCATAGGCATGTACTACACTGCCTAGCAAAATCCGTATTACTTTTGCTAAATATTTAGAAAATGCAGAATATTCAAATACCCTTGAAAATCATTGGGTTCTAGTGAAAAGAATGCTATTAGAATCAAAAGATCTTGGTTCAAATCCCATGATGGACACATGACTCATGTGATTCCGAGCAAGTCTTCGTTTACTCCATTGAAATATGAGGCTAAGGGAGAGAATTGAACTATATCATCTCTAAGGCCCCTTTAAGTGCTAAATTCGTGATTGTGTGGGTGTGGAGGGAGAATGCTGTTACCTTTGATGACTACTAAGAATTGTGTATGTATTCAAACAATACCTTGTGTAATTTCTGGTATGGGTTTTTTGATGAAGTTATAACAGTTGTGTTATTATCTTTTATAATTTGACTTTTAAGCCTGCATCCATATTTAGTACATCATTCTATCTCATGTTATAGAGAAAGTACATTCTTGTAAATGTGTATCTAAATCTGTGTATAAGATCCATTTTTTTTTAAAGGAAAGGAGTTTACTTTTCATAGAAAGAGAATTGTAAATTGCTTGGCAAGGTGGATAGACTTCCACAATCCTTTTTGTAAATACTGATTTTCAAATCAGGTTTACTTAACATAGGAGTTCACCTGTGTAGGTAATGACAAGCTTGCTTGAAGTTATAACTTGAAGCAACTTATAATGTCCTCCCTTTATGCTTGCTGAGGAGAAAGAAGAAATAGTGACTGAATCTGCTGAAGGGTGGACAGACAGGCCAGTCTCCTTAATTTCTGACAGGACAGTTTGTTCTGTTAGAGAAAAGAGGAGCCATGTATATTTATGAAGAGTCTACAGTGAGAACTGAGCTCCTCATTACCTACTTAATTACATCTAGAACTCTTTTTATTACACCCTGGGCTGTTTGAACCCCAGCAATGCAGTTTTTTAACTGGATGACCTTAGACACATCACTTAGAATTGTGCATTTAGAGCTGTAAGGGACCAAAAACATCATCTAATTCAATACCCTTATTTTATACCCAAGGAAAGTGGGGCTCAGGAAGTCAAATGATTTGCCCAAGATTCCATAAGTAGTAAGTAGTAGAACTAAAATTTGAACCCAGGTCATCTGATACAGAGAGTTAAGAATGTGTGTTTGTTTTAATATCCATTCCATCATCACCTTATGTTTTGCAACAGAATTATTATGAGCGCAATATCTAGGCAGTTGGGGCTGCAGAAGATAGAACTTTGGGCCTGGAGTCAGGAAGACCTGAGTTCAAATCCAGTCTCAGACACCTACTAGCTATGTGATCCAGAGCAAGTCACTTAACCTCTGTCTACCTCAGTTTCCTCAAATATAAATAGGGGTAACAATAGCACCTACTTTTCAGGGTTGTTATAAAGATTAATGATACAAATGTAAAAATGCTTAGTGCAGTGCCTGGAACATAGTAGGCACTACATAAATGCTTATTCTCTTCCCTCTTTCTTATATATCTATTCAGGTAAGTGAATATGTACAGTGAGACCTCCTAATAAATGCCAAGAGTGCATTTGCAATAGTAATTTTGTGTTATTTTTCCTTTAAGATAATCAGGTAACACTCTTGTCAATTATTTCATTTGTCCTCATTACATTTTTGTGTGGTGTCAGATCCTTGTGTATATTCCTTAATTTTTAAAAAACTGTCAAGCATTTTTTTCATTCCTCCCACATCCCTCACTGGGTGGGGGGGAAAGAGAAAGCTCTTGTAACACATAAGTTTGGTCAAGCAAAACATATTCCCACATTGGTCACATCCAAAAATATGTATCATTTTGTCTTTGATTGGAATAACTGTGTTAATCAAATGTGTTAACTGTGTTGAAATCATTGTGCTTATCAGAATTCTGAATCTTTCAGAATTGTTTGTTTTTATCATAATAGTGTTAGATTATGAATTGCTCTCCCGGTTCTGCTCACTTCATTCTGCTCATACCTTGTCAATGATGACCTGAAAAAATGAAATGACAAATGTTGGAAGGGCTACAAGAAAACAGGTATATCATTGGAGCAGCTGTGAATTGGTCATGCCATTCTGGAAAGCAATCTGCCCCAAATTGTGCATCTTTTCCCTCAGATTACCCCATCTAGGCCTATCCCTGAAAGAGATCAAGGCAAGAGGAAATGCTTTCTCAAGTTTTAAAGAGAGAACAATTCCAAAATGGAGAGAGGGAGAGTTTGATTAATTTCAGGCCCTGAGTGCCTATAGGAGTTTCTAGAAAGATTTTATTTGTAGGTGCAAAATAATGTACTCTCAAAGACTTCTCTTTCAGTATTTATTTGGCCATTGGTATTTTGTTCCATGGAAGTGCTGCCAGTGTCCACTAACAACCGTCCTACACCTTGAGACTAGTCTTATTCAGCATATGATCATATGGCACATCTATACAGAAGTGAACTCCCATCAGATCATTGGTCTGACTGGCATGTTGAGGTTAATCTTTTAGCATTCAGAGTTATGTTCTCCTTGCTTTAAGTTCAGTTCTCCTAATACAGGCCTAATTTCTTACTCACTGTTCATTATCAATCTGTAGTTGAGAATTAAAAGGAACAAATTCTACTAATTTTCTCTTTCAAAGGTCCTTATCCCAACTGTTTTGTGTGTTTAACCTTACATTAAAAATTTATTATAGGGTTGTTTTAGAGGTATTGTACGTTACCACCCCAATATTTCTCATTTGTTTGCCAGAAATGTGTTGGTTTTGAAAGCCTTGAAATGAGTAAAAGTATTCTAACCTTCCAACCCTTTAGAACGAAGTACTTAGGCATCATGTCTGCTGAAGAGGAAGTAATCAGACTTAGGATACACATGTTCTGAATGCTGTGCTACAGTATAAGGTGATAAGATGCCCGAGATAATAAAATACAGCAGGGCTTTGAAATAAATCCATGAAAAGTTTCTAATAGCATTGTGAAACAATGAACACTGAATGGGGAGACATGAGACTTGGATTCTAATTCCCATTTGATTACTTATTAGTTATGTGACCTTGAGCAAATCAGTTCACCTCCATGGTCATTATTGCCTTCACAGTAAAATTAAGGCAATGGACGAAGTTATTCTTTCCAGTAATCCAGGGGTGTCATTAACAACTTCGGGTATTCTGGAGAAAAAAAATCACAATTCTCTTCACACACACACCCAGTCTTTTAGGGGCGTAAGCAAAGATGGACTTCAAGGGAGCCCCACAACTCCTTATCTAGCCCCATATCCATTCCAAGATTTATTACGTATTCTTGTTCAGTGATTTCAGTCACATCTTACTCTCTGTAACCCCATTTTGTATTTTCTTGGCAAGGATACTGAAATGGTGGGCCATTTCTTTCCCTAACTCATTTTGCAGATGAAGAAACTGAGGCAAACAGGGTTAAGGGACTTCCCCAAAATCACACAGCTAGTAAGTATCTGAGACTGGATTTGAATTCTGGAAGGGGAATCTTCCTAACTGCCGGCTCAGAGCTGTCTCCACTGCACCACCTAGCTGCTCCTTTGTTGCCTAGAAAGCAGCCCCTAGGGAACTATCAAAAGAAAATTTCTACTCTTCCTCTAGGAGACGGGGTGGGAGAGTTGTCTTTGAGTCACTGTGGTGTAATGGGAAAAGTTGAAGTGAGGAGCAAAGTGCCTTCAAATCTTGTCTCTGACATTTACTAGCTATGCAAAAACTGATAATGTCTCAAAATCTCACTTACCTCATAAACTTGTTGTCAGAAAAGCCTTTTGTCAACTTTAAAGTGTTATATAAATGTGAAAAGTTGGAGTAAGTACGACTTCCAAAATATTAAAAGTCATCCAGAGAGGTTAGTTTGATAGATGTTGTATGAAGGGGATCTTTAATAGCCAAGATAATGATCATCCTCGGTCCCCTTTTGCCTTGGGCCTTGGGATTTTATGCATTGTAACTTCAAGAAAGCCTAGTGGTGGTATAACCAAGAGATTTTCTAGTACCATAGTGAACATTAATTCCTGACCAAGCAAATCAGAATGTCTCAGAAGTTGCCCCATAGGATTGGGGAAAGAGCCCTGTATTCGGTTCGTCTGTCCATAGCTTTTCTTTAGTAAGGCATTTAGAGTTAGAAGACCGTTTTTTCATGTCCTGACTCCAAATTCATTGCTCTTCTCACTGCAAAGCCTCCTGAAATGCTTTCCTGAAGAAAAGTTAAAGAAATAGCAATAGGGCTTTTTCCCCAGTCACAACAGAGAGGTATGACATTCTAAAAATTCCCTGGATCAGGCACCAATCTTAATGCTACTTATAATTTCTGTGACCTTGAGCAAGTTGCTTTTTGCTCTGGACCTTAGTTTCCTCATCTATCAAATGAGGAAGTGTTACACAAGATGGCCTACTTCGAAATCCTGTTCAACATTAACAAGACTGAAAGAAGTGAGGGGAAACTTTTTTTTCAGGAAGAAAAGGCACTATAGGCATGGATGTGAGCAAGGTTAACATTTTAGTTTTGTACTGCTAAATAAAATTTTACAAAGAAACTCCACCATCCATACCCTAAATTGCCAGCTATTATGGAGGGAATGGAAGGAAGGAAACAAACCTTTATTAAATGGCTAATATATGCCAGGCACTGTGCTAAAAACCTCGCCAATATGATCTAATTTTATCTTCACAACAGTCTTGGGAGGTACATAGCATTATTATTTCCATTTTACAGTTGAAAATAGTGAGTCAGACAGAAGTCACTTGCCCAGAGTCACATAATAAGTATCTGAGGTCACATTTGAACTCCAAACCA
Organism: Bettongia penicillata ogilbyi; assembly: GCA_023548195.1. Lineage (NCBI taxonomy): Eukaryota > Metazoa > Chordata > Mammalia > Diprotodontia > Potoroidae > Bettongia > Bettongia penicillata. The sequence continues at coordinate 285,788 of JAJHZJ010000276.1, forward strand.
AGCAGTCTATCCACTGTACTATTAGCTGCCTCTAGTGAAAGGGTTTCATAAAGTGTCCTTTTTGAAGACCTTCTCATCTCTAAACCCTGGATATGAGTGACAGAAACATCCCACAGAAATGGTTCCCTCATTTCCATACCTATTAGCCCTCCACTAGGGGCAATTAAATGGCATAGGAGAGAGAATGCCAGGCCTGGGGTTGGAAAGGCCTGAGTTCAAATCCAGCCTCAAACACTTACTAGCTGTGTGACCTTGGGCAAGTCATATAACCCTGTTTGCCTCTGTTTCCTCATCTGGAAAATGATCTGGAAAAGGAAACAGCAAACCACTCCAATATCTTTGCCAAGAAAACCCCAAATGGGCCCACAAAGAGCTGGACACAACTGAAATGACTGAACAAAAAAAAAAATGAGTTGCAAGTTTTCAAGAAAAAAAAAGGTCACACAGTATAATAATGTCTGCTTGTTAAATTAAACCTCGCTTTGTTCTGCTGTGCTTTAGTAATGTTATTGAGAGAACTGAGTGGTGAAAGTCAAGTCAACAGATATTTATTGAGCGCCAAATATGTTCCAGGTTCAGTGCTAAGCAATGGGGAGACAAAGAAAGGCAAAAATTCTGGTCCCTGCCATCAAGCAGCTCACAGGCAGATGCAGGAGACAACATGGAAAAAAATCTATGTTCAAACACTATATATACAAGGTAAATTGGAGGTGGTCTCAAAGGGAAGAAACCAGCATGAAGACAGACCAGCATAGACTTCTTGCAGAAAGTGCGGTTGTAACTGAGACTTGAAGTGAATCAGGGAAGTCAGAAGGCACAAATGAGGAAGGAGAGAATTCCAGGTATTGGGGACAGTCATAGAATTGTGTGAATTTTTCTAGAATGAGTCAAATTTCCTCAGGAAAACTCCTCTTTGTGAGTTCAAATCTGGCCTCAGACAGCTGTGTGATCCTGGGCAGTCACTAAACCCTGTTTGTCTCATTTCCCCATTTGTAAAATGAATTGTAGAAGGAGATGGCAAACCCCTACATTATCTTTGCTAAAAAACAAAAAACAAAAAACCCAACCCATATAGTCAGATACAACTGAAAAATGATTCAAAACAACAAAAGGATGAGAATGTCCAATCTGGTTTGTCTGCTTCTCAGACCATTCAAAAGTTATGCTCATGGAGAACTATTTCTTATAAACTGGAAAAGTTTCTTGCATGAATCTAATAATGTTCAGAGGGACTCATAATCAGGAAAAAATTGACTTCCAGATGATTTTGGCTATAGCAACTCATGAAGTCATCTACTTAAGGGTGGAGGGATTTTAATTTACATTGGTAGAAGGCATACTCCTGTCAGTGAAATAACATATCTTCTGAAGAACTGAAATGTATCTTAGGAATTATAATAAAATTCTGTCTTTATTACACAATTGCTATAAAACATATAATTTGAGAAATTTTTTCTGGTAGAGGTGATAATTTTCTGGGCTCATGGTTTACATTTCTAAACTTGGTCAATTCATTTTCTTTTGTATTTGGGCCTATTTTTCAAAGCTGGCCTAGTTTAGAAATTCAGATCACACAGAGAGTTGCCCTCCCCTGCTCCGGACTCTAAGGCTCATACAGAGGTAACTGGTTCATGTAAGGGCTAATTCTCAACTTTGACCTCACCAATGTCTTTTCTAACCAATTAAGATGATTAGGCCAGATATATTTACAAGAATATATTTAAAAGATCATACTTGGCTTTTATCTGAGTGACTCAAAGCACAAATCAAAGGGAAAAACTAAGGTCTGCCATTTTAGATTTCAGTGACAAGGAGAAATGACAGAATGTTAAAATTGGAAGGAAGAGTGTAAAGGGAGATAGGACTAGGACCCTTGGAGGTGAGGGTCTATGCCATAGGAAAATTGCTTAAACAAACTATTAATGTTTAACTTGGAGAAGAGGAGACTGGAGGGGGTAGGAAAGGAAGGAGGAAATATTTCCTCTGAAATTATCTCCAACTTATCCTGTATATGTGGTGCTTGTAATAGTTTTGTTTTTTTTTTTGCATATTATCAAAATGTAAGCTCCTTGAGGGTAGAACGGTTTTTGCCTGGCACATAGTAGATGCTTAATAAATGTTTGTTGTTGATGTGATAGCTGTTTTCATGTATTTGAGAAGGGCTGTCATACAGGAGAGGTTATGCATTCTGTTTGGCCCCTGAGGGCTAAGAAAAAGCAGTAGATAGAAGTTGCAACAAAGAAAATTTAGGTTTCTCATAAGGAAAAACTTCTGAACAATCTGGACTGTCCCCAAATGGAGCAGGCTATATTGGGGAGATAGAAGTTTCTCTTGCACTGAAAGTCTTCAGGCACTGGTTGGATTACTACTTACTGGGTGTTTGTAGCTGGAATTCATTTTGAAGTACAAATGGGACTAGGAGATTTGTGAAGGTCCTTGCCAACTCTGAGATTCTGTGATAGCCCTTCCTTTCCACATGTGCACAAAGCTCCTCTAGTCCAGTCTTCTAATTTTACAGGTGAAACTACCTAAGCTCAGAAATGTGAAGCCACTTGCTTAATATTGCACTGCTATTAAGCAGTAAAGCAGGACTCGAATCCAGATCTCAGAGCAGAGTGGCAGAGTATATAACATGCTGACCTGGTAGAGAAGACCTCGGTTCAAATCCTATGTCATTCCTCTACTACTACTACCTCTACTACTATCATCACCACCACCACCAGCAGCAGCAAGAGCAGCTAACATTTATGTAGCACTTACTATGTACCAGGCATTTTTTAAAAATTAGATTTATTTTTTATTTATAGAATAAAACAAGCATTTCCATAGCATAGTACAATAAAAAGATGATTGCACATGAAACCGCAACTTCACAAAGTACAGCTTGGTATTCCTTTTAAATATACAATAATCTTGTAAATTTCCATCCCCCCACTTCAAAAATGGCTACCATTAGACACAAATAGGCATATATATACACATACGTATTATGTATGTGTGTGTATATGTACGTGTGTGTTTGTGTATAAAATTATCCTATACATCAATTTTCGGTTCTTTCATTGGATGTAAATAGCATCTTTCTTCATATGTCCTTTATAGTTGATTCAGGTATTTCTAATAATCAAAATGACTGAGGGCCTCCAGGGGCTGAAGTTTACTTTTACTTTATAAAGCACTTCACAATTATTGACTCATTTACTCCTCACAACAACACCAGGAGGTGAATGCTATCATTTCCCCATTTTACAGATGAGAAAACTGAAGCAAACAGTTTAAATGACTTGCCCAGAGTCACACTGGCTCTGAACTCAGGTCTTCTTGAATTCAAGTCAGGGGCTGTATCCACTGCACCACCATAACTTTAGACAAGTCACTTGACTTCTCTGATGCTCGGTTTTGTACTTTGTAAAATAGATGTGCAAATACTTCTAATGCTCACAATAGGTTTGTGAGGAGGCTTAAATTAAAATATTGCATATAAAGCATTTTACAATTTCTTAAGAATAATATAAATGTATGGTGGTGGTGATGGTATTTAATACTGCTGCTAATAATACTATATTTTGGCTCCAAGTCCATTGCCATTTATATTATATCATTCCCCGATTTCTTTTTTCCATGTCCATTCTATTGGTTCAGTTTTGGTATAACCTGGGTTTTGTTATTCATAGAGATATGGAGACTTCCATCAAACACAAAAGCGTTTAACTTATTTTTCTCAGGAAAAATAAATGCAATTAATTTCCTAACTAATTGAAATTTTATGTACAATTCCAGCTCTTCCAAATAGTTGTCTTCCCCTTCCCCATTAAAGGTTGTTAGAAAAGCATAGATTTGACGCTGAACCTACTCCCCTACTGATTCTGGTGCTGTTAAAAGAAATAAAAGTTATATGAAATGTGTTCAGTAACATTCCAAATGTTCTTTTGTAGGGATGAGGGCAAATGTGTCGAAGGGATTTTGGAAATCTTTGACATGCTCCTGGCAACGACTTCAAGGTTCCGAGAGCTGAAACTCCAACACAAGGAGTATCTCTGTGTCAAGGCTATGATTCTCCTGAATTCCAGTGAGTAAACACACAGCTGTGTTTAGTGTCTCTCCCCCAGAATGCATATTTCCAGAGTGAGAAGAATAGGACAACATCAAAATATATTTACTCTTATAAAAAGAACACTTTTTCAGTAATTCCTGACGTGCTAATGATTCAATGGATTTCTTTCTGGTTCTTATCAGTTCCTAATTATATAGCTAAATTGGTCTACAGTTCTGCTAAATCCAGCAAATGATGATCCCATGTTTAGGTGCTGGGAACGAGACTGAATTTAGATAAGATATTGTCTCTGGCTTCATTAATTTTGTATATACTTTATTCTTATATGACTATGTATTTTATGCTATCAATAGAATGTAAGAAGAAAATAATAATAGCTAGCATTTATGTAGCATAGTCAGGTTTTCAAAGTGCTTTACAAATATTATTTCAACCCCGGGAGGTAGGTGCTATTATTAGCTATTTTTCAGTCATTTTTCAATCATGTCTGACTCTTTGTGATGACATTTGTAGTTTTCTAGGTAAAGGTACTGGAGTGGTTTGCCATTTCCTTTTGCAGCTCATTTTACAGATGAAGAAACTGAGGCAAACAGGGTTAAAGTGACTTGCCTGAAGTGTCTGAGGCCAGATTTGAACTCAAGAAGTCTTCCTGGCTCTAGGTCTGGCACTCTGTCCACTTTACCACCTAGCAGCCCTAAGATATACAAAGCTTCCAGTAATAAGGATATAATATTCCCTCTGTATTCTATGATTATCAGACAACATTTGGAATATTGTGCTGAGTTCTGGGTACCATAGTTTAAGAAGAGCATTGGTAATTTGAAGCTTGTGTAGAGAAAGTGCAGCCTAAATAGTAAAGAATTTTGAGTCCATATCCTATAAGGAGTGGTTCAAGGGAGCTAGGCATGTTTAACCTAGGGAAGAGAATACTCAGGAGGAGACATGGTAACTGTCTTAAAGTAAAACTGAAGGACACTTATGGAAGATTTGTTCTATTTTGTCCCTCAGAGGAGAAACAGAAGCAACAGAAGTTACAAAGAGGCTGAATTAGGCTTGATGTTGGGGAAGACCTCTTAACAAGTAGGGCAGTTCAAAAGTATGATGGATTGTCATGCGAGGTCATTTGACAGGCATTGATTAAGAGCTCTACACCTGGCACAATGCAAAGTTTTGGGTAGAAGGATGGCAAAAATATTTTAGGCATAGGGCAGAGGGAGGGGCAATCAGTTTAAGCATAAAAATGGAAGATAGAATGGTGTGTTAAATGAACTGCAAATAGGTCAAGTATAGCAAGTTCACAGAGTGAATGGAGGAAAATTAGGGATTAGAAAACTGGAAAAGTTAGAGGCCAGGGAGGGGGTCTCAAGTAGAGACTGGATGACCACTTATCTTAGTTTACAGTGGAGACTCCTTTCAGGTATGAGTTGAATTAAACAACCCCCAACATCCCTTCCAACTCTCAAATTTGGGGATTCTGTGTACTTGGTAAATAACCTGATCCACTTTTTAATCCCAGGAGAACTTTTTAGAATCATCATGTACAAGCAACATATAATGCCTTTATGAATAGGATTCTACCTCTTTTATAATACTTTAGTCCCAGAAAATGTCCAGAGACATTTTTATGTATTTTTTGTGTATGTATATAGGTATTTTCATGTATGTATGTATGTATGTAAATATATTTATTAAGAATTCTTATATGAACTATGACCCTTTAAGACAAATCAAATTAGCCATTAGGCGGAAAGAGCCTGAGTTCCATGAACGAAGGAGTGGCCTGCTTTCTGAAAGGTTTACAGTCATCCTCTCACTCCCTTCTATACCTGCTTCCAGTTTTTGGCTTCTCATGGAGAGGAGACCTACTCAAAAGGGAACCTGAAATTAGTTAATCTCTTGGTAAGGCACTGTTTCTTTAAAACAATGGAGAAATGAAGCTATAGGGAGTAGTAACCTTAGTGTTACCTATTGACAACTTTGCTTGGAGCTAAGCTAGCAAATTAGCTAGCTCAGTCTCTTAACAAGATCTTGCTTGAGGAAGTCAGAGGACAGATCTGTTCAGATGAATGTAGAAACTCAGAGGACTGGCCTGAATGTGACAGATGAGTAGGTAGTCAGGGGACAATATGAAGCCACTGGGAAAAAGTGAAGAGAGGAGATAAGAATGACATATGGTACCTTTCCCTAATTCAGGTTAACAGTTGACCTTGAGTTGGCCTTGCCCATATACATTCTAATTCTGAAAAGTGCACAAATAGAGAAAAAAACATATAGAATGGAAACAATGAAAAAGGAAAGATGGACAAAATTCAATTTGGGAAAAGAGCTAGAAAGTGTTCTGATCTTTTCAAGGAAGATTATCCTGGTCTTTTATGGTGATTATTTTCCATCCTTTGCTAAAAGCTAGACTTGTTGTTTTCCTTTCTGACGACAAAGAAAGCACCTCTTACATCTATGCTGGATGTAATTGATGTGTGCGGGAGATCTCAGTCCAAAACTTTTGAAATTATTTGTTGGGGGGAAACTATGTTTTTCTGGCCCTCTTTGGACCTGATTACCAGGCATGATGCCACAAGCACATCTGCCATCTTGGAGAAAGGGAGGGTTAGATGTGGTTGGAGAAATACATTTACCTCCTCGCATGGAATTTATTTTTTATTTCATCTTCAACAATAATTTAAAGCTCATTTCTGTGCTGCAAAGTACTCCTCAGGAAACCGTTAGCTTTTTTAAAAGAGGTTTGTGGGGTTTTTTTGCTTTTTGCCTTATGTTTGGCAAGACTCTTTTGTAATCATTTCGTCTCAAGCCCATCATATGCTATTACTGAAAACCTGGGCCAACCACTGTATAAAGGAGCAAGATGGGTTAGAGGTAGCATGTTTAGTCAGTAGTATCTTCCACATCTAACTCATTCAGAAGATCAAAAGAGGAAAATGAGGCTTCTTTGGAATCAGTGTCTAGAAAGGCCATGCCAGTGTATTTAAGGCAAATACAATATTGTTCTTTTTTTCCTCCTTTTAAGAAAGCTCCTTACTTTTTTGTTAACTATAACATTTGTCTAAAAAAAGTTTGCTACTGCTATTCTGAGGTAGAATTTTGTTTCTCTGGATAATCTCTATTATCTACTAATGTACTATTTCAATAATAGCACCTACCTCCCAGATTTGTGAGAATCAAATGAAATTTTAAAGAGATATATATACATGTAGATATATACACACATATATGTATGTATGTATATATGTATATGTATGTGTATATATACATACACATACATGTATATATATATAAAAATCTTAAAGTGCTATGTACATGCTAGCTATGTACATGCTAGGATAAAGTTTTTAGGAAAAATTTTCCCAGTTGAATTGGAAAGAGAGCATGTCAAAGACTATGTCATGCCATGTGAAAAAGAAAGTTTACCAGCATTCTCTATTACTCTAGTTGGAAAGCCGTTGCTTTCCATGGAGCTGAAGGAAAGGATAAGAGGAGGGTGAAGAAATCCCTGAGCTAAAAGAGCTGAAAAAATGTGTTGTGACCACAGACATAGGCTTAGAACTCCAGAAGACACTTATTTCCCTTTGAATTCACATAATAATAATAAAAGCTCACACTGTATCTTGCAAATTATAGGATTTTCTATAATTTTTATTAAAAATTCTAGATTGTACCACAATAATTTTCATCTTCAACTAAGAGGAGAAGTAAGGGGCAGGGAGTTCTCTTGATGGCAATCATTTAATGGCTGTTAATTGGCCTCTGATCTTTCTGTGTGGAAATGAGGTGAATCTGTTACTTAAGACATTTTCTTATTAGAGGTATACCATGTTCAATATAGCTTTTTGTAGAGGGACTCCTAATGACATGTTGGGGAATAATTATAATGATAACAACCTTTTATATAGCGTTTACTATATACTAGCAATGTGCTAAAATCTTCATAATTATCTTTTTTTATCCTCACAACAACCCTGGGAGGAAGATGCTATTATTATCCCCATTTTATGGATGATGAAACTGAGGCAATTAGTCGTTAAGTGACTTGCCGAGGGTCACACAGCTAATGTCTGAGGCTGAATTTAGACTCAGGTCTTCCTGACTCCAGACCCAGAGCTCTATCCATTGCACTACCCAACTGGTTGAGATTGGATAGCTGAGTCTGGTAGTATCTCTCTCACTGCAGAGGAAAACTGGTCCTGTTTGTAGCTGGATATTATCATTATTGGCATTAGACTGTCACCAGTGACAAAAAGTCCTATCATCAAAAGTATCCAGTATGGTTTAGTGAAAAGAGTCCTGGATTTGGAATTAGAATAATGCACTAGCTTTGAGAACTTGTTTCTTAACCCTTATGCCTAAATTTCCTCATCTGCAAAATGGAATAGTAATTATACCTCTTTAAGGATAATTATTTGGATCATTTCATCTCTAGAGACTATCCTGGGGCCTTGTACATATCATTAGAATCACAGATGGGGTGAGTTGGAAGGGACCTCAGTTCTTATCTAGTCCAAGCCATGTTCAAAAGAAATCCCCCCATGCTAACATGCCAGACAAGAGGCCATCTTGGCTTCTGATTGAAAAATCTCCATCCAGAGGGAATTCCCCACTTTTAGAAGTGCCTCGTTCATACTGTTCTCATTGCTCCTGGTACTGCCTTCTGAAACCAAACAGAACATATAAAATTCCCTTTCTATTTGGCAGCACCTTGAATACTTGAAGTCAATTATAATCTCCCACCCTGAGAATTTCTTCTGTAGACTAAATGTGCCATCTTTTATTCATTGTCCTCTTTTTTTTTTAGAAATTGGATTTTCTAGGTGCTCTATCTTGTCATCAGCAAATAATACTTTAATCTCCTTATCTTCGATGTTAATTCCTCTATTATCTTTTCTCCATGTGGCAGTACTGCATAGGGACAGACATCTAGTCTTGACAAGAAAAGGATTAAGTCTTGACTGTGACCAGACATTGGTTATGTGATCCTGGACAAGTAACTTCACCTCACAATCCCCCAGAAAATTCTCTATGATTAGTAGTTGCAAAGTAGTTGCTGATCTCCACTAGAAAAGGGAGTTACCTCATTGTGAAATGCATTGAAATCATACATCTGTTCACCAATCTGATTTAAAAAGAGTCTTTTTCCTGTTATTGAAATTGGTAGGATTTCTAGTACATTGTCAAATTTAAGTGGTGAGAGTGGACATCTTTGTTTACTAACTTAAAAATAAATTAATGGATTTAACAAACATCAGTAAACAGTTTATAGTGAACAGAAAAAGAGGCTTTTATATAAATCTTCATTACATACAGCTTGTTTTTTTTTGTTATACTTAATACAGTAATACCAATAATACTATACTTGTCTGTCTCCCTTTCTGACCTCCCTTCTACTCTTCTATTTTTGAGATTTCATTGAGCTTATTTTCTTTATTTTATTCTTTAAAAAATAAAAGAAAATCACTCAATTCCCCAATTCTTGCCACAACTCTTTCTCCACCAAGAAAGACCATCCCTTGTAACAAAGGGATATAGTTGTTTTTTTTTTTATCACCCATTGATTGAGTCTCAAAATGATGTATGTTTCATTTTAAATCTATAGTTTACCTCTCAGCCAAGAGGTGTTACTTTTCATTGTTAGTTTTCTGAAGGCCTGACCACTCATTGCCTTGAGTTCTTAATTCTTTCAAAACTGCTTTGCTGTACGTTGCTTCAGTTGCTTTATAATTCCTCCTCGTTCTGCATTAGTTCATGCTAGTCTTCCTAAATTTCTGAGTTTGTCTCTTTCAATATTTTTAATTGTACAATATTATTCTATTACATTAATATATTGTAATTTGACCAGTTGGTCTTCCACTTTCTTTCTAGTTCTTGACTACAAAAAAAATTAGCTTCAAATATTTTTGTACATATGAATCTGTTCTTTGTTCTTTCTGAGATCAAAGTTGTGGTATCTCTTAGTCAAAAGGTGTAGGCAGGATTTTTTAGGTTGGTTTAGCTGGAACAATTCATAGCTTCATAAATGGTACATTACTTTGTCTGTTTTCCCCACAGCCTCTTTTTAACCATCGTTAGTTTCCTTTTTTGTTGTCTTTGCCAATCTGATAGGAAATGATAGTTGTTTTAATTTGCATTTCTCATATGTTAGTGATTTGGAACACTTTTTTATGTGATTGTTGATACTTTGAATTTTTTCTTTTGAAACTGCCTGATTATATCTGTTTATTGCCATTTATCTATTGGGGAATTGCTCTTGTTCCTACATAGTTATATGACTTCTACACACATGTTGAATATCGGCCTCTTAAGAGAAATTTGCCACAAATATTTTTCACAGTTTATTGTTTCCCTCTGAATTCTAGCTACAGTGATATTGTTTAATTGAAATTTGCATTATCTATTCCTTATTTGGTAAAAGCATCTCCCCATATTCATTTTTGTGAAAAGTATCTACTTCCTTGCTTCACTAATTTACTTATTATGTTTTTTATAACTAGCTTCCATATTCACTGAGAGTTTTCTCAATGTAAGACACTGTTGTAAACATAAATTTTTGCCAGACTGCTTTCTAGCTTTCCAAGTAGTTTTTGTTGAAGTTGTGACACTTACAAAAGTATCTGGCAGTGATTGTTTCTGGGTCTAGTGTACCTAATCTATTCAATTGATTAACCTTATTTTTAACCAGTACCACATTATTTTGATGATTACTGCCTTGTGGTATAATTTAAGATCTGGAACTTCTAGGCCTTCTTCCTTCACATCTTTTTTATGATTTCCTTTGAGATTCTTAAATTTTTGTTCCTTCAGATGATTTTGTTTAGATCAGAAGTTTTCAATCTTTTGCATGAGCCCCTGTGGCAATTTGTTGAACGTTTCTCAGAATATCATTCTTAAATACATAAAATACATAGGATTAAAAAAGAAACCAATTATACTGAAATAATTTTTTTTAACCATCTCAGTTCATGGTCCCTGAAATCTATCCACAGACCCCCTTATGGGAATCTATAAATCCAAGTTAAGAACTCCTTATCCAGCTTTACAAAATAATCCTTTGATTTTAGTACCTATTTTTAGTAGGAATGGTTCTAATGTTTCTCCATTGAAGATTTTGTATTGACTCTTGGTTTAAGGTAGATAATATTTATTTTATTTAGGTAAAATCCCTCTTTACTTTTCCTTAGCATTTTTGTCCTGAATTGAAGATGAATTTTACTGAAGGCTTATTCTATCTTTATTGATGCAAATATGTATGTTAAGGGTGATGTGAACCCTACCCAGGTTCCCTAGGGACCTAGAGAGGTTACCTACTTTATCTCTCTGCAGAATTATTCATTCCTCTGGGAGCATTGTTACTAAATAGCTAAGATGAAAGACTAAAGAGGTACTTTAATAACTTTGCATAAAATCAAAACCATACTTTTCAGATTCAGGCTCAGCAAACTGTCAGAACGACTCAAAGCAAATGTGGTCTTCTTGCCAGAGGAGGTATGCCCACTGGCTTGCTGAAGGCAGGGATTTTTTACTCCTTTCTTTCACAATAGAAAATGTGTTATGGTTTTTTGTCTCTGCCTAGGTATGTTTCCTTTAGCAACAGCAACTGAAGAACCCGAGAGCAGCAGGAAGTTACATCACCTGCTTAATGCTGTGACTGATGCACTGGTGTGGGTTATTGCGAAGAGTGGAATCTCCTCGCAGCAGCAGTCCATACGTCTGGCTAACCTTTTGATGCTTCTTTCTCATGTTAGACACGCAAGGTACACATGTAGCGGTAAATGCTTTAATGGACTTTGCGGGGGGGGGGGAGTGAGTTGTCAATACAAGAATGGACAGTGTAGTGAATCCAATGGGATTCAAAGTTTAAAAAATAATAACTTTAGTTCAAATATTAATCCTACTTTTTATGAATTCTGTGACTTTAAGAAGCTATTTACACTCTGGGGTTCAGTTTCTTCATCTGTAAAATGAGGAGGTTGGGCAAATGTTCCTTCCATTTAACATTTTGTAATTCTGTGAATATGCAAGCTTCAGAGTTTACTTAGCTTAATAAGGCAAAATTCTAATGAAAGAAAGAAAGAAAGAGGGAGAAAGATACCCTGAATGGGAAAGTGGTGCTTTGTTAAGTATCTCTCCAACCAGTGACGTTAAGGTGCATTGCATGGTCTTTCTGGTTTAATGCTAGTAGTCCCCATAGAGCTTATCCTAGTGGGACTACAGAGACCCTCAGACTTTTCTTTGCTAGTGATTCAAGTTCCACTCACAATCGAGCCCTTAAGAGGTTCTTAACCTTTTGTGTGTGTTCATGGACTACTTCTGATGAAATCCATGGACCCCTTCTCACAATAATGTGTTTAAAGGAGTAAAACAAAAATCGTAGGATTACAAAGGAAACCAATTATATGGAAATGCAATTATCAAAAATAATTTTTAAAAAAGTTCACAGGCCCTAGGTTAAGAGCCTCTGCCTGAAAAAGTCTAAATCTATTTCTCCTCACCATCTCCAACGTAAGAAACCCCTCTGAAGCTATGAGATTTGGAGGAAGCTACCAAAGACTTTCCCAAAAAGAGCCTATTTTCTCCGTCACTAATGTAGCTGCTATGAATCAACAAGCATTTGATGAAACCCAATACTTCCATCCCTATCCCTACCCTCACCCCCACTGTGTTAGACCCTAGGCAAAGGTGAGGTAAGCCCTGACCTCAAAGAACTTATTTCCTAATGGGAGAGAGTTGATAAAAGGTGTTTCCCACTAGATAATGGATCGTCACTCTTTTTCTGGTAGTAATGACAGTATTGATTTGATTATTATCCACAGAGGAAGAGCAAGAGGTGCAGAGTTGGGGGAGGGGAAGGGGAGACTATTGTGATAATTGAAGGAGAGAGATCTAAAAATAATGACCCTTTGGGTAGAATAGGCTTCAAGGAAAGAAAAAAAATACAATTAAACTGTTATGTTCCAAGAGAAAGCTCTGTATCCTCTAGCTTAACGATCATATAATGATTCTTTTAAAAGCTCATGGATTCATAGAATGTTAAAGTTGGAAAGGGCTCTTAGAGATTATCTGATTCATCTCCTTTGTTTTACAAATGAGAAAGCTAGTGCTTAGGGAGGCAAACTGATTTACCCAAGGTCAAGGAAAAAATTTACATTGGAGGACTAACTGCTTGATATTAATGATGAGATGACGATAAACATTTTGAGTTCACCATGTATCCATACCCATTTTACCTGATGGGCAGGGAGGGGATAAGGTGGGAGTAATATATAAAATAGTAAAAGAAACATAGGGTCTGACCTGAAAATTCATATATGTACACATATGTACATGTGCATATATATGCATATATGTCATTTTATTTTTTCTCCAGTTACATGTTGAAAATTAACATTTTTTCAAAAGTTTTGAGTTTCAAATCCTATCCCTCCCTTCTTCTTTCCCCTCCCCCTTCCCTTAGATGGCAAGCAAGCCAATATAGTTCATACATGTGCAATCATGTAAAACAGTGAATATTCTTAAAGTCAGAGATTTGGAGATAGACAATACACACAAATTATTTTACCCAGGGATGGGAGGCAAAGAAACATGATTTCATTACTCCCTTTCCCTGTATTTCACAAGCATCATGATCTCCTTCCCCCACAGAATCCTAGTTTTTCTTTTTTCTCTTCTTTTTTCCGCTTTTCCCCTACAGTAACAAAGGTATGGAACATCTTCTCAGCATGAAATGCAAAAATGTGGTCCCTGTCTACGACCTGCTCCTGGAGATGCTGAATGCCCACACACTGAGGGGATACAAAAAGTCACCTGTCACTGTGTCAGACTATGGCCCTGCAGAGCAGAGTGCGAGCAAGGATGTGGGCCCTCAGAACCTGCTGTCTCAGTGATGTCCTCTTACCCAGGAGGAACCAGACTGAAATTGACTTGGACACAGAGGTGACTGAGACCTGAGCCAAAGTAGAGTCCTTTCTTGGTTGTTGTGTGTCTTGTGAAACTCATGGGAAATGAAACTGTCCAGTTTATGTCAACTTTCATCATTGGTTGAAGACTCAGTGCTCAGTTATGTGACACTGATGGCCTATTCATGAGCACAACTGTGACTTTTAGGGGCTGGAATAAGAAAACCACTGTGTCCATTGTTAAATAGTAAACAGGGATGCAGGGTTTATATCTCCTGGGATCTTAGATCATCACCCTCCTGCCCCCTTTTACCTTGCCCCCTTTAAAAAATACATACATAGTATTTTTGTGATGAGTGATGGGAAAGGAGGCTGGAGAGGAGATAACATTAGAGTATCCCAGAGCTGAGAGGGACCTCAGAGTTGGTCACCTAACAAAAAAAAACAAAACAAAACAAAACAAAAACCAAAAAAAACCCTTACCAAAAGCACTGTGATATAGGGAGAAAGAGCTCTAAATTAGGAAACCAAGGATGATGGTTGGAATTTGACATCACTTCACCTTCTGGGTCTCACATACCATGTCCATAAAATGAAGGTATTGAACCAGATGACCTTTGAAGTCCCTTCTAAATCTAAATCAATAATCCCTTCTATAACACCCTAGGCAAGTCATTTAACTATGTTTGCCTCAGTTTCCACATTTTCAAAATGAACTGGGGAAAGAAATGACAACCACTCCAGTATCTTTGCCAAAAAAGCCCCAAATGGGTCATAAAAAGTCAGGCATGACTGAAACAACTCAACCACAAGCGACTAACGTCCCTGACAAATGATCGTTTAAGACACCAACCAGTCCTTTAATGCTCTGACAAAATAGCCTACACTTGACAACCATCTGTGTACGCTTTATTGAGCACAGAAGTCTTTGGATGTCTCTAGGACTGTAGGGAGGACCAGAAATGAAACTTATCCCACAGCTTCCTCCCCGGCTCATTTTGTTACTGCGCTAACTTAGGTATACCATAGAGTGGATACATAACTCCAGTATCTCACTAGTGAGGCCAAAGCCCCTTCCATACTTTGTGATCACCTGCAAAGTACTGTTTGGTGGAGAATCCATTAGTTTTGGTTGTGTTTTTATTCTCTGATTATTGGTTACAGTGTGAATTTTGACTACTGAAGAACATTGTTCATCCTAATGTTGATATTATTTACTTTAGTAGGCATACGACTATGTATCCCATTTGAACTGGATTTTTTCTCTCTTTCCTGTAAATAGGTTTTATAAGCAGTGTTAAAATTTGAGGCTAGGGTTATAAGGTGGACTTGAAAAAAAATTATAAGGAGTAGGACATGAAGTTAGGAGTGGTGATGCTGCTAGCAGCTGTTTGGTGGGCACACTGTGAATCGTGTGAAAGGGTGAGCTAGTTTTCTCCATCTCTTGGGTCTTTTCTCTTTGCTCTCTGCCTCTCCAACCCCCAAGCTCTTTGGTCTCCTGGAGTCCTCTGTGGGAGACAGGAGCAGCCTAGCTGTAAGCCTCCAGCATGAAATACAAGGTTGGTGTCAAGGAGTTAAACAAATAAACATGGGTTTGGCATTGGCGCATTGTAGAATCATACAAAGAGATGATAAATTCAGGTTGATGGTTCAGAGTTGAGGTAAATCTTTTAACAGATTTCCAAGTCTTCCCCTGCCCAGGAGGAGGGAGGAAAGAGTGAAATGCTTTAAAGAAAAAACAAACCACCTCCCTCCAAGACTAGTAGGGGGTCCTGGATGTGAAGATCTGATCGCTTTCAGATTTTTATGCTTACTGTGATGAATTCTTAGTAACAAACAGACAGTATCCTGCAGAAATTCCTGTTCTAAGGAATGGTTTCCAGTCTTCTTCACCACCAAATTTTGTAATACCTGATAATCTTGAAGGCATAAGTAGTTGAATAATAAAAGAATTTTTCATTTTAAGAGAGTTTTTCTTTCTTTTTTAATTGGAGTGGCTCTAATTCAGCTGCTTGCTTACATAGCATTTAGTAATTTACAACTAATGGGGTAGGATTGGAAAATGAAACATAATTATTAGTGCCTCCTAAATAATTTTACTACATAGCTAAGGGAATGAAATTGCTATAAAATCCCATTTACAAACATCTAAATATGTATACTTTCTAGGAATTCAATGAATACATAAATTGAGATCTTTATTTATTTTGGAGAGAAAAAGGCAATTAAGTCATCACATTCGATGAATTTGGTGGTAGCATCTTTGGAAAGTACTTACAAGCAATGTGTCTGTGATTTGGGATTCAATGTATTTATTACCTTTGAGGGAAAAAAGCTAACCATCTTTCCTTTGGCTAACATATGTTGGGTACCATACCCTGAGTTTTAGATAGGTGGACAAATACCAGGGGACTTCTGTAAATAATAGTTTTTAATTATTTCTTAAAATCATTTTACTTAGTAGTTAGAAATGATCATACAAATGGGATCAGAAAGTAGCTAAGTACACTTAGAGGAATCACAGCTGAATTGTACTTAGAGGAATCACAGCTGAATTGTAAAGTCAATGATTTTGTATTATGAGAGGTTTAACAGTGTTTTCTGTGAGTCACTTCCTCTGGTCTTGCTAGGACCACATACAGTGCAGAGGTGAGTTTGATTTTGGAAAACAGGAAGATTATTTTGGAGCTTACCAGAAGGGCAGTTCTATACTTGATGTGGTGTCTTCCCCTACTGGAGTTAATACTGTTGCTACACATAAAGAAAACCCAACAATCCCTGAAAAGCTTCAAGGAATGTATTTGTCACTCTACTCATAGTCTAGATATTTATTCCACTGGAGCTTTAGAAAAGATAATTTTTTTTAGGAAAGCACAAGATTAAAATTATTTCATAAATTGAATGTGGTTTGATCAGCTGAAGAGGCATAAATGAATTCCCTTCTCAGAGGCCTGTGGCCACATCATAGAACTGCAAGAGACCAAGGTCATCTAGTCCAAGTAGATGAAGAGATTGGGCTTGATTGCTAAGGCCACCCTAAATTTTATAGATGAGAAACTGAGTTTCAATACTCATAATAAAATGAGTCTTATTCTTCCCTGAAATGTAGTCAAGGATCTTCTGTTGAGTCAAAGGAATGAACTTTTAATGGAATTCTAGTGAAACACATAAGGGAAGTGTTGACTCCTCCCATCCCCATCCCTTTATTTCCCAATGGGGGCCCACCTTAGCACCCTCTAAATATTGAACAGTAAGATTGATCCATATAGGAGAACAAAGCCTGAGGGAGTCAGGTGTGGGGTGGGGCAGTGGATAGAAAGAGGGAAAATATATCATTCTGTTTTCCTTCTTTGGACCTCAGTTTTCTCCTCTATGATATCTAAGGTTCTTCTGGCTCTGAGATTCCGTGTTGTGATCAGTATTGTTGGAGAAACTCTACCATCATTGGGCCTAGGGATATTCACATTGATGAGATCACAGGACTACTAAGTATTGGCATGTTTGTGAGCTCCACAGTAGCCACCAGACAGACATAGCTTCCGTCTGTGAATAAGTTTATCCAGAGATAGTGGAAGTGAATGTGAAAACTCATCTAGATCCCTTATATTTATTTATTACTGAATTTTTAACCTTTATTGTGCTCCCTTCTCTTTGAATTTGTTTGTGTCTTGCATGGGGTTTCTAGGGCTCTTTTAGCAGTTTTGACTCCAAGTATCAGACATAAGACTTTCTCATTTCAGATGCATTTGTTAGCGGTATAAATTTTTGGGTAGAAGGGTTATATGCTGTGTTTGTTTTGTGTGTGTGTGTGTGTGTGTGTGTGTGTGTGTGAGTGTGAGTGAGAAAGACAGACAGATACACAGAGATAGACAGACAGAGAGAGGGAGAAAGGAGGGGAGGTGCCAAGAGTTTTTGAAGATTGTTTGGGTATTTTTTAGGTAGTTCCAGAGAAAGAAAGTTGTTCTTAGGGTTAGTTATGTCTTATGAAAGGTTTAAAAAAAAAGTCCATGCTTTGCCTTTGTTTAGAGAAAGTGTTATATAATTTGATTTCATTTAAAAAGGCACATTCCATATGACATGGTCCTCTATGTACTTTAATTCACTCATATGTTAAGGTAGGGGTTTGAGGAGAACGAACTATAGTGACAACATTGAAAAGACAAACAACTTTGAAAGACTTAGGAACTCTACCATGTTTCCAGAAGACTAATGATGAAATACGCTATTCACCTCTTGAGACAGGAAAAACTCAGAGTGCACAATGAGAAATATGTCTCTTTCCCTCTACTTCATATCTCTCTCTCTCTCTCTCTCTCTCTCTCTCTCTCTCTCTCTCTCTCTCTCTCTCTCTCTCTCTCTCATCTAAGGACACGATGTCTTATTATATTATTCCTTATGCCTTAGACATTCCTGGTTCCATAATATTTCTTAATTGTCAGTGTCATTTTCTGTACCTATATGGGGGGAAGGAAGGAGTGACAGCAGATATTTGCTAATTGAAAAGAAACTTTAATTAAAGACCCCACCAGATTGTCTACAGTATTTAATTTAAGATCAGAGATCCTGATTCAAATACTAACTTGGCTCCTTATTAGCTGAATGATTTTTTTTTTTTGCATAATCACTTAACCTATCTGGATGTCAGTTTTCCTCATTTGTAAGAGGAAAGGTTGATTGGACAACGATGATCACCACTAAGGCCTCATTTAGCTTTTAAAATTTTATAGCTGAACTCTGAATAACTGTGTTGTTAATAAAATTAAAGTTTCATAGTTCCATAGAATTCTAGAGCTAGAGGTAACCATAGAGATCATGTCTGCCATCACCCATCCCCATCCCTTTCTTACAGGCAAAGAACCTGAGGCAGCAGGGTAAGGAAAGAATATGGTGCTCGGAGCCGAAAGAGGGAGGTTCAAATCCCATTGATGACGTAAATGATTCTGGGTCAATCACTTCATTTTCCTGGGTTTAAGGTTCTCTGTTTGTGAAATGAAGAGACTCAATGACCTGATCTTAAGGTCATTTCCAATTAAAAGACTTTAGGATACTGAGACCCATGAAGGATAAATGACATTAGTTGATGTGTTGTTATGGGAGCACCTTGGACACAATATTGAATTTTCAATCAAGATTAAAGGCTCAAACCAGTTTATATGCGTTTCCTTTTATATTCCACCCCTCCTCCAACACATACACAGTTTACGGGAGAGATTGACACAAGAAGAGCAGGGCAATATCTTCTAAAGTCTACCTTCAAATAATAAATTATATTATTATAGGCTTGAAAATTTCTGTAGCTCCCAGACAACCAGCCTTCCTACAAACTGTCATTTGCATAGCTCTTTTAGAATTTATAAAGCATTGACTGTCTGTGACTCTGAAATTTTCCAGGAAAGGTATTTCTAGCTTCACTGAACATTCTGTGGGAAATTTGAGCTCTAGTTTTCATAGGAAAGTAATTGGGATATATGTTGGCATGGGGGAGGGAAGAAGAAAATCACAAGAAACTGAGCTCTGAAAAATCCAGACCTAAAGAACTCTTGAATAGTAGTCACTTGTGACCCAATCTAACAGTATTTCTGCCCTAACTCTTATTTAGGTTTTGTTTTTATTTTTTTGGCAAGGCAATGGGGAATTAAGTGACTTGCCCAAGGTCACACAGCTAGCAAGTGTCTGAGGCTGGATTCAAACTTGGGTCCTCATGACTCCAGGGCCTTTGCTCTATCCACTGTACCACCCTTATTTAGGCATAATCTACAATGATGTCAAACTGAAATATAAAGTCACTAAGACCATATGTAAGGATTTGTGTGGGCTACAGATTTTCTTAGGAAACCATGTTAGCATTATTTATATTTTGTTATGTTTTTATTTTGTTAAATGTTTCCCAATTACATATTAATCTAGTTTAAGCTGCACTTAGGAGTGTTGTGGGTTGCATGTTCTGTGTTTGACACATCTTGTCTATAATAGTAGATCATTGTATTCAGTACGTAGTTGGGATATAAATACATACACACAGACATATACATTTGTTGAATTGAAATCTTCCCAAGAAACCAAAGTTTTCATTTGAGGGAAAAAATATAGTTGAGGGAGGAGAGACTTAGATTTAATTCTAAAAATATTATAATGGCTAATAAAGGGGTCATACACCCTGTTAATTGAATAATTAAATTGAATATTATTAACTTTGAGAACTTTTGGAACAAAAATTATATCTAGTTATTGAGAAGCTAAATTTCTATTCTCATTTACAAAAATAAAAGGGAAGGGAAAAAACACCCACCTAACTCACTGGGGTGGAGGTGTGAGGGTGAAGGGGTTAATCTCATTACCTGAAACAAATTTATTTGAGGAGCTGGAGCAGTCCAGAAACAGGCACTGGAAAAGTTTTGCCCATTGAAAAAAATTTAATTCTTTCCTCCAATCCATTGTTTAATCTTATACCTATCAGTTAGAAGCTATTAATGGCACCTAACTGATGCTTTGTATGATGAATCAGTGTGCCATGTAGTAAAGAGCTGGCCTTATAGCCAGGAACATCTGGATTCAGTCCTGTGTGTGACACAAAATGACTGGATGATCCCTGGCAAGTGATGACATCTCAATACTTTAGACATCTAAGACTCTACTAAATTGTAGAGAACTTATCAACCTGACCAACACTGGTAGAGTTCTCTTACCTGGGAAATTTTTAATGAAGTCATAGATGCAGTTGATCCACTTTTATATAAAAAAGGTCTCAGAGAAACTCAGGATTTTTCTCTGTTGAAAAATAGAGGTCTAAACATAGAATTTTTAAAAGGTTGGCCATCTTGTTCTCCCAGTATGCCCTATTTATTATCCATAATTATTTAATATTATCCATGATTTCCTCTTTACTTAAAAAAAACCCTAACTCAAACCACAAAAAATCTTACCTCCCCTCCAAAAAACCCCAACAAACCTAATGACCAAAACAGCCTTTGGTAAGGTTTTTTTGTTTTTTGTTTTTGTTTTTAAAGGTACTTGTACATTGCCACTACTTTTGGAGGAGAAAAAAGTATTGGATAAAAAACTGAAGCAAATCATTGACATTTTAGCAATTGTAGAATTGCTAAGGAGGCTTTAAAAAAACCTAAACTACTCCCCAACATTTTACAAATGCAGCTAATGGATCATTTGTCCCTTTTGACCTTGGTAGCCTCTGTCATCTTCCAAAGGACAATGATAGGGTTCCTATTTTTGAGTTACCCTTTCAGGGAGCTATCCATCTTCTTTAATAAATTCCCTATACTAGTATCATATTCAAGAACCAAGTTTGTGCACCATTAATATTTTATTTTCGGACTTGTGTCTGATGTAATATTATCAGTTTTCTACCTGGACTAAGTTCTCTACCTTTATTCTAATTACATTAACCTGCTGATTCGCCAGAAGGTCACATCAATTTTTTGAAAATTAATACCCATACTTCTATGCTTAAAAAAAAATTTATCTGCTTTAAGCATTCATCACTTTTAGTCAGGTGCAAGCAATTCTAGACTTGCAACAGTTTTAAAAGCACCCTTTTGGACTTACATATATGCCATGTACTTCATATTCCTGGTGCCCTCTGAGGTCTTCACATCCTTTCTTCTTTTAAATTTTTCATTTTTGCCTAACAGTATTTGACACATCTACTAACTGCAAGACTCTTCTACAAAGAAAGAAAAATATGAAGTGTAAAATATAAAAGTCCTTAGCCACATGTAGTTATAGGATCATAGAGCTGGAAGAGACTTTCAGGTTCACTGAATTCAACCCCCTCATTTTACAGATGAAGAATCTGAGTCCTAGAAAAGTTAAGTGAACTGCCCAGGGTCACACAGGGAGTATCTGAAGCAATATCTGAACTTGACTTTTTCTGACTCCAAGTCACCTTGCTGTCCTAAATTCTGAAATAGAACAGTAGTCAAGACATAGGATAAGGTTAGTACAGTTAGAATATAGAATCCAATTAGGCTTACAAGTGGCTCGTCATCAATGGTCATGTTGTCCAACTCCCCAGTTTCACAGATGAGAAAACTGAAGCTAAGTAAATGGCTTCATGCAACTGGTGAGTGGCAGAATTTCAGCCTAAATATATTGATTCCTAAATTATTCTTTCTACCATAGAGCACTGACACTTACTTTTCTGAGATTCTATTACATGGACTGCATTTGAATTCCATAGAAAAATATTTGGCTAATTGGATCTTCCACCTCTACTGACATCACAAGGTTGCCTCTCAAAAATACTCTTATCTCTGTTACTGGGGAAAGAGTGTGTAGTCTTAAATGGAAGTAATGATGAGATAGAAAAGAAAAATGGTGCCTGCCTTTATATCCTGGGGGAAATAAGTTATATCCCTCCTCCTTCTCTCTGCCTGGTGATATTAATACATATTAAATCCCTACCAAATTTCATGCTAGGCACAGGGGGTACAAGTAGAAAGAATGAAACAATGAACTCACTCATTGTTTCTTATAGTGAGCCAACACTGTAATTATGGGGGACATAAGTACTTAAAAATATACTATATATACCCCCACAGCATAAATGTAAATTTCATAAAAAACAAACATAAAATGAAAACAAGGTAGTTTAGTTGAAGCGCACTGAGTCATTGGGGGAATTAGAAAATGCTTCTTGAAGAAGATGGGTGCCTAAGTGATATATTGAAGAAAGGGGTTTTGTGAGGTGGATGTGAAGGCGAGCATTCTAGGGATGAGGGACAGCCCATGCAAATGCATGAAGCTTGGGATGGAGCATTGTGAGAAATGGGTTCAAACTATAGGTGACTGGGGACATAACTCACATTTAGGTGAATAGTTTTATCATTGGCAAGTTGTCGAATTAAATTCTTGAACATTTTTAGAAGGTCCATGATTATTTTGCCATTCCCCCACTATGGAGATGGGTATGGCATTAGCATATAATGTATAGCAATATACTGTTTTCCTTTTGTGGTGGTAAAAAAGTGGAAATTTCACATTCTTTTGCAGCTCAGCTTCCATCCTATTAAGTAGCTGATTTCTGTGCCTTCTTCTAGCCTCACATATCATATTTCCTTTCCCCTCTGAGGCTATCTTGTATTATATCATTCTTTTCAGCTCCTTGGCATGAATAACAAAAGTTTTTCATCATTGGAATTCCCATGATAAATACAGATAAATACCCAAGTGCTGTATAATTTTTCCCTATGGTAAGTTTTCTAAACTGTTACAGCCCGTGTGTCTGAGTCCGAGATAAGTGATCATGCTTTCTCAGCATTTAGCACAGTACCTGGCACAGTGGCACTTAATAAATGTTTATGGATTGTCCTAGTTTTTACTTATCTAGGCCTTTAGGTGAATGCTTTATTTATGTTTTTGTACATTAAAAAAATGTAATTAGTGTTTACTTCCATTGAAACTTTTAAGACTGGACGTTTCTTTAAACATGAATTTGATTCTTCTGTTGTGTAAAAGCCAGTGATTATTCTCTGCTACCCATTTCTGTGGATAGTAATTTTTCCTTGCTATGTTCTTTTGAATGTGTTTCTGTTATAAAATGAGGCATGATATCATATATAAGTTAAATAAAATGTTTTTCATGCTTTTTTGGTTTGGTTTTTGAAAAAAATCATTGGCAATTTTTAGACTGACATTTTCTAGTAAGCAAATTCAGGCTAGGTGTGTTAACATATCTGTCATTCATGGAAGATGTAACTGGTGGACAGCTTGAATTCAGTTCTAAGCTGCATTAGGGCCAAAGCCAAGTGGGTGTCCATACTAAGTTTGGTACCCAATATGGTGAGTCCCTGGGAGGGGAAAGGTTGTGTGTGTGTTAGGGGGCCTCCATCTGGTGTGAACAGGCCCAGGTTGGAAACAAAGTAGGTCTAAACTCCCTTGCTAATTAGCAGAAGGAGTAGTCCTTTGAGCGGTCACTGCATCTACAGCTTAGGGAGACAGTTTAAAAAAAAAAAAGCAAATTCAGTACACTGGGTGGACATTCAGAGCATTTATATTTTGCCCTGATTTCTTCTGACAGCAGCTACAGTACCTAATAAGTGATGCTGCTATTTACATGTTTAGCTAGCAGGATAACATTTAGATTGAGGTGTGAAAAACACAAGCCACTATGATGACCATCAATATATAGCTCCAGGAACTGGTATAACAGTCCTTAGGAATTCATTATATCAGAGGAAGGACTACCTTCCTTCCTCAAATTAGTACCAGCATTTACTAACATCACTGGAATTGATGGTAAATGATTGTAAAAACAAAGTATAATAAACATATTAAAAGTGGGGTAAAAGAGGTAAAGAAATGGACAAATAAATGATATTTGGCTTTGGAATTCAGTCACACACATATACCCCACACCTCAGTTCCTGGCGTTAACCTTCTACTCTCTTCCTACCTGAATAGCAAAGCTTTAACGAGAACAGCTTGTATATTTAGATTCGGCTTAGAAACTATCTAATCACAGATGAGAAAACCGAGGCCTGGAGAGATTGAGACTTTACCAAGCTGGGAACTGAATGTAATACTGAGATGCCTCTTCCAAACAGGTAATCAATTAACCAGGATGACCCATTTATAGGTACCTGAAAACTGATCGTTTTCATTTGGAGTAAGTAGGAATGTGAAATCACTGGTAATGATGTTATAATAAAGCATCAAATTTTTATCTTCCTTTACCTTTAACCTTCGAACTGCCACCGATAAAGCAGTTGCAAGGTCTTAAAGCAGATTTTGAAGACTATCTCCAATATGCAGGACCTTGCCCATGGCTTCATTATTTTCCTACTCATTCTACTTGTCTCTTGCCTAGTAACAAGTCACCCATTTAATAACTTGGATACCCTAACATTGGTCATAAGATGCAACAATTTTTTAATAGAGGTAAGGATTTTTTACACAATCATAATATAAAAGATGCAAGTTTTCAGTTTTCCAGAATAATGATGAGGTTAAGAACTACAGAAGTTTCCACTGTGATCTTTCTATAGCTCCATTTTTTAAAAAATGTGTATGGAAGATGTGTTTATGTCAGAAAATGACCAGTCTAGGTCTTAGACTTTTTAAGTTTCTTGGGTTATTGTAATCATCAGTGAATAAAAGATGATTTTAAAGACTGAAAATATAATTTGAGACAGCTCTTGAATTTTTGGGGCCATTTTGAGACTTTTGGTAAAAGCATTTTTTTATCATATCATATCACCTCAGCAATTTTGATAAAACTGTATGTGATGAAGGTAAATTGCAGACTGAAATTTCCTTTGGCCCTTTTAACACTCTTCAAATCCTCAACCTTATATAAGCTGCTTAATGGCAAGCCACACTCACCTGTTAACAGCTTAACAGAATTCAGTTATGTAGACATTTGAAATGGGGAATACGATTCCTACGGGCAGATACAAAATTCAGGATGTGGAAATACTAAGATTCCAATGAATAATTAAATATTCTGTTGGCAGTATCTCAGAATGAAGGGAAGAAAAGGTATTGCTTGATAGGTATTTATTCTCTTGAACCCTTGATCTGTCAAAAATGTCTTAGGAAATAAGGCTGAAATTATTCTCTTGTATTATTATAGAGTTTATTCATTTTTGCAACTATGGTATCAGCCAGTCGTGTTCCGGTAAGTATTTAAATACTAGCTGTCAGGGGTGGGGGATATGCCTAACACACGTAAATCATAGTGCCTGGCACATAGTAGATACTATATAAATGCCTTTTTCCCTATTAAGAAAATGATAAAGAAAATGTTAGTCTAGATAATCAACAGAACAATAAATCAAGTCTGGATAGGTAGCATTTGCCAATTTCCAAGAAGTGAATGACCACATTGAAAAATTATCAGTTGGCTTGGTGGGTTTCTTGAACTAAAGTGTCAGCCAAAGAAGTCCTTGAAAGATGAGTGCTGTAAAAATATAGTTAACAGATTTTACATGAAATTACTTGAATTCTGCAAGAGGCCCAAAGGGATGCAGATAGTAAAACATCATAAACAAAATGAAGACTCTCCTGTGTTTCTCTTATAACTAGGTATAATACCAGTCATTCTTAATGAGTTATGCCAGGTTAAACTTATGGAAAAGAAGATCCTTTTTTTCTTTTCTCCATTTATATAAACCAATCTTTAACCATTCTTCAAAGTCTACTTCAGGTCCTGCTTCATCTAACAAAAATAAACACACAACTCAAATTTCTGTAGTGCCTTTAGATGTAAAAAACACTTTCCTCACAAAAAAGCTATAGGTGTAGGGGCAATGAAAGTGTCACTCCCATTTCATAGATGAGGAATCTGAGAGTCAGGTAGTGACTTACCCAAGAACACCCAGGTTTAATCATCCCTTAAGTAAAAACTTTGATTTTACATCTTCCTTTCCCAAGGAGTCCTCCGAGAGTTCAACACAGTGCCATGCCAACATTCTGCGGTCAACAAACAAATACTAGTTGAATGAGTGTGTTTCTGCTATTTTTAGAATGATGAAAGAGAGCCTCTGACAACATGGGGATGACACTGGATTAAGCAGGCTAAATCAACATAGAACAAACTCTGGTAAGTTAGCCTACCGAGGTGGAAAGGCCTGTAATTCGGACCCCACTCTTGCCTGCTGTCTGAGGATCACATAAGGACACCTAGCTTAAGTCTGGACATAAAAATAAGTAAAAATAGAACTGTCTTATGTAGCCCCTTCTCACACTGGAAGTGAGTTGATAGAATGGCATTAAGGGAGTAGAAAGTGCTGAAGAATCATAATTTTTAGTGTTGGTACTTTAAATGTGTACATTTGTATTCACTGTTGCCATTTCTGTGTGATCTAGTGACTCCAGGGCACTAGAAAGACATGGACAAGAACAGCACAGGATGAGAGGTGTGGATGGGGCATAACTGGTACCAGCAAGAACCTAGTTCCACTGAAGCACTGAATGAAAACCATTGTAATCCAGCCCATAGGCTGGTCAGCACTTAGAACAGCCTGAGTTTCACTCCACAGAGGACTCAATCACACATGAGAAGCTTAAAGTTACAAAATCAAGTGTTGCAAAGAGGGCAATTTCTTTTTAATGAGAAAAACAACAAGACACTGGAAGAGTACATGCCACAACTAGCTTCGTATTTCTGTACCAACTCACTTGACTATACAGTTTAACAACAAAAGACCCTGCAGCATCACTTTATAAAGTGTGAAAAATCTTACAAAGTTAACTTATAAAAAACATATCAGTCTGTCTTTTCGCATTTATTGTACATTAGTCAAAAGCTAAAGCCCAGATTTTAAAAAAATTGAAGTTTACATTATTCATTTGTATTCATACAGTGATTTAGAGAAATAATTTCAAAAATATGCACAATAAGAAACCACATCCATGCAAAGAATAATTTTTCTTTTAAAAAAACACTTTTCCAACTACATATAAAAAAAGGCAGAATCAGCAGACAAATACAAGACACTTTACATTTAGGACTAGCTAGTATCAAATTTCATCGTATTCTGGTTCTCCAGCAATTTTGTGCTAAACATTTCAAATGTGATTGTGTCTATCAGTTTTATCACAAAGTGTGCGTGAGAGGTTTTGAACCATTAAGGGACATTTTATTCCCTAAGTTATTTACTTTTACTGTACATACTGTAGTGAATACTACTACTTAATAACTGTTGGCTACATGGGATAACTAATTTTCCCTTCTGTAAACTCACCTTAAGAGTTTTGGAAATAAAAAGTCAACATCCCCCAAAATGCTAGGCTCTCCTGCACACAGTTTTAGAAGGCTAAATGAGTTTTGCCCAAGCAGTCAAGGTCTCTCACAGAATAACTGGTGCTCTGAGGTCTGAACAGGTCCTTAACCCAGTAGAAGAATGTCATAAAATATAACAATCCCCTTGGACTGTGCATCACTCGCCATAAACCGGACATCTATCCCAGCCATAGTGGCTCTAGTATTCCCCAGAGACAGACTCCAATTCATGGCACAAGAATATCAGTTGATGGTGCCAATGGAAAAGCTACATTGGGATTGCAAATACTAGGGGCCCCAAGGCTTGAGCACCCATGCTGAATGTGTTGGTATAGGATGCACTCTAGCATGCACCCACTCTATGTTGGTGGAGGTCCATTGGTGTACCTCAGCATAGGATAGAACGACCGGGCAAAATTGTTGGCTTGGGTGCAGCTATAGTCTTCCTCTGAAGATGGGATCATGCAAGCCAGAAGCAGTAAGAGGAGGAAAAATAATTGAAGGGGCAGAGCTGCTCTAAACACCCGATAAAGAAAGGAGCGGGGTCCAGAGCTGGTCAGAGTTGAGGGAGGTTCAGAGAGATGTTCCACTCTGTAAATAAAAGAAAAAGATTGATTATAGCAATTAGGTTCAAAGAGAAGAACATCCAGTGAGACTTCCTTCTTACTCCCTAAATGTTGAGTTCTAAAAGTTTTTTTTAAGTTACTGACCCATGTGAGTCTCAGCCATGTGACTAATTGCTTTTACATTTGAATGAGATTAAAATCATAGAATTCTATTCAAGGAGAAAACAATGTAGAGGACAGAACTATCGCCTTAATTTCCAAGGAATTATAAACATTGAGAGAATAGAAAGCTGAAGTGGAGAAAGTGTCAAAAATCATAGAGAAGCGTCAACTGTCATTGGTGGGTAGAGAAAAGAATGAGACAGAGAGTATGGATTTCCCACGTTAATCATTAGAACGAGATGATGTTACCTGTTATTCTTCTTGCTCTCTTCTTCTGTAATTCTCTCAGCTTCAATCTGTTGGGATGAAAAGGATCTAATTAGTAAGTTGAAGACACTTTAGTCAAATTACAGACAGGTGCATTTGCAGAAGTGGAGTTTCAGGAATTATTACCATGGGATTTGAAATGGGGGCAAACCTATGTGATAGTTTTTCTCTCCTTTGATATAAGAGGGAGAGGAGTTCACTTTGTTAGGAGGAGAATAAAGGATTTTTTTTACCCTAGAAATGACTGTGGTGTAAAGACAATAGGTATCAATAAAATATATTTTCAAAAATAGGTAGAAAATATTGAAAGCACTTTCACTTTTCATTTTTTGATAAAATTCCATCTGGAAATACATTCAGTACTGCTCGTGCATGCTAAAATTAGTTTTTGAAGGACTTACTACTTTTTTCCTAAGTTTTTTCAGTGTGCTTCAAAAGCAATGCATAGATAAGGTTAGAGATTGATTAGAGAACCTGCTAATTCAATTGGAATGTGTATAATCTGACTTTCTCAATTAGCACATACCAAACGAATGCTAATCTAGCAGCCGGAAAATCTGACTGTTCAAAATAAAATAGCTGATGTGATGGTCTCCAAGGCCATCTCTGGCTCTAAATCTTGCATATCACGACTTGGACCAAGGGAATAGATGTGCTAGGTAACTGCTATCTGAAGGGTACTCTTGTGGAAGAGGGGTTATACTAGTTCTGCTTGACCCCAAATGGTAGAACTAAGAATTTGGGTTAGGTTTCATGTAAACAACTTCTTGGCAATTAGATCTAAGAATGGAATGAGTTGTGTTAATATGTGTTTCATGGAATTTGTGTAAATGTCTTTGTGAGTGAGTCCTAGGGTTCTGTCATCAGGGTAACATTTTCTAATAATGAATATTCCATTGTCAAAGGAAAAGGTATGTTTTGTTTTGTTTTACCTTTTCTTGTTCAGTAGACAGGGACTTGGATGATAGATGGCCACTACTGTCTACATTGTCAAAAGCTGTCAATGTTGTATCCTTATCCTGAAATCCATAAAACAAGCATAAGTGAGAAGAACTTTAAAGCAAACATCAACCAAGTAAAATCCAACACAAATATGAATCCAGCACAAATGCTAGGATGTAAAGGTCCGAAGCATTCTTAGGGCACAAAAGCTTGCAATCTTTCTGGTCACAAAGAATGTGGATTGAATCAACTTCAATGAAGCCATGATCTCTTGGTGCCCGCCTTTCTCTACTGGTGAGGAATCCTACCTCTACTTTCTCCTTACATGCCCTTTTTCTCAGTTTCTCTTCATAAATCCTTTACAGAGAAGGTACCCAATGATGTAAAAAGTTTTCATTTTAATTATTTCCTGGAGCTCAGTGCAATGCTTGGGCTGTCATCTCTCACTCTGGATACATGACTAGCCCAACACCTCTTCCAATTATGAATCATTAAGTCCTCATATGATATCTAAAAGTTATGCTTGGTAGTACGACAACCTCCCACTTTGCAAAGATGAAAGTACTGTATATAAATATAAACCACCATAACCTTTGACTCTAAAAGGAAGTCTACTATGTATATCCTTATCTGGTAAAAAAAAAAAAAAAAGGATACAGCTCTTTTGCCTACTTGAGTAGAATATAGTGGTAGTTCTAAGTACTTGAGGGAAGAAGCTATAGTCTGGAGCAGAGCTGATTTTCCTGAAACTACCACGTATGGTACTTTATTTCTCAGAAGCCAGAATGAGTTGAGATGAGCTTATTACTGCATGTATGCTTGTATTCATTTTGTATGGGTGTACAACTGGTGGTTTCTATACTATTACACCTCACAGTTAACTTTAAGAATATGGAGTTGAATTTCTATTTCTATTCCTTGAGATCCAGATCTGGACTGAAGTAATTTTATATATACATAAAAAATATGACACATTTCTATTTATTCTGAGGAATTGTCAGTGTCCTTTGGAGTAAATACTTTAGAATATTTCTTACAGAGTATCATTTTTCCCTTCACTAGTTTATTCCTGAGCCCCTGTTGCCATTCTCCCTACATAGCTCTCTTCCTCTTTTATAAAAGGACTGTTAGTGCCAAGACAGATATGCGTGAGACGGTTAGGTGGTATAGTGAGTTGAGTGCTAAATTTGGAAGTAAGCAAGATCAAATCTTCTCTCAGTTTCCCTATTTGTGAAACAAGGATAACAGTGGTACTTCTTTCACAAGGTTATTGTGAGGACCATGAGATAACAGTCGGTAAAGTACTTTGCAAACCTTAAAGTGCCATATAAATGTTAGCTATTATATCTGACAAACTGATATGAATACAGAGTAGCAGCCACTGTGCACCCATCATAACAACTAAAGATACAGATGCTATCTTGAAAGTGTATCTGAAACACCAAAAATAAGGATCTCCCCCTTTCTGTCCCCCTCAGACATTTTTGTATCCTATCCCCTTCATTCCAATCCCTTTGCCAAGCAGTCCACATGACCAGGCCACTTAGCATGTCCACTGACCATCAACAAATTTCCATTCTCTTGTCATAACATACAAGGCAGCAACAGTAACATAGTGACAGATGCTCTAAGTGGCAAAGTGGGAAGGAGACTTGGGATCAAATTCAGACTCTGAAACTTACAGGTTGTGAGACCACAGTCTAGTCATTTAACTCTCAGAATTTCAGTTTAGCCCTTCATAAAAGGAGACCAACCCTTATATTACCTCCCTTCTTCCCTCCCAGCATTGCTGTGAAGAAAGTATTTATAAACTCTCAAGTGCTTTATAGTTGTGAGCTATTACTATAGTTATGCCAATGTGATATTGAGGACAGAAAACACCTGCACTGGAAGGGACCTCGGGACTAGAAGAAGTCCATTTATCTTACTCTGTCTCCCTATAATCCATTCAATTCCCTGTCTCTGGAAGACTGCTGTCAACTTGTCCCCCCTGCTGTTTTCTACCCGTAAGCTAATAATATTGAGTTGTATACCCAGGATTCATTTTGCACATGATAGGCCAAGACTAATTTTTTTCAGATCTTGATATATTATATTGAATCTTTCTCTACAGAATAAGTTGGCTTACCTGGCTTCCCTGCAAAGATTCTAAATCTTGGGAAACTTGGTCCAGTAGCTGGCTGAGTTTCTTCCCAATGACATGAACCTTTTCATCAGCTTCAATATAATCTTCTCTATTTCCCTTAGCAAGTAGGTACTTTGAGATCTCCTGGAGAGAGCTTACTTGAAGCTGGTGCTCCAACAGCTCCTTTTCTAGTAGCTAAAAATAAACAAAAACTGAAAGATGTAAGGGAGAGCAACTTATCTGACTGAGAGTCACAAGAAGGAAGGGACAGATAGAGAGGCTGCCATTTCTACATATAAAAATGTGAGAACCATATTATTTTCTAAAATATTGTAAAATTATTTTTCCAAAATCCAAAGAGATTCTTCATTTTAAATTTAAATTATTGATATTCCAGTGTCTTGTATATTAGTAGGAGTGTCATAGAAGTTTGACCTGAATTAATATACTAATTTTGTTTTGTGAATACATACATATGTATGTTCTTATGCACAATACATTGATCTTCTGGGCTTCTTAAAGATAAAACCACTTTCTCTCAAGTAAATTTATTGGCAGATAATTTTTCTATCTAGCTGCTTTAGAATCTCATCATTTCCTCAAGGGCAAGAGTCATTTTATTTTTGGTAAGTTTTATTCTAAGGAGCTCAGAGATTATTAAATGGAGGTCCTGAAACAGGACATGTTACACATTCAAGAAAAATAGAGGAAAGTCCATAAAGCAGGTTTGATTTCATGAAGAATTGCTTGGCTTCATGGACAAGATTCAAAAACATTAAGACATCTCAAAAAAAATCCAAGTTTGAAAAATGTCACTATGGGCCTTTGTGATTGCATCTGAAAAGTACAGATGAGACACTTCATCTCAGCCTTTTGTTAGTGAATTATTCAGAGGCCAAGACAGTTTTTGGTAACCAGCTTTTTGACAGAGGTGATGATGAAAATTAAAAATGAAGGCTGTTTGACTGGAGAGCCTGAGAGAAAACTGTACAGTATCTACATTCAATCCTGATCTCATGCTACTGAGCCACAATGATACCAATCTCAACTTTGCCCCCAAATTAAAAATATCTAAAAGAAACAAAACCAAAATGCCATTTGTATTAAAAATCATCTAACTGACATCACAGTGCCTTATATTTCCTGAACTGGATGAATTGCAACACTGACCAAAGGATTAAAGAGAGGCAAATGCTTTGAGTTCTGGGCAAGAAAACCTATGAAATATGCATCTATTTTTCCTCTGTTTCTAAGCTTCTGGATGGTGGAAAGCAGGGACATTCATCTATAGCCCAGGTAGTATTAATATATCCTATTTAACTCTTTTAGGAATAAAGGACAAGGTAGTACAGTTGAGAAAATAGAGTACCGTATCATAAAAGTGATGCTCTCAGGGCAACCCAAAGCTTGCTGGGAGGGCCTGGAAAGCAGCCTAGAATTTTTATATGAGGACCCCTTATCAAGCAACTTTAAGCAAATATGAGCAACATGTTTTATTGTCATGTTTTTTGGCAGACTACCCAGATCCAGGCTAACAACCAGACCCTAGTACAAAAGGCACCTTTAGGGTCTTTGAAAATGAAGGATAAATGAGAATAGTTTCTCCACCAGATTCTGTATACCTCACGAGAGGGGAATGGTTCAGTGGTGGTACATTTGTGTCACAGAATACTATAAAGCAAAGGAATACTATAAATATTATAAAACAATAAAGACCAATAACAATACAGAGAAATAATGTAAAGTGATTAGCAGAACCAGAAAAACAGGGTTAGACACGTGTGGAAAAATGGAGAGCTAATGGACAAAGAATCCTGAGGCAGATTTAGAGGGACAAGGAGAAATAAAAGTCTTAGTAAAGTTTATATTTTAAAATTAAATACTAAAAAAAATGTAAATAGTTACCCTGCAAATAGTTGTTTGAGTTGCTATTTCACTATTATGTTTCTAATTTTAAAAAGAAAAAAAAAACCATACCATCAGCTCTTTCTGGCTCTCCAGGATGGTATGGGGATCTGCATTTGGATCCACAACTTGGGCCTTACATCTCCGATTTTCTGCACTTGCTAGCCATAACAGGAGGGACTGACTCAGCTGATGAAAGTCCTGGGGGTAAAAACAAACAGAGAGGCAAATAAATCTCTTTCCACTGCAACTGAAAACAAAGCAATGACCTATCCATAGGAGGAATGAAAGGCAAATAAATTGTGGCATATCAACATAAGGAAATATTGCTGCTATATATAAATAAAAATCTTGTGAAAAGTTATATTTATATACATAGAATTCTATCAGTCAGTCATTCTCACAGAATTTTAAAGCAGGACTCTCTGAAGCCAGTCCACATCACGCCAAAAAGTGATTCCAACAAATGGTCTTTCCAGCATTTGTCTTGAAGACTTCTGATGAAAAAGTCTGCATAGGCAGATCATTTTCACTGTCTGCTTTTAGGAAGTTTTGCCCTATGGCATCAAGTTGTTTCTTTGCAACTTCTACCTCTGGAATCAAAAAGAACAAGTCTAATGCTTTTTCCTTAGGTCAAGTCTTTCAAATACTTGAAAGCATCTCTCCACCCTTTACTGAATTTCATTGTCTTACTTCTGGCTAACACTCTGGCCTGAGGAATTCTTTAGGGATCTTGGCCTCTGTCCTTCAGAATATTTAGCTATCCCTCCCAGTGACCCGTCATCTACAAATCTGATTTGCAATGTAATCTACACCTTTATTCCAGCCATCAATTTAAAAAAATTAGGCAGGATAAGACAAGGAGCACATCTCTGAGGTTCTCTACCGAAGACCTCCTGCAAGGTTGACGCTGAACCTTTAACAACTCAGTCTGATCATTCTACCCGTTCCAAATCCACTTAACTGTGTTACTTACTTGGGCCACATGGCTTCATCTCTTCCACAAGAAGAATGTGACATACTTTATCAATTTTTTTCATTGTCTTTTGTAATTAAAAAAAAAAGACTAAATCAAATGGCCCCATCCAGAAAGCAAGAAAAGAAAAGCAAAAAGGATGGAGGTGAAGAGAAGCAAGGAGGTAAAGAGGATTGGCCCTAAGAATAATAGTGCTCTCAACTTAGAAAGCCGAATATTTCCAACTAAGGTGTGTGACAGTGACTTTTGAATTCTCTGATAGGATTTAATAATGAAGCACCCACCTAATAAAAAATACTGGCCTTTTGGGCTTAAAAAAATTCTGTTCAACATGGCTAAGCAGATCTGCTGGTAGTGGTTATGAAGCCGAAGAGGTTATTCAGTCCAACCTACTCATATGACAACTGAAAAAGGACACTCAAAAAGCCTTCAAGTGACTTTGGCTGTGCAGCTACTAAGCAGTAAAGCTGAGATCTGACCACGTGGGTCTCCAGCCTTTAAATTCAGGGTTCTTCAATGGAGTCCTTTGGACACCAAGGACAAGCTC
The DNA here is from genome assembly GCA_023548195.1 of Bettongia penicillata ogilbyi. Taxonomy (NCBI): domain Eukaryota; kingdom Metazoa; phylum Chordata; class Mammalia; order Diprotodontia; family Potoroidae; genus Bettongia; species Bettongia penicillata. The sequence continues at coordinate 320,972 of JAJHZJ010000276.1, forward strand.
CATGCCAGGCAGAAATGGTTAAATTAACCTAGTAGAGAGCATGAAGGTACCAAGCCCTCACATGGGCTGAGTAAAGGAGGGATGGAGGGCAGCACCAGCTCCTTTAGAATCAAGCCGTGTCTTCCTTGGGGGATTCATGGTTCCAAACATACCAAAGCCCACTGATTACCTTGAGAATCTCAACTGCTGAAATGCTGCAAAAACCTGCTCATTAACAGCTTCCTTGTAAGCCATGCACTTATGTGAGACAAAACCACAGCACAAGATGCACTGGGGACCTCTCAGCTGGTCAGTGTACCTGGCATTGCATGAGGGAATGCTGCAAGCTCTCTCTCCAGCTGTCCAACAAATGATTTGCCTTTTCCCAGAGCAAATTCAGCTGCCGGAGTCTGTTCTGGAGTTCTTTTGATTCAGTGTTATCTGGCTGCTGCAATTTCTTGCTGCTCAGGTTGATGGAGATCACTAATGCCTTGTAGTTATCAAAGGCTTTTAGTATATCCTAACAGTGGAAAGGTGAGAAGGAGTAAAGAAAAAAACAGTTTAAGGCCCTCCTGGGAGAAGAATGGTGCTGGTGCTCAGAAAGTTATCAGGAAAGAGATCTACCAAATCCCCCACCCCCACCCCCATAGAGACAGATATGGGCACCTCCACCTCCCCTCAGGACTGGCTGAAAATAGTCAGGTGAGGAGCAAGCCTGGGGTGGTCAGTAAAATAGCCAGAGATCTCCAGCCAGTGAGAGCTTAGATGCAAATCAGCCTCTCCCAGGCCTTAAGGGGAGTTAGTAATAATAGATCAAGCTGACCTCTAGCTCTACTTGCATGTTAGATGCCCTTAAGAAACTTTTCCGACCAGATATAAAATGTGTGTGTGTCTGATTTTTACTTAGCCTATGAAATATTATCACCTCACCTCATAAATTAGGGAACTCCATTATTTAAACATATATTAAAGACATTTTCTGCAAGACTTGAGATAACATCCTGTCATTTCATGTAAATAGAGAACTCCACTATTTAACTATATATGACATTTTTATTAGACCTGTGAAATATATTACATTTTTACTAAATTTATGAAATATCAACTCACCTCATGTAAACAGAGAACTTCCCTATGTAACCATATAAAAAAGCCATTTTTTTGCAAGATCTATGACATAATATCACTTTGCCTCATGTAAATAGGTTACTTATTGAACCATATATAAAAGACATTTTTTTACTGCACCAATGAGATCATCACCTTACCTAATGTAAATAGGAGACGCATTTAACCTTATATAAAAAGGCTTTTTTTTTTTTGCTAGGCCTATGAAATATCACCACCTTATAAAAATAAGGAACTTCACTCCACAGTCATAAGCTCACATTGATTTAAGGGAAAATTTGCTCACATCATTTAGGACTTGCAGGGATCCTGGATTTGAATCCAGATCATTTCCTCCCTGGGCCTTAATAACTTCACTTTTCAAATGAGAGAGGTGGATTAGAATATCTCTCTGGTCTCTTCAGCTGCAAATCTAAGATTGGTCAATAGAAATTAGGGAGTCAGCCTCACAATAGCTTCAAAAAAATATAAAACTTATCTTTTTAATTCTGAGTGTTGAACTACTAAGTTGAAAATGCCTACCAGTAGTATCAGGCACATGGAAAGTATTAATGAAATTATTAATACAGCATAGTGTAGCAGAATGAGTGCTAGAATTATCCTGGGTTCAAATTCCACTTATGATACTTATTTGCTCATCTGTAAAATGGGAATAGTCCTTGTGCTATCTATTTCACCAAGTTGTTGTGAAGGAAACTGGCCGTGGAAACATAAGCTATTACTACTCTTATTATGTGCTAGAGAGAAGTCGAAGAAAACATACATTGTATGTGTTCATATAACAGAAGCATAACTTTAGGTTCTCCCACAAATTCTGACTACTCGACCCTCCAACCTAGTTACCGTACTTTTAATTTCTTCACTCTGAGCTCCGTTTCCTGGATGTCAGCTGCAGGCTTCGCCATCTCCAGCTCTTCCAGCTCAGCTTCTGTTCGTTTCAGCCAAAGGGTGACATCATTGATATCTGAGTCCAGCTGCTGCCACTGCTTCAAGTTTTGTTTTGTTCTAAGTTTATTGCGAAGATCTTGGGCTTGAATGAGCTCCCAACTGTCAAATACACCTGAAATGAAAGAGGAATGTAAACAGAATATATATCAAACCAAGATGATGTCGCTCTTACAGTTATGGCTCTGGGCCTGATTCTGTGCCCCACCCATCAGGGCCTGGATGATATAATCCATATGGAGCTACAGTCTTAAAGGGGTGGAAATTTGGGTGACTTCCCTCCTGCTACCTGAGGAGGGGTAGCCCTTTCCTTCCAAAGAGTGACACTGTTGGGAACTGGGAAAAGAAACCTTCTCATGAAGTAGGGTCTTGCCCCAATCAAGGTCAGCACTTCATCTCAATGGTTTTGGAAAAGCTTTTTTTTTGCCCTTGAATAAGATATGCCCTCTACAAAAAAAAAAAAGACAAAGAAAAACCAAGCTATAAAATGAAACAATGAAACAGAAAATAAATGCAACAAAATGTTGTCCAAGAGAAGAAAATCTATTTTTGACTGGGAAGATGGCATTTGAATTATTCCATGAAGGACATATAGTATTTGTTCTATTGGAAACTGGGGAGAAAGAAGGCATTTTAAGTTTAAGAGAGCTGATAAAATCTCATAGGCAGGAAAGCAGGGACAACATAGTATAGTGTGACTGGAGTAAATGAAGCATAGTATAAAACTGTAAAGACTGGAGTAAATGAAGCATAGTGTAAAATTGTAAAGCTAAATTCTAACCAGAACACACACACACACACACACACACACGCATGCACACGCATGCGCGCACACACACACACACACACACAAAATGTTTAATGCCAAGATGAGAAATTTGGACTTGAGTTCATAAACCTTCACTAAATAAAGGTTTTTAAACTTTCATTTGATTGTAAATATACATTAGGAAAATTAATCTTGCCAAGAAGGGAAGTGACTTGTCCAAGGTCACACAGTACAGCTGGGTTTTGAACTCAGGGTTCCTTTCAGCCTTAATTTATATAAAGGATGAACTGAAGACACAAAAAGATTAGAAGCAAGGAGATTAGTTAGGATTTTATTGAAATAGTCATGACAAGATAATCAATGGGCTTTCCTTATACTAGGGGTGAGGGGAATTCATTCATACACTTAAAAATCATTTATAAAATATCTGCTATGTATGATGCCCTGGGCTAGGCACCGCAGAAAAAAAGTCAATAACAGATGGTTCTCTTAGAAGCATGCTAGAGCAGGGTTTCTCAACCTCTTCTGTATGATTTTTTGGACAGATTAGTTAAGTCTACGAACTCCTCTCAGGAATGTTTTTAAATGTATAGGATTAGAAAGAAAACCAATCATATTAAAATAAAGATGTAATTTCTTTTCCCTATCCAAACTTACAGACTCCTTGAAGTCTATTCTTGTACCTTAAGTTAAGTACTTCTTTACAGAGAAATATCACAGTCTGTGAACCTACAGGCCTTGGTGGTCAACTGGATATGGAAGATAAGAGTAAAAGAAGGAAAAAAAATGTTTCTAACCTTCTGAGTGTGCTAGTGCCATTGACAGAAATAAGAATCTAAGGAAGAAGGGCAGGTTTCAAAATAATTAGGGAACTTTGGTCAGAAAGTCTTTCATTTAATGTTCTAATACTGGCAAGATATTATCATCAGTAACTTGTAAAGGGAACCATACTCAAAAACTACAGAAGATGGAGACTGTCAGTGGAGGAGAGGTTCTCAAAAGACAAACACACTAATACACTATTGGAATTTTGAATTATTATAACCATTCTGGAAAGCAATTTTGAATTATTTAAAAATAATTCCCAAATGTTAGCACTTTTAATAGTCTACTGCTAGGCATATGCTCCACAGAGCTCAAAGACAGAAAGAAAGGCCCCATACATATCCAAATATTAATCACAGTACATTTTGTATTGAAAAAGAACTGAAGAGGCAGTTAGGTGGCAGCTAGTGTATAGAGCGCTAGCCCTGCGGTCACCAAGATCTGACTTCAAATCCAGCCTCAGACACTTGAAACTTACTAGCTGTGTGATCTGGGGCAAGTCATTTAACTCTGATTGCCTAAAAGAGAGAGAAACAAGAGGAGGAGGAGAGACGAGAGAGAGAGAGAACTGGAAACAAAGCAAGCATCTATTGTTTAGGGAGTAAAGGCTAAACGTAAGCTCCTTGGGAGCAAGAACTGTATTTACTGGTTTTTCCACTAGAATGTAGCACAGTGCGGGACACATAGTGAGAGTTTAATTAATGCGCTGATTGAACTGTAAACAAACTGGGGTACAAGAATGCAATACTATATTACTGCACCACAATAAAAGATGAATATGAAGAAAAGTAGACATATACAAACGGATACAGAGTAAAGTAAGTAGAACCAGGGTAACATAATGGCTTCAACAATGTAAATAGATAGAACAGTAAAACAAAATTGTGCAATGTGTGGTTACAACGACCAAGTCTGACCGCAGAAAAGAGTTAGGAATATTCATCTCCCACCCTTCGGTGAACATGGGGGATTATAGCGGGGACATACTGCAGACGCTGCAGATGTGTTGGTTCTACTTTTGGGTTTCCTTGGATGTTTTTTCTTTTTAAATCTTTGTTAAAGGAAAGGCTTACTGGTTCTGAGGAGAATATTCAGAAATGACTGATGATGAAAGACACTAATAAATGGAGCAAAAATAAAAGAAATAAGACAAAAACATGTAAAAGAACCATACAGGGTTCAACTGTACCTGCTTGCTGTTCTGTATCTGTAAGACCCTTCTGCTCACTAGCATTTAGCATTCCAGGTCCTTCTCTCCCATTGTCCACACTATCCATGCCAGGAGGTATGAGTTGTTTAACCTAAAATAATTTAATTTTTAAGTTACTACCCACAAATTAAGTGTCTCTTGAAGAGTAATTCAATACACATCAATGGATTAGATATTACTGAACCTGTTCCTCTCAAGAGCAGCTTTCTAATAATACAGATGCATTTACACACATGTAGCATTGCATTGGTATATGTGCAAGCAAAGCTAATGGTAGAAGTAAAGCCTTGGCGTTTATATGTATGTAAAGCAGGAAGCAGATGAGAGGATGCTGATGCAATAAGATGGTCAATTTCATTTGCATGCTTCCTAACTTTCTTCATAAATGTACCATGCAACAACCAAAAAAAAAAGTTTGAAAACAATCATTGTGCTTACCAGCTTATTATTGTGTTAGCACTTTTACATTTTCACAGTGTTTTACAATTTTTTTAGTTATCCCTCCCAGTCACTCTGTAGAGGTGGTTGGCATTATTATCACCGGGAATTAGAAACATACAGAGTACAAATCAGTTTCCCAGTATCACTCATTACCAAATGTTTATTTTCATTGCACATACTGATTTTTCTGCTATCACAGAGCTGATTGCGCCATTCCTAAATATAATGCACTTTTTAGGAAGAACAGGCTTTATCAGGCTAGTATCCACGTTCCCTCTGTGCAGGCCCAAAGAAGTCACAAAAGTTTGATTCACTCAGACTACAAGATGACAGATAGAAGTTCTCTTAGAATGTCAAGTAAAGGACTCAGCTCTTGAAACTGGTCAATGTAGCCACACACTGACTAGACTGTAGAAGCCAGAGCACAGAGATAATTTGTTTTGAAGCGAAAGGCTCTACCCCAAGGTTAGACAATGACATGTTTCTCTACACAGTCATTTCTCGATGACTACATAATGAGGAGTTTTTAACCTGAGGTCTATTAACTTAAAAAACGTATTCACTATATTTTGATATAGTTGATATCCTTTGCAATCCTATGCAGTTTATTTTATGCATTTAAAAGCATTTTTTCTAGAAGTGTCTCATAGGTTTCACCAGATTTCCATGATATAAAAACAGTCAAGTATCCCTGGCCTAGAATTTATCAATAGGATAATAAAAGAACTTCAGTAGATTAAGAAGAATGGCCCTGAACTGTATACCATGAACAAGCTGGGCTTGACATTGAAACTGTTCGCTAATTCAACAAACAGGGAAGTTTGGGGACTAGTGAGACAAATGTATCAATTACTTTTAGTTTCTCAACAAGAAAACACTCTTAAAAAGGCAACAGTCAACTCTGTATTATTTTTAAAGTCATCAACTCTCATGTCTATAGCATTTTCAGCTGCATTGAAAGTATATTTCTTCACAACAGCCTTGAGAAATTGGCAAGTTACAGTACTGTTATTTCCCTTTACAGGTGGGGAAATGGAGGCTTGGAGAAATTAGATTATTTGCTCAAGTTCACACAGCAAATAAGTACGGGCTTGGGCACCTGGATTTGAGATCTGGTCTTGGGTTTTTGCAAGGTGACTACTTTGAATCTTAGGCTGAATTTCCAACCAATCACTCGGAACTCTCCTGAGCTGCACCTCTTCTTTCTTGCCTTCTCTGAGCACAATAGATTCAATTTATAATTAGCCCAAGAAAGATATACTTAGTAAAGCAAATCCACTATGGTGCCAAATTCTCTAAGGTTTCTTGGAATCATATGTTGTTTTGGATTTTCCCTGTCTCAGCTCTTTCCTGACCTGTACTTAGCTGTACTTAGTTATTAATGTTTTCTGGGCCAAGTGGATCTTTATTTGGTCAACATGATGCTAAAGAGGCCAAAATCACTGGTTTGAGTCACAAACAGACTGGTTAGAATAACTGTCTTTTGGCCACAGATCATGCTCCTAACCTAGAAGAGTTTTACTTCTGGCTGTAAAAGTGACTAGGCATGATGTGGGTAATGGGACACACAGCATAAACCACCCACAGAAAAACAACTCTGGAGACAGGCTCTGCATGTGAGCATTCAGAGTACAACATATCATTACTAATGTTATTGAAAACAACCATCATTATTTTTATTACTATCCATACTCTAGGAGTACAGAAGCAAGCAGGAGACTTACATATTCTGGACTGTATGGGGTGCTTGTTTCAGGAGTGATTGGCAGTACATTCCTATCAACTTCAGTTTGTTTGTAGCGATGCTTTTGATGGGTAGGGCTATCAGGAGTATGCCATCCATGAGCCTCAGAAATGGATTTACCTGAAACAAATAGGAATGATATATATCCCCTTCTTTTCACTGCAGATGTGACATTATTTAACTGCACCAAAAAAAAAAAAAAGCATTATGAGTAACATGGCATCAGGTTATGGCATAAAAATGAGTTCTGCAGCTTTCCTTGCAAAGCATGCATGTTTGCAAAAGGTCAGTAGTGTCCCACATGGGAATGAGATGAGTCATGCAGCTGTGGCACATTGTTTTCACGGAATGTTGTCAGGATGGGACAGAACACAAAGTTTGCTGCTGAGGCTGGTAGTTTTAGAAGCTGGGGTCTCCAGGCATGATATTAGCCTGCAATGACAGTTGAACTAAAGTGATGATGTATGTGTGGTCTTTCAGGGGTCAGAGGAGTAATGAATGTCATACTCTGGCTGGAGATATCAAAGGGTCTGCCATGGTTCTGGTGCATTCTACAGACCTAGTGGGGAAAATCATACCTTTCACTGCCAAAGGAAAGAAGTGTTGCTTATGTTAAGTAAATTTCAGCACCTTCTACCCAACTCCAACTCTTCTTCCCAGGAGATCACCATAAGCAAGGAAATAGTTTTAAACCAAACCACCAGGGAAAAAAAAGCTTGGGCCATGCTTAAAGACTCCAGATCACAAGGATACAGTGAAGGAAACCCCTTCCACCTGCCCCTAAAGTTAAAGTCTGAGCTGCACAGGCCCATGGACTGAAATATGCATGGTACTGAACTTAACTCTGGTTGTTATAAGAAGTTTTTCTAATGTGCATGTGAGTAGATGTGAGTAGTATCGCAGCATAAATACACCATGACCCAAAGACATGATGTCAACAAAAAGGCAAGAAGTCAGACATGACATGTGATAGAAGTTTAGGAACACAGCGTGCGCCACAGGAATGTTGCCATGTTGAGACACATGCATTGGCAGAGGCCTACCAGAAGATGCTTTCAAAGTTTTTGTGGTCATTTTAAGATATGCCTCAGGATTTTCAGTGATTTCTACATCTGAAAAAGAACAATGTCATTTTCCTCACTGGATAAAATATTCAGGCTGTCTCTTTAAAATAGCAGAACTGTTGTTAGCTGAGAGGTGAAAGCCATCAATTTCTGTACTTCTAATAAAGGATATTTTTTTAAAAAAACTGTGTTACAGCCAACTCTTGATTATCCATGGCACTGGGAAGTTTGGGTGGGGGGGCAGAAGATGAAACTGACAGAAAACCAAAGCACCTTATTTCAACTAAGAACTTCAATTTCTTCCCTAACCAGAGCTACTAAGGAGTAAGTAGCTTTCAATAATGGATAAATTTGAGTTGTTACTTTTTAAATTCTTTTCCCTTTCTACTCTCTAAAGTAGTAAGTAAAGAAAAAAAAAATCAAGGAAGTAGCCACAATATAGAGTAGCATATGGGAAGAAGTGAAGTGGTAAAAAGGCTAGGTAATCCATACATTAGAAAATTAGTGCCCAGATAATTGGGGAGTTGGCAACACCACTTGGCTATTTAAAAAGAAAAAATCAACGCAAACCTATGAGTACCAGGAAACCTGGGGGAAACCTTGTCTCAAGATTTATGGCCTTTACCTGACACGGCACTGTAGTATGGTCCTTCTTCATCATCTTCATGAGAGGAGGAGCCCCCCACATCACCTGTATGATCCCATTCAAGTGGAATAGAGTCCACACTGACAGGAGTCTCACAGCCTGACCGCTCATGACCCAGTGGGGGAGGCATAAGATGACAAAGGGACGGAGGGGATGATGGTCCCTCATTCACCTCCTTCTTATGCCAAGAGTCACTTTGTATTTCTCTTGAGTCTTCCACATCTGTTTCATTTTCAGAGGCTTCTTTTTCATCTTCTAATCCCTAAAGAGAATTTTTAAAAATGAAACACATTAAGGTGAAGAAGAATATAGGGAGATGATTTCAACTTTTGTGTATAGTGCAGGGCTGAGGGGAGGATTTCCTGCCACCAAATGTCATCACTCAAGTGTAATTGTAACTAGGAAGTTGTCATTGCCGTGTTTTATTACTCGACTTGCAAATTCATTCTCTTTTAATTCTCTATTACATTACACTCATTTGAGTCATAGGAAGGAAATGATGGAAGATGACAGATTTTAAAATAGATGGAATTGTGGGGTAATTTTGGTGGCTGCTCTTATGAAGGGGAGAGGGAAGGAAGTAACTCTCTGTAGAATAAGATAAAAGAGAGGGTCACTTGTGCTTTTAAGTGGCCATCATCAAATAATATTCTCAGCACACCAAGGTTAGGTAGGCACTTTTAAGCAATGACTTGTACTCAACTGCCACTTGCAAAAAGAAAAAAAAGTGGAATTTGTTCTTTTAACAACTGCCTAAGAAGGTATTGAAGCTGCTTTTGCAAATTGATGCTCTTGGCCAAAAGCAGTCAAATCCAAAAGACAGCAAAGGAAATTCTAAAAGTAAATGAACTAGCAATTAAGATAAAGTAAATGACAAATATTTACTAATAGTAAAAGTTTTTTAAAAATCATCATTAACTGATTGTATGTTTGTTTACACATGCCTAGAGAAGGCCACATTCAAGAACACAATATAACCACACTCAAAGGATATAGTGATTTTGTTTAAATGATTAAATTCAACAATCATTAAATAAAATCCTAATGACACTGAACGGAAGTCTAATATTTTCCACAAACATACTTCCACTTTCCCATTATTGGCCCATGAGAAAATAAGTTTAGATTCAATGTGGCATGGAGGTTATAGTGGGAAGGACAGTGCCCTGCAAACCGATAATAAAATAGAAACCAGAGTCTCTCACCACAGACTGTTAAACACAAAATAATTCATATGTGTGGACTCCTAAACAGACTAATATTTACATATCTATTTCCAATTCACAAAAACAAAAACAAATAATTGTGAACCAATCTCAAATCTGGTGTAAAAAGTCTGCAATAAATGCATTTCTCTTACTGGATTGTGAGAGGTCAGCCGTCGGTGAAATCGGGCCACTCGGCCAAACACTTCTTGGCAGTACCGATGGAGTTCTTCCAACTCATCTTCAATCAATACAGCATCCATAGGCTCACTCTTCTGAATCAGCTGCTCTCCAAATACAATTAACTGGTCAATCTTGTTGGCATTTAATGTAATTTCCTGTTGGAAACCCTGTTTAGAATATGAGAAAGAACTGTTTAAAATATTTTTCAGTGGAAACCTAGGCTGAACTTTCCTCTCTGCAGAAAGAGTCAAAATCTTTTCTTTAATCTACTTATCAGTCTATTACATTTATCAATAAAGTCCACAGTTAAAAGCTTACCATTTGTTGCTAAAATATGTCCCTTTGTTAATGACAAACCATGAATCCAGAGGTCTGAAGATGAAGGACATGGTCAACTTTCTTCTCAAAGGATAATGGATGCAAAAAGCAGATTGAGACATACATTTTTGAACAAAGAATATTGTAGGAATTTGTTTCATTTGGACCATGTATATTTGTTATGAAGATTTTCTTTTCTTTTTTAATTTTAAGTTAATATTTAATTGAGGAGAGATGCTTGTAAAAAGTAAATTTTTTAAAGTGTAAAGTAAAATACTTTCCTTCTTTACGTTTAAAAAAGCAAATCGTTTTTTTCTCTCACATAGCAATTTTTCCATTTAAAAACTTTTTGAAAACTTGTCATGCTTGACTAGATACCATGTGAAGAAGAGGACTCTGTTTCTTAATCACACAATGGTAGAAGCAATTCTCCCATATTATTTTGCTAGTGGGCTTTTAATTTTGACTTTGTCATTTCAGTGGTTCACATGTGTAAGGGTTATTACTTAGTGTGTGGTAAATTTCACTTCTTAGCCTTTTCTAATACTGAATAAAGAAAGTTAGGTAAATGGCTCAGTGGCTGGAGCAATGGGCCTGGAGTCAGGAAGAAAGCTTCAAATCAGACACTTACTAGCTGTGTGACCCTGAGCAAGTCACTTAAGCTCTGTGGGCCTTAATCCACTAGAGAAGGAAATGGCAAACCATAACAGTATCTTTGCCAAGAAACCCCAAGGACAGCATGGGCATTTTATGGTCCATGTGGGTCACAAAGAGTTGGACGTGACTGAATGACTGAACAACAATACCTAATAAAAGTGGTAATATGCAGCTTTAGCACAATTGGTAGAGAGTAAGTCTTAGAGTCAGAAAAATCTGGGTTAAACTCTGCCTCTGACATATATAGGCTGTATGGCCCAGGCTAAGTCACTTAACTGCTCAGGGCCCCAGGCCTCTCTCTGGTCCCTATCTAAAACAGTGGAGGGCCTGTTTCCTTATCAGAAGTATCCTACATGGATACAATCACAGATCTGGCTCCTTTCTATTCCTCTGTATGACTGGGGAAAAACAAAACAAAACAAAAAATCCCTAATAACTACCACACCACAATCCATTCCCAGAGTGCAGAAAACAGCTTTCTGATGATGGCAACTCAGCAGCTTTAGGAGCAGCCTGGATTCTTACAATTTGACTCGAGATCACTTCCTGACATGCTGATTGCCCCAGAGGGACAATGGTCTGCTTTGGGGACATGCTTACAAACAATGCTTACGTGCAGCTGGCGCATTTTGTCATCCACATCACTTTCAGAGAAATGCTCCACATTTGTCAGCTGCAGGTCCATTTCAGTGAGCCACACCAGAATGCTCTCCCGGGTCCCTTCAAATTCTTCCCTTTGATTGGTAAAATGCTATACAATATAAGAACAAAATGGTATGTTTTAACTGCTTAGCTAAGATTCACAGTATATTTGATCCATATTCTAATTCTGCCTCCACAGGATGACTGTAGAAAGACAGGCATGGTAAGAAAGACCATTCTCCTGGGGAGTCAGGGTGCTGGGCTTTAATCCTGGGGCAAGCTTCCTAAACTGTAAAATGAGGGGGTTAGTTTTAATGATCCCCAAGTTCCCTTGCAGCACTAAATGGATGATTTTATAATCTCTCTTTCTCTAGGCCTCAGGTTTTTCATTGTAAAAAGACAGGACAGAACAAGATACCACTAGAACTTAGAACAGAAAATGGTTTTATAGACCATTTAAATTGAGCTCCGCATTTGATTGTTGAGGAGTGATTTGCTTAAGGCCTCTAAAGTTCCTTACAGCCCTAGTATTGCTGCTAAGTGATTGCTCTGTGATTCAAGTATTAGACTTCAGTTCACTGAGTGCTTTCAATATTCTAATTTTAATATACCTTCTCAGAGGGAAAAGGGAAGAATATAAATATTTAAAATGTCTCCTCAACTAGCAAGGACAAACAAGCTAATCTATCTGCAGTTGTAAACTCAGTAATTCTATAGGAAGGGTTTTCAATGGTAACAAAGGAATAAGATTGGATTGAAGGCATTATATTGAAAATGGAATGGGTTCCAAAGGAGAGTTGTACCTTCTACTGCAGAAAAGTAAAAAGGACAAATTCTTATCTCCCTAGAAAACTATTAGCAAAGCTACACCTTAGGTATAGGAGCAGAGAGAAAGATGACTTATGGCACCCAACCCACTGCTCTAGTTCTGCAAATCCATGTTCAAGCTCCCATATACTAAATTTTCTGAATGATAAAAGGCTGAAAGTGAATATTCTTAAAAACACAGAAGAAGCAAATTCAGACCTCTGAAATAAGATAATGTGCTTTTTCAGGCTAAAAGAGAAGTATTCTATAACCTTTCTAATCTGCAGATGGTTGATGTATAAATGGGTTCTGGAAAGCACATCCCTTAAAGCACAAATGAAAACAGTGTATCATAAAAAGACATATACGGCAGAACTGCATTCTGGAAATACCTTGGACTAAGCAGTGAGTATGAGAGTTTCTGACAACACAGGGATCTAAATTCTTAGTGGAGGTATGCTTGATACAAATATACTTAGCATTAGCTAGGTGAGAAAGTGAATTGGATAGAGTTCTGTTCTTGAGATTAGGAAGACTCTAGTTCAAATCTTGCCTCAGAACACTTACTAGCACTGTGACCATGAGCAAGTCACTTTACCTTTGTGAGTCTCAGTTTCCTCATTTGCAAAATGGGGATAATTAAGAATACCTACCTCAATGGTATATATGTGTGTGTGTGTGTATGTGTATGTGTGTGTGTGCACAGCAAGGTGTTGCAATGCATAGAACACCAGGTTTGGAGTCCGGAAGACCTGCTTTCAAATCTTGCCCCAGACACTTACTAGCTGTGTGAACTGGGCAAATCACTTAAGCCTATTTGCCTCAGTTTCCTCTTCTGTAAAAATGAGCTAGAGAAGGAGATAGCAAACCACAACAGTATCTTGGTCAAGAAAACCCAAATGGAGTCATGAAGAGAGTAAGACACAATGGAAATGACTAAACACAACACCTCACTAGGCTGTAGTAAGGCTCCAATGAGATAATGCATGTAAAGTACTTTGCAAACCTTAAAGCATTCCATAAATGTAAGTCATTATTATTGTTAATAAGTTAATCATCACATCCTGTGATATGCAAAAGAAATGGTTGCTGCTTATGTATAAGAATAAACGATAGGGAATGTGTAAGTCATTTAAAAAATGTAAACAGATATTTTTTCAAGATTTCAAATTATATTTTAACTTTTTCCCATTAATTATAAGTAAACAAACATTTTAAATATATTTTTTTTTAATTTTTAATTTCCAAATGTGTAGGCCATCTTAAGAGAACTTAAACCCTTGCTTGGAATTCTTGGTTTCTGCTGGTTGTCCAACAGACCATAAATCTATCTTTTCTCCTGCAGTTTGCACCCTTTAAAGATACAAATCAGCATAGAGCTGAAGTGATTTCAAGGTTACCTTGAGTCTCCGTAGAATAGCTGTGACTCGTCTTTGGAGGTTGTCCCAACGCTGATTGCCTTCGTGAACCATCTGCTTCAATTTGCTGGCTGTGTCGGTGCGGTTCTCTCGAGCAAGTCGCCTATACTGCTTATTGATAAGTTCCAGCTGAGTGAGTCTCTCATGAATCTGCCACTGAAAAGCCTGTATCACATATAGGATATTGGTCAGAGTTGCCTCAAAGTACTTTCTCCATCTAGCATGAAAAATGGAAACTTTGGATGATTTTTTTTCCCACAGTTAGAAAAATCTGAACAAGAGGCATGTTATTAAAGACAGTTAATAAGTGAAAGACAGTTTTATATAAGACCAGCTGGACATCTGGAACAACAATCTATCTATCAGAGGCAGAGGGGAGTATTTTAGAAGCAAATGTTTACTGTGGTCCTCTCCAATAAATGTATTCTTTTGAAGCTCCTGCTACTTTGTCAATTTATTTATACAACAAATTTGGACATTCTCAAACTGCTCTCTACCACATGCCACGCTTTAGAAGCTAGCTTCCAGGTCACAACCCATATTAACATCAAGAATCACAGATTATATATATGATCTGTGGGAAACTTAGAAAAAGTCCTGTTAGATGAAATGAGAACCCTATTTGGGTTTCATCGGTACATAACTACTAAGCACTGGGTCAGAAAAGTTTCCATCAGATTGAGAGATGAGGAGTGGTACCCATCTATTGGGGACTGGATGAGGAAATTATGGTACATCAATGCAAAAGAATACTATTGTGTTATGAAAATGACGGAAGAAAAACATGAGACTTGTATTATCTGATATGGAGTTAAATAAGCAGAACCAGGAGAACAATTTATACGATAACAGCAAAATTGTAAAGACAAAGTCACACACACACGGACACGGCCAATGTGAGAATCTGTTTGACTGGTTATACATGTTGTAACAAGGGTTTTCGTTTTTCTTGCTTTCTTAATTGGGGAAGGGAGGATGAAGAGAGAATGTGGACTGAAAATTAAAAAAAAATTTGAATAGAAGGTTTCCACCTCAAACTTCTTCAGCTCTTCCTTAGCATTTGTGTATAACACCTCCGATGAATTTGGACACGCTGCTGTTTTCTCTGCTGACTTCAGCCAATCTTCAAAGCGGGAATAATCATCCAGAAACTTCTGCCAGAGTCTCCATGTTTCTTCAATCCTGGTGTAAAGAAAGCAGTTCTCTAAAATAAGCCATTCAATCTCAGTCCTAGAGCACTGATAATGAGACACACTGCCCTCCTCTTGGAGGTGGGTGGGATGAGTTTACCTGCTAGACATAGTCATTGTGGTAGTTACTTTCCCTCTGTTATGAAGAAGGGCTTAATGTGTCAGATGGGAGATAGTCGGTTTAAGGGGAAAGGCCAAAGAGAAAAATGAAGGGCAACAAAAGAACTTTAAAAATAAATAAAAACAAAATAGGTCCCTCTTTCTCTGCCTTGTGTTTGAATGCCATCCTCTTTTTTCCTAGCTTAGGTCTGCTCCCATCTCCCATGGACCTCCCTTTACTTTCTGGGACAACATCCATGCCACAAAAGTTTGCTACTCATAGAAAGACAGTATCCCAAACTTAACATGCCTTTCGATCAATAAAGCAAACAAGCAGTTATTAACATTAGAACGATCAGAATTTAACTTAGAAGGACCAAAATGTGTCAATTACTTCAGTGCATTTTTTTTATTCATAAGGCAAAGAAAATACAGAGGACAAAAATATTTATTTCAAAGTAAAATTAAAATAAAATTTTTGTGTCAATTGAAGTGCCTAGTCCTTTTAGCTCATCTACTAGGTATCAAGACATTGTACTAGGCATACAAAGACAAAATGAAATAGCCACAGCCCTCAAGGGGTTTGTATTCTTTCTTTTTAAAAGCTGTGACCACTTTCCTTATACTACCTGCAACCTTCATAGATGTAAATAAGATACAGGGACTGATCTGCATAGGGTCTTAGTTGGAGACCACAGTAGACCCTCAGTTAAGATTCAAAGCCTCCAGTGTTCTTTCTTTCTTGGAGGTAATGGGGTTAAGTGACTTGTCCAGGGTCACATAGTTAGTAAATGTCTGAGGCTGGATTTGAACACAGGTTCTCCTGACTGGTCAGTGTTCTATCCACTGCACCATCTAGCTACCTCTTCTAGTGTTCTTTTCATCATACTGTATAAAGGAATGAAATCCAGGTTCATGGATGTTATTTTTTAAAAAAGAAGGCTAAACAGTTTTCTTCCGGAATCACTTCCTTATAAATATTTCATGTATACATTGGTTTCTATTTTCTCAGTAGTAATTCACACACCAGGAGTAAAGTATGAAGCATTAACAATTCCAGGCTCCTACGGTAGCAAGGAGTACTCTGGAACAGCATCTGGCTCACATGACATAAAACAACCAAGAAACATTTTCAGTGTTCTTACTTCATTCGCCGCTCCATTGACATGGCACAAATATTTCGCCACCGTCTGTCTAGGCTTCTAGTTGTCTGTTGTATTGAATCACACTCTGTCTCATTGGCACAAGCATCAGAGTCATGTAACAAAACATCACATATATTAAATACAGACTCTACCCCTGCACTATGCTGCTCAATATCTCGTTGCAAGTCCTGTCAATATGAAAGAAAAAAAACCATTTAGTGATTTACAACAAAACATATTCCTACTGCATACTCTCCCCACATGGGTACAAAATCCACCGGTATATTTTCTTTTTGGCATCAGCTATCATTTCATTGATGGTGGTAAAGGAGATTGCGCATGCCTCTTAGAGAATGACATGTATCTCCCTAGGGCTATGGAAACTCTCGGTTCCTTGTCTTTAAGGCAACTCTGAAGTTTGTCAGGGTGTTCAGTGTGGTCCCAGAGATGTAAGTGGAAATCAGGGATGGCAAAGTCAGAATGATCAGAATTCAAGGCTTGCCTATGACACTTTCAGGATGTGTGACTATAGGCAAGTCATTCAACCTCTTAGCGCAGTAGGTAATCAGTTCTCAGACTCAAAATTGCAGAGCATGGACTCCCATTGGTTATGGGAGCTCTTACTCCTTTAAAATTATTGGTTAAGGTTAAGCTTCTATTCCCTATACCAATGAGATTACTTAGTCTGGTTTGAAAAAAAAAAACAAACAAAACAAGGCCTTAGAGATAACAGAGTTGAAAATGAAAAGTCTCTACCCTCCAGAAGCTTACATTCTATCTACTGGGACAGAGGGTAGAGGGAGAAAAGAAAAGAACATGAACACATATAAACATAAAAGACAGTAGTCAGTAAAAGGGACAAAGGAGAAATCAGACGAACGCTCTGGAACATGTGAGCAGGGCAAGAGCAATGATAGCTTTTATTAGAGAGGGATGTGGTGGGAAAGGATTCAGCAAGTATAAGGTAGTTGCTAAGATGACCCATAAATCAGAAACCCAGAGATCACAAATGAGGGGTGGTTTATGTAAATGCCAGATGCCAGGCATGGTGAGTTCAGGGAACTGCTAATGGTTCAAAGATAGAAGGCATTCAAGGGAATAGGGCTAGAAAAGTTAAGTTGGAGCCAGACTGTAGAGGGCCTTAAATGTCTGCCTGTACAACAAAAATACAAGCTCAGCCTGGCAATGGGAAACTAGTAAAAGTTTTGAGCAGGGGAGTGACTTAGGATCCCAGATTTAAACGGGCCATACAAGTTACCTGAGGCAGCTAGGTGGAACACCAGCTTAGGAGTCAGGAAGACCTGCTTTCAAATCTAGCTTCAGACACTTACTAGTTGGATGACTCTGAGGAATTTCCTTAAACCTGTTTGCCTCAGTATCCTCATCTGTAAAACAAGCTAGAGAAGGAAATGGCAAACCACTCTAGGACCTTTGCCAAGAAAACCCCAAATGGGGTCACGAAGAGTCAGAGAGTACTGAAACAACAGGACTGAACAAGACATCTAATCCACTCCCATCTTTTTGGAATTGATAAAACTCAGATTTAGCTAGAAGCTAAATGGGTTTGTTCAAGGCTATACAGGGAGCAACTGGCAGGATCAGAATTTAAATTCAGGACTCTGTCTCCAAATTCAATGCTCTTTCAATTGTTCATTATCAGAATAATCTTTTTGGAAAATTGTTTTATCAACTGTGGAAAGGATGGATTGGAGAAAGGGAAGATGGATAGCAATCAGGAGGCCATTTCAACTATCTACCTGAGAGGTTATATGGGGCCTGAAATGGGATGGGAGCCACATGTGGGGAATGGATGTGAGGGATGAAACACGAGAGTCAATGAAACTCAATAACGACAACTGACTGGATGAAGGAATGGTGAGGAAGAGGTTACTTTGCTTTGCAGTCTGTTTGCTAATGTAAGCTGGCTCCTCGTGCATCAAACTGAGTATTGTAGAAGGTGCAATGATAGAATTAATAAAGCCTATTAAGAAAAAAATCATTTGTGACTTAAAACATAGATCTTGACAAGTACACTCAATCTGACCCTTCCCCTACATCCCCCTCTCCACAAAGCAAACCAAGAAGAAACCAGTACGAAAAATGATCCAAGTACTAATATGATAATTTAGTCAATTTATTCCTTTCAATAAATAATCTGACAAATTACACAGGCTGATATTTCTCAGCAGTTGTTAAAGAAAACATTCTAATGCTGTAGGTTAGGATAGAATAAAAAAATGATTCTAATTTCACAAAGTCTTTGCCAGGTCACAGAATTACCAGTTCTTTTTTCAAACTTGCCAATATCATGCTGGGGATGCAGAGGACTTAACTTCATCAAGATATATTAAAATATGATTTTTTAAGGCTAGAGTTTATGAGTCATATCAGTAGTTTTACTTGAAAACTTAGCATGGGGCTAATTTAAACACCAAGGGTAGAAAGTCCTGTGGCAGACTCATTTCAGGGACATTAATTTGTATATTCATATGCCTATGAGTTAACTTTTAAAAGTCTTTCTGCAGTTTCCATAAGTTTTATTGGATAAATCAATAAAAAAAGGAAAATGGAGATACATAGTATATGACAAGGAATTTTAAAAAATAGAAGTGTAACAAAAAAAATAGCCTAAATCTTCCCAAAATAGAATCTAGAAATTTTAAAAAGATGCTTTTGTTTTTATCATAAAAAGTATCTTAGTGAATACTGTATTATAGAATGTTAACTTGAAACACATAAAAATTAATTTGATAACATTATTGTAAAAATCTCAGCTCTAAGCTTTACTTGGCTTACTAAAATAAGCTCAATATTGTCAGTATCATCACATCCTGCCAACCCTAACTCCCTTAATTTCATGCAAAAATCTGCTTCAGAGCTACAACTTTGGAACCAAAAGCAGAGATAGATTTAGAAGTATCACTGTAAATTACTAAAAAAAGCCCGTTGTACATGATTTCTGAAATGCTATCTTGTCCATGCTGTTTTTTTATGATCTAGTTATACAAGACAATGCACTTATTACAGCCAATTGGATGGTGAGGAGAGAAGGGGAGGAAACTGGCCAGCATGAGAGGTCTGTTCAAGGGCTGATGTGAAACTAGAGAAAATAAGCTAGCCAGGAAGATGAAAAGGGAAGGAAATAAAAGAGAAAAGGGAGCTAGGAAAAAGAGAATGGGAAACAAGATACAAATATGAAATCACCCAAAGTATTTCATGTCTTAGATAACAAAACTGAAATTAGCTAAGTGATTTCCTTAGATAATTAAGGCACTATGTTAGAACCTCACCATAACACTATTTATTAATGAATGAAAATTAATTTAAAGTAGTTCCAACTGAGATCCTACCCCCATCTAAACAGGTTTAATTACTGAAGTACCAAAAGGACCTCTTATCATAAAGTCATTCTCTTCTCTACAGTGGTTGTTTGGAATAGGCTTAGAGGCAAACTCATCAGTAGGAAAGGTTCTGAGTCATACAGATCGAGAAGTAGAAGACATCTCTCTGGTAAACAGGGGACTGTACAACTTATTATTTTTGAAAGTAACAATGTAGTATTTTCTGTTATTCAATCAGGAAAGATGTTTTAGGATAGCTGTAATTTAAATGAATATGATCATCAATAACCCTTAGTAATCTACATTTTGGTTTTCAGTACTGAGGACAAAGTCATGACTTTGGGTAGTGGCTTGACATGAACACACAATAAATTACTGTAGCCTTTCAAAGTTCTAACTCAAGAAAGTTCTAACTTTTTATATGGATGTTAACATTGAAAACCAATTCTGTAATTCTTGGTAATAGAAGTAGGAGACGTCAGTGAGGTAGAGTGAATGAGGAACAAGGGTTCAGTCTCGGATGCTTCTTTCCTTAACCTCTCTTTGCCTTTAGTTTCCTCATTAGAAAAATGAGGGTGCTAGTTTGGAAGATCTATAAAGTCCCTTCCATTTCTAAATTTGTGATCTTATGGTCTCAGAATAGGACTATAGGTTAACCACTTTCAGATTTTTGTACCATTTCTTTTGGGGTAGCTATTTGGTGCTGTGGATAGAGTGCCAGGCCTGGAATCAGGAAGACTCATCTTCCTTAGTTTAAATTCAGCCACAGACACTGACTAGCTGTGTGACCCTGGGCAAGTCACCTAACCTTGTTTGCTTCAGTTTCTTTATCTGTAAAATGGACTGGAGAAAGAAATGGCAAACAAATGCAATGTCTTCGCCCAGAAAACCCCAAATCAGGTGACAAAGAGCTGGACACAACTAAACAAATCTATTTCTTTTCAAGAACAAAGAGGTCAATAGCATGATACTTGATTCAAATGATGTCTCCAAAAGATTACATCATCCTAATCAGATTTCATCTTGTAAAATAGTTGGGTAAAAATGACAAGCATTCAACCTAAAGCCAGTCTGTCCTCCTTTAAGGAGTCAGAGACAGCAAAAATTAAATACCTGATGTAATTAGTTAATCACTCTAAGTTTAATAATGGCTACTAGCAAGATTAGATTATGTCTATTAATATAATCTCAGAATATTTCATTTTAAGCGATCAAACTAGTTGTAATGCAGCAGTCAATTATATTAAGGAAAAACAGATACCTGAAAAGTATCTGATCAAACTTGAGAAGAACATATTAAAATTAAATAGGATTTTATAATATGTATTTAACCTTATATTAGGCCATTTGGTAAGTTATTTATTACCATCGCTTTAGTCAAACAAAAAAAACACTTGTTCGAATCTTTACATAAGACTTGATGGAGAAAGCAAAACAATTCCCAAGTGTTAATAAATGACCTACACTGCATCATATGTTTACATTAGAAGGCACTAGAAAGGTCATCTACTCCACCCTCTTTCTTTGTTTATAGTTGAGGGAACTAAGGCCCAGAAAATCTTGCCTTGGTCACATAAATAGTAAGTTCCAGGGCTTTGATTTGAATTCAGGTTCCTTCAACTTCAGACCAAGTATACTTTTCATTGTACCATAATGCCTCTTATCATTACCAAGGTATGTGCAAACTTAAAAATGGACAATTATATAACTTGTTAGCACTCAAGTAAAATTAATGACTATTACTCAGGGACGCCTCACTCTCTACCAAAATTTGATACAAAAAGACCTGATCTACTTGGGATCTCACCTCTGCCACCGTATACTTTGGAGATCTGAGCACAGTATTTCTCGTGTATTGGCCATTTTACCTTTGAGAAGAAGCTACTAACACTTTTGTGAAGGTGAAATTGGATGAGGATTTAACACAGTCCTGAGCATCAATGCTCATTCATGAGCAACCATACTTTTTCCCATGCCAAATATACGCATAGGGCTAAGGAAATAGGATAAAAGAAAATAATTTACATTTTTTTAAAAAAATATCTTACCTCCCCAGAGAAGAGGGGAGATGGAATTAGTGGAAAGCACACTGACTTCGGAAGTCTGAGGATCTGGGTTCCATCATTTGCTACCTGTTTAACCTTGAGTAAATCATTTAACCTTGCTTGGCTTCAGTTTTGTCTTCCTTACAAGAACTAGGTCACCTCCAAGGTCCCTTTTAGTTCTAAATCTATAAACTCACAGGAAAAACCTCAAGCACTATTTGGGTAGGAGATGGAAGATGGGAACACGTACATTTGTGAAGGGTCAGTCAGGAGTATAATGGACCAGAAAGGTTTTTCAAGCAATATGTAACTTCGGCTTAACAAAATGTATACCAACTAACAGTCTTTAATGGCTGATGGTTCAAATCTGTTTCTAGCCGCTTTTGTCACAGTCAACTAATACACACACCTGAAAATGTGGCTAAAAGCCAAGGAAGCTTTGTTAGAAGAAAAAAAGACTCTTCAGATTCAAAGACTTCTAAATTGGATCTTGTCTCCAAATTCTCTCACTTATTACAAAAATCAAGTACTATATTTTACAGAAAGAAATTCTGCATTTTAACAGAGAAGACTGTGGATAAGAGAAACTTGTACCCCGATAAATGGAGGGGTTTATACATGTATGACCCCAAATAGTTCGTTTTCTCTGAAAAGAAACCATCATGTGATATGTGAACATCCTACTATTATGCTAAAAGTTGTAAAGAAATCAATAATTTGAAACAAATTTTTAAAAAATTAAAATGAACTACGTTCTAAAATGTTAATTTTCAGTTCTCCCACCTGCTGTTCAGCAAGTCTCTTCTGGATTTCTTCATCATCACAGATGTCATAAACAACAGGTTTAGAAAGCTCAGACTCAATTCGAGCCAACCAGCTTCGAAGGTTGCTCATATTTTTGTCTAACTGCTGTATAAAAGCAAAGGTCTCCTTCAGCTTCTTCACCCTAAATATATTTGCAGGGGAAAAAAAAGAGTTGACATAAAAAAAAAAAAGCCCCAATATTTAGTGATGAAGGGAACGTGTCATCCAAAGCTTTGGAGGCTAAAAGAAGTGAGTCTTAGGATCAACTGGGTCAGATGGTGCTGCATGAGGTAATGAGGAACTGTGTGTCAGTCACTTCAATAGCTATAATAACAGTCCACTGGATAAGAGATTTGATCAAGAAAATAATCTCAATGTTAAAATTCTAAAAGATTACTAGGTTTCTTAATGGGCACAAATATACAAGTAATTGTGAAGTCCTATGATTCATGGAGAGGGGCCATCTAGGCTGGATAATGTTATCTAGGGTGGCCATGGCAACCCCATAGAAGAGATGAGATATCACCTTCCTCAACTTCTTTTTTTCCAACCTCTTCTAATGAGCCTACTGACCACCCCAGATTTCTGCTCTCACCTCCAATTGTTGATCTGGCTATATGCATGGTTAAGCAGTTCATGAAGAAATTGGTTTTCTTCATTGATGAGGCTTATATCAAAACACCAAATGTGACCTGGGAAAAAACGTGCTTACTTGGAAGGACTTGATCTACTCATTCTCTCTTCTTTTGAGCTTAAGAATTAA
Source organism: Bettongia penicillata ogilbyi (assembly GCA_023548195.1). Taxonomy (NCBI): domain Eukaryota; kingdom Metazoa; phylum Chordata; class Mammalia; order Diprotodontia; family Potoroidae; genus Bettongia; species Bettongia penicillata. Next base: position 344,340 of record JAJHZJ010000276.1, read on the forward strand.
GTTTTAAATAGCAAAACATTTGGCACCTACAGTTTGAGTTTGATGGTACCAAGTACACTGCACCTGCTGATGCATCTTTATCATAAATATTGTCATGCATCTGAAAAGCAAAGAGAATTCATAAACCAAGCATAGTTGGGACGTCTATGCTACCTATTTCCTATCCCACTGGGCACAATTCAGCTGATGGAAGTCTAAAAAAAATGTACGATTTTAACATATTCAGTGAGGACATTACTGTATCTTAATTCATTTTCTGTAAAAATTAATAACTGATGAGAGAGGGAAAAATAATTTAATTTCCCAGATAATGGATTCCAAATTATCTTCAAAAAAATACTTTCATGAAATGCCCTAGAATAATATGCCTGTTTAAAATAGAAAGGGAAACAACCATCCTAGAGACCTGGGAATTTCACCAAATCCTCTGATTTCAAAATTTGTGTAGCATGGTGCTGCCTGATTATATTGCTTTTGCTAAGAAGAAGCAAAGTAATGATACTGGACTTTGAAAAAAAAGGCATTCACGTAGGTTTCCAGTCCTTTTTGAAAGGAAAAAAAACCTATCATAGCATATGATTGGTATTTAATCTCTTAAAGGCACTGCAAGGCACAGAGTTAAAAATGCAAGAACTGATTGGACTAAAAATAGGGAGATTTAGTTCTAAAGGTGTTTAACATCAGGCAAGTTGCTTTACTTCTCTGGGCCTCAGTTTCTTCCTCTGTAAAATAGGGGGTTGGATTTTTCTCTGTTAGATCTCTTTCAACTCTTAAGATTTGGAGGCAGTAGCCTTTGTTTAGCTCCTTACTAAATCTCAGGCCCACTGCTTTTGGGCCAATAAAGTTCCCAATGGCTACAGTAAAAAAAAAAAAAAAAAAGATTTTGAGGCAGCTAGATGGTACAGTGGATAGAATGCTAGCCTGGAGTTGGGATGACCTGAGTTCAAATCTGACCTTGGGATACTTACTAGCCCAAGTAAGTCACTTAACCTCTGTTTGCCTCAGTTTTCTCATCTGTAAAATGGGGATGATAATAATAGCATCTACCTCCTGCAGTTGTTGTGAAAACCAAATGAAATACTAATAGTAAAATGTTTATTTAGTACAGTGCCTAACACGTAATACAGTTCTATAAAACTGTTAGGTTATGTTTATTCTGATTCTAGGGGGCAAAACCAAGATGGCTGGGTAGAAGTATAACAAGCAGCATCCCTCCCCCACAAAAAAAAAATCCCTGAAAAAAACCCAAGTCCTCCAAACAAATCTAGAAAGCTCACAAGACTAAATACTGCTGGAGAAATCCAAGATCAAAAAATCATAGTAAGATTATTTTTCCACCCCAGGTTAGTCTAGAGACAGAGAGGTCTGTGGACACTGAGGATAGGATCTGGGCAGAAGTGTGCTTTGGAAGAGCACTCCAACTTGAAGAAAAGCACCTAGACAAGAGGAGATCTCAGACCCATAAGGGGGCATTGTGACCTCAGGCAGGGTAAAAAGCAGAACAAACTGTCAGCTTTGTCCATCACTATGAACTTCAGGACCAGTGATCCAAGGTGTAGTGAGGAGAGGAGTTACACATAAGGGTGGCAATTGCAGGAGCAACACTGTGTACCAAGTTCAGAAACAATCAAGTTCAGAAGCTACAGAGCTCAGACCATAGGAAGAGAAAGAGTTTTCAGCTATAACTCTGAGCTCAGTCGGAAACCTGCAGAGGAATAACCAGGGCAGGAAACTCAGACCCAAGGGGAACCTGTAGTTCTGTCACTCAGAACCAATAGACTTTTCCAGGTGACTGACAGGAACTGAGTCCAGCAGCAGTTTAGTATTGCTCAAACTCAAGTCTTGGTCAGAAATTTACAAAGCTTAGCCTGAAGGTAAGATTGTAGACAATGATTAGACTTGACCTTGGATCAGACCACTTTGGGAGCATTGATAGTTTGCAACCTGAGCTATCCCTTTGAGCTCTTTTCCCAAGAAAGTGATAAAAGAGTAGCACTGACCCCTCCAGAACTTATGTAGAGCCTGGCCCTACACATCAAGTATGAGGTCAGAAAGAAGGCTGGAAAAAATGACCAACAAATTAAAAATTCCAATGTGAAAAGTCATTACATTCAAGACATGAACCCAGAGAAAAGAACACCAAAAACACCTATAAGCAAAACCTCAGAGAAAAACATAGCTTGGGGAAAAATTCAGCTAGAATTTCTGGAAGAGATGAAACAAGAATTTATGAGTTAAAATTTTATTTAAATGAAATGAGAGCATTAGAGAAAAAAACTAGGAGAAATGAGAGCTCTGGAAGAAAGAATTGGAAAGAGCATTAATAGCAAGGTACAGGAGGTACAAAACTTTGCCCAAGCAACAAATTCGCTGCAACTAGAGTAATTCAAATAGAAGCCAAAGTCTCAATAAAGTCTCTTGTCAAAGACAATAAGCAATATTAAAACAAAATCAAAAGCCTGAAAAAAGAAGAAAATGTAAGGTATCCGTAGCAAAAACTACTGGCCTTGAAGACAGATTAAGGAGAGAAACTTGGATGTTTTGAAAATCATGATAAAAAAAAAAAAGAGCCTAATCATATGTCAAGAAATCTGCCCAGATCAGGCTGCAAACTATCAGTGCTCCCAAAGTGGTCTGATCCAAGGTAAAGTCTAATCATTGTCTACAATCTTGCCCAGATCTCTTAGAAAGAGGACAAAGAGGAAATAGAAAAAAATCTTACAATCACCTCCTCAAATAAACTCCAAAATAAAAACTTCCAGTAACATCAGAGTCAAAATTCAGTGCTTTCATGTAGAAGAAAAAGTACTCCAAGCAGTCAGAAAGAATTTGAGTACTGTGAAGCCATAGTCAGACTTAGCTTGACACACAGCTTAGCAGCCACCACTATAAAGAACCAAGACTGGAGCTCCATAAAAATGTTGAAGTTTTTCAGGAGTTAATAGTAATATTAAAAGGTAAATAACAATCAATCATAAGGAACTAAATGAGGCTAAACTGCACAAGACAGGATGTAAACTTATATTCTAATACAGGGAAGTGATACATGTTTCTCCTCTAAGCCCTAGCAACATAGGGTCCATAGAGGGAACTAATTAGACAGAAGGCCCAGGAATAGCTTTTGATGATCTTAAAAACAGAAAGAGAGGAAGATGAATACATGAGGGGGAAAGAGAAAGGAAGATTAGGGACACTTATCTTCATGCTGGAAGTGTGCAACTAGAAATCTATACACATAAGGAGGAATGTGGGGGGAGAAAAGCTGACAAATCTCACTCTCATAAACTGATCCAAGAAGAAAATACGAACAGAATGTATACAGAAATACATTTCACTCAACAAGAAAATAGGAGGGAAAAAGAAAGAGGGTAAGCAGGTCTTAGAGGGTAGATTATGGGAGGGATTAGTCCTAAGTAAGCAAACTCAACCAAGGATGTTAAAATAATATTTATAACTCTTTTTGAGGTGGCAAAGAGAAATCTGAGATGGTGTTCATCATTTGGAGAATGGCAGAATAAGTTATGGTATATAAATGAAATGAAATACTATTATGCTGTATAAAATGATGAAGGGGATGGTTTCAGAGAAACCTAGGAAGACTTATATGAACTGATGCAGAACGAAATAGAGAGAACTAGGAGAATAATTTGTACAATGATACTATGATAAAGACACAACTGTGAAAGACTTAGGAACTCTGACCAGTGTCATGACGAACCCTAACTCCAGATGAAAAAGTATTCACCTCCTGATAGAGAAGTGAAATCCTCAGAGCACAGAATCTCAGTCTCTCTCTCTCTCTCTCTCTCTCTCTCTCTCTCTCTCTCTCTCTCTCTCTCTCTCTCTCTCTCTCTCTCCTACATACACACACAACACACAAATACACACACTCCCATGTGGTTTTTCTCTTTTAGACATAGCCTTTGCAGAAATCAATTTTGCTTAACCATAAATGTTTGAGACAGATGTTTTCTTTTTATTTCATTCTCAATCAGTTTTTGTTAATTAAAAAAATAATTTAATTTTAAAAAGATTCTATAATTCCTAGGCAGTACTTTTAATATCAGTTTCCTGTCTCACACTATGGAAAGATCTTCAAAACCACACTGGGATTTTTGAAACTTAAAAATGCTCCACAGAGAATTCTGGATCCAGCCCTGGAAACAAATCAGGACCTAAAGGTGGGCCAGGCTCATCCCACATGCTTTGCTTTTACTGGCTTTATTGTAACCAGAAAGAATACCAAGCTAGCTCCAGCTGTCTGGTGTGAACTGCATTGTGGAACATGTAGTCTTTAGACAAATAACAAATGGCAGCTGCTTATCCTGGAAGGAGGAGTAGCCAGTAAAAAATCCACAGCTTGAGTACAGAAGGGAAAGAAAGGCAAAGTCCACCCCCCACCCCAACCCTCAAAATCCTACACAGCTGCACCCTCTCCTTCTTCCTTTGGTTATTTAACCCAGTGTTCATTCACAAGAACTTGAGAGCCTTTGTCATTGTAATGAGGAAGGATAGAATGAAAAATTGAAATGAGGAAGTAAACAATGAAGACCACAAAAGAATCTATATGCCCCAAGGAACAAGCCAGGCATGCTGTGCTAATGGCAAGTCCAGCTATAAAAATTTCAGAGTTCAGAAGGAGCTGACCTAAGAACCCCAGGTGGTCAGGTATGCTGTATGCACCCTGGTGGGAGACGTAAGGTTGTGAGAGCAATCTATTTGACCCTGGAACACTACTGGGAGGCTGACAGAAAGCCAGTGACATTTCAGGGGTTTTGTTTTTATTTTTGTAGGAAGGGTGAGTATAAAATTTGGCAAGAAAGCTCAGATTACAAAGTTTACAAAGATGGTGATCCAGCTTACTTTCTGGCTCTACTCTCCTATAACTTTTGATAAAAAAAAGAAGATATCTGACATGACAGGGCTCAGCCATTCTGAATATATCAGTCACATTTGAGTATACAAAGGCCTGCAGTTGGTCAATGTCTTGAAAAAGAAAGCTACAGAATTCCTATAGACACCACTGATAACAACATTCGGTTTATAGGAAAAGAAGAAAAAATGAAGTGTAAGATTTGGATGGAGAAAATATGGGTTCTGATCCTATCTCTGCTGGATTAAATGACCTTAAATCACAGAATTCGAAGAGTTGGTAGGAATATCAGTAGCTGTCTAGTCCAACTTGTACCCAAGATTTAATCTCCATTGCAATAAACCTGGGAAGTGATCATCTAGCCTCCAGTAAGTCATTTAACTTAATTCGGCCTCAGTTTCCTCATTTGTAAAATGAGAGTTTTGGACTAGATGACTGGCAAGGAGGTCCCTTGCATTTCTAAATTCTCTACTCTTATAAATCCCACTTCCAGACCTTGTAGGATCAGACTGCTTACAGCACACTGATTACTTCGAAAAGCAAATATCCCATCTCTGCATGAAGATCACAGACTGAGTTGGAAAGGACCTCAGAGGGCATCCAATTTATTTCACTCCTGACTAAGAACTCCTTCTATAACATCCAAAGAGTTATCCAGCCTCCATTTTAAGACATCAAACAAGAGAAAGGAGAGAACCTTCTCTCTCATGAGACATACTATTCCACATTTGGAAAAGTTACACTAACTTTTAACAAATGATATATCAAAAATTAACAATACATTCTAAATATTTCTCCTCAAAATGATATAATTAGCTTCAGGAACCACCACAAACATTACTCTAAGCCTTTATTTACTTTGTAACAATGTTCTACCCAAACTTTTAAACCTAAGTCCTGTATTTTTACATATGTCAAAAATGTTACTTGTCAATGAGTTCAACAGGATATTTCCTTAATCTTGCTATTGAAAAATAAAATAAGACAAAGTTCTGGCAACACTGAAACCTCCTTAAAAGTTAAAACAATGACACCAAGATGCAAATCCATATTTTATCAACCAGGCAAGGAGATTCATGGGACTCTCAATCTCTGCACTTTTTAAACCAGTGCTGAATAAATCACATTTTTAATATAGAAAATACAAATGTTTGTCTGCATTAATTTGCAACCCTATAAGTAACAGGAGAACCTCAAACTTTGGTATGCAAAAGAGAAAGGCAAACTCAGGATAAACAACTTATTTTCTGTCACAAATGGAATGAAGTAGGTGACCTGATCCAAACTCCATGAGTACTTTGTCAAGGCAATCAAACCTCAAAGCTGAACAAAATATAAAGGAAACTCACTCGTAGTCAGTCATAGGGTATAAACCTCATTTGCCGAAGGTCAAAGCCAAAGGCACACCAACTGCACCATATGTAGAAAATAAGCTAGGTCTGTTGAACAATGGATGTTTTTTCTCTTTTAATTTTAACCGGCTGAATTACCAGAACATCCTTCTTTTCCCCTTGAAAATATCAACATCTTTCTCAAAGACAAAAATCTTGCAATATCATGAGTGATGTTTCTTCAATCAACAAGTATTCATTAACCATTTACTTTGTGCCAGCTATCTTAATGTGTAGTACCAGCTATCTTAATTTTAATATTGAAAAATATACTTTAAATTTTAAAAAGTGCTTTAAAAATATTTAAAATCTATGCAACTATGCATCTAATAAATCTATTGTTTAGTCTTTTTCTCTGCAAGCTAAAGGTTTTAAACCTACATTATAAAAGCCTAAGTCAGCAAATTAACCATAAAATCACTGAGAATTAACAATATTACTGAAAGATCCTAAATTTAAGAGTATGGGTTCAATGTTAATTTTTGGTTGAAATAATCGAATTTCAATCCTGCAGGAAGCTACTAATTGCCAAAAAGGACACAACTAATTTTTTATCATGATTACTTCCTAAAAAAAGAAATGAGCTCTTATATTACGACATTTATTTACCCTGGAAGCTTGAAGCCTGCCCCTGTTCTGTATTGGCATCACTATTACGGAAAGTTAAAGGCCTCACAATAGTGTTTATGCAATAGCATAAGCTCTTCCATTCAGCTTCATCTATTGTCACTGCTTGTCAAAGGCAGGCACCGTAGCCACATGCCAGCCACACACGCGCACAGGCACAGTCATTGCAGTGCCCATCCCCCTTCCATTCTCCCTACCTTCCCCATCCCCCAAATGCCGAACACACTCGCACTACCACACTTCTGAACTGGTAATCCCTATTCACTGTCCCCAAACATGCCATGGTCATACACAGATGGAGCAGACGACTGAAATACACTTACTATTTATGAGAAAAAAAATCATTCCGTAGGTCATGATGGAAAGCTCCTTGTTAATGCCTGTACATCTATCCACCTCACTTAGGGAAGAGGAAACCCCTCCTCCCCCAGCGTCCTATTTATCCACTGCTCTCAGCATCTTCCATAAAAGCAAAAATCTCTGTGGTCTTCTGAATGCTCCTTAATAAGGAACCAAAGAGCCCATACAAGCACAGGGTGACAGTCACAGGGAAAGAAGGAAATCTCATTCTCCATTTAACTGTAATTTTTACTCTCAGCTTTCTCCCCTTCTAATACACAAGTATCCCAAGCTATTTCTTTCACACACAGCCTTTGTTCTGGTGCTAGAGACTGCAAAGATGAGGACACAGCGTTATCTCAAGGGTGGCAGCAAATGGATTATTTATGAGAGACTCTGAACTGAGCCAAGCTGCAAAGAAAACAAAATTCAAATTTGGGGCATATGAAGGAAGACTTCTTCATAGCAAAACTAAGGAACAAATAAAAAATGCCTGAGGTCACTTAATTTAAAATTCAAATTTAAAAATACTGAAACAAGTAAAAGAAAAAGTAATAACTGAGTATGCCTTCCTCCCACATTCCCCCTCAAGAAGAAATTATGGAATACTTTTTACACAGGCTTTGATGTTCATAAAAGAATTAAAGGATTTCTATCCAGAAGGGAAGGATTCAAATCCTGGCTCTTCCTCTTGCTCCCTATGCTGGGCTTCCATCACTTCATCTATCAAAGGAGGGGATTGCCTTTGATGATCTCTAAGATCCCTTCATAGGATTGCAGATTTTAAAGCTGGACCAGGATCTTGGAAGTCAGAGTAAAATCAGTTTATGGAGGAGGACACAAGCGCAGAGAGGATAAGTGACTTACCCTAGCTCACACGGGTAAGTTACTGCTCATCCTTTTCAAAGAGAAACAATGAGACATCAAGGGGTGATTTCTTGACTCTTTTGCCTTCATGGCCATTGGAGAACAAATTGTTCTCATCCACCCATTCTCCCAGGGAAAATCTTTACATGCTTGAGGTAGACATCCCCTAACTCACCAACAAGTCTGAGGTCCACCAGTTACCCTCAACCTGTTTTGGCCCCTGTGCCAAGATAGTTGACCAGGGTTGCACATGCTATAGTTTCTTGGAGGCACAGGTGAGAGGTAGGTGAGGGTAGACACCAAAGGTGGATGAGAAGCCCTCAAAAGGGCTCAGCAAGCCCCCACACCAGAGGTAAAAGTTCCCCCGAACACTGCACATACCCCTTACACAGGTAAGTAAGCAAGTGACAGAATCAGGATTTGAACCCAGGCCCTCTGACTCAAAAATACAATGTGCTTTTCCCACTACACTTGCTTCTCACTAGCAGCTGGAAGAGTTCTCTCCAACTACAATTCTGCTTATCAGCTGAAACTTTCTGAAAAGGGGAAATTCTTATCTTCTCCAAAGGAAGAAATTCTAAAAATGCGTGTGGTATAGCAGATGATGCAAAGGACCGGGTTCCAATCCCCTCTCTGTCAATCGTACGGGAGCCTCCGTCAATGTAGGCTGTAACACAAACATCTGAACCCAACCTCTTTTGTAAGTTTGCTTAAGCACAAAGAGAAGTCATAATTTTAAGATACCAATTGCTTTGTTTTTGAGAGAAGTTAAAAATAATATAAGATCCCAGAGTTTTGACACTAAACCACTGAACCAAAGAGAAATAGAAGAGATGATGATGTGAATGATGCTAACTCAAACTTAGAAAGCTTTGATCTGGCTACACAAATCACACCATAGCCTGTTTTTAAGATTGATTCATTGAAAAGGATATTTCTTTTCAAATTTAAACCTCCTTTGTCTTGGTCTTGCAAAGTTTTAATTTAGATGTGTAGTTAATAAAATATTAAAGATGCATAGCTAACAAAATGAGAAGGGGAAAAGCATATATCTAAAAAAAAGAATATGCCTAAAATGTGTTGAAAAAGTTAGAGAGGATGTTGTAATGATGGACTAGATAGGGAGGTAACTTGTGAGACAGAAGGACCTGAATTCAAGTCTTGCCTCCAGCACATGCTGACTGTGATCCTAAGCAAAGCACCTAACTTATTAGTGCTATAGGCAAATTCTTAAAATTTGCACCTAGCTGAGCTGTTTCATTTTGCAGATGAGGAAACTGAAGCCTTAAAACTGAGGTTAAGTGATTTGTTTGAGATCACTCTCAAGTAAGGGACAGAACTGGGATTTGAAACCAGGTCATCTGATTCCAGAGCTATTGTCTTTTCCAAAAGTTTCCCATCTCTAATGACCACAAATAGCTGAACAGTTGCTGATCTACATTAGAAGAAGGGTGATGTGACCTTGGGTAAGTCATTTCATCTTTTCTAGGTCTCTGATTTCTCAGTTGTAGCAGGATTGGAACAAATGACCTGAAGTGGGGGGTCTAATTCTAATTCTATGATCTGTGAAAAGGCATTTCTCCTCAGTGGAAGTTACATAAATCAATGAAATCACATGACCATCAAAACCAAACAAACAAAGAAAAAATCAAAACCAAACGACAAAAGAAGAAAAAAATTAGCAAGTTTCTTTTAAAACTTGTCACAGACTGATAAGAGCTGGAAGGAAAAAAAAAACCTAACCAAACAAAAAATTCTGCCTGATAATTCAGTGGTATCTCTCCTATATTTGTCTTGAATTAATTTTCCAAAGGCATTACCTCTGAAATGATGAGAGCAGGGAAGAAAGAACAAATCTCCCTTATTTAATTTTCATTTAATGTTTATAATCAAATAAGCTCAGTAGTTATTATGATAATTGTGAGTGATGACTGATTTTGAAAAATACTGCATGTTTTAAAGAAAACTAAGTGAAATTCATCCTATAAATCCTATAAGAGTCTTAGACATATACATACATATATAGATATATATATATAGAAAGGTCCATCTTGCATGTGCATTTTTGCAAAAATGCAGTTGGTAGGCAAGCACATATAGCAGTTGCTGAAAAGTTTCACAAATGTTAATTCTAGTCCAAACCTCAGGCTTTGATAATCTTATATTATTAATTTCAATACCAGTATTATTAAATTAATCTTTGATGCTCAGTTGTTTTCAGTTGTGTCCAATTCTTCGTGACCCCATTTGGGGTTTTCTTGCAGATGCTGGAGTAGTTTGCCATTTTCTCCTTCAACTCATTTTACAGATGAGAAAACTTAGGGTTTAAGTGACTTCCTCAGAGTCACATGGCTAGTAAGTGTCTGAGGCTGGATTTGAACTCAGGAAGACACTCTATCCACTGCGCCACCTAGCTGCCCTATTGTATAAATTGTATTAATTAATAATTAGTAATATTGTATTAATATGTCCTTTAAAATTATTAATTCCCAAGATATATCGCACCTTAGAGTTTAATTAAATCAGAATATTTTAAAAATAAAACCCCCAAATGGAGGCTGGGAGTTTACAAACAAGGGATAGTCTATAATCTGGGTCTGATCTTTAACTTCCTCCTTCCTTCAGACTCTGTCCTTCCAGAACCAAGTTCTTTATTTCCAGCATACTATGCTGTCTCTCATGCTGGATAACAATGAATGGGTAAAATACTGATATACTGAAATCCAAAATAAACTCAATCCCTTATTTTTAGTCAATAGTTTCAAAAATTATCCTCCTTAAGAAACAAAAAAAAACTTTTGACAGAATAAAAGTCAAACAATCACATACTTTCTCCTCCTCCTTTTATGTCTCATATCCACCAATGAATAATAAAGGCAAAGAGACAGAGCAAAAAGGGATCCTAGGATTGTAGATTTATGGCCGCAATAGTCCTTCCCTCATAAACTTCCTCATTTTCCATATGAGGAAATAGGAAAAAGGGGACTAGGCCCCTCTTAACTTCCCAGTCCTCTTACACCCATACACTCCCTTCTATACTCTTTGATGCAGTGACATCAGTCCCCTTCCTGTTCCACAAACAAGATACTCTAACTCTTGGCTCCAGGCATTTTCTCTAGATGTCTCCCCAAGCCTGGAATGCCTGCCACCTCTCTATCTCCTAACTTCTTTTAAGTCCCAACTAAAATCCTACCACCCACAGGAAGATTTTTGCAATCCTTCATAATTCTAGTGCATTCCCTCTGTTGATTATTTCCTGTTTTTCCTGTAAATAGCTTCCTTGGACACGTTTACTTGTAGACTACACCCATTAGATTGTGAGCTGCTTGAGGGCAGGGACTGTCTTTTGCCTTTCTTTTGTATCTGCAGAGCTTAGCATAATGCCCAGCACATAGAAGATGCTCAATAAATGGTTGTTGTCTGACTAATCATGTCAAGACCTTTTTGAATCTTGTTATCCAGAAAACTATTTGGAGTACTCAAATCACTAGATTATTTTAAAAATCAAATGAGATAATATATAACTTTAAAATACTGAATCTCATCATTTCCTCCTCCTCACCATCACCAGAACCACTAGCACCACCACCACCACATGTTATCTCATGTGATCCATATTTGATCCATTAAGTGTCTGAGGCATAACAGGTCTTCCCAGCTCCAAATCCAGCATTCTAAGTATTGTGCCACTTAACTGCCATTTGAAAAATTGCTAAAATTCTGCCAATATAACTGAACTAAGGGGCTTTTCTAGGCATGAGGGCTAACAGAAATATTCTGACATCTGTCACATTCTTTTATTATTACTGACAAACATACAACAACAGCTTATATTTATATAGCTTTTTAAAAGTTAGTTAGAAGGATGGAAGAATTTTAGAAGAGGAGAAGATTAGTATTTTTTACATGAAAATTTCTAAAAGAAAATCAGTTTTAGCCTTTTTCTTACCTCGATCCGATGACATCAAATAGATGTTGCCAGCGATCATTAATTTTACTGAGCTTATCATCTATTTCAGCAACTCTGGTCTTATTGCTGGCTTTGATCAACTGATCACCCATTTGCTTCAAATGAAGTTTATTTTCACTAAACAGGTTGATCTCTTCCATACAGTCCTGACAAAGATGCCAAAATATAGTATTAATATTGTAATTGTATTATAATACTGTATTAATATTGTAAAGTTATTTTCTTCTGAAGATGATAAAAAAAGGGAAATAAAAACTTCCCCCACTTCACCTGATATAGGAGATCACAATCACTGTTATCAATAATTTCATTTTTTCTACCTAAAAATCTTGCATTCAAAAGGTTTCATTGAAAAGCTATACACAAATCTAATATTTAGACAAAATGGCAATACACAATGGTATGTTGTTTTAACTCATTAGGCTTCAGATACTTTGAAATTAAGGTAAAGAAGGTGTGAAATTTTGCTTTTGCTATAATCAAATCTGGGAGTAGAAAATATAAGCCAAAAATTTGGATAGGACGTTAACTCCTTGAGGGAAGTTTTCACATCAGAAGTGATCAGTGGAAATAACACTGGACAGGATTTGTTCCCATCAGCTTTATCAGTGTGCCCTAAAGATCATGTCCGACTTTCTACCTGACTTCTATATAGTCTGTCCCTCCGTACTACAGGTGTTCTTAACCTGGGATTCATGGATGATTTCAGGGGAGTGTATGAACTTGGATGGGAAAAGTAATTTTTTTCTTCTCTTGATATTTAATTTTCACCAATCTTTAACTGAAATTTAGCATTTCTTTCTATTATGAATGCAGGCAACAAAGTACTTTAGCAGTACCTATGATTCTGTGACCAATAGATAACAAAGATATATTCATATGACACTGAATTGTTGCATATCTCAAAATACAGTCATTACTGTCAGTATTAGACCCCTTATTTTAAATATATCATCTCATTATTTGATGTATTAACAAAGCACATACATTATTTGTTTTGTTAAATGTTAGCTGTATTCCAATATAATTGGTTTCCATCATAATTATGTGTACTTTATGAATTTAAATGATTTTAAATTAATGTTAATACTTATATTAAATGATTAAGTAATAGATTTATATAGATAAAATAGATATATAGAGTAAATAATAGATTTATAAAAAATTAAATAAAGATATTCTGAAAAGGGGTCCCATACCCTGACAGAGGGGTACTTATCAGTACTTATAAGTACTGATAAGTACTTAAGAACCTACTTGAATGTGACCTCCTTGATAAGGGTACTTGACTTACTTTTCTCATTATATCCTTAGATGCTAGCAAAGTGCCTTGCCTAGAGTAAGAGTTTAATAAATGCTTTTTTATCTATTAATTCTTTCTTTCCTTTTGTCTTTAAATCCCTAGTAGCTAGAAAATTGTTTTGCTAGTAGAAGGCACATATTAAATGCTTACTGAATTGACTATTAAGGACAAATAAATCAAAATGTATATTTTAGCTAAATCAACTCAAAATCTATGTCAGATATGATTGAAGACTTGACTGAGAGGCATTAAGCAAGAATGTAACCTCATCATTTCCAGGTTCAGGTGATCTTTCACCTCTAATTCTGACCTTCCAGAACTGTACAAAGGGCTCAAAACTATTTTTATTAAGTTGAACAATGCAATGAAATGAAAGAGCACTGAACTCAGAGATTCCATCATGAATACTGGCTCTGCCTCTTACATGTTTGTAACTGTGCATATGTCACCTAACTTTTCTGGGTCTCAGCTTCCCCATCTGCAAATAGATTAGATGACCTCTAAGGTTCTTTCCAACTTCAGATCTATGATCCTAAAATCCTAAGGGACTGTTTTACTTCATGGAGTCCTTGGCTTCAAGACCATCTGTTACCAATTCAGACAAAGCTGACCTGCCCCTGTACATATGGTCTCTCTGGTCAAAATAAATAAATTAACTTATGCCAGTCTTTCCCAGTGAAATTATCTTCATCCAACCTAGGTCTCTCTAAAATTAAGGAAAAGTTCTTTCCCAGTTTTTGTTTAATCTACTGTCATCTAACCGAAAATGTTATCTCTAGATTATCCCAGGAAATATTTGTGTTCAGCCTCCCGATTCAAAAGGTTAAAAGTTTTCTGATTTATGTCTTACCTTCTAAATGAAATCTTTCCAGATTCCAAGAACCCTCCCCAACCCATCCTCATAATGCTATTGACTTCCCTATGTAATCATCCTATATTTATCCTGAGTATATCTTCTTTGTAAAAACTTATTTTCAGGTTCTTTCTCCCATTAGACATACTGGCCTTAGCACAGTGTCTGGTATATAATAGGCACTTAATAAATGGTTTGACTTTGTCTGGCCTTCGGACACATTTTCCAGAAAGTTAAAATTCCATCATCCAAATCTACTTCCTAGTTTACCTTCTGTAATCTTTCAATCATTTCTTCAATACTAATGTCTGCTGTCTGAAGAACTTTGTTTTCCATCTGAACCAGCCACGCACATAAATCTTTATTCTTTTCATTGAACACAATCCAGGAATTGAGTCTCTCTTCAATCTCTTGTTTACGCAGTGAAACCTGAAGATGAAAACGTTGTTGAGTAGTAAGTTCCTCAAAACGAAGCCAGATAACCAGCAACATTCAAATGTATGCTATGACCAAGGAAAGAAAGACACCTATTTTTTAAAAAAGACGGCTAGGTTAATATTCACTCAATAGTTCGTAAGACTTCCAGAGGATGAGATAATCATAAACATATAGGCAATAATTACCACCAAGAAAATTGTCCCTGTACACCTGAGGTTCTGCATTTTCCCTTTTAAAACACCAGAAAATTAGGTTAATGTTCTCTTTGAGAAATCTGGTGAAGAGAAATCCCTTAGAAATTGTTTACAAATGAATCACAGTTGACAAAGCATTCAACTCAGTGACCAATCTGCATTTTCTTATCATAAATACAGTGGGGAAAGGGGGCAGCTAGGTTGGGCAGTGGACAGAGCACTGGGCCTGGAGTCAGGAGATCTTGGGTTCAACTCCAACCTCAGACACTCAATACCTGTGTGACCCTGGGCTAGTCACTTATCCCCATTGCCTACAAAATAAACAAAAGAATAAATATAGCCCTGGCAGATACTGAAAAGCTAAATAGTGCACATTAAGTACTGGCCAAATTCCCCTCCTTCTGCTGTCCTTTACCACTGCAACCTAAATAGGGACCCTCAACATTAGGTCATAAAGCCCTACCATGCACCTACCTTGGCAATGACCAGAGCTATTTAATATTTTAAGATCCAACCCAGATTTGTTATGCAAAGATACCAGAAAAGGACAGATCAAATGATAAGTTCTTTTGTTTACATCATAAAAATATTATGTACTATATGTATCCTCCTCATCTCAAATTCAATGAGACTAAAACTGAACTTCATCCCCTTCTCACCTAAACCTGTCCTCTCCCCCTTTACTTCTCTATTTGCTAATGAAATCTTTTGACCCACCCTCTTCTCCCGGGACTCCCACATCTTTTATATTTTTCCCACCTTTCTCCTCCCATCTTCCTCCTCCGAATGGTCTTAGAGTCTAGAAATTTTAAGCTTCTAGATACTTATTCCTCAAGGAAGTATGATAATGTTTACTTCAAGGGGTTCCTTCCTTTTAAAAAATTCAGATGCTTTATTAAAAACTTAATACAGAATATCAATACAATTAATTCAACTCAATAACGATTTTGCATTGCATTTCAACACAAAGTATAGCTATTTTGTTGACTTTCTAAATCTCTACTAAGACTGTTTGTCTATTCTCATTCACTTCTTTTATGGTCAAATTATTTACTCCTACTTCTTCTCTTTCCACTTGAGTTGTTCCACAAATTTTTTCCAGAATTTTTTTTGTCTTTCCTCGGACTTGTATTTTGAAAGGTTATCATTTAGAGGAGGGATTAGACTTCTGTTTGGCACCAGGGTTCAGAACCAAGGGGTTTCAAAGAGGCAAATCTCGGCTTGTTGCGTGGAAAAGCTTCCTAACAAATTTTTGGTGTTCAGTGTCTGATTCTTCATGACCGAATTTGGAGTTTTCTTGGCAAAGATCCTGGAGTAGATTGCCATTTACTTCTCCAGCTCATTTTTACAGATGAAAAAACTGAGGCCAGCAGGGTTGCCCAGGGTCACACAGAAATTAAGTGTCTGAGACCAGATTTGAACTCAAGAAGGCTCTGACTTCAGGTTCAGCATTCTATCCACTGTTCCACCTAGCTGCCCCTTAAGTACTATGGGCCACAAAAAAACAAAACACTGTTTGTAAACTCAGAAAAGAAACAGAGAGAATGTCAAGAGGTTAAATTTTCAAATGAATCTGTTGTATGTAGAAACATAGCATTCAGTTCAATAAATATTTCAAAGTTCTAAGGAAGCTATAAATAACTGTTTACTCATTATATAATCAAAAACATTTACTCAACTTTTTATGATGAGCTAAGGTGGAGATACAATGAAAGGGGGAAAAATACAGTCCCAGCACTTCAAGAGCTCACTTTTTATAAATATATGTATATGTGTATATATATATATATATATATATATATATATACACATATACATATATGTATATATATATATACACACACACACATATACATATATATATATATATATATATATATATATATATTTGTAGTTCTATAAACTTACTGAACAGATAGACGATAGTGTCAGAGGGGAAGGAACTAGTAGCTAGGGGGACTAAGAAAGGACAGATGATATTTTAGCTGAGACCTGCAGGAATCTGGGGAAACTAAGGGGTGAGGAGGGAAAGCATGACAGTCACTTCAAAGGTAGAGAAAGAATATATAGGAGATGGAGTGTCCTATATAAAGAACAAAGTAGGTCAGTGTTGCTGAATTGTAGGTGCACTAAGGGTATAGCAAAGTGTAAGGAGGCTGGAAAAGTAGGGAGGGGCCTGGTTATAAAAAAATTAAATGCCAAACAGAAAACCTTTTATTTAATCCTATACATAATAGGGAGTAATAAGAGTTTATTCAGTCTGAGTGTGTGTCAGTGTGTGTGTGTGGCCTGACATGGTCAGAGTTGCCCTTTTGAGTATTATCCCTTTGACAGCTCAAGGGAAGATTGGAGTACTTGAGGCATGACAGACCAATGAGGAGTCTATTTCAATAGTAAAGGTGCTATGGACCTAAACTGGAGTGGTGGGTAAGTGTGAAAAGTAGAGGACTTGTACTACCATGAAGGTAGAAAGGACAAGATTGGACAACAGATTTGAGGAGAGTGAAGGCTTGAGGATGGCACCAAGATTATGAATAATGGATATTGCCTTTGATGAAGGGGGAAGTTCGGAAAACTGAAGAGGAGAGGGAGGAAATAATGAGCTCTGTTTTGGACAAGTTTAGTTTGAATCACGTATGGGACATCTAGTTCAAAAGGAATAAAGGCAGTTACAGCAACTTCTTGGAAATGTTAATCTGAACGGAAAAATTAAGGGCATGAGAAACCATCTTCTAATCAGAGTAACTCTATGACACCAGAGGATTGGAAATTCCATTTCTATAAAACTGAAATAGCTACACATTCTACAGTTTTCTAGAGGTAGGTTCAAATTTAAAGAGCTCAAATAAACTTTATATATCAACAAAGAACGATAAAATGACCCATCTTCTGAGCTGGGCAGCTAACACACATTATCTGATGCACAGACATTCAATTCAATAAGCATTTACTAAATTCCTCTAATTCTGGTGACAAAAACACTCTAAAATGCTATCTGCTCTTAGAGGCTGGGAGAAGAGAGGGGAGAAAATGTACACAGAAAACAGACGTGGAGATGGGAGATGATGGAATGTTTTGTTCTGGGTAGAGCAAATGCGTTGGTTTGACTGTGAACCTTGGGGTGAAAGACCAATATGAAATTGGTCTAAATAAGTTGGAGTAAGATTATTAAGGGCTTTAAAGGCTTTAACTTTAAGTAGTGAAAAGCAACGGTAATTTAAAATAATGACGCACAGACTCCACAAAGTCCTACTCCGCTGCCTCATTAGTGGAGGTAAGCTTAGATGTAAACAAAATTATAAAAGGCCTGCAAGAAATTTAATTCCTAAGAGACATGGTTTTTATTCCAGAATCTTGAGTGCATGAATTTACCAATGACTTTTTGGCTATAAATCTTTGTATTTTGCACAGAATGAATCAGGGAACCATTCCCTGAACACATCTGTTCAATTATGGGGTACTGATTCCATTAACTTCACCATTAGCAGCATTAGGTCACCTAGTTTCCAGATTTCCTCTTCTCTACAAAGGGCAACCATTTTAAAAAAGATCTTTACAGATTTTAAAAATATTTTCTCTTTAAATACAACCAAGACTGAATTCCAATAAAATGTCCAGACCCCAAATCAGTCTCCATTATCAAGATTAGTTTTCAAAGCAAAACAAAGAACTGAAAACATTTTATGATTTTAGTCTTTGACAGTTTTCCCAGGTTAAAATAATTTTTTTCTTCCATTTCAGAAATTCAGACAAAAAATGTTTACATTTAAATATTATTTGCCTAATCCACAGAATATGTAAGAGGTTTTTATTACATTAATATACTTACAACTGTCCATAATTCTACTAAAACCTTTAAGTATATTTGGTTCCTTTAACTCCTTCCAAATCTGACTTAAGGACAAATGAGCAACATGCTAATAACCTCAGGAATCTCATTAGTAAGTAGAGATTAGGCGCTCGGATGTATTAAAGACAGCTTTTGACATTTTTTTCTTAAAAGAAATTTATTTAAATTCACATCATAGGATCACAAATGAATTCAAAACTTTCCAAGTGGCTCCACAGCCCAGAATTAAACTCATTTTCTTCATTCTAGGGAATGAGTCTGGACTGTCCTGAAAAACTGAACTGGAGAAAAAGACCCCCACTTCCCTTATTACACCCATTATGAATTTTCCACATTTTTCCTTTTCATCTCTTCAAGAAGGAGCAATCCACTACCCGTGACTTCCCACTGGTGCATTTTCTCAAAGCGATTTTCTTTAGATCATTAAGAGTGAGCAAAGCTACAGCCTAAAGCCTTCCAAACAAAGGGTCAACTTTACCAAAGGGTGTCACTCCCCTCTTAAGAAACAATAGTTTGCTTATCTGCTTATTCTTGGCCTGAAACAGCCTCCAGATTCAAAGAAATGGAGCTTCTAGGTCTGGCTTTAGGAGACATTTCAGTACCCTCCCCCCCCCCTCCCCCCCACTCCTCCCCAACAGGAATGCCCCATAGTGAAGTGACTTACTCTTAAACAGAGCTCCTCCCATTGTCTGTGCAAATGATCTATTTGCTCTTTCAAAACCATCACATCTTCTACAAGAATGTACCGGGTTACGTCGGCCTTCATGATATCGAGTTCCTTAAAGTTCTGAGCCCAGTTTGCCAACGAGATCTCCAGTTCCTGCATTTATACACAAGAGGAAGAATGGGAGGAGGAGGGAGGAGAAGGGACGGGGAAAAGCCTTCAGCCCAAAGGATTGCTGTTTCCAAACCTGTAGGCTAATCCTTTGATTGGATTTGGGGGAGGGGCAACCAGGAAAGGGGGAGGGAGCTTAAGGCTAAGGAATTTGGTTGTGGCTGGAGCCTTGATTTCCGGTTGCCCAGCTTTTTTTATACCTTCTCTATTGAAATTTCTCCTTTCCCCAAGTTTTTAATCCTTCTGAAACAGATGAAGGACAGTTGGGGCTTTTACACTGCCTCTAATGCAACATAAAAGTCAAACACTGGTTTAGTTTTATCACAGGAAATAACATCTTTAAAGTTCTTCTGAATGTTTAAAACACTGTTTTTTGACCTTTGTCACATTACAAGAATTTTATTAGAAAGTGTGGCTTCCTATTCTTCAAAATTCCAGAGATGTACTGTTGCCACTGGTAGTAACTAGTGTAATATCCTAGCAGCAGAAGAAAGAGGTTACTAGATCCCTTTATTTTAGGGAAGGATCTGTTGGTTTTGACTAATTTTGAAAACAAATGTTATCAAAGTTCATAATGGAAAAGAAAACAAATTATTCAATATTTGCTCATAATTGGTCTGGAGAAAAATAGGGATTGTGAATAGGTATAGTATAGGGATTTATATAGGTATTAAGGTGAGAAGCCCTTTAAAAATAGCATCTCCATGGTCCTCTTTGGGAGGTGGGTACTATTATTATCCCAATTTTTATAGATGAGGACAGGTTGAGAAAGATTCAATGACTTGCCCAGAGTTGTTTTAGTCAATATTCATTTATATCTAAGCAAGAAGAATTTGCATACAATTAAGAGAATGGTAACCTGGCTTAATTAATAGAAATTGTCTTCAATAAGAAGACCTGGGTACAAGTCCTGCCTCAAACATACTCTAGCTTTCTGACTGAATCAGTCGCTTAAGATTTCAGTGTCCCAGGCAACTGCCTAAGATTACAAATTAAAGAATGGTTTAAAAAGTTTCTTTATGGGACTTGCCTACTAGATGAAAAAAGAAAATTACAGATCTGAACAGCAACAAAAAAAAAGAATTGGCAGTTTAGGAAGCTTTAAGATAGCATGGAGATAATTTAATTACATCTTTCATTAGGAGTGGAAGCATGAAAATTCTTTTTATCTAGCAACTCATTTCCTAAATACTTTAACATATGATCTCATTTTTCAGAGGAAGATGGGGACAAGTCGTGGGCTGAGTACTAAAGTAGCAGTATCATTTCCTAGGGAGAGCAAACTAAAAAGACAGTTCAAATTCTGTCTAGGAGATAGGGGTGTTCACATCCTGCTTAGAGAGATGTCTTAAGACATCCGTCTATGCCAGCTCACTAGGATGTGATTTTGTATACATTTGTTTGCATGTAGTCACCCCCATGGGGTAGTTAGGTGGCACAGTGGATAGAGTGCCAGGAAGACTCATCTGCTTGAGTTCAAATCTGGTCTCTGACATTTACTAGCTGCGTGACCCTGGGCAAGTCACTCAAACCTGTTTGCATCAGTTTCATCATCCGTAAAATGAGCTGGCAAAGGAAATGACAAACTCCTCCAGTGTCTGCCTAGAAAACCCCAAATAGCATCAAGAAAAGTAGGGCACTACACAACAACAAACTCTCCCATTAGATTGTAAATCCCTTAAAGGCAGTATGCCCTCTTTTGCCCAGTGTGCCCACAGCTTAGCACAGTGCCTGGCACATGGGAGGCAATTAATAAATTTTCATGATTGGTTGATTTTGGTGAATAGTTAAAAAATAATCATAAAAATTTAAAAGTTTGATTCCATTATCCATGCCAACGAAAAGAATGGATTGATAGCTTGAATAACCTAAAGAACCGAAAAATTTTTTGTAATGAATCATATGCTTTTTTGGGCAACATTTCTAATGAGCTAAAATACATTCTGTGAACATGCCATATATTTGATGTGGGGGAACACCACTGCGGGGAAAAAGGTTGGTTTAACAAAATTGTTTTGGATCATGTGTGGATTCTTGAATTTAATGAATTTATCATCATGGCAGGGAGAAAGGCTGTAAGTTTTAAATTGGCCAGGACCCTAAGAGTATAATTTCTGGGTAAAATTCAAAGCCATTACCACGTCTGCTACCTCAACTATCTCAGTAGCACAGGAAGCTGTGGAATTAGAAGTAAAAACTTCACATTCCAAGTTAAATTGCTCTTCTGAAAGATTACTAATTAAATGCCTTCCAATTTTTTTTCTAATTGAGTCTGTATTTAACCAGAAAGATCCAAAATATGTCAGATGTTAGAGTTCCTATTTTCTTGTCATTGTTCGGTCTGGGGCCATTCACATAGTTTCCTAACCTTTTCAATCTGGTCTTACCATACAGTTGAGAAACTGGATAGAAGGAATGTTCTTAATTATTTTCAGTGACTACTGCATATCAAATGACTGATAGGAAGCCCCATTCTAATTGGTGCATTTTTCCATCCACATGATTTGGCTTTTCAGTCTCCATATCAGAAAACCATTGGTCCTAGAATTTTTGTCACTGAGATACCAAGTCAGGTGAATCCAGTTTGATCAGTTTTGTGAAAGTGCTTTGCTAAACAGAAAAAAAAAATCTGGCCTCTGGGAAAAAAATTTTTTTTTTCAAATGTCCCTTTTCTCTTTTTTACTTTACAGAGCAGGTTTGCGATAAATGAACAACTTTCAGAATAAGCCAAAGACTCCTTTTGCTTTGAGGATTTGCATTTTTTTGCTTTGCATTTGACAGAACACCCAAATCCTCAAGGTTAGTTAAAAAAAAAAAAAAGTATACTCCTGTTCTAAAAAAAAGTCATTTGTACACCTTAAACTCCGAAAACATTAAGAACTTCAATTTCTACAGGGATAAGAATGTCATGTCAGACAGGAAGGTGAGCATTTCTCAAGAAAACAAGGAAAATCAATTAGACTGAAGAAAATAGGTGGACAGAATCAATCTTCTATTTCAATACCTTAATCAGTTCCTTTTCTTTATAGAGCTCTTCATATGGTTCTGGGAGAGGATCTTTAATTTTTGCCTTTAAATTCTGCAGTCGGCTCTCCAGCTCCTTGATTTGCTTTTCACAATGGTCCCAGGTCTGTTTGAAAAACATTGTGAAGGGAAAGAGTGACTACCTTAGTTAAAGAGGGAATTCATTCTGTGCTTTTTTGGTATTAAATGTGTTTTACAAAACATACAGAAATCCAATTCTTGATCTTAAATAGATTATAATCTAAAGAAAGAAACCAAGACCATTTGTGAATTATATACATTGGGTTCAACAGTGCCCAGCACACAGTGACTGGTCCTTAATAAATGCTTGGTGATTGATTTACCAATTATTTCATCAAAGATGATCTCCAACATTAGTATATTCAATGTGCATTTAATTCTTTTTTTGCATAAGAAAGTATTAGTCCAGATGTTAGAAAGAGGATGTAGTTTATAATAATAACAGCTAGCATTTATAAGAAAAAGGGTATAATACACAAACAATAATAACAGTTATAACAATGATAGCTAGCATTTATATATAACTTTAAGGTTTGCAAAGCACTTTCAATATGTTGACTCATTTGACCCATTTGTCTTGGGGAGGGTGGAAGGGTTAGGGGAAGAGTCTTAGGGAAAATTTATGAAGAAGGTACCTGAGTTGGGCCACAAACATTTGTTGATGGTAGAATTTCAACAGATAGCTGAGGGGAATATTTTTCTCTTCCTAAGTCCCCCGATATAATGTAACATGCTCAGTGTAACGATGTAAAATGCTGACACAATTTGGATTGACTATTCAATAAAACATTTCTTATCTAGATTTAGAAAGCTGGAAATTTAAATATCAGAACCAGAAGATGAACAAAAAAAGACTCTAAACAGAATTAAGACAAAACAAAACAAATAAACAATGTCTTGGATTGCTCAGTGGTATCTTATATTCTAACTTCCTCACTTTACAGCTGGAAACTGAGGTCCAGGGAAGGTTAACTGACTATGTCTAAGTTAACATTAACAGAGTAACAGAGATAAGATTTGAACTTAGGTCTTCTGGGTACATTAGGTGGTGCAAAGGATAGAGCACCCATCTTAGAATCAGGAATCTTCTTCCTAAGTTCAAATCTGTTCTCAGATACTTGGCTAGTTGTGTGACCTTGGGCAAGTCACTTAATTGTTTACCTCAGTTTTCTCATCCATAAAATAAGCTGGAGAAGGAAATGGCAAACCACCACAGTTAATTGCCAAGAATACCCCAAATGGCATCATGAAGAATCAGATTGATTGAAAGAAAATGACTGAACAAAAAAACTTCTGACTCCAGAATGAGGGCTCTTTACCCTTTACACTATGCAGATGATTCTCAGTTCTTTTTATCTATCCTTCTAAATCTCTAAAATTTTTACAAGAATGATGTAGTGAGAGTATTCTTGATGAAAATGAGATAAAACTGAGAGGTCTTGCATAGCATTTTTCTGTAACATACCATTTCTTTATAGTTACACAACTATCTAAAGTAGAGAGGCTATAAGATCCCTTTTTGCTTATTAATTTCAAGAAAGAATTTATTTTGGTAGAGTATAAAATACAGCTTCAGGTCTCATCAGACAAGACGTCTCTCACACATTCATCTAGATCATACACAATTCCATCATAGACGCAACTAAAGAAATAACTTTGTTAAGTGAATCTCAATCTGCTGAGTCCTGACATCAAGCAAGGCGCTATAGAGAGTCACAATTATTCATAAAAGGTATTTTTGTCCAAGAGTGTCCCTCCCAGCATTAGGAGATGTGCCATATAAGGATCATATGAAAAGCAAACTGTCTTGTTAACACTGAAGTTCTCCCAGTGTTCCTATTCACAAATGACATTGGCCTGATGGCAAGCATCAAGCTATAGAACACCACAAAGCCTCTTTGATGAAATCCACAACAAAATTAAATGAGATAACATTTATAAAGCACTTTGCAAATCTTAAAACATTATATAAATGCTACCTATTATTGTCATTATTAAGACTTTTCTAACCATTCATATTGGAAAAACAAGTTGGATGAAAAATATTTATTTGAACATACAGTGACATACAGCTATCAAAATATGAATGGGCAGCCATTCCTTTGAATTAATCTTGCATAAACAGGTGATATGTTTATCTTAGAAGAACATAGTGTGCCCAAAAATAAGATTAGAATGGATTGAAAGCACTGATAAATTCCCCAAATTGCCCATAGCTATATCATGGAAGACTACGATCTTGGAAAAATTAAAATGACAAATATATTAAAGAGTTATGTAAAACGGGCATAAACAAACTGTTGCACTATACCAAAAATGATTTATGAAGTTGTTATTAAAGGCATTTCTGAGAGCCATATGACTGGGGGAAAAAAAGGACAGGCCAGTCATATAGCAATAATCAGAGGCAACAGACAGATGAAAAGGCACTTCAAAAAAGCAGAAGAAAGAAGAGGAATGTCTCAAGTGCTTTTATGTAGCTCCTTTGTTTAAGTTCTATGAAAAAAAGTAAAGCCGAAAGAGAAGGAAAAACCACACCTATGTAGTCATTGATCCAAAGTATGAATCTCCTAAGATATCACAGAGCAAAAAGGAAATGAAATGCACTTGAATATTGTAGTTTAAAAAAAAATGGATTGTTTACCTCTATAGTGCTTTGGAATTCTTTAGTCATCTTGGCTACTTGAAGTTGGCAATTCCTCCAAGTATCCTGCAAATTTCTGATTTCTTGATTAATGGAATCCTTGGTCTCTTGGTCAGCTATTGTCAGTAACTTTCTCCCTGCTTCTAAAGTGAGAGCACAGGTAGTTTGCTGTCTTTGAAGAAGTACTTCTTTCTTCTAAAAAGCAAGAAAAATGATTTGCTTATACCAGTGGTTCTCCAAATGTGGTCCTCAGATTTCTTGGGGTCCTCGAATTCAAGAAGTCTATGAGAGCAAAACTATTTTCATAATACTAAGATGTTATTTTCCTATTAAAATATTTCTTCATTTTTTCAACTAAATATCTATGTGAGAAAAGAATTTCTTCCTGTACTTCAATCAAAACAATCTATTATAACAGATTAAAAGCAGATTCGGAAACAACTGTCTTCTATTAAACCAGACATTAAATAGATTTAAAAAAAATATGTAAAACAATGCAGTTCTTCTCACTAAACATTTGTTTGGGAAAATACAATTTTTTAACAAAAGTTTTATTTTAACATGTAATTGATTTATTATTGCTATTTTAAATGAATACATTTTTAAGAACATAGGCTATATTTCTAATATGATAAATATCAATTGATACAATGCACATAAACAAAAGCTATTTGTATGTTTGATAATTTCTAAGAATTCAGAGGAATTCCTCAATTGCTTTTAAGAGTTCTAAGTTTGGTCCTGAGGCCAAAAATCTTAAAAACCTCTCATTTAGAGCTACGCCATGCCCAGAATTTCTGTGTTTTAGTGAGTAACTGCCTTGTTGAACTGTTCTTAACTTTTAACAGCATAAACATATAGGAGGTAGGGAAAGCAAAATACTGAAGTGTGCATGAATAATACACCTCCTCATCATATTGATCATTTAATATACGTGACCAAGTAGGGAGCAAATTTCCAAGTGTATACCCCCTTAAAGAAACTCTTTTCATTTCAATGTAAGATCTGACTAGGCAGATTAGATAGGCAGGCAATAAATACTATTAACTGCCATGTGCCAGGCATTATGGTTATCTCTGGGGTTACAAAAGTAAGCAAAATGATAGTCCCTGCCCTCAAGAAGCTTACAAAAAGAAAATCCCAATTGCAGTTTGAAAAAATCCAGAGAAATTTTTAGAAATAGTCTTCAGAATGAGGAATTAGAAAGGCACTCAATTCAAGGGTTATTAGAAATTCATGGAAGTAGTGTCCCAGGCATAGATCAGAGGGGTCAATGATCTCTTATTATTCTGGTCCAAGTGGTAGCAAATTTTGTTTAATAACTTAGGGTAATTTACCTGAAATGAGGAGAAGGAAAAAAATACCCCAAAGGGCATATTGGAAAGTAAAAGAGTCTAGGTTACAAGTCTAAAAATGTGTTTATATATAAAATTCCAGAATTGTTTGGGGAGTTAAGATTGTTTTCTGCTCTTGTGTTCCCAGCATATAGAAGGCACTTAAGCTTACTGACTTGTTGATTAGTTTCTATAAAACTGTCTAACCAGTCAAGAATCTTTTTGCTTAATTAATAAAAAATCTTACTCAACTTTTAAAAGTTCAGATACTAGGTTGATTTTGAAAATATTCTTGTACTTCATCAAGTATTTGGTTCAATTTAAAAAATCCATTTTCTTGTGGTTTAAGCATTTTGTTCCCTGGGACACTTGAAAATGGAAAAACTATAAAGACCCTAAATTGAAAACCCAAACCTGTCAATGCCCCTAAAACACATTGTATCAGCAATACCTTGAGATCATGAATAAGACTTCTGATTTGGAAAAGACTATAAGAATCTTGGCTCTTAACTGCAGACAGGAAATGGTCAGTGTCAGTGAGGAAGTGGGCTACATTCTGTAGAGAAGCACTGAAGCGACGCCATTCTTTCACTCGCTCATTGATGGCAATCCTCCTCTGCTGGGCCTGTCGGGTAGCATCTTGCCACCGCTCTTTCAACATTGTGAGTTTCACAACAAATTCCGTTCTTAGGAAAGACAGAATATTCATTGAGAATTATCACAACATTATTTTAACTTGACTTTATTTCCCCACTTGAAAAGCAACTAATAACGGTGTGATAAGTGAAGCTTGGGTTTGTTATCTGTATAGGACTGTATAGGCAAAAATCTCAACAAATCTGACAATCTGTAAGCCCTAAGAAGTTAGTTGCTTGAGAAGGTTAAAGGTGAGATTAGAAACCAGGTCTTCCTCCTTCTAAGCCAAACATACTATCCACTGGAGCTCACTGCCTCTCATTTATTTACATAAATCTGAAAAAGCTTAGTATCAAACATAATTTTAAAAAATGAACAGGAGGAGATGTTTAGATTTATCTTGGTATTGTGCCAACATAGTGACAAACATTCTCTGAAACAGAAGCTGCTTTAAAACACAGTATGCCATAAATGATTATCACAATTATAAATGAGCTGAATGGAATACTGATGAACATGTAGGCATCTTGCAATGTGGCTGATTACTTGAGAGGGTCAGGCATTGCAGAAATACATCAAGAGAGTACTTCCTGCAGTTCTACCATTTCAACTTCTTTTAAATAACATGTTCCATGATGGAAGATGACTTTTCTTTATCATAAAAAGAATATGTCTTGGTTTACTCTCCTGATCAGATAAAGAAATTAATACTGGTACAAAGTTGAATTTATTTGTTGCACTGGAAAGGAATGTGATTTACTATAAAATTTAACAATTTCTTTTGGAGAGAGTTCGGAGAGAACTACAAAGATATTCACAGTGGGGAAAATAAGCAAACCAGAAATGAAAGGGAACAAGATTTAGCCAATGGAAGGAAATGCTCACAGGTGACAATAATGGAGAAATTATCTCCACAGAAGATACAACAAGAGCAAATGGGCTTTAGTTTCAACATGAGGAGTTAACATAAAGAATAACTTGATAGGCTTCAATACTAGGATGTATTCCCAAGGAGATCCATGGAACCACCATTAGAGAATCTTTGAAAATAACAGACATTGTTAACTTCCAGTATGCCTTAAATATACAGCTTAATCAAGACAAGGGTATTGGCTATTTGATCTGTAAAGAAGCCTTCAGTTCTATAATTCTAAATACATATATATACATACACACACACGCACGCACACACATATAGATGGATAGATAGATATGGGGGAAGAGAAAAGCAGGAGATCCTCAAAATTTGTTGTCTAGAATACACCCCATGAAGTATTCATGGAGGTGAGCTGCCCTGTCCACTTCCAGGGAGATGTGCTTGAAAGTAGGAGTGACAATGTGTGTGTGTGTAGTTGGAGGTGGGGGTTACATCAAAGAAGACTGACAATAGAGACAGAAAGAACTGCCCACTTAGGAGACAGGTGTGACTTGACCCTCTGGTGCTTTTTCTCTTCTAGTCTGCTAAACTTGTCAGGACTCTGAAAGTCTCTCTGACTTCTGGTGGGGTGGGATTTCTTTTTCTCTTGCACCATGTAGCAATGGCAACTGACCACACAGGGTGATGACGACACACCTAGACCTCAGGAATTTAACTAACTCTTGTGCTTTGTGTTTCTTTCCCAGAGCACAAGTGACCAAATAATAATTCTGAGATGGATGCTTTCAGCTTTGGCAACTACCTCACGTACTTGAGAAGTTTGGAGTCATCCAATGGAGAATCTCAAACCTTCTCTGTGTGATCAGAAGATGGGAAGAGAGAAGAAAAAGAGATTGCAAGTTATCTCTTTAAAATCTACTGAATAAGCAGATCTTTGCTCAGTGGCTAATCTTCTGATGTAGCTTCCCCATCCTGTCATCCAAAAATCCTTTGGCAATACACACACACACACACACACACACACACACACACACACACACACACACACACGTGGCCCAGAGAGTTCGGCTTAGCCTCATGCATGCTCCAAGGGGTATTTAATCAGAATAAATTAGGAGGACCCCCATTATAGATGGCACTGAAGGACTCATACACTGGGGGGGGGGGGAATCTCAGAATACAAGGCGATTTTTGATAGGTAAAACTCAAGTTCTATAGAACTGACTATTTCTTATAAAGATATATACCCCAAGTACTCATCTGAAAAGTATATAGAAATTTTAACAACCACAAGTGAATAAGGAGAATCTAATCTTGCCTATAGAACTATGGCATCTACTACCACAGAGCCCTTCCTAACACAATGTTTAGATACTGACTTCATTAAGATTCACTTAGGTGGAAGTTCTTTACCTGCTGAATTACCACTGCTACTTCTCATTACATACCAAGAAGACCTTACCTTTTCTCTATTTCTGGTGTATCCAGAAGTTGGAGTGACTGGCTGACAAAACAGTCAGCAACTGGCTGATT
Source organism: Bettongia penicillata ogilbyi (assembly GCA_023548195.1). NCBI lineage: Eukaryota > Metazoa > Chordata > Mammalia > Diprotodontia > Potoroidae > Bettongia > Bettongia penicillata. The sequence goes on from JAJHZJ010000276.1 coordinate 373,949, forward strand.
TACAGAAATCTCAGCTTGTAACATCTGCAAATATTTCCAAAAAGGAAATGAATCAACATAATTCATTTTATTAATTTGGATCCATATTTTATGTAATAATATGAAAATATTACTTATTATTCTGATATCCTAAATAAATATATAAAGATAATATCAAACTGAAATCCAGAGAAAGCCATGAATTCTTAATAATTTACATTTTTATTTAGAACAGAGGAAAACATAACATTCGCTATAAAGAAACTAGAATAATTGATTTGTTCTGTCTCCTAATGTCCTTTCTGCCTATGTACTGTCCTATCAACATACCACAGTTTATTTGGCTACTTTTGGGTTATTAACCATTAAGCTTGTTACCAGTATGTTTTAATTGTCCCCTAGCTTATCCTCTGGAGAGGGTTACATAAAATAAAGCATCTATAAATATTTTTACACAGATAAGTCCTTTTTTTCCCCTTTAACAATGTCCTTAGAATACAGTTCCCAGCAGTAGGATCACTGAGCAATGGAATTCTTATTATATATTTCCAGATTGCTTTTCTAAAAATTTTATACAAATTTATAGTTTCACCAATAATCTAATAATAATAATAGTTAATGCTTATATTTATAATTTCTAGGGTTTTGAGATTTGCAAACTATTTTACATACTTTATCTCATTGGAGATATTTGTGAATATTTTATACACTGACCTATCTATGCTCTTGTCATGTTCCCCAGTAGAACAGAAGTTTATTGAGAGAAGGAACAATTTCGTTTTCCCAACACCTAGCACAGTACTTTGGACACAGTAGGTACTTATATACCATTGGTTGAATTGTTCTTGAATTTGATTGCTGCAACAATCCTGTGGGGTGGGTGTTATTGGCATTAGCATCTCCTTTTACAGGTAAGGAAACAGATTTGGAGTGGTGGAGTCTCTTGGCTAGTAAATAAGAGACGGGATTAGAACCCAAGTCTCTCCTTAGTCTAAACCCCTTGGCAACTTGTGATGAATGCCTATTTTCCTGCATTCTGATCAACATTTAACTTCATTGTTTCCAGCCATTTTCGCCAATCTGATGGTTATAAGGTGATACTACAAATCACATTTTTTACTCCTTCTTTAAAACAATACCTGTTCATTTCCTTTAACTTCTCCATTGAGGTGATATTTTAAGCACTCTTACACATTTGTATCCTTATAAACTCTGAATGGCACTTTTTTTGTCAGTTCTATTTACCAGAGATTTTTTCCCCCTATGTTGGAGGCTCAGCTCTAAAGTCTGCATCTTCTTAGTTAAGGTTTGATGTTGAGATGAAATGAAGTACTCGCAAGTCACTGAACATTTAACAAAGGAAGAGGTTTATTTTGCCCTAACAAAGATTTGCAACAAGCACGCAATGGCTCTGAGATTCTTTGTACATGCCCCAGCTTCTTGTCTCTGGTCAATCAGTCATCAGGATATAGAGAGAAACCTGTGTAGTCTTGGCCACCCACCAGCAACTGCAAGAAGTTAGAACCTTTTATGTCCTTAGATCAGGAAGCTGCATTAGGGAAGCTAGGGCCAGTCAAGTTACATGGGGGGAGAGGGGAGGAGGGTGGGCGGGAAGGGGGTGGAGAAGAAAGCCATGTCAGGAAATCTCTGGCTGTTTCTTTTCATTTAATAATAACAACTAAAAATGATGATTTTTTTTTAATCAATTAGTTGTATCTGACTCTTCATGACCCCATTTGGAGTTTCCTTGGCAAAGATACTGGAGTGGTTTGCAATTTCCCTCTTCAGCTCATTTTCCAGATGAGTAAACTGAGGCAAATAGAGTTAAGTGACTTGTCCAGGGTCACACAACTAGTAAGTGTCTGAGGGAGTATTTGAATTCAGTCTTCTTAGATGTGCCATCTAGCTACCCTATTTGGGAAAGTCTGTTCAAGTTAAAAGAATATAAACAAAAACATCAATTTTGATGTCAATGATTTCTTTTATTTATTGATGCACCTGTATTTTACATTAAAATCTGACTTTTAGGGTAGAAAAGCATCACATAATAATTCTACTTAAAAGATGCTTAGTAAATTTAACAGGAAAAAAGTCTTACCATCACACACACACACAAAAAAACAAGTATAATTTTAGTAAATAATGTGTTCCAATGCAAAGTTACCCAAAACATCAGCATAAAATTGGGATTTTAAATTCTGATCTGGAGATCTTAATGTAAGAGTTCAGAATTTTAAATTAATTTTTACTAAAAAAAAATGTCACCAAGCATGAATCATACTTTTTGCACTAATAAATTCAGGATCCTTGAATCCTGGATTTCTGAATGTGGTTTAATTTCAGGCCAAGAGTTTGAGGTATGGTGTTCTCAAACCTAGCATGGAAATACAGATCAGGTTCCTCAATATTTTAATAGATGTTTGTAACTAGACAAATGCAAATGATTTCATCTCTGCCATAGTTAAATCCAAAGTGCTAAAGGCTGAATTCTCTTAAGTACTATTCAAACTTTGCAAAAACAGCACATTTACTAACTATATTTGCTAGGCTGTTGTGGTCTCATTTGCAGAACACTTAGAATGAGTTCCAACACTTAAAAAATTAAGTAGAAAAATATGGCTTTCAGAGCTTCTTCAAGATAAGGTCATTTTCCACATGTCTAGTGTGGATTTGGGGCAGCGAGATGGAGTCAGGAGGACCTGAGTTCAAATCTTACCTCAGACAATGAACCTCAAGCAAGTCCCTTAATCTTGTTTGCCTCAGTTTCCTCATCTATAAAATGAACTGGAGAAAGAAGTAGCAAACTACTCCTGCGTCTCTGCCAAGAAAACCCCAAATGGAGTCACAAAGAGTCAGACAAGACTGAAACAAATGAACAAGAATAATGTGGATTTGATTCGAAGAGAAACATCCAATAGTGAAAGAAAGAACCTTACCTAATTTTGAGATATGTTGCTTCTAAAACTTTTTTTTTTTGGTAAGACACGGGAGGTAAAGAGGTTCGCTGACATTACCTCAAATGTTTTCTGCTGCTCTAGAAGATCCTCAAGTCTGCCAGCCAAGTTCGTTTTCAGACACTCTTCTATCTTCTCCAAAAACTGTATCAGCTTCTCACATTTGTGAAGGAAATTTTCATTGAATCCAGTTCCCTGAAGTTCACTACAGGTTAAATAGGATCGTGCAAAAAGGATGTTACAAAGTGTGGCCCTTTCATTTTTCCTTAATGGACATAAGATGGTGTAGACAGAGTTTTCTAACCTGCACTTCTCCACAGCCGTAGCAGTGGCCCGACTCCACTTTCGATTCAGATTTTGTAATGTCTTTATATCTACGTCACTAAGTGGCAACTTGAAGCTCACTTCATTCAAATGTTCCATGTCAGGGGACAATGCTGTTAATTCTAACATGCGATTCTGTTCAAAGGGAGCATGGGAAAAAAAAACAAACCACAATTAAATTCTAGAAAATCTTTTCTTTTTTGGTCAGATATTTAAATGTGGTACAATTTTAGAGCCAAAAAGAACTTCAGCCATTATCTGGTGATGTCAAAATAAAATAGAAACATTAAACCATATATATGGATCCTTGAGGACTGCATATTGACTTAGAAAACTCTATATTAACATTATTTATATTCTATTTTATTAATTTTGTTAAATATTTCCCAACTACATTTTGAGCCCTATGTGCCAGGCCACGTATTTGACATCTCTGATGTAGACAAACCTCTGGCATTTTATAGATGAGAAACCAGAGGCCCAGAGAGATTCAGTCACTTTTCAGTCTCAAAATTACTTGACAGTAGAATCAGAATTAAAAACTCAATTCTCTTGACTCTTAAGCCATCGACTGTGACACAGTATTTAGCAACACATTCACATGTTCTGAGAATTAAACAAGCATTGTTACCAACAGCACACTTTGATTGTGAGTGCCCTATACATTCAATGTTATAACTCAAGTGGCCAGGACAGCTTGCTCAGAATACACAGGATGAAGCAAATGTTGAAAAGATTTCTTCACTGTGTGAAGGCATATGCCCATTATCCCAGCTATTTGGGGAGGCTGAGGCTGGTGGATGGATTGAGCTTGGGAGTCCTGAGGAGCGAGAGGAATAAAGCTGATCCAGTATTTATGGTAAGTATTTCATCAGTATAGTGAACTCCTGGGGGTGGAAAGTAACCAGGCTGCTTAAGCAAGGGTGAAGGAGCCCAAGTCAGAACCAAAGCAGGTCAAAACTATCATGCTGATGAGCAGTGAGACTGGGTCCCGGAACAGATGCTGTGTTGCTGACCTGGCAGACCCAGTCAGAGAGAGAGGAGAGAGAAAGAAGGGGCAGGAGGAAGGGAAGGAGAAAGAAGAGGAAAAGGAAAATATAATAACTGTATCATTGGTTGAGTCATTTTATAAATGACTTTAAGCTCCAAAGATAGAAAATTATTATCTCCTTGACCTTGGCACGAATGGCATTAATTTATTTTGTCTCATGAGCATGACTATCCTTTTGGTCATCTGAAAAAATGACTTTTAAGGTCCCCTTTAGTGTACACATAGCAAGAGTAAAAAATGGAACACATTCTTGAATGCTATTCTCAGCCTTGTCAACATCTGACCTACATAGAATTAACAAGCATATCCTTTAGCTTAGCCATGAACCATATAAAATGACCTTTTAAAACCTATAGAAAATCATGAGGAATAATATAGTAAAACTCGGATGAAGCAAAATCCAACTAACAAACTCAGTTAATTGTTGAATTAATTTAAGAGTCAATTTTAAAAATTAATTTCAAAATAATTTTAAATTTTAAAATTGACTATTTTGAAATCAATATTTTTGAGGAATCCATTTTTAATATAATTTAATGATTAATTTCTTATTGTACTCCAACTTGAACTGAAAGAAGCATTTCACCAGGAAACAAAAGCATCAGGAATGTTTACACATATTGTGTGTGTGTGTGTGTGTGTTATACATATATACATATTATATTCTTTATATATGAATGCATGTCACATATAGATTTGAATCCAGAATACATATTCACATTCATACATGTATGTATATCTATCTATCTATCATCTATCTATCTATCTATCTATCTTCAGGTGTGATTCGCCCTTAGTTGCCGAAGAAGACCATGCCATCAGAGAAAAAATGACATGACTTGCACTTGACTTTGTTTTGAGTGAGGGAGGGCTATACAGGTCACCAGCCTCACTTCTCCTCCAGAGCCATCTGAATCCAGTGACCAGATATTCATCAGGATGACTGGAGATGACCCAGGATGAGGCAATGGGGGCTAAGTGACTTGCTCAAGGTCACCCAGCTAGTGAGTGTCAAGTGTTTGAGGTGAGATTTGAACTCAGGTCCTCCTGACTCCTGCACTGGTGCTCTATTCGCTGTACCACCTAGCTGCCCCAATATTCAGGTATAATGAAAAAGAACACTGGGTATAGAGTCATAGGTCCTGAGTTCAAATTCTGGGTATTTAACATCTCTGAGTATCAATTTGTCCAAGGGGGTTATTTCTCCAAGGGGATTCAATGACTGTTAAGTTCTCTTCCAACTTTAAATCTATGACCTCAAGTCCAACTTTCAATATAGGTTCAAAGATTTGGATGTGGAAGGGTTACTTAACATCACGCAGCAGAATCAGAATTCAAATACAGATCCTTTAAGTCCCAATGTAGGGGGCTCTTTCCTCCATGCCATTTACTCCCTCCATCCTCTGTAACGAGAATCCAGGTTTATAATCATCACCCAGAAGCTGAATTCAAGAGGCTGAAACCCCACACAAAATTTCAATTATGTTTGTTAACAGATCAAAGTAGGAAAATATACTAACACATTTTAGAACGATTTTCAACAAAGTTTGCTTCCAAAAAAATAAATTGAGAAGGCAGAATCTTAGGAGATGGTGAAAATTTAGGAACTTGTCAGTTCCTGGAAGTTTATGGTGAAAGTGATATACAATGAAGTAAGCCAGATCAACAAAATAACATACACAATGATTACAAGGATAAAAAAGAAAGGACCAAAGCAGAACAAATTTGAAGACTGGATAATTCTAATGACCAAGGCTGGATCAGCAGAAGATCTGAGAAAAATGTACCTTCCTCTGTTCTTTGTGGAGGAGGACTGCGAGTGAAGTGCATGTACCTTCTGCCAGACTTAATTACTGCATTGGTTCCAGCCCAATGGAAACATGCAGTTCAAATCTGAATAATGTGACCACTTCTGGGGACCTCAATGTATCATGAGAAGAGCTTGACAATGATATTCCTCAGCACTTTCATTTCCATTCGATTAGCATCCCATTTGGAATGCTCTGGTAATGGAGTGTTCCAGTTAACTGAATTTGTTGAATGATTGATGAGTAATCATAAAATACTATTTTAAGTTTTGTTGGAAAATCATTTTAAAATATGTTAGTTTACTTCCCTAATTTGGTAAAATTTGGTTCCACTTTGAAATAAATGAGCATATTTTATATAACTTGGAACAGTATAAATATGAATACATATGATCACCCCAGGGTATCATTATTTGCACTAATTGGGACCTGGCTGAATTACATTTACAGGCCTACAAAGCAACACAAACTGGCCGTTTTCCTTATCCTCCCAATGTTCCAAGCCCTTAGAAAGATGTCAGATTTGACTATACCAGGAGGAATTCTGGATCATCCTCTCTTCCCTGTAGCTCCAAACTCTCTACTGAATGTTTGATATTGTCTTCCAAAGATTCTAGTTGGTTCCTGAAATCCTTCAGCTGGGAAAGAACATGCTAGAACAAGAGATATATTTTCATTAGATCAGATGCATATCTAATGAGAAGAGAAAAAATAAAGTATTAAATACAATCTTTGGTTATTTGGTTATATTGACAGCTATCCATATCCTACCCGCTTACAAATATATATGTGTGTGTGTGTGTGTGTGTGTGTGTGTGTGTGTGTGTATGAAAGTGATATATATCAATATATATTTTATATATAGCTCATTGATAGAGCAGAATGAAACTTGATTTTTATGTCATAGTCATTTCTCTTTTGACCATAGTCATAAATCAAAATATATCAATATAAATTAAACATGGTTAAAAAGCTGATGGTGACTTTGGATACTTGGTCCTATAAAATACATCCTCCTTTGTATCCTTTGTCTTTGGCAATTGTCCCTGACTTATGGTGAACAGAAAGGACCAAGAGAAGTATTAATTAATCTTGTCAGTTCAAGGAGCTATGTGTCCTACTATACACATTTTTTGTACAATTGCCACTAATAGCCCAACAACAAGTTGAATAAAACACCAGGTAATTTATGCACAATTCAAATAATGTACTTTTAAAATAAGAGCAAACCTAGAATAACTTATTCAGGATAATGTGCCCTCTTATAAATGGTTATATGTAATGAAATGAAAAAACTTTTCCATAAAACATGCTACTGTCATATAAGAAATTAATTTGGTTCAGCTTTATAAATTCAGTTGGAGCTGAGTCCAGGGACAGAAAGATCCCCTGACTGTATCTGAGATCACAAGATCAAAACAGAGCTGAAAATTAATTTGAGCTGTACCTCAAACTCATTTGATTTCATAAGCAGCATTTTTTGCAAATATGAAATCCTCTGAAGTGAAGAAGATTGATTAGAAAGAACATCTTGCTTGACAGGATCTGCTTGCTCTAAGTTTGGTTCAATGACTGCTGAATTCTGAAGAAAGATTTCTTTTATGTTCTCTAGGTCATGCTGCAAGTTCTGAAAAGAAGAATATTGAAAAACAATAATTTTTTCCCTACTACCAAGTAACATATTACATTGAAATTTGTCTTTTTAAAAAATGTAAGCCATGGTAACCCACACCACTAGACTTCACTCACAATGTGGTTCGGCAGCTGGCTCACTTGAGAGATTGTTGTGAAATAATCTCTTTCAAATCAAAAAATAATTGAATCTTTTTTTGGACTAAGAGAGTAGAGACTTTTAGTTCATAGAAATTGCTGCATCAAGGAATTTTTCTATATTTTGTATCCCTATCATTTTATAACACTGCTTCAATTATTACTTCAATGATCAGTATAACCCCCTACCGCAATAAGGCATTTTGACATAAAGGAGAACCTGCATAGTCCTACAAGGTAGGACGACAAGCTGATTCAGGAGCCCTTGGGTAAGTACTCTATGTTGGAAACTTATGGTAATTGTCTACAATACAAAATGTAGGGCTTAATCAGAAGGAAAAAAAGATCTCAACTCCATTCCCTTTAATTAGACAAAAATTTGCCCCACAACTCCGAAAGATAACAGGATAATAGTTTGTTTTCCATTTGAACAGAACCCATGAGTTTGGAGATAATGAAATTTGTGAGGAGTCAAAATAATTCAAATAAATTTGAAATATATTTACTATCCATGCATTTTTTACTAACAATTGCAAAATTACAGAGCAAGTCACACAAGAAAATATAATGCCCTGAGCAATGTACAAAATTACAATGTTTTCAGAACCAGAGGTTATATTAACATAGGCGCAAACCCACATTAACTCTCAAAAACAAGGATTTAACACTTCACTGATTCCTCCAGTCTAGACACAGTACTTGAAGAGAGAGACATTGAAAAAGGGTTGGACCTTTCTCACAGTAATGTCAACAGTTCATGACCACTTCTAACTTCTGGAATTTTACATTGAGTGTTCAGTGTTATCACAGCACATTGCAGGGTGCTTTACATATAGTTCATAATGAACTTTAAGAATTCATCATTCAAATGATGTGGGCACTTCCTTCACAGACTCTACCATGTAGGTGGTTTAGCATTGCTGTAGCCTGAAAAAAAAAATAACTTTGAGGTCAACCAGGTGATGAATCTATCATTATTTGGTCCTTGGATAAGAAATAAATTGTTGATCACTGGCCCGTATTCTAAACTCTGCTAGTTTGAGTAGAACTTGGTGAGAATTTGTGCTCTGCTGGCAAAAGCAGGGACTCTAAGATCACATCCATATAACAATATGACATGGGATTAAGACTGTAGTGAAGGGTCTTGACCATAGTAGGAGATTTAAAAAAAAAAGATCTTTGTTATATTTCTCTCTTTTTGGTAAAGAGGCAAAGGATCATGGGAAAAGAAGGTTAAATATACTGTCATATAAGGTCACTGCATTGGTTGTTTTTATTGAAGTATTTCTCCTTATTATAAAGAATTCAATACCTGAGGAGAAAAGGTTCTAGAAATGACTATGATGTAAAAACAAAATATGTCAATAAAAAAGAAATTTTTAAAAAATGAATGAAAAATAGGAAAAATGTTAATTGACCTGATGCTGGGAAAACAAAATCTTGTTCTTTTGACTCCTACTAAAACCACCAAACATATCAATTACCCCAACCAGGCCACTCTTTCCATCTACCAGTTTTTTCAATACTCTCTCTTTTTCTCTCTGTTCTTCTGTCTAGTCTCTCTCTCTCTCTCTCTCTCTCTCTCTCTCTCTCTCTCTCTCTCTCTCAAATCATACACAGATTCATTCCAAATATTTCTTGTTTCCATTTCTAATATAGCTCATTGATAGAGCAGAATGAAATGGAATTTTCATTAAAAGATGCTGAATTCCCATAGGGAATATGGGATGGTTATTAGGTTCTAAGGTGCTTGAAGTATCTATATGGGCATGGGTCAACTTTTGAAATTAAATATCAGTAGAAATGATTTTTGAAATTAAACTTTTTGAAATTAAAAAATTAATAGAAATAATTTTTGAAGTTAGAAATCAGTAGAAATTATTTTTTGAAATTAAATTTTTGAACTTAGAAATCAATAGAAATGATTTTTTTGAAATTAAATTTTTAAAATTAAAAATCAGTGAAACTGACACCTACTCCATGTGTAGCTATCAGCTACTGAGTACTAGTATGATGAACAAAAAGAAACTGAGCTCTGTGGATATGGATAAAAGAAATATGAAAAAAAATCTTTTTTATACTATATTTGCTATTACTTTTTTATCCTAACAAATTTAGCCCGTTCATTGAATACCAGAGAAAATGATGATGTCATGGCTGCCTAGGTCTAGGCAGATTAAGGATGATGATGATGGCAGTGGTGGTGATGATGGTGGTGGTACTGGCGGTGGTAATAATGATAGCAAGCATTTATAGAGATAGATTTGCAAAGTGCTTTACACATATTATCTCCTTTGATTCTCACAACAGTTCCATGAAGTAGGTTTAATATCCTCATTTTACAGTAGACAAAGGCAGTGTAACTTGACCTGAATCACATAACTAGTAAGTACTGGAGGTGGGAGTAATGAGCTCAGGCATTCCTGACTCCAAGTTCAATGCTCTACCTGATTTACACAAACAGCCTGAGATGACTGTCAATACTAAGAATAAATGGTCTGCTTCCTGTGAAAGCCCTCATTTAGGTGTTTGTTTGGATTTTTTCCCACCTCCCAACATATAATTTGCTTGCTTGAAACTGCCCTTTCTGGTTTTACCTGTCTATGTCTGTAGGGATATGAATCTGCATTGAAACATGTTCATTGTTTTCAAAATATCAGGCCTTTCTTCTGTCCCACTGCTTGATACTAGAAGTAGCATTCCTGATCTCTTATTATTGCCATCCTTCCTATACTGAAGTTTCTTTTGTCCATGAAACTCTCCATCCCATGTCGATCTCTTTCTAATCACATTTGTATTCATTTTATATAGCAATATCTTGGGCAGAAACAAGGCAAAAAAGTGCCTTGTATTTGGCAGCTTCTTGTATCTGTCTGTCTGTCTATCTATCTACCTATCACACTTTGTCAAGAAGACTAGAGGGGAATTGTCCCTAATACTTTTAAATCCTCCACACAATAAGGCTCAATAAATAGTGGTTGAATTAAATCTCTATCCCAGATCTAATCCCTTTCCTGGGTTTTTGTGGCTTAATATGTATGGGTGCAGATGTTTCATGCTGAAGGCATTCAGCTCTTTAAACAAGACCTCCCTTCATTTACTGAACTCTTACCAATGGGCACAAAACATGAGGCACATAAAGAAACAAAACACAGTCCTTTCATCCAAAGGTACTTTAAGATAACCCAGTCTATCTTCTTCCAGTAAAGAAATGGTGACCCACACAGATGTCATGACATGTCAGTCAATGGAAAAGTATGAATTAGAACCCAGGTCTCCTGATCAGAGTACAGTGTTCTGTTGATGGTTAAGCAAGAGGAAGGAAGTGTTTTTGTACCTACCTTCACATCCTTTAGGGCTTGGATTAGGATCTCACTCAGGTTGTCTCCAGACATATTAACGTTTAAAATGTGTTTAAACTTCTCTTCCAGCTGTTCCAACTTTGCTGTTGCTTCAGCATGAGCAGTAGTGTAAGACTCCCAAAGCTGTAACATACTTTGGGCTGACTGTAACTGATCTGCAACTTCATGATTTACTCGAGTCCACCTGCCAACAAACAGACAAATGAAAAATCCCGTTTATTCCATTTTCTATAATCTGGGCTCTTCCACTGAAACAGGCAAGTAGAATGATAATTGCTATTTCCAATATAGGTGAAACTGAAAGCCAAACATAATGAAGGATTGTTTAATTAGTCTCAAACTTTGATTCTTAAACTTAAAACACAAACCTATGTGTCACTGAATGACACATAGAGAAGGCCAACCAGTACTTCTTTAAAGTATCTGTAAGTAAGCTTCTCTGATAAGGGTCTTATATTCAAGAGAATTGATTCAAATATAAACAAACAAGGCCATTCCTCAAAAGATAAATGGTCAAAGGATATAAACAGGCAGTTCTCAAAGAAAGAAATCTAAGCCTATCAACCATCATATAAAAAAAATGCTCCAAATCACTAAAAGAAATTAAAATTAACTCTGAAGTTCTATCTCACACCTTTCAGATTTGCAAGGATGAGGGAAAAGGAAAAAGATAAAAGTTGAAAAGGCTGCAGAAGACAGGCACACTAATTTACTTTTGGGAGAGAAGTGACTAAATCCAATTATTCTGAAAAGCTATTGGAACTATGCCCACAAAATCACTAAATATGCAAACCTTTTGACCTAGCAATACCATTAGTAAGACTGTATCCCAGAGAAAGATCAAAGACTCGTATGTACAAGAATATTTAGGGCAACAATTTTAGTTAAAGCAAAGAAATGGAAAATAAGGGAGGTGGCAAGGTAGCCCCTCCAAGTAGGGAATGGCTAAACAGCTTGTGATATATAGATACAATGACAGAGTATGGTACTATAAGAAATGATGAAAAGGACCATTTCTAAGAAACCTGGAGAGACTTGTATGAGCTGATGCAGAGTGAAGTGAACACAGATCAGAGAAAAAATTATATGACAACAACACAGTAAAGAAAAACAATTTTGAAAGACTTAAGAATTGTATTCAGTTCTATGACCAACTCTATGTCCCAGAGAACCAATGATGAAGTATGTTACTTACCTCCTCACGGAGATGATGGAAACAAGGTGAAGAAGGAGAAATACATATTCAGACACGGGCAATGTGAGAATTTGTTTTGCTTGCCTATGCATATTTGTTGCAAAGATTTTCTTTTTTAATTGAGGGTGGGAGATAGTAGAGAGAGTAGGGCTAGTCATAAGGTTGATCAGAGGGAAAGGAGAAAGAAAAGGAGGTCATTGAAACATTTAGAAAAATTCTCCCCTCCCTTGTGGGATGTTGCAGAGGTAGGTCAGTGGGCCTCTGAGGCTGGAAAGACTGTCTAGATGTAAGCCTCCTCTCTCCCTATCCTTTTCTTCCCCTCCATTGAGGGATATGCACTTTCTAGTCTGCTAAGTCTCAAAGGTAAAAGAGACAAAGAATTACAGCTCCTTTCCAGTCAAGACTGGAAGGCTCTGGATCCAGCAGTTAGAGTCCATGGACCTGGACACACCTTCCAAAGCCCCATCTGAAAGGGTAAGTCCAATTCCCTCATTTCTCTCATTGCTAGGGAAATGGAAAAACTGCAGTTGCTCCCTTCCCTCTGCACCCCAATACTCCCTGTCCCCATGCCCATGCCTACCCTTCTCTCCTGGCCTGCTGCCCACCAGATCCTTGCAGCTGGACTCAGCAGAACTTCCCTGAGAGTTCCCCCTAGGTTAGCAAAAATGTGAATTTATGGATAATAATCTTTTCTTTTAAAGTGCTAAGAGTATTGGGCCTTGGAAATTAAAATGCTGACCACTAGTGATTATGAATCCAGATTTGATTTGCCTGTTCAACTAAGTTATGGTTACCTGATTGGTAATGAATTGGTTCTGTTTCAAGTTTTAAATACATGCTTATGGTATGGTTATATTTCTGAATTTTCTTATTGTGTAATTTTGCACTTAGAAAAGTAATTTCTCTTATAATCTAGATGTTGTTAGATTATTATCAGATTATGAGGTTGTTAACTACAATAAGAATTTTGGAACCATCTTGTCATAAATTCTTATCAAGTCTCTATGATCTTCTGTGTAGCAGAATTCCTAGTGAACAGTCATGGAGTTCCTAAAGAAGGAACTTGTTTTGGTGAGAATTTGGAAATATATGTACAAATGGTCTCTAGTAATTGGCTTTTGCACCAGGACATGCAATCCTGAGATGTGAATCCTGGTAAATTTTTGATTGGTGAAACTTGCCATCTGAGGTAAAAGCTCTTGGGACTATAATAAACTATGTTTTGAGTTATCTGATGAGTCATAAAAAATCCATCAATAGTCAATAATACACCACCTGAGAGAAGTGCCACAAGCTACTCAGAGAAAATGTTACTGTTACAAGTAGAGATCTTCCTCTAATTCTAGCCTCTGCCTAGCATGGATCCTCCTGGCTCACTTTCCCTATTGCATTCCTTTGAAAAGCATTTTGTCCCACCTGAGCATTTTTGAGTCTGACTATGAGGTGGAATTGATACTATATGTTTTCAGAACTGTGATGTTCTATCTAGTCATGTCCTTGCTTTTCCTTTTTATGGCAAATTTCTGTAGTCAAAGCAAGTGGTCAATCTGAATGGATGGTTATTCTATACCCCAGCTGGGTAAATTAGTATTCCTGCATAACTATGTGAAAGAGTAAAAGAAAATTCTTTCTGAATGCTATGGAAATAATTAGACAAAGGGAAAAGAAATTTGAGAAACGAAGGTACAAACACAATGTTGAACCATTATCCCATAGACTAAGGCTGGGATACATCTGAGCTACTACATTAAAGTGTGTGTTTAAGATCTGGGCTATTCAGCCTGAGATTATATTCCTTTTTATATGTTAAACATATAAAAGTAAATGGGTATTTGGTCTAATCACTTGCCTGTTACTAGATATATGCCTGTATGTCTGTATGGACATATATCCTTAAATGTTTTAAAATGATGTTAGAATAATTGAGCATTAGTACAACTGATCCAGGGACCTACCTGCTATTCTATTAATTACTGAAACTAAATCAGAAACATCTTCAGTCTGAGGAAAAGAATTTCAGTGCAATTTTCTTAGAGGGAGATAACATGGAATATTTTTTGTAATAATGGAAAAATCAGTGTCATTCAAAATTTGTTCTACTGTGTGTTCTGTGGTACAAACATGTTTTATTATAAGCAACTTATTGCTATGCACTGTTTTGGAATTAATTACTTATGGATCCTTCCAAGTCTTTTATGGTAACTGCAGTAAATGTTAGTCTCTTATAAGTAAATTCATCTGTATAACTATTGAACTCAAGGGTAGAAAGCTTCTACTTGCAACATGTTATTACTTATATTTACGTGTACAGAGTTGGATCCTCAACGGTATCTGATCCTCCAAAAGGAACTGGAAACTTTTAAGAAACTAACAAGATCAGAAAATTCTGTATGTTTGTTTTTCCTCTTTTCTGACATCACTTTTAATGCTCCTCCTATTTGGGGCCTGCATAGTGAACTTTGTCAGAATTGTGTCTCCTAGACTATGCTGTCCAATCACAGATGGTCATGCAACAAGGATACCTGTTCTATACTCTCCTCATCCTCTGGACATTGCTTCAGCCTCATTTTACCCTCCTCCCCACCCCACTCAGACATGGACAGTGCCTTTGTCCCTCTTTCAAAAGCATTTGGGTAGATGGTGAGGCAGACAGAGAAGCAAGCAGGAGGCAGGATATGAAATGTGAGATAAAATGCAGGGCGTAACTAGCCAGAAAAGACTATGCACTGAAGCCCTTCACCTTAGGGACTTGCCTGTGTGCTTTCTAGCTATGTTCTGGGCCCTACTTTGAACCACTTCTATTCCTAGCCCGCCTGATTCCTGATTCCCACCCTATGCCAAGGATTAGGCCTGCTTCCTCAGGACTAGAAGTCTAATGCCTTAATTCAAATAGGGGAATCTGTGGGACAGGGCAGAGTACATGATTACTGGGTGTGTCACCATCATGCCCAGGATATTAGATTACTCCCCATAGCTCTCCCCTATTTCCTGAAGATCCTGCATGAGATTTTTCATTTGAGCACTCACAGGATATTACAGGCAGCCTCCCAGATGTATGGCATCCACTCCAGCCTGATATCTCTCCCTACCTCCTCCTGGGGGTCATGGTTTCTATTCCCTTCCCCTCACTGTGATCCCATTATTGGCCATTTTACTTGCTCTTATACTTGGTTTGCGCTTGTTTAACCTCCTGGCTCAATTTGTGTCTTCTCACCCACAGCAACTTTTAGAGCATCAACCCCTGCCCTTAATGAACCCCAGTGCTTTGCCTCTCTCCACCCTGGACTCAGATGGCACTGCATTCTGTCCTCCACGCTGATCACCCCCCCAACCTATTCTGGCCCCTAAAGTGGACACTTCACCCCTGTTCAGCAGGAAGCAGGTACTGAAGACAATGACCTTCTCCCCCTTTCCCCAAAAGAATTCTCCTATCTACTGGTTGAGTGGGAAAATGATCTGGATAGAAACAGTACCCAAAAAGTTAAAATAATATTGATTGACTTTGTGAAGCCCTTGGTGCCCTAAAGTCTCCCCTTACCACAAAACTTCCCCTTATCCTGGACCATAAAATTTCCTGTCCCCACCCTTCATCCTGGAGAATGGGATTTCCTTATCTTGTATCATTCATAGTCCTCACCCTGTGCCTTTATCTTGCAAGACTCACCTTAGATCTCCAACCCCCATAAGGAAACCCTAAAACCATCCTATATAAGCCTGGTTCTTTTCCTATACCATTGCCTTTCTTTAGCTCCTTGCTAAATCTCAGGCCCGCTGCTTTTCCATCAATAAAGCTCCCAACGGCTACAGAAAAAAAAAGAGAGAACAGAAGAGAACACAAGGAAGGTCAGGAGGAAACATAATCAAGCATGACAACTTTGAAAGTTATGTGTTGATTTTATTAAAGACAAAAGGAAAAAATAAAACGTGTAATAGAGATGTGTAGTTTCATGCACAATTCTCTGTTCTATTTTGTATATGGAAATGCTCATTGTATTAGGGCTTAGATTTTTTTAAAAAACTTAAAATTAAAAATAAAATTTCTATAGCATCTGTTTGCTTTCCTCATCCTGACTGTGAACAGAGCAATTTCTATTTTACCTGACTCCCAGGAGATAGACTATATCCTCTATGACATTATATCTTCTTAGAGGGAAAGCTTCTTGAGAGCAGAAGAGACAGAAAAATTGAAAATCAGTCATGGCAGAAAATGTCTGATAAAACATGATGGTCTTAAGGCATTGTTCTATTGTCCATATAACCTCATGTATGAACTGGTAACCTGAAGAGACACCCACTATACTTATCTTAAATGTACCTTATATGTGCTTCTTGACATTTCTGTTCCATTATCTCAGTAGCTGAAGGACAGTAGTCTTTGAGATTTCGAACGGCGTCCTGGAGTTTGCTCCAGTTTCCTTCACTGCTCTCTGCTTCATCTTGAAGAAGCTAAAAAAATGTGCAAATAGGAATTAAGCACTATTTGATCCAGTATCCTAAAGGGAATATAACTAGATTGCAATAGTAGTAAAAAAAGCATTCAAAGACTAAAACTGGTTTATAGTTTTACAAACCTTAAAGAATCACATAATTTAAGAGTTGGAAGGGGCCTCAGAGGTCAGTTAGTCTAACCTGTACCCAAATAGGAATTCCTGACAATTCCATCCACTGATAGGAAACTCTTACTTCTTGAAACATACCATTCTACTTTCGTATTCTACTCATTGTAAAGAAATTTCCCCTTGCGACTGAATTATTTTTGTGATTCATTGTGGTAAAGAAACTGTCCATTTATACTGATCGGCAACTCATCTATCACTACTACCTGCAGCACAGACTAGAGCTAAATAACTTACCTATGGCTTTAATAACAAAGCCCAGGTCTTTCTGACTAATTTTGAACCTCTCTCCTACTCACTATTTCTAACCAGCCCCTGGTCACCAGACCATGTGTCACAAACCAGTATCTCATCCATCCAGGCCATCTTGTCATCTTCCCCACTATCTTTCTTTTCTACTTGTATTCTGGACAGAGTAATCAAATCAATACTACCTATTCCATGTTGACTTTTAAAATTTAAATAATTAATAATTTAATTAACTCAAATAATGAACAATTTAAATAATTATGTGTGCAAACATTTAAATGTTGATATCAACAATTTGATTCAATTACTCATATAGAATGTTAACTGGACATTTCTGGGAAGCTATTTAAAGAAGTATTTTCTATGTATTAGTAACAGCACAAAAGGGACTTTTGTCCAATACTTTGTGTCCAATATTTTTTTGTTTCCTTTCTCTGACCTGCTGTGAATATTTACCTGAAGGTTCTTCACTTGACATCTCAAAGCTTCCAGAGATAATATGTTAGACTTGCTATGCTCCACACAGTACCAGAATCGGATTGTCATCATGTTCACTTCCTCAAAGAGTTTATCGTAACCCCTTCCCTGCTGTAACACTGACTGCATGGAGGTTTTGAGTTGGTTGACCTATGAGAAACGAAGAAACAGATGGACTTAGAAAGAGGTTGACATTCTTTCATTACTTTGTTTTTTCTTCCAGGTTTGTACTTTTGCTATTAACATCAACTTTGGGGTATCTCTTTGGATGATACATCTGGATAACATGAAGGAATAAGTACTGTGAGAAGTGAGATCCTAGCCCTGGAACATTCCAAGTAGAGAGTAACCAAAACAGAATAGTTGAGACAGTATCTATGGTGTTGTAGACAAGTTGACCATTAGGAGATGAAAGTGGGATATCTAATTACTGTAGCAATTAATAGTTCATAGCATATAGTACTTTAGTGTTACAAAGTGTGGCAAGTACAAAATTATAAATAAAAAAATTGTTTTTATACCATCCTACTACAATGCCTCACCATGGTGGCCCTAACTTATTGAAAGCTGTGCCAACACAGTGCAACTTCTGACACATCACACTAAACTAGAACTTTAAAGTATGGGCAGGGAGACAGACTATTAATAGAGGATCAGTCTAGAAGGCTGGCTACCAGGAACACAGAGCAATCTACTAAAGTATGGAGGGTTTTTGATTTGCACTATTTAAAGGTATTAACACCAATGAACTACAGATCTTTGTGAGCTAATCTACTCAGCTTTTGAATTCCCAAGCTGTCTTGATTGGCAACTGAGTGAATGCAAATTTACCCAGTCCATCTAGTATGCCTGCTTTTAAAAAAAAGTTTGTTTTTACATTAGAAATATTTACAAACTGCCCCTACTTCATAAGAAGTGTCTGGTAAAAACATAAAACTAAGTAAAACTAACTCAATAGTGACTTTATCTGAAAGTATATCCAATATACCACACCTGTAGCATCAAATTCTCTATTTTTAATTGCTTTTTAAATGAACAGAAGTATATTTGCTCTGTCATTGTCCCCGTCACTCCTTATCCAATTGCAAAGAAGGAAAAGAATATGTGTGTGTGTACTTGTATATGTATATCTATGCATACACATATATATCTCATTCTATACCCTAAAGCAGTAACCTGTGTCTGGAAAAAGATAGTGTGTTTCATTATCATCCTTTGGAATCATGGATGGCCATCATATTGACCACTGTTCTTATATCTTTCAAAGTTATCTGTATTTACAGTGTTGTTGTTACTGTGCAAATTATTCTGGCTCTGCTAACTTCACTTTGCATCATTTCATCAGTTTGTATCAAAGTCCATGGTTTTTTGAAATCACCTATTTCATCATTATTTAAAGCACAATATGATTTTTTATTATCACACCCTATTCATCCATTATATCTAACTGTTCCCAGGCTACCAAACCATACTTTACATTCCAAAATTCCATCCTAGTCATCAATCCAGGACATCTTGCCATCTGTCCTACTACTCTGCCTTCTATTTTTTGTTCATAGGTATTGCCACTGCATTTAGTCAATGTTAATTGACTACTCAGAGACTCAATTTACTATCTTCCCTGACTTCCCAGATCAAAACTCCTTTCCCTAGCCACCATTTCCCTACATGTAACTGTGTCATTGTATTAGACTATAAATTGCTTCAGGGCAGGAAACTTTTTGTATTTGTATCCCCAGCACTTAGCACATAGTAATAAGCACTTAATGAATGCTTTTTCATTTATTCACTCTCTTAAATTATTTGAAGAACACACATAAGTGGTTATCATATAAGGTCTGCTACAGCAAACGTAACCAATCAAATTGCATAATAATAAA
Source organism: Bettongia penicillata ogilbyi (assembly GCA_023548195.1). Classification (NCBI taxonomy): domain Eukaryota; kingdom Metazoa; phylum Chordata; class Mammalia; order Diprotodontia; family Potoroidae; genus Bettongia; species Bettongia penicillata. The sequence goes on from JAJHZJ010000276.1 coordinate 393,614, forward strand.
AAATTTGGAAATGTGTACATCATATGGGGCATGCCAAAAATCAGTACAGTTATGATTACTTCTGTATCAAAATGAAAATCAGTTTTTGGAATGTGACTACTTAAGTTACAGCTTTTAAATTCAATCAGGATCTAGAAAACAGAATTTAAAATGAGGTTCTAGATGTTCCCACAATAATAATGGCTTACTCAATTTCCTTCCAAAGTTGAATGAAAACAACGTGGCAGGTTCAACTATGAATTTAACATTTACATTAATGATCACCAAACCTCCCTGAGCCTCAGATTCCATACGTGTAAAACATGGGGGTTGGACTAGGTTACTTCTGAGGTAATTTCCAACTATGGAACGATGACCCTACGGCCACATCCGAGTTCTATTGTCTCATGGGAAAGGAACAGGTATCGAAGGCCCAGAAGCATGCTTAGTTATAGCTAAGATGGAAAGAAAGGAGTGGGAATTTCTAGTAGATGAGAAAGCAAAGTTTAACAGGACATCAAAAGTATTCTTTGAGGCAGCTGTTATCTGGCTGCTGCCATGACTAGGGAGGTGGATAGAGGGCAGGGGTTGTGGGTGCTGGTGAGTCCAGCCAAGTGGCCAGGGAAAGGTGACTAGGAGCTGGAGGAAAGGAGCACAGTCCAGGAACCAAGGCACTGAGCCAGGGCTGGCGGCCAGCAGCAGCAGCAATAGCAGCACATGGAAACTTGGGCCGAATTGAACAGCCCTGTGTGCGCTGGGACCATGGGATGCTGCACTGGCTGCTGCATGCTGATTTTCCTCTGCACTTTACAGCTGCTTGCTGCATTAGAGAGACAAGTATTTGATTTCGTGGTATCTCAGTGGGCTCCCATCCTGGCCAGTTTCCTTCATATCATAATTGTTATCCTGGGCCTCTTTGGAAATATTCAATATAGACCTTGACATATTGTGGTATATGTAGTGTGGACAGCTATCTGGGTCACTTGGATCTTCATTATTTGTTTTTACTTGGAGGTGGGAGGACTTTCAAAGGACTGTGAGCTTCTGACCTTTAATATTTCCCAGCACCAATCATGGTGGAGTGAGAACAAGCCAGGCTGTGTTAGGAAAGAAGCCCCAGCAGCTGGGATCACAGGCTTGGACAGCCAGTCCTATGTCTCTGTGATTGGCTATACTCTGGCGTATCAGTACATTGAGGTCGTACCCAGTTCCTTCTAGATCCTTGTGGCATTGATGGGCTGTGTGTATGCCTGTTACATGGTCAATATCCTCACAGAGGAAGAAGATAGCTTTGATTTCATTGGCGAATTTGATCTACTTCCTCTCTGTCATGTGACTGAAAAGTTCTTCAACCTATTTATTGTTCAAGCAGATATTCCTGGCTTTGTAAGTGAAGAAGAGGATGCTACACCAGTGCTCAGTAAAGGAAGGTCCCTCTTTATCATGTGGAAACCTTGGTCTGAAGAATTCATTCCATCTTACTCCTTAATGCAATGAATGTGCTACACATGTCTGGGCCGTTTCTATTTTGAGTCTGAATGTCCCAATGCCTCATCTCCTCCTTCTGTCCCTTCAACCCCTGCCCATCTGGAGCCCCTGGCCTAGAGAGAGGCATGGTCATGAACCAGCTGTAGATGCCTACTTTTTTTGTAATTTTCTTAAAAAAAAAAGCAAAAACAAAAAACAAAAATCACATATGTACGTACTCACAGCTGCTTCTACCCCATGGCTCATGTCACATGGGATCAATGGAGCAAAGCTGGTGGACTGCGTATATTGTAGTGATGCCACCTGTGACCCCTAGCCTAGGTTTGCCTTTGAGATACAACAGGTACCCCAGGTCTCTGTGATGAGTTTGTTATCTTTATTCCATGACCTCAGAGCACTGACCTCTAAGCTAAAAGTGGAAGAGTTTGTCTATGGGAAGCAGGGTAGTAAAAGAGATAGCAGAGACAGGGGAGGAATATGTATATATAGAGATATATGTACATACATACATATATATATATATACATACATATATACACACACACATAATATGTATGTAAGTACACACAGGTTAATGGAATATCTTTCATAAGCTAGGTCATTGAGTGAACCATTAAGTTAAATAATCAAATGCCAAAATAAAAATATTCTTTGAGACTAGTTTTGTCACCATTCCTTTTATGACTAGTTTTATCTGGTCATGGTGTAGCTGGAGAATGCTTTGGTATGATGTAATCAGGTGGCACAATGTTCCCACACCCCTGAAGCAGCTACTCTGGGGAAAGATCTTCAAATTCTCTTCCACAGAAACCATTGCCTCTCTCACGTACCTCTTCAGTGATGGACCTAATGATTTATGATTAGCCAGAAAATGCTGTCAGAAGCCAAATTCAAACAGGGGTTTTAATAGGGGAAATACGTATGTTAGCCTTGCCAGATAACAAACACTGGACTTGATGTAATATCTAGGATTTTTGCTTCTACAACACAAGAGTCTTTAGCAATACATCCTTCTGCTACTAAAAAGAGTTTGGCATGAAAAGATTATCCATTAGTGAATGGAACACTGTAAAGACAGGATAAATGGAAGAAGATACATTTCAAATATACTCTACTACCTGATTGACAATGTTGTTCCTCATTTGATATAAACCATCAATTCCAGAAAGGGTGTCCTGTAACACTGGCATTGGGCCACTTTCCAAAGCCATGTAATTTTCTTTTAACTCATCCAGTGTTCTGGATTTAGCTGCCAACTGATTTTCTAAGTCCTGGAAAAGAAAGAAATATAGTTCGTAGTTGCAGAGAATTCCAAAGTGTTCATCAATGGTGCTAAAGACGGAGGATTCCTCTTGGCAAGTCTGTTCTAGAAAGCCATAGTGAACCTCTGGTAAATATTCCATTAGTAAAAAAAGTCATTCATTTTGCATGAGGATATAATTTACATATAACATAAACTGCAATGCACAAGATAGTCTAACTGACTCTGTCCCTAAATTTGAGAAGAATTCAAACCTGTTATGTTAGATTGTTTACATAATCTAATATCTATTATTGGGGCCCTTAGGTGGTGCAGTGGATAGAGGGCCTGGTCTCAGGAAGACTCATCTTCATGAGTTCAAATCTGGCCTCAGACACTTACTATCCATGTGACCCTGGGCAAGTCACTTAACCCCATTTGCTTTATTTCCTCATCTGTAAAATGAGCTAAAGAAGAAAATGGTAAAACATTCCAATATCTTTGCCAAGAAAACCCCAAATGGGATCAAGCAGAATCAGACATGACTATAATAAATACCTATTAGCAAAAGTAAATTTAATGGAACGATCATAGCAAGTATTTATACAGTGCTTTAAGATTTCGAAGGAGTTTTACAAATATAATCTTATTTCATTCTCTTGACAATTCTATTGATAGGTGCTATCATTATCCCCATTTTATAAATGAGGAAATAGAGGCATACCAAGGTAGAGGGACTTGCCCAAGCACAGTAACTGAGGCTGGATTTGAAATTAGGTCTTTTAGAGTTTATGTCTAATACCCTATCCAGTGGGTTACCTAGTTGCCTCATAATCCCATGGTAACAAAATTAGATCCGTTAGCACGTTTTCAGAGTCATTTGCTTAGAATATAATTTATTCTTCCTAATTTATCCAAGTGAAAGAAAGGGAAAGAGCAAGCAGTCTTTGAAAGCAAGAATGACAATAACCAGCTAGCAGGTTGCAAAACTTTATAGTAAAAGATTAAGTTGTTCAATTGCTTAGCAGCAACAACTGAGGTCTTGTTTTTATATCCCAATTTATTGGCACCTCAAGCATCTAACTTACCTTGCTGAAAACTTGATGAAAGAAGCCAACTGCTACTACCTATACTGGTAGAACACAGGCTCTTCAGATACGCATCCTTAAAGTAATCCTCCAAAAAGCACCATCATGCATCTCAAAATATGTGTTTATGATTTTAAGCTTAACCATATTTCCTATCATCACCTTAGTATTTCAAACAACTTGATTCTTTCTATATATTACAAGGTACTTAAGTCAAAAATAATTCTTGACTTTGCTCTTGCTTTGAAATGATAAAAAAAAACTAGTTCTTCCCCTCCCCCAAAGACACAGTTGTTTAGAAATCTTTGAAACACTTATTTACTAACAAGTTGGCATGTTTTCCCCATACTTCAGGCAAACTGTTAAGAGGAGAGCTCCTCAATGAAGATGAACTGTTATTAGCAGAAAACAGCAGGGAATAAACAACATGAGAGAGCTGAAGAAGTGACATAAGGCTTCTCTACTGTCACCATGGTAATAAAAGTACATGAGCATTTTAAAGAGGAAAAATAAAGATAAAACTGATCTTAAGGAATCATGAAAAATAGTTTCCATAAGAACATGAAGTAAGCATCATAGTCTGATAATTTGCTATAGTTATGGTGAAATATCATTGTTGTTTTCATATTTCCCTATCTCCTCTTTCTTTTTCCTTTGAAAAACCCATCCATTTCTCCTTCACATCTTAATCCTCTTTAAGTCTGATTTTCTATATATGTAATGTTCATTAGAGAGTTAAAAATCTTCCCCACCCACTGGTGGGCATGCCCATTAAGGGAAGTTTGATTAGGGGAGATTTGTTTTGTAGGAAGGCCCACACCTTTTGTTAATTTCTAATGAGACACTGGTTCTCAAGGCTTGTGATGCCCTCAGGCTCTAAAAAGTATATAAATACTCTGAGGTGAGGTTTTACTTTGAGGCTTACTCTGTATTATTATTATCTGTATAAATATTATCTGTATAAATAAATAAAATCTGTATAAATATTATCATAATTTGCAGACTGCCTATAGTAGATGCAATACAGAAGAAAAGGAAAACACTTACTGAGTGTTTGTTTGGCCAGATGAGACCCTGGACAGTTGCTAAGAATCCTCCCACCTTTGAAAACTCAGATTTTGATGCTTCTGTCTCTGGTAACTATGTATGTATGGTCAGACAGTTGGATCTCTCTGTTGATCTGTGTATATGTATTGCTTATGGTCAGAAAGTTGGAAGCCCTGTCTCTTGATCTCCCTGAAGTTCAGGGTGCTGACTTTTTCCCCTGCACTAAATGATTAAAGTGATTGTTGACCCCTCAAAAGTTGCCTTTTCTTTTAGAAAAGCAGATCTAAGAATCTGTACAGCCAGTCCTCCTGCGCATGTTCAGGTCCTTGCTATTACAGTACACTATAAGGTTTTAGTTTGTGAAGTGAAAAATTTCCAAGGTACACAGAGTTTATCAGGTACGCTTAACCCTTCCCCCCCAACCCCCCATTTTGTTGTTGTTAAGAAAAGTCTTGCTGAATCAGTTTAAAGGAGTTTTGCTTCACAAGAAATAAGAAAACACTATACACAATGTCTACAATAATACACATGAAAACAACCCTCAAATGAACTGAAATGACAAATCTTGGTCTAAAAAAAGGGGTTGAAATAAATTTCTTTCCTTTTGTTAGAGATGTCACAAACTATGGTTGTGGGATGTTGAACATACTATCAAACACTGATGCTTTGTCAGACAAAATTTTTCTTTATTACATGCAAGAATTTAATGGGTAAGAGGATATGTTGGAAAATGATCCTGATGTTTTAAAAAGGGCATAAATTTTAAAAGTTATTAATCAAGAAAAAAGGGAAAAGTCATGTTCTGTGATATTTTTAAAATATCAGATTTTTCTGCAGCTATCATGATGAATATGTGCCAAGTGTCTCAAAAATCTTAATGTAGTTTATGGTCTAAAATGACAGATTTTATGAATACTCCATATAACAGGAAATTAAGATTTTAGGGATGTTCATGTATAACAGGATATAATAGTGTATATTCTAAAACTACAAGTGATGCTATAGGGAGATACAGAGGGCAGGACCTCCATGACATCTTATCCAATTTTCCTCAGTAAAATTATTTCAGACTTGGCCATTTTCTAGTCATTTAGGACTTTTTACTAAACTTGAAAGTATAATTAGTGATCTTGAATTTGCATAACTTCCCTTTGAATTATCCAGGGGAAGAAGGAATGTAATAAGTTCAACTGATATGAAAATATCTGATTTGAATAATTAGTGAGAATGGTGAATCTCCACGTTAACTTCCTTGTCTATGGCTACATAGGAGAAAGGCAAAATTGCCTTTGTGGAAAAGAAAGACAACAGAACAACAGACTTGTCACACATCTATTTAATAATGCAAAAGATATTCACTAACAATAGAAGTTAGTGTTAATGGAATTTCCATTTTACTAACACATAATTATCATTAAGAACTCAAAGGTATAGCCCATCATTATTCATAGCATTATCATAATTTGCAGACTGCCTATAGTAGATGCAATACAGAAGAAAAGGAAAACATCAAAATTCCTCAGGACTAATGCTAAGTTGGATTTCTGTCCTAAATGTGACAGGAACTCAGTGGAAAACATTTCTTTTTCATCACAATACATATCAGCACAAAGAAAATTCTCTCTCTCTGAAGAGGCTCAGAATGAAAGAACTAAAAAATAATTTTACAGCAATTTTGTAATTAGAAGACTGGCCAAAAGAGAATAAGTCAAAATAACTGATAACTGGCTACACTTACCTCTGCTAATCTTTTGCTGAAAAAAAAGAAAGCCCCAATACCCAAATCTTTCAGTGACAAAAAACCCTAAAAACACTGTTCTCCCCAAATTTTCTCAAATGAAGATTAACATGTATATAAAGTACACTCTACCTCATAAACATGGGTGATTATCTTATTATAAAAGCAATAGAATTCAGTTGAAAGAACTATACATTTGGAGTCAAAAACCACTTTAGTTTGATTCCTGTTTCCAACAGAATAGCAAATATATAAAACCATGGACAAGTAACTTAACCTTTCCAAGACTCAGTGTCCTCATCTGTGAAATACGGAGAATTAAACCCGTGGAGCCCATCTGTAGGATTGTTGTAAGGCTCAAATGAGATATACAAAAATACAGGAACAACTAGGTGACACAGCACTGAGTTGAAAATTGAAAGATTCAACTTCCTGAGTTCAAATCTGTTCTTAGACACTGACTAGCTATGTGACTTTGGGCAAGACGTGTCTACCTCAATTTCCTCATCTGTAAAATGAGCTGCAGAAGGAAATGGCAAACCACTCCAATATCTTTGCCAAGAAAACCCAAATGAGGTCATGAAAAGTTGAACACAAATGAAATGACAGAACAAAATACAAGAATATAGAGTCACAAAGTATAGCTTCATTTGAACTTCCCCTATCTCAAAGAATGAAAAAAGTCTGGGAAATTTTTTTTTAAAAAGCACCATATTTGTGACATATTAAATAAGTTATAAATGCCAGATTGTTTTTACCTGACAGTCCAGCAGAGTCTTCCTCACAGATATTACACTTCCAGGTTTTTGTAATGTTTTTAATCTCTCTCCTTGGGCTTCCATCCAACTCCCCAAAGTTTGTATTTTATTTTCACTCTCAGTGATAGACTCCAGAAGCTGTTCTAAATGTTGAATCTGCAAAATGTATGCCTTCAATCAAATGTGCTAAATATGTAAATGAATGACACTGCTACAAAAGTTTTTAGAGCTCTTTTTTCCCTTACATTTCTTTTTTTAAATAATATTTTATTTCCCCTAAATAACAGGTAAAAGCAATTTTTAGTATTTATTCTTTTTTTTTAGTTTTAAGTTCCAAATTTTATCCCTCCCTTCCTCCCTGAGACAATAAGCAATCTCATATAGGTTATATATGTGCAATCATGTAAAGCATTTTCATATTATTCATTCCCCTACATTTCTAATACTTAAACCTGTGCTTTCCCTGAAATTCCTATAAAAATATATTAATAAAAAGAGGGAAACCTATCAAGTCTCATTAAAGACCAACATTTAAAATAAAAATTAAAACTGCTAACTAGTTAGGTTGGCAATTATTATCAAAGCTATATGATAACTGTGAGAAACACACTAATGGTTTTATTCTTTTTAGTAATTGTACAGAATGAGAAAACATGAAGAAGTTCCTCTCTGGATAGGTGCCAATAGAGCACTCACACTGATGAAATCACATGTCCTCCAAGAGGCTATTTTTTTTACTCTCTTTCTAAAGCATGCAAAAATTTACCAATTTCTTCTCCAGAATTTTGCTGCTATAAGTACGCTTTTATCAGTCCCTCCGTATGACCAGAATATTTAATCAACAACATATATACCTTTGGGCAGGGGAGAGAAGAAGGCAATTATACTCACATTGTGAAGGTTTATATGGAATTATATCTAGTTTCATAGGGAATGTGAGTAACCATTCAGTTGTCTATACGGTAATTTTATCACCTTTAATGGATTTTTCCTGTCCTTTTACATAGTTGAAATTTTTTTTTCTCAGTCCTTATGAGGAATAGGGACTGAACCTGTGATTTCATTGATAAAGGGAACTCCACAATGCAACAAATACCCATTTTGGCACCTCCTCTGTGGTTTAAGTCTCAGGGAGTTGTCTAGAACCCTGGGAGGATAAGTAACCTGCCCAGAGTCATATAACCAGTATGCAATTGAGGCTGGGATTGAACCTGGTCATTCAGGCTCCTAGGCCTGCTCTCTATCCATTGTTGAGTAAGGAGAATCAAAACATGAACATGAATAATTATTGTAGGATATTAGGTGTGAGCTTGGAAAGGCAGTTTACCATGCTGGGCCTCCGTTTCCGTATCTGTAAAGTTAAGGGATAAGGCCTAGGAGATCTCTTCTAGTTCTAAGTCCAAGATTCTATGCATACTTTTCCAGGAAAATTGAAGACTTTTTATTTCAAAGAGTAAACATAATCATAATTTAGCTATTTGAATGTCTTCTTTTTAAAGAATTGGGTAACTATAAGTACATATTACAAATAATATAGAGGGTACATACTTCAAAGCAAGACTGAGATTAAAAACACATATATCTGTAAATTTAAATAAAATATTCTATAAATGCTAGATTCTTTTTACCTGACTATCCAGTAAAGGCTTCCAAACTAATAACACGGATCCAGGTTTTTATAATGCTTTACATATAATGTTTTTATGACGTTCACTACATGCATGATGTCTTCAAAGACTTGGTGCAGGTTTAATAGCTTAAAATTGTTTAATAGCTTAAAATGACTAGAATCTAATATGCCTCACTTTGTGTAATATATGTAGGGTGTCCTCAAAGTCTTACTGTAATTAATACTTAAAACTTCAGTAAAACTTTGAGGATACCATATACATATATATGTATGTATGGTATGTATACATGCATATATGTTATATGTGTGTACATATGTACATATGTAAAATACAAAAGTGAGACATATTACATCTTAATACTACATACATATGCTATGTGCAATATATTTATACATATATACTATATGAAGCATGTCTCTCTATATATTATATTTAGCACATATAAATAGCAGTACGAATATTTATGTTATGGATCTGATAGATTGAGAATGAGGGATGATTGATGAGGAGCCCACATGCTCTATTGGCATTCTGTGCATGTGAGGAAGGCCCCCCCACTTCAATGGATGGTGGTGAATTAATAGGAGAAGCACAAATTCATCATCCTATCCTGGAGGATATGAACAAGGGTAACATAAGATGGGCTGGCATGGATGGGTTGCATGACATCACACATGCATTACTGTATTACTGGAGAGAACTTCAGAATCAACAAGGGCTCAGATCCATTTGAATATTTTGAGACTGTACATATATACACTCAAACTATATATCTCAACATATCCATGTCTGCTCACCCTATGTGATTCTTGTACATTTTCTCTCAAAAGTTTGTCACAGGGGGTTTACTCAATGTGCTGGAGATGTCATATATGTATATATACGTAGTACAAATGTATTACACATATATGTGCAAAAGTGTTGGTGCAGTTTTAAACTATTAAAGCTATTAAACATAGTGGCACACTAAGATAAACTCTGTGTATATATGTGTGTACATACCTATATTCACATATGTGTATTTATACATATATCTATGATTTTAAAAGTTCTAACATAAAGACCCAAGCCAAAAAAGAGAAAACCAGAAAAAAATTAGGAGTAAACCTTTCTGTTTAATGTCCCATGTAACTTGTGCCACTGATGATTCATTTCACCAAGGTGTTCCGCAAATTCGGTTCTTTCATAACGTTTACTTTCTACATCACTGGTGCTTAGCTGTAGCAGTGACTGATTGACAAAATCAATGATCCACTGTTTGAAATTCATTTCCATCCTAGATTCCTGGAAAAAAAAAAACCATGAACAATGGGTAACCTTCTACAGTGTGTATGGGAATGGGGGAAGGGACAGGAGAGGGACACAAATTTGAATAAAGGTCATTAAGATGAATTTTCACTTCAATGTCCTCCAGAGGGCATCAAGAAGTCTTCATTAAGGTAGTCTCTAACTAGAAGCCAACTTGGCATTCTGTCCTGGGACTTCTGGCCAATTCTGAAACCCTGTAAGCTCTTCGTGAGATGATTGCAATGCTATATATAGCTGAGACGATTCAGAAAACCTGTTTCTTTCCGGAGCTGCCTAGGAAAATCCTCTTCAGGGCTAGCCAATTCCCATTGATAACAGCCCTTGGAAGGGTGCTTCACTGGAGTCTGGGGAGGAGGTGAGTGCAACCCTTGGGAATTTGCTTTTATGTGGACGTATGAATGGAAAATCATTTATTAAGTTCTATGTGCCCTGTACTCCATTTCTATGGTGTAAGTTTGGTATGGGCAAGGAATATTTTGTATTTGTCCTTGTATCCCTAGTGCCTATCCCTGTGCCTTCCCCTACCCCCACCGACTGCCCAAGCCCCTAGAACAATGGGTCTCAAAAAGTGTGTCCTGAGGTTTACTAACTATGCTAAGAAACCCTTCCCCTATGGCATACAATGTTAGGTGGAGGGGATACAGAGACAAATAAATAGTAAGTATGTAGGAAATACTTTTTGTTGAATTGAATTGAAAGGACAGCACTTTGTGACCATGGAGCCACTTTAAACTTGTTATGCCTTACTATGCATTGAACTATTTTGGCACTTAAGTAATCAGTCACCAGATTATTAAAACTATGAAGTGAGTCTTAGGCAGCTGGTAGTCCAGTGGATAAACTGCTCATCTTGGAATTGGGAAAACTTGAGTTCAAATTTAGCCCCAGACCCTTACTTGTTGTATGACCTTGGGCAAGTCACTTAACCGCAGTCTGCCTCAGTTTTCTCAACTGTAATATGGGGATAAGTATAGCATCAAATGAGATAACAGTGTTAAGTACTTATCAGAGTACCTGGCACACAGTCATCACTTAATAAGTGCATATTCCCTTCCTTCTTCTCACCTCCCATCCCAACTGCCCAAGAGTATGCCAAAAAGTATGTCCTGAGGTTTACTGGATGTGCTGAGGTCCTTCGTCTATACTTCCCAGCCCTTCCCATCTTCCACCCCCTCATTCCCAGGAGCGGTTTGTTGGGTGTTCCTTTGGGCTTGGTGTCTAAGAGGTCACAACAACAACTCCCTCTCTCTCCAGTGCCACAATGCCACCCCCTTGACTGGAAATTCTGTGGCAACTTCTAATAAGGGGACGGAGAGAGACAGGAATCCCAACGCCTGAGTCATGGGTCTTTCTTTGTTGCCAATACTATATTAAGTGCTCCCCACCACCATTCCCACCACCACCAAGAAAAAAACAATAACAGAAGAAAAAGAAAAGAGCAAATTCAAGAACCACTGCCCTGGAGATACACATCTGAGGATCATTTTCAAGGTTCTACTAGCAAATGGACACTGTGGGACAATACGGGGAAATGGCACATAAACTCTGTGCCATCATCATTTTATCAACTGGAGACTTACAGATCTATCAATAAATCAACGCTCATTTATTAAGCATCTACTATGTACTAGGCACAAAGTGTTAGGTGGAAAGGATATAGAGACAGAGAAAAAACGGTTCTTGCCTTCAGGGAGTTCTAGTAGGGGAAATGGCATGTATAAAGAAAATTAGATACAAATATATGGAGAGAGATTAATTTTCAGGGAGAAGTCACTAGGAACTGGAGGCGGGGAGAGGGAATCAGAAAATAAATACTAATATATACAAAGACCAATAAGAAAGACCATTTTCACATTTACCTCTCAGAATATTTATGTTTTCTTAATAGGATGAGGCAGATAATTTGTTGCATTTTTACTAAGGGCTCACTTTTTCTTGGTCTGTATTCAGCTCAATTTATTTTCTGTGTCACACAGCTTCATTATTTCCCTAAGGACTGATATAATTTGAGGATATTTTTTCCTTTTGTTCTGAGATTTCTTGTACCTTCTTAGAATTTTACCTTATACTTCTGAAGAAGACTTTTCACTTGAGTTACAGAACTTGGTGAATCTACAGTGGCCTCATCCGCAGTGTGCTGCTCTATTTTGTCCATCCAGTTAATCATCTCGGTGATTGCCTTACGGGATGGCAATTTCTCCATTTGAAGCTGCAAGGACAAAATGATTTCCATTTAATTACTTCCAGTTAACAGCATGAATCAGGGCAACACTAAAGATGATATTTGGTTTGTAAAAAGGTCTCACTCCATAATTACGCAGGTTATTCGCCAAAACAAACTCAGCACTCAAGCTCAAAAATAAGCAATGCAAAAACAATGCAGATGACCTTCTGCATAAAGTATGAGAGTGGCATAAGTAAACTGGGAAATAGAGTAATTAAAGCCCCAATTCTCTCCTAAGAATGATCCCAGTGGAGAAGTATCTGGTAATTAAGACCTGCATTCAGCAGAGCTATTAGATAAAAGCAGACAACAATAACGCCAATCACTGAATCAGAGAATTGACTTTGAAGAAGTTATAAGCTGAGAATTGAAAGTTTGGGGATTTATTCTGGGTTCTTTAACATTTATTTACCTGATGGAGTTTTTCTTGGATATCTGGAAGTTGAGTGATCAGCGCTGCCCACTTTTGCTCGAATTGTGCTAAAGAAGATCTCAGTGTGGCTGTATCAGCTTCTTTCAAGTGAAGAAGCTGGTTTCCTGTGCTGATCACAGAAGTCTTCAGGGAAGATTTTTCATCCACTTCCTTTGAAAATTCCTAATGTATGCAAATTTGACAACTGAAGATATGATATGGGAGTATGATTAACTTTCACTAAACTGGCTGATATGCAAACTAAGATTGAAAAAATACTTGTTGATGGTGTCAAAAAATATTTTTGAAATGAAATTCATTGTCTCAGACCATGCAAATCACTTTTCCAGCTTCACAAAAAACTCTTTTTAAAAAATATTTTATTTCCCCCCAGTTTCATGAAAAGCAATTACAATGAAAATGATACAACCCAAGGTTCTGCACAAACAAAAGAAAATTTTTGAGAGTTGCTTAAAACCAATAAAGCACAGGCAGTCAACTTGCATTTATTAAGTTCCTACTACATGCCAGTCATTGTGCTAAATGCTGGGCATATAGATACTACAATTATTTTCCATTCACTAATACTTAGTTTTGCATTAAAAGATAATAGCATTGGATTAGATACAGTGAAATGAATATCAGAAGAGATTTGTTTCCTGTTGGAAGAGATGAACTGGCCCATGGACAGGAAATGCTATAGATTCAGTTGAGATCAATACGTTGGACAGTTCTGTTTAACTTTTCTTAGGTAAGAGAAGGTATGATGAAGACACTACTGGAAAATAATTGTGGTAAAAAATTAAAGATGCATCAATAAAATATTTTAGATTCTTAAGTTTTAAAAGTTTGTTTTGAAAAACTATATTTTTAATGTCCATGTTAATAGTTATAACAAATTCTGAGAGAGCATGCTATACAATGGAAGAATGGGAAAATCAGGGTCAACAAAGCACAATTCTCTGATACAAATATCTAATAAGTGGAAATTGCTACAAAAGTAGAATTTTACTTCTTTATAAATAATTCCAGCATGAGTCTGATGGTTTTCAACAGAAATACTTAAGTGCTTCTTAAATGGATTGATCCAATGTTGTCAAATTAATAAAACTAATCTTAAATTCATTACCATGTTTTATCCCTTGTATTTGAACATATGCCCACAATCTGGTTTGTTTTTATATCATTTACTTAGACATAACCACATTATCATGTCTGCTTAGACTATATCTTCTCTATTGAAAAAAACACCATAAAATAAATGCAGAAAAAATTTAAATTGGAGAGACATAGCTACTATTAACCAGTTTTTCTTTGGGCAGCTAGGTGACTAAGTGATACAGTGCTAGTCCTAGAGTCAGGAAGACCTGAGTTCAAATCCAGCCTCAGACACTTAGGCCCTATGTGATACTGGGTAAATCCCTTCACCTCTATTTACCTTAATCCATTCTTGTATCTTTGCCAAGAAAATTCCATGGTCAATATGGACCAAAGAGTTGGACATAACTAAACCAACAATTCTTAGGAAGTTTTCATGGAAGCAATGAACATGAGCTGGGAGAGACTTCAGGAGATAGTGGAGGATAGTGCCATAGTCCATAGGGTCACAAAGAAGTGAACAGGACTGAACAGCAAATTTTCATTTTCTGTAGATTCATGCATATATATATGCTAAAATACCAGTGTAACTTTTCTTTAACAAATAAATTAGTTGTTTGTCTTCATTAGAGATTTCATCCATTCAGGGAACTTTCGGCGAGGAAAAGTATGCAGATCAGCAAGTTGTTGTGAAGTTGTTTGAGTTGTGTCTGACTCTTTGTGACCTCATTTGGGGTTTTCTTGGAAAACCATTTCACAGATGAGGAAACTGAGATAAACAGGATTAAGTGACTTGCCCAGGGTCACACAGCTAGTCTGTCTGAGGCTGGATCTGAACTCAGGTCTATCTGACTCCAGACCTAGAACTCTATCTACTGTGCCACTTAGACACACCAAGAAAAGTTTGTAGATCAGCAAATGTAAAAATGTAGTAGAGAGTTGCCTGAGAGACTAAGGGTTTAGGTGATTTGCCCAACTCAGTCAGAATGAATCAAAGCCTTTTTGATACAGAAATTTGCTCTCTAAACTGCCTCTCAAATAAATATCAAAGCATATTCTTTTATAACTTACAAAGAAATCATTTATGTTGTTCCTAATTGTATCCAAGTCTTGAGACACGTTAAGAGATTGTTCCTTCCAGTAATTCAGAATTTGCTGAGCAGATTCTAACCACTTGGTTAGTTCATCCGAGTCCTTGTTATAACTATAAAAATATCAAAAATGAGAAAAAAATGGAGAACATGGTCCATTACTTTAACCAAACACAAGTATGATTTCCTCTTATCCTATTATATACCATAATATTCATCTCCATTAGAAAATGAAATAATCTTCATGGGGTATAACTTTATTTCCTATCCTTGTCCCTTTATAGGCAAATTTTCCCTTAGTCTGGTGAATTATATAAAGTTTATGGTCCATGGTCCAAATCTGGATGGGACTGAGGTATATTATATAGCTACTTACTATAACTTACCTTGGTTATGAGAACTAAGAAAGAAAAAAGGGGATGGGGCAAGAAGTATTCTTTTTAACTCTTATCAAATGTGTGTGAAAGAGTACCCACCAAAATGCATAGCAATTAGTGATCTTGCAAGAGAAATTCATTTTCCTGTCAATGGATGTGTAGATATTACGGCTAGAACCAAAAGGTAGAGGGGGTTGAGACCTATGACTTCAGAGCTAGGAAAAAGATAGACTGGTAACTCATCTGTAACTCATATGTAATTTAACTGAGAAGTTAAAAGATTTATCTGTTTTGTGATAAAAATAGATCTGAGCGGGGCATGGTAGAACAGACCTGAAATCCCTTCTTCTGGGGAAGTGGAGGCTGGTAGATGGTTTGAGCTAGGATGAAGGCTCACCAAACTGAGTAAGTGGTGTGTGTGTGCATGCTGTGTGTGTGTGTGTGTGTGTGCATGTACATGTGCATGTGTGTAAACTAGTTTATACTGGGAAGGACCAGATCTAAGAATCATTCCAGTGACTCCAGGATCAAGTATATTTGTTGTAGTTCAACCCTTTCAGTTGTGTTCAACTCTTTGAGACCCTATTTGGGATTTTCTTGACAAAGATATTGGAGTGGTTTGCCATTTTTTTCTCCAGCTCATTTTACAGATGAGGAAACTGAGGCAAATCAGGTTAAGTGACTTGCCCAGGCTCATACAGCAAGCGTCTGATGTCAGGCTTGAATTCAGGTCTTCCTGATTCCAGGCCCAGTGCTCTATCCATTGCACTTCCTCACTGGCATTTGAAGTTCTTCACAACCTGATCAATTCCTGCTTTTCTAGTCTTACCACAATTTACTCCTGTCTTCTCTCTGCATTCTAACTATAATGGCTTACCATCTCCCCTCTCTATGCCTTTGTATTGGATGTTCCCCTAGCCTGGAATTCTCTCCCTCACCTTAGCCTCTTAGGATCCCTTGCTTAGGACCCTTCAGCTAAAAATATGACCTGGGCAGCTAGATGGTACAGTGGATAAGAAAGTCAGAATGACTCATCTTCCTGAGTTCAAATCTATCCTTAGACTACTAGCTGCGTGACCCTGAGCAAGTTACTTAACTCTGCCTCAATTTCCTCATCTGTAAAATGAACTGGAGAAGGAAATAGTGGACCACTCCAGTATCTTTGTCAAGGAAATCCTGAATGGAGTCACGAAGAGCTGTACATGACTGAAAGAACTAGACAATAATAAGGAGATTTTCCCCAGATCTTCTATCTGTGAGAGCTTTCCTCTCCGAAGTTACCTTACATCTGCTCCATACGTACTTCGTATATGCTGATTTATTTACATGTTCTCTCCCTCATTGGAATGTAAGTTCCAGGAGGGCAGGGATAGTTTTGCTTTTCTTTGTATCCCCAGCACTAGTTGTTCTTTGAGTTATAGTAAGCACTTAATAAAGGCTTGTTGATTAGTTAGAGGGGTATAATGCATATGTTACTTAATATTTAAATTAACGTATTGCTAATTTATTTTTGGGGATGGGGGAGAGGTTGTAGCCTTATTGATTGGGTTATACTGAGTCAAATTCTACACATAATTTAGAAAGTACTAGGCTGGGATAAGTTCCAGTAACACTCCATACTTGGCTAGTTTTACAGGTCAGATTCTGGCAGGACATAGTCTTAATACCTCTACAATAAAAATCTTGGTGAGTAATTATTCCATTGTCATCTTTTGAACAGCTGGCTAAACGTGCTTGGGTAAACGTAGTTGGGGGATGGGCAGAGGGGGCAAAAATGGACCTAGATTATTTCCCTTCTTTATCTATGCAAACTTACCGATTGGTTAGTCAGATGAGCTGATAGCTATTTTGCATGGCAGCTATGAGAGGGATGTGGAAATAGTTCCTATCTAAGGTATGTGCTAAGAGAATTTTGAGTTAAGGGCCCTTGTAGCTGAAATATGTAAATGTTTATAAGATGAGGCGGGTGGGAAACAGAAGAGAAATACTTAATATAATCCTACCATGAGAAAAACACATATCTGTTTCTCTTATGTAACGATTCCATGTAATAGGTGGTTTTTTTAAAAGGCTTATGTGCAAATAATACTTGCTGAATGAATGTACACAAGTGTCTTACAGCCCCTTCACTTACAGATCTTTCAATTCTTTTACTCAGGAATGTGCCTGAGAAGAGTAAAGTGAGCCAATTCAGTACTGAAAATGTTCTATGCCATGATGTATAGGATCAAATCTGTCTCATCCTTTCTGAACGTGTGTGTGTGTGTGTGTGTGTGTATGTGTGTGTGTGTACCTGTGTGTTTATAGGGATGGATGGAAATTAGTCTGGGGAAAGAAGAAGACGTCCATAACTGAAGATAAAGGCTACTATACTTCTCCATTCAAGCCCTACAAGCCTCAGGATTTACTCCACTGCTTTAAAGGAAATGGAGTACTGGAAGAACTTCATGACCAAAAAAGGGATAGAGAAGGTCAGAGAAAGCAAAATGAACAGTTTTGATTACACAAAATAAAAAAAAAATATTTAGTACAAACAAAACCAATGCAGCTAAAATTAGAAGGGAAAAAGATAAATGAGAACAAAATCTTTGCTGCAAATTTCTCAGATAAGGGTTTCTTTTCCAGGACATATAAGAAACTCATTCAAACTTATAGAAATATTCCCCAATGGCCAAAGGATATGGTAGTTATCTAAGGAAGAAATCTAGGTTTATCAATAGTTATGTAAAAATACCCCAAATCAGTAAGAGAGAAATTATAGATTAAAACAGCTTTGAGGTTTCCATACCATACCCATCAGAATGGCAAAAGTGATAAAAGATTAAAATGACAAATTTGTGGGAAAACAGGCACATTAATACGCTGTTAGTGGAGTTCTGAATTGGTTTGATCCTTCTGGAAAGTTATTTGGAACTATATCCCAAAAGTTATTGATAGATAGATAGATATAGATATACACAGACATATGTCCTTTGCCTCAGTGATATCACTACTAGACCCACATCCCAAAGAGATCAAAGAAACAAGTGTACCTATATATACAAAACTGTTTATATTTTTTGTGCTAGCAGAGATTTGGAAACTAAAGAGATGTTCATCAACTGAGGAACTGATAAACAAATTATAGTATATTGTGATAGGACCAGGGTTCCCCATTTCAACTGGAATATTTTCCTTAAAACGTGACAAAGTTCTCTCTAGGAATTAATTGATGGCTACTTCCCTTGATGCAACATCCTGGTCACCAAAGGACATAAAAAATCCCACCAATATGGTGTTGGGCCCCTCTGGCTTGGGGAAACCACATGAATGACCCTACCCTGACCAGCTGAGAAGACTTATTTCCATATGGAATGAGAGAGGCTGCATCCAGAGAAACCAAGTGCCACTGAATCCTTTCTGCATATCCTCACTGTAATAGGACAAAGTAAACTTTTTTTTTTTGTTAAATGTTCAGCGCTTTTTGAGTGCCTCATTTCATCAAACCTGAACTAACAGGGTGCTGGTATTAGGCTCAGCATTACAAAAATAAATTTAATGGAACACTACTGTTTTATAAGAAATAATGAAGAGGATAGGAAGACATATCAACTGATACAAAATGAAATTAGCAGAACCAGGAGGACAATTTGCATAATAACAATCTAAAGATAAATGATTTTGAAGGAATTAAAACTCTTAACTAATTCAATAGCCAATTACCATTCTGGAGAATGATGATCCTATCCCTCCTTCCAGAAAGGTGACAGACAGTGCAGATTGAGACATACAATTTTTTGGATGTAGTTAATTTGGAAATTTATTTTGTTTGACTGCCTGTATGTTACAAAGGTTTTGATTTATTTTACTTTCCATTGAGGGAAATGGGAATGGGAGGGAGAGGAAACTGATTTCTGTTCACTGAAAAAAGCAAAATCAAATGAAACAATAAGAAAATAGAGTAGAATCTGAGTTATCAAGAACGGGACCCTAATTTACAAAGAAGGGTTAAGTACTACATATTAGAACAATTTCGGATCACTTATCCCTTGAATTAGAGGAAACTATGTTTCCCTCAGAGGACTCCCTAGGGTTATTCGTAGAAGGAAAGTATTGGTTTCAAGGGCTCAAGCCCTACGGAAATCATATGTCTACTGACCAACAGAGCTTGATAGAAAATGATTAACCTGACCAGCCTATATAGAAAGCTCTGGAGGCCTTATCACAAGGTTCTATTCTCATTCTGAGCCAAACACAAAAGTGGCTAGGTACATTACATTTGGGACCCACCTTCACTAACTTTATCTCAACAAAGAATAAGTATAAAATTATAGTCTTCAAAGGTAATATTTCATAGCATATATATACAGTATAACACTAGCTCAAAAGTACTCTTGATGCGTAGAAAGTAATTATCTCGTAGATCTTGGTTTAACCCCATGACTCACAGCCCTGAGAAGTACATGATAGCTTTATTTTTTTCCTTTCTCATAATGCTTCTTTGTTGATTAGATTCCTCATATTTCCATGAAATTAGAGAACTTTCTTACAATTATAGTGACTAAACACCTCCAGTCAAGTGGCCAAGAAAAATGATCATGAACTTTTGAGAATATATCTTTTTTTTACATTCTAACTTTACGATGCCAAAGAAACTATATAAAAAATTAGGAGAAAGAAAGAAATTTTGTGATGGCAGAATTCTAGGATACCTTATCCAAAATATTTTTTTTTTAAATAATGAAGCTTTAAGAAAACATACCTGACCAGGTGCTTGAGAAGGGTTTGAAGTCTGTGTAGTTCATGGTCAACTTTTTTATTTAAAGCCAACCACTGTTCTTCCAGCTTAGCAATCTGGCTTTCCAGTTCAGGACAATTCACAGAAGTCGCTAGGTGTTTTCCTTCATTCATGGTCTGGTAAAGTTTACTATGCTTTTCATCTATACTCCTTTTGATTTGCTAGGAAAAGTAAGGTTACAACATCAATAAACCAACTTGTAACTATTTATTAAGCAGCTCTTAAGTTCTCAGCACTGTATGAGATATAGAATAATAAAACCTTTTCCTTCTCTTCAAAGACCTAAGATCATAGTAGCACACAGGAAATACCAGACAGAGCAAGATGTACTATTCACAGCTGTTTTGTGTGATGTTCCCTCTGAGTGATGCAGTCATTCAGTGAAAAGTGTATGATCAGTAAAGTCTGAAGGAGTGGGAAAGTTTCACGGAAGAGACAATGATTGTGTTGGATAGAGAGAAAGGATTTGGATAGGTGAGGAGAGGAAAAAAGGAAAACCATTCTTGTTTGATGGGAAAATATGATAAAGAGCACATACTTTGAAAATTCACAGCTAGAAGAGGATTTTCTTTTTTTGACATAAGTGAAAAAGGAGACACAAAGTGATACAGAGAGCTGACCATGGACTCAAGAAGGCCTCGATTCAAGTCCTGATTGACACTCATTGGCTGTTTGACTCTGGTTAGGTCACTTAACCTTTCACTCCCCTAGGCAATTCTCTAAAGTTGCTGAGAGGATACCAACCTTCATTGATAAAGGGAGCTTCTTTATCTAAGAGTTCCCTACATCTATACCCATGAAATCATAAAGTCTGCTCCCATACCTATTATAAATAATAATATTTACAGCACTGTGCTGAAGCCAGACTACAAAGGGCTGAGAAGTGGCTAATAGGAGAGAAGGAAGAGCAATGAGAATAGATTCTATTTCCTAAGAAATAGAATGTCTTTGAAAAAGAGGAGAGATATAGGAATATCTCTTGAGAAGACAGTGGGGTCAAGTGAGGTTGGCAATGAGAATAGATTCTATTTCCTAAGAAATAGAATGTCTCTGAAAAGGAGGAGAGATATAGGAATATCTCTAGAGAAGACAGTGGGGTCAAGTGAGGGTTGGTTTTGGTTTGCTTCTTTTTAAAGATAAAGGAGATTTGGATATGTCTACAGGTAACAAGGAAGGGAGCAGTAGACAGGTTGGGGGGGGTGAATGATTATGGGGGAAATATGTAGTGGTTGGGATAAAGAGTGCCTGGTCTTAGAGAATAGAAAGGTCACCTTTTTGTCAGAGACTAGAGAAAAGGATGATGGAACCACAGATACATTTTGAGATCTAGAGAAAGGGAAAAGAGGGAGTTTAGACTACAAATATACATGAGATCCCAAGAATGAGCAAAAATACAACCAAATATAATAAACACACTACGCTGTCATGAAAAAGGAAAATGGTGGTGAATGTGTTACATTTTAGAGCAAGCTAGACTACAAGTTATTGGACACTTTTAACCTTTGCTCACTTGCATATGGCAGTGAGTGAGTGAGACAGAATGTGTGTCTGTTTCTGGAGATAACCTGCTGAACCTCCTTTTCTCATCTTCCTCCTGAAATGCTCTGTCCCTCAGTTCTATCTCTTAAGTTTCCCTGGTATCCTTCAAAACTGAGTTCAAATATTACCTTCCGTGAGAGGCCTTTTCTTTGTCCTCTCAGTCCCTAATGCCATTCTCTGAGATTATCTTCAGTTATTCTGTATAAGTGAATCAAAATTTATTAAGCACCTATGTGCCAGCCAGCGAGGTGACTCAGTGGATACAGTGCCAGACCTGGAATCCAGAAGATTTGTCTTCCCTAGTTCAGATCTGGCCTTAGACACTTTCCTAGCTGTGTGACTCCACAAGCCACTTAACCTTGTTTACCTCAATTTCCTCATCTGTAAAATAAACTGAAGAAGGAAATGGCAAACTATTCCAGTATCTCTGTCAAGAGAATTCCAAATAGGGCCATAAGAGTCAAACAAGACTGAAAAAAAAAGAAAACCAAACTCAATATGTAAGGTACTGTGCTAAGCATTCAGAATATAAAGAGAGGCAAAAGACAGTCCACTCCTCAAGGAGCTTACAATCTAACATCTGTATATATCTTGTACGTACCTAGGTAGAAAAATAATTTACATATTGTTTTACTCATTAGAGTGTGAGCTCCTTGAGGGGAGGATTTTTTTTTTTGCTTTATCCTCAGCATTTAGGACAATGTTTGACACATAACTCATGCTTAATAAATCCTAGTTGATTCACTGAGTGGTTTTTCAGTATACAAATGACTTTACACCCATTGTTTTATCTCATCCAGAGGTCACAAAAATCCTTTAAGATGGAGAGTGCAAATATTATTGTTACCTCTGTTTTGCATGTGGGGAAAATAAATCTCCACAGATTAAATGACTTGCTTAAGGTCACACAGTTAGGAAATGGTACAGCAAAGGTATGAGCCTCTCTCTTTTTAATGTAAATCCAGGTCTCTGTTTCATCAAATCACAGCAGGCTAGAATTGGAAAGGACTGCAGAAGTCATCTGCTATAATTTTCACTCGAAGCATGAATCATCTCTGCCACATCCTTAGGAGTTACTTTTACTGGGAAACCAGAACCAGTGCCAGAGCTGCCTACAAATGGAACAGGTCACCTACTGATGAGATGAGCACCTATGCAGCACTTTGTTTCAATCCTTTGTCTGACTTTATCTTCTGTCTTGTATCATATCTATTTATGTATCTGTCATATCTTGTTTTTGACTCAATTCCTTGAAGCTAGAGAGAATTCCTTTTTTAATCTTTGGATCTCTATCAAGGTCCATTGTCTATACTTATCAGGCATTTAGCAAATGTTTGTTGTATTAAATACTTTTTATTCAGTCATTTCAGTCAGGTCTGACTCTTTGTGACTGCTTTGGTGGTTTACTTGCAAAGGGGCTGGAATGGTTTGCCATTTCCAGCTCCTTTTAGAGATGAAGAAACAGGCAAACAGGGTTATTTAAGTGAGTTGCCCAGGGTCACACAGCTAGGAAGAATCTGAGGTTGCATTTGAACTCTGATCTTCCTGACTCCAGGCCTAGCTCTACCTCTATCCACTATGTCCCCTAGCTTCTCTTTGAGTACTTAACTTGGTACAGTAAATATTTGTTAAATAAAGAAACTTCTGCTTGATAAATCTTCAATGTATAATGCAAAGGTTTGACATCAGTGGAACAGGGTAAGGGGACTAGATTGCTTCTTTCATTGGCATAGAGAATTCCCAGATGAGGAAATTCTCTCTACCAATGCAGGTCAACATCTCTGCAGTCTATGACCTTGGTGAGTTATAGCCATCAATGCAACTCTTGAATTCTGTATTTTGGTAATCGCGTTTGAACTCAGGTCTCCCTGGCTCCATGACCCACTCCCAATGTACCATACAGTGCAATATGCTGCATTGCTCTCTGATAATGATAACAACAATAGCTAGCATTTATATAGGACTTCGAATTTGCCGAGTACTTCACAAACATATTTCATTATATCCTCCCAACCCTAAGAAGTAGGTGCTATTGTTATCCCCATTACACAGATGAAGAAACTGGTAAATTAAAGTTTTAGGGATTTGCTCAAGGTCAAGCAACTACTTAAATACTCAATTATTTCCTGATTTTCTTAGACAAACACAAACTAAATGAAATTACAGATAGTGTTTTAAGAGACAGGTCATCTATAGGAAAATAATCATGGCAAATCTATCAAAAATTGTTCTCTTTTGTTTCAGTGTGCCTTAAAATGAGATCTGTGGTCAAACTGTAATTCTTATTTATATGAGAACTTTGTTGTATATTTGAAAGGAAAAGCAAGTTGTGCATGGTAGATTTGCAGTTTCACGTGCAATTATCTTTTTTATTGTACTATGTTATGGAAATGTTTATTTTATTCCATAAATTAAACATTTTTTTAAATTAAAAATTGTAATTCTTGCAGTCCACACAATAGTATCTCCCAGATGCTTGAGTTAATTGACATAGCTCAAAAGATCACGTTCGCTTGAAAATCAGTGACAAAGTAATAGAACTGAAAATGCAGGAGACCAACTGTGAGATTTCTAAGCTAAGTCTCATAAAATGTGGTGCCGTCCTTTCACAAATGTTCCTTCTGGAACCCTGCCTCTTCACGATGATAAGCAAAGATGCTAAATACATCTTGCTTTCGTTTTCTAATCTGTGCAGGTAGCAAATTTACTTTTAGATTAAAAAAATAAGAGTATTTGATAACCACCTTCACGTATCACTACTTAGAAACAAACGAGCATTCTAAGGTAAACAGAAATCAAAATTTCCAAAGCTTGTGCGCTTTCAATTAAACTGTTGTTCGAGTAAATTTACCTGATTAAAATTTTTGTCATACTGCTATGACTGCAAGATGCCCAAAACATATTTATATAAATTCTTAGTCTTTCATTCTTTCCCCAGACAATATAATTTAAACACAGAAAATGATTCAATGGCAACTGACTAAAAATTAAAAGTGGTTCATGTTTGATACTTTTTGTGCTGATATTAGGTGACAATGCATAAGCAGCTGCCTATTCCTGGGCAAAGTTTTAAAGGATTTTTTAAAATTTTAAAAGGATTTTACTGTAAGATGAGATTTAGGACTAGAAAGGATTTTAAGAGATAATATACACCAACTTCTTCATTTTATTTATCAGTGACATGAAGTTGTGACGATGGATAACTTAATATGTTCTGAGCTGACCTACAATTAGGTAGATCCAAATCTCTTTACTAATGATCCATGTCATAAAAAATGTCCTACTAAACTTAAAATAATCTCTAAAATGAAGCCGCTTTGCAAAAATGAGAGGATAACTTTGCTTTCTGAAAATGTAAGCAGAAAAAAATACCTGATAAAATGAAATCCTTTCCCTTAATCTTTCTTCTGTCTCTTCCACTAAACTCATAGAAGGCAGAGAAGATCCAAGAAATTCTAGGTCTTTTTCAAGGGATTCATAGTTTTCATCAAATTCCTTCCATTCCTAGAAAATCAATGAAAGAAAAAAAAACAATAACAGTCCTCTCAGAACGTTATCAGACTAATAAGATAATTAGAATTAACTGGAATAAATTTTTTTCAAAAGCCAAACAAGTCAACATTAGCTTTAGCTGGCACAAAGAATACATTGAATCCTTGTAAACGCTTTTATTTTCAACAACTGAGGCTGAGTTGTTAAAAATAAAAAAAGAAACAAGTTTAAAACCCCAGGTAGGTTATACTTGCTATATTGTACAGGCAATGCCATTAAAATCCACCCTTGCATTAAAAGAGATGATGAAACTTTGGAACTTACTTTAGAAATGTACACATTTTAAGCTCATCATATTTAGGAGAAAGGGAGGACAACTTTCAACAGCTGATGTCTTCAACTACTCAGTGAGGTGTGCTGTATAATACTTTTTTTTTATTACTTCCTAATTAAACTTTGATTGTGGCTGGCCAGTTGAAATTCAGAGTATTTTCCCTATTTTAGATCTTTTTCCTCAAAATAGGGTTGAGGAATGGAATGAAAAGTTGCTTCATAAGCGCAGCTAGAGAGGTCCAGTGAACAGGGTCTCCACGGTTATAAAGAATTACAGAAGACTGTATTCCAATTGACGAGCCACAAACTCAGTACAGGAAAAGGCCAATTCTTGGAGTACAAGATCATTCATTTTCTTATTTGATAGATCCTTCTCTCACTTCATTGAGTGGTAAGGGATTCAAATTAACAGGGTACTTAGAGTGCTTAGCGAATGAGATATTCTGAAGAGCACACTGTTCTAAGCACTATCACTTTACTTTTCTATTTCTACCCAAGTCTTGTTAAAGAAAATCCTTCTAAAATATATATATTTTAAAATATATATATGAAATATAAAAAAATATATTATATATATAAAATATTCTAAAATATATAAAAAATATATTCTTTCATTTTTCTGACTTGGTATGTCCAGTTTATGAATTACAGCTTAATATTTCTTTGCTAAGGATCTTATAATTCAACAGTACACAATTCTTAACATAAATTCTCATTGCAGAAAACAGGAGACAGAGATGGAATAGGAGTTTGAAATGAATTTTGCAAAGACTGTGACATATCCTGGAAGAAAGTTTATGTGCATTTATTTTTTTAACCCTAATATAAATATTTTCTTTAACTTCTTGTATCTATCCCTTATTTTCTACTCAATTAGACCTGTTTGCCTAGACCAGGCTATTATCACCACTTTTATACATTATTGCAGTCACCTCGAATTGGGCTCCCTGACTCGTTTGTCCCCTCCTCAACCTATCTTTTATGCAGCTACTAAAGTAAAAGTTCTAGTGGAAACCTCTTACTTATAGGATATAATACAAATTCTTCAGTTATGCTATTTCCCCAAAAGAATACATGCCCCTTGAGGTCAAGGACTATTTCTATTTTGTCCTTGGATTCCTGAAGCCTACCCCAATTTCTGGAACACAGGAGGCATTATGCTTATTGATTCCACCAAAGATGTCTCTATTTACTATTTACTCTATTTACTATTTTAAAGGCAATTCAAGAAGAACCAGCTTTGGCTGGTTCAATAAAATGGGACGATCTTCTAGTATGCAAAAGACCAGCCTAGATAAGTGTGGAGGTTTGTAAATAGCAGGCTAGTTAGTAATTGATGATAACCCATTAAATACAGAAAATGACAAAAAGATCTTTAGTCTTATGTGGCATCCTTCTAACTCCATGATGATGGTAGAACAGTAAAAGAGGAGACATAGTACTAAGAATTATGTAAATTTTTGATTATCTGTAAAAATAAATTTAACCATTGGTACTATGTGTTAAATCTTTGTCCTATGACCAACAAGTTTATAAAGTTATAAATGAAACCAGAAGACCGATGGAACTTGCAGCTAAATGTCTTACAGATCTGCCTCAGAGAAGTAGATACTTGTTGAACGTTTGCTGAAATAAAAAAGTTGATGGAGTTGCTTGTCATCTGCCCCAGACAATAAGAAGAATTTCCAAGGAGACCACTATAAAGATGTTTTTGTGCTCTCATTACTTGCAGAAGATAAAGTAGTAAAATTCAATGAGGCATTTGACAAGATTCTCCAATATATGCCACTATGAAGGTGGTATATGAGAGGATTGGGAAAAATATATTGAAAAATATGCTTCACTACTGAGATGTAAAAGAAACCCTACTCAGAAATTTTATGCCTATATACCATTAATACTTCCAGGAGAGTCAGAAGGCTCTGAACATGGTGAATGACATCTTAAAAAAGGGAACAGATTACACATGTCACTGACATGCACACTGTATACTGAGATGATACAAGTTCAACTTGTGGTTATAGACATTTAGAAATAAGAAAAAATGTAAGAATAAATTAAAAATGAGACATAAAACTGGGAAACTATGCTCAGCCAAGGTATTTGCCAGAATCACCAAGGATATCTTGTGAAAGTTGTTGAGGTTCAGTCATTTCAGTCATGTCTGACTCTTTGTAATACTATTTGGAGTTTTCTTAGTAAAGGTGCTGGAGTGGTTTGCCATTTCCTTTTCCAGCCCATCTGACAAATGAGGAAACTGGGGCACACAGGGTTAATTGATTTTCCCAGGGCCACATAGATAGTAAGTATCTGAGGCCAGATTTGAATTCAGGACTTCCTGACTCCAGGGTCTACCCATGCTTTATCCATCGTGCCACTGCCCATAGAATTAGGAAGACATGGATTCAAATCCTGCCCCTGATACCATCTGGGTGAATGTCAGTGAGTCACTTCATGTGCCTGAGCCTTAAACAACTTTCTAAGACTTACCTATCAAGTTGTAGATGTGGCTAAGTTAGGACACAAACAAAAATCACAGAACCTGTAACTCTACATATAGTACCGTATGAATATGGACTATAGCAAGTACATACTAATAACTACTCTGCATTTAAACCTTCTTTCCTTAAGAGCCAGAAAACTGAAATATGAATTGGCATAAGTACAATAAAGTACACTGGAGAATGACCCAATAAAACTGAAAGACTTCATTTTGTTTTTTCAAGTACAAACTCTGAAGATAGTAAGATGGCATATCTCACTTCCAATTTGTAGATAGAAAAAAAAACCAACTCCAGCAACTGAGAAATAGAAAATGTGAACAAGATATCCCCATTGGACAGGTAGCACCAAGAGTAGGAACAAGATTATAGATTATGAGTCCTTATTCTTTCTTAATTTTTCATGGTTGTCTACTGATAAATTAGTTTGTTTTCCCTTATGACTAGGAATAAGTGATGTAAAATTGGTCATTCCAGGTTTAGTATTGGGAAAATTAATAAACAAAGTAATTTTTCATTTTTTCATAGGCTTAGGGACTGGGTGTATGATTTCGTTGGTAGATGGAACTCTGATGAGTAAAATCCTTCTAATATTGTAGCCCACTACTTTCTCTGCAACATATAATCAGAGAGGTACTTTCTGACAGGGATTAAATTAATTGCCCATCCTGAGAAAACCAGAATATGTCAGAACAAGATTTGGACTGAGGATTCCCTGGCTCCTAGGCTTACTGACTCATTTTTCCATAGATTTTACATATATTCTGTTACAGAATGCTTCATTATCATGTCTTAATATAGAGTACTCAGTTCCTGCAATAGAAAATTGGCGATATTATTAACGGTTTTGAAAGTATTTTGGAGATAAACTCAAATTAGCATTATTTATTGATTCATCCTTATTTTACACTGTACCTGCAATAAATTCTCCAGCTTCGTGCCATATTGGTAAGCTTGTTGCTCCAACAATTTTACTTCTTTTACCTTATCTGCCCAAAACTTCTCTTTATTTTGTAATAAAGAAGGTAGTGCTTTTTTAGAATATTCTTGGATCAGAAAGATGTCAGCAACAAGCTTCTGGAAAAAAATCTGTGAAAAGCAAAGTATTTTATTTTTTTAATATTTAAAGTTTGCACGTTTATATAACTACAGTTTCCATTTTCATGAAAAGGGCCGTTGGAGTTTCTAACACTACCTCCCATCTGAAAGTAATCTCTACCTCTTCAAATTGCAGTCA
Source organism: Bettongia penicillata ogilbyi (assembly GCA_023548195.1). NCBI lineage: Eukaryota > Metazoa > Chordata > Mammalia > Diprotodontia > Potoroidae > Bettongia > Bettongia penicillata. The sequence goes on from JAJHZJ010000276.1 coordinate 422,972, forward strand.
CACTTGGAATATTTCCTTTGCACTTACCTCAATGTCTCTTACATCATTGTCATGTGTATGGATATCTTTTCCCACAAATGGATTATAAGGTCCTTGTGAGGATCTTCCATGTCATGGTTATCTTTATATTCCCAAGATTTAGTAGACCATGCCTTCCACATAATATTTACTTAATAGTCTATTGAACTAAATTCTTGAGCATTGTCAACAATATAAAAACAAGAATGAAATCTGGTGAAAGGACGCTAAATCTCTGAACTCCAATTGTACTTGCTATCTAAGATAGCACATTCTAATAGAACACCATATTTCTACAGATAAGTATGACTATTCTAAAGAGAGATCTCTTCTTTTTTTTATATTTTTTTATTTTTTTAATGTTTTACAATCATTTCCTTAAAGTTAAGATTTTATCCCCCCTACCCTTCCCCCACTACCCCCCTCCCTCCCCATGACAGCATACAATTCTGTATAGGTTCTACATATACTTTCCTATTGAGCACATTTTCACTATAGTCATGCTATGTAGTCAAACTAAAATAAATGGAAGAAATCATATAACAAATCAACACATAATACACTGAAACCCACCCACACACAAACATGATCTGCTACATTCTGCGAATGACTTCCATATTTCTTTCTCTGAGTGTGGAAGGCATTTTGCCTTAGAAGACTGACATTAGGATTTTTTTTTTCTCAGTAAGTTCTTGTGTTATTACAAAGTTCCAAGTCTACCAGAAAAAACTCTCGCACACTGTGGTCCTTGCTGTGCACAAAGTTCTCCTGGTTCTGCTCCTTTCGCTCAGCATCAGATCATATAAGTCCTTCCAGGCCTCCCTGAAGTCTTCTTGTTCATCATTTCTTATGGCACAATAGTACTCCATTACATTCATATACCATAATTTATTCAGCCATTCCCCAATTGATGGGCATCCCCTTGACTTCCAGTTTTTGGCTACCACAAAGAGTGCTGCTATAAATATTTTTGTACACGTGGGACCCTTTCCTGTTTTTATAATCTCTTGGGGATACAGTCCTAGTAGCGATATTTCTGGGTCAAAGGGTATGCACATTTTTGTAGCCCTTTGGGCATAGTTCCAAACCATTCTCCAGAAGGGTTGGATGATCTCACAGCTCCACCAACAATGAATTAGTGTTCCAACTCTCCCACATCCTCTCCAGCATTTATCATTTTCTTGTTCTGTCATGTTTGCCAATCTTACAGGTGTGATTGGTACCTCAGAGTTGTTTTGATTTGCATCTCTCTAATCATAGTGATTTAGAGCAATTTTTCATATGATTATAGATATCTTTGATTTCTTCCCCTGAAAATTGCTTGTTCATATCCTTTGACCATTTATCAATTGGGGAATGACTTGTATGATTACATATTTGAGTCAGTTCTCTATATATTCTAGAAATGAGGCCTTTATCTGCGAGCTTAGCCGTAAAAATGTTTTCCCAATTTACTACATCCCTCCGAATTTTGGTTGCATTGGGTTTGGTTGTGCAAAAACTTTTCAGTTTAAAGTAATCAAAATTATCCATCTTGCATTTCATAATGCTTTCTATCGTTTCAAGAGAGATCTCTTCTGAATCTCAGTTAGAAAAACATTCATGATAGTGGAGGTAATAATGGACCTGGTTATTTTCAAGATAAGGAATGGAATAAATTGACCCAAATTCATGTTAAGATCCCAGAAGGGAATTTCCTTGATCTTGGTTCTGCAAGTCCAATACAAGTTATTATACCAACAAAATGGCGCTAGCTCTCTCTCTGTCTCTCTCAGTGTGTGTGTGTGTGTGTGTGTGTGTGTGTGCGCACACACGCGTGTGTGTTTGACATATGCTATGGCAGAATCTACATTTTGTTACTTCTGTATAAAGAGGAAAACCAATTCTCTGTGTACAGATTCAGACCAAAAGAAAAACGAGCTTTCAATTTTTTAAAGCTATATTCAGCTGATATTTGATAAAAGTAATTTAGTCAGAATTACTTTCACAATCTTACCTTGTGGTTTTGCAGCTGAGCCTGTAAAGAAGCTTTACTTTTGGCTTGTCGTTGTTGGTCCTGACCAAGCTTTTCTTTCCCAATATTCACTAGTTCTGCCAATCCTTGAAGCAATCCTTCCTGTTGACTTTCACTGATGAAAGGGCTGCTGAGTTCAGCATGCTTGGCTCTTAGAAGTCCCCACATTCCATCAAGAATATCCTAAAAAGATGAATCAAATGTTTTCAAACTTTTTCATTAAATTATCTTGAAAACACAATACAATACAACCACTAAGAGTCCGTTCAAGAGCCTATAGCTACAAATTCTTATTGAATTCAATAAATTTTTATTAAATACCTGCCATGTATATTTGATATACTGCTTAGCTGCTAGAGATATAAGGATGAAAAATAATAGTGTCTGCCCTCAAAAAAATTAAAGTATAATGGAGCTAGGGTTTGTGTGGATAAAATCTAAGCATGAATAAGTAACATACAAGGTAAAATGTGATGGGGCAAATGACAAAATGTCATTAAAAATTTGAGGAGGGAGAGATCACTTTTAACTGGAAGGATTGGTAAGGCTTAATGGAAGAGGCAGCACTTGAACCAGACCTTGAAGGAAGAAAAGGATTTCAGTACGCAGTCAAACAACATTCTTTAAACACTTTCTGTATGCCAGATACTGGCAGAGATATGAAGGGAGAATGAGCTAGCCATGGAAAACAGCCACAGAGCTAGTAGAGGCCGGAATACAGAAGGTGATCAGGAGAATAATGGGTGATCTACTAGTATTTATTATTAACAGCAATTAACAAACCCAGAAAGACAGAATAGGGGAAGAGAGCACGCTCTAAACTATGATCCAAAAGGACAAACAGAGGGTGCTTTTCTGGGGTCAAATTAAACGAGGAGTTCTCATTAATCTTTTGTGTGTGTGTCATGGAGCCCTTGAGAAGACAGGTAAAAATGATATGCCCTTCTCACAATAATGTTTTAAAATGCATGAAACAAAAGTCATAGGATTAAAAAAGAAAGCAGTCATACTGATATACTGTTATTAAAAATTTTTGATGTACAAGTTCATAGATTGAAGGTTAAGAGCCCCCTTTGTGAAGTTAGTATTTGGAATCCAAGCACATGCTTTAAAGTGGGATAAAGATTTATAGAATTGTAGATTTAGAGCTGAAAGGGAGTTTAGTCCAATCCCCTCAATTTACTGATGAGGAAACTGATGCCCAGAGAGAGGTTAAATGACCTGTCCAAAGTTGGCAAGCAGCGAGAGAACGGTACAGGTGTAGCATAAGGTGTCAATGAATGGAGTTTGTCTCATGCAAAAGATCTGCCTGAAGTAATGTCTTTTTAATTTCAGTGGCATGCTAGTCGCTGTTTTTTCTTAAGCTCTGTCTGCTGCTGCGAGACTGGAGAAATAAATTAAAATAATGGTGGAAGGCTAGGCTGGTACAAGGCCAAGAAAAACTGTAAATGTCAGGGTGAAGAGTTTGTATTTCATTCTAGAAACAATGAAGAGTCACTAAAAATTTGTTTTTAAGAATATTTTTCCCAACAGTTTTAAGAACAACTTTGAGCAAATAAGTAATTTTGACTATTATAGATACTCAAATTAGCTACAAAGAACATATGAAAGAAAAGGCTGTCAGCATCCAGAGAAAAAAACTGAAAAATAAAAGTACATATAGAATGATTTTATACACACACACACATATATAAAGTTTATCTACCTATATATGTACATATATATTACATATATGTACATACATACCTATTTGTGTCTAATGGTAGCCATCTCTAGGGTGAGGGGAGGTAAAAAAGTGAAAAAACAAAATTTACATGATAACTTTATTATATATTTAAAAGAAATAGCAAATTGTATATAAGAGATTTGCAGTTTCGTGTGCAATCATCTTTTTTATTATACTATAGTATGGAGATGTTTGTTTTATCCTACAAATGAAAAATAAAATAAGTAAAATTTTTTAAATAGTAATATTTTCTCCCAATTACATGTAAAAATGGGTTTTTTGTCATTAAAAATTTTTGGACAGAAGGACAAACTTTGACTTTAAATACACTAAAAATTAATTTCGTTAATTGGTAAGATCAGGGGCTATCTGGGAGGGAGACTAGTTAGGAAATTATTACAATAGTATAGAAACAAGTAGTAGTAAAAGTTCAAACAAAAATAGGGGCAGTCCAAATGAAGAAAAGACTATGGATATGAGATATGCATTGATATTGCCTGGCAATAGATTGAATGGGAGTGTTGTTGAGGAAGAGAGAAGAATAAGAGGTATGTCCACAATTTTAAGTCTGGAAGAATGGGAAGGGGGAGGCACCATGAATAGAAATAGATAAATTGGAAAGAAGAGTGAATTTTAGAAGAAATATGATATTTCTGTCTTGGACATAGAGTTTGAGATGCTAGGAGAAGTGACCAGATGGGAGTTGAAAATATAGGACTGACACTTGGGAAGGGGGGAAGGGGGGAAGGGAGAAGGTTGCAACTGAATATGTAGATATGGTAATCCTCTTCACAGAAATGATTACTGAATCCATGGGGGTGTATGAGATTTTCAAGGAAGATGAAATATAAAAGAGAAAAAAAATGTAAGGACAGAATCTTTGTGAATATCTATACCTAGGAGGAACATGACTTACAAAAGAGAGGTCAGACAGGTTGGAGGGGAACCAGAAAATGATAGTGTCCCAAAAGTCAAAGGAAGAAAGGTTATCTACAAGGGGAAATGTAGGTTAGAGGTATTAAATACTGCAGAAAGATCAAAGAGGATGAGGAATGAAGAAAATCTACTCTTTCTCCCCCTTTTTTATGGGGAATGAAAACTTTAAAAAGAAGGCATTAGTGACCTTGGAGAGTAATTCAATAAAGTGTCAGGGATAGAAGCCAAACTCGAGGAAGTCGAGGACTGGAGGTAAAGAAGTAGAGGCAGCATGAATAACTCACTATTTCTAGAACTTGAATAATGAAGAAAAGACAAAGAAAAATGGAGAAAAGACAAAGGCTGATAGACATTGAGAGCTTGGTGGGGACAAGCGGGAGAAAGGTGTGCTACAGAGTAAATACGATTGATAAATGTGGAATTGAAATATTTGTGATTGTATTAAAAATGAGAAGGGGGCAGACAGGGAGGGGAGAAGAAAGAGGGTAAGAGGGAGAGATTAAGGACTTGGGAGAGGAGAAAGACTGGACTGGATAATGAGGAAAGCATGAGAAAGCATTAAAGTAAAAATTTGCCAGTTGGAGCTAGGGGTCCAGTTGAGATTTATATACCATGAATTAGTAGCAGACCCAATCAATATGTGCTTTTCTTCTAGAATACTCACCTCCAACTTGTATACTTCTTGGATTAAAACATAAGGTAAGTAAAGTCTTTCCCCTTCATCTCTTAGTTTTGCCACCTGCACTTCATAGTCTTGAAGTTTTACAGCATACAAATCCGCCTTCTAATGGTAAGATAACATAGAATTTTTTTTAGTTTAAATTTAATATTTTATTTTAGTTTAAATTTAATATTTTTAGTTTAAATATTTTCTTTTTCCTGAATTATATGTAAAAACAATTTCAACATTTTCCCCTCAAATTTCAAGTTCCGAATTCTCCCCCTCCCCCTCCATTCCCCATTAAGAAGGCAAGCAATTTGACATAGGTTATACCTATGTAGCCATGCAAAATTCATTTCTATGATAACATAGAATACTGATGCATTTTTTTCTGAGAGTTGAATTTAAATTAATATGGGTCCAGAGACTAAGATATAGGGCCAGGGTTAGGGTAGCTTGATGATACTTTGGTTTAATTACCTGGAGTTGTTCAACAATACTTTGACTACTAATTTCATTCAAGGAGTGCTGAATTGAGGATTTTTTCTCAATTAGCTGGTCATATAACTGTCGTACTTGACTCTGCAGGAAAAGAAGGCATTTGTAGGAAATAATAGTGAACTTTATGGATAGTAGTGATATTAGCACAACATATATTTAAGTTGCAGGACAGCTGAGCTGGAACAAAACGGAACTAGTTCATTTTTAACAAATCTGTCTCTGTCAAACATTATTTCACTTCAATCTATTTTCCAGACTTTCACGGAAGGAAATTGTCATAGTCTCTCTTGGCAATGCCACATACCATTTAACACTTGTAACTTGGGAACAGTTCACTAGTTCAGATTCAAGTGGGATATGATGTGATTGAAAACATCCACTGCTAGACTGAAATCATCTGATTTTCTGTATTTCCTATTGTTCCCCTCCACACACTTTAAGCTCCCAACTGCATTCTTTATTTTCCCATCTCTGTGCATTTGCTCCCACTGTTCCTAATATCTAGAATGTCCTTCATTCTATATTTTGCTTGATAAACTCCTCTCTCTTCTTTAAAGTCTAAATGCCAGTCAAAAGCTCCCTTTCTTTCTTGATCTCTCTGTTGGGAAGGATCTTCCTCCTTGAACCTCTCACAATGCTATTTTGTGTCCCACTTGCCCTTATCACAGAATGCTTGGATTACAGCTGTGTTTTTGCCTTATTCTCCTACAACATTACATGGAACGAGGGACTGTTTTATCCAAACCTTGTACCTCCCTTTGACACCTACTCTAGTGCTTTATAGCAAACCCTTAACAAAATGTTTGTTGAATGAACAAATGAATGAATGAATAGTACCTGATAATCACTCTTATGGTCTATCCCAGATTTCATGAATTGACTTCTGGAAGCAGCTGCAACCTGAGTTTGATCAAGTCGTGTTTGCAGGTTGTTAAAGCACTCAAAGAATACACTGGAGTTCTTTCCAGGGTGACTTATCAGTTTCACAAGATCATCCTTTTTGCTAGTTATAGCTGAGTGAAGTTTTCGTAGCTCTAGAGATAGGGTCTATAAGGTGAAGAGAAAAGAAGGGACACTGAAGGGCACCTGCCTACCAAATACACGAAGCTAAGCAGAGCTGGATGATGACAATCACATATGATACAGAGATAGGACTAACCTCATAGTGGGCCTGCTGTACGGTAGCATCCTCTCTAGAGAGGCCAGAGGTCTGGAGCATGTCTTCTACAATGCTCAAACACTGACTGATACTCAGAAGGAGTTCAAATAATTTTTTATCTAGATTCAGGGAGGGTTCGCCTGTCAGGTTTTCCTGAATCAAAAGAAGAAAAAGAGAAAGAAAACAACTGTATGTTTTAAATTGGAGGAAAGTTTAAAGAAATAAGTAAACATTGGGTAGTGGGTAGGTGTAAAAGCAAGGCGGTACAGTGGACTGAAGGCTGGGCCTGGAACCAGAAAGACCTAAGTTCAAATACAGCCTCAGACACTTTCTAGCTATGTGACTCTGGGCAAGTCACTTAACTCGTTTGCTTCAGTTTCCTCATCTGTAAAATGAGTGGGAGAAAAAAGTGGCAAACCACTCCAGTATCTTTGCCAGGAAAATCTCAAATGGGATCACAAAGTCAGATATGATTGAAAATGACTAAATAACAAGAGAGTGACTAGAAAATCAGTTCTGGACTTGTAACTTCAATGGTATGGGGATGAATAAATTCCCTCTGCCAATAAAGCTTGGCATCTTTTTTGTAATTTATAGTCTTAGAGAGTTGCTAGGGCATTGAAAGGTTAGGTGACCTACCTACAGTCACAAAGCCAGGATGTGTCAGAGCAAGAACTTGAACCCAGGTCTTTGGGCTCTTAGCTATGCTACAGCACCAATAAGCAGCTAATGGAAATAATATTAATAATAACAACAAACAGCATTTACCTCACACTGACTACGTGCCAAGCACCTTATGAATATTACCTCATTTGATCCTACAGATTGGCAGGCGGAGTAGGTGCCAATATGATCCACATTTTACAGATGGGAAAGCTGAGGCACACAGAGGTTAAGTCATTTGCCCAGGGTCACAATAACTATTATATGAGGACAGATTTTAATTCAAGTCTTCCTGACTCCAGGCCGGGTGCTCTATCCATTGCACCACCTAGCTGCCTGAAGTTAAATCAGAGAGTTAATGGAGCTTCTTAAAATTAATAGAAGGCCCGATATAAAATAACCATGTATTTCCCTAACCACATACACACATTTTCATATAGGTGAGCTCAAGTTAAAATCTTCACTAGCAAAAGGATTCATAAAAGGATAACTTGTAGGGGTATACACACACATATATATTTACACACATATAAATGTATGTTAATGAGGAGAAGCAAATAATCCACATTGTCCTCTTGATATCGAATTAATTGCATACTGATATATAAATGTCTCAGATTGTCTTTTATCATCAGCTGCTGGACTTTCCAGTCACCTTCCCCCCACTTCCACCCCAATCTCCTGCCATCCTGATCAGTGACCAAAAGTATGTTTTCTACCTCATGTAAAAGAAGTGATATCCACTGAGTAATCATGACATTCCATTTCATGTCTAATTTTCTGAATATATTTTGTGGTTGTTTAGTCATTTTTCAGTTGTGTCTGACTCTTTGTGACCCCTTTTTGGGGTTGTCTTATCAAAGATAGCTGAGTGGCTTACTAATTCCTTCTCCATCTCATTTTGTAGACGAGTAACTGAGGCAAACAGTGTTAAGTGATTTGCCCAGGGTCACACAGCTAGTTAAGTGTTTAAGACTAGATTTGAACTCAGATCTTCCTCCCACCAGGCCCAGTGCTCTCTCCACTGTGCCACCTACCACCCACCACTCCTCACCACCATACATTATGAATGTATATCATGTAATTTTTTACCTGAGTGTGAAGAGCATTTGCTTCTTGGCTTATGTCCTCAAGTTGAGAAGTATAAGTTTTCAATTCTTCAACTGTTGGTGAGTTAACATTATGCACAGATACCATAGGGAGAAAATTCACATTTGCAGTAATCTGTAAAGAAACATGGTATACATAACACATACATACACACATAAGCAGATAGACAGATATACACATATACAGTTAGAGGCAATGCAGCATGATGACCATAGTCTTTCTTTATTGTTACTGCTTATATAATTTTTTTTTTAAAAAGTTAAGTGTAAAATCTTAATTTTTAACAACAAAAGGTTGTTTCTAGTCAATCTTGAATCTAGATAAGAACAATATAGATTTACGGACACTTCCCATACACAATTTAGAACATGCTTAAGTAGTTATGAATAGGCTTTATTCAGTGTTTCTTGGTCTCTTTAAGACACTAAGGTGGTGATGAGTTTCACTAATGAGAAAGTAAATAAATCACTTCTGTAGACAGATGCCTGACTCAATTCAAATATATAAACATTTATAAAGCACTTAAGATTACAAGGCATTCAGAGGTAGGGAACCTGTGGCCTCAAGGTGTCCTCAAGGCTGCAGGTTCCCCATCTCTGTCTAGGCACTGGGACTAAAAAATAACAAATAACAAAAATGAGATAGCTTCTGTCCTCAGAATCTGCCTTTTTTGGTCTGGGGTAAGGGTGGAGGGGCATTGGTGATATTCTGTGATTTTATCACTCTAAACAGCATCCAGGGAAGGGGACTTCCTGTACTAACGAGGATAGGTACCTGCTCAGAGAGTGCCAAAGGTAGATCTCTCTGACTGAGGGAAACTTCTATCTGCAATGATGCCCCATTATTCTCCTATAGTCTCTTTATTTTACTATACAGTGGTAAAATAAAAAGTTCAGATGGTACCATAAGTTGTAGAGGGAGCATGACTTGATCTATTTCCAGTATTAAATGTTCCTCAAATAGGGAAACGTAGATGTCCTTACAAACTTAATCAGAATCTAAACACTGACATATTTGGCTCTGGGGGAAAAAAAGCACATAATAGGACTTGTAACACAAAACAACTAAGCATCGATTCTGAATAAGTCTGGCTCAGACCATAGTCTTTGGTAAGAAGGAACATCGGTTTGGATAAGAACCCAACAGAGGCTGTCATGGCAAGCCAGAATGAATAGAACTTGCAGTGACCATAGGAAACTGGGTTATTTCTTGTTGAGTCATTTTTTCAGATGTGTTGGACTTTTTATGACTCCACTTGGGATTTTCTTAGCAAAGATACTAAAGGGGTTTGCCTTTTTCTTCTCCAGCTCATTTTACAGTTGAGGAAACTGAGACAAATGGAGTTAAGTGACTTGTCCAGGGTCACACAGCTTGTAAGTATCAGAGGTTGAAAGAAGAGTCTCAGCTCCTCACTCTAGGCCCAGTATTCTATCCACTCCTTCCCCCAGTTCCCCAGGAAACTGTAGATGGGAACAAAGACAACCTATCACTCAGTCTGTCTTCTTTCTGACATTGCTGACTGAATAGAGCTTCTATGTATAAGGGAATGCTTCATTTCCATGCAATGCAACCTGTGTAAGGTTGGGAGAAGCTTTAAATGCATAAACATGATGATTCACACCTTGTGATTTCTTTGGGAGGTGTGAATCTCTTTGGATCAAGAAAAGAATAATTGATCTGACTGAACAGGGATTGACCATACACCTCTGGAAGTTTTGAAGAGCTAGGGGCCAGCACAAGTTAATTTAGCAGCCTGTGGGTATGGCCACGGCCGGTCAATTAGCTATTCCTTTCTTTCCCTAAAGAAGCTACATCTTGTAAAGAAATCACAAGGCACAAGAACCATACTGTTTGCAGATTTAAAACTTAATCAGGACCTTATACTTCCATTACATTAACGGAAATGGGAGTGAATTACACCTCCAGTTACTTAAGTCAAAACTAGGTACAATTGGGAATGAATTCTTCTAGGTCAGGAATAAATTCTCCACAAAGATTTTCATTAAAATTGGATAGTTATAAAGAGCTCCCATTCAGCTATACACAATTCACTAACTTTTCTTTCAGGAAATAGCTTGCTTTAGAAAAAGGGCACCCAGGTCTTGACAAGGGCTGCATTGTGCTGGGGGTTCAGACTGACCTGATCATCCACAGGCTGAGGTGGAGGCAGCTTCTCCTTTGATAGTTCCTGAAGCAAAAATTGCCATTTGTCTTCACTTTGCTCATGAGATGGTAGAAATGATTCTGGGGACCCATTTTTAGAGTGAGAAGAAGCTCCAGGGCTTTTGAAGAAGAAGACAGGGAAACAATTGGCATGTAAAGTTTTATGCTACGTGGCACATTCTTTTAGAAGTCACTTTGCTCAGAAGAATATCCAAAGAAAACCCAAGGTATTTATTTTGTCAACATAAGCTATTCAAATCACAACACAGCTTACTGTTCAATAATTTCATTTTATTTCGTGCTTCATTTACATTACATTAGAATAAGCTTATGCATATTTTTAATTAAAAAGCTTCACTAGCTACCTACTACCTGCCAGCATTGGTTAAATGTTATAATAATAACTGATACAGTACTATCAGATTTGCAAATACTTTCCTCACATCAACTCTTTAAGATAAAAAATATAAGTATTATTTCCATTTTACAGGGACATTTACACAGTGCATTGTTCTTTACATATTTTAAAAATATCATGTACTCCACAAATCAAGAACACAAAGACATATTTTAATCAGTGCATTGCTGATGGATGGATCAATAATCATTATCATAACATCTTTAGATTTTGATCATATATTCAAATATGAAATGGTTGGATTATACAAAGACAAAAATGAGTCTTTTTCTTCCAATTTATCTCATGCCCTATTTAAACCCTATCTAATACCTACTCAGTCTCTTCCTAAAAATTTCTAGTAGCAGGGAATTCACTACTCCTTAGGATAATTTATCCTGTTTTTGAATAGTCCTAATTATTAGTGGATTTAAATTTTTTTTCACCCTTCTGTTGAGTGGAAATCCATTATCCTGGCCTTTTATTGTGGAAGGAGGGCTTGATTTTGAGTCAGAGGGTATGACTTTCTTTTTTATATACGTTTTGTTTTTTCCAATTATATTAGGAAATGTAAAATAAAACAAAAATAATTTTAAATATCTTTTCCCTTCTCCCCACCCCACCCTCCACGGAGAAGGGAAGCAATATGATATAGGTTATACATGTATGATCATACAAAATGTATTTCCATATTAGTCGTGTTGTAAAAGAAAACACAGTCCCAAAAAGTATGTTTCAATCTGCAGTCAGACTCTATCAACTTTTTCTCTGGAGATGGATAGCATTTTTCATCAAAAGTCCTTCAGACTTGTCTCGGATGCTTGCATTACTTAGAAGAACCAAGTCTATCAAAAATAATCATTGCACAATGTTGTTGTTACCATGTACAATGTTCTCCTGGTTCTGCTCACTTCACTCAGCATTAGTTCATATACATCTTTCCAGGTTTTTCTAAAGTCTGCCTGCACATCACTTCTTATAGCACCATAGTATTCCATTACATTCATATGCCACAACTTGTGTAGCCATTTCCCAATTGATGGGCATCCCCTCGACTTTTAATTCATTGCCATCACAAAAGGGCTGCTATAAATATTTTTTGTACATAAAGGGCCTCCCCACTCCCTTTTTTTAAGAAATCTCTGGGATACAGACCCAACCGTGGTATAGCTGAGTCAAAGGGTATGCATGGTTTATAACCTCTGGGTATAATTCCAAACTGCTCTCCAGAATGAATGGATCAACTCACAACTCCACCAACAATGCTTTAGTGTCTCATTTTCCCATTTCCCCCCTAACACTTGTCATTTTCCTTAGAGGTTCTGAATTTCAAACCCAGCTGTGCGATGTAGGGGCCTTCTAATAGTGGGACCTTGGGCAAATCAACAAATCTCTTCGGATCTTAGAATGGTCATCTATAAAATGAAAGGGTCAGATTAAAGTCCCGTCAAACTCTCTAGCTGTAATCCCATGCTTTTACCCATGGCTTGAGTGGAAGAAAAAAAGCAAGTTTAATCTCTGTTCCACATGATAATCTTCAAATATTCTGAGGCTGCTAACATCTACTCCCTAAGTATCTTTCATTATAAAAATTTAATGGCTCTTTTTACTTCAAATTAAGCTCAAGTCTTCTCAACATCCATGTTGCTATTTGAACACAATACAGCTTGTCATTTTTTTTTTTTTACAGTTATAGTCTGTATCTGCTCTTTTTTGGTCTTTTTTCATAGTTTTATGGAGATTTTTCATTTTTTTGGTTTTATTTTGTTCCTATTGAAGGGAACTGCCTTTTCCCACCAAATATCAGCAACTCCTCTACAGTTTTATCTCAGAGACTTGCCTGTGGCCACGGAGAGTGTTAGTGACTTGCCCATTATCACAGGCACAGCACGTATCAGCTATTGGACTAGTGTCCAGATGTTTCTGAATCTTAAGACCAGTCCTTTATCCACTGCCTATTTTTTCACAAGTCTATATATTCTTCCACATTTTATATGCTATGCATATAGTATATATTTAATAAATATTTATTGATTGAAGTGATTTCTTATTATTCATTCTCTATTAGGATGCAGTTCTCCATTATGCTGGTATTGATAGAGATTACTTGCTTCAACAGTTTCATTTTACAAATAATAATTCATTTTGCAGATAAAGTCCAAAGAGTCAGTAGATTAATAAACGTTTATAAAGGGGCTACTATGTCCCAGTGCTAAGCACTAGAGATACAAAGAAAGGTAAAAGACAGTCCTTGCTCTTAAGGAGCCCCTTGTCTAATGGGGGAGATACCATGGAATTGGAAATTAAATAAGCTAATTTTAAATAAGTGGGTCAAAAAACAAATCAAAGAAACAACAGATAATTTCATTAAAGAAAATGACAACGAAACAGCATATCAAAATTTATGGGATGCAGCAAAAGTAGTACTTAAGGAGAAATTTACATCTCTAATTGCTTAAATCAATGAAATAGAGAAAAAAGCAGATCAATGAATTGAGCATGCAACTAAAAAATACAAGAAAAAAACAATTTAAAAATCCCCAATTAAACACTAAATTAGAAATCCTGAAAACCAAAGGAGAAATTAATAAAATTAGAAGTAAGAAAAACATTGAATAAATAAAACTAAAAGCTGGATTTTTTATGGGGGAAAAACAGCAATAAAATAGATAAATCATTGGTTAATTTGATTTTTAAAAAAAGGGAAGAAGAAAACTAAATTACTAGCATCAAAAATGAAAGGGGTGAATTCACCACCAATGAAGATAAAATTACGACAATTGTTAGGAGATATTTTGTTCAATTGTTAGGAGCTATTATGCCAATAAATTTGACAATCTAAATGAAATGGATGAATATTTACAAAAACATAAATTATACAGCTTAACACAAGAGGAAATTAAAAACTTAAATACCCCAGTCTTAGAAGAAGAAATTGAACAAGCCATCAATGAATTTCCTAAGAACTGAAAGGGTAGTGAATGAAAAAAGCTTAAGAAGCCCTGAAGAAGACCGCAAACTGTATTATAAAGTGGTAATTATCAAAACAATATGATATTGATTAAGAAATAGAGTGGTGGATCAGTGAAATAGATTAGGTACAAGTTACATTATAGTAAATGACCATGGCAATCTAGTAAATGATAAACCCAAAGATCCAAGCTTTTGGAACAAAAACTCATTATTTGACAAAAACTTCTGGAAAACTAGAACACAGTATGGCAGAAACTAGGTATAGACCAACATCTCATACTGTATACCAAGATATGGTCAAAGTGGTTACATGATACCATAAGCAAATTAAGAGAGCAGGGAGTAGCTTATCTGTCAGGTTTATGGATAAGGGAAGAATTTAGGACGAAAGAAGATATAGAGAGCATTACAAAGTGCAAAATAGATCATTTTGATTATATAAAATAAAAAAGTTTTTCCACAAACAAAACCAATGCAATTATAATAATAAGAAATGTGGAAAACTGGGAGAAAATTTGCAACAAGAATCTCTGGAAAAGTCCTCATTTCTCAAATACACAGAGAACTGACTCAGATTTATAAGAATGCAAGTCATACTCCAACTGATAAATGTTCAAAGGATATAAATAGACAGTTTTCAGACAAAGAAATCAAAGCTATCTATAGTCATACAAAAAATGCTCTAAATAATTATTGACTGGAAAAATACAAATAAAAACTCTAAGGAACCACATCACACTTATCAGACTGGCTAATATGACAAAAAAAAGGAAATTACAAATGTTGGAGGGATGTAGGAAAACTGGGACACTAATGCACTGTTGCTGCAGTTGTGAAACTGCACCCACTAATCTAATCATTCTGAAGAACAATTAGGAACTGTGCCCAAAGGGTTATCAAACTATGCATACTCTTTAATCCAACAATACCATTGCAAGGTCTATGTTGCAAAGATATCCAAAAAGGAGGCAAAGGACCTATTTGTACAAAAATATTTATAGCAGCTCTTTTTTGTGGAGGTGAAGAGTTGGAAATCAAAGGGATACCCAACAACTGGGGAATGGCTAAACAAGTTGTGGCATGTGATTGTAATGGAATATTATTGTACTATAGGAAATGACAAGCAGGATGACCTTAGAAAAACCTGAAAAGACTTACATGAGTGGATGCATAGTGAAGTGAACAGAACCAGGAGAACATTGTACACAATAACAGCAATACTGTTCAATGAAGAATTTTGAATGAGCTAGCTATTCTCAGCAATACAAGGATCCAAGACAATCCCAAAGGACTAATGATGAAGCATACTATCCACCTCCAGAGAAAGATCTGATATTGCTTGAGTACAAAGTGAAGCATACTATTTTTCACTTTCTTTTATTTTTTCTTTTATTTAAGTCTTCTTGTACAAAATGACTAATATGGAAATGTTATACATAACTGAATATGTATGTTATATCTGATTGATTACCATCTCAGGGAGGGGCACAGAAGGGCAGGAGAGAACCTGGAACTCCAAACTTTAAATAAAAATGTTTTTTTTTTTTTAAAAAAGCATCAAGTCAAACCCTTCATTTTACAGATGAGGAAATTGAGGCACAGACAAGTTAAGCTGTTTGCCCACTGTTACACAAATATCAAGTCTCTGAGGCGGGATTGTGAACTCAGGTTTTCTTGATTAGAAACCTAGAATCTTATCCACTACACCACTATGTCTTACTAGCCTTGAAGTCAGGAAGACCTAAATTCAAGTCTTTCTTCTCATACATACTAATTGTGAGATCCTGGACAAGTCACTTAACCTCTCATGGCCCAAGGCAACACTTTAAAACCATGACAAATGTAGAAATTGCTGATGTGCATCAACGCAGAAAAGGAATCTCCACACAGGGACTTCCCCCACAACAAGGAAACCACAGATGCAGAACAATAGGGAAAACATGAAGCCAAAAAGTATGGCTAATTTCATGGCTCTTTTTGCAGATTGCCAGATTCTTTTCTAGAAATATCACATCAATTTAAATAGTAACCAACAATGAACGTATGTATTTGTGTGCCCAAAGCATCACCAAGCATGGGCATTATCATATTTAATTATTCTTGTTAATGTTCCACTTTTGAAAATTTTATACCTTCCAAGCGATTCCTGAGTTTTACTGTCGTCCCTTTGATCTTGCTGGTGCCGCATTTTCTCAGCATGAACTTCAATGAATCTGAGGAGATCCTTCTGTTCACCTGGTTTTAGTTCTAAAACCTATGAATGAACAAGGATGAAAACACATACAAGAGTCACAATTGTCATACATCTATAGGATACCCTTTCCTTTTATGTGTTGTGTTGGTGCTGCTGGGATAGTAAAATTCTTAAACAATTCTGAGTTTTCAGTTTCATAGCTGATAAGTTATGAGTTATTCATAAGTTAATGATGAGTTAGCTCATAAGTAGCTTATGATACATGAAGGTTCCCCCTCCATAAGCTCCTCCAAGATCCATCTGAAAAACACATGTGCATTATTGTGCCAATCATATTTTTGAAACAGCATATATATGAATATTCATTTATTCATTTTAATGACTATTAACCAATTTTAACTCATTTTGACTAATACGATACTGATGGGGAAAAAGCAATAGAACAGCCACATCAAAAAAAGTTCCTGCTGGAGATTTTGGCCCAGTTTCCATTCAGCAGCACAGTTATCAAAGAACAAAGAAATAGTGTCACTGAGAGTAACAGATTCCATCAAAAATATAGCAGAAGTTATTGGTAATGAGATGGAATAAAAATGGAATAAAAATTTAAAAATAGCATTTACATATAGTTCTGTATAACCTGGGGAGGGTAGTACAATTGCTATTTTCATTTTGTAGATGAGGAAACTGAGGCAGGCAGAGATTAGGTAAAGTTTAGGGTCACACAGCTAATATGTGTCTGCTGTTAGAATTGAACTCAGACACTGGACCAAGGTTCATTCTATTTCAACATCTAACTTGCTGCACAACCCTGGGTACACATGCACACAGACCCACTTTCCTTCCCAAGTCACAGAAGCAAACCCACCAATACCAACCTCACATTTTAAGGGTGAAGGACCATTCCATATGAAAAAGATTATTTTGGGGCTTCATTATTTTATGCAAGGGCTAAAATTACCTGTTGTTGGAAACCTTTTGGTCGGCTGAAGAGTGGGCTTTCAAATGAAATAGATTCAAATACAGGAGATCTGTTTGACTGGAGGACTTTTTGGTCTTCTGAAGGTTTCTTTAGAGTGTTACTTCGCTGTAAAAAAAATGTACATAGTTATATAATAATGACAAATTATTCACTTATAAAGAACACACCACTTCAACTATGTAATGATGGAAGCATTTAATGTAGGAAAATAAAAAAAAAATTTAACTAAAGTAAACTACTGCACTTTTTTATTACCCTAATTTAATTCAATGTGCTTAAAAAATCATTCCATTAAATAAAATGGTCTTTTTTTCCTCTCTTCTACCTAATACATCTGAATGAATTTACTGGGAAGAGGAAATTCCTTGTCTTTTTTCTTTTAAATTAAGAGAAAAGATAAAGAGGCAAAAAAGGAGAAAAAGAAAAAGGAAAGAAGTCACTGAATGAACATTGAGTCTATGAATTTAAATTATCATGAAGACAAATCAGAAAATAGTGAAGTTGAATAAAACAAAGAAGCTTAGCAGATAGACCATAAATCCTACTAGCTTACAGGCTCCTTTAAATAGACTTTGAGCTCTTTGAAGGCAGGTGTTAATAGTCTAGGGTTGATGGCAGGAAGGGCACAGCTGTGTATCAATAATTACTGGGACATAAAGTGGTCCTCTGTGGTCAGGTATGTCTTAGGCCTATTTAGGAAACTTTGGCAGTTTCTTTCAAGACTGGGATTAAAGTTTGGTGGTAGAAATAGGCCCTATTAGACTCTGTGTGTGTGTGTGTGTATACGTGTATATATGTGTATATATATGTATATATATGTGTATATAGATGTATACACACTATATATATACATATATATATGTATGTACACGACATTGTGAGGAATACCAGAAAGAAGAGTTAATATTTACATCTTGCTTTAAACACCTGTAAAGTACTTTATATACATTATCTTGTGTGAACTTCACTACAACCCTGTAAGGTAAGATAATAGCCCTGTTATTATCCTCACTTTAGGTTAAGTGACTTACTCAGGGTCTTACTACAGAAAGAGTGAGTTACAAAGAATGAGGTTATGTAAGAGGGACTGTGTGAGCTGAGATGTGATATGAGTGCCTGCAGGAGGGACCAGCGTGGGGTTCTAAGGGCCCTCCTCCATGCAGCAAAACAGATACTAGGAGGCAACTAGGTGACTGAGTGGATAGAGCACTAGGCCTTGAGTCAGAAAGAAATGAGTTCAAATCCAGCTTCAGACATTTACTAGTGTGTGATCCTGGGTGAGTTACTTAACCCTTGTTTGCCTCGGTTTCCCCATCTGTAAAATGAACTGAAGAAGGAAATGGCAAACCACTCCAGTATCTTTACCAAGAAAACCTCAAGCAAGGTTAACTAAAACACAGGGATTTTTGAGGGCTCTTTTGCCTTTTTCTATCCCCAGTGCTTAGCAGAGTGCCTGGCACATAGTGGGTGCTTAATCAATGTTTACTGAATTTAAAAGGCAGAAGTATTGTTATGGACTGTGAATGCCTTATTTTTTAATTTTTAATGTTAATAAAATTTAATGCATGTGCATATTTAATAGTGGAGCCACCTGTTTTATCACAAGCATTCTTCATGTTGATAACATTTAGAAGCGAATTATAAAAATATTAGAGGAAACAGGGCAGGCAAATTTATTGAAACTTCAACAAATTCAATATGACTTTATGGCCAATACTGTTATAACTGGGTTCACTTGAAGGATAGTCTTTGTTTTAAGATGGATTTCTAGCTGAAGTCGGAAGACAAATCACATTGTAAAATTAAACTAGTAGGTTCATATTCTGATTCCTACTTACCACTTGTAGTACTAAGGGATCCACTCCTTCACTAACATTATTTTGACATGGAATTGATGCAGTAGCATGAGTCAGAGGGTTATTCTTTTTTTATAACGGGCTTATCAATTA
This sequence comes from Bettongia penicillata ogilbyi, assembly GCA_023548195.1. NCBI lineage: Eukaryota > Metazoa > Chordata > Mammalia > Diprotodontia > Potoroidae > Bettongia > Bettongia penicillata. Next base: position 442,418 of record JAJHZJ010000276.1, read on the forward strand.
TGCATATTAATATATTCATGCCTACTCACCTGCACTTCACTGTATTTGTCCTGAAGCATCACCTGGACTTTTTCCAAATTACACTTCACAGTTTTTAGTTTCAGGGAAAGTCTTTCTGCCTCTTGTTGGGTGCTTCCGCTGTTCCCTAGACCCTGATCTTTGCAGTTCTCCAACAGGGAAGACACTTTGTGCTCAATCTCTGTTAACATGGCCTAGGAAGAAAAAAAATGTGTTGATTATTCATCTTTCAGTTCTTCATAAAATGCCATCTTCACTCTTCTCAGAGTCACTGACTGATCACATTTTAAAATGGATAAATACATAAAGGGCCTTGTGCAATCCTTTCATCTGTTCTGCTTCTGAACAAGATTTCGCTAAAATCAGTCCCAAAAGGCAACTTTCTTTTCCTTAAACTTCAAGGGAGATTCCTCAAATACAATTGATAAACCATTCTAGTAGATCTCAAAATCACAGTTTTATACAGACTAGAACCAGAAGGGACTTCAGAGACAATCTCAACCAACCCTCTAATTTTACAGATGAGGAAACTGAGGCTGTGAGAGGTTAAAGTATCTCATCTAGGCTAATACAGATAATTAGTGCAGCTAGTTAGACCAACCCCCTAATTTTACAGATGAGGAAACTGAGGCTGTGAGAAATTGAAGTGACTCATCCAGACTAATACAGATAATTAGCGCAGCTAGGTAACAGTGCAGTAGGGTAACTAGGTGGCACAGTGGACAGATCACTGGACCTGGAGTCAGAAAGGTCTGAGTAAAGGTCTGGTCTCAGACACTTCCTGGCTGTGTAACCGTAGAAAAGTCATTTAACTCTGCCTCTGTTATTGTCTATCAGAATATACACATGTACACAGACACATACATGTATATATATATTATAAATATATGTATGTTTATTATAAATATATATGTTTGTTATAAATATTTGTTATATATTTGTTACAAATATATATATTCATTATAAATATAGCTATACATTTATAGGCACCTTGATGAGCAATAGATAAGAGTGCAGAGTCTGGAATCAGGAAGACCTGAGTTCAAATTTGGCTTCAGACACTTTCTAGCTATGTGACCCTGGGTACATCACTTAACCCTGTTTTTCTCAGTTTCCTCATCCACAGAATGAATTAGAGAAAGAAAAGGCAAACCTCTCCAGTATCTTTGCCAAGAAATCCCCAAATGGGGTCACGGAGCATTGGATACAACTGAAACAACGACAAACAAACCACACACAGGTATAATTCCCACTGTAAAGTGGGGATGATAAATAACGCTAATAATCTCCCTGGGTTTTGTGAGGATTAAATGAGATAACTGTAAAGCACTTAGCACAGTACCTGGCACACAGAAAGAGCTGTAGAAATATTAGCAATTATTATTCTTACTAGTAGGATGCTTTTTTCCAAACCTGCCCTTCTAACATCTAATCTAAATCCCTCCTGCTGCAATTAAAGCACTTAGAAACAAGGCTAAGGATATCAGCTGTTACACACAACATCCTTCAAAGCTGTTAGGAGAATCTTTCTCATGATCATAAGCCTTTTTTTTTTCAAACGAAACAAGTCATCAAAATATCAGACAGACCCTAGGTAAAAAGAAAGATTTGAAAACTGATGTACTTTTCTGATGACATAAGGGGCTGAATACACAGGCCTAAAAATAACCCAGTTTGGTTTAGTCTCCTAGAGAACTATCACCATTGTATTTCTACTCAACAGATCAGGTTTGTAACCTCCTGGGACCCAGGAAACCAAGCAGCCATGCCAACCTGCTGCGCTCCAGGGTATGTACCAGCAGCAGTGACTTGAGAGCAGAATATAGCTCTGAGACTGTTATACAAATTCCACTAGTTCTCATTTGCACCCAAAAGTGCAATACACAGCTTTTAGAAGTTCAATTATAGTGTCTAGAAGATTATAGTGTAGCCAGGGGTGAGGAACCTGCAACCTCAAGGCCACAAGTGGCCTTCTAGGTCCTCTGGTGTGGCCTTTTGGCCAAACTGTATAGAACAAATCCTTTTATTAAAGGGATTTATTCTGTAAAATTTGGATTCAGTCAAAGAGTCACATGTGGCCTTGAGGGCACAGGTGTCCTACCCTGGGTACACCAACGTAGTATAACAGGTGCTTACTAAATATTTGTTGTATTTAATTTATTAGGGTTTTTTTAATAGAGTTCTTTTAGTTGCAACGTATGATATAACTCTTTGCAGGAATATCCATGACCAAATATAGGATTGCCTCCATGGCATCAAAGACATCACCTCAATCTTCATGGCTTCCAAATGAATGAATGAAAAAGCATTTATTAAATGCTTACTATTTTTGAACACCAGAGATCAAATCAAAAAGCAAGACAGTCCCTCTCTCAATGAGTTTGTCTTGTTGTGGAGGAGACAATACGTATACAAGGTTTCAGCTGCAAGTCAGATGGAAAGACCCATTGTTCTTAAAGCACAGTGGTAAAGCAGATGGTACTGATGAAGTCATATCAGCTTCTGATCTTGAACCCCATGACAGTACCAAGGACTTGCCAATGGCTCACACTGAGGAGTTCTGTTCCTTCTTTTGGTAAACTAGTTTTTAAAGATCTTGATTTGGAGTATGTCCAAGGTTCAATATGTTGCTTGCTGCCTGTGTGACTGTACAAATCATTTAATCTCTTTGTGCCTCAGGTTGTTGATTTTTTTAATCTGCTACATAAGGGGGTTGGATGAGTTAGCCTCTGAGGTTCTTTCCAACTTTAAATCCTATGATCCTAACAATTCAAGTAGCTATGTGGTCACAGTTAAAATCCCATACAGAGCACAGTCTCACTGGGATCTGCCCTATTTAGAAAATATTTAAACTATTTATATTAGCACAGTGCCTAACACTAGCACGTAGCAGGCACTTAATAATTACTTGGTGACTTGACTCATTTAATTTTGAGTAACATTTGTAAAGATAAGTATAAAGCAGAGCAAATCCAAAGGAAGGCATAGAGATGGTGAGATCTTTGAGGACCATTACCATTTGAGAATGATGTGAAGAAAGTAAACATTTTTAGCCTTGAGATGAGATGTCTTGGGGCCGGAAGGCATTTGATTGATGTCTTCAGGTATTAGAAGGGGAACTGTAACTTGGGAGACCAATGAGACTTATTCATCTTAAACCCAGCAGGTAGTGACAAACAGCTAACCTTTACAGCCAAGCAGAAGAGTGGAGAGAATGCTGGCTGTGGAGATATTTAAATTTTTTAATTTAGTTTTAAATTTAAAATTTTAATTTTAAATTTACTTTAAATTCTGCCTCATCTATATGACTCTTGGCAAGTCACTTATCCTATCTTAGCCCCAGTTTCCTTATTTATAAAATGGAAATAATAATAGTACCAATCTCACTAGGTTGTGGTAAGGATCCAATGAGATAGCAAAGTGCTTTGTGCAAACCTTAAAGTACTATATAAATGACAGTTATTGTTGCTATCATCATCGTTATCATCATGCCCCCACCTTTACCTCTCTGAGATAAACATTCCCAGTGCCTTATGCTTACCCTTACGTAGCATGGCTTTGAAGCTCCTTGTATCCGGGCCATATTTGTCTGAACACAGACTTCAACTCTTCTAGAATAGGATGTACAGAATGGAGCACAATGTTCAGGGCATGTTTGTTGGTCTGTTTGGGTGGCATACAATGGATCTATCATCTCCTTCTTCTGGATACTAAATCTCTCAACGTAGCATAAGAGCAAGTTGATTTTTTGCCTGGGATATAACATTGTTGACTCCTGTGGAGTCTATGCTCAATCTATTTCTCAGTAAATTTGCCCACCTCATCCTGTCTTGTATTATGTACTTGATTTTTTAAAATCTATATATGAAAATTGAGCCTGTTGAATCTTTTTAGATTTGGTCCATCAATTAAGCCTTTTGAGATCCTTACTGTAAGATAACACGTTTTCTATCCCTCCCAACTTCAAGTCTTCTACAAAATTTAAATACCTTTATCCAATGGAGGGGAAGTTCTCCATTATATTCTTTTAGTCTATGGGGCCAGCTGGACTGTTCACTAAAATGGCCCCATGGGTTGCTTGAGATTCCCCTTCAGGGAACGTATTTTTACATGAAAGAGTTCTCTGTGTCCCATGTTATACTGAAGAATCAAGAGGATACCTTGCCTACCTGTCCACATCTTCTTTTTCTTACTGTTGCTGAGTTGTTTCAGTCATGTCCAAATCTTTGTGACTTCATTTGGGGTTTTTTTTGGCAAAGATAGTAGATAGATAGATAGCTGTCTCCTTCTCCAGCTCATTTTGTAGATGAAGAAACTGAAGCACACAGGGCTAAATGACTTGCCCAGGGTCACATAGCTAGGAAGTGTCTAAGGCTAGATTTGAATTTGAGTCTTCCTGACTCCAGGTCCTGCACTCTATCTCTGCACCACATAGCTGCCTGCCTACATCTAACTTTGCACTAAAATCTTATGAAGAAGCCAGTTCTAAATATTCAGTAACCTAGGTCCTACTATTTTGGACTAAAATAAAATACTCTTTTACTTACAAATGAAGGTGGGTCTTTGTTTTGCTTGTAGATTCTTCTATAATAACTAGAGAAGTCTAAGAGAAAGAAACCTCCATATACCACAAAGCAATCATTTTTTCTTTGCACATGGAAGGTAGGACCTGATGACCCATACTCCTTTCATTGTAGTAAAAACTTCTCAGTCCTAGATTCTGGTTTCTGTTGCTATTTGACATTGGGCAAGTCATTTAAGGACTCAGTTTCCTCATCTGTAAAAATAAGGAGGTTGAATAGTTGATCTCTAAGGTCCCTTCTAAATTTGGTAACCTTTAATATCTTCTGGTTCATTCTGCCCACTCTACTCAATAGTGTCTATGGTGCTTAGTTTGCACCAACTTTAAGTGTCTTTCCATCTCACATAACAGAAGTGTAGTACTACATGTATGTAGTATGAAATACCCCTAAATGCACATCACTGTGTTAAATATCCATCCTCAGGCCAATCAGAAAAGAGAAAAACATGGGAAAAGAGGCAATTTCTCTCTGTCCATTTTATTTCTATATGAATGTAAGCTGTTACTAGGACAATGACAACATTCTCTGTTCCTTTTACCTCGTACTGAAGAGAGCCTCTCTGGTATTGAATAAGTGCTCACAAGCCAGACATATGAATAACGATATCATTCTATGACTGCAACAATAACAGATAACTTTATGCTTTAAAGTTTGAAATTTAAAACAATGTCCAAAGCTGAGCTCATTTGCATTTCCCCAAACCCTTCCCTCTTCCTAATAATTTGTAATTCCTAATAATCCCTAATTCCTACATACTCAGGTTCACAGGAGAGACATCATTCTTTATTTCTCATTCGTAACCACGCCCCTTGCCCACCCCACATCCAATCTGTTGTCAAGTCCTGCTGATTCTACTTTCGCAACATCTTTCACATACAACCCCAGTCTCCTCTCGCCTCTTTGCTGCTCTTCACACAAGGCATTTAATTCCCTGATTACACGTTTACACTGGTGGTTTCCAATGTCCAGAACTCTCGCTCCTCATCTCTGTCTCCTGGCTTCTTTCAAGACTGATCTAAAATCCTGCCTTCTGCAAAGCTTTCCCAATCCCCTTTAATGCTAGGGCTTTGCCTCTCAGATCTCCAGTTTGTCCTGTATGTATAGCTTGTTTATACACAGTTGTTTGCATTAGGTTGTGAATTTCTTGCGGGCAGAGGCTGTTCTTGCCCCCTTTTGTTTGCATTCCTGAACTCACATATCAAGTAGCACATAGCCTATTATGCCTGGCACATAGAAATATAACAAACAGGTGATTAATAAATGCTTGTTGATGACTGCTTTGCACATATTATTGCATTTCATTCTCAGAATAACCCGTAAAGTAGATGCTATTAATTATCCTCATTTTACCAATTAGTTACTAGTCAGTCATCTAGAATTTATTAAGCACCTACTGTATGTCAGTCATTGTGCTGAATGCTGGGACACAGATTAAGAAACAGAACCTGAGAGGGATTAAAATGACTCGCCTTGGTTCCAAAGCTAGGAAATGTCTGCGGCAGGTATTAGCTCAGTTCCTGCTCCAAGATGAGTAATTTTAAATGTCAGTACAAAGGAATCAAAGGAGTTGAAAGGCTAGCATTTTAAAAGTTGGCTTGAGAGTTAAAATGATGTTCATCAATGCTTCAATTTTGTATTGTGTAAAATGAATATCAAGATCTTTTTTCTTAGATAATGTTGATAATATTTTTCTTACTTATTTGCACAATTATATACATACACATATATACTAGTATACTCTCCCTTTTCACACACACACACACTTTGTTAGGCCCTTCAAGGAATGAAATTCAAAATATTCTCAATGGAAGATTTCAGTTGGGTTCATTAAAATTTGCCTGTGAAAAGCATTGGTTTTGCAGATATGTATTAATAATAAGGGGCAGCTAGGTGGTATAGTGGATAGAGTGCCAGGCCTACAAGTCAGGAAGACTCGTCTTCTGGCCTCAGACACTGAGGCTGTGTGACTTTGGGCAAGTCACTTAACCCAGTTTGCCTCACAAAGAGTCAGACATAACTGAAACAATTCAGCAACAAAAAAATAACAATAATCCCTTATGTATATAGAACTTTACAAAGCACTCATGCATGTAGAGATAACTAACATAAGGTTGCCCTCACCAATGTCATTTAACACAGCATCTATAGAGTGCTTTAAAGTTTGTGAAGCATTACATATATTATCTCTGGTGATTCTTAAAACAAGTTTTTGAGGTAGGTACTATTACTATCACCATTTTATTGATGAGGGTATTAAGATCTCCATTTTACAAATGAGGAAAGTCAGGCTCAGAGAGGTTAACTGAGTTATTCAGGGTCACACAGCTAGTAAGTGTGTGAGACAGGATTTCAGCTTGGATTTTCTTGATTTCAAATTTTGTTCTATGCCACATGATTAATTCACTAGGTAGCAAGGGGATGTAGCAGAGAGAGTACTGGCCTTGGATTCCAAAAGACTTGAGTTCAAAGCTAGCCTCAGCCACTTACTAGTTGAGTGACCCTGGACAAGTTACTCAGTTTCTTCATTTGTAAAATGAGCTAGGGAAGGAAATGGCAAACCACTCCAATATCTTTGCCAAGAAAATTCCCAATAGAGTCACGAAGAGTCAGACAGGACCAAACAACAAAAGTAATTTTTTTTTGCCCTCCAAAATCTCCAGGTAATTTATTGCCATTTCTAGTCAGTCGCATTTTAATGAATTCCTTTGGCAATACAGAACCTATCTGACTTACACACTTTGAAGGGACTCAGCTTATTTCCACATTTGACATTTGAGCAAACAGAATTACCATTACCTCCTCAAGAACTCAGGGTTCTTTATCCCTAGTAAAATCGGTCTTTCTGTTACATATCATTGCATTGTATTTTATACAGCTTCTGCATCTCAAAATTGGTGACTCTCCTAGAATGACTCAACCAGAAAGTGATAACTCATGACAGATTATATTATAGCACAAATCATAGCATGTCCTTCATAAGTAAACACCCACATAGAAAGTGCACATTCTATATTTTCCCTTTCCAGTTCTGGACAAAGTTGGATTTTAAATGACTAAATATTTAAATTACCAAATGGAAATTTTCAGAAGAAGCTAGTCATGCTCAAAACTAAAACATTATTATTAATTAAACTCTATACAAGGTAAAGAGAGGAAAGAACAGCTGTAAATGAACACTGTCACTTTAAGAGAAACTCACGGACCACAAAAAGGTGATTGGTGTACAGGTGACTTTGACCATTTAGCCTTACCTGACAACCAGCTAGCTCCTGTTCCACCATCTGCTGCATTTCTGGGTTTAGTGTTTCAGTTCTGAAGAATTTAGCTTTGTCAAGCCACAGCTCCAACTCAGCCACTTGTTTCTGGCAGACATGGAGGATCTCCACAGACTCTGACCTGGAACTCGCCACAGTTTCTTCCAAAGATCCTTCTTCTCCAGAGTTCTGAGCAGGGGCTCCAATGGAAGCCGTGCCACCCTGAAGTAAATCCAAAGGATACGTAAGCAAGGGAAAGCTAGATATCCAGAGTTTGGAAAATTTAAACTTCAAGGTGCGCGAATCCTTCTGTGTTTCTAAAACAAAACAACTGCAAAACAAGACACCAAATGCAGAAAAACAGAAATGGAAAAACCTTCACTCACTCACACTCTTTCTCTCTCTCTCTCTCTTACACACACACACACACACACACACAGACACACAGACACACACACACACACACCAAAAAAACACGTGATCTAGCAACAGGTTTCCAAGCAGCCAGTTTGCATCTGCACAGGTACAGTATTCCTGTGCACCAAGGAAGTAAACTGGTTCACAGTTCATTAAACATCAAATCCCAAGAGAAAGGTTCCATGTAGGTGTGTGTGTGTGTGTGTGGTCTCTCTGTGTGTGTGTGTGTTGTCTCATTTCAAGGTACTGGCCAGTGTTTAAAGTTTTATGACGCAATTAAGCAATGTTTACATGGCCATTGTGTACTTTTTTTTATATAGAATACCTGTTCTTTGCTATAACTGAAATCTACCCAATGAATATATATATATGTATATATATATATATATACATATATATATATACAAACACACACATATATCCCCCAAACTGAGAAATTTCCTTCATATGTTCACATATAGTTATATATGGTTTAGCTGTCAAATGGTAAAGATAATCTAAAAATCTACATTTGAAGCACCTTATAACCTTCAGTCCCAACATGGAGAGCCTGGAATTCCATCTGTTCTTTTCTTTGCTGAGTCAAATTGATAGCTCTATTAAAGAGAGGGTGTGTAACATGTTTCTACATGGAAAGAACTGCAGAAATTACTCATGGGAAAAGGTTCTCCAAGTTACTAAACTGAAGTGCTTCAATAATTATACTAGACCTTTGCTTTAAAATGATAAAAATTCTCTCTCACACACATACTTGTTTTCTGCTGTAATACTTAACTATCCCTTGTCTAATTGTGAGGGAGTCTATATTCTTCTAGGTTGGGGGTTAAACTAGGGTCTGAAACTTGTTTCTTTTTGGCATTTTGATAACTACTCCAATATAATGTATTTTGTGCATTTATAAACATTATTCTGAGAAGGGGTCTACAGAGAGGTGGATATATAGAAGCCTGCAAATTTAACCCCACCCCAGGCTGCAGCCTGCTATTGCATGACCCATGAACTAAGAATGGTTTTTACCTTTTAAAATAATTTTATTGTTTTTAAAAATGTAAAAACCATTATTGGCCGCAAAAACTGCTGTCTTGCAAGATTTGGCCCTTGGGCTATACAATTTGATAGACTGTATCTGCTGTCAAAGGGGTGTACCTAACAAAAAAGATTATGAAAACTGTGTTAAAATGTAAAACGTTTCACTCAGCTTTCCCAGTGAGACAATAGATACTGTTTCTACCTTTACAAGCCAAATGGAATGTTGGGAAGTAGACAGTTTGAGTGGGTGGTAGGAGAATTACAGTTGAAAAATTATCATTTGACAAGTGTTTCTTACTCTGGAGTTAGGGAAAGAGTTTGTGGGGGTTTTTGTATTTTTTGTTTTTAACATTTTTGACCTATGAAGACCGATGTATAAAAGACTGTTTTCTTGTCATATCTGAAGAGAAGATGGAGAAGGAAGAAAGGATAAGGAGAAATCTTTTCTGATGATCTGTTGTCAACTTGATTTTGCAAACAGAATTTTTGAGATGACCCTTTACTAGAAGCTTCAGAGAAAATGAATAGTGGGGGACTGTTTTCACAAATGAAAAGTCACTTACTGTTAATGTGAGGGTTTAAAGTCACTCTCTGATCTTCAGAGTCCAAATATTATAAATAATACACTACATAATTATTAGAAAAGGCTCCTCCAGTTCTTACCTGATATTTAATGAGCTTGGTATAGTCTTGATCTAATTAACTAATGAGATTGGGATGCACTGTTGTGCATGAAAAAGAAAATATATCACCGGAGCACTCTATAACTCTATGAAAAAATTAAATGTTTTTGGGAACAAGTCAAGTGGAAGTGTGAGGAGTGACCTACAAGTGAATGTGGGCAACCCCTCTACCGGGTTCAATGGGAAAACCACGTTTTATTTTAATCCTAGAATATGATAGGGGGTATATGAGCAAAAAAGTCTACATTTTGTCACATAACTTTTCACAGGTTTGCTTAAACCTGCTTGTACAAACATCATATTGCTTGATTTGTGCATCAGCACTTCATTTATCTGAGCAATTGGGAGAAAAATAGTCGTACCGTTTCTATGTTTTCTCATTCCTTGACATTTTGGCATGTGGCTATGGAGGCAAATTTCAATTTAACCCCCAGAGATTCTGTAACCACATTTGTCATCTGCTGTTACCTAAGTCTAACCAACGCTGACTCAGTTTAAAAATATAATATTATCTATATTTCATTGTATTTTTATTTGTTTTGATAAATATTTCTTGACTATAATTGAATATGATTTAGGTAGCATATCTGATATCTCTGCTTTACACTCCTCTTCCCCCTTCCTGCTGAAATTTTCACCTCCTATTTCATAGAAAAAAATTAGAGTTTTGTGTCCTCTCTTCTCCCCTAAATCATACTTCAAAATTCACTACATGACCTCCCCTGATTCTCTTTTCCTTGTCTCAGAGGAAAAATCAACCCACCTCTTTACCAATTCTAGCCCCTCTACTTGTCATACTTTCCTGTGTAAATCAGATACTTGTTCCTTTAATCTTTTCCTCTTTCTCATTTTCAATCTCTCCATATCATATTCATCAACTCTTTCTCTGCTACCTATAAACATGTTCAGGTCTTCTCCATCTTTAAAATACCTTCACTTGACCCATATCATCTACATCTTTTTTTCCCTTCCTCTGTCAAAATCCTAGAAAGAATTGTTTGTACTTGTTGCCTCCATTTGCTTTTTTTAAAATTATTTTTATTGATACTTTTAATTTTTACATCATCTTCATTTCTAGATAGCTTTCTCCCCTATGCATCAAGCCAACCCTTATATAATAAAGATAAAACTTGTAAAAAGAAGTGACTTGGGGAAAAATAAGCAGCACATCAAACCATATCTGACAGTATAAGCAATATTTCATATTACTTGTCTCCCACCTCTGCAAAGACTGGAGGGGAGGTCTGCTGCCTGAACACACACACATCCAACTTCTCTGGTATTTCCTCTAACTGATTTTTTAACCCTTACAATCCAGCTTCTGACCTTGCCATTCTACCAAAGTCATTCCCTCAAAAACTCACAGTCTCTTAATTGCTAAGTCTGATCAATGGCTTTTTCTCAAGCCTCATCTTACTAGACATTTTTGTTGCCTGTAAAACCATTAACCACCTTCTTCCAAATAGTGTTTCTTACTGCTCACTTCTGGTGCTCGCTTCTTATCTATTTGATCACTCATTCTTATATCTTCCTGGATTAACATTCAGCTCTTGCTCCATATGTGCAGGTATCTTCTCTGTGTTCCTTCCCTTGATGATTTCATTTGCTCCCATCAGTTCAATTGTCTCTATGCATGTGATTCCCAACTATATTCACCCATCCCTAATCTATCCTGAATGTCCATGTTACCAAGTGCCTGTTAGTAATTTCCAACTGGACCACCCATCACCACCACCATCATCAAAATCAAAATTCTCAAAATAGAATTATCTTTTCTCCAAAAAAAAGGACATCCCTCTTCCAAAATTCCCTATGTCTGTTGAGGGACTACCATCCTTTCAGTTCCCAAGATTCATAATTTTATAGTTATCCTTAATTCATTTCAGGAATCTAGGTGGAACTGTATGTGTGTGTGTGTGTATGTGCGCACAAATATACATACACACATTATATATATATATATAGATAGATAGATATATGAGAGAGACAGAAAGAGATTGTGTGTGTGTGTGTGTGTGTGTGTGTGCACGCACACACGAGTGAGTGAGTGCATGCTGGGCCTGGAGTCAGGAAGACTATATATGAAATCCAAATTCAGTCTTAGATAGTTACTAGTTGTGTGACCCAGGCAAGTCATGGCCTCAATTTTCTCAATGGCAAAAATGAAGTTAATGATAGCACCTACCTCCCAGGATTAAGGATAAAATGACATAATATTTGTAAAAGTGTTTAACACAGTGTCTGGCACACAGTAGGTATTTAATAAATGTTCTTTCTTTCCCCTTCCCCTCTTTCATCTCTCATATCCAATAACTTGGCAAATTTTCTCCATTCTAGCTCCCCAACATTTTGTATCTAACCCCTTTTCTCTTCACTCCTGTGGCCCTGACCTAATCATTGACCACCTCAACTACCACAATATTTTCCAGTCTATCTTCTCCAGTGAAAACCTCTTCCTCAGGCAGATTGTCTTCTCACTGATGTGGAATTTCAAACTATCCCGCCCTGTCTTCTCTTCCCTTGTCACTGTCCTCCCATAAATTCCCCCCAGTACTGGAAGCCTTCATCACTTTCTCTTGACACAGCAAGGATACCAGCAGAGCATGTGTGTTGCTATCAGTTATCTCTTACTCTTCTTACATGGCCATTCTAGCCTTTGTTGCTCATATATTCCTTTGTTGAAATCCTTTTCACTGCTTCTGTGACATAATTCAATTTGCAATGTGTTGTAACTTGCCTGTGTCAATCATGGGCCTCTCCATTCCCCCTCTAATTCTGATCCCCACAGTTGTCAAATTCCTGAAACACAAGTTGGACAATATTGCTCCTCTGTTCAAAAAAAGAAAATCACTCTAGTGCCCCTAGGAAAAAAATACAAACTTCCAAAGGCTGGGATTTAAAATCCTCCATAATCTGGTTCCTACATACCTTTCCAGATTTATTTCTGATTATTATTTCTATTCTGCATTCATCATTGTAGTCAAGACTTCTAGCTGGCCTTTCTACTTCTGATCAGACCTCCCCAGCCAAAGGGCTCTCTACCTTTGTCTCACAGAACCCCTGGATTCCTTCAAAGCTCACTTGAATGCCACCTCCTATCCAAAGACTTCCCTGATCCTCCAACACCCTTTAATCTACTTTTCTTCCTCAAATTATATGGTATCACGCCATCAGGAGAAACTAATCTCATTGAGGGCAAGGACTGATTGCTAGCATTTGCAGCACTTGGCATAATGCTTTGTACACGGTAGAAAAGTGTACATTCAATTCAACAAACATTGAATATGAACTTTAATCTTGAGGCCACATCTATTTGTTCTCACTTAGGAATCCTTTAAATTAACTTATTAATATTTTGCAATTAGGGTCACAACATATTTTCTATCTGTCCCATAATCTCAGTAACATGCACAGCAAGACATAGAATTCTGTACATGTATGTAATAAAGCAATAGCTATTGCCTCACCCCTACATATTAATAATATAATAGTTATTATTATGTAGCCATATTGCACTGTGACCTAATCAGACCATATCTGAAATTTTAGATTCATTTCTGATGGCTACACTTTAGGAAGGATATTGACAACCATGTGTTAAAAAGTGCTGAGACCCTGTCACGCAAGGATCAGGTACTGGGGATATTTAAACTAGAGAGACTTTGGAGTAGAAGGGAGAAACACAATGTGATAACTCTCCAAGTTTATGAAGGGCTGTCAGGTAGAAAAGAGAATGCTCTAACACTTGGCCCTGGAAGGAGGACCCAGGAATAATCAGTTAAAGTAACAGAAACAAAGATTTAGCATGAGTGTAAGGAAAAACTTACTGACAATTTGAGGTACCCTAAAGTGGAAGGATTTCCTGAGGAGTTCATGGGATCCTCCTTACCAGCAAAGGCTGGATGGAGGATCACATCTCAGATATGTTGTAGAGGGCAGTACCATGTGACTGCAATTTGGAATAGATCTGTAAGGTCTCTGTTTCTGAAACTCTGTGACTATGAAGTGTAATATAACTGTAACGCTACAGAATGCTTACAGATTCAGAGTGAGGAATTTCATTATTTTTTTATCTTCACATTTCATATAGTGTTAGAGACTCATTTTCAATAGTAATGTGAGTCATGGAAATCCATAAAAAACAAGGAAATTATCATTTTAGTCAATAGTCAATCCCTTAGTGAAACCTTTTTTTTTTTTGCAGTCATGTAAAATATATTTCCTTATTAAGTCATATTGAAAAAGAAAATTCAGACCAAAAAAAAAAAACCAAGAAAAATAAAGTAAAAAAAAAAAAGTATGCTTCAATCTACATTCAGATTCCATCAGTTCTTTCTCTAGATGGATAGCATTTTTTATCATAAGTTCTTTGGAATCATCTTGGATCTTTGAGATCTAAGATATTGAGAAATAGCTGAGTCTTTCAGAATTGATCATCATTCAATATTGCTGTTACTATGTATAATGATCTCCTAGTTCTGCTTACTTCACTTTGAATGAGTTCATGTAAATATTTCCAGGTTTTTTTTTTCTAAAGCATCCTGCTCATCATTTCTTATAGCATAACAGTATTCAATCACAATCAAAAACCACACACCACAACTTGTTCAGCTAGTCCTCAATTGATAGATATCCCCTCAATTTCCAATTCTTTGCCACCACAAAAAGAGCTTCAATAAATATTGTGTGTGTGTGTGTGTGTGGTATGTCTTTTTCCTTTTTTTTTTTTTTTGATCTCTTTGGGATACAGACCTAGCAGTGGTATTGGTGGATCAAAGAGTATGCTTGGTTTTATAGCCCTTTGGGCAAAGTTCCACATAGCTTTCCAAAATGGTCTGATCAGTTCACAACTCTACCAACAGTGCATTAGATTCCCAATTTTCCATAACACCTCTAACATTTGTCATATTAGCCAATCTGATATAAAGTGGTGCTTCAGAGTTATTTTAATTTGTTTTTCTCTAATTAATAGTGATTTAGAGTATTTTTTCATATGATTATAAAGAGCTTTGATTTCTTTTTCTGAAAACTGCTTGAGCTAATGGGGAGACTAAATATTTTGGATGACACATCAATGAGGTTATGTCTTTTTTTTTATTAAACCTTATAAGTAACTTATTTGTTCATGCAAGAAAGAAAAGTACAGACCTGAGGTTAATAACTAAGGAAGGGTGGAGCCCCACTGGAGGCAATAAACAATGCCTGCAGGGGCCCCTGGCTGACCTAAAGCAAAGGCAGTGGAGCAGGAAAAAAGGGAGAGGAAGGAGAAGCTCCAATAAAGAATGTAACATATGAGAGACAAGGTGGTAGAGAAGGAGGAAGAGAAAAGGTTTTAAGTAAGTGGAATATATAATGGTAAAATTCTTCTAACACAGGGCTCAGATGCCACTTAGTAATCATGCTGTTGGTTAAATACTCTTGCTATATACTGTCATATCAATCGATTGATGTGAGGCTTTGTGGATCATGACAAATGAGTCTGGTCTCACCTCAGTCTTCCTCCTTAATAGTTCCTGGTACTGTATGGTGTTGCCAGACTATACTTTAGCTCATCCAGGCATCCACCAGGACAGGACCTCGCCAATATAGACACGTTAACCTTCCCTCTCTCAATTTTTTACCTTGATCTCAAAGAGCAATAAACCAAATCATTATTAGCATTGCTACTATGAAGGCTAAGACAGTCTACCACCCCAGTGCTCCAATCACAATTGCTATTACTACCTTACTACCTAGACCAAAGCTTCCTTCCTAAACCAGCTAGGGGGAGTAGATCTCCAGTAGTCCTGACTATATTTTGCACTGGACTCAGCTTCAGAGGGAAAAGGGAGGCTGGTGACTTTGCACATATAAATCCAATTCATCTGCAAGTCATGGCATCACCTTCCTGACCATAGCATCATGATCCGCTTCAAGAAGAAGGGCAATCAACATACCAATAGAGGGTTTTGTCCCCAGCAGAATGTAAGTTCCTTGAGGCCAAGGACTGTTGTATTTTTGTCTTTGTAATCACAGAAGCTAGGTGATGCAGTAGATAGAGTGCTGGGGCCCTTCCTGAGTTCAAATCTGCTCTCAGACACTTACTAGCTACAAGACTCTGTGTGATTCCTCATTTGTCAAATGAACTGAGGAAGGAAATGGCAAACCAATCCAGTATCTTTTGTCAAGAAAACCCCAAATGTATTCCAGTTGGACACAACTAAAAATAGCAGCAATAAAATCACTTAGAGCCTGTAGTATAAGGGGCACTGGATGAACGAATTCATTCATTCACTTGTTGCTTGACTGAGCCTGTCAAATCCATTTTGGTTGGGTCCATATTCTTGTCTGATAACTAATACAGATTTATGGTATGTCTATAATATGCTCAGTATTTTATTCAAAGCTCTCTGGGGAAATATAGGACATGGTCTCAACCTTCAAGCACTTAGCATTCTAAATGAAGAGGCAAAATACTAGCCAACATGAAACAATGAAAGGAAAATCCATGAACAGAGGACTATTCTGGAACATACTTTTGAGTATTCCCCAATGCAGAAGATTATACACATTTCTCTAGTTAACCAAGACTTGAAAGGTAACATTTGGTGGGAAAAAACAAAGGTATCTTTGGACTATTGGCAACATCCTGGGTAAATCACTTAACTTTCCCTGTATTTGAATTACTTCATTTGTAAAGCTGTCATGATAAAAATCTCCCAGTCTTGCATATGTATGGCAAAGATTAGGAAGTTCAAAAAGTTCTCAGACTGTACAGATTATCCCCAAGCACGCGTGTACTAAATGCCTCATATTCAGGTTATTTAAACCATTACAAAAACAACTCACCATGTCTTGCTGGATATGACTTGGAGAGGTGTCTAGGTTCTGCTCATTTTTTGATGGATTTGGAACAAATATTTGAGTGTTGTCTCCATCATATGTGCTTATTCGCCCATCTGGCTCCTAGAATGAGGACAACAGCAGCATAAAAATTCCATGGTGCCATCATCATATGTTTCCTGTGTCTATGTGTTTTACAATCAAGATGGGTGATAACACTACATACATCTGGAAAGACTGGCTACCAAGAAAAATAATATTCAGTGCCTTCAGTAAAGGTAGCTTGTTTGAAGGAGTTCAAAGTCTTTGAGGCTAGGTGAAAGCAGGAAAACTCATCTTTCAATTCAAATCCAGTCTTGGACACAGTAGCTGTGTGATCCTGGGCAAGTCACTTAACCATGTTTACTTAAATTTCCTCATCTATAAAATGAACTGGAGAAGGAAATGGCAAACCACTCCAATATCTTTGCTAAAAAAAACCCCACATGGCATCACAAAGAGTCAAACACAACAGAAAAATGATGAACAACAACCAAAAAGGTCTTGGAAGAAAGCTCTGCTTCGGAAAGTTTAAGTCTTTGCCAGTTCTAATTGAGTTAGTAGCTTTATGTTTCTGGTCAGTTGGTTTTGTAAACTTCATAATCCGGGAATTTTAGAATTAGAAGAGATTTTATAAATGATTCAATCCAACCCCTTAATTTTTCAAATGAGAAAATTGAGGGTCAAAGATGAACTGACTTGCCTCCCTCATTTCTCCTTTTCTATACCTCAATATCTATCTCCATTATCACTCAATCGTTTAATCTTTTGTTCCAGATTCAAGAGAAGAGATAACCCTTTTTGTGCCTAAGTCAGCTCCTCTACCCAGTTTAAATCATCCTCTCTTATATTCTTTAAAAGACTGCTTTTCTAATGATTCCCTTTATTTTTCTCATCTTTAATTTCCCCTGATCTGTTGACTCCTTCCTGCTTCCTTACTTTCAACAAACATGCTCAGGTCTTCTCTCCATCCTTAAAAGCAAACAAGCAAATAAAACTCCTTCACTTGACTCCTCCATTCCTGTATCTTTTCTCCCTGTCAATGCTAAAACCCTAGAGTCACCAGAATTACCTCCCCTTCCTCAACACCTACTCACTTCTCAACATCTTATAATCTGTCTTCTGATTCCATAACTCTACTGAAATTACTTCAGTTAGTATCAGTCTCTTAACTGTTAAGTCAATCTGTATCCTGAGCCTCCACCCCACCCCTGCTGCTTCTGACACTCATGACCATTCCTTCTTATATCATATTTTCTCTGGCTTCCATGACACAGCTCCCTTCTGATATTTTTCTTGGCACTTAGCTAAGTCTTAATGCTCCTCTATCTCCTTTATTGGTAATTACCTTTCTCCTTCCCACTAAGTGCAGGTATATTCAAAGGACTTCATTCCTTCTCTACCTTCTTCTCCTTGGTTACCCCATCTGTTCTCATGAGCTCAATTACCATGACTATGCGGATGACTGTGAGATCCACACCTCAACCCCCCTAATCTCCTCATGAGCTCCAGTCTCCCAATGCAAATCACTTGTTAAATATCTCTTATTGGATATCCCACTGACATTCCCATTTCCATGTGGCCAAAGAACTCATCATCACCACCTCTTCACCCCAAATTGCTCCTTTTCTAAACTTCTCAATTTCATCCTAGGGGACCACCATTCTCCTAGTGACCCAGTATTTCACTTTGAAGTCCTTCATTTCTGCCTACACAATATCTATTGCATATGTCCCTTTTTTATCCACTCATCCACCTACATCCCTAAGTTAGCCCTTCACTATGTCTCATCTAATCTCTTACAATAACATTTGAATCATTTCCTTCCCTCAAGTTACTCTCCATTCCAACACATCCTCACTCAGCTGCCAAGGTAAAGTTTTGAAAACCTAATTCTCACCATATCTTTCTGATCAATGAGCTCCAGTGGCTCCTTTCTAGGATCAAATGCAAACTCCCTTGTTTGACATTTAATGCTTTCCTGACCTTTCCTGATTTACACTGTATTCCCCTCCATGTCCTCTACAATCTACCTAAACTGGCCTACTTGTAGGCTCTCCAATACGACTCTTCATTTCCCATCTCTATTTCTTTGCAATGGCTCCTCCATGCCTGGAATGTTCTGCCTCTCTATCTCTTACTCTGAGGTTTTCCTGGCTTTCTTCAAGACTCAGCTCAATTTCCCCCTCCTGCTGGAGGCCTTTCCCAGTTCCCTCACCTCTATTGCCTTTCCCTCATAGATTACCTTTTATCTACTCTGTGTGTGTGTGTGTGTGTATTTTATATATATATCTTATATTTACCCTAGTCTTCTATATGTTATTCCTCCCTTTTACCTATAAGCTCTTTGAAGACAGTACCTACTCTAGCTTTTCTTAGCACAGGGCCTGGAACACAGGTAGGACTTAATAAATTCTTGTTAATAAATGCTTGTCAATTGACTGGTTCCTTGACTCCTCTCTCTTCCTCATCCCCCATATCTAACTAGCTGCCAACTCGATTTTATCTCCATAGCACTTCTTGCATTTGTTCCCTCTCCCACTATTCAGATGACCACTCTCTTAGTACAAGAGCTCATCACCACTCATCTGGAACATTCTGATTTCTCACACAGCTGCCAAAGCAACCTGCTTTAATCAGGTCGTTGTTCAGTCGTTTCAGTCATCTCTGAACCTTTCAGACCTCATTTGGGGTTTTCTTGGCAAAGACTCTGGAGTGGTTTGCCATTTCCTTCTCCAGCTCATTTTACAGATGAGCAAAATGAGACAAACAGGGTTAAGTGACTTGCTCAGGGTCACATAGCTAGTAAGGGTCTGAGGCTGGATCTGAACTCAGAAAGATGAGTTTTTCTGATTCCAGATCTGGCACTCTCCCCACTGTACCATCTAACTGCCTCTCTAGGATCATAAGTCTGACCATATCACTCCAATACTCAGAATTCTTCAATGTGTCCCTATATCCTCTATAATAAAATGTAAACTTCTATGCCAGGCATTTGAAGTCCTCACAAGATGGTTCCCACGTGACTATTTAGCTGAATGATCCCCCTCCTCTTCATAAACTCCACATTCCAAACAAACTTCACTACTAGCCATTCCACAAACCTGGCATTCCATTTCCCCTTCTTGTACCTTTTCACATTCGCTTCTCAGGCCTGGAATGTACTCCCTCCTTCTCTCTGTCCCTCACAATACTTCATGACTTACAGGGTGTTATCTCCTCCATAAAGACTTCCCTGACCACCTGCTCTCTCTTTCCTCAAATTATCTTGTATTTATTTATTTGTGCACA
The DNA here is from genome assembly GCA_023548195.1 of Bettongia penicillata ogilbyi. Lineage (NCBI taxonomy): Eukaryota > Metazoa > Chordata > Mammalia > Diprotodontia > Potoroidae > Bettongia > Bettongia penicillata. Next base: position 462,554 of record JAJHZJ010000276.1, read on the forward strand.
TGTTCAATTCCATTAAGAAAGTAAACTACTTGGGGACAGGGACCAGGTGGTTGTTTTTTTTCCTATTTGTGTCACCAGTCCCTAGCACCACACCTTTTGTGTAACAAACATTTAATAAATGCTTACTTGAATTGTCCAAGGTCACATGGACAAGCAGAGCAGAGAAAGAACTGAAACCACATCTCTCTGGTCTATCATGTTGTTCCTTATGTAACCTAATCTGGTTTGCTTTTTACATCTGTGCTGCAACTGAATGTCTGATGCTTTAGCTGAGGATGGCTAAGTGAGGGATGCATTGGCGTAAATTATTCCTAGGAACATATAGCTAGCTAAGTTAGGCCTGTAAAGTTTTGGTTTTGGGGTTGTTTTTTTTTTTTTAATTAATTATCTCCTGATCCTCAACATAGGGAATCAGTAAAGTTTCGTTGTGGGAGTTCTGCTTCTTGTTTTCTTTCTGGCATTTTAAAGTACTCTTCCACAAATTATTTATATTTTTCTCCTCCCAATGCTCTACTAGAGAAAGTAACAAAGAATACATGGGACTCTGACCATGGATGCCTTTGTCTTCACCCAGCAGTAAGGTTCTTGAAGTCTAATTTGAACTTCTGTAAGTCATTGATTTATTAAACAAAAGTTGATTAACCCCTCACTGTGTGTATGGCACTGTGCTAGACATCATTAGATTATAAAGATGACCAGGACAATCTCTGACTTCCTAGAACTTATGGTCTAGACTACCTGGTAGGATGCTATATTATTAGACTACCTGGTAGAATGCTATAATAGATACAAAAATAATTTTATAGGGAAATGTGAAACAGAAAAAATTGCTTCCAACTAGGGCAACAGGGAAGGTTCCACAGAGGAGACTGCACCTGAACCAGATAGGTATGATTTTTTAAAATAATATATTATTTTTTCTCTAGTTACACGTGAGGTTTTTTTCTTTTTAGAATTTTGAGTTTCAATTTTTTTCTTTCTCCCTCTCCACCCTCCTCCCTTGGACAGTAAGCAATTTTACATAGTTTATACATGTTCAATCATACAGAACATATTAGATAGGTATAATTTTAATAAGCAAAGATGGGAGGGTATTTCAGGCTGAAGGAATGACATAAATAAGGGTAAAGAGATAGGAATGCTGGAATTTTTTTTACAGGAGAGTCTAATTCTGGCATTGCATGGGTCGAGAGAAGAGTAGGAAGACAGGATATGAGACAGGATTGGGGCCAGATTGTGGAGTATCCTAAATGCCAAGCTATAGAGACTGGGCTTTTATTCAGTAAGACAATGGAGAACTACTCAAAGTTTTTAAGAAAAGCAACGCCATGATCAGAGCTCTGCTTTAGGAAATGGTAGAAGGATAAAATGGATGAGAGTGGGGAGTGGAGAATTAGGAAGATCAGTTAGGAGGCCACTGTAGTAGACAAATAAAATAGTAAAGAGAGCCTGGACTAGGGTGGTGCAAAAAGGAATGAACAGGAGGTGACATATAGGAAAGATCTTACAGAGATAAAATTAGTAAGACTTCGTGACAAACTAGATATAACTTAGAAAATGGAAGAATAAAAATTGATTCCAGGATTTTAAGTTTGAATGACAGGGATCTTATTGATCATATTAATAGTTAGAAAATCAAGAAGAGTTGGTTTTGGTGAGAATCTGATGAGTACAGTTTTGTTTTTGTTAAATTTAAGGTAGGGCTATCTAAGGAGAGAAGAGGTCAGAACACTTTCTCTAGAAATAGATACATAATACATATCTATGTATTTATAGATACATATATGTGTGTGCATACACACACACGTACAAACACAAACCTAATCATATGCAAAGGATTCTATATTCAAAGACCCAATCATAATAACAGCTAACATTTACACAGAAAAGCAGCTCTCAGAATATGGTTGAGGAATTCCTAGTGGTCTGCAAGACTCTTTTAGGGGCTATGAAGTCAAAACTATTTTCACAGTAATAATAACATATTATTTGCCTATTAAAATATTCTGCCCTTTTCCAATGACATATCTATGTGAGGCTGGATTTATCTTCTTCACATACTTCAACCCAAACAACACATTGCAACAGACTGAATGCAGAAGTAGATATGAGAATCCAGATGTCTTCCATTAAGCCAGTCATTAAAAAGACATGTAAAAAATATGTAAAACAATGCCAGTCTTCTAAGTTTTTTTGTTTCAGAAAATCGCTATTTCTCATAAAAATCTATTATTTATGTTAAAATGTGTTGGGTTTATTAGTATTACTTTTAAATGAACTAATAATTTTTTTATTTTTATCCATTTTAATTATTTTATTATCTATTTATTATTTTGTTATTTTATTATATATTTTAATTAATATGGTGAATATCAATCGATATAAACAAACACTTTGGCAGTCCTCAATAACCTTTAAGAGTATAAAGGAATCCTGAGATCAGAAAGTTTGAAAACTGCTTGATAAACACCTTTAAATTTTGAAAAGTGCTTTACAACAACCCTGGAAAGTAGGCTATGGTAATTTTAGAGATGGGGAGACTGAGACTGAGAGAGGTTCATTGACTTGCCCAGGGTCACTTGGTTAGTAAGTCTCTGAAGCATGATTTGAATAAACTTAGGTCTTCCTGACTCCACATCTAATACCCTATCTATTGTACCATGTCATTGCTAGGGGTGTTATAGCTGAAGTCATGAGTATATGACAAATGACATTATCAAGTATGGGAACATAGCACATAACAAAGAAAGAGAAGTTAATAAAGACAAAATCTTTGGAGGAACACTTATATTCAGAGGGCAGAAAGAGGAAGAGAAGCCAGCAAGAGGAAAAAGAAAAGCAGAAATTTTAAAGTAGTTAATTAGGAAGAAAACAGAGGGTACAATTCCCCTTTCCTTTTCTTTCTTCCCTCACCCTTTTTTAAAATAGAGAATGCTTTCACGAATTTGCTTGTCATCCTTGCACAAGGGCCATCCGAATTGTCTTTGCAATTTTTATATAAGTATCACCAAAGCAAATACAAGAGGATATAGTTTCATGGAAATCAGGGGACCCAAGAGAGGAGGGAATATAAAATGCTGTAGGGAAATCAGGGAATATGAGGACTGAGGAAATGGGCACTGGATTTGCTGATTAGGTCATATGTGACTTAAGAGAATAGATTTAGTAAAGTAGGGCTTTGTATATTTGAATTTTCTTAAATCTTTGAAAAGTTAAGCACATTTTAATCATCCAAATTATTCCTTTATGTCCAAATTTACTATTTTATGTCCAGACTTGATGTCCAACTTATGTACAACTTTATGTCCAAAGTTATTATCTTTATATTTATGTCCGGACAAAGAAATGCAAGTGCTAAAATGTTACAGCTCAGTTGCTGTCCTTTCACTAGATTTCTTAAGATGAAAAAGCACGCACCCACCTAAGGCTTCTTATTTTTGTTTCCTAACTGGATTGTGAGGTAGATACCTTAAATGTATAGTAGTTTTTGAGAGAAAAACAGGAAAAAATGGAAAGATGAAAAATTCCTAAGCTAACACAGAAAGGTAGTGATGAAAATGGAACATATGAAAGGAATTTAGTAATGGGTACCTGTATGAGTGTTCCAGAGGAAGAGGAGGCTCTGTCTTCTTCTTTGTTTCTCTCATGTTCCCATTGTAACAAGCAAGGACTGGAATCTGAGTCTGCTCTCTCATCACCATTCTAAGACAGTATTTATTGAATTGACATTAACAAAGAGAAGAGATCTTTTCATGATAGCCCTCATCACTTTCCCTCAAACAAGACTTCTTTAAATTATCAGTCTATCTCTTTTTGGCATTTTTTTTCTTATTCAACAATTTTTTCCTTTTCTCTTTTTTTCACACAAAAAGAAGAGTTTAGTTTGAGAGGTTGGACATCAATTAAAATCTTATCTTTAGGGTAAATATTGAAGAAATTTGGAAAATTTAGCCCTAACCTGCATCTTAAAAAAAAATCAGATGGAAAATACTCTAAAGATTTTTTTTGCCTCTATTATCTTATTCATAAATGCACAAACTCATATCCCTCCTTCTCACAAAGCAGCAAGGATTTGTTTTCTGGTAGAAAGAGTATGGAAATTTGGGGTTCTTCATTCTTTTCACATCGATCTACTTAAGGCTCTCACTAACTTCCCAGGGAGGCTAGAGATAAGCTCAAGAATGAGACCCATTTTGAATGACACTGGAACAGTTTGACAATCTATAAAAATGAGCATTAAACCTCTTAGCAGTCATGCAAGAGATACGCAAACTATTAGTTACTGCAATTTTCTTCTCTTTTTCAGAGGACTCGTAATTCTCGGGTTTTTTTTATAAGAATGAAATTGAAATTGATTTCATAAAAGACATCTGTAAATGTCTTATTCTGCAAGCCGTAATAGGAGCAGTAAGAATTAGTAGCATTACTTTTTACCACGGCTGTTCTGGTTCCAGGTGGCACTGATTTAGTCTAAAGATGAATTCAAATCTGGTACAGTTTCAAAAATTAAACTCAGAGCAACAAATACCATGTTCTTAAAACTTCATCATGTTTCAAGGAAGTTGTTTTTTTTTTTTTAACCTTCCACATACCATCTTGTTTACATGAAATCTCTTATATTTTGAGGTAGATTTAATTATACTTCAAGTAAAGACAAGACTAGGGTATAATTGCTTCAAACCTTCTCACACAGCATAATTAATTTTACAAAAATTCTCCATGTTTATATTCATTTTCATATCTTTTCACTTAATTTTCTTTTTTTTTTTAGAATTTTAAATGAATAAATCTTAGTAATAAAAAATAGTCTTTTCCTTACTTCACTTTTCTGCGAACTTTCTTCTGTCTCTTCAACAATTGACGGTGGGAGAAACATGGATCCTTTCCTTTGCAGCTGAAAGGTGAAGTAGAAAAACAGAGCCAGTCAGGTTATCCTACATCACACCTGACCACTCCTTTCACATTTTTGAAACTTACTTTTTATCCTAGTTGCAGATCTAAGTCCTTTGCCACCCACACCGGTCTCTACCTACGGCTCTAGGCTCTGTGTTCAACTTGTTTGGGTCTGCCCGACTAAATTACTAAGGGATTGTTGGGGACCAAACCTAGATACGCTTCAGCTGTATTGACTCCTCTATTTCCCAGCCTCACCACCCTAGGAACCTCAGGGTCAGGAAGGTACTTTACACACTTCCCACTGACTGAAATAGGGCTGTCCTTTCAGGAGGAGGTGGGGACTTCAAAGGGTGGCTGCTGCCTGGCTAGTACAGGAATTTCACAAGCACCTCATTAACAAACTATGTGGAACAGTACTGGGTCACATCCAGAACAAACACACCTTGAGTTTTGCTGTGTTTTTTTTTAATGTTTAAGAACAATCTCTGGCTTAGCAATTCCTTTTAGAAAAAAAATATTATTGTGACACTGAGAAAAATAAAGAACCTCAGGTGGGTTGGAAAAAAAACAGATTTGATGGCCCTTCCTATTTCTCATCTCCTTACCACCTGGCACTTTTAACTATGTGAAATATAGGCCAAAAATTGTTTTGTTTTTTTAAGTGCAAGGTGTCACCAAAGTGTTAATAAGGATTTAAAGTCTAGTGTAATTTAAATTTTAATACTTAACACTATTTGTATTGTTGTACAGTCCAATTCTTTCCAACCCATTTGGTGTTTGCTTGGCAAAGATACTGGAGAGGTTTGCCATTTCCTTCTCCAGCTCATTTTACAGATGGGGAAACTGAGGCAAACAGGGTTGAGTGACTTGCCCAGGGTCACACGGCTAGTAAGTGTATGAGGCCAGATTTAAACTCGGGAAGATGTGTCTTCCTGACTCCAGGCTTGGTGCTCTATCTACCGTTCCAGCTAGCTACCCTAAAACTATTTTTAGGTTGTCTGTAAAAAAAACAAAAGTATTTAAAGCTACTAAAATTTAAAACTACACTAACACTTTCGAGATACTTTGTATGTAATTAATGTTAGCAGACTTGTCATAGTTTCCCTACGTCCCTGAAGGCTTGGGACCCTAGCTTAGATTTGAGGCATCTTTATATTTTTATCAGGGCCTACAAAAGGGAAGGGAACAAACATTTATAAAATGCCTATTATGGGTCAGGCATCATGCTAAATCTTTATAAATGATCTCATTTGAGGGTTTATTATGATCCCCATTTTGCAGTGGAGGAAAATGAGGCCAATAGAAGTTGAATGATTTACCAAGGGTCACATGGAAGGATTTGAGGTCAAACTTGAACTTAGATTCAGGCCCAGTGTTCTACCCATTGTGACACAGGATTTTGCTTTCATAGATATATAAATGTCTGCTGTTGCTACTGAGGTCATACTTACTTTCCATTCAGAAACATCTCCCTCAGCCACTCCAGATTCCTCTGTTTCCTTTTCTAATTCTTGTTTTTCTTGCTGCAAACGCTGATGGAGAGCCAGGACTGATGTCTTCAAGCCCATCAACAAGTCTTCTTTTTTCTGATTCAAACCCAAGATCTGTTCTTTCATACTGTCTAATTCACTCTGTGTGAGGAGGAATGATTATTTTATCAAGAGTGGCAACTCTCTGCAACAGATTTCACTGTTATTTGATTAGGAGTAAAGTAGCAGAATTACAGATTTCAAACCAGAAAAGCACTTATGAGGTCATCTGATCCAAGTCTTTCATTTTATAAAAGGAAACTGAAGTTTATTTGCCCCAGGCCATGGAGGTAAGAGAGTCAGGATCCGGATCCAGATTCTCTGGCTCCAAAGCCATCCCTCCTTCTATGCCACAAAGCTTCCTCATTATCTTGGTGGCCAGGGGAAGAAGCTACATATATCTTACAGATTTATTATTGTCTCTGAACTCTGTTAGAACAGAAGAAGAACACAAAGTGCTTAAGTTTTAAGCTATTAAAGCTTTAAATTGCACAAAGACTTTTGGAAGACCTTTTTTGTACAGGTTAACATTTTTTTTAACTTTAATATATATTTTATTTTTTCCCCACAGTTACATGACTAACACATATCAGAGCCACATATTCAGACTTGGGCCTGTGTTTCTGAAGGTTTCCCATCTTTCCACTCTACCATGCTGTCTGAGCAGACCAGGAAAAATCTCTCTGAAGGAATGTCATGTGATATTCAAATTGCATTGATGTACCAGAATTTTTTAAAATAAATTATTATTAAAGAACCCATTCTTAGTCTATAGGTTATTATAAAGCTGAAACAGAGATGGTTCTTATCTCTTAATACTCATAACTATATGACTCTAGAGCTAGGAAGGGCAGAAGGAGGGAAGAAACAAGAATTTATTACATACTTTATTATATGCCAGACACTGAGCTTTACAAATATCATCTCATCTGATCCCCACAACACACCTGGGAGGTAGATGCTATTTGTTGCTGTTGAACCATTTCAGTTATGTCCAACTCTCAGCAGACACAGGAGTGATTTGCCATTTCCTTCTCCAGCTCATTTTACAGATGTGGAAACCAAGGCACACAAGGTTAAATGACTTGCCTATTGTCACACAGCTAGTATCTAAGGCCAGATTTGAACTTGGGTCTTTTTGACTCCAGATCCAGTTCTCTATCCACTGTACCACCTAGCTGCCCTAGGTCCTGTTATTATCCCATTTTACAGCCAAGGAAACTGAGGCAGATAGAAGTTAAATGACTTGCCCAGGGTCACACAGTTAATAAGTTTCTAAGGCCAGATTTGAACTTTGGTCTTCCTGATTCCAGGCCCAGTTCTAACCACTATACCACCTTGTTGCCCTAAATATGTCCCTAACCTTGGGTAACTCATTTACCTGCTCTGGGGCTTTTTTTTTAAATTTGTGAAATGAGCAGCTTGCCTGACATGATCGCTGAGAATTCCTTATACCTCTAAAATAATACCATTCAATTCCTATTATTCTTATTGCTATTACTGTCATGGCTAAAATTGCAAATTGATAACAGGGCAAAAGCAGTAGTAAGGGCTTAATTCTCCACGAATAATGAGCACAGCCCATGATCAAGTTCTTTTACTGGATGGAATAACTTTTACATGACTAAGGAACAGAGAAAATACTTTCATAGAATCATTTAACAGAAATAATTAAGCATGGCCAGGTCAACCGAAGCATTGTTTTATGGGCCACCTACTTTCACATGTGAATAGCTTTGTGATTTACCCCCTTTCATCAGAAAAAATTCATCATTATGAGAATTTTCTCCTAAAATTTAGTCCCCTAGGAATCTAACCTGAGATAAATTCTTTAGCTGCCATACCTTGGACCCAGCCCCACACGTTCAGGCCTACATCAGACCTCTCTAGGTTATAATAGCCTTAGACCTAACTCCAAGTTGGCTCTTGTCCTACTGAAAGGAATGAAATGAGGCTAACCTGGGGACATTCCAAAGCAGATCAGGCCTGAAGTAGATGTATTAGTGCTGTCGGCTTTTGTATAGCACATTCCCTGCTTCCTCATACCGTGAACTTTGGGAGCTATAATTCTCTTTTTGTTTTAGGATTTTGGAGGGTTGTAGGGGATGTTGCTTAGTTCAAGTAATTACAATAAGTCACTTTAGGAAATAGGAAAACATAGGAAATATGTAGAGCAAATAAACTATGATTAGAAGGAGTAAGTATTAAGGAAATAAAACAGCACCTCATATTGTGTGTCACGCTTAGTAGGTGCTCAACAAACACTGAATCAATAAATGAAACTCACCTGTACCTGAGGCAAGATGGTGGCCTGATCAGGAGATATGTTTTCAGAGGAAAATTCAGTTGAATAATTCTTTAACTGGTGCTTCAAATTTTCTATTTCTTGGTCACATTCACCAGTCTGTTTCATGACAAGCTACAGAAAGAAAAACATAAGTTGATTTAAAAATCTGTCCTTGGAATTCTTCTGTTGCTTTACCAAAGCAGAACATCTGACAATTGAACTTCATTCCTTGACACCAACCAGTCCAGGCTGCTGGTACCCAATACTGTCTGTCTGCACATTGCTGTTAGAAGTCTTGTAGGGCAATTAGACAGCACAGTAGATAGTCAGGAGGAACTAAGTCCAAATCTAACCTCAGACACTTACTGGCTGTATCACTTAACCCTGATGGCCTCTTAAAAAAAGAAAAACAAAAAAGAAAACTAGAAGTTCTGTGAAAATTTCTGACTTCTTCATTTATTTGATGGAAAGTAGTGACAAGTAAACTACTACATCACACACACAACACAAACACACACACAGGTGCTATCTGATTCTCTCATGCCTGACTTAGGTCTAACTTTGGTCTATCATGGTGAACAGAGCAATCTATAAGAAATTTCTGCAGACATTTCAGGATTAGGTTACTTAACTTGATGGCATTACTGAGATGTCAAATTTACAATCTTGTACATGATTCCCTCACCATTATAAAATGTATATAATTTACTGCCAGTAGAGGGGAAGGAATGGACAAAGTTAAGAGTACATATTGTGGCCATAGAACTGGAAAAGCTAACTTGTATAAACATATGATCATGGGAAAATAAAGAAAAAAAATCTTCAACAGAATGTATAGATACATCCCACAAGAAGCTCTGGCTGTACTTTCTGAAATATGGCTTGATAAGGAGGCAACTGCCAGTCTCTGAGAGTGCTAGTAAAACTATATCTTGACATCCAGCACTGGGAAAGTAAGGGTTCTTTAGTTCCTCCCAAACCTAAAGCATCCTTCAAGCCTCCACCCCTTTGAAAAAGAGGTAGCTAGACAACAATAGCCAAGGTTACTAAGAATAACATCTGGAGGTGGAGCCAAGATGGAGAAAAGTCAGGAAGTTGCCTAAGCTCTCCCCAGTTTACCTAAAAACATTAAATAGCATCCATTTTTCTCTCCAAATGGGTCCACTGAAGCACCCCAGTTTCAATCAGAATTTTAGAAGGCAGACCTCTGAAGAAAGAGGCATCATGAGCAGTTGGGAGCTGGTACCTGTACGGAGGCTCATGGGAACCTCTATGCAGGTTATTGAGGACATGGTCAGATGGAAACCTTTGGAGTTGTCTCAGGCATCAATATCAAATATAAGAAAGGGCCAAAGTTATTTCCTCCATATTCACAGGGATTAAAGAGGCTGGGGCTCTTCACTCCACCAGCTCCTCTTACAAAGCCCTTATGTCACTGGCAAGGAAGGCGGATGACACCTGACATCTCGTGGTCCACTAAACTGAACAAAGCTGTCATGCCAATTACTAAGGCTCCTCCTCAACTCATCCACTTGATGGTCCCAAGTCCCCAGTGAATGGGATGGTGTTACCACTGTATATATAATAATGCCTTTGTCTCTATTGTATGACTGAGATTTGCAAGAAGTTTGCTTTTATCTGGGAAGGACTTCAAATATACGTTCACTGTTCTTTCCTATGATTACCTGGACACCCTCTATTACTGAATCAGTCAATAAAAATTTCTACTATGTTCTAAACACTGGGGGAAAAAAGTATGGCAGTCTTTGCCCTCAAGGAGCTTATAGCCTAATGGGGAAGACATAAAAAAGATGCTTAAAAGTAGGAGTATAGTGGGAGGTTATCTAGTATGACATATAGTACTGATATTAATTATTCACTAAATGTTTGGGAGAATTCACTTGTGAATCTAGCTGGTCATAGGAATTTTTCTTAGAAAACTCATTTGTGATTTGTTCAATGAGAATTTTCATTTTGTGATCCTCTTTCAGGCGGTGATCAATAACCTCTCTGACTTCTATTTTATCCTCTGGTTTGAGGATATTTAGGCAGTTTTCCTTGATGATTTCTTGAAATTGTCTCCTCATTGCCTATCTTTATTCCTTCAATTTTTTTCCTTTTTTATTTCTATAGCAAGCATTTTCAGTACAATATTAAATAACAGTAGTGATAATGAACATCATTGCTTCACCCCTGATCCTACTTGGGAAAGCTTCAAGTTTATCCCCATTACCCTTCAGACACTGAGGACGACCCACTGCCATGTAAATCAAAACACTCTTCTGACCAGACACATTTCTCTGTGGAGACAAGGATGGCTCCCTTCATCTGAACCAGTGCTATATCTTTCTTGAATATTCTTTTCATGATACAGCTGAGTAAATATCAGATGTTAAAAGGTCTACTAGTGTCTCATTTTGTTCCAGTCTAGAACCTGAACTACAGAACTGGCCTGAGTGAGGCCTGGCCCACAATACTGGGTGAAGAATTTTTCTCAGTATGAATATGAAAGATTTTTTCATTTCATGGTTAACCATAAATCCAGTTCTTATCTATACCAGAGTATTAATATTTGTTAAGTAGTCCTAATCATAAACCCCCATAATACAGTTTTATTTAGTGACTTTAGATAATTTATCCTTAGTTGACATATGTGTTATATGATATATATGACATACATGATAAGGCACTTAGAAAGATCTTTGGTGCAGACCTAAAAAATAAGGACTGTACTCTAATGGTCTTCCTGAACAATACCATCTGTGTAGAAATGTACCCAAAGACACTTGATTCCCTCTATTTTAATTAGTTGTGAAGTTTTAGCTGCATGGTATGATAACTGACTTGGACAGTTAGGGCTGCCATTTTCTTTTTTTTTCACTCAGGACAATAGAAAAGAACAAGAAGATAAAGAATAAAAAAATTAAACTGAATCTGTTGTTCTTAAGCTTTAGAATATCCTTTTTAGGTGAGATGGTCAAATATTTTTTATTATTTTAGAGCTTTAATAAAATATAGGCAAAGATTTTGGTGACTTGCCAGGCAAAACTATGAAGCATTTGAGGCCAACTTTGAATTCAGGTCCTCCTTACTTTAAGTCCAGAACTCCATCCACTGCACCACCTAGCTACAGGACAACATGCCGCAGTCATGAAAGCCTACACTCACCATTAAAAAATGAAAATGGAAATATCAACAATCTTAGTATGACATTTCCACCACTGAATTCTGTCAGTATAAATCACTCACCTTTAATAGTTCATTTTGTTCATAGGTCAGCTTTTCTAACATTTTCACCTCTTGTGAAAGCTGATTTGTCCTTTCAAATACTGGCAAAGATTTCACTCCTGTTTCAGGTAACCTCAAGACCACTTGATAAGACTCTATCTTGGCAATGGCCTTCTTCATGGGCTTTATGTTTTCAAGTATGACCTAAAGTAAAAGATGCCAACGTGGTATAAATGTTAAAGAGAGTAACTATAAACCTTAAATGTTGAAAAATGACAAATTCTATTATTACTTAATATTGGAAATAATACTTGGGAATTTTAAGATATTTTCGTAGATTGTTACTACATGACTAATATTTCAATTTCAAGAGATAGGAGGTAGGTATAACTTTCCATCATCAAATTTTATGCTTCTACCATCATTTATTGAGATTTTATAACAATTCATCAATTACTGGGAAATATTGTTATATTCTGGGCATACTGTTTTGCCTAAGCTTCATTCATCCTCCAGGGACTAGCCAGCACCATTCTCTGTATAGAGAAGGTACTTAATATTTGTTAAACCAAATAACTAGACAAAAGATGCTGAAAATAGAGCTGCAAATTTTATGGAAGAATTGAATAACTGTTCCTTCTAGGTCCAACTCTTGTTGGGTATATATCTACCTTTTCTAATTTTCTCCTTTATCCAGGCTCAAAACTTTGGAGTTATCTTTGACTCTTCAACCTCCTTTATGGTGAACATAATCTCATTTGCTAAATCTTGTTGATTCTACCTACAATCTCTTTCATAGGTTCCCATCTTTCTATTTCTACTGCCGCTACTATAGTTAAGGCCTTCTGGTCCTATCACCTAGACCAAAGTTTCTCAAATTTATTTGGCATACCACCCCCTTCTAAAAAACTTACTCAGCACCTCCCCTGAAAAATCTACTTTCTTTAACCCTTTAACAGTTTTTTAAAATTTTGTGTCATTTCAAAAAATATAATGTTTTTAAATGATGCATCTTAAATTTAATAATTTTTGTAATTTTGTGGGACTTTTCCTGCACTGAAATTTTGATGACACAAAATTGCATCATGTAACTGTACAGTATCATATTGTAAACATGCACATATTCCTGCCAATGCATGCTGGACTGCCCAACAATGTGCATCATGCTTGCCTGCCAACACTTCCTTGTTAAGACCTGATGGCAGACTTGACCACTGATTGGTTATAGCCTGCATTTTGTGCATTCATTTGATCACTGCGACTTTAACTCTATTAACACATCAGATGAAAGATGTACTAAGTTTTTCAAAATGTCATCTTCTTTCCTTATGCTTCCACTGCCCCCTTATTTTTATTAAACATCCCACCCCAATTTCACCTGAGGCTACTACCATGACCCAATTCCTTCCAGCACCCTCAGGGATGGGACTGCCCACTTTGGGAACCTCTACCCTAGACTATAGTAACAGCCTCCTAACTTATCCCCCTGCCACCAGTCTCTCTCTTATTTCTATTCATGTCCCTTGTAATCTTCTTAATGCACAGAGTTGATCACATTAGGTCTCTGTTTTAAAAAAATATCAATGGTTCATCATGTGTATTTAATGAAATTTAAATTTCTTAGCCTACATCTCCAGTTCCATAATAATCTGACTCTAGGATATCTTTTCATACTCAGTTCATAATAATTTCCTTCCTACACCATTAACTCCATCCAAACTTTACTGATCTCTATTGCTTGATCTCACCCTGCCTTCTCTGCCCCTAGGGCTTTGTATATGCCTTCACCTACTCTTATTCTCTCCTTCCTTCAAGGTCTAGATCAAGTGTCCCATCCTCCAGAAATCCTTCCTTTGGTCTTCCCAAGGATCAAAGAAAGGAACAAGTGGTTTCCTTTGCCCAACAACCTTGGGCATCTCAGGCAATTAAGTTTGATGCCTCCTATGAATTTAATCATCTAATTTATAGTTATTTGCATATGTCTCGCTCTATCACTAAATTTTAAGTTCTCTGTGGATAAGAACTTGATGTTTTTCTTATCTCTGTATCTCACAAATTAGCAAAGTACCTTATATATAATATTAGATGGCTGCAATAATATATGTATATATTATAACATATATGCATATACAGCATGTATATATATACACACACATAATATTAACAGCAAATTGCTATAGAATTTAACTTATTCAAACTGAGCTTTTCATGTTTTCCTTATTCTGTATATAGTTTCAATCCAAATGTCGCACTAACAACTGCTGAAATCCTGTTCATTCTTCTCCATCTAAGTTACTGTCTCCAAATATGAAGCAGTTACATATCTAAGAAACATAGCAGAAACACAATGTAAACAGAAAATATTCCTGAAATATTGGCAGAAAATATTCAGAAAATATTTTTAATGATTCATGATCGATGCTCACCTCTCCATGCTTAAGATGTTCCTCAGGAGAAAAATCAAATATTTCTTTGGAAAACAAGATAGCTTTGATTTTTGAAACTTTCTTCTCTATTGCTTTTACTTCGGTTTCAATAGCAACCACCTCCTAGAATTTAAGAAGTCATTTTTTTAAAAAGTTGATTTCTGTTTCATGGCATGTTAGCCACCTATACAAAGACCAATTTTTGCTAGTGACTGAATTCTCAAAAGATAACATGATGTAGTGCAGTGGTGTCAAAATCAAATAGAAACAGGGACCACTAAATCTTACATAAGAATCACTATGGGCCACATATTGACTTAGAAAATCACATATGTTTATATATGTCTTTTTTATTAATGTGTCAACACATTAAAATCAAATAGAAATTACATTTTAATTTGATTCAGGCTGTACTTGGGAGGGTTGTGGGGCAGGATTCATGTTTGAGAGTTCTGGTGTAGTGGACAGAGAATTGGCATTGGAGCCAGGAAGATCTGGCTTCAATAATGATGACAGCTAGCATGTATGCCAGGCACTGTGCTAAAGGCTTTACACATATTATTTAATTTTATTTTCACAATAAATGTAGGAAGAAGGTGCTAGTATTATTCCCATTTTACAGTTAAGGTAGCTGAGGCAAACATGGTTAAGTGACTTTCCTAGGGTCACATGGCTAATAAGTATCTGAAGTAGGATTTTCAATCAGGTCTTCTGGACTTAAATCAGTCTTCCTGACTCCTGACTCTAGGTGTCCTCTATTCACTGCCTTTGCGGATACCGGCTTTGTGACCCGGATTAAGTCACCTAGCAACACCTCGGTTCTCTATCAAATCTCTAACACTATAAATTGAAGAGAAGACACCAAACTATTCTGGTATAGAGAATTCCCTTATTCAGGTGTTCCATATGGTGCAGTGGATAGAGCACCAGTGCAGGAGTCAGGAGGACCTGAGTTCAAATGTCACCTCAGACACTTGACACTCACTAGCCATGTGACCTTGGGCAAGTCACTTAACCCCAACTGCCTCATCCTGGGTCATCTCCAACCATCCTGATGAATATCTGGTCACTGGGTTCAGATGGCTCAGGAGGAGAAGTGAGGCTGGTGACCTGCACAGCCCTCCCTCACTCAAAACATAGTCAAGTGCAAATCATGTCATTTCTCTGACAGAATGGTCTTCTTTGGCAACGAAGGACAAACGCACACACACATACCAGTGAAATCATAGGTTTCGTTCTTAATTGTATTTTCATGTGAAACCTAGTCATTCTTTGTCACTTACCCCCATTCAAAACTGACCAAGCACATAATCAGTTATGCTCATTGCTTTTATAAGTATTAGGTAGTTGTAATAATATAGCAGTGTGGAACAACAGATAAAGAACTGCACTCTTTAGTCAAGGAATCCCTTAAAGGCCATGAGGCATTGCTGTTCTTGTTCCATTATTTCAGTCGTGTTTGACTCTCTGTGATCCCATTTGGGATTTTCTTGGCAAAGATGCTGGAGAGTTTTGCCATTTCCTTCTCTGGCTCATTTTATAGATGAGGAAACTGAGGCAAACAGGGGTAAGTGACTTGTCTAGGGTCACACAGCTAGTAAATGTTTGAGGTCAGATTAAAAGTTATGCGGTCCTGATTCCAAGTCTAACGCTTTCTTCAGTAGGCTACCTTGCTGTTTAATTGTGTCTGACTCTGTGATCCCTTTTGGGATTTCTTGGCAAAGAGTCTGCAGAGTTTCACCGTTTCCTTCTCTGGCTCATTTTACAGATGAGAAGCCTAAGGCAAGCAGGGTTAAATGACTTTCCCAGGGTCATATAGCTAGAAGTGTCTAAATCCAGATTTGAACACAGGAAGACTCTTCTTGACCCTAGGACCAGTGCTCTCTATTCATGGTGCCTGCAAGCTGCTCGGTGGGACTATTAGCAAATGATTTAAATTCAGTGTCCTCAGGTGACTCTTTAAGAATACAGGTTACTGAAGAGTCGCCAGACAGCATTGGTAGAAAAGAGCTCCTTACCTGAGAATATTTTACACTAATATAATCTCAAACATGGACCAAAAAACCCTCTACAATTCACTGTAGATTGTACTGTTTGTAATATTATAATTATTATATTACATAATTTAATATACTTATAATATTGAGTTGCTATCACCGTGAGTTTGTTTAGGTTGAGAGAATGGGAGTCTACCTTTTGCCTCTTTTTTGTATCCCCTTTGTTTAGCACAGTGCCTGGCATTCAGTAGGCACTTAATTAATAATTACTGACTGACTCATGTGCAGGAGTCTCACATAGTTTATATTCTCAATTTTTCTTGCTAATAAAAGTCTATACTGGCTATATAGGTAATCCAGAATAAAGTACATAATTAGCCTTCAATCATCCACAATAGTATGAATTATTGCGAACAGTGAACATCCTGAAATCACTTAAACTAGGCTTTGAAATATGTTTTAATACAGATATGGGCATGTCTGACCTACAATATTCAAAATTTCAACACATCATCACCATCACTAATATCTGTAGAGCACTTTATCCTTTTCAAAGGGTTTTATATGTAATTTCATTTGAAATAGTAGCCTCATGAGAGAAATGCTAATACTTCCCCACATTTAAAGATGAGGAAATTGTGGTGTGGGGAGGGGGTGTGCCTTACCTTGATCATCTGGTTGGGAAATATCTGAGGCAAGATTTGTACTTAGATCTTCCTGACCCGAGTCTAGAATTCTAACTACAGTACTACCTTGCTGCCTCAATCACAAAATAATTCATTAAAACTCTGAAAGACCAACTCAGCAGTAGAAGGCAAATTGTCCAGTTCTTCCATCCTGAGACCCTACAAAGAAATCCTTCTTTTCAGTAGAATATAAATTCCTAGAGGGCAGAGACTATAATATTTTTGTGACTAGCACAGTGCCTTAGACATAATAGATATTTAATAAGTTTTTGTTGAACTGAATTGAATTTCTTACTCATTCTAGAGCTATGAGTTTGAAATAAAGTAAAGGCACTTGCTGAAAATGAAACTGATGAAAAGGTACTACACTTGTGCCATTTTACAAGTTTTCAATATCGTTAGGTTAAGAGGAGGCAACTTAGTGGCTCAGTGGATAGAGCACTGACCGGGTCTGAAGTCAGGAAGACCTGAATTCAAATCTCTCCTCAGACACTTACTAGCTGTGTGACCCTTAGCCTCAGCTAAGTGACTCCAGCTTTCATCTACTGGAGAAGAAAATGGCAAACCATTCTAGCATCTTTGCCCAGAAAACCTCATAGACAAAAAAATGATCCACAGGGTCATAAAGAGTCAAACATGACTAAGCAACAGCAAAATTATGATAAAAGGAGGTAGATAGTTTGGCCATCAGACCCTGTTCGGGGACGCATAATACATAAGGAAATAAAAACAATCTAGACAGAGCCGCTACTTGATCATGAATGTACTAAAGCCATCACTCTATCAACAACATTTGTTAAATATCTACTATGTGCCAAGGACTGTGCTCGTTACCAGGGAGACAAGCCAGGAACGAAACAGTCCTTGCTCTTAGAGAGCTTATATTCTTTTACAGGAAACATAACGTGTACATTTGTGAGTATATGCAGACTATATACACAATAAATACAAATTCTTTCAGAGAGGAAAGATATAAACAATTGGGAGATTGGGAAAGGTTTCATGTAGAATGTAATGAGTATTGAAGGAAGAAAAGGATTCTATACGGTAGAGGGGAGGAAAGAGTACATGATGGACAATCAGCAAAAAGCCCAGAGATGGAAAATAAAATATTGTGTGTAAAGAACAGAAAGGTCTGTTTGACCGGATCACAGGGTGCAAGAAGGGTAGTAACATACAATGAGACTGGAAAGGTAGGTTGGTGTAAGGCTGTGAATGACTTTAAAGCCAACAGAGCATTTTATTTTGGATCCTAGAGGTAATAGGGAGCTACCAGAATTTACTGCGTAGGAGAGTGATACAGTCACACCTGAATTTAAAGGAAAGTCACTTTGTGGAGGATGGATTAAAGGAAAGGAGAATGGAAGGGAACATACATTTATATAGTGTCTACCATGAGGCAGACACTGTGCTGAGCTTCATAAGTATCATTTTTGATCTTCACAGCAATCCTGCAAGATAGATGCTTATTATCCTAATTTAACAGTTGAGGAAACTGAGACAAACAGAGATTAAGTGACTTGCTCAGGATCACAGGGTTAGTGTCTGTGTCTGGATTTGAACTCAGGTCTTCCTGAGTCCAGGCCCCAGGCTCTATTCACTGCACTGAATTGAGAAGAAAACTGAGGCAGCCTGGCACAAAGCTATAGAATATCATCATCATCATCATCACCACTAAGACCAAAGGTAAGCGTCAATGGCCCCTGGAATTTTTTTTTCCATGTCTCTTACCCTATACTTTAAATAAATAGTATCACCCCTTTGAGTAATATATATATGCTACTGGGGCATCTAGTTGGTGCAGTGGTTAGATTTCCTGGTATGGAGTCAGGAAGACTCTTCTTCCTGAGTTCAAATATGGCTTCCTAGTGATCCTGGGAGAGTCACTTAATCCTGTTTGCCTCAGTTTTCTCATCTGTAAAATGATCTGAAGAAGGAAATGGCAAACCGCTCCAATATCTTTGCCAAGAAAACCCTCAGCAAGGTCATGAAGTGTCAGATACAACTGAAAAACAACTTAACAATAACAGCAAAAGTAAATGATACTAAACTGAGTAGACGTACATCACTTTCTCACCCTAAATACAAACTCATTCTATATTAGGAAAGGTAAGTACATGTTTTAGTTTAGAAGGTCACCTGGGGGGCTACATGATGCAAAAGGAAAGATAAATAACTAAGAAATAGTAGATAATGCAAACCTTTACTCTAATTACTTTCATCAGTAAGAATTTGAAATCAAAATGTGCCAAATTATCACAAATGTGAAAATTATTAGGACATTATTAGATTATTGTCATTAGAAATATATTAGAGAAAATTATTAGAGAATGAGGAAAAACGGTCTGCCAGTAGACAATTGAGAGATGACTACATCAATAACAAAGCATTGCAGTTATTATTTAATAAAATAAACGTAAATTAAAACAACAAAGCAATCTTTATACTGCAAGAAAACTTACATCAGCCATGTGCTGGATTTGTGGAAGACTGTCCATTAGTTTTTGCTGTAGAGTTGTGACTCTAGCACTAAGTTGGTTTAACTTAATTGGTGCAAAGTCATCTGTTTCAAAGATCACTGAAAATTCTTCCAAGTCAGAATAAACTGAATGAAGAAGGTTTTGTTTTTGTTCTGAATCTTCCAAAGCCATCTATAAAATGGATATAAGAAAGAAAAAGATAAGTATCAAGAAACAGAAAATGTGAAAATATATTGATCTATTAGTATACATGAGATTAGAATTTGCTACATTTTAAAATGCAAGACATATATTTTTAATAAAATAACCTGTATTGTCAGCTAGAAAGAATTATCTATAAGGGTGTCAGCAACTTGAACATTTTGGGGGGCACATTTTAAAAATAAATTTGTTTTCAGTTTTCAACAATCACTTCCATAAGTTTTAAATTTTCTCCTGCTCCATTCCTCCTCCCTCCCCAAGATGGTGTGCAATCTTATATGGATTCTACACATACATTCTTACTAAGCTTTATTTTAACATTAGTCATGTTGCATAGGAGAATTAAAACAAATGGGAGAAACCATGAGAGAAACCAAAACAAAATATAACACAAGAGAAAATACTCTGCTTCATTCTGCATTCTGATTCCAAAGTTCTGGATGTGGATGGCATTTTGCATCAAGTGTCCTTTGGGAATGTTTTAGGTCCTTGAATTGCTGTGAAGGGCTAAGTCTATCGGAAACAGTCCTTGCACACTGTGGCTGTTACTATGTGTAATGTTCTCCTGGTTCTGCTCATTTGACTCAGCATCAGTTCATATAAGTCTTTCCAGGTTTTTCTGAAGTCCAGCTGTTTATCATTTCTTATAGCACAATAGTATTCCATTACATTCATACAACCACAACTTTTTCAGCCATACCCCCAATTGATGGGCATTCCCTCAATTTCTAGTTCTTGGCCACCACAAAAAGAGCTGCTATAAATATTTTTGTATACATGGGTCCTTTTCCCATATTTATGAATGCTTTGGGATATAACTCTGGAAGCTGTATTGCTATATCAAAGGATATGTACATTTTTATAGCTCTTTGGGTATAGTTCCAAATTGCTCTCCAGAATGGCTGCATCAGCTCACAGCTCCACCAACGCTGAATTAGTGTTCCAATTCTTCCACATCTTCTCCCACATGTATCATTTCCCTATTTTGTCATGTTAACCAATCTGATAGGTATGATGTGTTACCTCAGAGTTGTTTTGATTTGCATCTCTCTAATCAATAGTGATTGAGAGCATTTTTTTCATATGATTATAGATAGATTTAATTTCTTCCTCTGAAAATTGCTTGTTCATATCTTCTGACCATTTATCAATTGGGGAATGACTTGTATTCTTGTAAATTTTACTCAGTTCTTTATATATTTTAGAAATGAGGCCTTTATCACAGACACTAGTTGCAAAAATTCTTTCCCAGTTTTCTGCTTCTCTTTTAATGTTGGTTATATTGCTTTGTTTGTGCAAAAACTTTTTAATTTAATATAATCAAAACTATCCATTATGCAATTCATAATGTTCTCTATCTCTTGTTTGGCCATAAATTTCTCCATTCTCTATAAATCTAACAAATAAACTATCTCTTGCTCCCCTAATTTGCTTGAAGTATCAGTCTTTATACCTAGATCTTGTACCTATTTGAATTTTATTCTTGTGTACGGTATCAGGCATTGTCCAGTTTCTCTCACACTATTATCCAGTTTTCCCAGCAGTTTTTGTCAAACAGTGAGTACTTATCCTTGGGATTATCAAATAGTAGATTTCTATAATCATTGATTACTGTGTCTTGTATACCTAACTTATTCCATTGATCTACCCCTCTGTTTCTTAGCCACTACCAAGTGGTTTTGATGATGCCTGCTTTATAATACAATTTGAGATCTAGTATGACTGGGGGGAGGCATATTTTTAAAAGGGAAAACAATAACAATCACAACAAATGTAAGAATAAAATTAGTTATTGTATAAATAGCATATGAAACAAAACTTTAAATTCTAATCTGTTTTTTCTACAAGGTAACTATAAACAATTGTAACTTGTTGTTAGACCATCATTCTCATATATACTATTTTTTATTTTTGTAATTCATAAAATTATAAATGAATGCATAAATTTAACACTTCAAAATATTCCAAATATTTAAAAAATGTTAAAGGTATGAATACATTGTTTTCAGAAGTTTAATTCTATTGAAATGTCAGATCTATAAAAGATTCATGAAAATTAATCTAAATACAATGTTATAAATTATGCAAATCTATTTTCTCCTACAAATCATAACTTTCTTCTTTAAAGTCAATTAATTTTCAAAGGATACTATCATTATCAGCATCTTAGATGCTAATGTCACACAGGTAGTACCAGATGTCAACTCTGATATTTTCTTCTCATGGCACTCCCAATGGTTCATTGGGCCACCCACACAGATGCAACAGTCAACACAGTCAACACCATGTGGGCAGACCAGCTAATAGGAAGTTCCTACCTATCATTAGAGTTTAAGAGAAGTGTTAGCCCATTAAATTTAAGTCCTTTGAAAGTTGGATTGCTGTCATATTTATCATTTAATCACCAACATCTCCTTCATTGCCTTTCATATTAGCAATTATTTGCTTAATTGAATTGAATCCCAATCATGATAAGCTCTACAAAAACCAACAGACAGGCACTGACTTGATATATCCTTGCAAGGATTTTGTGAGGAAAACATCTGAAAACTGTAATTATTGGAAGTAGCACGGTACAATGAAAAGAAAGCTAGATTTGAAATCAATCATCCTGAGTCAAAATCATAACTCTGTCATTTAGTTCCTATGTGACCTTGGGCAAGTTTCTAATCCTTCTGGGTCAAAATTTCCTCAAATGTAAAAATGAGGTGTTTAGATGAGATAACCATGAAGATACTTTCCATCTTTAAATCTATGATTGCATGTGAATTGAAATAATATCATCATTATTATTTGAGGAAAAAGATGATAGGATCTGAAATATACAACCCTGCCACTATGGGCAATATGTTTTTCTTTCCCTTTTGTGAGTATTATATGTCCTACACTAGGCACCAGGCTTTGATGAATTGATCAGGTTAGAGTTATTTTGTCCATGTTCTCTGTAATGTGAGATCCAGTGGTAGAGCTGCACTGGTTTACCTGTAATCCTTCAGAGATGATCCCCACTGACAAATCAGTGGTCTGTGATAAGGTTTGGTTAATAGGTATATAGGAACTGGAGCTTAAAAGGCATGAGTTCAAATACCACATCCCAAACTTGTAAGTTGCATGATCATTGATAAGTCACTTAACCCTCAACTCCACTTGGAAAAAGATGATCATTATATTTCTGATATCTACCTCATATATATATATATACATATACATACACACATACATATATTATATATATACACACATATATACATATAGAGTATATACACATATGCAATATATACACATATCTAATATGAACATATATATACATTATAATGTAAATAATTACATATTAAATGTAATTTAAATAATTAATATCCCTTCCTCCTTTCCTTCCTTCCTTGCTTTCTTCTTTTCCCCAACAATACAAGTTTATTATTTAAGTGGCACTAAAGAGTAATGAAAACAGGTCAATTAGGTGGTGCAGTGGATAGAGTGCCAGATATGGAGTCAGGAAGACTCATCTCCCCAAGTTCAAATCTGGCTTCAGACACTTACTCACTATGCAACTCTGGGCAAATCACTTAACCCTGTTTACCTCAGTTTCCTTATCTGTAAAATGAGCTAAAGAAAGAAATGGTAAACTCCAATATTTTTGTCAAAAAAATTTCAAATGGGGTCATGAAGAGTCAAACATGACTGAAAAATAACTGAAGAACAACCATAACAAAAAGAATAATGCAGATGACAGAAAGATGGAATTTTAAAGTGGGAGGGGACCACACAGCACAGAAAGGCCAGTAGTTAATAAGTCAGAGCACATAACATTAATACATATTATATTGTCCACTTATGATATATAAACTATATTTCTTACAATCATTCTTCGAGGTGGGTATTACAAATATTAATCCCATTTTGCACATATATGTGTGTTATGTATACTGAAACATATACATGTTCATGTGTGTATATACTTTAAAAGGGTTACATAAATATTAGTTATTAATCTGGGTTATACAAAGCTTTACACAGAATCTGTAGCAATAGAGATTTCTGAACAAGTTTGCCTTAATTACATTCAAAATATCCATATGTCCAACCTCATGACTTTGGAGACTTCTTTCCCAAATGCAAACAGATGGAAATAACAAACGAAGTTGGAAAAACATTTTTAAAGATAAGAATTCTTAATTCAACACGCCATAATGCAAGAAAATAGGATGATTATTTACAAGTTCTTCAGACAAAAATAAAAGCCAAAATTAAAGGAATCTAGCTACATTTATTTTTTCATGTAAAATATTCAGTAGTTTGGGGGAGGGGGGGAGGATGGAGTGATCTCCCAGCAACAGAATTCTCTAGAATTACACCATTACAAAGTCTTCCCGAACTTTGAGTGAATTTCAGGAATCCTGCCTTTTTCTATATCCCTCTTTCTCCTTTTTCTTTTTAAGCTTCTCTTTAAACAAGACTAGAGAATAACTGAGAATCTTTCCTCAGCACAAGTATTTCCTGAACGGTACCCACAGTAGTTCCACAGTTGTGTCAGCAGGAGGCAGCACAAAACCAGCAAGCATTACCCCATTCCATTCTGAACAACGTGATACTGTCCTTTCAAACTTGTAGGAGTATAGGCACCATCTTTGTCTCCTAATTTGGCATACCCACTTAAGTACTAGACTATGAACTAGAGCCGACTGGAAAGAAACTGACATTTTTAGAGGGGTCTGGTGGAATGACAATCAACTGGGACAACATGCTGAGAGAAATTCCAGTTGGGAAGAGGAAGATAAAGTCGTTATGAAAAAATAGGATCATGTTTCCATTACAGTATCTAAACTGATGGAAAGAAGTATTAACGTAGGTGATCCAGGATATCAGATAGTCAATCAACCAGCATTGATTAAGCTTCTACTACGTGCCACGCACTGTACTAGGGGCTATAAAAATTTTAAGTGATAATTCCAAATTCAGCATTTTGCTTAGGAAGTCATTATGCTTTTCTTTGGAAGCAACTATAAAATTAAACTCTATAAAATAATACTTATTTTCAGGTCTCATATTTTTTCCTTGAATAATATAGAAGGAAATATATTTAAATGTAGATAAAAGTTAAATGAATTCTCAACGTCTTGGAATTCAGTTTTCGTCATAGACATTGTGAAAATTCCTTTCTCCTCTTTCTCCCTCACTCCCTTTTTTCCCTCTCTTCCTTCCCTCCATTCCTTCCTTCTTCCCTTCCTTCTCTTTCTCCCTCCCTCTCTCCTTTCCTTCCTCCCTCCCTCCAACAATACAAGTTCATAGTTTAGGGGGCACTAAGAGTAATGCAAACCACAGAACCATGGAATTTTAAAGCTGGAAAGGGCGACAAAACTCAGATAGTCTAATGCTGTTGTTTCCAGATGATAAAACTGAGTTTTTAAGAGGTTTGCCCAAAATCACAAAGCTAGTGATAGTGATAGCCCAACTAGGTAGAAGATAAGTATATTGATTCTTAGACCAGAGCATTTTCTACTGCTCCACATTACCTATGTATTATAAAACTGAAAGAAAAGTTTATTTTGAACTAATAAGGAAACAAGATAAGTAGTGTAACATAGTAAGAAGAAAGGTTTCCTTATAATCAGGAAGTACTGAGTTCAAATTTTGCCACAGATACTTACCAACTAATTGACCCTGAGCAACCCTGACTTAACCTTTCAGTGCTCCCATATAATCCTCTTAAGTCTAGGAGTTACAGATAGTTTTAGATCAACATCAGTAGAAGGAATTTCCATACCAGTATTTCCCCAAACTGACAAAATTGAAGGTCTCTAGGACTATTGTTACCTCTACCCACCCACCCCCAAAAAGAAGTCAATCAGAGTAAGAGTCAGTCAAACTATCAGTTATCATTTAGGTTCAGTGAGCTTCAGGAAAACAAACACCTACCTGAAGGGTATTAGCATGGTGACTCAGGGCCTTTGAAGAACTATAGTCAACAGGGTCATCTAGCAGACTGCTAGTATTTTCTATCCAAGTCTCAGTATTCCTTACGAGGTCATTATATTCCTCCATCTTAAGTGTGGCCTGGGAAAAGAACATTGTAATAATATTCAATTCTGTTTTTTTTATTTTAAGTAGATTTTAGTAATTCAGAAATTGAGGACTAATCCCAATCAGATGTACGTATGAACCTTTTCTCTTACTTTGGCAGATATCACAACATAAAATGAAAAGAGAATGATTCATTTGAAATCCAAGAATTTCGGTTTGCTCTAAAACCAGATTTCTTAACTTTTTTGTGTCACAAACTCCACTTTGGCAGGTCTGGTGAAGTTTATGAAAATCTACTTAGAATGATATTTTTGAGTACATGAAAAAATAACACAGGAATACAAAAGAACCAATTATTTTTCTCGTATCATGTTTTGTTTTGTTTATGGTTTCTCCCATTCATTTTAATTCTTCTATACAACATAACTAACGTGACAATGTATTTAATAAGAATGTATGTATAGAACTTATATTAGATTGCATGCACACTGTCTTGGGGAGGGAGGGGGGAGTAAGGTGGGAAGGAGGGGGAAAATCTAAGATATATGGAAATGATTGTAGAAAATTGAAAACAAAATAATTTTTAAAAATGAAAAAGAAACCAATTATATTGGGATAATCAAAAAACATTAAAAAAAAACAAGTTTGAAGACCAACCCTGCAAAAACCAATCTCTTTTTTGCCACAATATATCATCACAGTCTTCTGCTGTCTAGGTATCATAGACTTACCTTATTTAACTGTGAAGTTCTTTGCTCCGCTCTCTGTGACACCTGCTGGTACTGTTGAAAGGGAACCATTAAGTTATCCATCCATTCTTGGGCCTGTCCTGGGTCTTGTTCAACTATATCCTGGACTTCAGAATCAAGTTCATTTAGTTTGGAATGCCAGAGGTCTAGTTCATCCCACATTTTCTGTGGAAGGAAATCAGAAGTAAGTCAGGGTATAGACACTACATTCCTGGCCTTCCTCTCCACTAGTGGCTGTATCTTCACCCATGCTTCCCAACTCATTAGTCCTGAAGGGAGAGACAAGATGTTCCTTGCTCCAATCTGACACTTTCAGACTCTTCTTTTACCATAATCACACAGAAACCAGGACCTAGCAGCAAGCTCCTCTTAGAAATTCATAGCGTCAAAATTTTCCAAGCAGTTCAAATTATGGTGGCTGTTTTAAACCAGGTCCCAGGTCATTTCAAAAAGTTCAGTACTTGGTTCATCGTCTTCCTTTCTTCCCCAATGCCCACTCTTTTACTAGAGGACTTCAGCATACCATGTCAATACTTCTCAAGTCTTTTCAGTCTTTTTAAATCCAATGACCTATTGCTTCACTAGCATTAATTAAGTACCCTACTATGTACCAGGCACTGTTCTAATTATTTATTTCTTAATATTATTTCTTAATTTCTTAAATACTATATAATCTTCACAACAACCCTGGGAAATGGATGCTATTATCTCCATTTTATAGTTCAGGAAACTGAGGAAGACAGAAGTTAAGCAAGTTGCTCAAGGTCATACAGCTAGTAAGTACATGAAGCAGAAATTAAATTCAGGTCTCCTCAATTCCACGACCAGCACTCAATACACTGCACCATTTATCTGCTTCTTTTTGATGAACTAAAGGAACTAGGTATAATTAGCTTGGTGAAGAAATTTAGGCAGAGACATGATAGCTGTCTTCAGTATCTGAGGCATATGAAAGATGGATTTGACTGGAAAAGCACAAATTTCTCTACTGTAAAAAGAAGATAACAAAATATGTAAACTATAGGTCAGTGAGCTTGATTTAGATTTCTTGGTGAATTCTAGAAAGGATCATTAAAGAGATCGAAAATCTAGAAAAAAAAGAGAATGGTGTTGGACTCGTTTTGCTTCCTTTGTTTTTTAGATTACTAAAAATAAATTGGGAATACAGTATATCCTGTTTATTTACATTTTAGGAAAGCAGTTGAGAAAATATCTCATACTATTCTTTTAGAAAACAGAAGGAGGAAGAAAGGGAGTCAGGGAGAGAGACAAATACAGAAATAGAGACAGAGAGGAGATAGGAAGGGAAGGAGGGAGGAGACAGAGAGAGAGATTAAATGATAATACAATTAAATGAAATCAGAGTTCAGGGTTGAACACAAAGAGCAGCCATTACTGGTTCAATGCCACCATTTGAAGGTAGTAGGTCTCATATGGAAAACCTGTGGGATCATTATTTGACCCTGTGCTGTTTAGCATTTTTTTAAAAAATCACAAATGGATTAAAAAAAAACATAAATGATATGCTTAAAAATTTAAGAGTATACTTATTAAATTTGAAGATGACATAAAGTTAAGGAGACAGTTTATACACTAGATGAAAGGTGCAGAGTCAAAATAATCTTTGCAGCCTGGAGTATTAAATGAATCTAAGATGAAAATTCAATGGAGATAAATACAAAGTGTTACACTTGGGCTCAAAATTTTGTTTTCAATATACAATATAGGATGGCAGAAGAAAAGTTAACAGTTTGAAAAAGATTTGAGGGGTCTTAAGGGACAATGTTTCAGCAGTGTCATGTGGCAGCTTTCCCTCCCCACTGTCCCCTCCCCTCCTGCCCCAGCAAAATAAATAATCAAATAATGCCTTCTTGGACTGCCTTAAAAGAGATATTGCTTCTAGGAATAAGGAAGCTACAATCTCTCTCTATTCTCCCCTGGTCAGTTTACATCTGGAATATTGTATTCCATTCTGCCATTATGTCATGGTTTAAGAAGGGCATTGCTCCAGGTATACTTTATATAAGAGTTTTGTTTTCTTTCAATTTGAGGGGGAAACAGTTGAAAGAAAGAAAGAACTGGCAAAAATATCAAAATAAAATAAAAATTAAAAATCCATAGAAGAGAATAAAAGGAAAGTTAGTAAGGAAACACAAACAAGCAAGACAGTTTTGAAAAATAACATGAATTTTTTGTAAATGTGGAGAGAGAAGCAAGTTATACTTGTTGTGCAAATCTTGTCCACACGTACAATTTTTTTTACCATTCTGTTTTGTATATAGCAATATTCTTCTTCTTTAGTATTTGTGAAATTCATAATTTTAAAAATGGCAATTTTTTAAAAGGTGTGTTGATTAGCTGGAGAGTGTGGAAAGAAGGACAAACCAAGATGGCAAAGTCTTGAATATATGTTATACGAGGGAAAATTGGAGGAAGTGATGATGCTTTGCTTGAAAAAGCAAAGACTTGAGGAGGTCAGAATACGTATTCAAGTATTTTAAGATCTGTCATGTGGAAAAAGGCTTGGACTTGTCCTATTTGTCTGTAGGAAGCAAAACTAGGAAGATGGAATGGGTGTAGCCAACAGGCAAACTCAGTTAGGTAAAGAGAACTTCCTTAACATTTAAAGCTGTTCCAAAATAGAATGGGTTATTCAGTCAAAGAGTCAATCATTAAACATATAGGAAGCACCTTTTGTGTGCCAGGCACTGAGCTGTCTTGGGAAGTAGAGGGTAACCTATCTTTAAAGGCCTTCAAACAGAGCATATGTGGCCACTTCTCAGGAATGATAAAACAAGGCATTCTTTTAGGGTGTGGCATGGACTAGATAGATGACCAATGAAGTTACTTCCAAACCTGAAAATCTATGATTCTGACTTGGGAATTTATCCTATGTGGCCTCATAAAATAAAACTAGTAGCAAAGGTTGAAAGTTCTACAGAGGAAGATGTCAGCTTCATAAAAGGAAGAACTTCTTAATCATTGGTTGTTTGTTAGGATTCTTGGCTGTTGTCCTTCATTCTCCAAGAGGACTTAAAATGACATCACTACATTGGAGGCAAAATACAGTGTGTCTGATGTGGCTGATCAGACCAACACAAGCTTGGAAGGCTCTATGTAAAAATTCATTGGATTACCTTGGGAAGAAATGAGTTCTCTGTCACAGTTGGTTTTCAAGCAGAGACTTCAAATGGATGAATTAAACATGTTATAGTTGGGAAAAGAGATTTCTATTCAGGTACTAGATTGACTTCTGAGGTCTCTTCTGACTATATCTGGGCATGTGATATATTGAAAGCAAAAATCTTTAATAATTTTATTATCTAAGTGAAATAATCTCTGGGAAACCTATCTACATGAAAACTGACTAAATTAGATTTACCTAAATTAAGGAGAATACCCATAATTTGAAATAAAATCCTTTAAATTAAAATGATTTAAAAATGCTTCTCATATTCTATGGCACTTTGAGAATTTAGACATGGAATCTCAAAGACTATGCATAATGTTCTTCCTAAAATGTGGCACCCCAAAACCAAATGCAATGTTCCCAATATAATATGAATAGGGCAGAGTATATTGTCCCATGATAATTTGTTCAGATATATTTGGATTATTGTATTCCTCTCTGGGTCCCTGGTTTTAGTAAGAGTAATGATAAGCTAGAGATTTTCCAGAGAGAGGCAGTCAGGGTGGACAAAGTCCTCAAGATTTTGCCAAATGAGAATACTTTGAAGGAACCAGGAAGGCTCAGCCTGGCGAAGTCTCAGGGAGCCTATTCTTTTTGATCCCAAAAGGCAGAACTAGGAATAGTGGCTGAAAACTGAAAAGAAACTCATTTAGGCTCCCTAGCATTTAGATCTATTTAAAAGTAACAGGATGCCTCGGGAGGTAGTGACTTCTCCCTCACTGAAGGTCTTCAAGATAACCACTTGCCAGGTACGATACAGAGCGCATCTTTTTTGAGACTCAGATGCCTTCTCATGTTGTGATTACTGTGACGGTGGGTTTTAACAAGGATATTATCCACAGGTGCAGTGAGGCTTAAAAGAACAAATGGATAGTAAAGCACTTTGCAAACCTTAAATTCCTATGTAAATACTGGTTATTTACCCACAGTCACCTCCAATCTGGTGATGACATCCTCCTATGAGACTTCTACTGCACTCCGGCAGAGTTCACAAAATATAGAGTAATATAGAGATGTGCTAGTCAGTATAACAATCGGGGGGAGGGGGTAGATGGGAATATATGTTTCATATGCGTTAACCCTTTATACAGTCTAGAAAGTAAACAAAATGATAAATAAGCCTAGATGACTACTGATTTCTGAGGTGCAAATGCTCACAGTGAAAATTTAACAAATGGCTTTTGCAAGTTTGTTAGAATTGGCTCCAGCACACCCCTAATATTATTTCAATCAAAAATGAAATTACATTTGGACCTTGTGAGATGCTTTCATTCTCTTAGGAGTCAGAAGTTAAGTGGTTACTATCTTTCATAACCTATTGAAATGTTTGCTTGCTTTCCCTTTTTTGTTCTTAAGCTTCCGTTGCCCCTGAAAATTGACAAGTCAATGACTGGGTGGATCTTGACAGATAGGCTCTAATAACCACCATAAATATGTTTTTGAAAAATAGAATCTTCATTTCCAAGAGGGAAACCCTATTCACCATTAAAAGTTTCTAGTACTTTCATAATTCTAGCAAACATGTGTCTATGTGCCCACGTAAAGCACAAGATGTTCAATACTTCATTAGCTGAGAGTAGCAGAAAACACACGCTGGAGACCAAGCAGATCCTGAATGAATCAAATTGTGGAATACAGATCAAAGTCATCAACTGAGAGGGAAGAATTAGAGGACATTACCTTTTGAATTTCTTGAGCTTCCTCAATACTTTTGCTTTTCTGTTGCAACATCTTTTCGATATTCTGAAGCCCCTGATTAATCTCTTCTATTTTTTTACTCATCACATAAAAAGGTGAACTCTTCAAGACTTCATTTCTAATCTGTTATAAAAAGAGAAAGTCTTATTCAACATCTGGAGACGATTCAGTATCCTATCCATTTATTCCCTGATAAAGGCTAGTCTGGAAGTACAAAGCTGGTAGTCACTCTGTCATGCAAATTTACTCAGAACAATCCCTAAAGAACTGGGGAATTTTTTTTCTAGGCGGGACATTTATACTGATGCAGCTTATTTGGTGCTGAATAGCAATTTTTCTTCACTAAATTCACATGCATGCCAAATGCTACAGAAATATGTACTATTTAGAATGTCAGAAACATTACCCATAATAGTTGGAGAATACAGTTTGCTTCACAATGCAAACTTCAGAAATAAATTATTTATAACTTGTTATCTCAGCTTCTTCTGACAACTAAGCACACGAGTTCAGCATTTCTAATAAAACTAAACTTATTTCAAAGCAAGCCAAAGAAAATAATTTCTATCCTAATATTCATTTTGGCTGAAACAATATAGTCTTGAACTAGCTGACACTTGAAAATATAAACTGCTTAATATTTTTGAGTATTTTTCTTTATAGCAATCAAAGCCTACTCATTGAGCAGCATTATTTTCTACCTGAATTGCTCCTTAAAAAAATAACATCTCTAAGACATTAATGACAATGTGTTGCTTTAAAAACTCCTTGAAGAGTCATTCCTTCTGAGAATTATATTGTTTAGAGCTTTGATGTAGCCACTAAAATAATGAGGAAAATGATGATGACAACGATATCTTACTGTTGCTTAGTACTTTTTAACTTTGCAAATTACTTTTTCAGTTTTTCATCTGAGCCTCACAACAACCTTTTACGGGCTTTTTACAAAAGAAGAAACTGAGGAACAGAGAGGATTGATGATTTGCCTAAGATCATAGATAAGATCACTAGCAGAACCAGGAACTAGAATACTCTGGTTTAATCTCAGATCTTTTCCACTAGGCCACACTATTAATATCATCTGCCAGTTTTATTAGAAAAAATTTTTACTTGAAAAAGAAGAGAATTTTGCTGTTTGGTGGTAGGGATACTTCTCATGGTTAATCCACCTACATTAAATACACACCACTTAGATGAACTGCAAATTAAAAAAAATTATGTTTTAAGAAACATAGACAGCAATTTGAATTATATGGAAGGTTACAGTTTCTACTGTCAGGTGATAACTGTTGGCTGTTATCCTTTGCAATGGCCCAGCCATTAAAGACCCTAGAAGCCTTAAGTGACTTTTCTAAGGGATTCCACATGCTGTTTATGATAGAATAACATTTAGTTTGGCCCATAATAAAAGATGTGCTATTCTAATTAAAGCAGTAGTCCCTGATGCTTTAGGAGCTACCCAAAAATCCTATGATAAGGTTTGCTGCTAAATGCATACAAGTAGAGAAGGGAATTCTAATTAATATAATTAATATCTGAGAATGTTAGTATATAAATTCTTGGTGTTGTGGATGTAACACTCATATCTGTAATATTTATTATACATTCATCCTTCCTTAGTATAAATACACTAAGAAATATGATATAGAGTGCAGTTATATCAAAATATAGCTGATTAATTCCATCAATTAAACTGAATTTTTGGCATTAAGAAACATTTTATCAAGTTACAATTTTAAAGATACCTGAAATTAGTAATAAAATGCCACTGTGAGACCTGGATTAAATTAGGAGAGGGGAAAAGCAGGAAGGATAGGAAGTCACATTTCATCTTTTGCTTTAAGTTGCCTTTTTGAAAAAAATCACAATAAAATGAACTCTGACTTTCTTTGCTCTCCCATCGGTAACTCATCTTCCTGTCATCTCATCTACCTTCAGGTGTAAAATGTGTTCAAACTGACTCTAAAATTCTTTTTTTTTTTTCAGAATTTTAATCACTTTAAAAAGTTAAGAGCAAACATGTTTTAAGACAAAAATCTATGATTCGGGTCTATTGTAAAGGGTAATGAATTTGTACTTCACACTAATCAGGAGCATCCTAAATCAGAAATGAAGCACAAGAAGAAAAACGTAAAGATTATTCAAGTCTCTTATTTCTGTCACTTGAAACTGCTTTACGGTTCAGTTTCCAATCACAAAATTTTCACTTAGGCAAGCCATAAAAAAACATGTATTCATAAGTGAAAAGGCAACTAAAATGAAAATGTGAACCCAATTATATTTTTATTGAAAGGCACATTGCTTCCTCTATCACATAAATGAGAGATAAACCACAGGAATGAACAATGCTTCCACAAACATCATTACCTTCTCATCTATGTCTTCTAAAGTTTTTTTGCATTCTTCCATGTGGCACTCAATCTCTGCAGGAACTATGGTATACATCTCAGAATACTTGATTCGGAGTTTTTCCATAATATTCTCAAGTGCTAGCTTCTCTTTGTCAATTATTCTCTGAAGAGCCTTAAAACATTAAAGAGGGTTTTCAGTACTAACAAGACACAGGAAAAGTTTAACTCTAAAACTGAAAGCAGTTTCAGAGCACATCCTTATGATTTAAATGAGCAGCTTTTGCATGACAAAACTCTACTATTCATACAAGCTGATTAAACCTGAGAGATGCTCAGTTTAGTCAGATGATGCCTTTCGATTTGCAAGAATTAAACTTGATATCACTTCATAATGTCAACTCATTGTTGTAGAAAGACATTACAACATCTCTGTGCTTCCAAAGTGCCTCTATGATTTAACTTTATCTCTGTAGCATTCCTGATATAAAAACCTGTTCAGAGCAAAAGTTTTCAGAAGTTTTTATTAACTTGTTGCCATTTATGCTTCTTCCTACATTATCATAACAATGATGCAAGGCCACTAAAAGCTGGAAGCCTGAAGCAGAAGTGTCTGCTTTCATGTAATTATACAGCACAGTGAGCCCAGCTTCTTTCAAAACTGAGGGTTCCAGTTCCACAGGAAGAATGTGGGTTTTAAGAGATAAAAGCGACTTGAACAAACACTCTATTGGTCGTGGCCTAGAAAGAAAATCTAATCTAAGTTCCCCTTGCAGTAATTATAAAAGAGCAACTCATTTGTTTGGGAAACTTTCCCAAAGATCAGGTGGAAAAATACTTTATAATTTTACAGTGGCCTTTTCTGATAGTCACTGTTTGAGGAAGAATTAGTTATTGATCCCGTTAATAAACCAACGTATTACCCTGAAGAATAATTAGGATTTTAAAATATTCTGTATGATGATTTAGCATTGAGTTGCTTTTTTACTTCTGACTACCAAACCCTCATCTTTTATCTTCAGTACCAGCCAGTTCTATACAATCAAAGTTAAGTGGAAAGTTATATAATTATCATAGTAATTCAGACAAATACAGGGCTTGGGGATCTGAATTGCCCACATAACTATGTAATCTTTTATGTTGTTTATATCCAGTCTAAGAGGCCTGACTTTCATTCAGAGCTCTACATTGATGTTTTTTCCAGGATAAACCCCTCAATAAGTGAAATCAAGTTTCCTCTCTCAATATACTGTAACAAAACAGTTCCAGTTATAAGCAGCATACAACTTTTGAATGCATTTGAAAAATTGATTGAAGACTGTTACTAGAAGAAAAGACTCACTTCTCACTCGGAAAGAGGTTATGGTTTTGTCTGTATTTCCAGTGGTTTAAGAAATTAGTGCCTAAGTGAACCTCATTGTGTGGGCAACACCATGTTTAATATAAGACACTATATCCCATAGTTAGCTGGGAAAAAACCTGAGTCTAATCTAATACATACAAGTAATCTCAGTGTCCTATAATGCTATCTGCTAATTATCACAAGATAAAGATATAGGTCTGATTCCTCAATAAAACCTATTTTATCATATTTTGATTTCATTATATGTAATTCCTTATGTTATTTATAATATACATAATGCCTTCCATACTTTCTTCCTTCCTTCTTTTTTTTCCTTCCTTCCTTTTTTCCTTCCCTCCCTTTTCTCCTGTCCACATAGGGACTCCTATCCTTACCAGCAGGTGCTCTGCCCAAAAGAATATAAATTTTGATAGCTGCAATCTAGGAATATATCTTGGGGTTTAGGGGCTAGATTTCTTTTTTAAAGACCATGCCTTAAACTCATATCACTTTGGCTTTCATTGATTGCCCAACAACAGTTCCCAGCTCAAGCTTCACTTGTTTGGATTCTGACAGCTCAGAATAAGTGGAAATAGCAATTGTTTCTGGTCTGGCCAGAAACTCTGAGGGTCTTTCCCTCCCAGATTGATTTTTATTTTTTTGACTAGGTAAAAGAGGCCATTCTTTGCCTCATTTTTACCTAGTCTTTATCACTGAATGGGCATTGCCTCAGAACAAACTGAGACCTAGGAACGTCTTTAACTTAAAAAGGCCAAGGTCTCCCACTGCATCATCCCACTGAAGATGGAGCTATCTCCAGTTGTCCTGATATATATCTTGCCACTGAACCCAGGTGGCTCCTGAGGACAGAGTGGGGTTGATAACTTTGCACAGTCTTCCCTCACTTAAATCCAATTCACTTGGAAGTCATGGCATCTCCTTCCTGATGTCATGATCCTCTTTGAGAACTAAAGGACAAACACCAATGCCTTTAGAAATGGTGTAGTTCAAAGTCATCTTCTCTCTTCCCAAATTCAATCATCAAACATTTATTAAGCCTATAACTTGAAAAGTATCCAGCACGATACAAAGATAAATGACATAGAACATGGTCTCTTCACTGAAGCAGTTTGATATGGAAAGGAAATGGAGATGCAAAGACAAAGGGATTGTTCAGGGAACAAGGAATAATCAATTTCAGCTAATGTGTCATACATACATGAAGGGCAGTAATGAGAAAGAAAGCTGGAAAGTTAAGTCAAAGCTAGGTTATAGTGAACTTTCAATAACAAGCTATAAAACCTAGACTTTATTTGGTTAGCATGGAAGATGTTAACCAAAAGTCACAAATTCACAGGGAGTCACTGAAGTTTTCTAAAGACTAGAGATCTGAAGTAGGTATTAAATAGATTAATTTAATGGCAATATTTAGAAGACTAGAGGAAGGAAGATCAATAAGGAGGCTACCGGGATGCTGCAGACAAGAGGAAAAGAGGGTCTAAATTAGCATGTTAACAGTGGGAACTAAAAGGATAGAATTTGAGTGATTCTGCAAAAGTATACTTGAGAGGGCTGGCTTAGCGGCTTAGATGCATGTGGGAAAGGGAGGGGAGAAAGAAGTCAATAATGATAGTAAGGTTTTGCTCCTGGGTAACTAGGAGAATGGTTTGTAGGATACCCGCTATGGGAAACATTGCCAACTTGTATTTGTACTAGGTTTGTACTCAGGTTTGGACCACCTGAGGGCACCAGGTGGTGGTGCCACAGGTTCTAGGTTACCCACGGATATGGACTCTTTGTGCAATAGACCATATTTTCCATTAATAATAAGCTGGAAGACACAATTAGCTTTTAGGTGTTTACTAAAAAGGCATATTAAAAAACAGCAGCTACAAAATATTTCTTATCCCCCATAACCTAGGATGATGCAGTTTCCCCCAAATACACACAGCATGCTGAGAAGAATGAGCTAAAATTCCGAGTACAATGATAATGAGGCTGGCACACAATGACAATGCGGCCAACTCTGGATGACTCTTGTTATAACTCTGGAACTATCTGAACTCCAAATCCTTTCTTTCCTCATGTAGTCCTCTCCGTATCCAACTCTCAATTGCCAGAACTGGCTTTTTTGAATCCACTGCCAGATCTCCAGGGGTTATGTTTCTTGCAGCTATTTCTGGTCTCAAGTGACTGCCTGACTGTATTTGTGTCTGTCTACAGCAGGAGCTCTTAACATGGGGTCCATTAACTTTGTAAAATATTTTGATAATAGTATTTCAATGTAATTGGTTTCCTTTGTAATCCAACGTATTTCATTTTATGTATTGAAAAAAACATTATTCTGAGAAGTGAGAGATAGAATTCAGAAGACTAGTACTAAAGGGGTCCATGAAACTAAAAAAGGTTAAGAATTCCTGATAAAGATAAATATCTTTTTAGTATCAAAGAGCTGGAAGTAGGTGTGGAATAGAATATGTCTCTATTCCCTCATCTATGTCCTAAACTCTCCTGAAATGACTTGTCAACTGCTGAATGGGGTAAGTAGCTCTGAGGCTGAATGACATGGCCAATGGGAAGGGATAGGAGAGGAAAATCCCCAATCTCTCCCCATCAAAAGCTAAAGAACTAGGTTCTTCCCCAATTGTTGGTTCTCTCTCCAGTGTCCTCAGAAATTACAAAACTATCTCTAGGATTAAACTGTTTAAAGTCCTTCAATAATGTAGCCAGTTTTTTTTCTTGTCTAATGATATTACCCCCCTCTTCCAAATCAGAGAGGTATTCATACTTCTTAAAGGGATAACAGAGTATTAACACTTCATGTTCTGTGATTACTTTCTATCAGTACATCAACTGAGCTGGGAGAGGGAAAAAACCAAACTTACTCCTTTGCAATAGGATAAGGTTAACAGGTATGGCATTAAGAGAAATAAAGAACTTAGAAGAAGGGTTAATTTAGAGCAAAGCATGACAAGTTTGGTTTTTAAAATTTAGTTTTCAAAGTAAGTACCAATTGATTAGGGAGTGGTTGAATAAATTGTGGTACATAATAAGTAATGAAATATTATTGTGTCATAAATTATGATGAATTGTACAGAACATAGAGAAACATGGGAGGACTCATACGAAATGTTACAGAGTGAAAAAATGGAGCCAAGAGAACAACACATTCAATGACTGCCATAGTACAGATGCTACAGCACTCAAAAGCAACTAAATTATGATGAATTTTGATGAAAACTCTTGGTCCTAGAGAAATGATAAGGAAATATATTGTTTTCTTCTTAGTAGAGAGGAAATAATGTGGTAAGATGGCGAATGCATTGTAGACTGTCAGAAGCATTTGCTATGTTGTTTTGTTAGTCTTAAAAGGTTTTGTTTTTGTTTTGTGTGTTTGTCCTTCGTTGCCAAAGAAGACCACACCATCAGAGAAATGATGATGCAACTGGCACTTGACTTTGTTTTGAATGAGAGAGGGCTGTGCAGGTCACCAGCCTCACTTCTCCTCCAGAGCCATCTGAATCCAGTGACCAGATATTCATCAGGATGACTGGAGATGACCCAGGATGAGGCAATTGGGGTTAAGTGACTTGCCCAAGGTCACACAGCTAGTGAGTGTCAAGTGTCTGAGGTGCGATTTGAACTCAGGTCCTCCTGACTCCTGCACTGGTGCTCTATCCACTGCAACACCTAGCTGCCCTTTCATTTGTAAAGAAGGGTTCAATGTTGGGGGTGTGAGAAGAATTAACTGTGCTATAAAAACAAAAGGCAATATTAACAGCATATATGCCAATAGTTTTTTTGGACAAAAAGAAAGAAATACAGATTTTGAGATGCCAAGGTGATATCCAGTTGATTTGACTAGAAGATGTGAGTCTAGAGATAAGGAAAGAAAAAGGCCAGGACTAGAGATAAGGGATCTGAAAGATATCTCATTAAAAAAATCATTGAAATTGGGGGATTGGATGAGATCTCAACAGACAAGAATGGATATTGACATGTGGTCAAGGACTGCACCTTGGTGGACATCTCCACTTAGGGGGCAAGAGCAAAAAAAATCAAGGGAAGGAAGTGTGTCAGAGAGGAGGAAGGACACTGAGAGTTCAAGATCATAGAAGGCAAAGAGAGTATCAAAGAACACAGAAGTTGTCAGTCAGTCCCTTCTTTCAAGGCACAAGGGATGGAGGATAGAAAGGATAATGACAATTCCACTTTTAACATGAAGCCCTCCCTGACTGTATTATTAATGTATTTTTGCTTAATTTGAAGATTTTCCCACCATTAATAGGCCCTTAGGATTTTGGTCTAGGAAACTCCCTTCATGTGGAGTTCAAAATACCCCTTCTGAAAAGCAGTTGTCAGCTGCGTATTGAGCTTTGGTAGAGACTGAACAACTGACTCTGGGTCATGAGGTAATACTAAGGCCTGAAATCCCAATTATGACCTGAGTAATGAATACCCCAGCTTCTCACAGAATTGGACATGCACAAGGCTAGCATAACTAAACAGAAACAGGATATTCAAAATAGATCTAAAACAGGCTAAAGTGGAATTCCTCCTTTACATGAATCTATAGCAAACATAGATACTGAGGGAAATGATACACCCCCTGAGCTGAAGCAACAGTGGGCACAGTCCTTGGTAAAATGGAACGACAGAGATGATGGATTAACTGAAGAACAAAAGAGACATGCATGATTTACTGATGCGGCAGCAAAATATTTGGACCACAAAAGACATTGGAAAGTGGCAGCCTATAACCCATGTACTAGGCAGACTTTGGAAAGTACTGGGATAGGTAGAAATAGTCA
Organism: Bettongia penicillata ogilbyi; assembly: GCA_023548195.1. Taxonomy (NCBI): domain Eukaryota; kingdom Metazoa; phylum Chordata; class Mammalia; order Diprotodontia; family Potoroidae; genus Bettongia; species Bettongia penicillata. The sequence continues at coordinate 502,440 of JAJHZJ010000276.1, forward strand.
ATATGCTGAACTTATGGCAGTACACCAAGCTATCAAAACAGAACAAGGAGGACAGTGTCATATATTCACTGATTCACGGGCAGGGGCTAATGGATTAGTTATATGGATGCCCATGCGGAAAAATCAAATTGCGAAATTCATGGTAAACAAGTCTGGGGCAAAGAATTATGGGAAGATATATGGGACATATCGTTGGTGACTAATTTGTCAGTTTTTCTAATAGATGCTCATGTGGCCCTCACCATTCCAGAACGTGGGTACAATGCACATGCTGATAGACTAGCAAAGATTACCACTCAACATATTGTCTCTACTCTGACACCAACTGAAGATCCAATACTAGCAAAATGGGTCCATCAAATGGCCAGCCATTTAGGGGTCCAGGCTAAAGTATTAGTATCTCTCATTGATTGTTAAAACAAGTAACAGAGGAATGTTATACATGTCAATTGGAAAAGGAACAAACTATTCCTCAGGTAGTAACTGGAAAGATAGAAAGGGGAAAAGTACCAGCCCAAATTCGGCAAACAGATTATATTAGACCCCTACCCCAAGATAAAGGATGCAAATTTATATGTATTTGCATTGATACCTATTCAGGTGTACTAGTGGCTTGTCCCTATAAGAAGGCAACCCAGAAAAATACCAGTAAAACTTTAGATATCATAAGTCTATTATTATGGAACCCCAGTGCAGATTCAAAGAGACAATAGGTCACATTTCCAAGGTAATGAAATGAAGAGATACTGTGTATTAAAAAATATAGAATGAATATATCATATTCCATATTATCCATAAGCATCTGGGTTAATTGAAAAAAATGAATGGATTATTGAAAGAACAGTTAAGGAAGTTAAGTTGTAATCATTCTTATCAACACTGGAAAGATAACTTGTTCACTACTTTACATAATTTGAATAATAGATCATTGGGAGGAAGAAGTACACCTCTAGCCAGAATGATGACCCCAAATCTGCAAATTAGAAAACAACAAACACATAAGATCCCAAATATTGAATATTGGACAGTGAAGTCAGATGTTCCAGCACCGCATCCAGGGAAACCTGGTTCAGCAGGATATGATGTACATTGCTTAGAGGGCTTTTGGTTGGATAGGAAAGAAATAAGAAAAATCTCTACTGGAATATGTATGAGAATCCCTAAAAATCATTTTGGATGAATATAACCAAAATCAGGATTAGCAGATCAAGGAATACATGTATTAGCTGGAATGATAGATTCTGATTATCAAGGAGAAATTATTATGACATTCTCTAAGATGTAGGTGGAGAACCCATACAGTTTTGTAAAAATGATAGAATAGTTCAACTAATTATTATTCCTTGTGAAATAATACCCCTTGTGAAAAGTGACCCTCTTAAAATAACTATCAAAGGAACTGAAGGGTTGAGTTCTACTGATAGAATAAAATTGGGAGCTAAAGTATGGGCAAAACAGAAGCTAGATGATATTCCAAAGGCTGTGGAAATTATAGCATGCGGAAAGATAATACTATAATTACTGTTTATTCAGGAGCAGATGATTACTAAATTGCACCTTTAACTCATATATTCTACCATGAACGAGGCTATGATACTGGGTTCATGGACTCCAGGAGCATGACTGACCTTATATCTACCCTCCTTCTGGTGGTCTCCTTGTTTCTTTTTTGGCTTTTTATCTGTTAAATTTATTTGTTAGATTTGTTTTCTGTAGGCTTAGTACCCTCCACCTGTGGATGCCTGATCACTTAAGCCGGATGTCACCCCCTGTCCATGACTGTGATGTGTCACCCCTGGACCTGGCATCAACCAAGCTCCAAATGCCAGCTAAAGAACTGACCTCTCAAATGGGATTTCTTGGGGCAGTGACAGCTCTACATCCAATTTCAGTAGGAAGTAACGATGGCAGAAAAGATCTTCACTCCTTACCCTGAGATTTGGGGCCCCATGTGTTCAAGTGGCGAATGATGGGGTGCTTGTGCTCAAGCCCCATCCTAAAATATTATTTTATATGCTTATTTTGTGTGATTCCTATTATATTGTTGTAAAGTTCTGTTCACACCAGTTGCCCCATTGATCTATGTAATGGGTAAGAAAGATCTTGGGGTCAAATGTATTGTTATTGTATTTTTACTTAATTTGAAGACCTTTCCCATCCATTAATAGGCCCATGTGACCTGCTTAGATCACATGGAAGCCTAAGTCACATATGATGAGAGGAGCTTGCTGAACGGGTAGAACAGAAAGGGTGGAGCAAAATTGCGAGAAAGTTGGTGAGAGCATTTAGAGCAGAGAGAGAGAGGACACAGGCAGGCAGACAATTCTGGTTGTGAGTGTTTGCTTGTGGGAAGGTTCCAGCCCTGGTGTGCAAGGGAAAGGCTTGGGAATGGTGCTAATATATAGTGACTTCTTGGTTACTCTGCTGGACTTGGCTTTCTGGTATCTGAATAAATGTTTACCCTCTGCCTTCTATAAGAAAAGTCTATTATACTTTACAATTCAAAACTACACCAGCATATTCACAGTCACCTTCTGTGCTATGAATATTGCCTTGGTGATACACTGACCTCCTTCAATCAGTTAACTACTTTGTTCTTCAGGATTCACGTAGTACTTTTTTTATCCAGCTATCTAAAGAAATTATCATGTAATAGTGAGTGTTATAGTTATCCACAAAATTGTGGGTTCCATGAGGGGAGGGACCATGCATTATCTAAACCTTATACTTCTCTCAGTGTCTAGGATAATATTATGCCTAATAGGTGCCTAGTAAATGTTTGCTGAATGAAAACAGAAAAAAAGATTTTAATGTGTACAGGACAGGACAACGGCTGAAGTCTTAGTAAAATAGGAATCAATGTTTTTAACTAAGAAAAGGAAAAAGTGTTCTGCATTTGGGATTTTGAGGGCACTGATAAAGGTTTGGAACAATTACTATATGAAATGGGAGAGGGAATCAAAAAGAGACAAGAAAACAAGGAAGATCCTGACATTCAAATGGCACCATACTGTACAACAGACACAAGCGAATGGTATTAACAACATAATTACAGGATCCCCTTCAGGATCCTATATTCAATTCCATGCAATTTACATCAATTATTAAGTGCCTACTCTATCCAAATCACTGTGCTACATTGAGATTAAAAAGCCAAAAATAAAGCCGTCTCAGCCTTCAAAGATCTCATATGCTATTTTCAGAAAACAACATGTACATAAATAAGCGCACACCATACAAAATGTAAATACAATAAATTACCCTCCTTGGAGAACCAGAGACATTGTGGGACCAGGCCCTTTCTGTCACTGAAATGTAATACACCTGTTTTGATAAGGTTTTCTGTTACAGTTATCTGTCTGGGATCCCTGTCTACCCTCTATATGGGAGTGGAAATAGTATCACTTAAAGTGGGTAAGACTTGGTAAAGAAACAGCTAAAAGAAAAATCCAAAGGTTATGTGATCCACAGAATAGACAATGAGGCCCTTAATAAACCCTTCATATCAAATGTATGAAGGGAATGTATTTTTCCCCACTTGGTAGATCACTCTGGTCTACAAACACAAATCACTTATCATGATTTCCTTCTCTCATATCTATGCTAATCATTCTCTTAAGCCTGATCTAATCTTCTCCATCATCTCAACCTATAGAAATCCCAACCACTCTTCCAGGTCTGTTGAAATGCCACCACCTCCAGGATGCTTTCCCAGATGATTTCCCCCTCCTCTGAACTTCTACAGCAATTTACTTGTGTCATTCATATGAGACCAATTATCTGTGGTTTGTTATAGTTATTTGTATGTCTTACTTTTCCTGCCATAAGTGTAAATATTGAGTTCTTTTTCAAAGATCACAAGGTAAAAGAAGGTGCGTATAAAGATGGAAATGTGTTGAGAAAATGAGGAGCATAAAGGCAGGCAATCAAAAAATCTCCTTAGTTCCTTTTCAATTTTTTCATTCCTAATCAAGGTGGTAGTCATATATTTCTAGTAATTACTGACCCTCCAGTCTCCCATTTTTTAAAATAAATTCTATTACACCTCATTTACCACAGTACATAAGTTGTATAGATAGATACTATTGACCACATGGATTAATCATATATGCAGGGCCATACTTGAACCAAACTGAACTGGGCAGATGGTTGAGTATTCAGTGTAAGCACTTACAACTTGGAAACTGGCATATTCTACAAACCAGGGCTTGACTTACTGTTTTCTTGATTGTTTAGATTTAAGAAAGTGATGGAGAAAATGTTAATAGTGCAGATTAAATTTAAAAGCATATCATGCATACATTCTTTTTCTGTCTGTTGTTCAACATTTACCAACACACCTCTTCATACACCACAACAGTGACAGATTGCTTCATCAGAAAGTAGCTTTTGCTTCTTACAACTGAAATCACATTACATTACTCCTTTTGGCCAATGACCTGTCACTAACCTCCAAATGATCTTCCCTTTCTGGGTCTTCTTCCAATGCCATGTCATGGAAAGAGGCTGTTATTTTTTCAAATGAATACTGCAAAGCAATTATTTCTTTACTAATATTATTTCTCTGTTCAATTTCAAACTGTACCAATTTTTTATTTGCTTGAGCTTTCTGAGAGAGCCTGAAACAAAAAGCAATATCAAAGGTAGCTTAAACAACTTTCTTTAGCCTTTATTTTGAAAACAGTTGTTTTATTTTAAAAATTAAAAAATACCAATATCTCACCTAGAATAACACTTTTTCTGAATAAAGAGGTATCATCTGTAATGATTTTTTCAATCACTTATGTGAGATATATGAAATAGTTAAGTTTCCCCACAGTTAAAGTCATAAGAGTCACAACCTTAACCACAAACTCAGGGCGCTAGGTAAACCGGCTCGAGCTGGCCAGGGTTAATCCCAGGTGAGCGATTTCTTGTTACTGCACATGCTCAATAAACCTCACACATATTACCTTACATGCCCTGCATAAAATTATGACCTCATTAAGTGAACGTGCATTGCATGACCAGTGAGGGAGAACGTATCAAGGAAGTGTGCCTGCTTCTTGCAAGAATCGAAGGAAAAAGTCCTTCAGCCTCTCAGATAAAAAGTCTGAGATGCCAACTTTGGAATTGAGTCTGGGGTCTTCCTTATAACACTTACAGACATACATATAAATGAGTGTGTCATCATTACGGATAGTAATCCAAACAAAATCTTTTTCAGACCTATCTTTTTTTCCAATTTCTATATTCTATCTAATTTCACTTTCATTTTTTCCACCAAAGGTTACATTAGGATTTCTAGCAAGTCTAGAATCTGCTACAAAAGATAACTTGAGGATGTATACTTAGTCAAATTATGCAAACCAACTTAAAAAAATCCTACTGTCTTTCATTCCCATTTCCTCTTAAATAAGATGTGCCTAGCAGATAAAAATTTGCAGATCCTGCACCCAGAGCAATACCAGGATAGAGTATTTTCTCATCAGCTGTGGTAATAGACTCTCTGATCTCTTTTGTCACCCACTTACTGATGATTATGTTTTATAGACATTATTTAGGGTTGGTTCTAATCTATCATTACATCTTTAGAAAGTCTAAATTTCTACCTGTATTCATATGAAAAAATGTTATAAATCACCATTGATTGGAGAGATGCAAATCAAAACAACTCTGAGGTAACACATCATACCTATCAGACTGACTAACATGATAAAACAGGAAAATGATAAATGCTGGAGAAGATGTGGGAAAGTTAGAACATTAATTCATTATTGGTGGAGCTGTGATCTGATGCCACCATTCTGGAGAGTAATTTGGAACTATGCCCAAAGGGCTACAAAAATGTATATACCCTTTGACCCAGCAATATGGCTTCCAGGGCTATATCCCAAAGAGATCATAAAAATGGGAAAAGGATCCACATGTACAAAAATATTTATAGCAACTCTTTTTGTGGTGGCCAAGAACTGGAAATTGAGGGGATGACTATCAATGGCTGAACAAGTTCTGTAATGTGAATGTAATGGACTAATACTGAGCTGTAAGAAATGATGAACAGGCAGACTTCAGAAAATCCTGGAAAGACTTATATGAACTGATGATGAGTGAAGTAAGCAGAACTAGGAGAACATTGTTCATAGAAAAAGCCACAGTATGCGATGACTGACTTTGATAGACTTCTCAGCAATGCAAGGACCTAAAACAATTCCAAAGGACTCAAAATGCAATCCACATCTGGAGAAAGACCTATGGAGTTGGAATGCAGAGCAAAGCAGAATATTATTTTTTATTTTATTTTTTTCTTTCTCATGGTTTCTCCCATTTGTTATGTCTTCTATGCAATATGCTAATGTGAAAATGTGCTTAATAGAAATGTATGTGTAGAGCCCATATAAGATTACATGTCATCTTGGGAAGAGAGTGGTGAGGGAGGTGGAGAAAATTTAAAACTTATGGAAGTGAATGTTGAAAACTAAAGAGAGATAAATTGAAAACTGTAAAAAAAAAGTTTAAATTTAAGTCAATACTAAAATATACAACTAACTTCTCAACTATTGCTAACTTCATTTCCTCTCATATAACTAGATCTTACTTGGAACATCGATCTTGCATGGACAAAATCTCTTGGAATACTGGAACAGATTCAGTTGTCTCTATACTTTCAGGAACACTCATAATGCTTTTTATCCGGTGAAGAAGTAAAGTAAATAGCAGCTGCTCCCTCTCCAGGTTCTCCTCATATTGGCAGAAACATTCTAGGGCTTCAGATAGTTCCTCACTGGTGGCTGCTTCTTTTGGTTTGGCACTCTCAGGGAATTCTTCTTGGAGATTATCTAAAATAATTGCTTCCCGTTCAATCTAGGTCAACAAAGGGAATAAACATTAAGATGTGGTTTTTTGGGTTTTTTTGTCAATCTAAGAAATCTCTTTGATGGTCATAACAACACAGGCAGTTACTAAGCATTCCTGATTTTGGAAAAGTCGTGTCAGACATCAAGAATATATGGAATTCTCTGCTGACAGTAATTCTGTTTTTCTGAATAAATAAAAGTAATTTTGATTTAGCTATTTGTCCATATGAATTTTCAAAGGCCTCAGAAAGTCTTTTAAAGAAATTCATCCATCATATGTGAAATAAATACAGGTCTATCCTAGAAGTCTTACTTCAGACTTAAGCTTTAATAGCTTAAAAATAGCTATTTAAATGACTACTTTTTTAAAGTTTAAGACTGCACTAAGACTTTTAGGACACAGTAACACTATTGGACAAAAAAGTAAACTACTGAAATGAATGTTAATAAAATGAAAGTACAAATGTAATTTTCCCCTTTGTATGCTACCTAAGAGAGTATATACATATATACATACATACATATTTTAAATAACTTTCTGATATGATACAATAATGTTGTGTTAGAATCATATAGTAAATGTGATCATACTTCCAGTTGATGACATTTGCTTTTTTCCCATTTTTTCCTACTATGAAGAGTAGTGCTATGAATATTTTTATATATATATATGACCTACTTGAGGCACACTCCTAATAACTATGAAGAACTTAGTGAATTTTCCCACAGAACTCCAAATGACTTATATAAACCAAAATGCCAATTATTAATTTGCAAGATATTGACCAACCACACTGAGTTTTAATATAGTGCAGGGATAAATAGTATACTTGCCTTCCTACAGTATCTCCTACATTGACCATTTCTATCTTTTGTAATTGGCAATTTGATGAATGTAAGGTAAATTCTCAGAACCCTTTTAATTTACAGGTTTATTATTATTAGTGATTTGTATTATTTTTTCATATAGTTGCTGACAGTTCAAAATTCTTCTTTTGAAAACTATATTCCTATTCTAATTACTTATCTATTGGAGAACAGTTCTTTATTTTATATACTTGCCTCTGTTTCAATGTAGCTTGGATACCATACTTTTATCTAAGATACACGATACAAAGTTTTTTCTTCCCATTTGACAGTTTCTCTTTTTATCTTCATGATAACTTCTATCCCTTATTTGGTTTAGAACTCCCCTACCATCCCTATTCCCACATAGTTATAGAGGAAATTTTCTTCTCTTCTCTAATTTTTATGACATAATTAAAATATTTAGATCTGTTATCCATTTGGACTTTACTGCTGTATAAGGCATAAGATGGTTTTACCAACCCATTTTTAGTACACAAGTCTAAGAACTCTAACCAGATGGGTTATCTGGATCCTCAGCTAATTAGAAATGAAGGGGGAGAGGAAAGAAAGGGATAAGACAGCTTAACTACTAAAGGAAATAAGTACACTGACTTCAGTGAAAAAAAAAATGGTAACCAATGACTACAAAGGAAGTAAGAAACTATAAAAAGGAAAACCCAAGAGTCTAGAGACAAGTAGTCATTGTCCCAGAAGGTAACACTGTATTAAAACTCAGTAGTCTAATCAAGCAATTTAGTCAGTAGATATTTGCAAATGAATGAATAATTGTCATTATGTAAGCCATTTGCGAGCTTGGTATGTGCGAATCAGTCTGTCAGACTCTGGTCACCTCTGGGTGAGATAATGAAATCAACTTCTACCTGCAAAGACAAAGGAAAAGACTTCTGTCCTAAGGTGATCATATCAAGATACTCTTTACCATCACCTCTTACCTGGAACGTTGGGGATTCTTACTTAGGATTAACAAGTATACAATTAAATAGTGTATATGGGGAACAAAGTTATTCTACCCCTCCTTGGAATCTCTCATTCCTTTATTTATATGAGGGCGGTCCCTCCTAGTCCAGACCCAAATCACTTCTTACACCTTGATCACTGCAAGAGACTCCTAAGCAATCAATCCCCTTCCTCCAGCTGTTCCCCTTCTAAACATCCTGGCCAAAAGTACAGCCCTAATTAAATCAGCGAATTGATAAAAATCTGGATTTTTCTGCTACATATCTGATAAAAGTCCAGATTTCTCGATTTAAGAACCTGAACGTTACTTTACTAGTTTTATCTCATATTATTCTACTTTGTATATTCCTCTGTACTCCATGCAAGTCGGACTACTCTCCAATCTAGCAACATTCCAAATTTTTCTACCTCTATCATTTGGTTTATTTTATTCCTTAGAATGGTCTCTGTAATTAAACTCCTATTCCTGCTTGGGAAAAGATTTTGCATAATAGTTTATATTACATAATGAAAAGTACAGACTTGATTATTTTAAAAACTCTGGAATTAAAAGAAAATTGACCAGAAATGAGATGAAGGAATATATTTTGCAAAACCATATTAGCTTTTTTTCAAACACATACAAAAACTGACCCCTTGAATACCAATGAAATATCAAGATTAAAAATAAATAAAAATTCATTTTATATGAAGGATATCTGTTTATAAAGGTCATCAAGTCCAATGTGATAGAGGAATAATCATCTAGAAATTAATAACTGTCTAAAGAAAGGAGAAATGCTTGTAGTACTTTGCATCTAGAGTTTAAAAAACATTTTGTCATTTACTATCTACAATACAAAATTTTCATTCCTTGTTTTTCTCATTATGCATCATCATGGTATAGAAGTGATTGTGGATTATGGATGGCTTTTGTACATCTTGGTAATTAAAAAGGCTTGGAATACAGGTCTGACAAACTGTGAATCTGGTTTTTGAGGACTACTCTAGCTAAATTTGGAGAAGTTCATTACCAAAAGGTTGGCCAGCTGTTAGTAAATTTATTTAGCTACAGTAACATATGAAGACCATCTCTTACAATATACAGGGGGATGTAATCTGTGTTGGCAAAGAGATTATTCAAAGTGAAGGCAATCACAGACTTTTCTGGTGCACCAAAGAAAAGTTCTCATGGTTACTTGATATGTAGGGATAATAATGATAAGGATTGGACCTCATTTAATTGGTAGGGAAGCCCTGGGTGGGGATACCTTCCCTATTATTTATAGTTGCTGAGAGCACCAAGAGATTAGGTGACTTTTACAGGGTCATCAAGTCGGTGTATGTGAGAGGACAGTCTTGAACCCCTGTTTTTTCTGGTTTGGAGATCAGCTCTCTATCCAGTACGACAAACTGAGATGCAAAACCCTTCATTTAAATAGATCACCTTCTACTTTTTCAGGATTTGAGAGCAGAATGGTCTGTGACAATGTAGTCAGTGACACTGATTCATATAGTTACAGCAAACTTTTAATGTTTATGAAATAGCCTCAATATTATTTATGTGATTACTTTCATATTATGGGAATAATATATTGAAAGGGTTGCCTTTCCTTAGAATAGCTCTCAAAATGTACTTTTAACTCCACTTTAAACTTTATAATTGCACCTTATTGTTTCTCTTCTGATGTTTCATACAATACTAAATAGTTAAAGAGTTTTGAAAGTCTATTAAAATTTTTTGTAAGAGTACTTGAGCTGTGTATATGGTGCATCTATAAGTATGATACACTCATATGTATAGATACATATTATGTGGTGGAGTAGACAGAGCGCTAGACCTGGAGTCAGGAAAATTCAAATCCAGCCTCAGATACTTACTAGCTGTGTGACACTGGGCAAGTCACTTAATCACTCTGTGCCTTAGTTTCCCCATCTGCAAAATGGGGCTAATAATTGCACCTACCTCTCCAAGATTGTAAGTGAGGATCGATCACAAGAAAATACTTGTAAAACTCTTTGCTAACTTTAAAGCCCAATATAAATGCTAGCTATTAAGTAAATAAATATGTTGATGTGATATAAACAAGTGGACACGGGGAAGATCAGCTTGAGGATGCGCTACACGAAATCAAAATTCAAATAAAGAAACATTTTCAATATATACTTTTAATACCTATATAATTTATAGAAACACTCACTTCTTCACTGATAAATTTCCACCCTTGTTTCAGCTCTTCACAGTACAGTTCCCATTCTTTAGCATTCTCAAGCAAATTCAGCCATCTCTCCCACAGGGCTGACACAATTTTGAGCAGACATACACTGTCATTTTCTGTACACACAAGTCTCAAACATCTGAAGTCTTGTCGTAGCTTCATTAGTTCTTCCTGAGTTGAAACAAGATCTGCCACAAAATTCTTTAAAAAAAAAAAAAAAAAAGCAATATTGGTGATATTTCCCCTATTAAATTTATAAAGCCAACATTGAAAGCAAATTGGAATACAATAAAAAACTTAATTTTAAACATTTCCTGCATATTATAGGATTAGTTTTAAAGTTCCATCTTTCAATAAAGTTAAAGAATAATGTTTGAGATAAAGGAAAAGGACTTAGCCCTCAAATTCAATTTTTGTAATTCAGGAGTTATCTATCCCATGTCTATTCATGGTTAAATAGGGCAAGGCATTGGGCTTGGGAATGGCAAGGGATCAAATGGAAATAAGGTTGTAATAGAGGCTTCTTCTGAGCACTGAAGAAATCCCAGGGATTGAGACAGATATAGGCAGCCAGTTGTAGGAATGAAGAGTTAAGTCAGGAACTCAAGTCCAGATCAGGTGGCAAGAGATAGAAAGTGTTGACAGACTATCTAACTCAACCTCTCCCCAAATCTTCAGCTTTTTACTAAGCCTGTACATATTCCTTTCTGCCTCCCTCTCCCCCAGCTAATACGTCAGTCTCATGACTCCTTGAAACTCCTGTGACCTGTTCCTAATATAGCTATACCATTAAGGCTATGGACATGTGCATCTGAAAATATTTAAGATGCTATCATTTCACATAGTATTTATTATGGTATTTGGGGCAAAAGGAGAGAATGAATAATATATGATAGTCTGTATTAATGATAACTAATTTTCCAAGGAGAAGCTAATCACGTGAGTATATTTTAACACACTGGTTTGTTTTACATTTTATTGGGTGGCTAATCTCCATACTATATGCTGCACTGGTCACTAAAGCTGCATGTGCATTTTTTATACCTCTACAGAAGAAAAGATTAGGTGTCCTTTCATTCACATTCTAATGTCACCTACATTACCATATTAGGTCTAACTTAAGAAAAATTCTCAAGTGTTTAGAAAACTAACCAACATTTTAAATAAAATCTTGAAGGGGATGACACACACATGAATCTATGCTATATGTTTACTATATGTATGAATACATTATATATACAGAAAATAATTCAACATGCCTAAGAAAAGGATACAAGGATAGTTTATAGGAAAATAATTGACCCATATTAAAAAAAAACCTACATAATTATTTCAATAGATGAAGGAAAAATCTTGAACAAAATAAAATATTAATGTGTGTTAAAAACTACAAAAAGAATAGACACAGGAGAGCCTGTCTTCAACATTATCAAAAGCATATATTTAAAAGTAAGTTAGCATTGTTTACAGAGGAAAATTTTCTAATACAAACAGAAGTAAAACATGAATGCTCCTCCTGCTACAATCTGTCACCGTTCCAGAAATGCTATAATGACACTGAGAAAACTGGGACAATAATTTCAGCAAAAAAGCACAATACAAAATAAATACGCAAAAATAATCAACAATTCCATACAGTATTGCCAAAACTTAGGAAAAATGATAATAGGAGAAATTACATTCAAAATGATAAAAAAATGCATAAAGTACCAACAAAAGCACTGGCAAGGTTTCTATAAATACCGCTGTAAAATACTCCTTACAGAACCAAAGGGAGATAAAGAATTGGAGAGTTTATGACAGGTCATGGTCAGGGCATTCCAATATAATTTTTAAAAAATGATACTACTTAAATGAAGTTATAGATTTAGTACTATGCCAATTAAATTACCTAGGGGACATCATGGAAAACAAAACAAAACAATAGCGAACTGATTTGGAAGAACGTAAGGTCTAGAGAAATCACAAGAAATTTTAGTGTACAAGTAAAGAAGGGAGAACCCTGCTAATTCAACAAAGGTTGCTAAGGCTGGTTTTTAAAAGACAAAATGAAACAGTCCTTACCGTCAAGGAACTTATTATTTGGAAGAAATAACTTAGGTATGAATAAGTAAATAATTTCATAAGTTACTTCTAAGGGACCAATATGAAGGGCATTTTGTTAACAATAGACCAAGTGTTTTAAAAAGTATAATGTAAAGAAAAGTAGGATAGAGATAGTGGAGGGACATGGCTAATCTACTTGAAGATACATTACAGAGCGGTAATGACAAAAACTATTTGATACTGCTTAAAATACAGAAAAGTAGATAAATAAATATAATAGATAAATAGCATCTAGTATATAATAGTATAATATAGTAGATAAAGTAGATAAGTAAGATACGGGAAAGTAGATCAGGTAAGCAAGAAATAGAACAGATATAAAACAATAGTCTAGTATTTTATAACACCCCCCCTCCCTCAATCATTAATTAGTAGGGGAAGAACTCCCTATTTACAAGAACTGGTAGAAAAACTGGAAACCAGTTTGAAAAAATTAGGATTAGACTAACATATCATATACTACAAACTCAAAATAGGTATGCAATGTGAGTATAAAAAGTTTTGCTATTTAAAAAATGAAGTTAAGGAGCCTTTCACAACTATGGATTTGAGTAAATAAGTGTTAGATGAAGAAATATATAAATTTGATTATATAAAATGAAAGTTTTTGCATTAACAAAATCACTGTAGAAAATAAGAAGAGAAGCTATCTAATGAAGATCTGATATCCAATACATGCAAAAATTGATACAAAGACATTCACCTAGCCTCGACTTTGGCATACATGCACACTAGATACTTCAGAATCCAACTTACCTTGCTCTGTTCCAAGCGTTCCAAGGCTTCTCTGTAAGACACCGGCTCTTGAGAAACAGATAGCTGAAGTCCCTTTTCCACTTTGTTCAAGTTGGCACAAATTTTTTGTTTGATTTTATTGTAGCTTTCATAGTTCTTTAGGCACCTAAACATATATAGTTGATAAAGAAAATGAGTTCCACTTACAGAAAATAAAGAATTTGAGATGTTTAGTCATCAAAAACAAATTTCATAACTCTTAGAGAAGAATTAAATTGTCAATTGTGACGACTAAACATCTCGCTGCGCTCAGAGTTGAAGGAGGAGGGAACCATATGTATATGGATAAGCGTATTTTTTAAATATATAAAAAATGCAGAGTCATTTCTGGGGGAGAAGGCAATAGTAAGTGGGGAGAATTGAGACAGGCCTTTATAGTAAATGATACATTAAGCAGAACTTTGGATGAATTAAGGATTTAAGGAGGGAGGAGCGTTCCAGGCATGGCGGGAAGCTTGTTCAAAGGAACAGAGACAAGAGAAGGGCTGTAATGTAGAGCAAGAAGTCAGCCCTTCTGGCTGGAACATAGAACATGTGAAGGGCAGAAATGTGCCACAGAGGCAGCTAGGTGGCTCAGAGGTTAGAACACTAGGCTTGGAATAAGGAAGATTCATCTTCCTAAATTCAAATCCACTTAGTAGCTGCGTGACCCTGGACAAGTCACTTAACCCCATTTGCCTCAGTTTCCTCATTTATAAAATGAGCTGGAGAAAGAAATGGCAAAATATTCCAGTATCTTTGCCAAGAAATCGCCCAAATGAGATCACAAAGAGTCAGACATGACTGAAATGATGAATTACAACAATGTGCCATAAACGCGGTTAGGTAGTTTGGAGCTGAACTGGGAAGAAATTTATGTGTCAAAGAGAAAAGTTGCGAAGCCCCAATCTCAAAGTTTTTGTATTGGGAAGGATCACATTATCTGAAGCGTACTGTTGTATAAATGAGGTGAAAATAAAAGAAATGAAGCACTTTGACAGAGTAAAGTGATATAGCGTTCATAAAAGGTCAGTGTGTTTACATAGGGCTTTCCATATAGATTTTGTTAACAATGGACCATGTGTTTTAAAAGGCACGATGCAAAGACAGGTAGGGTAGAGACACTGGAGGGATATGGCTAATCTACTTGAAGCTATGTTTTGGAGCAGTAATGACCACAGCTATCTGATACTGGTTAAAATACAGGAAAGTAGATAAATAAATATCATAGATAAATAGTATCTAGTATATAATAGTATAATATAATAGATAAAGGAGATAAATAGATATGGGAAAGTAGACCAGGTAAGCAAGAAATAGAAGAGACTTTAAGAGATCATACAGTTCAAGGCAGAGAGGTGAAACACATGGCTCATGGCCCATAACACTCCTGAGTACAACCTAAGCGAGATTAAAATAGACTAGGGAAGCATTTGTCAAAATAAACATAGATAATGTTAATATATAGTTTTCTTAAGTCAATATGTGGCCCACAAGCATCCTTATGTTTGGTTTTTGTGGTCCCCATTTTTATTTGAGTTTAATATCAGTAGTCTAAGGATTTTTAATCTTTTCATTGTCATAACACCCTCTGGTAAAATCTATGGCCCCCTTCTCAGAATAATATGATTAAATTCATAAAATAAAATACACAGGATTTACAAATTTACAATTATTTAAATAATCATTGAAAGGTTGAGTTTAAAAAAAGTTTTAAAAATATCTTTTAAGTTTACAGATGCCAAGTTAAGAACCTCTGATGTAGCTAAATTCCTTTATTTTGCAAATGCAGAACCTAGGATATATAAAAGGAAATTTATTTAACAAAGGTTATACAGGCAGCAAGTAGCAGAACCAAGACTGGATCACAGGTCTGCTGACTCCAAATCAATAAATATTTTTGAATGTTTGAATTAATAAATTTGTTGCAACAGAAAATTTTAATTTTCTTTATTGCACTGAATCCCAAAATTTCTTCCCAACATGATCTCATGAGTTTTTTAGCATTAATATTAAGTTTGATCAGTTTCAAGTTATAACAGCTCCCATTTTTACAGTATTTTACAGTTCTAAAGCACTTTACATACATTGTCTCATTTAAACTTCACAAAAACCCTTTGAGATAGTACAAGAGGAAGCTAGAACTCAGGGAACTCAGGTGATTTGCTCAAAGTTACAGAATTAGAGGGAGGCACAGCCGAGACACGAATCCAGTGAGCTTTCTACTAGATCATGCTGAATTGCCAAAAAAGAATGAAAGACACATAAAAGGTTTGCCAAATGTTATACAGGAATGTGCATACCATTATATTAAGATGGCAAAGTTCAGGATATACAAATATTAACAGTAGACACGATTAACATCTTAACTTGTAAAGGCATGGAAAGAAGAGATCAAGGACAGCGTAATATAGTGGAAAAAGAAAGGGACTCAGAGTCACAAGACCTAGGGTCCAATCCTGGTTCTGCCAATTACTATTTATATGCTGGTAGGCATGACTTACTTAGGCCTTGTCTTGCTCAGATCTAGGCTCCAATTGCACTTTCATGGCATCTCCATCTGAAATATGCCATCCCTTCAGCTCCCTAAGCTCCTCTTTATGTGAGGTCTTTCTCCTTTAGAATGTAAGTGCCTTAAAGTCAGGGACTGTCTTGCTAGCTTTTTTCTTTTTATCCCCAGCACTTAACATGGTACCTGACAAATGCTAAGTACTCATTAAATGTTTTATCTATCAGATCAAGTTAAGTGACTCTTTGGGCCTCAGTTTCCACATCTGTAAAAATAAGAGTTGGGCTGATGAGTTCTAAGGTTCCTTCCAGTTGTGAATCTATGATCTATAAAATGATAAAAAATAATAACAACCAATTAGTCTCCTTGAGAAAACACCACCTACCTCTCTAAGTCAGCTTTCTTTGTTTCAGTTGATTCCTTGACTAAGGAGTTAGTCTTGATAAGTTCGCACAATACATGCTCAAGTTGCACTTTGGCTTTGGGACTGGTTACATTTTCTAGCTTTGAGGTAAGATTCTTTAAGTCCACTACCAAGGCTTCAAATTCCTCTTGTTTCCCATCAGTCAACTGTTGAAATTTCCCTAGATCATCAAGATCTATTTTATGTGAATGAACAGTGGCTTCAAATGAATTAATTATCCCAACTGCTCTTGTGACTGCTTCATTGTAATGTTCCATGTCCTTCAAGGCCTCATCAAGGATATTCTACAAGATACAACAAATCATATGACAAAAATAAAATTATAAAACATTTTAGATCTGAATGATAGATAGTAATGCTAAAAACAAGACTTCCTATAGTTTACACAACATACCAAAAATATGATCTTTCCTTTCTCTGCCAAATCCAACATACCACATTACATCACAATGACATAGCACCATATGACTTGTAGACTTCTTTTACATCCATGATCTCATTTATTACTTTCCCATTTTTGGAGGTAAGAAAAGCAGAGTTCCCAAAAGGGTTAAGTAGTTTGCTCAATATCACAAAGCTAGCATACAGCAGAGCTAAGAGACTACCCAGTACTACCATATCTTTTGTGACCATACCTTAGCTTACAAACTATATGCTGCATTTCTAGTAATATGGGCCAGCTAGGTGGTGCTGTGGATAGAATGCCAGGCCCGGAGATAGGAAGAAGACTTATCTTCCAGAGTTCAAATCTGGACTCAGACACTTAGTGTTAAGGTGATCCTGTGCAAGTCAGTTAACCCTGTTTGCCTCAATTTCCTTATCTGTAAAATGAGCTGGAGAGTGAAATGGCAAAAAGTTCCAGTATCTTTGCCAAGAAAACTCCAAATGGAGTCAAAGTCAGACAAAACTGAAAACAATTGAACAACTAAAATTTCTAATACTTCTAGCAAGAATAACATTATATAAAATTTGTGTAAGTCATCTGAACAACAATGGACAGTTCAAAAATACATCTTGGTGTTTCTAAAAACAACGTCACTTGATAAACTAACATGTATATTAAAATAATGTGGGGGTTCCTCAGTTTGTTTTCCATATTGGACTGAGTAATAGATTTATGAACTTGGATAAAGCTTCCTCATTTGAATATACATCTCTTTAAAAAATAATTTAATCTAAAAATAAAGCCCCCTTTACTTTAATAATAAAATATTAAAATAATTCAACAAACATGTATTTGGCAACTATATTGTGCCCCTGCCTGGAATGCCCTCTCTACTTCCCTTCCTCTTAATAACATACATCCTTTTCCTAAGGATAAACATTCTCCAAGACCCACCCCAAATTCAAACTGCTTCCTGAAGCCTTCCCCAAATTCCTCAGCTGAAATTGATTTGCCATACCTCTGATCTAATAATATTTTATCACTTCTCTACTTGCCATAGTTTAAATTGTATGTGTATCTGCATATGCATGTTATGATACAGAAGCAGCAATTCAATGTACTAGAAAGAGCTCTAGATGTATGGTGAGAAATCCCTGGTGGTGCTCTAATGGGCATCATCTCTTCTTACCCATATTTGTGTATCTCCCGTACAGTCTAATGTTCATACTCCCTATCAGAACAGATGTAGAACCATTGTAGATTATCAACTAGTTGAAGAATTGTAATTAAATTAATATAAAACCCAACTTACTGAGGTTTAAAAAGGAGGAAGGAGGGGATGTTGTTTTTTAGTTGTGTCTGATTTTGTGACCCCATGGACCTTGCTGTCCATGGGGTTTTCTTGGCAAAGATAGCGGAGTAGCTTGCCATTTCCTTCCCTGATGAATTGTCAGAGGTTAAGTGACATGCCAAAGGTCACACAGCTAGTAAGTGTCTGAGGCTGGATTTGTAGTCAAGTCTTTCCTGACTGCAGACCAGTGCTGTATCCACTCAACCAACCTAGTTGCCCTAGGGCCAGGGTGGTGGTGGTGCTATCCTAACCCAATTCATTAGTCTTCCATTAGCCACCGTATCTTTTCTTTACAAGGGAGTTCAACCTTCCTAAAAGGCAAAATAAAGAACTATAACCACCATATTACACCCAAAGAATTGTAAATAGATGCATCAACAACCTTATGGAGAAACATACCTTGCGTAAAGCAATGCCTGTGTTAAATTGTATTTGAAGATCTTGAAATTCATTCAATTTTATTTCCAAATCCTTGGCTTCATGAGGGTTATCTTCTTGTGTTGGATATTCTTTGACAGTTATAGCTTTGATATGACAAAGCTCAGCCAAAACTCTTTGCTGAAGAACTTCACAATTATCCTTTTCTTCTTGAATATGTTTTATTTCCAACCCAACCTGTAATGGTTGTTGTAATTGAAAATTAGCCTGTGTTAGAACAAGCAAAGCATGTTCCAGTTGATCTGTGAAATCCTTTTGACTGACAGATTGGTGTTGGAAATTTTCAATCACATTTTGAAGAGATTTGTGCAGCTTGTCATTTTGTTCTGCAAGGAGCTTTATTTGTGGTATCTTTTGTTTGAAAGATTCCTTTAAGGTTTCGTTGGCATTTAACAGATCTATTGTCTCTTGGCACAAATGTGTAGCTTTTTCAACCCTTTGACTCAAAATCTGGGCACTAAGTAGACTATTTTCTGGGGAAAAATTGGGGTCATTCACTATTTCAGCAGTTTCTTTCTTAATTTGCAAAGTTACCATTTTCAGTTCATTTAGTGATGTCTGAAGCATTTCATTTTCTGCAACAGCTTTCTCTAATTGTTTAGCCTTTTCCTGAAGTTCAGTTTTTATTTTAAATAACTCTGCCTGTACCTTGTCAAGTTGTGAACTATCCCATTTGAGTCCAAGGCATTCAAATATTTCTTTGTATTTCATTAGTTGTAAAACATTAGACTGAAGAACAGAGGTTCTATCTCTGAGCTCACAGATTTCTTCTTTACTTCCCTGATTCACTTTCTCATTCAGCAGAAGTTCATGATCATGTATCTCATTTAATTCTTGTTGTAACATGTTTGTTTTTTCTAAGAATTCAGTTTCAATGTCTAGTTGTTTTCTGACTTCATGATATTTATTCTGAACTAATCTTTGTGCTCTCCTAGCTTTATTCTTAAGGTTTCTTAATTGGTCATCAAGAAATACTCGTTCAAATACGTTTAAACCCTTAGAGAAACCTGTGGCCTCCTGGAGATGGGTTGAGATGACCCCCTCACTTATCTGTAATTCTTTCTCAGAATCCTTCAAAGTAACAAGCTGATGGTCCAGGTCCTCCTTTGAGAAGATTGTTTTGGTCCCAGGGGCAATCAATACTTCCTTTCCTTGGAGAGAACGCTGCACTTTTCCCATTTTCTCAAAAAATGTGCTTCTCTCTTCCAGTTTAGACTCTAACTGCTGAGACATCTCAGTGCATTTTGAAACAAGTGCCTGGTTTAAGCTTTGCAATTCCTGTGAAAAAGTAGTCAAGTCAGTAGCTTCACATTGATTCAGATCAGGAATGACATCTTTAGTTTCCTCAACCAAAGACTCTATAATTGGCTGCTTATCCAGAACCTCATCATATACAGTCTTGTGTTTTCTGATCTGTGACACAATATTATCTGGAAGGAGAGCAGCTGTTTGCTCCAGGCTAACTAATAAATTATTAACCCACAAAACAGCTTCTTGAACCTTTTTCGTGGTTGGGCAACTTTTCAACTGACTGTCCTTTTCTGCGGTTGGTGGCTCCAATGCTTCTAGCTGCTCTTGTAAATTATTTATTGCATTTTCCAATGTCTTCTTTTCTTTCTTTCCCCAGATTCTTTTCATCTGATGCTCAGCTCTCCCTTTTAAAAGTGAAAAGCTTTCCTTAGAGGCTTGAAGCTTTGTGCCTAAGGACACTGGACCTTTATTTTCCCCTTGCTCTGAGGGAGAGTTCAATGTTTGCTGCTGCTGCTGCTGCTCTTGCAGTGAATTCTCAATGTCCCGGATCTTACCCATCAGGCACTGAAATTCATCCCATTCAGCACCTTGTTGAGAATATTTCTTTTGAATCCACTGTTCCACCTGTTCCCAACAAAGCTCAAGTTGCTTAACCTGACTTTCTGCTAACTTCTTGTCCATGTCACTTAGGTGACTCAATAAGTTCACCTGTTGCTCTTTAAATTTGTTTAAGGAATCTTTCTCTTTATGCACTGACTCCAGACATTTTTCTAGTTTCTTCAGACGCTGCATGCTCTCCAGAGAGGCACTGACAAAAAACAAAATGTGATTGGGATCATTAACATTGATTGCACAACAATGCAGTGAATATGCAGCTCATCCCTTCTAACATATATATAATATATAAATAAAATGCTGCAAACTCAAACTCAGTGAGTCCTATTATTCTCATACCATGTCACTCCTTGGAGTTAAACCTTGGATGAATCCCTCTTTCAGACCACCAGGGGAAGCTATTATTACCACACAAAGAGACTTAAAAGAACAAATTTTGTCTTTCTCGGTCTCTCTTGCCAGTCTACTACCCAAGAATAATGGAGCTTACTTTACCCACACAACTTCCAGTATGTACAGAAACTGCATACAGAATAACTCTTAAAACACAGATACTTTCCAAAGTACTAAAGGATAGGTTCAGATTAAAAAGGAAACCTATTCTGTGCTCTTGAACTTACGCTTTTATGCTTTCTTTTTCCATTGATAATGTTTTCATTGACGATTTAACAGCCAAGAGGTGTTCCTGGAAATCTTTGATAAGAGAGTATTGTCTTTCCTTATCCTCCTTCAAGGTAACCAGTGCCTGAAGTAGTCTGTCCAACTGGTCTACAGAATGTTGTACATTTTGGACATCCAAAATATTGGTTTCTGTATTACTGATGGACTCCTGTGTTCCAGTGTTGGCTTTCTTTGCTTGCAAGTGCCCATACAACACCTGGTTTCAAGTCAAGCAAACAAAAGGAAATAAAGATATTCCTCTTCCAAACACATGGGCATACTGCCAAATACACACTCATATTGTCTGAGAGGCTACAAATGTTTTTTAGATGTTATTTCGTTAATTCATTATCAAGTAAGACATTGGGCAGTTTAAATGGTTTATCTTTTGTGAGAAGAATCTACACTTGATCGCTGGCATAATGTTGAATATTCAATTCAAGAAGCAAAATTTATTGTGCCCACTATGTGCCACTGGGCTTAGGTACTTGGCACACAAAGGCAGAAACAAACCAATCTCTGTCTTCAAGTAAGTCATACTCTACCTATTCTATTATTATTCTTGCATGCCAACAGATTGCTTAAACAAAGCTCTCTTCTGCCTTTACTAGCCTGAACATAAACCTTCCTTCTGTTTCTCTTATATATATTCACAATTATGTAAGCTTTGTTCAAATGTCAACATTATTCACTTTCACTTGATTAAACAGTGACAACATCCCAATAGAGGCTTACACAATACCTTATAGAATTATAAAGATAGTAAAACAATGACTAAGAACCTAGTTCTGCTTACAATTAAGTGGCATAAATGGCATTTTTCAAGTTCTAAAAAAGTTTACACAGGAAAAAGGAATGATACAGGTCAGTATACCTAGGCTTTGTCATCAAATGAGTCTGTTTTTAGGATTTACTGAAAGAAAGAGCCACCTGATATTCATTAGCTGTATCTTTCTTTTAAAAAAAATGGGCAGTTTTACACAACATTCTGATTTGTACCTAATTATATATTTACAAAATAGATTATCAGGCAAAGGTTAAATAAGACTTTTCACTTTATGCAAGTATTTTGGATGATTACCATATATTGTATTGTACAAGATAAATGATGCAATCATGTAGTCAGTGTTCTTCATATTTCCATACCTCTATCTCCTTTAATTGTTCATTTGCTGAAATAATATCCAATTCTAAAGGTTGATTTTGCAGCTCATTGACTCTCTGCTCATCTTCGATGTTTTTCATGCTTTCTTGAGCTTCAGGAAAAAGTTGTTTTGACAAAAGCATTTCTATACCTGAATTCTGAAAACATAAAAAAGATAAATCATTCAATGTTCTACATCTAAAATGCAACACTAATTTTTATTAAAATATTCAACTACACTTATTTTATTATTTGAATGATAATATAACAGAATAAGGAAAATTAGGTTTTTAGTAGCTGGTACAGATTACTCCCTACATCACATTTATTACAGCATTTTCTACCCCACCAAAGCACTGTATAGGATATAGCAGGCAGGGAACATATCTTTTTTATCTTTCTGTTTCTCCTGGTATCAACCTATCACAAGTGCTTTGTGCAGACTAGGTGCTTAATAAATGTTTAGAGAACTGATTAATTCAATAATATAATAGAAGCAAGCTTCACTTTTAAGGAAAGAAAAATAGGTTACAGAAGAGAAAATATTACAAAGTGTACAACAAACACACATTACAACACTTAAGCAAAGTATTTTGTTAATAGAAAAATTGTAACAAAATGTAATAATGTGTACAAATGAATGAATATAGCACTATAACTTTATGTCACGCTGAATGATAACTTTTGTCATTAAAAATTCAGCAGCAAGAATTCAGGCAAGGGTAAGGGAAATGACATATGGTTCTGAAGCAACAAGTTTTACATAGAAAACGTTAAATTTTCATTGAAGTTTTAATTAGGAGGAATTGTTCCTGCATACTTATTTTAAGGTGTAAATTATTTAACTAAGAGACAGTGTGGTATAGTAAATGAAGAATTGGCCCTGGAGTAAAGAGGACGTGGGTACAATCCCTAACTCTGAGATATATTGGCACTCCACTTGGCATCTCCTGCCGTGCCTGGTTTCAACTCCACAGAACAACATGCTACTCCCAGGATATCACTTCAAAACTCAAAATTATGACCAACTCAAGCCTTGATATATACCACCTCCCTCGGTCTCCTTTCTCTTCCAATTGGAGGGCTGGAGGGCAGAGTACCAAATTCCTCCCAATGCTTTCCTTTGCAGAGAGTAGAAACTGGATTCAAGTCACTTCACTTTATATCTGCTGCCCTGTCTGGTTTCAGGAACAATATGCTCTGGCATCAAGTACCCCCTGGCATCACATTCTACCATTACCCCTTTCCTGCCTTCTTTTGTGTGCCATATCCTCCTTCAGATTATAAGCTCCTTGAAAACATATACCTTTTCTCTTTTTATTAATTGTATTCCCACGCTTAGCACAGTGCCTGACACAGATTGGATTGTTTGATCCTGGGCAAGTCACTTTACCTCTCTTGGTGCTCTAGACAACTCCTTAAGGTTGTAAATTGCAAAGAATATCCCAAATGACACTGATAGAAGAAATTTCCTTTTTGATCCAGTCATCAACCCTAAGTTTTTTCACTAAAGAATTTAGATTAGTTTCTATGTCTAAGCTACTTCATAAAAGGGAACCATTTTTAAAACATCCAGTTTTAAGTTTTTCTTTCATTAGTTTCTTTAAAAAAAAAACCAAGTACAAAACCTATCAAGGCTCACTCTTATCTCTTCCCAAACATGAGAATAAAACTTATTATTTACAAAAAAGAGAGAAGCTTGTTTTTGGTCCAGTGCCACATAATTAGGGGCTGTTATAACAGTTTAACTGGCAAGGAAATTTAGCTTTATAATATGTGTTTCTCTAAAAAACAGTTTGATATGGAACTTACAATTAAATGTTCATCAAATAGAACCATCCCTGAGAAAAAGGCAAATTGTACAGTATGCTACTTCATCATTCCATTTTTATTTGAGTAACATCAAATTAAAATTATTCTCAAGGTCAACAACCTTCAAAGAATAGATATTATAAAAGGCAATGTATAAGAGGTAGGAAGGGACAGTCCCATCTGTTTTGAACTTGATGATGTTGTGGGGGGGATTAGATATTATAAGTCTCAGTTCATTTCATTTATTCCCAGCTAGTACCTACTTTCTACTTTACAGAGTTATAGCCTTATTGTGATGTTCTCCTCATGTTCTCCCTGCCCCAATCCCCATGGGCCATTGGTAAGTGCCTCAATTTGTCTTAATCTAGAAATGGTTCTCATTGTCCCTCTGATATCTGTTTGAAACAATCTAGTATCTAGTACATAAGGCAATCATTAGACATCTATTAAGAAATTACTATGTACCAGGAACTGTGCTAAGCACTGGGAATTAAAAAAAGAAAGAAAAAGAAGCAAAAGATAAGTAAGTCCCTGACCTCAAGAAGCTCACAACCTAGTGGCAGAAAAGACATGCAAACAAATATATACAGATAAGCTACATAAAGGATAAATATGTGACCCATGTGGCCATTGTCAATTGTACAGGAGAACACCTTCAAAGTTAAGACCAATTATCATTTCTAATCACAGTAAGTCAATTCATTATGCAAGTACATTTTTGGTCACACATATGCACATGTATAAATACATACACACACACACACATATATATAGTGTGTATGCGTATATATATGCATATATAAAAAATACCACAGTAGCTACAAGATGCATTTTTTAAAATACCTAAATTTTAAAAAAATTCTCATTAGTTTCCTCCCTTTCAAAAGTTGCATTCCTGACTTTGCAGAAATATCTAACATGCTGCCTCATATGAACTTTTAAAATAAAACAACAGTCTTTTGTTTCTGCTTTTTTTTTCCTTTTGATTCATTGACACCTGTAAAAAAAAATTTAATTTTCACCTCTCCAAAAAGTTCTAACACTTTTGGGGCTGGCACAGATATTTTTCCTTGTACTCTCCAAAACATTTTGTATAGCAAACATTCTCCAGGTACCTTCCAAAATATGTTATTTTCTGAGGTTCCAATTTGACTACACAGTTTTTGAAAAGAAATGATCAATATTCTTGAAAGCTGTCAATGTTTTTGTCAACTTGGAGTAATAGGCTCCCCACGCTGCACTGACTCTTTTCAAGGTCTTAATAAGTATTTTATTAAAATTATATTTTTCCTTATATCAGAAATAAAATATATCCAACAAAAGAAATCAAATGTTCAGAGTTTTCTTTTTCTGTAGCTATATCATACTGGCGATTTCATCAGTTTAGATCCTAACATCAGTCTCCATTTTAAGAGACTCTCAGGAGCTACAGAATTCAACTATATGAAAAACTCAGTAAGTTATTAAAGAATAACCAAGAAAATAACTATCTTGTGGAATATAAATAATGGGAGGAGGGGGGAGAAAACCAGCCAGATGAGTTCTTTTTACTTTCTTTTCATGGTCAAGTGGGACTTCAAAACCAACATATACTTACTATTTCTATCTCTGTAAATCAATCAAGAACAGTTAAGAAACATTTCACAGTAAATAAAATGAAAAATAATTTTGTACTAGAATAAAATCTTAACTGATATTTGGGATGTTTTGACCAAGAGCCACCATTTTTCTGGGTAGTAATATCTTTTGTAGGCCCACATATAAATATTTGATAATAAGTATAGGATCATAAACTGAAAAATCTTTTAGAGGGGAAAAGGAGGAAGGAATGAGAATTTCTTAAGTATCTACTACTTAATTCTTTGTACATATCTTATAAAAAATAAAGGTCTAAAATACTGGATTATCAACTAAGGACTCCAACTTTTGAGCAGCATGACATAATGTAGGAAACATTGAATTTGGAGCTGAGTATTTGGGATGCTCTGGAATAAATCATTTTGCCATTTTGGGCCTAATTTTATTTCACCTGTAAAATGAGAGGACTCTAAAGGATAGTCTCTAGATAGCCTGATGGTCCAATGAATAAAGCATGAGTCTAGAGTCAGAAAGATCTGAGTTCACATTTGGCCTCGGACCTTTACTAGCTGTATAACTCTGGGCAAGACTCTTAACCTCTCTCTGCTACAGTTTCTTCAGCTGTAAAATAGAGATCATACTAGCACCTACCTCCCAGGGTTGTTGTAAGAGTAAAATAAGATAACAGTTTTGAAATGCAACTACTTTTTCAAGGCTTCAAAATTCCCCAGAGAATTCTATAAATTTAGTTTTTAGAAACATAAAACTGAACGCATAAGCTTTGCATAGTCAAATACTCAATACCAATCATAAGCTTTAAAAACAAAAGAAAAGCAATTTTATAACTACTTCTCTCATTAGCTTTACCAAACCACAGTTTAATTATATTATCAACTGGTGCTCCTCAAAAATTTTAATTTTCTTTAATGTTTTCACTACAGAATATGATTTAGTCATTTTATAAGATGGTGGGCAAGGGGAGTCTTTTCCTGCCAGCTCAGATTGGGGACAAAGGCAAGGGCCTTTGTTCCCTGAAAGTCTCCTACACATTACACCAATTATTCTGAGGAAAGACAACACTTTCAGACTATGCACTAATAATCCAAAATGCAAGAAAATATGTAATTCATTATAATAATTATTTAAGGTAAATTTCTTTTGTGAAACCAATGACTAGTTGATTGAATTAGGATTTCGATTTTATATTCATGCCTCCCATTTCATTCTTCCCCTTCTTAACGTCTCAAAAAGTTACTCAATTTGGCAACTGCTTCTATTATCTAACAATCTGAAGGTCATTAATTACTTAGGAACAAATTATTTGCACAACGGAGGTACAATCCAAGTCTAGTTCCATAAGTGAAGGAAATAGGATATGAAGAATATACATGGAACTGTAGGACTCCTTTTTCCAGGGATATATTGGAGCCAGCTGGTCTTGGCTCATGATAGTACACTGTTAAAATTCCAGTGTGAGGAGCTTTTATACATCAGAAACTGGCAAATGCTATAAATTGGGACTTGATTTATTATTCAGTTGATATGTCTACACTTTCAAAAGTGATGGAGGAAGTGTTAATAATGCAGTTTAAATTTAAAAATGTGTAGAAGATTCAGTTGTGAAACATTTCCCAGTACACCCATGTTTCCTTCCCTCCTTTTCAGAAAACAGAGCTTCTCAAGAAGCTATTGGCTGGCGTAAAGAAATGAGCACTGGAATGGAAGTGAAGGAATCCAAGTTCAAGTCTCAGATCTGTGACTCAACATCTCTAGGTTTGTTTCCTAATATAAAAATTATACCAGATTGAATAATATCTAAGTTTCTTCCTAACTCTAAAATGCTACACCTTGGGGCAAGAATGTCAGATACACCTATACCAACACTGTACGCATGAATAATACTATGCTATGACTTAGGTTACTCAACTAAACTGCTTGCGTCTTTTATTCTGTACTTCTATATATCTTGAAATAACTTTAGACAAAGGGAGAGTTATGAGTAAAAAGTCAGGAAGAAGAACAAAATGCAAATATTTGAGCTACATGGCTAGGATTATGACTCAACAATTTCTTTTACCATCAAATGTATTTATAGAATTGCCAGTGCATATGAAAGTACACTAGCAATACTTTCAGTTTACCTCAAATATCGAAAATGTTTTTCCAGTAACTGGTTCTCCTTGTTGTTCCTCTAGCATAAAGCCCAGGAGTTGTTCTTTGCTACTCAACCACAGTTGGAAGTCTTGTACAATTCTCCTGTAGATCTGGTCATTTATGTCCATGGATTTTTCCAAGGATGCCACCTTAAACATCACAATTGCAAGTGTTCAGAAAATTTGTTCAAAAGAATAAAAATGATTAGACATTCTGACTGATAATTATACCCGATGACAAGGAAATTAAAGATGTAATTACATGTAAAAGGAAAAAAAGCAATTATGCCATGTAAGTTGACATATGGGAAGGATAGGTCAAGAAAAATCACTCAAGAGAAGCCAACTGTAATTTTGCTCTCTATAAATTTTTTTGAAAAACAGTGGACCAGAAGTGGAATATCTTCAAACCACCTTGCAGTAACAGAAAACAGGCAGTCTATGCTTTTCACTGCTTCACATTTTGAAGGTCTTTCAAACTGGGGTGGGAAGGAGAGAAGGGGGTAGCTTTGGCATCTTCCTATTGCTAAAAATTCCAGAGTCTCTAGTTGTATAGTTTTTGAAATCATTCCAAATACACGTTCTCAAATACCAACAAAGCAGAGGAATATGGCTGCCTCTTCCTCTTTTCATACATTCTTTCAGGATGCCCCTTTGTGATTTCTTTAAAGCTGCCTTTAATGATTGGGAGGAAAAGGAGAAAGTAACAGAATCAAAAAACCAAATATAAGCAAATCCTTCATTGCCAAACTCTCACAATTCACATCTTTAGAATGGTCTTTAAACAATAAATTACTACAACGATTATGTTTCCATCTTAAGAGATTTTTAGAACGTATATAATTCTAATGTCCATGGAATATTTTTTTAAAAACTTATTGTTATCTTTCTGTTTTTCTCACACCACAATCATAACCGACTATCCATTCCATCCTCTCCCTGCCATGGAGCATTCCTTTCAAACAATGAAAAAGTTAAATAAAATCAATCACAATCAGCACATGCATATTTGGAGATAAATGTAAAAGTCACAAAATAATGAAGATTGATGACATAAAGGAAAAGAAACATTTCTAGACTAATAACTACTGAAATTATTTAAAATAGTAAAATGATAGTCCAAATGTTACAAGGGTCAATATATTATTGTACAATACTGTACACATTGATTGGCAATCAAGTACCAAAATAAATTGCCAAAATATGATTAATTAAATATTGAATTACTATTTATTGTTGGTACCATATTAGTTTTAGATCTAACATGCTATTATGAGAGCTCTGGAGTGATGGAGTCATTTGTCTATTATCAAAGAACCAGTCTAAGTGTAAAGTAACTGGTCATCAGAAGGTTAGTCATCAGAGGATTTATTTTTTAAACACAGATACTTCTGAGAACGTAGATGAAAAGTAATGCTTCTTCCTGAAGACTCAAGGAGGTAGGGAACAAGAAGTGCTGTCCTTTGGCATAAACTTATTTTACTTGTCTCTGGTTGTTCCAAATAAAAGCGATTCCCATCAATCAACACAATATAGTTTGGGAGAGGTGTTTATTCTTGGACCAAAGACCAACAAAAAGAACATTCCTTCCTTCTTAGGAAGGATAAAATTGATTTGGCTTAGCTGCTTGGAATCTATTCTCACTGCTTATCTGTGAGCAGGCAGAGAGAAATTATAATTTTTGTTAGTGGAGTCAGCAACCATGTTGCAAAAAGTAAGCCTCAATAGAAGTCTTAGTTTTAGACAAGTCAAATTTAAGATCATAGTTTGATTAAATTTTGCATGTGGTGTTTGTAGACTTGAGAGGCAATGTCTCATGGTGGATATAGGGATGGTCATGGTCTTGGAGTCAAAAATACTTGGATTTGTGTCCTGCCATTGACATACAAAGGCTGTGTGACCTTAGGTAAGTCACTGTTTTCTCATCTATAACATGAAGGTGTTGGACAAGAAGACCTTCAAGGTTCCTTTTAGTTCTAAGTCCATCAGTTTCTCAGTTCCCTGGACAATTCTCTAAAGTTATGTTATAGGCCAGTTATTGATTTGGAGAAGGTGTTGCAAAACCACAAATTAATGGAATCACAGGTAGTCTGAACTGAATAAAATAAAATAATAAAATAAAATGTGTGTTATACGGGGTGTCCCAAAAGTCTTAATACAGTTTTCAGCTTTAATGGCTAGAGTATTGTCACTGTTCCATTCACTAAGTCATGCTATCTTTGATTTATATTTCAGTACCAAAAATTCTTGAGGGGTACATATCCTAAAATTTTATAAGCTGCTCAAATATTGTTAAATCTAAAAATGTGATTCTGAATCAAAGTTTATAAACATGAACACTGTACTGTCATTCAGTCAATTAATCGTGTCCAAGTCTTGGTGACCCCATGGACCAAGTGTCCATAGGATTCTTTTGTCAAAGATGCCGGAGTAATTTGCTATTGCCTTTTGTCAGGCAATCAGAGCTCAAGTGACTTGTCCATGGTCACACAGTTAGGAAATGTCTGAGGCAGGATTTGAACTTGGGTCATCCTGGCTCTAGGCCCAGACCAACTGCCTTTGAACACTGTATTGCACATTCTTCTTTGTAAAGGTATAAAAGTACTCACTTGGTCTTCAGTTTTTAGTGTCTCTTTTGTCTCCAGGTCTTCGAAAGATATTTGGTTTGTCATCAGTTTTTCTTGGACCACATCTGGAATATTTGAGATTTGATTGTTCATCTGGTCATTCATCAAATTCTCTTCTGCAGATTCCCACAGACTAGAAATCATGGAAATCAGGAAGGATGTTCATTTTATTCGTTAGCCATAGATAAATTTAAGTGATTTGAAATTACAACTATTTCAATTCTTAGAGAAACACAAGCAAGTAGAATTTAGCTATGAGACTATTTAAAACTGTGATTCAAAAGAGGCAAAATAATAGCTTGTTGAAGGCAATACCTTAAGCAATCATAAACTAATGTACAACAGTTATTTCTTCCACTAACACCAACTTTTCCTGACTTTCAGATGCTTCCTGGGTTTCACCATTCCTACCGACTCCCATCAAATGCAGACCATGAAAATGTCTGAGAACATTTAAAGAAAACACTTTAAATTTAAGGGAAAAAATGAGTGACTGAAATACTGATTTCAGGATTATGTGGCTGAGTCAGAAAATAACTAAATTTATAGTCAGAAAAACCAGCTACAGATCCTGGCTATGTGATTTACTATCTGTGTGACTGTGGGCAAGTCATCTAAGCTCTCTGAGCCTAAGTTTTCTCATCGACAAAATGAAGAAGGTTGGATGAGATAATCTCTCAAATGTTCCAAGTCTCAGTCTTATGACAGTATAACTATAAAAAATAAGAACAATAAATTAAAACATTAGACCCTCATATAACATGACTTAAATAGTGATAAACTGGAAAACAGACTGAATCCTTCAAAGCATAACTATACACCATAAAAGCCTAATAAAATACAGTTAACTATCATGGCAGATACTACTTCTGTCTCCCAACACCAGCATTATTCATAAATAGGTAAACATCAACCTTATAAGAGAGCTTCACAATAGTTCTGATTTTATTAGTATAATTTCCAAAGAATGCAAGGTAGCATGGATAGAGAGCTGGGCTTCGAGCAGGAAAGACCTGGACTGAGGTACTGCCTATGACATACTACTTCCTGTGTGGTCTCAGGCAAATCACTTACACTCAACACACTACGCAGCTGTCTGATCTAAATCAGAGTGCCCAATCTATATTGATAACAATTTACTGAGCCCTATGTGAAATGAAATCATAATGTTTTGGGGGAGGTCCTCAGAAAAACTGTACATTCACTTAATAAATATTTATTAAAGCAAAGTTGTATATCAATCACTCACCTAGGTGTTAGGGATCTTATTAAGTAAACATGATAGAAACCAAGTACTTATGTGGGGGAGAGGGAAGGAATAAGCATTCATGTAGCACCTACTATGTGTTATGGCCTATGTTAAGCACTTTACAAATATCTCATTTTATCCTCACAACAACCTTCAGAGGTGGGTGCTAGTAGGTTCCACATTTTACAGTTCAGGAAACTGAGGCAGACAGAGTTTAGAAGATTTGCCTAGGGTCACACAGCTAGTAAGTATCTGAGGCTGAATTTGAAGTCAAGTTTTCCTGACTCCAGGCTCAGCATTCATATGTATAATGAGTATCTCCTCAATGAGTAATGGATTGGAAGTGAAAATAAAAATTTTAAGTGAATTAATTTAAATAAGAAACATAATAAGGAACCCCACCTACAGGATGTCACTATAGAAATAAGTTTCCAGCTATGATTTACCTTTTTTGAGCTACAAGCAACCCATCAGATTCTTCTCTGGTCTTAAGCATTTCTGTGCTCTCAGGCACTAAATTTTTCTCAAAGGTTTTAGGTTCAGTACTGTAATCATCAGTGTTCATGGTTTCCACATGTTCTTGTTTTGATGACATTTCAGCCTGTAGAATTTTAAGACAGATTATTACTAATTTGAAATAAATCAACAGTGACAAAATAAAATTCATATTGATTTATGGTGCTAAATCAGCATCAAGACAAATTAAAAATAAATTCATTTCAGCACCAAAAATATCTATAATGATGACAAAATAGACATTACTTTGAAAAGAAATGAAGTGGATGGAGGATTTAAGTAACAAATGTTCAAACTATCTCATAATGTGTAATTTTTTTGGAAAATGGGAATTTATGAGGTTCTCATATACTTAATATTAAATATCAAGCTTGTAAAGAGTCTATAGTATGTTCTCATTTGCAATCCCACCTTAAGAAGCTTTGTTAATTTGTGGATTAAAAGTCTTGGAAACACAAATCACATTTTCCGCAATAATCAATTACACCATTAGGTCATTATGTGGTCATGGACATCCTCTCTAGGCCTCCATTTCTTCATTTAGGGGGTAAACGACTTGGCCTCTGTGGACTCCTCTGGTTCTGATGCTAAGGAGCTCAGTTTTTGACATATTGAGTTCGAGGTGCCAATCTAACTCGACCTACATCACAGAATTCCTAATTTCCTTAAAAGTACAGTTCAAATGCTACCTTTCTTCTCCTCCCACAGCCTTGAATGGATTTTTGTTTTTGAAAAATGGTACTCTAGCACAGAACATTTTTATTACATACTAAATTAAAAAATACAAATGTCTTATTACAAAAATGTTTATCAAACAACTGTGTATGTAAGTACTGTCAAAGACTGACCATTATTTTGTTAATACTGAACTTCAGGGGTCAAATATTTTAAAATTTGCCAAGTGTTAAGTAGTAATCTGCACAGAAAGACATTCTGAGAGGTAAAGAGCATGATAAATTGAACTATGTAGATTATACCCTTGCCATAAATTTCAATAACTAGGTTTTCCTCCATCCCCTCAAACCTCATTATAATATAAAGCAAAGTGCACAGAAACTACAAGAATGCTAATTTTGGTCACATTATTTATACTACAGCCACAAAAAGTGTGCTGTCATGTGTTAGGGTTCTGACTGTTCACTGTTCCTGGGGCTTTGAAAGTTAAATCTGAATATGACTGAAGGAAAGAAAACCAACACTTTCTAAATCACACAAAATGGACTTAAACCTAAAGGAAAAGTATTCTTTTGAGAACATGGACCTAAAAAAATTCACTGTCTTTGTTTTGTACTAAACATAGAATTAGCATAAAGGCATAATTTTATGTCTGAAAAAATTTACTGAGAATCTCCTTCAAAAAAGGCAATCGACCAGACAAGTACAGCATATGCCACAATACTGTCAGTTATTGATTATCACCTACATACTGTAGCATAAATACCCGGCATTTATGACTTACACAGGCCATAAATAGTACAGGTAGAAACAATGTTTTTATTCCTTCATACTGATTTTTCTAATTAACATCTGGGAAAAAATGTGACTGCTACATTCTTAAGGGGGAAGGAGTACTGGTAGTCTAGACAAGTGCTTCTTTTAGGAATTTTAACCCAATAGTTTTCTTTAAGGAAAATAAATATCCAAGTAAAGCCACTGATGCAAGATTAGCTATTAGGGCTCTCCCCTTCCAGAACAAATGTGTGTACACATTTACGTATTTATAATTTTTATTCTGATTTAGCAATATATATCCTATTACAAACCATCTACACGTTTTATCAAGCCTATTTACAAATACACAATGAGTTACATGGACATGAAAAACTAAATATATTGCAGGAAAAAAATGTAGCAGTTTTACAACCCCACACAGTACACTGAAGAAAAACCAAATTTGCATAATTTTTAGCCAAACAAAAAGGTTTAATCATAAAATATCTGCCATATTTTGGAAGGCCATTCTTCATTTACTAGGTGTTGGACCCAGCTTAGAAGTAAAATATCTTGGTTATCATGTGTTTTTCTCACCATTAAAAAAAGGAAATATACATATATATATAATCAATATGAAGTGTACATATACTACCTACAAAAATGAATACTTTCATAATGTTATGACAATGTAAAAATCATTACATATATGTTTACTCCCAAGGAACACCACACTTGGTAACATTAATAGAGGTAGCTTTACTTAAAAATTGATAGTCATTATGAATGTTTTATTGAATATTTTCCTTTCCATAGCTGAGAAATACAAAGTTTAGATTTGCTTCCCTCAGATTTCTTCAACAAAACTTCATCATGATTAAGTGTTACAATTATGGCACTTGTAGGGCATTCATCTTTCTTATCAGTACCTAGTATTTGTCCACGTATATACCATTCACCGTCATAATATAACCTTCCCTCTTCAGACTTAGCACTGTGCAGATGTTTTTCCAGTTTCACAGGTGGTTCTTGTTTTACTCTACGTGGAACAAATGTAGCCATTGCCATTCTAATTGTCGTCCAGTCTTCAAGAATATCTAGGTCTTGTGACATAAACTATATAGGTACCTGATACAACAACTGGCTTCTTTTTTGTCTGGACTGAAGGGATCCTTTCTTTTTTCCTCTGACTGAAGCTCATCATCCCACAGCTCTGAGGTAATGTCAATGCTGTGCCTATCTTCTTCAAGTCTTCTAATTTTCTCTTGAGTTCACTCTATACAGTATCATATAACAAGAGTTTTTCACTCTCACAGTGCTGAAGAAAAGCTTGAGTTTCACATTCAGCTTTGTTTTTTACAGATTCTAAGCAGAATTCTCTATAGATTCCTGTTACCTTTGTTTGGATTCACATATTTTCTTGCAAAGTTGCCAATAGTTCCAAATATTCTGGAGCCTTCCCAGCTATTACTTCTTGTAGCTTTGCATCCACTTGACTTAATCATTCTGTATAAAGCTGATCTTTGAGGTCTGTAAACTGTTTTTCAAGATTTGACATTTCATCTAAGTACTCCATTCACCTTCTTTCAGCTTTCATCATTCATTTCTGAGCTATCCCTATCCCTGGAGATGGACACACTCTTGGTGTCCACATCCTCTGAGTGCTTCCCTCGTTTTCAGAGTAATCCACCTCTATTTCATCATGATGGTTCATCTCTGACTTGTTCCCACAGGAATAGACAGGCATTTTCTAGTTGCCCCCATTGTTTATTTCTCTGCCTTGAAGGCTACGGCCCCTTCTATGCAGCTACGTCCGGAACTCAGCTCAAAGCAACCTGACTTCTCCCAGAATTGTCTTCTCCCTATCTAGAACTCACAGCCTAACCCACTATGGAAGCCCTGCCATTGAAGAACTCCCTTACATGAAGTCCATGGATGGATTTTAATACATATTTTCAGAAGATATGAATGGAATCTAAAATGAAATTTGTTTGTTTTGCGCACGCACACACACACACACACACACACATTATCTCCTTGATTGTGCCTAAAAATTACTACCAAAACAGGATGCCAGCTTTTTACAATATGACTACCAAGGAGGGACTTTGTGGAAAATAATTTGCTTTCTTCTTTAGTCGTCTATTATTTTCAGTCGTGTCTGACTCTTCAAAACCCCTTTTGGGGTTTTTTTGGCAAGGATACGGGAGTGGTTTGTCATTTCCTTCTCTAGCTCATTTTACAGATAAAGAACCCGAGGCCAACAGGGTTAAGCAACTTATCAAAGTCAATTTTAGGAAATTAAAAAAAAAAGCTTCAAAGGATAATGCTTAAATCTTATAAATGCGAATTTATAAACTTCCTTTTAGCAAAAACCAATAATGTCATAACTTCTCCATTCACTAATTCCCCTCATTTTCAAAATTATTCATATAATTCATGAACTATTAGAGATGTGAGCATAACATCCACAGTTATCCCTGGGCTATAAAATGTAGTTAAGCTTAGTCAGGGGTGGGGAACCTGTTGGCCTCCAGGTCACATGTGGCCCTCTAGGTCCTCAACTGCAGCCCTAAATCCATTAATTTAGTCAAAGGGCCACACTTGAGGACCTAGAGGGCTACATGTGGCTTTGATGCTGCAGGGTCCCCACCCTTGGACATAATGTCATGATATTTCTAGGTATCATCATGAAAATTAATAATGTTACTAAAATTTAAAATGAACTTTTTTATAGAAGCAGAAAGTCTTTAGGAATTTGTATCATATCACAAAACCTCTCTTTCACAAATGTTCATTATTACATAATCTCCACATAAAGCACTGAATTATGTCTCATCTTTTTATCTTAATCCTTTCAATTCCTCTGACCAGTGCCCAAGAGCACTTTCTCAACACCCACATCCTAAAGAGACTTGTCCAGTATAACCTCATTCTCTACAATGTTATTTCTTTTTCTAAAATTGAATTATACTATTTGTTTTCAGTGTTCAAAAATCACTTCCATATATCTTAGATTTTTTTTCCACTCCCTCCTCCTCATTCTCTCTTCTGCCCCACTCCCTCCCTGAGATGGAGTACAATCTTATATAGGTTCTACACGTACAATCTTATTAAATGTCTGTTGCATAGAAGAATTAAAATGAATGGGAGAAACCATAAAACAAAACAAAACATAATATAAAAGAAAATGGTCTGTTTCTACCTGTGATCCAATTACATAGTTCTTTCTCTGGATGTGGAAGGCATTTTGCCTCAAGAGTCCATTGGAAATTTTTTTTTAAGTTCATGCATTTCAATGAAGTACTAAGTCTACCAGAAAAATGCCTTGTACACTGTGGTGGTTGCTGTGTACAAAGTTCTTCTGGTTCTGCTCCTTTCACTCAGCATCAGTTCATATAAGTCTTTCCAGGGTTCTCTGAAGTCTTCTTGTTCATCATTTCTCATAGCACAATAACATTCCATTATATTCATATACCACAACTTGTTCAGCCATTCCCCGATTGATGGGCATCCCCTTGTTTTCCAGTTTTTGGTCACCACAAAGACAACTGCTATACATATTTTTGTACATGTGGGACCCTTTCCCATTTCTATGATCTCTCTGGTATAGAGTCCCAGAATCAGTATTGCTCAAAAGGTATACACAATTTTGTAGCCCTTTGGGCATAGTTCCAAATCACTCTCCAGAATGATTGCATCAGCTCACAGCTTCACCAACAATGAATTAGTGTCCCAAGTCTCCCACATCTTCTCCAACATTTATCATCTTCTTGTTTTGTCATGTTAGCCAGTCTGATAGGTATGATACGGTACCACAGAGTTGTTTTGATTTGCATGTCTTTAATCAGTGGTGATTTAGAGCATTTTTTCATATGACTACAGATAGCTTTAATTTCTTCCTCTGAAAATTCCTCTGAATTTTCTTCCTCTGAAAATTGATCATTTACCAATTGAGGAATGACTTGTCTTCTTGTACATTTGACTCAGTTCTCTATATGCTTTAGAAATGAGGCCTTTATCAAAGACCCTCATTGCAAAAATTCGCAGTTTTGTGCCTCCTAATCTTGATTGCATTGGGTTTGTTTGTGCAAAAACTTTTCAATTTGATGTAATCAAAATTATCCATTTTGCACTTCATAATATTCTCTATCTCTTGTTGGATCATAAATTTCTCCATTCTCCATAAATCTGACAAATACACTATTCCTTGTTACCCTAATTTTTTTAATAGTATCAGTCTTTATACCTAGATCATGTATCCATTTGGACTTTATTCTTGTGTATGGTGTCAGGCATTAGTTTATGCCCAATTTCCACCACACTGTTATCCAGTTTTCCCAGTAATTTTTGTCAAACAGTGAGTTCTTATCCCAGAAGCCAGGGTCCTTGGGTTTATCAGACAGGAGATTGCTATAGTCATTGACTACTGTGTCTTGAGTACCTAACCTAATCCACTGGTCTACTCCTCCGTTTCTTAGCCAGTACCAAGTGGTTTTGATGATTGCTGCTTCATAACAC
The DNA here is from genome assembly GCA_023548195.1 of Bettongia penicillata ogilbyi. Classification (NCBI taxonomy): domain Eukaryota; kingdom Metazoa; phylum Chordata; class Mammalia; order Diprotodontia; family Potoroidae; genus Bettongia; species Bettongia penicillata. Next base: position 540,845 of record JAJHZJ010000276.1, read on the forward strand.
AATTTAAGATCTGGTAGGGCTAGGCTACCTTCCCTAGCATTTTTTTTTCATCATTTCCCTTGATATTCTGGACCACTTGGTATTCCAGATAAATTTTAATATTACTTTTTCTAGCTGTAAAAAACAATTATCTGGTAGTTTGATTGGTATGGCACTGAAAAAGTAAATTAATTTAAGTAGAATTGTCATTTTTATTATATTAGCTCAGCCTACCCACGAGCAACTGATGTTTTTCCACTTACTTAGATCTAACTTGATTTGTGTGAAAAGTGTTTTGTAATTGTGTTCATATAGTCCCTGGGTTTGTTTTGGCAGGTAGATTGCCAGATATTTTATAGTGTCTACCATAGCTTGAAATGGGATTTCTCTTTCTATCTCTTGCTGTTGGGCTTTGTTAGTAATATATAGAAATGCAGATGATTTATGTGGGTTTATTTTGTAACCCACAACTTTGGTAAAGTTGTTTATTATTTCAAGTAGTTTTTCACTTGATTCTCTGGGATACAATGTTATTTCTTTATCAACATTTTCTTGTAGTTGTGAGATTTAAAGATACTATCTTTACTAGATACTAGATAGATACTAGATACTAGATAGATAAAATATTAATCCATGTGAACTCATTTTTCACTTGGTTGGCCAGACACTTCTTCCTCTGCTTGTTTCTGAGGCAGGTAAGTGACACAGTGGATAGAGAACAGGGCTTGGAGCCAGGAAGACCTGAGTTCAAATCCAGCCATAGACAATTGCTGGACAAATCTACCTCTGTTTCCTCATTTGTAATATGGGGATAATAAGAGCTTCTACTTCACAAAGTTGTAAGGATCAAGTGAGATAATATTTGTAAAGTGCCTGGCACATAGTAGGCACTATTAGATGCTCATTTTCTTCTTCTTTGCTTTATGCACTTCTATCAAAATCTCTCTGTTTAGATAACTTGTTTTTTTTCTGAAGAAAACATGAAAATGTGAGTGAACTGACAGTGGAAAAATACTCTATAAAATGCTTATCATTATTCCTACCTGAACAGTTGGACTTTCTCCATTCTTCTCCTGGATGGGAGGCTGTGGAAGGCAGTCTGCCAATAATAGGCTATCTTTCATACGAAGTTCCTTGGGATGCTCTTTATCCATGTCCTTTCCATTTAATTCCCCAACCTTTAAGAAAAAACATTTAGAAAAACAAAGAAAGATTCATCCATCTTGCTACAGTGAATTTTTAAAAACAAGATACATTTTAAAAAAGCATAATCTTTTCCCTAGGAAAAGAATCAGCTAAACTAAATACAGAGATTATCATACTTAAACTATATGACAAAGATCTTTATAATTTTTATGTGCGGTAAGAGACAGTATGGTATAATGGATAAAGAGCTGGCTGCAGAGTTAATAAGCACTGGACTTAGACCTCACTTCTGACACGTACTGATAGTGAGATTGTGGGGACATCATTCAATCTCTCATTGTTCTCTTAGTTCTCCAAGAAAAGCTGTCAAACTCACCCATGTAGCCAACGTTCCCTAATGCCACACCAGATTAAAATGTAATTAAGAAATGTTTATCAAAATAAATAGAAATATAACATAACGTAGATTACGTTAACGAAAATAAACAAAATTTTTAAAAAAACAAAAGGTTTTCTAAATTAATACATGTGGCCCACGGGGATCCCTTTTATTTGAGTTTGACACCACAGTTTTAAGAATACAAATTTCAGAGAAGATGCTATAAGGCATTGGTAAAGTAAGTTTTTTCTGCTAGGAGCATGGTACATGGAATCATAGGTCCAGTTTAAAAAAAAAAATACTTGCAATATGAGGTTAACACAGGTAGAAGAAATGGTTGGGAGAGTCTTTTGAAAGAGTCACTTTTTCATTACATAACAACAAAAAATTGAACATGGGATTTATTTTATAAGAAAGCTGGTTAACTCCCCCTTCCACATTGGGGCATTAGGGGGTATGGTGCCACTGTGATCTGGAAAATCTGCATAAAATTTTTTGGCTCTCCCTTCATACCAGAGAAAAAAAATCTCAATTATTATGGTATTAAAAGATAAAATATGCTGGTATTATACAATACTATGCACACATTCTATGCATTTCTGAGTTTCTAAACTTTTTCTGTCATCTATAGCTTCTGCAAAACTCTCAAAAAATTTCCATTTTTTTTGGTTATGCCAACCTGGGATATATTAAAACCATGATGGGGAAAGTTGCAGTGTGGAAGGGCAACTGTACTATTTTCTTCTCTATTACCTCTTTTAATTCATCTTTGTGAACCTGATCCAAGGAACTACATATAACTAAATATCATATAGAATAATAAACCTCAATTCAAGATTATAAGTTCAACAGATTAATTCTAGCAACAGGAATATTCTACCATGAGTAGTTTTGAAGAACTTTATTTCAAACTAGGCTTTGTACATAACAAATACATTAAGTGTTCAATTATTAAAATGGAAAATTTTTTCATAACTCTCTTCTTAGAGCCTAGGAGCTCTGCATTCCCACCCTTTTTATCATGGGAGTTGAAATCATAAATGCTTACCTTATTTGCTTTCCATCTTTCCTCCAACTTTTCCACTGTGACTGACCCATGAATGGAATCTTGTGTATCAGAAGAGACCTGCTCCTCTCTTTTTTTCATGGTTATTTTTTCTTTCTTCTTCATTTTAGATTTTGATTTGAGAATGTTGTTGAAACTGTTCTCAGTCTCCTGCTTAACAGATTCAAGTCTATTCTCCAAATCCTTGTGTTTACATTTAAGTGAATCTGTTTCATCTTTAATAATCTTCTGTCCCACTGAAGAGGAGTTTTGTTTGATGGATTCTGCTAAAGCTAAAATCTTTTCTAACGTGTCACTCTTTAGATTAAGGAGGGCTTCTAATTCCTAAGAGTGGGAGGTAAAACACTGTCATGAAAAATATTTCAATTCAATTATCATGTGTTAATTGACATTAGTAGTGACAGAGTACATTGACTGGTAGGAAATATGGAAAACCTGTTAGTCACAAAGTACAAACACAGGGATAAAAATCAAATAGCTTTGGAAGAAAAACTGAAGAAGGACTCAATCCCCAAAGTCATTTTGAACAAAAATCTAGATTTTTATCACAAGCATCATCTAAGGTCATACCAGCTCACAAACAATGAAAAGTATTTATTAAAGACTTGCCAGGCACAAGGAAACACAAACAAGGAAGGAATAGAATGATAGGCTGTCCAAGTGACACAATAGTTTCTGGTATGTTTCTAATATGTTTCTTATGACATAGTAAGTGGACAATAAATACATGATTGAAAAAGAGGGAACCCAGATATATAACCCAGGTAGCATATTAGGATTACCTTCCATAGAGTATGTTCTTAATAAACATTTATTGTATTTAGCTGAGTTCTTGGAGGGTTCAGGGGAAAGAGCTTTACCTGCCTCTTAGGCCCCTGAACTTAAGATGAAACTATAAACCCCTTTCATAAGACCTGTTCCATTGTGAGTCAGACACGAAATCCTAAAATGCCTTTTATTTATTGTCTCCAGTCTCAGAATGTTGAAGAGCTACTTAATGAAGTGCTACTTTAACAACTTCCAAAGGCAATAATGATGGAGGCTTCAGGTTTTTTCTTTTGTCTTTTTTAGTGTTAAAACTGTTCATCTCAATTCTTGGAGACCCAATCCATGCGTGTTCTATATATGTAGTCCTATGCATATTGGTAATACCTTTTTTTTTTTAGTCTAAGGATGATGGACTGCTAAAAAATATCCCAAAACATCCTGTTCCAACATCTAACTGAGATATGGAGGCAATGAGAAGTTTCAGAGGTGTTCAATTTAAGTGTATACTAGGTGTGGAAATTTTTTTTTAAGTGAGATTCATCTCATTCACTGAAGAAGTTTACAATTTAAGAGGGGTGATTAGACATTTATCAAATTCAATTTCAGTTTTGTCTGATGACCACAAATTTGCAAGGTATTGGTAAAGAAAAGAAGATAAATAACACACAATCACTTCTCCTGAGGGATTCCTTCCCCACGTATCTAGGAGAAGTAATTATATACGTTTCTTTTTTTTTTTATCTGGCAATTGCATCATACCTGCAATTTTAACACCTTTTGCTCAGCTGCCTTTTCATCTGCCAGGTTATCAGGAAAACTGAGGAATTCCTGGGAGAAACTTTCCAATGCAGTACTCAAGTCTGCAACCAAATCCTGGTACAGCTGGTGTTCTTGAACGTGACCTTCCAATTTACTCACTGAATCCTAGAAATAAAATCATTTTTAAAGTCAACATACCTTTTCCTTCACTTTCCTACTGAGAATGCCATTCTATAGTCTTTAAGCTTATGGAAGTTTTTACACATCAATTTATATGAACAAGGTGTAGTGAATTATCAAGGAGAATTCTACTTGTGAAACTCTTCATCTTGGAAATCTTTCTCAATGCTGTTCCTCTGAGGAAATGTCATGTATGAATAAGAGATCTGAGTTTTAGTGCCAGCTCTGCTATTAACTAGCTGTTTGACTTTGGGCAAGTTGCTTTCTGCACTTCAGTTTCCTTATTTGTAATATTGCTGGGGGGTAAGGGGGAAGGAAGCGTGAAGGTTGTGAGGGGGGGGAAAGTGTGCAGTAAATTAGATGATCTCTCAAGTCTCTCTTAACCTCTCATATTGTAGGGCCCTCCTCTTGTTGGATCCATTTATGTTCTCTGATCATTTTTCTTCATTTCATTACTGAAATACATGTATTTGATATGTAAGAAGAAACAATAGTTACAAATTGTATAATCAACTCAGAGGCATCTGTTATAAAGTTAGAACCTCATCTTATCAAGCAGCTTTACATTTGGCCACATGAAATATGAAAGATATTACTATTAACTCTGGCTCCAAAATAAGGGAGGCATTATGGTACAGTGGATAGAGAACTGACCTTTGTTTCAGGGCATCTTAGTTCAAATTTCACTTCTTATGTTTATTACATGTGTGATGTTGGACAAATCATTTAATCTCCATTGGCCTCAGTTTCCTTGTCTAAAAAATGAGAGACCAAATAGGTGGCCTCTGAGGTCCCTTCCAACTTTAGATCATTCTATTATGCTAGTAATAACCTAAGAGTCTCTTTCATATGGAACAAATTCCCAAGCTAGCTGTTGGAAGGAATAATCCCCAGATCAATAGTAACATTAATGAGAATTTCTCCAACTGCAGTTTAAAAAAGAAGTCTACAAATTTTCTGGGAGAAGTGCTTTAATAGGATGTAAGTTCAAAATCTGTGATTTTATCAATACGGACACTCCCTCACAATCCCTTTATTATTCAGTATGCAGTTTCCTATAGTTTATGACCCTGGTGATTTATCTCTGGAGTTTATGGCCCTAGAATTTATGCCCCTGGTGTGAGTTTCTCTGACCTTTGCTGGGTGGCCTGTCAGTCAAAAGACAGCCTCATTGCAACTATGTCAGAGCTGAGGCCCCACAGGCACAGTAAGGCCTCAGAGAAGGACTCTGGTGGAAGATGGAGAAAATAGCAACTATAAAGTTAATGTCCTTCTAATCTAACTTGTGTCTAAACCCATGACACGTGCAGCTAAGTGGTGCGGTGGATGGAGTGTTGGGCCTGGAATCTGGAAGACTCATCTTTATGAGATCAAATCTGGTCTCACCTACTTCCTAATGGTGTGACCCTGGGTGAGTCACTTAATCTGATTTGCTTCAGTTTCCGCATCTGCATAATGAGCTGGAGAAGGAAATGGCAAAGCACTCCAGTGTCTCTGCCAAGAAAATCCCAAATGGGGTCATAAAAAGTCAGACACAACTGAAAAACGACTGAACAAAAAAAAAAATTCATGATTCCCTTCCTCTTGCCATCTAGCAAAACCAGAAGTTTCACCCCATTAATTGGCTATCGCTTTGAGCTGTCATCTTTCTATACAGATATAACATGCATTGTGGTGTTCCTTTAGGGGAACATAGTCTTCCCCCACAAAAAGTCAACTGTTTTTCGTTCTGACCTCTTTACTACAGAGCATATGCAAAGAATTCCAACTTAGGGAGCACTTGAGGACACAAAAGGGTATGATGTCAACTACAAAGCTATGCAGACACATCTCAGCATTATCTCATGCATGAAGTGGCCTGATAAATACCAACTTCTCCCGTAGTTAACGATGGTCATGGGAAGTTTGTTAAAGGAAACACCACCATCATCCTCAAACTCAGAGGTTTCATATACAATGGTTCTTTGAGCAGAAATGAAAGTCTGAATTGTTTTCTCTACACTCAGTAAGCAGGCACTTGTCTCTAAATAACAGTCAAATAGCTCTAAGCTTAGTGTCACCAAGAAACAATGACACAAAAAAGCCTTGTTCAAAAAGTGACAATGTCCATAAGAAATGCAATTTCATTATTTTGACCTGCAATTGGTGAAGGAGGCTTTCGTGGAGATGCTTGACTTCTAGCCATTTTTCTTCACTGCATTTGGAGTTTTTAGTGCACTCCAGAAGGTAATTTCCTTGAGTTTTTAACTCATTAAGCAAGGATGTCAAGTCTTCAGCTTTCTGTAGGAATTTCTTATATATTTTCAACTGAGCTTTCTTTTCTTGCAAACCATTCTGTAAAGCAAAACCTGATTCTTGTTTCTTCTTTAATTCAGTAAGCATTAGTCTTAAATCATCTTTGCTTTGTAAATACTTTTCTTCTTCAAGTTGAATCTTTTCCTGATGGCTATATTTTAACAATAGAAAATGATACTTATTAGATGTTTGGCAAAATGGAATGACACTTTGTATTTTATACATACATACATCAGACTGTAAGTCAATAATATAACTCACTTGTTACTCTCAGAGATATTCCTGGTATTATAACTTTTATCCATTTTTCTCAAATGACAGGGTTTATATCAGACTCCAAAAGGAAATGATTTGTAGAATTTTAATAATAATTTTTGTTATAAAATGGTTAAACCTATGACCATAGGCACTCTGCAATTTGGTTTATGGTGTATGTAAGTACATTGCTTATTGAATAGATTTTGCTCTTTTTTCTTAGTATCTGAAAAGCATTTATCATAAAAATCTCAGTCTTTTAAAAGAAAAGTGAACTTCAAGATTAATGACATCATTTGAAAAGAAAAACTTGAGAATCATTAAAAGGAATTTTTCCTTGGAATTCAGTTTTCAAAACTTTTTTTATCAAATAATATTTATCAAAATGTATACATGATGTATTTATTACTAATTCCTTCAATATTAACAGTCTAGAAGAAAAGTGATAGTTTTTTTGGAGAAGAGGGAAGGTAAGTTTGTTATCAATAATCAATAATTCTACAGTCAGTATATCACTTCTATTAAATACTATTGAATCATAGGGAAGATTTCCAATGGTTGATACGGATGTTTTCACTCTACGCCACTCTCTTGTTGGTGTCCCCAAATTCTTGAACTATTATTCTGCAGATTATCAATAGCAGGATACTTTTTACAAGTTTGTCATTTGATGCAGGGAGATAATGATGATGACAGAGAATGCATTCCTTTTACCTCAGGTATGTGTTGGCTAAATGGATAGTGTGGTCCCACTGATTCTTGATATCAGACAGAGTATCCTGAACCAGAGATGCCTTGCTTTTCTCACCCAAACTCATGATGTTTTGTATTTTCACATCCCCTTCAGGTTTCAGCAAAATGATTTCCTAAAATATAAACAAATAAGTAACAGCATGACTGCCAGCTAGGTGGTGCAGTAGAGAGAGTGCCAGACCAAAAATCAGAAAGCCTCATTTTCCTGAGTTCAAATCTGGCCTCAGACACTTCCTAGCTCTGCAAGTCACTTAATTCTGTTTTTCCTCAGTTTCCCCATGTGTAAAACGACCTAGAGAAGGAAATGGCAAACCACTCCAGTATTTGCAAAGAAAACCTCAAACGGGGTCGCAAAGATATGCACACAACTGAAACAACCCGACAACAAGAACAATGTACAACATAAGCTCATTTATTTTTTTGTTTTATTATTTGTGGCTCCCCAACTTCTTATACCAAAGGTCCTTCTAGCATTAACTAAATTTCAAAACAAAAAACCCGTTTCATTTTTTATATGTTCAATTGTCAATTATGCTTACCACAGATTAGACATAAGTTATTGAATAAATATGCTTATTTTGTTTATTCATATTTGTCTTTTCCCAGCCTATATTATTCATAAAGTTATTTCTTTCTCATCTTCAACTGCCCCTCCCAAATTGGTACATTTAAAAAGTACCTAAAGTACCTAGCCTTTTCCCACATGACATTTATATTAGATATATTGATACATAAACCATTAAAAGTAATTTTGTTTCAATCTAAAAAATGTATATAACCTCCCAAACTAATCGGCCTCTGCTCTGATCCATTCCACAATTAATTTTTTCCTTTGTCCTCACCTTATTCTGCTAAATCAAGATTTTTCCTGCTCTGATGTTTGCAAACTGCCCACGACTCACATTTCTCACAAAGTCTTTCCAGACTGAAGTCATTTGGTTCCAGTCTCCTCAGGAATACTCATCAGTCTCCCCCACTCCTCTTCATCTCAGCCTCCTCTACACTACTTAGCCAAACTTATCTTAGCATACAACTACAGTTAATTTTTGTGTATTGCATGTATTTTCATTTTTCTCTTCACTATCAGTGAGACTTCCTCACCTTGATACTCAGTGAATTTAATAGACAAATAATGCTAACTCATTTTTATATTGTACTTTCAGGTTTACAAAGCACTTTATAAATATTATCTTAGTTCATCATCACAACAATGCTAGGAGGTAGATGGTATTATTACCCCATTTTATAGATGAGAAAACTAAGGCAAACAAAGGTTAAGTGACCTCCTGAGGGTTCATGTAGCTGGTAAGTATCTGAGACAAAATCTGTACTGAGATCTTCCTGACTCCAAATTCACTTTACAATCTAGTTGCAGAACAAGTACAAATTAAGCTCAGCAAGCCCTTTAGAGTCAAACTCTTAACACTCAAAAATGTCTTTCCCTAAGCAAAGTCTCTTATAAGTTTATTTACAATTATTTTGTTCTTACTCCTCACCGCCCTCTCTAAGAGAAGGAAGTCTATTATATACTTGAAGATCATTAGAAAAGTCACTTTATGGTCTTCCACTTTACAGGTTTAATGATATCAATTCCTTTAACATTTCTTCAAAGACTATTTTGCAGCCACTTTAATTTTTTTTCAGAGCTCTCCTGTGAAACTACTTCAAATATGAATTAGGCATCCCAAACCCCTTAGCTAATTATAGTACCTTTATTTTCTGGATCCTTTCTTCAAGAGGCATTTTGCCTTCAGTTGAATTCAAAACCATGAGTGACTCTTTAATCCCCATTATCCAAGAAAATACATCATGTACAAGATCTTCAAAGCTTTGGTCTTCAGGAGGTGGCTGATGATTTCCTATTTCGCAGACTTGTGCTAAAAATGTCTCATATTCCTCAACCAAATGAGTTGACTCTATCACTATTTCTTCTCTAATAAGTCCAAATTTCTTCAATGAGTTGTTCAACTGAGCAAAAGATTCAAATAGTTGCCTGAAAAATTTCAAACACAAAAAATTAAGTTAATGATAACTTCTTTACCACAGAGAAATTTATTTTTTCTTAAGGAAAACTATTTGATAAAAAGTCAGGAGGAGGGGCCAAGATGGCGGAGTAGAAAGACTCATGTATGCTAGCTCCAAATCCACAGCCTATAAATTTCCTGTAAAAAGAACTCCCCACAAATTCTGGAGCAGTATAAGCCATGCAGCAATGCAGTGGAGGAGATTTCCGTTCCAGAGAGCCCTGAAAAACAGACCCCAAAGGTCCGTTGCTCACCAGAGAGCAAAACCCACCCCTGCCCGCACAGCCCCAGAGGAGCAGGCTTCAGGGACGGAATCTCCGGCAGATGCAAAGGTCCCTCAACCCACTACAGGTCAGTGAGAGAGACTTCTGGGCTGGCCGAGAGGGGGGCGGGGTGTCTCCACAACTCAGGCCCCCTCGGGAGGCAGCAGCAGAGGGAGTGGCAGCCCGGGACCCCCGGAGCAGAAAGGAGCTCAGGGCCATTACTAAAGGTCTCCACATAAACCTTCTGAGGGAACTGAGCCTGGGAGGCGGCCCTGCCCCCACCCGAGCACCAGAACTTAAACTCACATTGAATAGCAGCCGTGCCCACCACGGAAAGCCCTGAGGCTGGGGAGCAGCATTTGAATCTCAGACCCCAAGCACTAGCTGGGCAGATCTAGGTCGGGGTGGAAAGGAATCTCAGAAGTCAAGTAACTGGCTGGGAAAATGCCCAGAAAAGGGAAGAAAAATAAGACCATAGAAGGCTACTTTCTTGGTGAGATGTTTCCACCTTTCCTTTCTGATGAGGAAGCACAATGCTTACCATCAGGGAAAGACATAGAAGCCAAGGCCTCTGTATCCTGAACATCTGAAATAGAGATCCAATGGGCTCAGGCCTTGGAAGAGTTCAAAAAGGATTTTGAAAATCAAGTTAGACAGGTGGAGGAAAAACTGGGAAGAGAAATGAGAGAGATGCAAGAAAAGCATGAAAAATAGGTCAATACCTTGGTAAAGGAGACCCAAAAAAATGCTGAAGAAAATAACACCTTGAAAAATAGGCTCACTCAACTGGCAAAAGAGGTGCAAAAAGCCAATGAGGAGAAGAATGCTTCCAAAAGCAGAATTAGCCAAATGGAAAAAGAGGTTCAAAAACTCACTGAAGAAAATAGTTCTCTCAAAATTAGAATGGAACAGACGGAAACTAATGACTTTCTGAGAAACCAAGAAATCATAAAACAAAACCAAAAGAATGAAAAAATGGAAGAGAACGTGAAATATCTCATTGGAAAAACAACTGACCTGGAAAATAGATCCAGGAGAGACAATTTAAAAATTATGGGACTACCTGAAAGTCATGATCAAAAAAAGAGCCTAGACATCATCTTTCATGAAATTGTCAAGGAAAACTGCCCTCAGATTCTAGAACCAGAGGGCAAAATAAGTATTGAAAGAATCCATCGATGACCGCCTGAAAGAGATCCAAAAAGAGAAACTCCTAGGAACATTGTGGTCAAATTCAAGAATTCCCAGGTCAAGGAGAAAATCTTGCAAGCAGCTAGAAAGAAACAATTCCAGTATTGTGGCAATACAATCAGGATAACACAAGCTCTAGCAGCTTCTACATTAAGGGATCAAAGGGTGTGGAATAGGATATTCCAGAAGTGAAAGGAACTAGGACTCAAACCAAGAATCACCTACCCAGAAAAACTCAGCATAATACTTCAGAGGAAAATATGTTCTTTCAATGAAATAGAGGACTTTCAAGCATTCTTAATGAAAATACAAGAGCTGAAAAGAAAATTTGACCTTCAAACACAAGAATGAGAAGAAGCATGAGAAAGCAAACTGCAAAGAGAAGTCATAAGGGACTTACCAAAGATGAACTGTTTACATTCCTACATGGAAAGACAATATTTGTAACTCCTAAAACGTTTCAGTATGTGGGTAGTTGGTGGGACCACACACATGTACACGTGTGCATGCACACACACATACACACATGCACACACACACACAGAGACAGAGAGCACAGAGTGAATTGAATAGGATGGGATCATATCTTAAAAGAAATTAAGGTAAACAGTGAGAGAGAAATGTAGTGGGAAGAGAGAGGGTGAAATGGAATGGGGTAAATTATCTCTCATTCAAAAAGCAAGCAGGAGACTTTTTAGTGGAGGGAAAAAGAGGAGAGCTGAGAAAAAAGACATGAAGTTTACTCTCATCATATTCGACTAAAGGAAGGAATAAAATGCACACTTATTTTGGTATGAAAACCTATCTCACAATACAGGAAAGTCAGGGAGAAGGAGATAAGCAGGGTGGGGTGGATGATGGAAGGCAGGGCAATGGGAGGAGGGAGCAATTTGAAGTTAACACTCTTGGGGAGGGACAGGATCAAAAGACAGAATAAAAAAAATGGGGGGCAGGATAGGATGGAGGGAAATATAGTTAGTCTTACACAACACGGCTATTATCGAAGTCATTTGCAAAACTACACAGATAGGGCCTATATTGAATTGCCTGCCTTCCCAAAGGGAATGGGTGGGGAGGGAGGGATGGGGAGAATTTGGAACTCAAAGTTTTAGGAACAACTGTCAAGTATTGTTGTTGCTATGAGGAAATAAGAAATACAGTTAATGGGGAATAGAAAGTCATCTGGCCCTACAGGACAAAAGAGAAGATAGCGACAAGAGAAGGGAGGGAGGATAGAAGAGAGGGCAGATTGGTGATAGGGGAAATTAGAATGCTAGGTGTATTGGGGTGGGGGGAGGGGACAAATGGGGAGAAAATTTGGAACCCAAAATTTTGTGAAAATGAATGTAAAAAGTTAAATAAATAAATTTATATTAAAAAAAAAGTCAGGGTCACCTTTTTCTAGTTAATGCTTGGAAGAAAATATTATGCTTGTTTTCTGCTCCATTCTCTTTCCATTTTTCTTCTTGATTCATTAGCCATTTATTCAAGCTTATATAATCATCCTGAAGCCTGAAATAAAAAGTATAACATATCTACAATGTTAGATTTGTAAATACAGTGGAATCTCCTTTTAAATGCTGGCATGGCACCAATCTTATGGCTAAGCTATGTTTTAGATTTCCTGTTAAGTAGCAGTTAGATTCTAGGGAAGACACTATTTAAATCTGAAGTCTATTAGAACCTGAGTAAGGATGAGTAATGTTCTATTGTATTAAAACAATTAGCATTCAATGGACACATTGTAAAAGGACAGGAGTGAAATTTCAACAACTTCTTTTTACAAGAAGTGAGGGGAAAAGATAATGAGAGGAAAGAACAACACCTCATTCAATATCACTGTTAATAAAAATCAGCACTGACAGTTATGATGGCCATATTTGCCATATATTTACAATGTAAGGTAACAATGAAGAGAGCACTGAGTTAACAAATATGAGTTATCTGGTGAACGTGCACAGCTATGAATCTTCAAAAGGTCTAGCCTGATACCAGCCTCTCAGGATGTGGGTTACTCCTTAAACAGTGGGGGAATTTCCAAATTGCTATATCACCCCAGAGTCAAGCCCAGATTAAAAGAAAAAGGATTTCTTTTATCTGTCATGTGGTTTCTGTACATCTCTGTTGCCCCTATGGATCACTATATTGTAAGAGAGTATCTATATAAGAATGTTTAAATAATGTATCATTTAAATAATGTATCATTTATATAATCATAACACATACATATAGACATACACTTCTTACTACCTAAGTAACTGTTGTAAGCAATCATGAAGTCCATTGGCTTGCGTCTGACATGAGAACTTCATTTTCTGTAGTTCCAGTTCCTGAGTCATGATCCAGTTACTCAGCTGTTCAACACTTGCCTTGGGCAGATGCCTTTTTACATTATTTAGTGCAGTTTCTACTTGTTGTATGTCCTTACTTCTTCCCTCAAAGGTCAGGAAATCCTTTATAGAGGCACAAAGTATGAAGAGAGACAGAGAGAGAGAGAGAGAGCAGAGAGAGAGAGAGAGAGAGAGAGAGAGAGAGAGAGAGAGAGAGAGAAAGTACTTATGCATTTATTTCTTTTACTTTCTTTTAACAAGTCCTTATTCCTTCGCTAGTCTACAGATGGGACCCATCTCCAAACAGGCTACTACATTATGATGATAATTTTTGATTTTCTACACAACAGACTGTAGAGATACTAAGAATCCAAAATGGTCAATGATCAAAATGACACTTCTACTTAGACATGGGGTGGATTCTTGCACTGATATTTCAAAATGGGTATACATTTCTGATATTCTGGAAAATCCTTTGCTGTGTGAGTCTAAGCAATGCTCTTTTCTATTAAACTTTCCCTAGAGCAGGTATTGTGGTTAAGTGCTTGGATTTCAAGTGTTGAGGTGCAGATGACATGCCACTGCAGTAACTGAAAGAGATTACTGCAATAAAATAAGCAGACAAGTAAGATTATTACTGAGGCAGATAGTTAAGGAGAGTACCTCAAGTGCTCTCAAGAAACTGAAAGCATCATTTGCCAAAGGTAAATGCCCATACACCCAACCCACACAAGGAAAATCACAAGTTGATGACATTATATGTTTTTATAACTTTATCCTTACCATCTAAAATAATTTCTTTCAAATGCTATTTTAAAAAAAGACTAATAAAACTGTCAGGGTAGAAAATGGCCATAGGGATAGGGACATGACAACAGATTCAAGAGCATCTTCTTCCAAAGTGGTAAGAGTAGTTTAGGGTCTATATCATGTACTCTAATTTTTAAATACTGGAGTATCTTGACATACCCAACAAACCAATCAAAACCAAATTGAAATTGTAACTCATGAAATTCATGGAGAGGCTTCAGACATTTATTTGTACCTGTAGAGAGCAAATCAGATACTTCCATGTATCTATATTTAGTTATCTGGAGGGGAGATTAGAGTGAAATACCTTTTGTGGAGAAATTGATAGAACCAAACAGTCAAAATATTAGAATATAAGCTAATTGTGCACAGGAGTTTTTTTTTTACTCTTTATACTTCTATCTCTAGCACCTAGCACGTTGCCATCATGATGCTTAATGAATGCTTAATACAGACCCGGCAGGTATGGAATAGCAAAGTTCAATAAAAGGAAAGGCAGCAGTCTCCCTTACCACCACTTAAAATGCCAACGGGGATTTGGTTCTTATGTCAAGAAAGAGGGGGCCCTGCAATCATATGGTTCATGATTCAGCCCTTGCTCTCTAAATTCCCAGTCATAGATTTGCTAATTAGGTACATCAACTAAACCACCAACCAGAGCCTTGAATGGCAGCTCATGCTTGTCAGAAGAGAACTAGAGGTATAGCACCCAAACGAAGCCCATGGGGAGCACAACAAGGTGGGGATATTCACATGGTACAAGGGCAATTGAGGAAGATGAACACACTGAGGGAAGTCACTGGAGGTCTGTATAGTTAGGTGCTCAATGCAGGGGAAGTGGGGTGGGTTCTTCTAAGCTTCTTATCTGGGTCAAACAAGACCAGGAGCTGGAGCTAGGGCCAGGGATCCTGGACCTGGGGTCAAGGTTCAGGAATGGTACTAACTCATGCTGGGAAGGGCAAGGAGAATCTATTAACTAACTGATATTCAAACTTCCTGCCAGAGGGAAAACTAACTTTGGACCATTACTGCTAGTCTTATTCTGACAGGGTGATGGGACTTTTTTTTAAGCGTCTTTGTTTAGTAGGTTGGAGAAGCTATCATATCCCTTATCCCTATCTGCTTATACCTTGAACATCAGGCCTCTACCATTCTCTCCATCATTTTCCCCCCAGAACAAGCAAACATACAACACCACCAACAAAAGAAAACTATTAAAACCAATTCATGCCTTACATTAAGTTTCTGGAGCTTTTCTTCCACACTTTTTTTAGTGTCTGGTGGTTCAAAACACTCCTTAAGGGACAACTGAATGTTGTTGAACCCATCATCAAAATTTTTGCATTGATCTGCAAAAAAGCATTTAAAAACTAATTTTATAAATATATATATATCTTAACACAAAAAGAAGTAATCAATATTACTTGTTAATGTGAGCAACTTTGAATCATACCTCCCAGATTCATGGTGCAAATGGAAATTGACAAAGGATATATACTTAAAATGCATTATTATGTTTCATAATTATCTATATATGTTTCTATCTCCCATGATCTACAATAAACCCAGATTTTTCTAAGAAGTTCAATTGGGCAACAGATTAAAATAGTTGCATGGATATTTCCAAATAAATGATACTTTCCAACATCTTATCTAAACAATATGTATCATCCTGAGCAGTGAGCACAATATTTTGCATGCAGTAGGCACTTCATAAATGTTTATTCAATTGATTTGTTGCCTACCGAGGATAGAGAATATTTGGGGACCTTGGTAAGGGAGTTTCTTCACTTAGAATTCCTTATGCCAATGGATCTACATATACATACAGCCTCTATCTCTACCTTTCTCCACCAAAATTCTTATTGATCCCATCTGAACCAAAACTTCATGCCCAAAGTGGGATCATGGTACAAACCATAAGACCCACTGAACACAACCTTATATATATAAATGGGCTTCAAACCCCATAACCCTAATCTCATTGAACTGGAAGGTCAAGCCATATGTCTAACAAGCCAGAATCCTTAATTATCTAGTACAACTTTTTCATTTTAGAGATACAGTATTGATGTTTAGTTATGTCTGACTCTTCGTGAACCCCTTTTTGAGCTCTTCTTGGCAAAGATATTGGAGTGGCTTGCCATTCCCTTCTCCAGCTCATTTTATACATGAGGAAACAAGCAAACAGGAGTAAGTAACTAGTCTGGGGTCACACAGCTAGAAAGTGTCTGAGGTCACATTTGAACTCAGATCTTCCTAATATTAGGCCACACACTTATCCACTGCTCCTTCTAACTGCCTCTGAGGATACAGTAGCTTTATGCAGTTATGTGATTTGTTCAGGTCACACTGCTAGTTAAAGGCTTCACCAGAACTAAAACCCCAACTGCTAAGCAATTATTCTCAAGTAAATTTTCCCTAAAGACCAAAATGATAAATTCAGAATCAGGCTTCCTGGATGACTCCCTTTAAAGATGAATCTTGAATTAGACTTTCCATTCAGATTATCAGATATACTTTAAGATATACCAAAGCTGAGTAACACTTTGTTAGACACCTGGGCAACTGGGTGGTGCAGTGGTTAGGGGGCAGAACTTGGAGTCAGAAATATCTGATTTTTTAATCTGGTCTCAGATAATTCCTGTGTGACCTTGGACAAGTTACTTAATCACCCTTAACCTCAATTTCTTTATCTGTAAATTGTTATTCTTTGCATCATCTGGGCAGCTAGGTGGCACAACAGATAGAGCATTGGGCTTGGAATCAGGAAGGCTCCTCTTCATGAGTTCAAATCAAGCCTTAGAAATTTTCTAGCGATGTTACCCTGGGTATGTTTTTTAATCCTGTTTGCCTCAGTTTCCCCCTCTGTAAAATGAGCTGGAGAAGGAAATGGCAAACCATTCCAGTATTTTTGCCAAAAAAAATTCCAAATAGCATCCAAAAAAGTGACAATTGAAATGATAAAACAACAAGAAACATCAAATGAGATAATATGTGAATTAGAGAGCTTTGAAAACCTTAAAGCATTACAAAAATGTTAGCTCATTATTGCTGCTTTACTTACCATTCAATAGATTAGAAAAGTGGTCTTGCCAAGCACGTTTCTTAGTACTAAATAGATCATTGATGTTTTCATATTCCTTCTTCATTTCAGAGAGTTCAGGAGTCAGACAACCCATTTGATTCTCAAGAAGGGTCATATTATGCTTTTGCCGGAGAATTTGCTGCTGTATCTCCTAGAAAGACAGAAATACAGACAGACAGATCTCAGACTAGGCTTCATATTCCATCCAGTCATCCATCTAGGCTATCTTGCCATGTGTCTTGCCATTTATCCCAACTCTCCCTATAGAACAGTACCCTTCTGGCTGGACTTCCAGAAACTATACCCTCAGTCCCTGGGAAGTTAATCCCCTCACTTTTGGAACATGTGTTCTATGGTTGAGCTTTTTTGATAGATAAATGAGTAATTGTAAACTGGTCTAGCCCACTGTACCTATGAGGTCCCAGTCATGGTTCATATCCCATCTAGACAGGCAAACCCTACCCCTTCCTCCTATCTTTCCTCTTGCTCTGAATATAGGAAAACCACTGATTCTGGAAAAGTTGTGATAATGCCTTATGGATCAATGTGCCATCTATCTAGACCTAAACTCCTTTATTAGTCACAATTTTCCTATATGTTTTGTCTCTGTTCAAATGTAAGCTACTTAAGTACAAGGATGATTTCAGTCAACCCTACTACTGTACCAGACACTGTACCAAGAACTGGGGATACAAAGATAGACATAAGACAGTCCCTACTCTCAAGGAGCTCACGCTCTAATGATAGAAGCCAACATATACAAAGAAACTATGAAAAGGATGGGGGGGAAGATTTCACTTTTGTACTTATATCCCCAGTACAAAACAAAGTGTCTAGCACACAGCAAATACTTAATAAATGTTTTGCCATTCATTAATTCACTCATTCATGGACAGATCTTAGAAAAAACTCAAAATATGCAAAACACCACAAATTTCCATTGCTTTTGAGAAGACTTGCTGTTGAATTTTTTTCTCTATGCTGGAAAATATCTAACGATGAGGGAATTTAAGA
The DNA here is from genome assembly GCA_023548195.1 of Bettongia penicillata ogilbyi. Lineage (NCBI taxonomy): Eukaryota > Metazoa > Chordata > Mammalia > Diprotodontia > Potoroidae > Bettongia > Bettongia penicillata. The sequence goes on from JAJHZJ010000276.1 coordinate 559,145, forward strand.
CAAAATAATTAGTTAATATCTGTAAAAACAATTTGAAAATACTCCATGTGCATGAAATGTTTTTTCTCATCTTTCCAATGACCATTAGTATTTTCCTCCCATCAATTTTAATTAATCTAAATGAACCAGGACTAACTGCAAAAAAAGAATCTAAAATACACAAGAGGGAAAGTTGACAGTACCTCCAATTTTGTAAAGATCTCCAAACTGTCAGAAGGAGACAGGGCTTTTAAGAGAGATTCAGTCATTCCAATCTGTGTCTTGGCCTGGTCAAGGTCCTCTTTTAGCTCAGCTGTACTGCCACTGAGTTCACTCAGGTTGGATTTGTCCATTAAATGCATTTTTACTTTTTCTATTCTGTTCAAAAGAGATGACTTGATGACCTAAAATTAGGAAAAACATCAAGTGATAGAAAGTATTTTTTCCAACTAAATTTCCTGACAATGGCATTATTATGGAATAAATTGAGACTGTCATTATGAAGTGATTTAAATGCTTCTTCAAAATTAGATCTTATTAGTCCCCCCTCCAAAGTCTCAACGTTTCTTTTTCACAGACACAGCCACCCAAAATGATATCCTTTAAAAAGAAAAAAAATTCATAAAGTAATATCCTAATCTTTTTCTTTTTCTGAGCAGCTAATTTGAATTCTTCTGTATCCATGAAACATTTACTTAAAGATACATTTTATTTAGATACTTGCGATAACCTCATCAATATTCTCAGTTGGACAAAATAGAATTACACCGTTTTTCTTGACAAATTAGAAAACCAAATGGATCAAACTAATTTTTTCCCCAACTTAAAGAGAGTGTAGAAACTCCTAGGAGGGCCTTTATCCAGCCATCTATGGAGACAGCTGAGGAGCATTCTGATATGGTGAAATAACAGTGCAACTGAAGTTAGGAATATCATGGATAGGTCACTTCTCTCCCAGACTCAATTTTTTGCATTTATAAGATGGAATAAAAAAATATTTATGCTACCTCATGGTGTTGTTTTGAAGAAAATTCTTTGTAAACCTCCAAGCACTACCTGTACTTTATTTTACTTTTTTTGAATTTTAAATGAAATTTAAAACACTTTATCTTTTATTTTTATTTTAAATTAATTTTACTTTTATTTTAAATGAAAAAATTATATACTAGCTAGCATTTACACAGCACTTTCAGGTTTACGGAGCACTTTATAAATATTATCTCCTTTGAGCTTCACAACAAACCTTGGAGGTGAGTACTATTATTATGCTTATTTTTTGGATGAGGCAAGTGAGACAAGAAGAGATGAGCTGTCCAAGGTCACACAGCTAGTAAGTATATGAGGAAGGATTTGTACTCAGATCTTATTGGCTCCAGCATTCCATCCATTGCACTAGCTAGCAACCTCTAAAAAGAATAATGAAAAGAGAACTGGATTTGGAGCCTAGAGAGATTTGGAGCAAGTTACCTAAATTATCAAGGGAACCTATAAGATGAAGATATAATAATAATATCTGTAGTGCCCACCTCATAAGTCTGCTGTGAGAATTAAATGATACAAATGCTGCAAAATGTATATATAAGCATTATATAAATGTTAACTATTAATGTTATAAAATTATTATGTTATAATACCAATTCCCCCTCCAAACAAGGGGCTCTGAAAAAAATGCCTGACTTAAGAATAAAAAAAAATATAATCACAAAATTCATGTATCTGATGAAAGGGAAAATATTTTACAACCATTTTCAACATTTTTTTATCACCTAAAAAGGGACAAATTAATATAATTTCAATTTATTCTAATTTTGTATAAAAAAAAGAAACAGATTAGAAGCAAGAGTTTATAAATAGTAATATGGCAGACACATGTTTAAGACTTCTAAATAATAACTCTCTTACCTGTAACTCAAGAGGTGGTTCACTGATTTGAAGAAAATCTTGTATTTCAACTAACCTCACATCAAATAGGGCACTGTTTTGCTCCTGGATTTTTAGCTCTTCCTAAAACACAAATTAAAGAAATAGTGGTATTAACATTTCATCTTTTAAATTACTCTTATCTTCCAAAATTTAATAGAAATCACCAATAATAACAACACAATTCATTCATGAGGAAACTAAGGCAGGCAGAGGTTAAGTGACTGGCTCAGAATCATATCGTAAGTATCTGAGGTCAAATTTTAAACTCAGGTCTTCCTGTATGCAGGCCCAGCATTTTATCCATGGTATCACCTAGATGCCTTTAAAGGAGAGAAGAATTAGATCATGAATTGTAATTTATAAAATATTTCAAACCATTTCTCAAAGTATTTGGTGGCAAAGAAGTATGGTGTGTGTGTGTGTGTGTGTGAATAGAATACAATATTTATCCAATCACATATGTAATTTTAAATAAATAAAATGTGTGTATGTGTGCGTATATATTAACAGAAAGTTGATATTCATGTTTCTGAATCATTTACATCCAGATAAACAAATTATTGTTTTATTATATTTTTAAAGCTTCATCATATCTTTAGAAACTTTTGTGACTAATTCTAAGTTGTATTACAAAAGTTTGATTCCTTGATGCTCTCAGATAATGGATTCTTTTTATCCCCAAGTTTTAGGTTTTTTCTTTTGAGAGAATATTTTTTTTATGCCATCAAAAGCATAAATTCACACTCTATCCATGGCAACTCCTAGATGGGCCATGCAATAATCGTATTTGTCTTTGATGGGATCCTTAGGGATTTCACAAAAGGGATTAGCTTTTAGGATCAAATGAGATAATACCTGTAAAGCAATTAACACAGGGCTTGGCACACAGTTGGTATTTAATAAATGCTTATTCTTCTTTTTACTACCCCCTTCCAGTTTAGTATCCATGTGGGGGATTATCATGAAAATGAAAGACTCCTAATAGTTTTTCCATCCCACCATAGGGGATATGAGAGAGAGAGAGAGAGAGAGAGAGAGAGAGAGAGAGAGAGAGAGAGAGAGAGAGAGAGAGAGACAGAGACAGAGAGAGACAGAGAGAGACAGAGAGAGACTGAGAGACAGAGACAGGGACAGAGACAGAGTGACATAGACAGAGAGAGACAGAGAGAGACAGATAGTTGTTACAGGGTACCTAATAGTTTTGACAACCATGCTTTATATGTTCTATCTTGCTTTAAGTTCATCTTGCAAATGCACTTTTCTTATTTCTATATAGTTACCTGCAACTGTGTCCTTTCTATATCATTCAGCTGGTGGACTTCAACTTTTCTAAGAACTTTTTCAATCCATTCATCAATTATATTTGTTAAATTAAGAAGTTTTTCCCACAAGGCTAGAGCTCTGACCAGATTATCATAATAGTTTTCTGTCTTTTCATTTATCTGTCACAAATTAAAGACAAAAATAATATAATCAGTAATGAAACAATAGGAAAACTTCAATTTAGGCAGAGCAATATTTTAGAATAACACTTTGGGATTATTTTTATTTGTCAAATAATTTATTTTATTTATGAATAAAATTATTTGCTTGGCCTTTTCTTTATAGTCATTTCTCAGAGAAAAAAATAGTGACTGATTTGCAGCAATTGACATGAATTTTAATGCAGCTGATCATAATTCTAGAGGCATAAAAAAGATGTCCATTTTAAACTCCATACAATTTATATTTCATTAAATGCCACATATGCAGTATACTATTGTTCTACTAGAAGTGATACAGCATCTAATTTATTCTAAATAATATTAATTTCAAGAAGTATAATTGAAATAGTACTGCTAGGTAAAATTCACAGTTATTTATCACATACATCAAGCCATCTGTCCACAATAACATTAGCCTCTTTCTGAAAGGGGGGTTCCACAAACGTTATCATTTTGTTTAGCTGGAATTGCAAGTTTTTGCAGATCTGGTTTATTTTTTCCACATCTTCTGAATGTTTATTGAATTCCTCTCTGACTGTTTCAATCTAAAAAATAAAAAAAGATAGAGATGAACATTTTTAAGCCCTTGTGTGTAAGATTATTATAACTTCAATTATACCTTTTTACACAATTATCAGCTGAGTATTGAGTCTTAAAATAAACAACATTATAAAAGTGTTATTCATACCCTTAAATGTAGTAATGGAATTGACTGTTAAATCACTGACTGGTAAGGATTCTACCCATCACTCTGAAACTCTTCAGATATCTTAAATTATAGGTATATATTTTGTAATTGACCTAACTTTTGCCCAACCTCAAACTGTTCTCTGTTCTACCTGGTGAATATTAGTAATTTTTATAAAACTATTTTTCTTGTTTAAGTTAAGCAAAATTCAGTAGCATAAAAAATGATCTTCATAGTACTCTAGATAAGTGTGGTAAGAAATACAAATCCTCTCTAGATTTCTCTTAACTTCTGCAAAGTACAAAATAACTTAGGGAGTCAACTACATAACTTTTACCTGAAAGCGGCAATTAAAAGCCCAAAGAACAAAATAATACACCAGTAAATTCAATACGTTCAAAGTTCATTAATGAATGAATGAATCCACCAGTCTCAGTCTCCCAATATGTAAAACTAGAAAATACTGACACCTAGTGCCTATAACCTGACCAAAACAAATAACATTTTCTATAGACAATGGAGTCTACTTTTATATAGTCACAGTCAATTCCTGAAAAGGATGGTAAGATAGGGAACTTTTAAAGAGAGACAGGAACTGTGGTTTTTGTTTTACAATGAATGAGAGTTTTACATAATGGCAAAGAATCTTGTTCTGACATTTCCTAAGGTTTGCTAATCCCCTGGCTCTCTATCGTTCTCATATTTCTTTTACTCTTCTGTCTCTCAGTGTGGTTGGAAATCTGGCATAGGAACCAAACACTCAGTTTTCTAATGTTCTGAAGAAAGAAGTTCACAGCAGTATCAAATTTCCATGACATTGGTGAAAAGTAACAAGGTGATCTAGTCTTTTTCTGGGCTTATATTAAAAATGGCATAGTTATCTCAGGATTAAATTAAAAGTTTTTCAAAGAAACTTAAGAAAACTTAGGGAAAAAGTTGTTTTTTTTTTCCTGAGGAGAAACATAAACAGTATTCAGTAGACTTGAATATTCAAATATTTCTACAAAAGTTAATAATAATTTTGTTGCAGTGCTATGGAGAGTTAGAAATATTAACAATAAAAAAGTCAGAATCTTGTAAGTTTTAAAGAGACTTACAGATGCCATTTTATTCATTTTTAATCCATCCCGCAAAATGCTTTACATTTCATGAACTCAATATAACAAGTTATTTAAGTGTTCATGTGCAGACAGGTACAGAAGGTGAGGGGAGAGGAGGAAGAGGAAAATGAGGTGGAGAGGGAAGGTGAGAAGAGGAAAAGCTTTCCAGAATGGCACTAAGAACATCATGTGACAGTAGAGGATACAAAACACAAATAAATAGCAATATGTAAGAAATGATAACAACTGAAGGACAATAGCAGAAGCAAAGTCCTACTGAAGGTCCTTGAAGGGAAAAGTTTTTCCCAAATAGAGGAAGACTTCACAGAGGAAGTTTTGAAAACAGATAAAAATTAAACAGGAAATTGAGGGAAGGAAGGGGAAGATATTCCAGACATGTAACACTAAAGAGACAAGGGAATTATCAATTTTATTTAGTTTTAAACTTCTGCAACACTATTTTTAATATAAATTTTCTTCATCATGAACTTAAATATCAATATAAACACTTTAATACACAAAAATCAGAAAAAGTAGATGAAACTGTGAGCTGCTATTATGTACAGTTTTATACTATGTATACTGTTACAATGTACATAACTGTAAAAGTGTACCCCATAATAGTTTCCTCATAAATATATAAAAAAGGCTATGAACATTAGTAGACTGTTAGAGGTAAACTTAAAAGAATAAGTAAAGAACTAATCATTGTAAAATATAAACACTGAATTGCTCAGGGTTGGTAAATATTCTCGTTCTCATTTTTGCTTTTGCTCTTTGGGAAATTTCCTGGTACAGATACTTGATACTACTGGCAGCATAGGGGAATTTCAGAGGAGGAGTGGGCAGAACCAGAGCTGGATCAAGGTAGAAACTCTTTTCACCTTACAGAGGTAAGAGGTATGAAACTCATCATGGAGAGACATGTTCTCAGACATCCTAGACCTCTTAGAAGTCTTCCAAACCACTGATGTCCCCAAGAGTAGTTTGGTTTGAACTGGGTTTTTAGAACTTTCCCTAGTCAAGAACAACAATCCCAGAAGCAAAAATAAGATTAGATCAAGGTGAAAGTGAAAAATAGCTTTCACTCTATGACTTACGGATGTTGATTAGCAACCATCCATCTCTGGTGAAAAGGGTAACAGCCACACATAAACTCAAAACCACAAAACAGTATTACAGTACTTCCTTCATTCAAAGGACCAAAACCAAGAGAAACACTAGTAAGTTTAAGAGACCCAGATCAAAAATTACAAGATAAATAGCATTGCCCCATACCTTAGAGATTCACAACAATGACAGAGTGAGATTTCAAGGATTATTATTTCCATTTTAGAGACTGAAGAATTGAAGGAGAGAAAGCTTAAGTAAGTCACACCTTAAGGACATTCTGACAGCAAGCTGTAGAACAAGGTTCAGAACTCTGGACTTCAGATTCCAAATCCTGCGCTCTTTCCAATAAAGCAAGGTTTCTACTGGAGCTTAATTTTCAAGCCCTGGCTATAATATTTGGAGACCCTGTGAATACATTCATTAATAACGGACTCAACGATTCCATTCACCTGCATTCATTTAACTAGAACTTATTAAGTATTTATTTTGTCCTTGAGCCTCTTTACTCTTTTTATCATTGCACCAACAGTTTAACATTCCCTGTCACTGTCTCTACTGTCATTTTTGACATTTTTATACAAAAATGCAAAGAAAATAAGGAGAAAATGGCAAAGTAATGCCCCCTTATTTAGGAAGAAGAAGGTACTGTCACCCTGCAAAAATTAACATGATCAATCACGCTTCCAGAGCTCACCTTTGCTATTCTCCTCTTCAGATTTTCCTTTCCCATATAAGAAGCCTGCAGTGAGATTACACTCTCTTCTTTGTGGATCAAAGAGGTCAAAACACTTTTGCAATTCTGGTATTGCTTCAGGAGATCCATTGCTCTTTGGCACTGCTCAAGGCTTTGAAAAAGAAGTATTTATACTTAGGTACATTTTGATTAACAAGTTACAATTCTCCCTTTCCAAATGCCCACCCATTAATTTTGTTCAGTTGTTTTTTAGTCATGTCCAAATATTTTTTACCCCATTTTGGGGTTTTTTTGGTAAGATATTGGAGTGGTTTGCCCTTTCCTTCTCCAGTTCCCTTTACACATGAGGAAACTGTGGCAAACAGGGTTAAAAGACTTGCCCAAGGTGACACAGCTACTAAGTGTCTTAAGTTGGATTTCAACTCGTCTTCCTGTCTCTGGAGCCAGCATTCTATCCACTGTTGCCAACTATTACTTAGTTACTTAATAAGATGAAATTCTTCTGTTAAAATAGTTTCACAATATTAAGCTTTACCAACTTAAACAAAAAATCACTGCAATTATATTTACTTAACAGATTCCAGAGTGAACCAGCACACTAATATTTTCTTTAGACCAACCATACAGGTAACAACAGTTATCTTCTATTAACTTCAGGGAGAAACACTAGAGAATAATAACTCTGATTACATTTTCTGTCCAAAATATAATCTCTCCAAAACTGTCCAATCCTTAGCATTAGAGCATTAATTTCCTATCAGCTCACAACATCAAATATTTATACAATGACTATATTTTACTAAACCATACCCAAGACATGTGCGCTGACAAAGAATGGTACTTTTGAAATGTCTCATTAACAATGCATTTTCATTTCTTTAAATCATAACTATCCCAGATAGTTTGCTCACAATTATTCTATCCAGATCCAGCCATTTCCAAAAGATGAAAAAATTTACTTTTAGGTGACTTAGTTTCTACACAGAATTTCTGCAATAAAATTCATTGTCACCTAATTTCCTGCATTATGGTTGTTCTTTTAGCAAGATCTATTTTCCCATAGAATTTTATGGGGGTGAGGATATATATATATATATATTTTTTTTAATTTTGGAAGAGTACTCTTGCCTTACCATTCTTCAACAGAGGATTTCACATCTTCCCATAAACATGTTGTCTCTTGGCATTGTTGACTTGGGATTTCTCCTTTTCCATCTTTCAACTGTGGAAGAGAACTGACCATTTTTCTGAGGTACTTTATCTCCTCTGCATAGTAATCCAGATCCTTCTCCAGTTTGGTTAATGATTTTATCCTTGGTTATAAAAGAAATTTTTTACAGATTAAGGAAAGGGAAAAGGATGCATTTATATAGTGCCTACTAAAAGACCAAGGTCTCCCATTGCATCTTGGTCCATCTCCAGTCAATCTGATGAATATCTGTTCACTGGATCCAGATGGCTCAGGAGGACAAAGTGAGGCTGGTGACCTGCACAGCCCTCCCTCACTCAAAACAAAGTCAATTTCAGGTCATGTCATCATTTCTCTGATGTCATGGTCTTCTTAGGAAACAATGGATGAACACAATAACAAACTATGTACCTGGCACTACACTAGCGCTTTACAAATATTATCTCATTTAATCCTCATAGCAACCCTGTGAGGGAGTCGAGATTACTAACCCCATTTTACAGCTGAGAAAACTGAGAAAGGCAGAGGTAAAGTGCCTTGCTCATGATCACACAGCTAGTAAGTATTTCAAGTGGGATTTGAACTCAAGTCTTTCTGACTCCAGGCCTAGTACTCTATCCATTTATCTAGATATTCAACTAAAATTAAAAGAAATAATGAATAATTTCAATAATTATTGGAGTACAAAATAAACTGATGCAAATCATCAACCTTTCTGTATGTTGTCAGCAGAATCCTAGAGAAATATATAGGAAAAAGTGCCCCCAAAATTACTATAGAAGATATATAATATCTAGGAGTTGAGGACATAAGCAGAAATTACATGACTTCAACCACAAAAAACTTTTTAGAGAAAGAATGAAAGATTTAGTTGGAGCCAAGATGGTAGAGTAGACAGATGGACCTTTAAAAGCTCTCCCCCATAGCCCAAGAATAACAGATTTAAACAACTGGATTGGAATTATTTGTTCATGATTAGGGCACTATATAAAAAAATTATAATGCCTAAATTAATTTGTGAAATGAGTGTTATATCAACTTCCAAAGGATTACCATATAGAACTATTCTAAATAATAACAGAATTCCTCGGAAGGAACAAAAGGTCAAGCAAGACTCTTAATTGAAATTTTCTTAATGGAAAAAAAAATGGGCCTGAGGACAACAGATCTCAAACTATATACACAAAGCAAAATCATCTAAACTATTTAGTACTGGTTTAAAAATAGAAAAATTGGTCAACATAGAACAGATTAGGTAAACAAGATCCAGAATTAACTGAACATAGTAGCAAAATGTTCAATAAATCAAAGTACACTAACTTAACTTGATTAATGGAAGAATTTATTTTGCTTAAATATGCATATTTTTACAAGGTGGTTTTTTTCATATTACTGAGAGGCATAAGAGGTTATGTGTAGGAAGGAAAATGGATTTTTGTTCATTAAAAAATGAAATTTAATGTAAAAATGAACAAGGAGAGATAGCACATTAAGGGAAGAAGTCATCAGTAATGAATATTTGGCCTCGTTCAAATTCTGGAGCAGAAGGCAGGTTGGGAGGGGGAGAAATATTTAACTTAAAATTTTAAATTAATATTAATTTGTTACATGTAGTTGACAGATATTTAACAAAATAAATAAAAATATATTGGGGAAAAATAACTAGATTCAAATCAGAGTTTATATCACTCTAGCTAGAAAGACTTCAATTATTTTAGAATAAATGGAATTCAATTCTAAGAAAAAGGAAAGAAAATAGGGAAATTAAGACTTAGATCAACATTTCATAATATATGCTACAAGAAGTTCCAAATGAATATAGGACCTAGCTATAAAAGGTCATTTTATAAATCAGAAGAGAATAGAAGGAAATACCTTTTACTACTCAGCATAAAGAAAGCACTTTGGGCCAAACAAAGGAGGTCACATGAGACAAAAGAGACAACTATGTTTACATAAAACTAAAAACGTTTTGCAAAATAAAAAGCAGCATAGTTAGAAAAAAAGGGGGAAAACAGTGAGCTGGGAGAAAAATATTTACAGTAAATTTCTTTAATAAAAGTTAGATGTCCAAAAAATAAAAGGAATTGATACAAATATAAAGGAAATAGAGCCATTCCCCACTAGGCAAATGGTCAAAAGGTAAGAATATGCAGTTTTAAAAAAGTTCAACCTATCAACAGCTATATAACAACAAAAAAAAACATTCCAGAGCCCTAATCGTAACAACAAATGCAAATAAAACAACCCTGAAGTTCTACCTCAAAGTTATCTAACTGGCAAAGATGACAAAAATGGAAAATAATGATTACTGGAGGGTCTATCGGAAACAGGCGTACCAATATGGTGTTGTGGAGTTATGAAGTGGTTCAGCTGTTTTGAAAAGTACAAAACCAGTCACTAAACTATGCATATCCTTTAACCTAGTGATACTACTAGTAAACAAAACAATCAAATATATAGGAAAAGAACCATTACATACAAAAATATTGTAACAACATTTTTTCCTGTTTAGCAAATAACTGGAAAACAAATTGGCTGCCCATCCATAGTGGAACAGCTAAAAAAATTATGGTACATGACTCTTATAGAATATTGCACAATAAGAAATTATGAAAGGCATGAATGCAAAGAATCCTAGGAAGACTTGTATGAACTGAGAGCAAAGAGAGCAGAACTAGGAAAACTATTTCTACAATGACCAAACATTGTATGAACAATTTTGAAACACTTAAGAACTCTGATCAATGTAATAACCAATAATTTCTAGAAGACTGATGTTGAAGCATTACTGCAACCTCTTGGTGGAAAGAAGGTCTATTGGTGCAAAGGAGACAAACATTTTCAGCACATCACAAATTTGATTTCCTTGACTACATATATTTGTTACAAAGGAGGGCTTTTAATTGGACGCTGGAGGAGTACTGGGGGGGAAGTGACAGTGAGAGAACAAAAAGGGGAAAGGCAAGAAATGAACACCAATAAAACATTCAAAAATCCATAGAGAAAATCTCAGCGGGGCATGCGGACAAGCAAGGCAATTTTGGTGCCAGTGAGATAAATCCGATATAGAAATATATGCATACATATATACATACGTATATACATAAACATACATATGTGTATATTTACATATACATTAAAAAACAGTTACATATAGTGGATTCATGTACAGTTCTCTTTTTCTTATCCTATTTGCATATAGAGTTATTCATATTTGTTGATGATTCTCTAATTTTTAATGTTTTTAAAAATAAAAGTTATTTGAGAATAATTAGAATAAAGTATAATTATATATGTGAGTATATATGCAAACAAATATAAACAAATATATTACAGCATTTTAAAGTCAGCATATAACATTGCATTATATATATGTGTGTATAGACATATAAGATAAAAAGATAAAAAAAGAAAAAAAGAAAAAAGATTAAAAAAGATAAAAAAAAAGAAAGATAAAAAATCTGATGTTCAGAGACAATAACTTGTTCATAGTCATACAGCTAGAAGTGTCAGAAATGAGACCTGAACCCATAAGTTCTAATTCTAGAGTACTCTTTCTACTAAACCATAAACCTACATTGTTTTTAGATTCTGATTGATGCTAAGTACTCACCTCTGTTTCACTGCTGGAATTGTTGGATCTTTGAGGCCAATTTTATTGATCTGGTCCTGAACATACTTAATGTTTTTAAGGATTTCATTATTTTTGGCAATAAAAACTTCTACTAATTGATCTTGTTCAGTGAAATCCTCATGTTCATTATGTCCACAGGTCTCATCTATCATTTTTGAGAAAACTTCAATGAGTTTTTCACAGCAAGTATCTTCACCCTGCTCAGCATTTTTTAACCCTATATCAAGCATTTTCATACGTTGATCCAAACATCTGGCCTCATCTTTCATTAGTGGAATTTTTTTCCTCACATCTTCTATTGTCCAGGTGTTACCTTGCACCACAGGTACATCTGATGTTGAAAAATCTGTTGCAGGCTGAATAGAAAATTTAGCTTTTCTCAGGGAGGCCAAAAAGTCCTCAAGAGCTTTCAGAGCTGTTTCAGTGTTCAGCATTTTGTGGTTCATTTCTTCAAATTGCATTTTATATTTTGCTATAATGTTCTGAGTTGCATGAAGATCCACTGGGTTAAATTCATTTAATGCATCACTACCTAGATGTTCCAAGTTACATAATTCAATTTGTTTTGATATGCCATCCTGGATATCCTGAAATAAAGGTAAGAATACCTTAGAACATAGGCAAAGAAAGACAGATGGCATGTAATGAACAAGCAAAATTATGAGACTAGGCTTGAACTTGAAAAATACTCTGGATTTAAACAAAGGTGAAAGCATGGACAGAATGGAAGGTTCTAATTTAATCATGTGATATCCTCTCCAATAATCTTACCCAAAGGAAAACAAACCAATACATCAATGAAGTAAAAAAGCAATAATAGTAGACATAATTGAAATGTGTGTGATTTTCATTAACTGCATAGCACCTTCCCCTCCCTCCCTTCTCTCTCTCCTCTCTCATTCTCTCCTCCCCACAAAACAAACAAAATCAACCACCATTTAGGATAAAATGACAGTCTGAAGAATTTAGATGAGTCAAAAAACAAAAAGCAAAAATGTCTTTGCAAAAGCCAATGTGTTAAGGATATTATGATGCTAATGTTAGTCAAGAAGAACTTGTCAGGCACGATGGTAAGCACTGGGGATACAAAGAAAGGCAAAAGATAGTCTCTGCTCTCAAAAAATTCACAGTCTAAAAGATAACTAACATGATACATGATGACACATTGTGTTAATGTCAAAGGTTCCTGGTAGTGCAGAGAAAAAACGATCATAAGACTATCTGGAAATTTTAATGCATTAAGAAAGCAAAAAATATATGAACATATATATATCACCCTAAGTGATCTACCTCAAAAGTTGTAACTAAAAAGATTTGAAGATATAAATGGCATTTCTACATTAATCAAGACTTCTCTGTTATGATACTAGAATTTATATTTGAATTACTAATAAAGTTGTATTTATTGATTTTAAAGAGTATATATCTGTGAATCTCCCAGAAGAGATCATTCCTTTATAAATATATGGGAAGAAAAGTCTTTTTTACCTTGAGATTTTGGTAAGCATCATTAATACCAACTAGAGTAAATTCTTGTATGTCCATTTCATGAAGGAGCTGTCCTGAGTCACCAAAGAGAACAGCTTCCTTTTCTTTTGGCAAAACAATCTTCAATGCTGCTTCTAAGGATTTCAGCCTATGTAAAAAGTAAACACAGGGATAAGTCAGAACCATAGCAGCAAGCTTTCTCATAGGAAATAATGCTACAACAGTTTCAGTTCAATTTAATTCCACAAACATAGAAGTGCCTATTTTGTGTAAGGATTCCTTACTAGAAAATGGTTTATAAAGGCAGAATGAAAAGATCATGCTCTCAAGGAACTTTCTATTATTTGACCAAAAGCACATATAAGTCATACATTGAGACCACTATACACTAAAACTTTGCCTATTCCTAATCCTTAGGCAATAAATAATTCTGTATAAACTTATCTTCAATAGCTGAAGCACTGTCATGGCACTGTAGGAAGGAATCTAAAGTCATCAACTGTACTCACACAATAGTTCTAAAAGAAAGCTAGGATCACGGTGCAAGGGGAAACTTACTGAAGCTAATACAAGAAGCAAAGGGAACATTTATTTGTTTCTGTCTGTGCTCTCTAGCATGTCAGATTTATCCTTTTAAATACTTAGAGGTTTTTTTTTAAATTTATTTTAACCATTGGAGTAGAAACCTTTCTGAGGCAGCGAGGTGGCACAATGGATAGCACCAGTGCTGGAGTCAGGAAAACTCTTCTGAGTTCAAATCTGGCCTCAGAAACTTACTCGATGTGTGACCACGGGCAAGTCACTTACTCCTGGTTGCCTCAGTTTTCTCATCTGTAAAGTGAGCTAGAGAAGGAAATGGCAAACCAAACTTTGCCCAAAAAAAACCCCTAAATGGGGTCACAGAGAGTCTGACATGACTGAAAAACAAGAAACCTTTCTAAAAAGTATTTCACAGTCTCCTGCCATTTTAAGTAGATTATGATGAGTATAACCTGAACCTATCACGATGACCAAGAGTCATCATTTCAAAAGTTTATATTTTCTCCTACATTCCTAACTTCATCCCCAACACCCAGTAATAGACGACGTAGCCTCTTCAAGGACCTTGATCCAGCAGTTACGCCCCTTCTCTCATCTTCAGTCTTCCTCTTCATTGATTTCTTCCTGTCATTGAATAAACATATCCCCCAATTTGAAAACATTATTTTCTTTTCTACCCTATCTAGCAAGTGTCTCATCCCTCTCTACCACTCCAGCACCTAAGTTATTTATGTTTTATGACTATTTTTTTCATCTGTCACTTTCTACTAAATATCTCTTACTTTGGTTTCTGTCTTATTAGTATTACTCTTACAAATGTATTGAGTTCCTAATCATGACATTCAATGACCTCTTTTTTCCAGTCCTCATCCTCTTTGGCTTTTCTGCCGCATTTGATATAAACCACAGGCTCCTAGATTTAGAGTTGGAAGATACCTTAGAGATCATCTGGTTTAATTCCCTTGTTTTTACCAAAGATGAAACTCAAACCCACAGAGGCTAAATAACTTGCCCAAGGTTATGCAGTTAGCAATTAGAATTGACAACTATCCCTCTTTCTGGCTTGTGTGATTTATCTTATTCTCCCACAGTGCATTTTGGCTTGAGAGTCAGAAGAGAACTGAGTTCAAATCACACTTCTGACTGTCATTTGTATGACCATGACCCTGGATAAGTCACAACCAGTCTGAGTCTTGGTTTTCTCATCTATAAAATGGTGATATTACTTGCAGTTCCTACCTCAGAGAGTCATTCTAGGGATTTAATGAAATAAGATGTAAAGTATTTTGCAAATCTTTAAAAATTATGTATATGTCAGTCATTATTAATGATTCTGACTGTTTCACTAACCTCTGTTCTCCACAACTGCACTAAGTTGTGATTCCAAAAGTTCAGTTCTTGTGCCATCTCTCTCTGTCTCTTTCTGTCTCTCTCTCCTTTTCTCTCTGTTTCTCTCTCTCTCTCTCTCTCTCTCTCTCTCTCTCTCTCTCTCTCTCTCTCTCTCTCTCTCTCTCTTTTTCTCTCTCTCTCTGTGTTTCTGTCTCTGTCTCTGTCTCTTGTTCTCTTTCTGTGTATGTTTCTGTCTGTTTCTCCCTTCCTCCCTCCCTCCCTTTCTACCTCCTTCTCTCTCTCCCTCACTCCCTCTCTTCCTCCCTCCCTTCGATGGCTTTAGTTACCACCCACATGCAAAGAACTCCTAAATTAATACCTACAGCCTTGCCTGAGTTTATTATTTTACCCTAAAAAATTGCTCCTTCTTCTGCCTTCCCTCCTTCTATCAGTTGTACCTAATCTCCCTTGCTCCAAATTTGATATTATTTTTTATTTTTTTCTTCTCTTTCCTTCTTTTCTAGAGGAGGAGAACCTGCAGTTAGAGTACTTGGCTTCTAGTCCCAGCTCTGCTCCTCACTACATGTGTGACCACTTCATCTCTGTGGGCCCACTTCCTCATGTAGAAAGTAAAAGGGGCTGGGCCATCAGTTTCCAGTTGTCAGCTCTACCTCCACTCTTCCTCTTTGTTCCTACTGCCATCCCACTAGCACAAGTCCCCATTACCATTAGCTTGTTTTACTGAAACCCCCTCTTAACACAGCTTCTCCTTTCATTGTCTCTCCCTTTCAGTATATTATTCTCCTCACCACTTTCAAAATAACCTACCTTATCATGGCTGAAAGCTCATTAGTCTTTTCTTACTGCTTACTAAGTAATACTCAAAGTGCTTGGTTTGCCATTCAAGAGCTTCCAGAGGGAAGTACACTATCTTTCTGGTTTGATTCATATATTATGGACAGTGCAACAAATAGTGTTGGACTTGGATTCAGGAAAATCTGAGTTCCAATCCTGCCTCACATATTTACTTAGTTGTGTGACTCTGGACAACTCACTTAACCTCTCTAAGGCTTGGTTTCCCCATCTGTAAAATGGGAATATTAATAACATACTTTACCACATAATCGTTACCACCACATAATCATTGCACCCTGTTTTTTTTCCAATCCAAAAATTGGTTTATAACCTTTCATCATGTAAATCGCCACATGGTATAATTCTGTTAATCACACTGCTTAAAAGGTAAGCAGAGAAGCCATGTATTCACCAGTGGCATATGGATACACCTTTATCTCTTGCACATTGCAATCCGCAAGTCTAGAATTCTCAGAGCACACGCATTGTCAGTATATTTCCAAAAGCAGACTTGTGTGATTTGTTTAGAGTGCTGCAGTACTAATGGTACTGTCACTCAACCCAATGAAGAGTTGTAGGCACAAGGGGAGTTGATGGGGAGGCAAAGCAGCCATGAGTAAGTCAGGTGATGTGTTAAGATTTGCATCTTCCCACACTAGCTAAACTGTACAATTTGTCTGCCAGCGATACATTAGCATGTGAAGCATTTCTTTCTGATTATAGGTAAATATAAAAACTATTCTGCAAGCTTTAAGCTGAAAGTGATTGTGTTCTCTGAAGAGCATGGAAACAGAGCTACAGAAAGACAGTTTTCAGTGAGTGAAAAGTTGGTGCAAAATTGGCAGAAACCAAAAGATAAGTAATAGTGGCACCTTTTTTCTTAAAGTTTCACACAATGGTCATACCTCACTTTTTTCTTTTTTCTGAAATTTCTTTATTTTAGTTTTCAACATTCATTTCCACAAGATTTTGTGGAATTTTTTCCCCTTCTCCCCTCTCCCTACCCCATGACACCATGCCTTCTGAATACCCCTTCCCCCAATCTACCCTCCCTTCTATCACATCCCTCCCTTCCCTTATCCTCATTTTCCTCTTTTCTTGTAGGGCAAGATAGATTTCTATACCCCATCACCTGTATTTCTTATCACACTGCACTTTTTTGCAAAAATAATGGCATAAACTGGGAAATAAGATGTACAGGCAATGGAAATCTACAGAAATATATTTTGCCTTACAGGAAAATAGAAGGGGGAGTGATAGAAGGGAGGGCAGATTGGGGGAAGGGGTGGATGGAGTACACATTGTCCTGAAGTAGGGGGTGGGGAGAGATGGGGAGAAAATTTGGGATTCAAAATCTTGTGGAAGCGAATGTTGTAAACTGAAAATAAATTATATATTTAAAAAATTAAATTGGCATAAAATCTGCAATGAATATGTGATGAAATACAGTACCTCAAAGGATTGTGGAGATCAAATGACATGATAATATATGTAAGTACATTGTAAATCTTAAAGAGCTAGGTAAATGCTAGCTATTTTTATTAATATGTTACACTCCAATAAGAGAGTTCTGGACTGTTCCCTATTTCTCAGACTACTGTTAGTTCTTCCATCTCCATGCTTTTGTTCACGCTATCCTTGGAATATCCTTCTTCCCCATCTTTATATGTTGAGTTTCTACCCTTCTATTACAGCAGCATTTTCAAACTTTTTCATATCTATACTCTTTAAAATTATTGAGAATTGCCCCCCTTCTTGTCCCCCACCAAGAGCTTTTGTTTGTTTTGGTTATATCTATCAATGTTTAGTTTAATAATAGGAAAATAGTTTTGACCTTGCATGGGTCTCCAGGCTACTCTTTAAGATCTTCTTTATTAAAGTATGTAAGAAAAGAAATTTTATGTAAAATTTCCATACCATGGATGAGGCAATAGTAGGGTAGAGATTATTACAAAGCAGATAAGACTGGGAATGGAGGTGATAGTAGTCAAACATTAAGTATATGGAAGTTGCTTAATAAATTTAATGGAGAGAGCATGAGATAAGAGTCAAAAGACCTAGTTTCAAATCCTTAACTCCACTACTTTACTACTTACAATGATGCTGCCTCTTCCTTCTCCTTTTTTTTGAGACTAGGTCTTTATCTGAAGATGACATTAAGCTTTTATCAGCCTGAAAATGTAGCATTCACTCACAGTTCTGACCCCACCGTCGATCAGCATTTAACCTGCTTTGTTCTGACCTAGGCTACTTCACTTCTTCTGAGGTACTCTGGAACACCCCTCTCCCCACTCCTAGGGGCTCACCATTAATATTGACACCCATTTGTCTTTAGCCCTACTTCAACTCAGAAATGATCTACCAGTCTCAACCCCACCCCCCACCAAAGTAATAGATATTATAGGTGCCATACCCAACCCAGGGTTCCAGAGCAAACCAATTGGGATTTAGAACCAGAAGGGATTGTAAAAACCAACTAATTCTAAATGCCTTCATTCATAGAGGAGGGAGAAGTTCCAAAGAAATTAAGTGACTTGTTCTAGGTCACCTAGCTATTAAGCAGCAGTTAGTATACAAGCCCAGTACCTTTATGTCCAAATTAAGTGTTCTTTCTTTTTACTGTAAAATGGGGATAATAAAATGTGCATTTTATTTCTCACATGATAACTGTGAGGATCAAGTGAAGACTATTTATTAACCATGGAATAGGGATTCCAAGAGGCACGATGGAACTAGAGGATACAACAGGATAGGAACTCAGGACATGTAGAACTAAGATGGATAGGCATGAGAAAATGAGAAAAGCATGGAAGGAGTGGGGAGTTTTCACCTGGAAAACCCATGACTGAATTACAGGATTTAGGAAATGACAGGCATTAGGCTCAGATATCTGATGGCTTTAAGGTCCCAGTAACATAGATCTTGTGTCTCAGGCTTCAGGATCTTGAAAGCATAGGAACGAAAGTAGAAAAGCTCTGTGTTGGAAACTCATTATCTTTCCCCTCCAAACCTAACCCTCTTCCTTCTATTCTCTATTTCTGACAAGGGCATCCTCATCTTTTAAGTCATCTAGTTGACCAGCTTTGGAATCTCCTCCATACTGCACTCTCTTTCACCCCTCATAACCATTCACTCACCAAGTTTTGTCTTTTCTACCTCCATAGTATCACTTATATGTCCCCTTCTCTCCATTCACATAAGCACCACCTTGGCAAGACTTTAGCCTTCTGACTGGTCTCTCTGTCTCAAGTGTCTCCTCTCTCCAATCTATTTCCACACAGTAGCCAAAATCATATCTCTAAAGCCTAAGTCTGACCATGTCACTCTCCTATTTAAAAAGTTCCAGTAGCTCCAAATTGTCTCTAGAAAAATATGCAAATTCCTCAGCTTAAGCTCTTTCACAGTCTGGCTCCAACCTACCTTTCAAGGATTATTTCATTCTTATCCCTTTCATACATTCTCTGATCTCACCAAATTATGCCACCAATTGTTCCCTAATCATGAAATTAAATGTATTGTCTACATGCTTTTGCCCAAATTGCCCCCTATGTCAGGGATAATTACCTTGTATTTGCTGACCTCCATGCACAATTATCCCTTCCGTATTGCAGGGTTAGGATCTAGAAAACTCACGTAAAATTTTTTTGGCCTGCCCTTAGTATCAGAGAAGTCTGAATTTTTTCTTTTTCTCTAATAAGGTGTTTATAGTACCGTATTGTAAAATTTGGGTTGATATTATGTGATACTATACTTATATTTTATGCATTTGTGAGTTTTTCTGTGTCATTTGCTGGGTCTTCTGTGTATGTGGCTTCTGCAAAACTCCTCCAAAATTCCCATTTAATTTCTCATGCTGATTCACAATATATTGAAACTATGATGATAAAAGTTGTGATGGGAAAGGGATAACTACACTATCAACCCCAAGTAGAATATGAGCTCCTTGAGGGCTCAAAAAAGTGGTTTATTTTTATCTCTGTACCATCAGAGGAGTGTCTGGCCACAGGATAGGTGCTTACCGAACTTTCAATTGATTTGAATTAAGGAATAGAGAGAGGAAATAAGAATCCTGAGAGAAATCTTAATTACTATTCATTCTTCAGCAATTCCAAAAAAAAAAAGTTATTTACTGTTTGATATAGATGCTTGTAGTTTTAACATATTGGTCAGGTGGTTTCTTTCCTTGTTTCAGAGACTATAATTTTGCTGTTAATAAGTCATAATCATAATCCAAAATTATATGTTCAGGAGATTTATTGTTAATCATACCTGTTGCTTAGAGTCACTTGAAACTCTCCCTCTTTTCTCTTTAATTTATCCCTTGTTTGAGAAAGAACAGACCTTTCAGGGTCCCCCACAATATTTTCTAATTTCGATGAAGTCACTTCAAACTCTGTCCAGCAAGAATCAGTTTCACTTTTTAAGATCTGAAGTAGGATGAAAACACTGATTTAGTACATATTTTTAATAAAGGCACAACTATAATCCCATATTCTAAAATTCCATATTTTACTAACTGGGCATAGTGGCAAAGTTAGCAAAATTCCACATGAATAATCACAATTTACAAATGAGTTGTGTTTCAGTTTAAAACGGGATAAGTTCTGCTCTCACTTCACTAAACAATGGTAGTGAACAGTATCTTTCCAAGTGTATACTATCACCTTTTCCTTGAACATAAGACAAAGAACATGATTTAAAAGAAATATTAGAAGATGCATCAATACATTCTTTTGCCCCTTAAAAGCAGATCTATGCAGTCTAAACTAGAAGGAACATGGATTATATTAAAACTGAGATTAACCAGATAAAAAGTGAATGAAATCAGTTTGTAAATGCTAACTATATTCAGGATCATACTTGCTCATAAGAGCAATTATATTATATTATTCAGTATTATATTACTATTATATTTTCAGTGTGACCATCTACACCTTGAAAATTAGCAAACACTGCAAAATCAAGGCTTGATTTTTTTAATTATCTAGATTCAGAAAATGATGGAGAAAATGTTAATTTTGCTGATTAAATTTAATAGTGTGCTGTGAATACTTTTTTTTCTTTTTGAAAAACCAGTTGTTAAACATTTACCAACCTACCCATGACTATATGACTATATTCTCTCATATATTCTCCCTCCCTTCCCTCCCCTTCTCTCTCTCTCTCTCTCTCTCTCTCTCTCTCTCTCTCTCTCTCACACACACACACACACACACACACACACACATCACCCAGTGTATCTCTGTCTCTTCCTTCTTTTCCACAGGGTCCACACAATATGTTATGCAAGGAACTTCCTCTAGGTCTTATTCGTTCATCTACTACAGAAGCATTATTCTGTGCCATGGATATTGTATGAGAAATTACAAAGGACAAGGGATCTTCCACTCTTGCAACATGACTGACTATCTCTTTTTCTTCTCTTTTTAAAGAGTGTTTTACAAGTTTTTAAAAATTTTTGTTTTGTGAATTTGACAACACCAACAAATGGGAGCCTTCCCTTATACAAAAAAAAAAAAAAAAACAGAAAAGAGGGGTCATATATGAAACGGCTATTATGTATAGTTTGTTTTTTAAAGATATATATATATACATACATGCATACATACATACATACAGTAAATAGTTTCAAAGTTGTCCAGTTCCTCTGTCTCCCTCTAAACTTCTTTCTGTTGCTTCTGTATTTTTAAAATCCTTCTTTTCTTCTTTTTTGAGGAGCATTACTGCCACTAATGCTCCTTTCCCAACTATATGCCCCCCCCCCACCATAAAAGAAATCCTCCCTTGGAACAAATAAGCATATCCAAGGAAAAGAACTGAACACATTTGGTCACCTCCTTTTCCAAGTAAAGTCAACTAGCATTTATTAAACACTTACTGTGTTCCAGATATCATGCTAAGTGCTGGGGAGATGAAGAAAAGCAAAACCAGTTCTTTCCCTCAAGGAGCTTATAATCTAATGTATCACACGTTTCTTAAATAATCTCTCTATCCTTGCTTCTCACATGCCACTACAAGTTGCCAATAAATTGCAATCTATCTGTGCCAATAGTAGAAATATTGTTATGCTGAAATTCCTTCTGTATACTGTCCTTGACCAAAACTCACTGTGTGAAGTAAGATCTCATAAGAGGTAGACCACAACAAAGTAGAATACCATATGGGTCAATTTTTGGAGAAACCAGTCAATTCTTCAATAAATAGGTGCGGTCACATGAAATACTATTAAGTCTATAATCATGGACAGTGGTCTTTTCCCTAACAAACAAGAAAAAAAATAGATATTGAGTGTAACTGTTTACCTGTAGATCTGCCAATTTATCTTGTAAACAAGAGATACTCCTTTCCTTTTCACTAGGAAAGTCAGAAAGAACTCTGATTTTGTTGATTTGTAATTGCATTTCTAGATTATCTCTCTGTGAATCATATCTAAGAAAGAAGAAATGACATTAATGAAGAAAGAAAGAATTTTATTTTTTTTACTGAGGCCAAAACACCCCCATAAGACCCTAAAATGAAAATGACACCCTCAATTACGCGTAAACAAATCCCATATGTTAGTTGAAAGCTACTTCTAAGAGGAAATGGATTTCATATAAACTTGTGAACAAAGCATAATAAAAGCACATCAAAATATAGAGTCTTCATAATTTATTCCTCATCCAAAATCAGCGCTTTTAAAAAGGACAAAAGGATGATTAAACTCCTATGAAAGCACTGTGCTAAGTGCTTTGCAAATATTACCTCACTTGAGCCTAACAGCAAGCCTATTATTACGTCCACTTTACAGATGAGGAAAATGAGGCAGGGTTACATAGCTCAGAGGTGTTGGAAGCTACATTTGAACTTAATTCTTCCTTATTTCAGGCCCAGAGCTCTATCCACTTCTCCACCTCAATACCTCACTTCCTCTACAATAAGCAATTTATTTGAAATAATTTACCTCTCCAACAACTTCTTAAAAGGCACATCACCATCCTTTGTAACCCTTTCATCATCATGATGCTTTAATATGCTGAAGTATTCTAAGTCAAAACTAGCAGATCCAGAAGCCTAAAAGAAAAAGAAAAACATTTTGCGCAGCCTTTCCCAAATACCAGCTATCTTCCAAAAATGCCTCCTAGACCA
Organism: Bettongia penicillata ogilbyi; assembly: GCA_023548195.1. Classification (NCBI taxonomy): domain Eukaryota; kingdom Metazoa; phylum Chordata; class Mammalia; order Diprotodontia; family Potoroidae; genus Bettongia; species Bettongia penicillata. The sequence goes on from JAJHZJ010000276.1 coordinate 582,292, forward strand.
GTTACTGATTCTTTATGCCAAGCAGGAGTTACAACATCATTTAAGATTCGAAGCTGAGACTCCATGCTCCAGTAGAAAAGAAGACCCCTGCCTATAACTAGGGAGTCAACAAACTGAAGGAACTGCTCCCAACATACTCTAAAGACAATCCTCTGTCTATGACCTGGGAGTGAAAATAATAACAAAAACTAGCATTTACATAATATTTCAAGGTTTGCCAGATGCTCTAAAAAAATTACCTCCTTTTGGTCCTCACAGCAATCCTGGGAAATAGATGCTGTTATTATCTTCATCTTAATAAAAATAATAAATAACATTTGTGTAATAGCGAACATTTGTAAAGCCCTTACTATGATCCAGACACTAAGCTTTGCAGGCAATAATTATAACCTCATTTGACCCTCACAGCAGCCCTGGGACAAAGGTGTTGTTATTGCCCCCATCTTAATAATAATAAATAACATTTATATAGTACTTTCTATGTGTGGAATACTATGTTTAGTATTTACCCTCATTATCTCACTTGATCCTGACAACAACCCTAGGAGACAAATGCTATTAATATCCCTGTTTTACAGACGAAACTAAGGCAAACAGAGGTTAAGTGACTTGCCCATGGTCACACAGCTAGCGAGTATCTGAGACCGAATCTGAACTCAGGTCTTCCTGACTCCAGGTCCAGTGCTTTAGCTGACAGGACAAGGTGAAGCAGAAAGTCCAAGTGATCACACCGCTAAGCAAGTGTCTAAGGTAGGTTCTGAATTCAGCCCTTCCTTACTCCAAGTCCAGCATGAGAGCCATTGTGCCCCACAACTGCCTAGAGTGTTACACTGTCATCCTTTCTTTACTGGTGTATTATCATTCTGGGGCCTCCCATTTATTTTCTGAAGTTATTATTATCATTATTTCTGAAGAGTTATTTTTCTGAAACGCCCAAATTATTGGAATTTTGAATAAACAAATTTTTAAAAAGAAAAATGACCAATTTTTTAAAAGCTTATATTGTTTGGGTTTTTTAAGGAGTTTCCAGTATAAATAATATTGTTGTTCAGGCATGTCCAACTCTTACGTCATCCTATATTTCCGGTTTACTTGGCGAAGATATTGCAGTGGTTTGCCATTTCCTTCTCCAACCCATTTTACAGGTGAGGAAACTGAGGCAAACAAGATTAAGTGAATTGCTTAGGGTCACAGAGCTAGTAAGTACTTGAGGCCAGATTTGAACTCAGGAAAAGGAGTCTTCCTGAATCCAAGCCTAGTGCTATGGGTACCCTGGTGCCACTTAGGTATCCCATTAATAATATGTATATATCTTAGTATATATTTGGGTTAATCTCCTAAGTATAATAATGCTATGATAGTAATTGCTAATGTTCATGATAATGACATATAAGTTATCATGAGAGAATTCCAGATGAGAAAATTAAGAATATATTGTGTTTTGGGAGGCTTTATTTTGCCTATTTCATTAAAACAGACTCAGTTACCTCTGGAGATGGCAGTTCCCCTCTCTTAAGGTTAAGTGAAGGCTGAATGTCAGTACTTGTCAGGTACGTTGTAAAGAGGATCCTTTTTTTCAAACTAAATGACCTTGGAGGCTTCCTCTAACTCTGAAATTCTGTGACTCTGAAGTGCAGTACCTCAGTTAACCAGAATCCAAATTTCCCAACGATTCTGGATGAAAAAGAATCTATTTTATTGGAAAGTTTATCTAATGTGTATTATAGTACTGAAGACTTTCTTCACTGGGTTTTCTTCTAAGAGGCAACTAGGTGATGCAGTGACTAGAGACCTAAGTCTTAGAGTTAAGAAGACCAAAATTCAAATCCAGCTCATTTATTAACCATGTAAATTTGAGCAAGTCATTGAACCATTCTCAGCCTATTTCCATATCTGTGAAATGGGGATAATAATAGCACCTACTTTACAGGGTCATTGTAAGAATCAAGTAACATTTGACATGTAAAGTGGGTTGTAAACCTTGGTATCATCATCATCCAAATAGTATACCTGTTCAGGTGAAGTCGCATCATTTGGTTTGGAAGGTTGTGCCACCTTCCCAGAATCCCTTCCACCATTCTCAGATGCATTTAGAGGTTTCCTAGGAAGTAACAGAAATTTTCATTTAAAAGAGTACCATAAACTTCAAACCCCCAAAAGCAATATTGTCAATGTTAAAATGATCTAGAATTCTTTTTGCTATAAGTTTTGGAAGGAAAATTGTTTTATAAATGGTTTATTTCCCTAAAATTTCTTGTGTTCTTATGAAATACCAACTTTTTTTCAGGCATCTGAATGTTTTCATTAAGGGCCTGGAGCATCATATAAATCTCAGAAGCAGTATTCTTAATTTCGTTTTGTCTTTGTCCATATTCTATAATGGTTTTCCTTATTTCTTGTCGATTTTCCTCCAAAGTCAGCTCTTCATTCAACTCCCTCAGGGCTTCCATGTGGTGATCAAGCTGATACAGGATCCCTTCATCAGAAAAGCAAGTCTAATTATAGAAATAAAACAGCAGACAAAGAGTCATTATGAGTTGACATGTTTTTTTCCATAATGATTAGAAACTAGTGGATTTTCATAATGATAAGAACCTGTTATCTTATTTCAGAAATTTTTTATTTTTACTGATATTCTTTGTTTTTACATCATGTTACTATTGAAATATGTCTTTCTTCCCTTACCCAGCAAACCATCCCTTTGTAACAAAGAATAAAAGGCGAAAGAAATAAAGCAGTTCATTATTAATCCATATATCAACTAGGTCTGACAATATAATGATAGGTAGTATTAAAGTTTATAAAGCACTTTACACTGATTATCGTATAAACCTGGGAAGATTTATAGGAACTGATGCAAAGCAAAGTGAGCAGAACCAGGAAAACATTATATATAGAAACAGCAACAGTGTAAGGATGATCAGCTGTGAAAGACTTAGCTACTCTGATCAATACAATGATCCATGACAATTCCAAAGGACTAATGATGAAAATTGCTATCCACCTCTAGAGAAAGAACTCAAGCAAAAGTACATTTTTCACTTTATTTTTCTTGCTTTTTTCACATGATTAATGTGGAAATGTTTTGCATGACTTCACATGTATAACTGATATTATATTTCTTGCTTTCTCAATAGGTAAAGGATGGAGATGGAGAGAGGGAATTTGGAAGCGAAAATAAAAATTTTAAAATTGAGTTTAATTTTAAAAAGTTGTTATATCACTTGGTCCTCATAGCAATCAAGAGAGGTAGGCACTATTATTAGCCCTATTTTACAAGTAAAGAAGGTGAGCCATACAGGTGGATGTTAAGCAACTTTCCCAGGGTCGCATAGCTAGTAAGTATCTGAATCTGGATTTGAATTAAAGTCTGTCCTGACTACTAATCCAGCCCTTAACACACTGGTCCATCTAGCTATCCATCAACCTAGGAAGTATTCTACAATCATAGTCCCATACCTTGGCAAAGAAGAGAAGGAGGGGATGCTCTTGTATTATGAAGATATCAAGGGACTTTGGAATATAATAATAGCTAGCATTTATATAGCTCTTTAAGGTTTACAAAATGGTTTACAAATATTGACTCACTTGATCTTCATAGCAAACCCTGAGAGGAAAATGCTATAGTTATCCCCATTTTGCAGATAATGCAACTAAAGCAGAGAGAAGTTAGGTCAATTGACCAGGGTCACACAGATAGAAAGGCTGGATTTGAACTCTGTAGTCAGATCTCCCTGACTACAAATGCAGTTTTCTATCTACCGCACCACCTAGCTGCCTCTAATATCTCAGTACCTCCTGAAACAGTTTAAGCTTCAATGAGAGAAAAAGTCTCCAGAACAAAAGTGCCACATTTTTTTTTAAAGAACATAGGTAAATTAGAATGCACTACAAAGAGGATAATGAAGATGAGTCCATTTCTTTCACCTTAACAAACATCTGTTAAGGGCCTACTATGTGCCAGGCAGTACGCTAGATTCAGGCTTTTAAAACAAAAACAGAATGAGTCCCTGCCTTTAAGCAGCTTACATTTTACTGGGAGTGTACAACATGTACATATAAACACAAGCAAATATAAAATAATGGTGGTTGGGGGAAGGGACATTAGCAACTTAGGAGTTCAGAAAAGACACTTAAGTTGAGCTTTGTAAGGTCTCAAGAGGTCTCAAACAGAAGTAAGGAGAGAGCATCTCCTGCACAAAGACAGAGGCAGGAGGCAAGATGATGTTCATGGGGAAACAATAAGTCATCCAGTTTGGCTAGAATGTAGCATACAGGAGGCTGAGTAAGGAGCCTCAATAAATAGATTAGAGCCAGATTTTGAAGATTTTTGAGCATTGGAGGCATTTGTATTTTATTCTAGAAGTCCCTGGGAGCCAGAGACATTTCTTGAGCAGAGAAGTGACACAGGCAGATTTGTGTTTTAGAAATATTAATTTGGTAGTCGTGTGGAAGATAGGTGGAGGAAGCTGAAGGTGGTATGAGGAAGAGCCTAGACGCCCAGAAGTCAATTAGGAGACCATTATAATAATCTGGGTAAGAGGTAACAGGAGTCTAAACTGGGCTGGTCACATGATGGATAAAAGTTTGGAAACAATGCCATACACGTATTGGGCTCTTACATTGCCCCTCCTGACTTCTCCTCTCTCCAATCCATTCTCCACATAGCAGCCAAAGTGACTCACCTACGACAAAGGTCTAACCATGTCATTCCCTTACTCAACAAACCTGGTGACTCTTTGTTATTCCTAGAATCAAATACAAACTCATCTGTTGGGAATTTAAAACTTTTCAAAATCCAACTCCAATATCATTTTCCCCTTTATTATATACATTACTCCCTTTCAGACACCCCAGAGTCGAGTCACATTGGTCTTGCCATTGTTTACACATGACCCTCCACCTCTGAACTCTCTGTGTTTCTGTAGGCTCTGTCATAAGCCTGAATTACCACTCCCTCCTCGTCTAAAACTCTTAGAATTCCTGGCATCTTTCAGAGTTCAGCTCAGGTCCCACCATAGGACCTGCACTGATTCCACTAGCTTCTAGGGCTTCCCCCCAAAATTACCTTGCATTTCTTTACTTACATTTTGTATTTTCTTATATTTTTACATGTTATCTCCTTGAGCTTCATGTAAGCTTCATGAAGGCAGGGACTGCTTAATTTTTTTGTCTCTGTATTCCCAGTACCTAAAACAGTGCCTGGAGTAGTATAGAGCTAATATAGAGGTATGGAGGAGATTCTTGGTCAGATACAGCCTGAATTAACTGACTTCTGATATCCCTTCCAACTTTTGAACTCTGAGAGTCATAGGGTCCAATGTAATTCCACAATGTTCCCATTGAACAGTACCTTAAAAAATTCTCCTATTAGCTAGATCCTATAATACTTATTGTGAGTGACTTTTCTACAACATAAAAGGGTTTAGAAAGTGTAAAGACTGGATGCTTGAGGACCTAACTTAAAATAACCAAATGTGTCCCACTATTTATATATGTGTGGACTCTTCAATGAAAGGACCATGGGAAAATTCAAAATTGATTTTGGTCTAATTTTGTAAATATTCAAAGAAATGCCCCTTGAGATGGAGAATAGTTTTTTAAAAAAAAGAAAACCTGCTCAGCCTGACTTGACTGAATCTTTGTCCTGACATGCTATTTTCCGCAAATAGTTAAAGGCTAAGGCTAGTGTGCTTAATCAGTAAAAGCCTACCAATGGAGCATATCATGCTTTCCTAGAACACTTAGATCCTTCAAAGGTCACTGTGTCCATTTCAAAGACAATAACAAGTATTATACCTCCTATATAATTAGCAAACCAAGGAAAGTTAAACATTAATTATTGAATGATTTTTAGTACCAATAATAAATTAAAAATTCAAGGCAGTGACAGAATTCCACACTGGAAGTGATAAACCCACAGAAAGAAAGACCTGAAAATGATTTACCTAGTTCATTTAATCCAAACTCACACCATTAGATAGAAAGAAATTTGAATGGATATCCAATGCTTAGAAAGGGGGCTTACATGTTAAGGCATGATCTCAAACACAATTAAAATGTCTAAATAGGAATTGATCTACCTCATGTTCCTCAATGAGCCCCTTGGTCTTCCCTTTACTGAGTAACTTTTTCTCTTTATTTAGTTGCTTTTCAAGTTTTGATATGTTTTCAGTAACCTTTTTCTCAATTTCACTTTTTATTCGATGAATATATAAACATATTTCTTGATGAAGACCCTGTAAAAGAAATAATATTATGCTTTTCTCCCAGCTCCACTCATCAAATTTCTAACCATACTTTAATAAAAGTCAGTTGGAATGTAACCTCCTCCATAATAACTTCCTCCACCTAAAAGTGACATCTCCCTTCTCTGAATTTTTTGTGTAGAGGATTTTATGCCTCTATTTGCACTTTTATATTCTAACCTATAGTTAGAATATATTGCACTTTTATATTCTAACCTATAGTTTAGTTACCTATGGACATATCTTACCTCCCCTTCTAAGTTGTAAGCTTTTCACAGACAAGTCAGGGCATCTTCCTTAGCACAACAGTTGTAAATTTAAGTCATTCAATAAATGCTTATTAAATGAATGAATGGATGAATCCTAGAAACTAGCTTTGTCTAAACTGTTTGCTCCCAGTACAAATAAAAAACATGACATGTTTATCACAGGGCTAAGAGAGAACTAAAGCAAATACACCCCCAGACCTTTAGGAAGGATGACAATTAATACCATACCAAATGATGAAAATTTTTTATTCTATTTTTTAAAAATAAAGAAATGTGCTTCCAGTGAACACAATGACATGTAAATCTTATGGATCTCACCTCCCACTCTTTAGAGAACTCTCTGCTCATTTCTTCTAAGGATAGCTTTTCATCAGGAGACACAATATTTTTCAGTTGTTCAGCAGCTTTCAAAAATTTTTCCAAGCTTTTGCTGTTTAAAATGGCTAGAATATCCTACAAATAAAGTATAAAACAAACACAGGTAAATCACACTACATGCAAAAGATAAAAAAAGAAAGGAGCATCAATAAAGCATTGTCACAGAAGAAAACAAAAGGAAATTTAGAAAAGGGACACAAATAAGGCAATTTTGTTACAACCATGTTAAATTTAATAAACACCTAGAGAAAACAAATTGTATGTAACAGATGGTTTTCTTTGTATTTTGAAATGTTCATGTTTGTTGATATTTGTTAAATTCAGTTAGTAAAAATTTCTCCAAAAAATTAAAATAACAGCAATATTAACCTAAAAACATATTCTACTATCAAAACCAGTTTTTTGAAAGTTAGTGCAAGGATACAGGGGACAGCTAGGTGGTAGAGTGCATAGGGCACTGGGCCTGGGGTCAGGAAGACACTGGGTTCAAAATCAACTTCAGATACTTACTAGCTATGTGATGCTGGGCAAGGCATTTAACCCTTTTTCCCTTAGTTTCCTTATCTGTAAAATGAGTTAGAGAAGAAAATGGGAAAGCAGTATCTCTGCCCAGAAAACCCCAAATGGAGTCATGAAGAATTGGACATGACTGAAAATGACTGAACACTTGGATGTAAGAAGACTGTCACATGACCTGTAACATATCTGAAGATTTGTAGGAACACTTCCCTTTGTAAAGAAAATCCACTATTACATCTCATGGGACTAGAGGAGGTTCTAAAAGGTACCTATAACTCTACTATATAATGGTATGGTTGAGAGATAGGAAAAATACAGGGGGATATCATGACATTGAAAGAAATGAATCTTATGGAAAATTAAACATATAGCTTCCATATTGTGTCAGAGCAAAGAAAGAGGTGCAAAAGGCATTAGATAATGTTCACTGTAAACTTTTGAAGTTATAAATCAACTTGCTATATAAGCAATAAAATGTAGAAAGTGAGTACAGTGTTTTATGTCATACATCAGTGCAAAGAAATTTTAATTATTAGTGGCAATTATACTAATAGGGGATCTGACAGGCGGTAAATACCAATATAATCTGACTCTTCATTTGGTCTTTTTCTCTTTCCAACTAATCCTTATTTTCCTATCTTCTCAAAATGAATTCTGAATTCTACTCTATATCCCTTTTCTTCGTTATCACTAACATTGAGCATCAGCTAAAGTCTCCTAAGGGAGTACTATACTGCTGGCTCCCCATTACCCCTTGTGGATTCCCCCCAACGCCACCATTGCTCAGTAAGCTCTTCTTTGTTATTCATGCAATAGATATTCATGACCCAGTGAAGACTGTCTTGGTTGTTATCTACTGACTCTTTCCTCCCACACTGAGTTCAACAACTCCGCCTATCTATTCCAATTCCTGTCATCATACAAAGGGACTTCAATACACACACTGATCCATCCTCAGACATCCTAACTTCTCTCTTCCTCAGCTCATTCATTTCCACTTCCTACTTCTTTCTGCCTCCTTACCTACACAGAGATGGTCATATCTTTGATCTTGGCACCACTTCTGTTCTCATGGACTTTAAATTTCCTTCTGATCATAGTCCTTTATCATTCTGTCTCTCTGCTTTATGACCCCAAGTTCTAAGAACCCCCTGTTCTTAGTTTTTACTATGACCTCTAATCCTTTCATCCCTCAGTACCTTTCCAGCCTTCACCCCTATAGTAGCTATACTCTCCTCTTTCTCCTTGGTGAACCAAATGAATTCTACATCATCCCCTACACTCGAATCCCTTGCCCCTCATCTTTTTTGTCAATCATGCCTTACCAATCCCAAACCTTGAATTGCTCCTACCATCTTTGCTTCTATTTACATGCTATTGAAAGAAGCTGGAGAACATCATGAAACTATGCTAAAATTGGGTTCACTATAAATTTGTTACATGATCCCATCTGAGACCTTATTGCCGCAAGGCAATCCTCAATTGATTCACTATTTGACTCATCATAGCCCCTACTCCAAGTTTTTTCATCTGCCTTCAAACGTGCCATGATTCCTCCTCTCCCTATCCTCTCAGCTGATAACCTTTACTGGAAAAATAGAAGCCATTTTCTCAGAGCTCCCTCATCTCACCTCACCCAGATGCCTTCTGCTATTATCACACAAGAAGAGGTGGCCTTTCCCCTTTCTAAGGCAGACCCTTCTACATGCACTATTGATCCCATTCCATCTTGTCTTCTCCATCAAATTATTTTCTCATCTGCTATTTCCATTCTCTCATTAATCTTCAATTTCTCTCTTTCTTCAGGCTACTTGCCTGCTGCTTACAAACACCCTCATTTTTCCTGAATTTCTGAAAAAAAGCCCTCACATGATCCATCCATCATCACTAGCTTTCATTCTATTTTGCTTCTCCATTTTGTGGCTAAATTGCTTGATAAAACTCTACAGTCAGTGCTTCTCCTTTCTCTCCTCTCTTCTAAACTTTCTTTAATCTGGCTTCAAATCTCATTCAACTGAGATTGCTCTATTCAAAGTTATCAATGACATCTTAATCTAGTGGCCTTTTCTCTATTCCCCTCCTTTTGCACCTCTCTGAAGCCTACAATACTGTGAATTACAAATAGTGATGGCTCGGGATGCAGTGGATGACCTTGGAATCTTCTGTGTCTAACCAAGCTCGAAGTGCACCACATTGCCTGCTTCAGCTACCTTCATGGCCATTGGAACAAATTGTTCATATCTGCCCATTTCACCAGAGGAAGTCTTCACATGCTTGGGATAGACACCCCGTTAACTTGCCAATGGGTTTGAAACCCCTTGGTTACCCTCAACCTGATTTGGCCTGTCTATCGAAATGATTTACTGGAGTATGACCACTGAGCATGCTGCAGCTTCTTAAAGCTACCAGTGAGAGTTGGTTGGAGCAGGTGGACACCAAGGTAGAAAGAGCCTTGAACAGGGCTTGGCAGTCATCACACCAAGCCAGTTACCAATGGAGTGAAACAGGGATATGTGCTTGCTCCCATGCTTTTTAGCATGATGTTCTCAGCCATGTTGTCAAATGCTTTCAGTGAGAATGAACATGGCATCAAGGTCAACTACAGTACTGATGGCAAGTTTTTCAATTTGAAAAGGTTACAAGCCAAGACCAAAGTAGAAGGAGTGCTGGTGAATGATTTTCTTCTTGCAGGTGATTGTGCACTCAATGCAGCCTCTGAAGCTGAGATGCAACAAAGTATGGATCATTTCTCTGTTGCCTATGCTAATTTTGGCCCAATAATTAACACCAAGTAAACATAGGTGCTCTGTCAGCCACCACCATACCATCCATATGTGGAACCACTGATTATAACAAATGGAGAAGTTTTGAATGCTGTGGATAAGTTCACTTACCTTGGTAATGTACTTTCCAAGGATGTACACATTGACAATGAGGTAGACGCATTCATTGCCAGAGCTAGCTCAGTGTTTGAGAGGCTCCGAAGAAAAGTTTGGGAGAGAAGAGGTATTAGACTGACTACCATGAAGGTCTACAGAGCTGTTGTGCTGACCTCATTGTTGTATGGCTGTGAAACATGGACAGTCTACGAGTGCCATACCAGAAAACTGAATTGCTTCTATTTCAACTGTCTTAGGAAGATTCTAAAGATCACCTGGCAGTGTAAGGTACCAAACATTGAGGTCCTTGCTTGAACTAAACTGCCAAACATTCAAACTATGCTTCAGAGAGCACAACTCTGATGTTCAAATGCAAAATGTATGCTTGCCAAAAAGACTATTTTATGAACAACTCTCATGGGACAGGCAATCACATGGTGGCCAGAAGAAGCGAAAGAAGGATACTCTGAAGGTCTCTCTGAAGATCTTTGGATTTGATTGTGTCATATGGGAGACACTGGCACAGGACCACTCAGCATGGCATGCCCACATCAGAAAAGGTGCTGTTCTCTATGAGTAAGTAGAATTGAAACAGCACAAAGGATATGTAGGATGTACAAATTTGGCGTAACCACCCCTAATGTTCACATGGATTATCTGTGCACAGTCTGTGGCAGAGTATTCCAAGCTCATATTAGTCTGATCAGTCACAGTCGTACACATTAAAACTTCACTTTATCACAGTGATATCATTTTGGTCCTTTTCGAGAATGAAGGACAAGAACCAACCAACCATCAATTTCCCTTTCTTCCTTAAGTTTTTGTGACGTTGATTTCTCCTATTTTTTCCTTGTAATCTAACTGCTCCTTTTCAATTTCCTATACTGGATCTTCATCCAGATCATGGTAACTGTGGGTCTGTCCTGGCAGCACTTCTCTTTTTATACTTGATGATATCATCACCTCCCATGGAGCCATCTTTATGCAGAGAGATAATTCTCAGATCTATTTAGTCAGTTCTAATTTCTCTCCTGATTTCCAGTCTTTCATATCCAGTTAGACTTCTCAAACTGAATATCCTGTAAACATCTTAAATTCAACATTTCCAAAGCTGAACTCATGATCTTTACCCCTAAACACTTACCTCTTCCAAATTTCCCTATTACTTTTGATGACACCATTATATAATCAGTCACCCGGGTTCATAGCCAACCATTTTTTCTCACTCCACATATCCAACCCATTGTCAAGTTCTGTCATTTTTTCCTTTGTGATATCTATCATATAGGTCACTTTCTCTAGTCTTAAACAACCACTACCCTACTACAACCTGTAATGGTAATTTATTTTTTATTTTGGTGGTGGTTTGAGGTTTTATTTAATAAAAATAAAAATGTGCAAAGCTTTTTACTCATTTTTTTCACTCCTCAGTCTAGCATTTGAATTAGTGATCTTGATGTCTAGCTGAGTTGCTCTGCCAACAATAACTTTCTGATTCTTAGAGGAAACACTGTGAGCAATCTCAACACAGTAAGATTGGTTACACATTAGAAGAACTTTTAGCTCTTTGACATTGTGCGCCAAAAACTTCTGGAATCCACTTGGTAGCATGTGTTTTGCCTTCTTATTGCTTCCATAACCAATACTGGGTATCAAGATCTGGCCCTTGAATTGTCTTCATGCATCAGTTTCTCTTGATCTTAACATATCTGTCAGATTGGTGCCAGATTAACTTCTTGGTCTCCATCTTAATGATTTTAGGCTTTATGAGGGACCTGAGGGCAGGCATAGTGCCAACAAAGAGAAAAATGTCCCTCCATGGGAAGCACCAACAGAAAGAGAGAGAGAGAGAAGGAAGTATAATGCTAATTGAAATGGGAAGATCTTTCCCATTCATTACCTGCCTGGGTCACATGGAACCCTGAGTCACATGAGTCATATGAAACAGGAAGAGGTAGAGCAGGAAGGGTAGAACAGGAAGAGGCAGAGTTAGAGCAGAGATGAGAGGAAGTTAGAGCTAGAAAGAATGAAGGCAAGAAGGCAGCTGGCTAACGTCAGTGAGAGAGCTTGTTTGTGATTTATTTAAGGGAGCTGGTTTTGTAGGAAGTCTAACAGAAGGAAGGCTTGGGAATGATATTGTCCTCTGCATTGTTATTGTACATAGATTTTTTTTTGTTACTATGATGGATTTGGCTTTTTGATATTGGGATTTGGCTTTCTGGTGTCTGAATAAATGCTTTGATTCTGTTTTCAATGTGGAGAGTCTGTTGTATTTCAAGATTCAGAATTGCAATGGCATATTCGTAGCTGCTGTTGGCACTGTGAATATCGGATTGGCACTACACAGCCCCAGATCCACTTCATGCTTAGACTATTGCAATAGCATTCCAGTCATCCCCCTACCCAAAGACCCTCCCCATTCTAATCAATCCTCTATTTAGGTACAAAAGTAATCTTTTTAAAATGCAGGTCTCACCATGTCACCCCCTTATTCAACAAATAATAAACTCCATATTAAATATAATAAATACAAGCTCCAGGATTTTATATACATATATAATATAATATAACTATAAACTCTAGGATCAAAATAAAAATTTTTTTTAAACTTTTTAAGCCCTTTAAAATAGGGCCCCTGGAAATTTTTACATCAAAAGTCAAACTTAAGGACTAGAGAAGGGAACCATAGTTGAAGAGCAAGGATGAAATCCTTTAAGTGGCTTTTATCAATTCAGTTGAATGATAATTCTTGATATTTGTAAAGTACCTTCACACTCACTAATTCATTTCATTCTTAATTTTATAAATTAGGTAGGAAAGAGATCATCTTTTCTCTATACTACCTATGTAGCCTTGGACAAGTCATTTTACCTGTGAACCTTAATTTCCTTCTCCCCAAACTGAAATATTGCATTAGATGGACTCTGAGGTACTTTCTAGATCTAAATTTTCAAACCTATTATCTCTATTTCACAGATAAGGAAAATGAAGCTGATTAAGTGACTTGCCCAAAGTCATAGTTGCAAAACTAGCACAAAGATTGAATGAATCAGATCTCCTGAATCCTTTTCCAGAGCTATTTTCCCTGCACTACTCAACATTTTTAAAAGGATTATATTAAAATCTGAATTTAATTTTTTTCAATAAAACGAAAAAAAATTTTTAAATTGTAACTAAGCTATTGCTTACAATTAAGAAATTCAGACACTAGAAAACTCGAGTTTTGTTAAAGCAGACTAGCATCATTTTTGTTTTGTATTTTTTAATACAGAAGTAAGTACCAATAAATATTGTGCAAGTAATAATAATAAAGATTCCCACCTTCTTTTGTGAAACCAGGTCACCAAGGCTCCGTTTTTGTCCAAGGAATTGCCGAGCCTTCATAATATCTGACTCAAGTTCCCTTTGTGACTTTTCAAACTTGACCCTAACATCCATTTCTAGGGAACTCTCATAGGAGGCCTGTAAGACAGCATCTAGCTCTGCCATGTTATTCTGTGAAGAAAAACAGTTTTAAATGATTCACATTTCACCCACTGTCTTATAGGGTTCACACAGAAAAAAAAGTTTTTCTTCAAAACTTCTATCTTTAACAAGGCTTAACACAATGATTTATAATTCAATTCAAAAAAAATTTAAGTATGTACTAAACACAGAAGCTGAAGCCAGATTATAGATGACCTTGAGTTCATACAGGAGGTACTTAATAAAATTTGTTTGAGTTGAAATTCCTTTCAAATAGTAGGTTTTTAGATAGACAGATAGATAGATAGATAGATAGATAGATAGATAGATAGATAGATAGATAGATAGATGGACAGATAGATTCTAATAGACTATATTTACATACCACTAAGCAATAAATATTTTTAAACTATAATGCAAAAATATTTTAGGAAATGGTACCATTTTCTTCTCACACCACTAAAAGCTAAGGAATAATGTATTTTGAAAATGCACATGTTAGAGACCTGAACTTTGTCTTTTGCTTCTTTAATCTGTGCCTGGAGCCCAGATGTATGGAAATGCTGGAGAAGAGCCTTGCTTGAAATATTCTGTGCTATTATTTGTAATGCATTTTCTTTCTTAGTCACATGCTCTTGGTACATAGATCCTCGGGCAATCAGGTTCTGTGGAAACCAATGAGAGCATAGTTAGATTCAACATTAATCCAGATTAAAATCATCTAAAGTCACTAAAGATGAATCCAAAATCCAAAATGGTAAAGTTTATATAATAAAAGTTCTGAATATTCCTTATGTTGTCTGGCTTGAAGAAAGCCTGAGGATATAGTGTTAACACAAATTCATCTTACACAAGCACTATATACTGCACTATATGCTACTTTATAAGTAAGAAGGAAATAATTCATAAATAATTAAGAGCATATTTAAAGACATATATATAATAGATTTTTAATGATCAAGTTCTGAGAAACATCCTGATCCCTTTAACTCTATGTCAATTCAAAATTACATCTTTTATGCTATAAATATCTAAATATGCTACTGACTACTAGTAAAATAATACTATTTAAAAGGTAAACTGAATATCAATCATCAATATTAATTATGAGATCAGAGATTTAGACCTAAATTTCTACCTTAAAACTAAATGTAGAAACTCAAAGTCTCCATCTTTAGAAACCAGACCTCAAAGAGATGAAGAGACTTGACCAAAATCACACAGGTAGTTAATGACATGAACATGGATACTAAAGCTGAAAGAGACCCATCTAATCCAACCCTTTCATTTTACTGATGAGAAAACTAAAGTCTATAGAGAACTATACAAATGATTTTTCTGTATTTACTACAGAATATATATATATATATATATATATATTTAAAGATTAAATATACAAAGCTAAGAAATGGAGATTTGCAAAAGGATTATTTCTTATTCTTGTTGTTGGAATTTTCCATATTGTCAAAACTCATGCCTGGATGGTTTTATAACTTAGCTGAAACGCAGTTAACCTTTCAATGTTACATCCTCCCCAGGAGGCCTGTGTAAATAGCTAAGCATAACAGCTAAGCATAATCCAAAATAACTGTTCACTTCCCTGCTTCTCAATGAATTGGTTACGTGGAAGTAAAGGCAGAACTGAATCCCAGGGAAGAAAGAGTGTATTCGCTTTTACTAAAAGCAGCAGGATTCCCTGCAATCAGTTAAGCTGTGGGTGTCTAATGCACAGTTTTTGTTAACTAATAACTCTTTATATTCATAAATCATACCTTCAAATGCAATATGAAATTAATCTTACTCATTCTCATTGCACTCCTGCATGGAGACTTTTTTGAAAATTAGTCTCCATCTTATAAATAGAAAAATATATTCAAAACCAAAGGCATTGACCAGGTGGAGTGGTGCACAATAGTCCCAGATACTGAGGAGGATCTCTATTTTTATCTCTATTATTATCTCTATTTTACATATTCTTTAAAAAGAACACTGTCTGAAGTGCTATCTCTGCCATGTGACCTAAAAACCAGTCATTTAACTTCTTTGGGACTATTTCCTCCTCTGCAAACTGAATATTTTGAACTAGAGCATCTTTACAACCCCTTCTTCATCTTAAAGATCCCAAGAGACTTGTCCAAGGTTATATGGCTAATAAGTAGTAGGCCTTAGGTCCATCATGATGGGGGACATCTGTAATCTCAGTTACTATAGAACGTGAGGCTGGTGGGTCATAACCTTAAGAGTTCTAAGCTTAAGGAGAGCTAAAGCCATTTGGGTGTCTAAAATCAGGTCACACCAATATGGTGGACCCTGGGAGTGGGGTACGCCAATAAGCTGCTTAAAAAAGGAAAGAAATGGAAGTCCAGGTCAGAAATGGAAGTGGTCAAAACTTCCAGGCTGATTAGTGGTGGGATCTGACTTGTGAATAGTTACTGTACTTCTGCCTGGATATAATAAAGAGACCCAATCTCCTTGGGGCAGCTAGGTGGCACAGTGGATAGAGTGCTGGCCCTGGAGTCAGGAAGTTCAAATCTGAATTTAGACACTTCTTGAAAATGTGATCCTGGGCAAGTTACTTAGCCACAGGGTTTGCCTCAGTTTCCTCTCTGTAAAGCGAGCTGGAGAAGGAAGTGAAAAATCACTCCAGTATGTTCACCAAGAAAACCCCAAATGGGTCATGAAGAGTCAGACACAACTGAACAGCAATCTCCTATCCAAACAACAATAACACCCAAAGAATAAGAACAGCAAAGGCATATTTTAGAGCAGTGGTGTCAACCTCAAATAGAAACAGATCCCACAGTGCTGCATCTTAATCAGACAAAGACAAATTACCATGCTCTATACTATGCTGCATTTTCATTTTGTTAAACATTTCCCAATTACAGTTTAATCTGTCTCTGCTTTGGAGGAATTTTTGGCCACTTCTAGAGAAAGAAAGGAGCGTAACTAACCATCCCAGGTGAAAATTCATTCCATTAGGAAAGATTTCAAAGAAAAATATTTCATTTTCTCAGAGTCCCAAAATAAACTAGTGTCAAAGTTAAAAAGAAATAGATTTTGCAACTTTCCTAGTACCAGGGCACAAGGTAGTTAGTAAATATTCTGACCATAACATGGCAGGGGCTATGAAACACAGGTTTCTTGGAATTTCCGTTATCAACTCTGATCTAAGTTGAAATATAAAATTATAGCTGTAAAATAGCCATTTTGCTTTTCTACATTTTTACCTGCAAAGATTCTTCCATGGAAGCTTCCACATAACCTTGTTGCTTGATAAAATCCAGAACAGGTCTGATTTCTGTTTCCCAGGTTGCCACTTGACTGATGAATTCTTCCATCTCTTCAAGTACTTGCAGGAGCTCTGTGAACTCTTTAATTACAGCCTCACTTTCTTTTCCAGTCTACAATATGCAAGCAAGAATATGAAAACAAAGTAGTTATATTCATAATTATTCTTTTTTATGTGAATAACTTAAAGCTATCTTTTCAATAGGTAGTCAACAAAATCATGGCTCACTGGATTTTCTCTACTATGGCTTGGACAAGTACATTCTTGTTTCCTCCTCTTTCCCTCTTTCAGTTCCCTTTTATAAGTTTTCTTCCTCTATTAGAATGTAATCTCTGAGGGCAAGGACTATCTTTCTACCTATATTTGTATTTGCAGCACTTAACACCAAGCCTGGCACAAAGTAAGCACTTACTTGTTGGCAGACTGAAAAAAGCACAGGCTTGAGAGTCAGTAGAGCTGGAAGTCATTTGAACCTTTCTGCTTTTAATATTGTCCTAGGAGAGATTGGTCTCCTCATACATCTAGTTTAAGGGATAGTCGTGGCCATTAACTTGGGTTACTTAGGTTAGCATAAGGGAATACCCTGACTACAGTACACAATCTAGTTGCAGAGCATTTCTTTAATATCTACTTATATTCTAAAATGAGATGATACTCTCTTGAATTTGGGGAAAATGATGCTAAGTGTTAGCACACTATCATTGCAGCTGTGCATTAGAGTATAGCAATGTCATTGGCCTTTTGAGGCACCCCAATCAATCCCTACAGGCAGCAATGAGAGGTAATAAAGGGAATACCCAAGGGCTCAGTTACATGGACAAACCAACCTCTGAAGGCTGGGTCTTACAAGAAGAGAATTCAGCAGGGGATTTTTCTCCAGAGAGCCTTCAAAGTTGACAGGTAAAGTCGCAGGACAGAAGGGATTTTAACATTGAGAGAATTTAGACACTGAGGGAATTTGTACAATGGTATTCTAAAGCAGGACAACAGCAGTTAGCTGATGCAAGCTGTTAATTTGTGACCACGAATCTTGCCCAAAAGCAGTGGTATTTCTTACTGAGAGCCTCTTAAGGGTAGAGTCACTGAGTACTGGTGGACCCAATGAGGCCCTGCCATAAAATCTTATTAGCTGCAAAACTTTGTGCAAGTCTCAGTTAACTTTCTTATCAATTTTTTCACTGTAAAAATGGAAATAATAATATTTGCTCTGGACACAATTGTAAGGAAAGTGTTTTTTAGATATTAAAGCATAATAAAATGTGAATTACTATTACTTTTGCACCAGTGGATACAGCACTGGCCCTGGGGTCACTTTCTAGCTGTGTGGCACTGAGCAAGTCACTTAACCCTATTTGCCTCAGTTTCCTTATCTGTAAACTGAGCTGGAGAAGGAAATGGCAAACCACTCTGGTATCTTTGCTAAGAAAACCACAAATGGGGACTGAAATGACTCAACAATACACAATGGGGATAATAACAGCACCTGCCTCTCAGGGTTGTGGAGAGGATCAAATGATATAATATTTGTAAAACATTTAGCATGGTGCCTGGCACATAGCAGGCACTCTATAAATGCTCATTCCCTTCCCCTACTAATGAGCTCCCTGGCTAGTTAACATCTGCCACTTCCACTATGACTTTCTATGAAATTCCTTTCTATGAGACATATTTCCAAAAATTGTAATAACTACACTTAATTGGTAGGATCTTCTACTAAATTCCTCACATAGCATTAAAGAATAAAATACAGAAACTCATATTTTATTTTATCTTTGGCTTAATCTATGCTAGAGGTCAGATGTATGGAAGTTAGAGGAGCGCTTGCAGCATGTTGTGTAATTATGCTTCTTGAATCACATGCTCTCGGAACATAGATCCTCAGGCAATCAGGTACACTGCTAAACTAATCTCTTTCAACTAGTTGTCTCCCATGTATACATCAAAATTATACAAGACTTCTTGAAAGATATAGCCACAGAGATAACCATATTCAGCTGTCTACCAGCTGAGGTATAAAACAAGGAGATGTATGGTCACCAAGTTATTCAACAGTGTCCTAGAGGATATTAATTACAAAGACCAAAGTGAAAAGGGTTTATCCATTAGAGTTAATCACTTAGTGATGTTACTGTGTGAACCTGGACAATAGTAACTTCAAGGTGACCCTGGGTTCTTAAAAATACACATTCTCCTAGCACTCTAACCTTTACAACAAATTTATAAGGTAGGTAGTAGAAGTAGTCTGATGTTTGTTCTTGCAGATGAGAAAATTAATGCCCAGACTTAAGGTCACCAAAGAGATTGAACCTTGAGAACTACAACCTTATTGCTATAATAAAGTCACCCTAGTTGAACTCAAGTTCTGACAGGTCCTGAGGAGGAAAAGGAGGTAGCCAGGTAGTGCAGTGGATAGAGCACTGAGCCTGGAATCAGGAAAACATCTCCCTGCGTTCAACTCTGGCCTCAGACTTACCAGTCATGAGATCCTGGGCAAATTACTTAACTCTGCCTCAGTTTTCTCACCTATAAGTTGAGCTGGAGAAGGAAATGGCAATCCACTCTAGTATCTTTGCCAAGAAAATTCCAAAGAATCAGACATGACTAAAACAACTGAATAACACCAAGTAAGAAAAGTTTTGGGTACAGGATCAACAACAGCCTGGGGTCCAAAACAGCTAATTTCAAGAGAGGCTCCTCATCTGAACACTGAATACTTTATTATAATTTCGATTTGACCAGAGCAATTAATGAAATTTCTACCAAGATACAGATGAGTTTCAATCACATATTTTTAGAAGTACTAAAGTATATTTGAAAGATACTTAATATGTCCTGAACACATTTTATTCCCTTTTCCATTTTCAATTTAGTTACCTAATTTCATTCTCTCAATAAGTTATGAGGGAGCTATATAGAACTGGTATTATTATTTTCATTTCACAAACTAAGAAGCTAAGCCATTCGGGTTGCCTAAGTCCACTCAGTAAGTTTCCATTAATTTGTAATAATTGGAGTAAAATCGAAATCAATATCTTAGTGTCTGTAAAACTGAACAAGACTTTAATAAAAAAGGTATTGAGAGCACTGTCATTATGTGTACAGCTGCAGGTGATCATCAGAGGCAAAGAAAGATAAGGGCAGGAGCAACACCAGTAGATAAGAAAAGCCTGTAGGCTCCTGGTGCTTGAATGCCACAAGCTATCATTGTCTACTCCATCTAAATCTGATCCCTTGACTCAAGAGCTATCTGTTCACATTCCTTAATTTTCCTTTCCCATAAACCCCACACTCATTTCTTTTCATCAGGGCAGATCTTAGTATGATTTCCATCAACTCCAGTCATCCAAGACTCCCAGCGGCAGGAAAGTTGTTGCCCAAATTCCAGTTAAGTGAATAACTCAATGTCTTTCCAGGGAACTCTTTATGTTTGAATTTTTTTTTGCCTTTCCAGGCATATATCCATAGTGATATATCCAACAATGTTTATCAAAGAAAGATGACAGGAGCAATTATTCTTATCATTTGAACTAACCTATGATTTCAATGGTACAGGGTCAAAGAAAGTGGAGAAATTCCCTTAGCATCTGCTTTACAACATCACATACACAGTATATATCAGAGGTAGGTTTTGAACCCAGGTCTTTTTGACACTAAGGCTCTTTATCCACACAGCCATATTGCTACTGTTCAGTTGCTTCAGTCATCGTCAACTCTCTGTTTGTTGGGGGGATTTTGGCAAAGATAATGGATTGGCTTGCCATGTCCTTCTTCAGCTCATTTTACAGATGAAAACTGAAGCAAACAAGGTTAAGTGACTTGCCAAGGTTCCCACAGGTAGTGTCAGACTAGATTTGAACTTAGTTCTTCCTGATTCTGGGTCCAGTATTCTATACAGTTGCTTGTTATTTTGTTATCATTCTCATCCTTGCTAATAATATAAATCCACATGTTATGACACTGTTAAAAATATTCACTTTTATCTAAATTAAACCTATACACTCCTGAAAGGCATTTTCAAAATTTCTATATTTTACCTTTAAATGCTGAATGTGCTTTCTAAGAGCTTCTGTTGAAATATCTGTTGCACCACCATAAGAAGTTAAGTTTTCTTCCAAAGGTAGCTCAGTACTTCCAGAGATATCAAGACTGGGTTGTTCCTGTTCTTGAGTAAAATGCAGTTTCATCTCCTATTAAAAAATTAATGGTATAATTATTTTATCTTCATTTTGCTCATTTTTTAAACTAACATATTTTGTTAAAATAAAAAGTCTCCCAAGTTATAGGTGCTAGCATATACAAAAAATGCTTTTTACATTCTATCACTAATGGTTTTTGAAAAGGAAAGTGATATATATTATATAAACAGTCATATTGAAAGTTATCCTGAAGTGGGGAGCCACTGAGAATTCAATAAATATAGTAATTTCAGTAGGCAAATAAGGAGATTTTTACTATGGTCTAGTGAAAAATGATGAGAGCCAAAACTAGGGTGGAAGGTAGTATAAATTAAGGCAAGGAAAGGATGAATGAGATATCGTAGGGATAGACTCCAGAATTCCTGGCAACCAAATGGATATAAGAGACAAGAGAGAGGAAAGAGTTTTTAAAATGGCTCTGAATTTTCAAGAATTCTATCATCTTCCCAGTCACCCTGATACTGCTAACAAAAACAGAGAGGTAAAGAAGAAGAAAAGATTTTGTAAGGAGCAGGGTGGTAGGCATGGAAAGGAAAAGGATAGAAATAATTTCAATCAAAATTCTCACATCATTAATTTCAAATACAATGCTATATAACACAAAGTGGTTTCATGACTTACAAACTGCGTTTTCTTAATGAATTTTGCCCATCTTTTATTAAGTCTTTTCAGTTCCTTATTAATAGATGATCCAACTTGTTGGTTACTGACATCAATTAAAAATTTTCCAACCTCATTTACAGTACTAAGTACTGAATTCCAGCTTGCTAGTGTCTCAAAAGAAATCTGCAAAACATAAAAGAATAATTAGATGAAATGATCTTTGGCCTTCTGTTAACCAATCCCTTGCAGATTCATTTTTTGACTAGGTAAAAGGGACCATCCTTTGCCTCCTTTTTTACCTACCCTTAATCACTGAATGGGCACTGCCTTAGTCAAACTGAGACCTGTTAAAGATCTTAACTTTAAAAGGCCAAGATCTCCCACTACATCCAGGGCCATCTCCAGTCATCTTGATCTATATCTGGCCACTGGACCCAGATGGCCATGGAGGAGAAAGTGAGGCTAATGACTTTACACAGTCCTTCCTCACTTAAATCCAATTCACTTTCACATCATGGCATCACCTCCCTGATGTCATGGTCCTCTTTGAGAAGAAAGGACAAACAACAGCTAGAATTATAAAGTACTTTAAGGTGTGCAAAGAAACCAACTAAAATTTTAATGATGATGATGATGATAGCAAGTATTTATACAGTGCATTAAGGCTTGCAAATCATTTATAAATATTATGTTTTTTCCCCTCACAATCCAGGAAGTAAATGCTATTATTATCCCTATTTTACAGATGAGGACAATGAGCCTGAGAGAAAGGTGATTTGCCCCAGGGCACAAAGTTAAGAAAGTGTCTGAAATAGGATTTGAAGTCAGGTCTTCCTGAATCCAAATTCAGAACTCTATCCACTGTACCACTTAGCCTTCCCCCCAAAAAACTGTTAAGTAGATGAAATTTTTCTTTAATGTAGTCCTAACTCCCCATTAAACATTCTTCTCTCATTTCCCTCAGGTCCCAAGTGGCTCACTTATCTCTCATTCTCACAAAGCCTTAGTCTCAGCAAGATGCCACTGTTAGAAAGCATCTGATAATTACTTCTAAGGTACTCATATTTCTTTAAGATGTTATCCCTTCCAGAGTTACAGTTATCCCTTACACATCGCAGGAGTTAGGTCACAGCATCCCCTTGATCTAAAAAAATCCACATAAAATTTTTGGGCCCTCTGGTATGAAGGGAGGGTATGAAGGGAGGCCCACTGATATGAAGTCTTAATATTTTCTTTTTTCTTTTATGGAGTGTTTACGGTATTAAAAGATGAAATATGTTGATGTTATACACATATTTTCTGCATTTCTGAGTTTCTAAACTTTTTTTGTGTGATCTGCTAGCCTTGGTGTGTCTTCTACAGCTTCCACAAAACTCCCCCAAAATTTCCATTTAATTTTGTATGCTGACCCATGATATACCAAAATGTATCAAGACTGCTATATATCAAAACTGTGATGGAGAAATTAGAGATGTGGAAGAGATAGCTATATATACATCTTAATAGGAGAGTATTAGAAAGGGGAAAATGATCATTACCCCCAAAGAAAGGATTCCTAATGATAGAATTCTAAGCACCATAACAAGCAGTGAGGTAGGACTGTTTGTAAAGTGGCAACCATACTTAGTAGCCATCTAATCACACCATTTAAGTAATTACAACCTTTACTCAGTTATAAGGCTGCCTACAAATAACATAGTATGGGTATACTAATAACTCATAAGCTGCTCAACCACACTCCTTACAAACTATTTTATCTTAAAAATAGTCTAGTTTGTTTTCAATGATTTAACTTTTTGGAAAAGTCTTCTCAAACTA
The DNA here is from genome assembly GCA_023548195.1 of Bettongia penicillata ogilbyi. Taxonomy (NCBI): domain Eukaryota; kingdom Metazoa; phylum Chordata; class Mammalia; order Diprotodontia; family Potoroidae; genus Bettongia; species Bettongia penicillata. Next base: position 605,959 of record JAJHZJ010000276.1, read on the forward strand.
ATGATGACTGACTCAAAATAATTTCTAACTTCAAGGGATTAACAATATCCCTCTTCAGTCAAGAGAAGTAAATTTTTTCTAAATTACTTCACCAGTAATAGGTCAGGGGGTCTGCACAGGGAAGGGAAGTCAATGTAGATGGTTATAAGAACTGAACACATAAACAGCAAAAAGAACATTAATTTAAAATAGAAATAACCTTATCAGCACCACTACCTCCTCCACACCAATATGGCTAAAGTGAATTTTGATCAAACTGTAGAAGATCAGAGCTAAAAGGGAAATAAAGGATCATCTCCTCTAACTTCTTTTTTACAAAATGAGCCTCAGAGAGGAACAGAGAGACAAAGGCACAGAGCTAGTTAGTCAGAAAACTTGGATTTAAACCCAGGCTTCCTGACTCCCAATGCAATGATCTTTGTACCATGCCATATTGTACTATGCCATATTGTCTCCCCCAACGGTTCACAATCACTCCCAAAATTTTGACGGGTTGAATTGAATTTAAATTCAATTTTAAAATGAAATTTAATTTAAACCATTTATTTATTTTAAATATGCCTATAAAATCAATCCAATTCACCAATCTCCATTCAAAGAAGACAACAATGTCTCAGAAAATAATACTGAGGAGAAATGTTCCATTGATCATGTAGGTTTGAAAGGAGACAGCATTTCCCAACTACAGGTAAACCTTCTAAGAAAGGTTTCCCTACACATGCCTGCTTATAACTCTGAAAACTATTCCTGAGTCTGAGAGTCAAAATCTCTAATAAAAACAAAAAGTCTTAAGAGAGAAAATGTACCTGTTTTGGATGTTCTTTCCTTGATTCTTCCAACCAAGTCTTGAGTGAATGAAGGTTCTCCGTATATGTAGCCCAAGATGACAAAACTTTCTGCAGTGTGGATTTTATATTATACATGCATTTTCTACACATGGAAATCTGAGATTCCACCATCTTAAACTGCTTGCTAATGTTCTGAGGATCTCCAGCTATGATATTTAATAAAAGAATCTTAAAAATCTTAAAAAAATTAAGAGAATCTTAAAAAGAATAAAAGAATCTTAGAAAACATAATAGTATGACCAAAAGACTTTAATTAGACAAATTTGTTCAAATATGGGAAAACCTCTCTAAAAGACAAAATTAAATATGAATTATAATATTATCTAGAAAATATTTTATTTGAATTATATATTATGTATATATATGCATATGTGTTTGTGCAAAATTTTCTTATATATAAAGAATACCTATTATTTATATAAATTTATGGTACTTTCAGAATGTTAGTTCATATATGTGAGTTTGCCAGAAATTCAGATCATAAATCTTTTATAACTTAGTAAATAGTTTTCAAGAGTTCCTAGAGCTGATGTCATTTATAACTCTGTGACCACCTAGTAATGAACCTCTCTGACTTTTTTTAGGCTGGACCTTAGGACACAGAGTCAATGAGTCTATGACCTGGCCCATATTCAAAATTTTTCTAGTTTATTAGGAGCCATCAGAGCTTACATTCCTCTGTGTTAGCCTTCAAAAACTCAAGGTCACCTCTAAAATGAGACATTGTAGTGGGCCATCAACAGGGCATTTTGAGATTAAACATGACACAAATAAGATATTCTACTGTTAAAACTTATTTTATTATTCCCTTTTTCATCTCTTCACAATCATTTTCTACCCACCCTCTGTTCTAAGATGAATCTTCCATTGTGATTTTAAAAAGAACAAGCAAAACTAGCCAACACCATGATGTCATACAACAATGAATATAGTATTCTACATATTAGTTGTGCTCTAACTCTCTCCTATGAGGGAGTAGGTATGGAACATGAAAAAAAACTAAAAAAAATTAAGGTTCCAGAAAACCTTATAATAATGAAACATTATTTGTTTTCCCAGCACCTTAATTTATTTTCAGTTTCTCAGAATTGTTCTTTTTTAGAGAGGTTTTCATTTTCACTGCAGTAATTGTATAAATTGCTCCTTTGGTTCTGCTTATTTTGCTTTGTATCAGTGATAGGAATCTTTCCATAATTCTCTAAATTCCTCATACTGGTGATTTCTTTTTGCACAATAATATTCCATTTCATTTATTTACTATAGCTTTTCTCAGTCATTCCTCAACTGATGGAAATTCACTTTGTTATGATGCAAATAGTTTGTCATATGGTAGTCCCTTTTTCTCTGTCTTTTGCTTCCTTTAGGTAGCTAGTTGCCCAGCAGTGGAATCACTTGGTAAAAGGGTAGGAACAATTTAGTCATTCTGAAATATAATTTTCAATTCAATATTTCCAGGACAAAATTATATAGTGACTTCAGTTATATAATATAATCATGGAAAAACAGGTACCCTGTGATTAACTATTATTAACAATCATGGCTGCAGAGAATAGATAATAAAGATAATGCTCCCCTCATGGTAGAGAAGTGGAAAATTAAAGATACTAAAGATAAATTTGTTTATTACATTACTTTTTTTTGGCTTTAATCATTTTTTCTTTGTTACTATGAAGGATTCAGTAACAGTATTCTGGGAAAGAACTGTAATATAAAAACAAAAGATAACAATAACACTCTAAAAATCAATTAAAGATATAATAAATCACTTGCATTATCTTACCTAAATTCTTGGTCATTGTTTCACATTTTTGAAAAGAACTTTCAAGTTGAGTTAGGAGCTCCTTTTCTTCAATAAATTTCTGCCCATACCCAAAAGAAGAAAAAAAGATTTACATAAATAAAAATACTTAAATAAAATAGGCAAGAAAAGAGAAAATGACAAGAAAAGAGAAAATTTGAATATATTTTATACTTAACTGCATAAAATTCAACTGAGAGAAATAAGTGATAAAGTCTTCATAACTAATACTATCATTTGGGGCAAAATAAGACAGTAGAAGCTTAGTTATGGACTAAGATAATACATACATATATTATTTGTTATGCTATTATTTATTAGTTTTGAATTACTGTAAAATATTAATTTATAAACTTTATAAACTTATAAATATTAATTTATAAACTATAAATTTGTAAACTTAATAAACTTATAAATATTAATTTATGACCAATAAAATTTATAAAAATATTAATTTATAAATTCATAAAATAACATTTATAAACTAACTTGTAAATATTAATTTATAAACTTGTCAAGAAGAAGCTGCTACATTTTATAAACATGAATGCTAAATGTCAACAAATTTTATAGCCATTTCAAATGCTCATTATTTTAGAAATACGTGTTATTTTCATAAGCGTCATTCGGAACAATATTATTGAGCTAGCCTATAGATAGATAGTGCTTTACATATATTATTTCACTTGATCCTCACAATAACCATGTAGATGCTTTTTTTATCAACATTTTTTTCAGATGTGGAAACTAAGGCTGCGAGGAATTAAGTGACTTGCCTACAGTCATGCAGTTGGAGTCCAAAGAAGTATTTGAACTCAGGTATTCCTGACCCCAAGTACAAGATCCTATCCACCGTGCCACCTAGCTAGCTGTAATTATAGGGACTGCAAAATGGATATCAAGCTTTTAAATCTAAAATACATTTTTAAAATAATCACTAATCCAAGTATCACACTTTTCCAACACAGGTAAATTCTGTTATCGTCCTATCCATATTTCAGGACTGGGATCATATTGATAGCAGGACCTTTGGGACAGGTTGATTCTGAAGCTGTTGAAATTGTTGAGCCAGCACATAGTGGAGGGTACAGCCATCAGTCTAAATGCAAATAGGACCTAAACACTTTGGACAGATTTGTGTTCAACGGCCCCACCAGGGGTAGTCCAGATTTGAAGCTACTCAGATCACAGTTACTCAGACTGCATTTATTTATGAGCAATGGTTCAATGCTAGGCAAAGAGTAAAAGACAAATGTCAATAAATTGAAAATTGAGGACACAGGAAAAGAATCCAGGACAATGTAAGTTGATTAGGAAGGAGGCAAAAAAGGTAAGATCGAGGGAGGGGCATCCCAATGATGCTTTGACTAATGCAACTTAACAAACTCTGAGGAAGTGCCTATTCTAGACAATAGAGCAAAAACAATTTCTGCATGAAGAAGTTCGAACTCAAAAAACAAATGCTGATTCCTGTCAATAAGGAGAGAAAAAATAAAGACAGGCTGACCAAGACAGAACATAAAATTTAACTTACATGCCAGTCTCCCAACAATAACTTTACAGATTCCTGGGTCCCATATTTGATATTCCAGAGATTCAATTTTGATTTCACTTCCTCTATTAAACCCAGGACAGAGCACAAGTAGTAGTGAAATTCTGAAAGTGCAATGAAGTTGGTCCCCATAATATTGTGGAATCTGGAAAATAAGACAGCCTTTAGGATTTACTTTCAATTTTCCTGACAGAATGAAATATCTATCCACAAAAGAAAACCCAAACCATTGGCTATTAAAAGAAATTCTATTGCACTTAAAACCCAGAGATATAAAAGTTCCCATTCAAATGATGATAAATTGTAGCATAAAAATATTTTAAATGTTACAAAAAATCATCCCTACTGCCAGAAAATAAAGCAAACATTTCCAAATTGGAAGTATTTGCTACAGAATGTTTTCTAAAGAAACATGCACTTTGGCTAAGATACATACTAATAAAATAAAAAATCTTCAAAACGCTGGCATATTTGGAAAATGTCAGTCAGTCAATAAACATTTATTAAGTACCTACTATGTATCAGGTACTGGATTTAGCACCAGGCATACAAAAAGAGGCAAAAATACAGTCTTTGCCTTCAAGGAAATTATAATCTAATGAGGAACACAACATACAAATATACATGTACAAACAACCTGTAGCACTTAGAAAAATATTGTCAAACATTCATGTAGTCAAAATTTGAATATCTGGCATATGGAAATAATTGTATTATTAAAGCTAAGCTTATTAACATATTAGTAAGTTTTAATATGTAGAGAAAACAAATGTACTGTGGAGAATTCATATCAGCTTAAGAGATTCCAGTCTGTACTGGCATGTCATAAGACCACATTTATACAAATCTTTAAAGTAGTATCTTTAAAATTGCTTCAAAGAGTCAAGTCCACATTTTAATTTAGTAGCACACACAGAAATTGGACCCAAACCAGTCTATCTTCTGTTGTCTCCACATGTCCCTAAGCCCTTAACAGTGCCAAAGGACTCGTAAATAACATTGCCAGATGTGAAACAGTAGAATTTCTACCACCTCCTTTTCATTTCCTCCAGTTTATCAGGTGGGACCATGGGCACTTGGTGCTCATCATTATTCTCAAATGTCAAGAGGCTGTTCAAGTGACAATCAAAATCATCCATCAGACTCTGAAAAGAAAACAATCATGGTATAAACCAGGGCTGGCAACCAGATACTGTAACTGAGGACTTTTAATCTCACTTCCAGGAAACATGACATCATTTCCAGATAACCATTTAAGCTTTTCTTTTGGCCACTAGAGAGACTGAAAAGTGAAAGTAAAATATTCCAAGTAAATGTTTTCCTCTTCATTTGACTGAGTGCAATTCAGTCACAAGTGATGGAAATTGAAAATTTCTACAACAAACCACATTTTCTTTCTTTGATGAAAATGTGAGTTCCTTTCTGGCAGAAATTTTCTGATATGCTTTTCATTTTAATGCAGGTTCAAGTGCTAAGATTTACTATATTTTCATAAAAAAATTTACTTCTCATCATAATAACATAATTATGCATTTACTTTAATTTATTTATAGTTACAATTTATATTTAATGAAGCTAGCATTTATATAGCACTTTAAAGTTTGCATAGCACCTTTTACATGTGTTATCTCATTTGATTTTTTTATGATTCAGAAAAAAAATGCCTTGAAACCATAAATTTTTTTTAGTCTCTATACCTGCTTTAACATTGCTCTAGAATTTTTTTTCTTACTTCAATGTCAATTATATCCTATTGCTTAATGAAAGCTGCTACTTGGGTCAGCTTTCAAATTCTAGTAACTGATGCCCCTTGGCTTCCATTGCTGACTCAGAGTATGGAATCTGGAGTCAAGAGGAGCTAGGTTCAGACATCACCTCTGGCACTTGTTAGCTGTATGACCATGGACAAGACATTCACCTCATCTATAAAATGGGGATAGACATACTTGTATTGCCCCACTAGACAGAGTTGTAGTAAGACTCAAATGAGACAACTGATGTAAAGCATTTTACAAACTTTAAAGTTCTAGCTAGACAATTTCCCCAGTTTCTGGGCAGTTTGGGCTTTTGGAATATCCTGCATAAATGTCAGCTATTAGCATAAGTATTGGGCCATCTGCATATGTGTGCACCCACAATCCAAATGAGTACAAAAAACTGAGATGACCTGACCACACTGCTACTTACAATCTGAACTCTGACCCTCACCTCTTGGTGGTCCCCTTTCAGACTCTGTCATGATCCCTGGTTTTGACTTGGCTTCCACTAAAAACATTGCCATCCTTCCTCTTCAACTTTAGTTCTACCACTCTTAGGATCATAGATTGAGAGTTCAAAAGAATGTTAGAGGTCATTAAGTCCAAAACCTTCATTTTACAAATGAGGAAACTGAGACTAGAGAGGTAAAATTGCTTTCTCAGAGAACCAGTTAGTGAAGTGTCTGAAATAGGATTTGAACTCAGATCTTCTTAACTCTGGGGGCAGCTAGGTAGCAGAGCAGATAAAGTACCAAGCCTGGAGTCAGGAAGACTCATTTTCCTGAATTCAAATCTGACCTCAGACACTTATATCTGTGTGATCCTGGGCATGTCACTTAACCCTGTTTGCCTCTGTTTCCTCATCTGTACAATGAGTTGGAGAAGGAAAGGGCCAATCATTCCAGTACCTCTGCCAAGAAAACTCCAAATGAAGTCACAAAGAGTCAGACACAACTGAAAATCACTTAACTCCAAGTCAAACGTTTAGTCCACTACTCCACATTGCCCATCACTGTCCTGAATCTGGACCTTTATATCTGCTTTTATGTTCATGATCCAGTTCCTGGATAGGAATTTCTCAGCTATAATCCTTTCCTTCCTCCCAATACCTAATTGCTAAATGGGGAAGGCTCAATCAGCACCCTCTATGAACGAGTCACAATTCTAGACCCTAGGATAAATAGATTACCGTCCCTTAGAAAGAAATGGACCTAATTGTCACAAAAGATTATCTTTAACAGTGCATCTCCTTCCTAGGATAAAGTGTTATTCAAGAAATATGTCTCTAAAAATGTTCCTTTCTTTTCTCTTTTTGCTTTACCAACCTTAAATGAATTGATTCTTTCTTTGATTACAGTCATGGCTTGACTATAATCCTGGGAATCTGGTAAATCCTCTGCCATAAGATGTTCGATTTCTTGGAGCCAGACTTCAATTTGATCCAGGGGTGAGGGCAGGATTTGATCCAGCTTTGCACTCCATTCATTAATCTTAAAGAGAAAAGAGAATTATTCATCATTGGTGTTCCACCACTAATTATTCACTTACAATGAGCAAATAGAACTTTCAAGGGTTTTCTGAAAAACAGCTCAAATAAATGTAATTTTATTAATTATTGAATATTTTCTGAAATTCTGAAGATCACTTAGCATCTGAAAGTGATTCTTTTTGAATTGCTCAAAGTCTTAGCTCTCTGTTGCACTCATCAAGGATTATAAGTATCTGTGTATGTGTTGTATAAGGGCAGGTAGGTGGTTCCATGGATAGAGTACCAAGCCTGGAATCAGAAAGTCTTATCTTCCTGAGTTCAAATCTGGCCTCAGACATTTACTAGCTGTCTAGTAAGTCATTTAACCCCATTTGCCTCAGTTTTCTCATTTGTAAAAAGAGTTGGAGAAGGAAATGGCTAACCACTCCAGGATCGTGGCCAAAAAAATCTCAAATGGGGTCATGAAGAGTTTAACACAACTGAACAGCTGTATCCTCCCATTTGATTGTGAGGGCTCAGGTATAAATTACTAATCCCATCACTTGGTAAGTTTGGTGAATGTAAGAATATCATTTAACTTGTTTGAGCTCCAGTTTCCTGGAAAATAAAATAGAGATAATAATGCTTATGGTACCTATTTACCTCAACAGATTACTGTGAAGAAAGTATTTTATAAACAGTAAAATGTTATAAGGAGACAGCTAGGTGGCTCAGGGTATAGAGTGCTGGGTCTGCAGTCCTAAAGACCTCAGTTCATATTCAGCCTTAGACACTTCCTAATTGTGTGACCCTGGGCAAGTCACTTAACCTCTGTTTTCCTTAATGCACTAAAGAAGAAAATGGCACACCATCCAAGAATGTTTGCAAGAAAATCCCATGGAAAGTATTGCTGTTCTAGGGTCACAAAGAGTCTGATACAACCAAACGACAAAAACAATGCCTAAGAATGTATGCTATTAATATATGGTAAAAACTAAGAACAAATTTTCTACTCTCATTTCAGGAATATCACTTTGACATTTGTCTAAACTCATCATAAAACATATACATGTTGGTAACATAGCAAAGTCATACTTGGAGCAGTCTTAAACCATGTTTAAATATTTACAATGACTCTTCATTCTATTAAGGACTTTGCTATTTACCGGAAGAATCTAAATATTTGCATTCCTGAATTGCTGAACTGGAAAAATATCTAAAAGGCGCTGAAATTCATTTGGGTCATGATTTAGACACTGAGTATATCTCATTCTGCCATACTTGAGAAAAGGGGCATGCTAGAAGCTTAAATACTGACTGTCAGTACTAGACTGGACACTGGCAGGTTGTAGTCATGAGGAGGGATGTGTCCATTTCAGAAATCTCTGCCCCCTCCCATGTTGCTGTTTTTAGTGACCTTTTAAAACTTCATTAGACTATGAGAAGTACCATATGTAGTAGGCAAAGTGCTACACTTGAAGTCAGGAAGACCTGGACCCCAGACCTGACCCAGATACTAACTGGCTACATGCCCCTGGGAGGAAAAATCACAATCTCTATGCCTCAATTTGCTCATCTGTAAATTAAAATAATAATAGCCAGAGTTTATATGGCACATTACATCTATTATTTCATCCAGTCCTCACAACAATCCTGGAAAGTAGGTGCTATTATTACACCCATTTTATGGAATAAGAGTGAAATTAAAGCTCACAGGCAGAGTGACTTGCCCAGGGCTACACAGCTAGTATTGTTCTGAAGCAGGATTAGAACTCGGATCCTCCTAACTTTATCCACTGGCTCACCTAGCTGCTTCAGTAAAATCACTGCGCTGGACTTGATGACCTCTAAAGTGCCTTCCTAGGGTCCCTGGGTAGTTAGGTAGCAGAATGGCTAGAGTGCCAATCCTGAATCGGAAAACTGGAGTTCAAATTAGGCTTCAGGCACTTACTAGCTGTGTAACCCTTAGCAAGTCATTTAACCCTGTTGCCTTGGTTTCCTCATCTGTAAAATGAACTGAAGAAAGAAACAGCAAACCACTCTGGTATCTTTCCCAAGAAAACCATAAGTGAGGTCCCCAAGAGTCAGCCATGACTGAAACAACTTGACAATAACAATAAAAGTCCCTTCCAGCCCTAAATCTACAATCAGATCTCTAAGACCTAAGCAAAAGTTGAAATATCTGGATAAAGATTTCAACCTCCCGTGTTTAGTTATAAAGTTGTAAAAAAAGTATAAAGCCGTAAAAAAAAAAGTTAAGATGAACCAAATACAAATGCCTTTCATTCATTCATTCATTCATTCAGATCATCCATGTATGTATGAACTTTACTGAGCGCATTCTGTTCAACTCAATAAGTATTTACTGGGTACCTACAATGTGCAAAGCATGGTATTAGGTTATGGGAATATAAAACAAGTTCCCCTCCCACCTCACCCCCAAAAAGTCTCTACCCTCAGGAAGCTTACATTCTACCACAAAAACACAAAATCTATACAAAAAGTAAATAAAATATCATTTGAAGTGGTGAAAAAACTAACAACGAAGGAGGAAGAGGAGCTTCCTATGGATGTCAACATCTGAGTTAAACAAAAGTGAAAAGAAAGATTCTAAGAGACAGAGATAAAGAGTAACCAGGCAGAGGAAATAACTCACTTATACAACAGTACAGTGAAGGAGAGAGCATGCTAACTCATGGAAACAAAGTGGGTCAGTTTGGCTGCAGCACAGATTGGAGAAGATAATCATATGTAGTAAGTCTAGAAAGATAAGTTGGAGCAAGATCGTTGCATCTGTGCTTCTTCCTAGATACAAATGGGAACCACCAATGACTGTTGAGTAGGGAACCACAAAGATCCTTGTGCTTTCAGAAGAATATCTGAGCAGCTTATAGAGGATGGATGAAGTTAGATGGCATGCTGGGTAGTCAGTCAGTAGTCAACAAACACTAAGACAGTACCTGACACAAAGATGGTGTTTAATATGTGTATGTGTGTGTTCATCCTTCATTGCCAAAGAAGACCATGGCATCAGAGAAATGATGACTTACTTGCACTTGATTTTATTTTGAGTGAGGGAGGGCTGTGCAGGTCACCAGCTCACTTCTCCTCCAGAACCATCTGACTCTAGTAACCAAATATTCATCAGGGTGACTGCAGATAACCCAGGATGAGGCAATTGGGGTTAAGTGACTTGCCCAAGGTCACACAGCTAATGAGTGTCAAGTGTCTGAGGTGAAATTTGAACTCAGATCCTCCTGACTCCTCCTCTGGTGTTCTATCCACTGCACCATCTAGCTGCCCCTTGGGGTTTAATAAATGTTTAACAGACTAACTAACCACTGGGTAGGGTGCCAGTGTTGAAGCCAGGAAAGATTTGTAAAAAACTTCATTTACTAGCTGTGTGACCCTGAGCAAATAATTTAATTTCTTTTTACCTTAATTTCCTCATATGTAAAATGCAAATGATAGTAATATCTAACTCACAGAGGAACTGTAAATATTAATTGAGATAACATAAGCAAAATGCTCCGTACCCACGCTGGGCACCTAGGTGACAGTGGATAGAGTACCCAGCCTGGAGTCAGGAAGACCTGAGTTCAAATCCAGCCTCATAAACACTTACTGGCTGTGTGATCCTGGGAAAGTCACTTAACCCTGTTTGCCTTAGTTTCCTCATCTATAAAATGAGCTGGGGAAGGAAATGGCAAACCACTCTGGCATCCTTGCCAAGGAAATCCCAAATGGGGTCATGAAGAATTGGCCATTACTGAAAAACACTGAAAAGCAAAATAAATGCTAGTTTGGATAGGGTTCTTTATTTTTTGTAATTAGGCACTTTGGGAGACATTATTTTCCAAGTAACTGAGTTACCATTTACCAGACTTAATAAATAATATTCAAATGACATCAATGAGCTACCTTAAAAATGCCATGATTACAAAGAAATTGTTTATTCATCTGGAGGAGTTAGGAAATCCAGTAAATCCTAGATTATTGACCAAATTACTGATTAGGAAGGAGACTTTAGTTGAAGGATCAAAATCTAAGATTCTAAAAATTAATGAATTTTAAAGAAAGTTTGTTATCACCTCAATATCACATCTAAAAAAAATGTAACCTAAATTTTACAATCATAGAAGCCTTGAGCTGGAAAAGGTGCTAGAGCTCATCTAATTCAACATTCTCAATTACCAAATGAGGAAACTGATACCTAGAAAGGGGAAGTGGCTCATTCTAATTCACAAAGCTAGTTAATTCAGGTCCTTCAACTCTCGTTTAGTCTTTTTTTCCATGAACCCATGCTGTTTTTGCTAAAGCAAAGACACATTTTATTTTTCTCAATTACTAGAATGCACGACTCATTTTAGTACCACAGTAATTTGCACTACATTTTATTCTGACACCTCTCTAAAGCAGATTGATCCCAAGAGAGTAAATTATTTATTCACCATTCCAGAAAGCCTGTGACATAGCCAGAGAGAGCTCCCAAAGCTCTGAACTCCATTGAGAACCATAGAGAATGAAAGGTACCCTTGAGATTAACTTAATCCCTTCTTGTCACAGAAGCAGAAAATAATTTGCTTTTTGTTTGTGAGGATCACATGTTAAAAAGAAAAAAATAAATATGACAGTCAACTCAATCACTTGTGTTCAAAGGGAGAAGAAAACATCTACTGTCTCTCCTTCCCTGAAAAACAAAGATATAATGACACCCTACCTACCTGTCACACTTCCAACAATCTCAAACTTTCAAAATATTTTGGAATGCAAAAGTAAGACAAAAACAAGTAAAGAAGTATTAACCTCCCAAAAAATAACTATCACAAAGCTAACTTCTCAGGTAAGGGTTGGAGATTTTTTTTTTCACTTAACTTTACCCTTAATAGCATTTTCCCAAACAACATTTGTTGTTCAGTAGTTTTCAGCAGCGTCCAACTCTTTCTGACCCCATTTAAGGTTTTCTTGGCAGAGATATTGAATGGTTTGTCATTTCCCTTTCAGTTCATTTCACAGATGAGGAAAATGAAGGAATAAAGTTAAGATACTTCCCCAGGGTCACATAGCTAGTAAGTGTCTGAAGTCAGATTTGAACTCAGGAAGATGAGTCTTCCTGACTCCATGACTGGCATTCTAAACACTAAGTCACCTCACTGCCTTAACAACACTTACTTACACCCCAAATTACAATCCAGAATAGAGACCAGGGAAAGATTTGGTCAACAGGTTTAGAAAGCTTTAGGAGGAAAATAACAAAAGATAGCCAGAGAGAAGCAGCAATGGCAAATAGAGACAAATTTCTATTTATTAACAACAAAATGCAGCAAGAGGAGCTAGGGAAAGAAATCCCATTCAAAATAATTACATATAATAAAATATCCAGGAGTTAACTTAAGGAAAAGACACTCGTGATCTATATGGATATAAATATAAAATCCTCTTTACAAATCCAATGGAAGACAAATAACTGGAACAATGTTAAGGGTTCATGATGGGACCATGCCAATAAAATTAAAGTGGTTATATCACCAAAATTAATTTACAAATACAATATCATGTCAACCAAATTACCAATTTTGTCTAGAATTAGGCAAAATAATAACAAAATCCATCTGGAGGAACAAGGGAAATATTTTGAAAAGACAGGAAGAAAGGGAGACTAGCATTATTAGATCTCAAACCAAAGTATTAAGCAGAAATCAGCCCAACTATCTGGTAGGGATAGAGATAGGTACCAAATCTGTGGTTTTGTTGATATAGGAATTCTCTCTTTGGCAAAAAAAAAAAAATATTGTGAAAACTGGAAAACAGTTTGGCAGAAAATTAGGCTTACCTCTATATCTTACAGCATATCAATAAACCAAAAAGGATTTATTATGTGACTATGAGGTAACAGGCATCAGTGATAAAATACAACGAATGAAACATTCCCAGATCACAAAGAGCTTGGAGGAAAGATAGCAAGAACTTAAACATTATGTGTGTGTGTGTGTGTGTGTGTATATACATATATATGTATATATATATATATATATATATAAAGAGAGAGAGATGATTATCTACATGTATACATAAACAAACTTACAAAATAAACAAAAGAATAAATAAAAATAAATGCAATATCACTATTAGACAGAAGGTAGCTTGAGAGGGAGGGCATTAGCAGTTGAAGAAATTAGGAAATGCTTCATGTAAAAGAAGGTGATATTTGAGCTGTACCTTAAAGAAAAGTAGGACTCTATGAGGCAGAGATGAAGGAGTGCATTTCAGGCATAAGAGACAGTCAGCATAAAGATACAAAGATGATAAATGGACTGTCACATGTGAGGAATGGAGAGAAAGCCAGATTGGCTGTATCATAAAATGCAGGAGGAGAAATAATGCACAAATGAAATAAGATCATTGGGGACAAGGTCATGAAGAGATTTATAAGCTAAACAGAAGACTTAATATTTGATTCAAGTGACAGTAGGGAGCTATTGAGTTTTTGAGAAGAGTGACATAGATCTGGGCTTAAGGAAAATTAGTTGGGTGGCAATACGAAACAAGAGAATAAGCTCCAAACAGATATACAACCTCCCTAGAAAAAGGTAAAGTCATAAAAAAATTACAGGAAAATGAGGGCAGCCAAAATATAAGAAGATTAACAAGTAAAATAGTGTAGTAACCTAGGGATAAAAAATGAAAGATAGTAAAACTAAGTCCACTACAACTCAGCAGCCCTGAGGGCATCACTACATTAAAAATACTGTTCATAATGCTGACCTTGAATCAAGAAAGCATCAAATTATGTTCAGTATATTTGACTGTCTCTCACTCTCATTACACAACCAATCCACCTGCTGGTTTAGTCATACATGTCATTGATTGAGTCTTTAACGCCATATCTTTGGTGTAAATAATGAATGGCAACATGTTGCAAACTATTATGCCCATGATTGATCTTTCCATGTCCATTGGGTTTTTCATAACTTTAATTCTTTTGAGATCACAATATTCCATGTTTCATAGTCACACAGCATCACCATGACAATATTGATTTTAAAGAGATAGTTTGGGGACCAGTGAGCAATATAGAATTATTGAAAACATTGCACAAGTGAAGTCCAGTCCAATCCTCTTCAACCATTTTCTTTTAGCACCAGCACTGATATTTACTGACTAATTCAATGGACTGCTCATCTCTCTCTTACATACAATACTTTTTTCTGAATTTTGGTTTTCTACTGTAGTTGACTAGATCTCTTTTATTGAGTAGGATCTGTGGCTCTCTAGGCAATCACATTCATGGCTTAGAAGACAGAATGCTAAACCTGGATCCAAGAAGACTCATGCTTAAGACCAACCTCAGAAACTTACTAGTTGTATGACACTGAGCAAATCACTTAATTTACGTCTACTCCCATTCCTCATATGTAAAATAGGGATAATAACAGCACCTACCTCCCAGCGTTGTTCTGAAGATCAAGTGAGATAATATTTGTAAAAGGCAGTTAGCACAGTGCCTGGCATATAGTAAGTAGATTCTTAACACCACCCTCTCATGGTGTTCCAGGGTTAGATAAGCACAGTATTATCTATGAAAGGAACTTGGGGAGAGGCTCATTATCAAAAGAGAATCCTTTTATTTGAACTGTGTGCCATTCTATGACATTGGTGAGCAACTGAGTCACCTAAGTCCATTAAGTCTCCATGTTTTACACCTCATTTGATGTCAATATTCAGAGGATCAATGAACAAAGTTATCTCCATAATCTCATCGGTAATACCAACCAATCACCAAATACATACTACCAATCAATGAGTATGCATTGAGCATCTACAGTGTACCAGGTATTATGCCAGGTTGTGGAGACACAAAGACAAATGAAAGTCTCATGTCTTCAAGGAGTTTATATTCTATTGGAGAGGAAAAAAGCACTTATATAAGTATAGATAAAATTAATTAAACAGTAATTTTTTAGGGAAAAGCAAGACTTTAGAATGGGGGAAGAGGATGAATAAAGTTTCATGTAGAAAGAGCTGGTTTAGCTGAGCTTTAGGAAACTGCTAAGCTTTGAAGGAAATCGGGGATTCTAAAAGATGCAAGTTAAGTCAAGTGCGTTCAAGACATGGGGATCAGCCTGTGCAAAAGCCTAGAGACAGGAGATGATGCATCAGATCAGTTTGGTCAGACTAAAGAGTTCATGATTGGACTAGTGCATCATAAGACCTGAAAGGGGAATTGAAGAAGGTGATGAAGACTTTTCAAGGCCAGAGTATCTGCTTAATCTTAGAGATAATAGGGAGCCACTGGAGTTTATTGAGTAGGGGAGTGAGCAGGTCAGAGTTATACTTTAAGAAGATCATTTTGGCAGCTATGATGAAAGGAGATCAACTTAAATTCACAGCCTTGTGTAATCTGAAGAACTGGGAAATATCTTCCTGGGAGAACTTTCAGGTTGCATGCATTTTGTTCTTAAAATCAACTGACAAAAAACACTGTAAGACTTTATCAATCAAGTTACATGTTCATAAGGAGGGAGTCAACAATAGAAAATCATTAATGAAAACCTATTTATTACCTTCTCATACCTTTGTTGAAGATGTCCCTGCCACAAGCATAGATCATTATCATGTACATTATATAAAGATGAGAAAGCAGGCAAATGCATCACAGTTATGGTGGCTGAGAGAGGTTTCTTTGAGAGAGGGCATATAAAACTAATTTATGACACTTTCTACTCTTTTGGTATCTTTTCCTTTAGAAATGTCTTGAGAATTTATCCCTAAATGCCTTTAAAAGAAAATCCACCAAAAAAAAAGATTACTAAAGAAGGTTTAATGGCTAAGTTTTAAGTATTTGGAAATCTACTTACATGGACTAGATCATTTCCCAATAGTACCCTAGAAATGAGGGATTGCTGTTACTCAGCTTTGGAAGAGAATAAGAAAAACCCAGTGAGACATGCTCAAACAAATGCTCAAAACTAAGATAATCAGAAGCTCATTTTTTTTCCTCCATGCCTAGTTTCAAGTCCTTTTTAGATCTGAAGGTAGCCTAGGGTCATGTGGCTAACTAATATCTTTGTGGATTACTATACCAAAAGGACAGGTTTGCTCAGTGGCATGATAGAATACCTATTCCCATTAAGCTGTTACTAAAATAGGGCCATGGAAAATTGGAATTGGCCTCCAAGGATAAGAAAAATCAGAATATAAAGATGCGGGGCTCCACTCATTATTCTACATTTTTTTAACATCATATGCTTAAACCCGCTTGATGTTGTCCCTTCTGTTTGGTGAATTTTCCATGAAAGTCTAACATAAGTCAAACTCAGTGCCATTCACTAAGGAGAAAGTTTTGCCCAATCCAAACAATATCAAGCAAAGCTTCTACAATCGATATAATAGAAATCACCTGATTAGTAAGCTTATCCCATGCTTGTCGTAATCGAAATTGATCATCAGCCAGCCCAGCCACATTCCTTTTTATCGACAACACATCCAAAAAGGCTTTTTTTTCTTCATTGAATGACTCCAAAAAAGCTCGCATGCCCTACAATTTGAATAAAGAGGTAATTGAATATGTATCCTTTATAATCTCTACTATAAAGCTCAGTTAAATATTTTTTCTTTATCTGTTCTTTATTCATGTTAGAGAGAAGTCTACTAATATTATGGCCTTAAACTTTCTCTTTCTTCATTGAACAAATTCTTCCTCTCACTCCACCCTAGAGTCATAGATACTAATATACTGATATAGATGTCATCAAGATAAATATCCTTGTGCTACATATCACTGGATCAGTGCTGTGGCATTTTTACTACATTGTGAACAAATCCACTGCAATATGCAAGAGCAAGAGAAGTAAAATGAAGATCTGTGGAATATGTGATGACCTCATTAATACTTTTATTAATGTTTTGAGTCTTGCAGGCACATTATCAGTGTTTGGTGATCAATTCTGCAATGTTTTCCTGAGGAAACAAAACTCTAAGAACAGGACAGAATTTTATAATTAGATACGTTTACTTTATGAATACTTTTAATCAATCTACTCAATGCAATAAGATCTTTTATGGATGGCTAAAAAGAACATTGTGAATCAAAGCAAAGTGCTATGCAAGTCAATAACTTTTGCACTTACTTGAGATTTTTTAAAGTATGTCTCCTTTTCTGACTCCATCTGTAACTCATGCAACTTTTCTTCTTGTGAAATCAACCAGACTGTGGCATCTTTCACCTTTTCCTAATGGTGAGAACAACAACAAGAGAAACACTTTGGTCATAAAAGGGATAGTTATGAAATATATGGTAAAATGATATGAACAACCAGTTCTCTAAAGAATTTCAAACTATTAACAACCATATGAAATACACTAAATGATTTACAATAAAAGAAATAAAATCAAAACAACTCCAAGGTTTTACCTCACCCTGAAAATCAGCAAAGATACTAAAAGATAGAAATAGTCAATGTTGGAGAGGTTGTGGCACACAAGTGCATTGTTGGCAGAACTGTGAATTAGTACAACTATTTTGAAAAGTGTTTTGGAATTATATTAATAAAGTCACTAAAATTTCCACGCCTTTGATCTAGAAATTCCACTGCTACACTTATACCCTGAAGTGGCCATTAATAAGAAGGAAGTTCCTATATACACCAAAACATTCATTGCAGAACTTTTGGTAGCAAAGAATTGGAAATGAAGTGGATGCCCATCAACTAGTGAAAATGGCTAAACAAATTGTGGTATGAATAAAATGGAACATCACTGTGCTACAAGTGCTTAACCTAGTGCCTGGCACATAGTAGGTGCTTAATAAATGTACTGATCATAAAAAGATTATCAGTATGGTAAATACATAATTCACTCTGCATTAGTTTATATGGTTCTTTTCAACTCTTACTTTACTGAGAAAACTGAGACCATTTGTCATGAGTTCTCTATTCTCCCTTTATTGGACACCCCCCTCCCACACACACACACACACACACACATACACTTTCTTTCAATCTCTAATAATGAGGTGGGCCTCCAAACTACTAAGGCTAACCCTTTTACAAGCATCCTTAATTCCCCCCACACTCTGTTGCCCCCAGCAGATTGCCTCCTCAAATCATGTCCTCTTTCTCAACAGCTAGTGCTCCCTATTAAAAAGCTTGTATTTATTCTCTGCATAATTATATACGTACTTGACAACTCCCTCCATTCCCAATAGAACGTAAACTCCTTGAGATTAGGAATTACTCTCATCCTTTCTAATGGTATTCCCAATGCCTAGCATAATAGGTGCTTTAAAAATTCATTAATTGATTGATTGAACAAATTAGGGAATCCCAAACAAAGATCCTAAGCACTTAAACAATGCTATCATGTCACAGCACTGAAAATGAGCTAGCTTGGATATTTTATTATCTCAGGTGTGGTGCATTTGCCTGTGTCCAAAGACAGAATCTTTATTTTGGCAGCATCAGAAAAGATAAATTTTATTTTTTTACTGTCCTAGATTTTATTCTCTATAATGCAGAACATTTTTTTCCTATTAAGCCAAGGTAACTCTTCTTTCATTCTACTCTGCTTCATGAAAAATCAAATTAATTTGTTCTCCCAGATTTGGTTTCTAAAAAATTATTTAGGAAATCAAGGAGACAGCAGGTCAGAAATGACTGAACTACAGAGTAAAATCAGCCAGCATCTCTCTTCCACATCAGGCAAGCCTGTGCCTTAATATTTACAAAATGATGATTGGCAAAAAAGAAAAAAAAATAAGCCTAGCGTAAGTTTCAAAATACACAAGGTGACTATGTGGTTAAATTTCTAGAAAAAAAAAACAATCAGCAGCTTACAAGTGTAACTATGCTTTCATTTATCTCAATGGAGGGGCCTTAACTCTGTGTCATTTTCTGTCCTTTGGAAATCTATTTTTAAATGCAGAAAATAAAATACAAAGAATTATAAAGGAAACCAATTATAATTAATAGTTGTCAAAATGTTTTTCCAAAGTTCTCAGATCCCAGGTTAAGATCTCTTGATCTAAATGAAAGCCAAGGAGGGAATGAAGGGAGTCTCAGTGTACATTCTTTTCTATGAAATTTCAACCACTCGATTATGCTTCTGTTGGCAGGTGTGACAAAAGAAATGGTCAAATTACTAAATAATAGTATAAAGATAATTTTCATGACAACTTGATGCAAGAATGACAAATAAATGTTTTGGGAGAACTATAAGTAGAGAACACAAGTGACTTCACTGGTGATGATACAGACATCATACAGACCTGAACTTCATCTCCAGCCACAGGTAAATCTTTGGAATACTGCAGAAACTGGGCCACATACGTCATGATAGATTTTTCATCTGGGTTGATAACATCAACATCTGCAAAACAGATCGTATCATTAGTTATTTTTTACCAGTTTCCAATTTGATCATAAAATTTATTATAGTCATCATATAACTGAGTAAACTGAAATATAATTCTTTTACTTTATTTTTCTTGCTTTTTCCAACACGACTCATATGGAAATGTGTTTTACATGATGTAACATGTATAACTGATATCACATTACTTGCCTTCTCAACGTATAGAGAAGAAGTGAGAGGAAGGGAAATAATTTGAAATTCAAAAAGAATGTTACAAAAAATAATTTTTTTAAAAAAAATTAGCAACAGCAACAAAAATAAAGTCAACAGATATGTGTTTAACAATAATTCACTCAGTAGAATAGATTATGCTATATTGAAGTCTCAACAATAATCCCAAAATATTCCTCATCCTGAGAGTCCCTGGCTGCCTGCCCACCAGAAACTCTAGGCTCCAAATAGTAGAACAGAGCCAAGAGTGGCAGAAGGCAAAGGCTTGCTTGGCTCCCAGGAGCTGAGAAACCAGAAAGTGAAAGACTGGAAAAGTTAAAAACATATTCCTCAGAACTTGACTATTTTTGAATTATGATGATTAAGAAACAGATTAAGCTGAAATTTACCATTGCTCAGTTGTTCCCAAACAATAAAAAACTTGGGGAATGGTGCGCCAAAGTAACCATTTGGCTAGTTCCAAGGTAGAAAAGCTCAAAGTGCCATGACTGAATGTAGCCTTTCTTTTATATACAAACTCAGTGTTCTTAATAAAATATATTAATTTTTCTAAACAGTGTGCTGAGATTGGGATGTAACTTATAAAATGTAAGGGTGGGTCAATTTTAATGAAAACTGCCAGAGGGCTACACTCTTTTGGCCTGATTTTATGGATGCTAAGAAAGCTTCAAAGAAGCCTCAAATTAAACTGATTTATTGCATTATAGTCGGTTAAAATGCATCCAGTCTACAGAATGGACAAATGACTTCTACAGCCCAGTTTTCCTCATCTGAAAAATAAAAGGGTTAGAACAGAAAATGTGCAAAGTCCCTCCCAGCTAATAAACTACTAAGTGTCATTAATATTCTAATATGAATTAGGCAGCAAAATTCCTTGTAAGATGATATCAAGATGAAGGAAGGTTTTGAATGGAAGATGTTGGATAGTCAAAGCATCGTGGAGGGACACCAGGCATAACCTTGGCTACTGAAGAGGCAGTATGAGACCATTGACTCTTTAGAAGGTAAAGAGAGGGTAGAGAGGAAGGAAACAGGGTTGAGAAGATACCTAGGAAAAACTCTATTTACTGCACAAGGTTGCTCAAGGATCTGGCCATCAGGGTTATCACCAAAAAACAGAGTAGGCATCCAGTGGTAGTAAGTCACAAGATATTCACTGCCAGGGGTGTAAATTCCATTTTTGCCACAGATTAGGTATCTTTAAAGCTTGAAGATCTAATTTACAAACACTACAAATTCCTTCAGGGTAACAACTACATGTGGTAGACTTTATAGTGAATCCAAGTTCCTCCTCCATGTCCTACATGGGGTCTCCCTCAGGAGACATGGCAACTCTTTAACATCACCCTTTCTGCCAGATCTAGAAAGCAACTTGTGCCTAATAGTGCAGGCAGCATAGAAAAGAAATGCTTCCCTCCTTGAAATAAGAATTCATGGCCCAGGCCTCAGAATCTCACTCAGGATAAAGACAAAAGGATTTTGACAAAAACATACTTAAAAGCTTTTTCAAATTATTGCAGAATCACAGAACCTGTAATATCCTAAGAACTCCTCTGCTTTTCCCTATACCCTGGAGCTTGTGTTCAGTCATTTTTCAGTCATGTCTGATTCTTCATGCACCATTTGAGATTTTCTTGACAAAGATATTGGAGTGGTTTGCCATTTTCTTCTCCAGCTCATTTTACAGATGAGGAAATTGAGGCAAACAGGATTAAGTGATTTGCCCAGGGTCGTACAGCTGAGGCCAGATTTGAACTCAGGAAGCTGGTTCCTATACATGCATGTCTCCTCCAAGTGGAGTGTGAACTTCTTGAAAACAAAAATTTTGTTTACTCTTCTCTTTGTATCCCTGGAGCTTAATATAGCCAGCCCTTAATAGATGCTTTTTCATCTATAAAAATGTGGATAATAATAGCACTTAGCTCCCAGAATTGTTGTAAGGATAAGATGAGATAATGTTTGTAAAAAGTTTTGCAAACCTTAAAGCACTATATAAATGCTGGCTATTATCATCATCATTACTACTTTCATTCATTTTATTCATTCATTCATTGTCAGCTAGGAGAGACCTCTGAAACTAGACATTCCAATCAAATAAAATCACCTGGAACTCAAGCCAGACCACAATCCTAAAGTTGTGAGAAACAATGAATAAATCATATGTAATCTTTCAATCTCCCAAGGTATGCTGTCAAAAGAACAATCATAGATTACAGAAAAGAAGCATCATTTAATCAGAGCATACTAATACTGAAAAATACTTAGATCTCAGAGTAAAATAATTATGCCAGTTTCAACTTTTGAAACTACAAATGATATATGTAGATAGACATATTAACAACCCTGCAAAAAGCATTTGGGTCAAGAGATGATTCACACATTCACAAGTGATTACTATGTTTGAATTACAACAGAAATTAATATTGCATTTCAAATGACTGAGTTAACTGGTCCTCACACTTTGTAGTAAACCAGGGACTATCATTCACACAATGAGAAAATTATCTCTTAGATTATTTCATTAGTTTCTTAATCGTCTGAATATACAAAAAAAAAAATAAATTGTTTTATAGCTAATGAAGATTTGGGGAGCCATAATATAGCAAACAAGGAGACAGAAATAAGGAATTAGCACAGAAAAAGAGAAAACTACAAATAAAAGGGAAGAAAATGAACTAGAAGGTGGGGAAATCAGAGAAGAAGAGATGAGGTAAAGGAAGAAAAAATAATGAATATTACTTAAAGGAAAAATTACTAAAATACTAAATTAATAAAATAATAAATGTATACAAGAATCATTAAAGGGAACAAAAAGAAATACTATCTCCTGAACAGGATCTTGGAAATCATCTCATTTTAAAGATTTAGAAGCAAGGATAGAAAAAGACATAAGAAATAGAAAGAATTTTCCAGGGTTTCACAGTTTCACAAATAGCAGAACTGAGAGCATATCCCTGTTGTCTGAACTCTGACTTATTCCCCACTGCCCTTCTATGTTTGTGCAATGTAAAGTTACATAGATAAATCATTAACTCTGACTTTAGCTTCAATATCATTCTCTAACCACTCTCCTCATCCAAAGGCATCCTCTCTCTGTGTGCCCTTAATCCCTTCACATCGTCTCCAACTAGCTGCCCCCTTGATTATCTTCCCTCTAAACTTCAACTTCTCCCTTTACCCTCGACAGGCATGCATTAGTTGTGAACTAATTCATTTATCCTGAAGAGCAATTTAGATATTCTCAAAAGGCTATAAAACTCTTTGACCCAGCAAAACCACTATTAGATCTGTATCCCAAAGAAATAAAAACAAAAAGGATAAGCACCTATATGTACAAAATATTTATAGCAGCTCTTTTTGTGGTGGTAAAGAATTGGAAATCGAGGGGGTGCCCATCACCAAAAAATGACCGAACAAGTTGTGGTATACGCTTGTGATGGAATACTATTGTACTATAAAAGAAAGGATGAGTAGGATGCCCTCAGAAAAACACATAAACACTTACACACAAAGCTCATGTGGAGAATCAGGAGAATATTGTACACAGTAACAGCAATATTGTGCTGTGATCAACTGTGAATGATTAGGTATTCTCAGCAATACAATGAATCAAGACAATCCTGAAACACATATGATGAAAATGCTATCCAATTCCAAAGAAAGAACTGATGGAATCTGGATGCAGAGCAAAGCATTCTTTTTTACTTTATTTTTCTTGGGTATGGGTTGTTGTTTTTTGGTTTGTGTTTTCTTTCACAACATAACTAATATGGAAATATGTTTTGCATGACCGCATACGTATAACCTATATCAAAGTACTTGCCCTTCTCAAGGAAAGAAGGGAGAGGGAGAAAGGGAGGGAATTCGAAAATCAAAATTTAAAAAAAAATGTTAAAAATTGTTTTTACATGTAAATGAAGAAAATTAAATATTAGGGGAAAAAATTTCACTTGATTCTTCTATCATCCTATAGTTCTCGTCTTTTTCATAACCAAACTCTTAAAAAAAACTGGGCACTCTCATTACCTCTCATCTCACTCATTTCTCAATCCTTTGCAATGTAGCTTCCATCAACAAAACTCCTCTCTCCAAAGTTACCAATGGTCTCTTAATTGCCAAATATGAGGCTTCTATCTCAATCCTTATCTATTTTTACCTCTTTATCTCACACCGTTGATCATCTTTGTCTCTGTTTTCATGATCATGCTTTCTCTTAGTTTTATCCCTGTCTGCCTGACCAATCCTTAGTTTCCTTTGCTAGATTATTATCCATTTTACATCACCAAGGCTCTATCCCAAGTCCTCTTCTCTTCTGTCTTTACATTCTCTTTTCACATGTCATTAGCTCCCATGGGTTTCATTATCATCTTTATGTAGGCGTACTGATAAACTGATTAAGTGAATTATTTTCCAACATGATGTCAAAATATGTATGAATTACATGACCCTGAGGTTTCACTTTCAACCCATCAGATTGGAAAAGATGATAGACAATGAAAATGGTAAATGCTAGAAGAGCTATGGGAAGATATTAATGCACTGTTGGTAAAGCTATGAATTGATCCAAAAGTTTTGGGGAACAACTGGAATTGTACCAAAAATATTAACTAAAGTGTACATGCTCTTTACCCCTGCAATTCCACTATTAGGCCTAGATTCTAAGCAGCATAGTCTAAGGAAAGGCTTTTTACATATAGCAGCACTTTTGTAGGAGAATTATGGAATTTTAGCAATAGATATGTGACAAGGGTAGAGTGGTGCTGTCATCCTATTCCTGGAAGTTTTATCTCTCTTAATGCAGCTTAAAATTAGCTTTTTTGGCTGCCCCATCACACTGTGCTTACATACTTACGTACACATCATCCTGATGAATATATCCAAATCTTCAGAACAACTGTTATCTAACCATATTTTGTAAGAACAACACTTATCTTTGCACAGGTTGGAATGATCCCATTCATAAGGCAAGGAGGTTGTTCTTGGGATTTGGTTGGTCCAAAGTGATAAGATTATAAAAAGCCCTACATGGGGAGTTCACATCCCTGAGTTTGGCAAAGTTCTAATTGCCCTATGGAATTGCTTTCTAAACCAGCAGAGAGGTCCTAGAGAATTCAGAGTGAAGGGGAGAAGTATCTGTTTTTAATAATTACATTCTTTACATAACTTTTTGTTATAAAAGTAATTTTTATTTATTTTGTGTTTCAATAGTGTTTCATTAGAGTCCCATGCCTGACTCTCTGGCCTGGTCAGCATTCATGATGGAAAAAAAATAATGTGTATCCTCAATCTTATACTTATAAAGTTAATTTTTTGTATCCAAGTGTGACTATATTTATCACTACTGAATTTCATCTTATTAGATTCAGGTCAATGCCCAAGAGCAGTGATATCTAACTCAAATAAAAATAAGGGCCACTAAAGCATACAGAAGGATTCCTGCAGGCCACGTGCTGACATAGAAAACATGTCAATATTATCTGTGTTTTATTGTATTTTTGTTTCGTAAAATATTTCCTGATTATATTTTAATTTGGTTAAGACAACACTCAGGAATACTGTGGGCCTCATACAGCCTATAGGCCATGTGTTTGATTCCTTTGCTCTAGACTATCATGATCTTGACCCATTGATATCAATGTGGGGTCACCTGCAAATTCAATAAGCATGTCATCTATGCCTTTATCCAAGACATAAATAAGAAAGTTAAACAGCACCAAGTCGAGCACAAATGTCTGGTGTACAACAGTGGAAACTTACTTGAAGATTGGAATTAAACTATGCATAACTACCCTTTGTCCTCTGCTTCAAGAAACCAAGGTCCCTTCCATGCCCTGATGAAGCATTACAATAGAACGTTGGTAGGAAGATCCTAAAATTATTGAAAGGGTTCAAGTGAATCACCCACTTTCATAAATATTATTCCTGCTCTTTCTCTTGAATATGAATGATTTTGCTATGACATTCATGAAGATTATGAGTTTTTCAACCAAGATGTGGAAGGGTTATGACCTGCGTAGGTGGATGGAATACTTGTACCATGAGTAAGGATTTCATAGAAGGCTTCATCTCAAAAAAAAAGAGATATAGGGTGATAAAGAGGAGAGAGATCATTTACCTTCTGGATCCAACAGTCTGGGGATGTTTAGCTCATGTTCTGCAATCCTGAATGCCTCTTTTAGATTGTCTCTACTGGATCTACCCTTTACACTGTTCATATCAATTAGGTCTGGTCTCAAAGCATGAATGACAGCTAAAAAAGCCATTCCATTTCTCCAGCTTGATTTAAAATCTGTAACATTCACAGATCCATGCCTATTACAAATAGAAAAGAAAATGAAAAATAATTTTTACAAAACTTTATCAGAACCTTTTCTAGTGTAATCAAGAGTAAATAAAATAATCATGTGACTATTCATATAACAACACACAAATGCTCTGTTCTAATATGGGCCTGACTTAGGTAGTTTAAGTTCAATATTTAAACTAAAAGCAACATTTGTAGGTGACTCAATAGTTAAGAAAAGGAGACTTAATTAGCCTTAACATGGAGAAGATGGCACACCAAAGACATACTGTCACCATATACAAACAGTAGGTCAGTTGAAGGGGCTATGGTGACTGGCTGGAGCCTTGGAACAAGGCCTAAGAATGAAAGACCCCAACTCTACACAGGTGAGCTTAGGTGATGCCCTTAGGTAACTGGGAAGCAATGGTCAAATTGGACTGAGGGCACCAGAAAGCCCCAGGAATCTAGGAAATATGGCTTAAGTCTTAGCCCTTAGACTAATCAAGTCAACAGGTTCCTTGTCTTTTGGGGAAAGAACCAGTCTCTTCCTCTTTAATGCTGGGCCTGATTCACTAGGACAAAGTGTAAAGACTGCCACCTAACTGAAGTTAAAAGTCCATGGGAATGCTGACTTGTATTATAAAGAGTAATAAGTGGTTCAAGTGAATTACCCACTTTCATAAACATTATTTCTCTTGAATATGAATGATTTTGCTATGACATTCACTAAGATTATCAACCTTTCACCCATCAAGAAGAAAACCAGGCTTCCCACACACAGATCTGGATGAAGGATAGCATGGTGATAAAAGGGAAACCTAGCACATTCTCACTATAAGACTGAAAAATCAGCCGCCATGAGGGTTGCTCTCAGTCATCTTCACACTTCGACCTGGAGGAGCTGCAGATGATGAACAAGACTGAGTTTGTGCAATTGTATCAGATCGTAGAGAATAACTTACATGGCACATTGTTCCTGGGCCCATAAAAGAAGGGCCTTCTTTGCAGACATCTTCCATCTAGCCTGTGCTTTAGAGCGTTTCTTAGGTGGAGGTCCTGAAGTCTGAGTTAAGTCCACAACACTCACACAATCCAAAGAAGGTTGATTGTAATTACAAGAAAGAATCCAAGCCAGCTCTTCAATCTAAGGAAAGAAGAATCCAAAGTTAATGACAATTAACTTCCGTATCTTCCTCTAGTAAGAGCTTAATACATTTTTATTCAACAAATAAAGACACTGAAAATTGTAAACTGAGAGAAACTGAAAACTATTATAAAATTATAAATATTATAAAATCTACTCATCTCAAGAGTGAGTCAAACAATGAAAGAAGGTATTACAAATTTTATTTATTTGTTACAAAGCCCTCAAGTGAGGGCTAGAGGTGCCCTCTGCTTGTTCATTTGTTTTTCCAGAGCAGACTTGGCTTATTATCTCTAATCTAGAATAGCCAAGAGGATAAAATCTCATCCACTTTACAGCAACTGCTGAGAAAGTGGAGAAAGTAGTTGTGGAGGAATTAAGACCAACGAATCCATAAGAATTATCACAGAATAAGCACCAACTTCTAGCATAAGTGTTGCTTGACCATTTTTCACGTCATGGGCCCTTTGGCAAGATAGTGAAATATATGAACACCTTTTCACAATAACATTTTTAAATGCGTAAGATTAAATGTAAAGAATTTAAAAAGGAGCCAGTTATACTGAAATAAAGATAATTTTTTTTCCTATCCATGTTCATGAACCTCCTAAAATCTATACACAATTCCATCCCCAAGTGGTTCTAGTTTATAGATCCAGGATAAGAAGCCCTGCTCTACCCTGAGAATGTCCTAGATTGGACCTTTGTGCTCAACATTATTAACGACATAAATGTACAATAACAGTTCACATTTACATTGTGTTTTAAGGTTTTATAACAACTCTAAGTGACAGGCAGATCAAGTATTTTAGGTATAGACTTGTAGTTTCATCAGTGGAAGGAGATCCTAGAGTGGAAAAACCCCTCTACTCATGCATATTGGCAACTTTTCTGTAACTTATAGTACTATGTTGTCACCTGTGGCACTGAAGAGAGAAGTGATTTGCCCCATGGTAACACAGCTACAATGAGAGGCAGGTCTTGAACCCATTTCTTCCTGACTCCACTTCTATCCACTGCCTGTCAGTGGATGTCCTCTTATCTTCATTTTACTGATGAGGAAACTAAGGCTAAGAATTAAAGATGACATGACTAATCTGTGGTCACACAACTATTAAGTGTCCAAGTCAGTATTCAAGCCCAGATCCAAGACCATCCAACACTCTTCACACTACAACGTATCTGCTTGTCTCAGAAGACTTTAATTAGACAGCAAGTATTTACTGAGCATAAGCAAGGTCCCTAGCAATGTACCAAGAGTCCTGATTTCAGGATTCAAGTCTTTGATGTTCAGTAGCTTACTATTAGATAATCTGAAGCATATTTATGGACAAACTAAGGGGCCATGTTAGTTTGGTGTCAGACTTTAACTTGAAAACAATTTTAAAAGTACAAATTATATGTGTGGTAGAAAGACTGGGAAACTATAAATCCTAGGTTTGACTTGTCTGCCATACTAGCTTAAGTAACTACTGAATTAAATGACTACTTAACCAATTTGGGCAAAATAAGGATAATTTTTTTTTTACTACCAGTATCACTGAATTGATACAAGCCAAATATTATATAAATGAGAGCTATTATCATCACTGGGCAGTTGGGTGGCAAACCCTGGAGTCAGGAAGACTCATCTTCCTGAGTTCAAATCTGACCTCAGATACTTCCTAGCTTCATGATCCTGGGGTAGTCATTTAACCCTTTTTGCCTCAGTTTCCTTATCTGTAAAATGAGCTGAAGAAGGAAATGATAAGTCACTTCAGTATCTTTGTCAAGAAAACCACAAATGGGGTCATGAAGAGCCAGACACGACTGAAAGGACTGAACAACAAATAGAATTATTATTTTTTATTAATAATAACTAGAAAATACCTATTACATCTTTTATTAAGTACCAGAACTTGAAGAGAATAGTAGATTTTCAGGAGTTTAATTATTGTGGATTCATATTCTTTTTACTGTATTTCACAAAAGCTATTATTGAAAGGAAATATATTGTTGCACACAACCAAAGTACTTACGTGAAAGTGTAATATAATCGTCCAAATTAGACCAAGAATAATAGATGGATTTCCTTCTACAATATCAGTTACATGAATATTTATGAGCTTGATCTGAGAAAAGAAGAGCATAGTTTAAAGGAAGAAAAAGTCCCACAGCGTGAATCTATTTCTATTACTGATTTTTATTTTAAGTTTTAAGTTTATACTTACTGATCGTTTCTTCAGAAATGTCAAGGCATGTTCTATGTTGCTTCTGCACTGAAAGGTATTAGATCCTTTCTCCCGAGCCTGTCATTTTCAAGGCAAATGTCAGTGACAAATAAGAAAGATTTTTTTTTAGAAAAAAATTATCAAGAAAAAATTTTCAGTTATTATCTAAAACCTTACCAATTGTTGGCCTGAAAGCACTTCCAACAGATCCAGGAGAACATGTCCTTTTTTAATATCTGTGAAGAGATCTGTTATGACTGAGGGAGGGATATGCTGAAAAAACAAGGTTTGGAAAATTGTTACTTAAATTTTTAAGTTTTAAAACTAAGATCTTTCAGAAAATCAGAATCATTTTCTACTTATTTTAATAGAAAACAAAGTTTTAAGGTAACAAATTTAACAAATTGAATTCATCTCATGGCAAATTTCTGGTAAAGAAACTCCTTTCAGAAATAGATCTTGCACTGACTTTAGGACAAAATACACACTTTTAAGTGCCAATAAAGACCCATAAAATCATATTTATTCATATATTCATAGGGAAAGAATGCTATGCAGTGCTTCCAGACTCCTTTTGGAATTAGAATAATAACAGAAGATAGGTACACAGGGAGAGAGAGACATGTAGAAAAATCTACATTCCATTTGACCATTACATTTCTGTTTACCTAACATAATGAGATCAAGAAACAGAAGAAAATATTACAACTTTAAATATTTTTAATGTCACTGTCTGTAAGAGCCAAATGCCTAGGATAATGCCTTAAAAGGTGTTTTTTTTCCCTTGTTAAAAACTGAAATCCAGAACTTTTTTCTTGATTTTTTCACGAATAGTAAGATAAATTCTACACCTCCTCTGTCCTATCTCCTTTTCCATCCCCTTATCCTCAATTTGATCAGGAATTACTTTCTTCTTGTGTTAGGAAAGACAAGCAGGAAAGTTGATGAAAGATCTCTGTCATGGTCACTTCAGCACCTTTTGTCACACAAAGGTATGCCATGACCTGTCATCAAGTCAGTATTTACAAATCTTGTTCACTGCAAAAACTAAGGATGATAACGAAACCAAAGAAAAAGTCCCTCAAGATTTAGTTTATTATTTATTTTGATTTTGATTGCTCACCTTTGCCAACTGTGAATTTATCCAGCAGGTGAAGGTTTTCTTCTGTGTGTGTTCTTGTTCAGCTATAGAATAAAACAAAAAAAAGCAACAGTTAAAAAGCGAATTGGAATTTACCGAACTGTCCACAAAGTCACGCTAAACCGTTTTTAACTATCCCAAAGCTTCAAAGTCATGCTACCATTGAGTTTCTTGTCTGATTCTAAAAGCAATGAAGAAAGTACTCCAGAAATAGAGTAGATGACTTTCATCAAAATCAACTGTTTAAGAAAACCAAGATTTGATGATACTAATGGTTTTTCTAAAGATATTAAAAGATCATTGAAATAGCTGCCATTTAATTTTTTTTAATTTCTATCTCTTCAGTTTCTTAGAGGGGACATGACTATGAATAGAATTTAATTAACTGAGCCACAAGACAAAATATCTTTTTTAAGAAAACTCCTTTTCAATTTTAAACAAGAATCTAATCTTGCTAGATAAGATGGCTGTCTGAATGAAGGCTGACAGGCCAGCTCACACACACACCTATTCAAGAAAAAAAAAACCTAAAAGCAATGTCATCCACAGTTAGGATCAAGAAAGTCAATGAGAAACTATAATAAGAAATTTCATCCACCCAAAAACTGAACAAAAAAAAGACCATCATAAGATCTGAGCAATACAAAAGAGTCCAAAAAAGGAACACTGTTGGAAGCCTCCCACTGTACTACCAGAGGCAATCCAGAGACACCTGCAGTTCACAAGGCTCTGTAAATAAAGGCAACAAAAGCAGAGCGTTCCCACCATAAAGCTCTAAGGTGATCAAAAATATACAGCTTGGGCCTTGGAAGTGACTGGCAGTGGCACTGACCAGTCCTGGCATGGAAGGCCACAGAGGTTCCTAAGTCCACATTTTTTCCTCTGATACCATAAAGGACCTGAAGAGTCAGGGCTGTGAATCTCAAAGATACAGGGATACCTGAAACCTAACAGCACTCTTAATATGGAGACAACACAGGAAGTAGATGTATGTACAGTAACCCAGATGACCTAGGTCAAGACCAAGCAGAGGCATCCATCTCATTTGGATATAGAAAGAGAACAGATACCTTAGAAGAGAACATGGTAAACCTTACCCAAGAAATAGATTCCGTGAAAATTAGAATAGATAAAAGAGAAATCAATGGTTCCGTTAAACAAAACCAAAAGATTGAAAAAATAAAAAAAATGTAAGGAAAAAATTCCCCTAGAAAAGAAACCAAGGAGAGATAATTTAAGAATTATCATGCTTGCTTTGAGAAATGAAAATTATGCAGATCTATTATTACCAGAGGGGAAAGTGAAAATATTAAGAATCCACTATTTACTTCCTGTAAGAAAATCTAAAAAGAAGAGTCCCAGGAATGTTATAGCCAAAATCTAATGATTCTAGGTCAAAGAAAAAAAATACTGTGAAAGTAGAAAGATAGCGTCCAGGTACCAAGGAATCACATAAGACTTGGCAGCAACCACTACAAAGGAGAGAAAAATCTTGTTACACATAAGGTGGCGGGGAGGGAGAGGAATGAACCTTTAACAGAATTTAATCAGGACTTTCAAGTATTCTTGAACAAAACTTGAGCTAAGTAGAAATTTTGAAATATAAACACAAATCAAGAGAAATGTAGAAAGATTTTTTTTGAACAATTGGAAAGATTCAGATGAAGACTAACATTCTAATGGGAGAAAAGACATGTCTCTTCAGAACTTTACTGTTTTCAAAGGGCATTAAAGTAGTTAAATAAGAAAAATAGAGTGCCTAAAAGTGTATTGGTTCCATTCTGATATTTCTTAGAAGGATAAAGGGTTAGAATCAGAGGGAAGGTGAAAGATAAGAATACTCTAATATAGAAATGAGGAAGAAGAGGGTAGAACTTATTTCTCAAAAATCATATATGTGCACATAATAGCAGACAAATGGGGAATTACGTGAGGTGAAAAGGAATCAAATCAACCTCAGTCTTATCTGAAACTCACAAAAGTTGATTAAATACACACACACACACACACACACACATATGTCAAACTCAACAAGGAAAAGGAAGGGCTGAGAGGAAGAATAATATCAGGTAGGGAACAACTGTAATCAAAACAAACCTCACCTACAGAGAGTGAATTCTGAAGGGGAAATTAAAAGGAAAAGAAAGAAATAACTGATAGGAATCATTTCTGGAGTCTGGTCAAGGGGAAAAGAGGAGGGTCAATAGAACCAAAGTACGTTGCATCGTATATAAACCACCAGTGATAATCACATTCCTTCTCTTTCATTATTTTCTTTGTAAAGTGTGGGGTAAGGGGGATTAACTGGGGATAAAAATCTTTGCACCATGTTTTTCTGATAAAGACTCAATATCCAAATGTATAAGAAACTGATACAAATAAATATAAAAAAGAATCATTCTTCAATTAATGAATAGAAAAGGGTAAGAACAGGTAGCTGTCAAAGTTAAGCACAAGCTGTAAATAGCTATATGAAAAAAATGCAAAAATCATTCATGTAAGAGGGGCATCTCACAGCCCCCAACGCCAATTAATGTAACTGACTCTAAATCCTTTATCAGGTAAGAATACCTCTTGGGCTGAATTACAAGATCAATCAATCAAATATGTAACCTGGCTTTGAAAATTCCTAGATGCTTCTATTGAATCTACCAATCACTCAGTCACCAGTATAGACCAGGTTGGAAGAGTAAATGCCACTGGATAAAATCCGATAAATAATGTACTAAGATTGGTTGAAAGACTCAAATACACCTCTGGTCCCAGATGTATCAAAGAACAAGATACTAGCAGATGCAGTCTAGTAATGGCTTCAGAAGTTATGGTTTAAGATCGCTTTGTGGAGCCAGACCCTTGTGCCTGTACTAGAAGGTAGCAAGGGATTATAGGAAGGGGGAACAGGTAGGGGAGGAATGTACCCAGGTGAACATGAGCTGCAGTTCTGTTCTATGAACTACCTATCAGACATTTTGAATTGGATGTCCTGTGTGTATCTGAAACTCAACATTCTCTCCCAAACCCATCCCTCTTCCGAACTTTCCTGTTACCGTCAAGCGTACCACCACACTTCCAGTCAGGAAGGTGTGCATCTCTGGTGTTATCCTAGACAACTTACTCTCACTCACCCCACCTAGGCTGTAAGTTGCCAAATCTTATTTTTCTATCTCCATGACACCTCTCCCATACCTCCCTTCCTCTCTATTCACAGTACCACCCCCAGAGTTTTGCTAGTCTTTTGCAATCATTTCTGATGCTTTGTAACCTCATTTGGGATTTTCTTGGCAAAGAAACTGGAGTGATCTCGTCATTTTTTTCTCCAACTCATTTTACAGATGAGGCAAACAAGGTTAAGTGGCTTGCCCAGGGTTATATAGCTAGATCAAAACTCAGGAAGTGAGTCTTCCCGAAGACAAGTCTAGCCCTCTGTCCACGGTGCCTCCTAGGTACTCCATATAAATGTCAGCTGTATAATTGTTATTTTACTATCTTTCCAGTCTTCTGACATGATACTCCTCTCCAGGCACTTCACTTCCCAGCCATGTGCGTCTACTTGTTCTTCACTGTGATAGAATGAGGATTCCTACCCACCCCCACCCCAAAAAAAGAGAACAGTTATCTCTGGGACTTGATTGACCTCTGATTCCCTTGGCACTTCCCAGTTACCTAAGGGCCTTAAAAAGTCCTACCCACATGAAACTGGGGTTGCTCTGACCTGAATTTCTGAAGACCACCTGACTCAACATCCCCTGCCTTGGTGACCAGACAAAATAACATATGGACAGGAAGTGGTCCTCATCCAGAAAAACTAAGTGTCTCTGCATCCCTATTGTGTATCCTTTCTGTGCTAGCTCAAAGCAAACCTCCTTTTGTTAACTGGCCAGTGACTTGAGAGTGCTTCATTTTTGTCTCACATCAAACCTGAACTGTAACAGTGCTGGTTTTAGGACTACTTCTACAGGCACATATGACATTCGCCTCTCATCTCTTAGCTTATGTACTGGTAGTCCCTCATGTTTGGAATGAACTTCCTCCTCAACTCCACCTCTTGGAAGCTTTGGTCTTCTTCAAGACTCAGATCAAGTGCTACTCTCTACATGAAGCTTTTCTTTACATCCCCAGCTATTAACTTATTCTTTCTCAAAGTTACCTGAACTGAAGACAATTTGTTTTGTATATATTATGTATATAGTTATGTGTAAGCACACATACACACACATACAAACACACACACACACACACACACATCTTGTCTTCCCTAATAGAAAGTTAGCTCCTTGAGGTCAGAGTGCTGTTTTACTTTTGTCTCTGTTGCTTTAATATTTAGCATTTAGTGCCTAAAATACAGTAAGTACTTAATAAATGATTGATTTGGAAATTAAAATAATTCTGAGGAAACATCTCACAACTTTCAGATTAGCCAATATGATAAAAAAAAAAAAAGAAGATGATAAATGTTGGAGGGGATATGTGAAAATTGGACACTAATGCTGTGTTGGTAGAGTTGTGAACTGATCCAACCATTCTGTAGAGAAATTTGGAACTATGCCCAAAAGGCTATAAAATCATGCATACCCTTTCACCCATCAATACCACTGCTAGCTCTGTATCCCAAAGATATTATAAGGAGGAGGTGGGGAAGAACAATTTGTACAATAGGATCTCTTTTTGTAGTGGCTAAAAATTGGAAATCAAGGGAGATGCCCATCAACTGGGGAATGGCTGAACAAGCTATGATACATGATTGTGATGGAATATTATTGTGCTATAAGAAATATAAGCAGAATGATTTCAGAGAAGCCTGGAGAGAGTTACATGAACTGATACAAAGTGAAGTGAACAGAGTACACAGTATACAGAGTACACAGTACTAGCAATATTGTATGATGATCAACTTAGAATGACTTAGCTATTCTCAGCAATACAATAGAAGACAATCTCAAAAAACTCATGATGAAACATGCTATCCACATCCAGAGAAAGAACTGATACTATCTGAATACAGACCAGTGCATGCTATTTTCTCTTTCTCTCTTCTTTTCTTTTTTCATTCTTTTTCTTTTGAGTCTTACTGTGCAAAATTACTAATATGGAAATGTTTTACATGACTGCATTATAGATTGCTTACCATCTCAGGGAGGGGGAAGAAGAGGAACAGATAGAATTCGGAAGTCAAATTTAAAAAAAAGCACAAATGTTAAAAATTGTTTTACATGTAATTGAGAGGAAAATAAAATGTTATTTACAGAACAAATGATGCAATAGAATTTTGGTGTTTATTATATATTGCATTTCTAATGTATATTATTAAATTTAACTTAAACTAGTTTGATACTCTGTTTTTTTCTT
Organism: Bettongia penicillata ogilbyi; assembly: GCA_023548195.1. Classification (NCBI taxonomy): domain Eukaryota; kingdom Metazoa; phylum Chordata; class Mammalia; order Diprotodontia; family Potoroidae; genus Bettongia; species Bettongia penicillata. The sequence continues at coordinate 642,091 of JAJHZJ010000276.1, forward strand.
ATTTTTCTTTCTCTTTTTAAGTAACATGACTACATCAGCTTGGGCATACATTGTAATAATCAAGCTACATAGAATTTTAGGTTTCATAGAGAATACCACCTTTCTAATATCAAACCCATGATTAAGTCCATTAAGAGAATGTATATAATTATACAGCATGACAATCTGGTTCCATAATTGAGACTATTAGATTTATGTTTAGGAATCTTTGACAGTCTTTTTCTATATCTCAATGCAAGCACTGAAACATACACTGGGGACCCACTGCTTTCCTCAATCAGTAGGAACATTATTCTCTTGACGATGGAGAGAAAGTGTTTTTCCTTTTATTGTATGTTTTCAGGATGAAGTCATATAATGGAATTACATTAACTAGGGCTATTAAAAGTATGAATAAATCTATTAATTGTTATCCTGCTGCAGTGTAACAATTTGGTGTACTGCCCTAGACCAAAACCATTCTCTAAAGGTTTCCCTAAGGTGATAACATGGGGCACTCAAAAGCAATGCCAGCAGAGCACAGGCTCTAGCAGGTCCTACCCAACTGGAAAGACTCCAAGTACGTACAGGAAATGAACTGTATGTCTGTCATTCAAGGACTAGGCAAGGTAAGTACATGTATATTCATCAACAAATGGTTAGTTACCAGGTGGTGATTTTGTTTGGTCACAGAAACGCATTAAATTTTGTCCACAAAGGCTTAGTGAGATTTTGACCTGTATCAATGAAGGGATGACCCATATCAAAGTAATTAGAATTCCTTGAAGTATTAAAGAATTCCAGTGATCAAACTGAAAAGTTATAGGGAAGGAATAACTTCTTCCTTGCCCCTAAGATAGTGCCATATATGTTCAAAGTGAACCTCATTCAATTTTTAGTAGAATTTAAGAAGGGATGGGCAGAATTTTATTAATAATTCCACTAAGCCTAGTAGACACAAACAACACTTTGAAGGGCTGGGAGAAGGGGAAAGAATGACAGAAAATAAATGACTCTGTGTTAAATGACCTTGGGGGATATGAGATGTCATTAGAGTTGACAAATCAGAAAACTGAAGCATATAACATACAGCAAAAGGTTGACTTGTTGACTTGGACCAGGATTCTTAACTTTGGGTTCAAGAACTTGTTTTAATAATTTGATAAGCTGTATTTTGATGTAATCGGTTTCCTTTTACCAGACTGCCAAAGGGGACCACCACACACAAAAAAATTAAGAACTCTTGCCTTAGAGTGTTTCTCATGTTCAATGTCTTTGCATGAAAGTCAGCTATGGAATCATGTAGTCACAGAAAGTTAAAGCTGGAAATGACCTTAGAACTGATTTTACACTATTTCCCTCTACAAGGTAATGCATGCTCTTTCAAAGTATTCTTTCACTAAATGTCTGGTGCTACCCACAAAAAGACTAATAATGAACAGAGAGAACTGGGCTAACACAGGTCATTAAAGAAAGCAGAGTTTGGCTCAATTATTTACAACCTAATACTTACTGATTATTGATAGTTGTGTCATCTACAATATTACTAACTTATCAGGGATGGGGATGGGGGAGTGTTAAAGAAAATCAGTCTGATACGGAAGGAACAGCATCATAGTTAGAGTTGAGTTTGAAGCCCAGCTCTGTACTCACTATCAATGTGACTGTGGACAAAATTAGCTCTCTAGGACTCAGTTTCCACATATTTTAAATGGGAAAGTTGGACTACATCTCCTCTGAGGTCCCTTCTGACTACACAGCATACAATCCTATGTGACTGATAAGATGTGATTGAGTGTTCAATTAGAAATGTGGATGCCAACCCTCTAAAACGTTAAATGAGAGGCAGCAAGGTAGAGTTGATCAGAATGCCAGCTTTGAGTCAGGCAGACCTGGTTTCATCTCTTGCCACTGAATGCAAGGGATTGCAGATATAGAGCCAGAAGGGACCTCAGAGATTATCTAGTGCAACTCCCTTATTTGACAGATGAGAAAAGAGAAATACAAAGGTTAAGCAATATGCCCAAGGTCACACAGGTAGTAACAGGCAAGATTTTAAGGTAGGTCCTCTGAATCCAGTCTTCTGAATTTTAGATCTTCTGAATCCTATATACCAGCTACAAGACCATGTATGGGCAAATCACTTGAGCTCTCAGTGCCATAGGTAATTCACTCACTAAGATTTATGGTAACATAGCTACATAGGGAGGTTTTGAATTGAGTTCCCTACACTGATATAAAATATTTGGACAAATACATCTGTGTGTGTGTGTGTATTTGTTCAGTCGTTCAGTTGTATCCGACTCTTCATGACTCTGTAAGTCATAACATGCCAATACTGTCCATGGGATTTTCTTGGCACAGATACTGGAATAGATTGCCATTTCCTTCTCTAGCGCATTAAGGGAAACACAGATTAAGTGACTTCTCTAGGGTCAAACAGCTAATAAGTATCTGAGACTGGTTTCACAAGCATATAACAATGAGGTCAGCACAATGGTTCTGTAGACCTTCATTGTTATATGCTTGTGAAACATGGACAGTCTACCAGCACCATGCCAGGAAACTGAATCGCTTCCACTTTAACTGTCTTAGGAAGATTCTGAGGATCACCTGGCAGAATAAGGTACCAGACACTGAAGTCCTTGCTCGAGTTGAACTGCCAGGTATTCAAACTATGTTTTAGAGAGCGCAACTCCAATGGGCTGGCCACATTGTTCGAATGCAAAATGTACGCACGTCAAAAAGACAGTTATTTTATGGAGAACTTGCATGGGGCAGGCAATCACATGGTGGCCTAAAGAAACGATACAAGGACACTCTCAAAGTCTCTCTCAAGAACTTTGGATTTGACTGTGCAACATGGGAGACACTGGCACAGGACTGCTCAGCATGGCACGCCCACATAAGAAAAGGTACTGTACTCTTTGAGCAAAGCATAATTGAGACAGCACAAAGTAAACACATGATGCACAAATGTGGGACATCCACCCCAAATATTCACAAGGACTATCTGTGCCCAACCTGTAGCAGAGCATTCCAAGCTCATATTGGTCTGACCAGCCACAGTCAAACATGCTGAAATTTCACTTTACAATGGTGATGTCATTTTGGTCCACTTCGAAGATGAAGGACAACAACCAATCTGAGACTGGATATGAACTCAGGTCTTCCTGACTCCAGGTCAAGAACTCTATCAATTAGCCACCTAACTGCCTCCGTGTTTGTGTGTGTGTATAAGTATATATGTGTGTGTGTGTATATATATATATATATGTATGTATGTATATGTATGTGTATATATGTACGTATATATGTATATATATCTATGTGTGTATATATGTATATACGTGTATATATACATATATATGCATATTCATAATACATATACATTTTCAAACACTCTAGGGAGATGGTTTCCAGTTAGGTATACCTATATGCATATGGATATATTTAATACTTTTAGAGACTGAGGATAAATGACTTGTCCAGGGTCATATAACTAGTATATATCAGGCAAGTCTTAAAACAAGGTCTTCCCAATTCAGACAAGCTCCCTATTCACTATAATATATTATGCTATGCTGCCTTTCATTTACACACACACACACACACACACACACCCACACCCACACACACTATTGCTTTTATCAGGAATGTATAGAAAAAAGGTTTGATTTCCTGTTTTGCTTCAAAATTTCCTGAAGTCATCTAACTATAATCTGGTGATATTACAAATATGTTTTGTACCTACTCTAAGAATACTATATAATAATAATATATGTAATATATAATATGTTTAATATTTTTACATAACAATTTATAATGCAATAAATAATTATATGTAATATAATGATAGCTAGCATTTATACATTACTTTAATGTTTGCAAAGAGGTTTTACAAATATTAACTAATTTCATTGTCACAAAAACCTGAGAGGTTGATGCTGTTATCACCATTTTACAAATAAGGAAACTGAGACAGAGGTTAAGTGACTTGCCCAAGATCACACAGTGAGTAAGTGTCTGAGGCTGACTTTGAACTCAGGTCTTCCTGACTCTAGATCTACTAGTCTATCCATTGTGTCAACTAGCTGTCTAGTTTAGAAAACACTGGTACAGTGGGAAGAGCACTTGGTCACTAGCCCTCCAATGGGTGTAGAGGACAAAAAAAGCAGGAAAGAAGGAGTGATATAAACATATAAATATGGAAATGGGAAAGAAGGAAAGAAAAAGACATAGTCAAAGAGAGAGAGGAAAAAGCAATAAAGAAAATAGGGAAGCAAAGAGAAAAACAGCAGGGGAGTAGGCGGAGGGGGGGAGAGAGAGAGAGAGAGAGAGAGAGAGAGAGAGAGAGAGAGAGAGAGAGAGAGAGAGAGAGAGAGAAGACATGGAAATATAACTAAAGACAAAAGTAGAGAAGCTAATTGGCTTGGGTTTTAAAAAAGAGGTATTAGTCAAGAATTCATACCCAACAGTCCACTCAGATTGGGTGCAAAGTGTTGTCAATTATAATCATCTGCTCTTTAAAATGCTGATTACCTTATTAGCTACTGTTCACAGCTCTTTAAATGCTCAAATCCTCATTTATAGGCTACACCCTAAATGGAAGAATCAAAATATTCTCCACAGAAAGTTCCTAAGGGCAACACCACTTGGTAGATTTCTTATATTATTTCTTCTTAGAATTGAAAAGCATGACTATTCTAATAAGCAGAAAGTGGGGAAGTAGAAAGGAAAAACAAAATATAAAAGGAGCCTCCCTGGGTTATGCAGTTCTATAGCCGCCAGGGAAACAGAACAAGAGTCATGAAGAGAAATAGAAAGCTCTAAAATCTTATTGTGTGGGTGTTTCCTCAGTCCTACCCTTCTTAATTTTCATTCAAGAAAAATATTTGAACATTAATTTTGAGGAAGGATTTGTGGAATTAAAAGCATTTCATCTAAGCATTACTACTGTAAAAACACATTTGATCCTAGAGTTCTTTGCAATTCAAGGTTCCTTTAGAGAGTTAGCAACTCAAACACATAGCTTAAAGGGCATTTAAGTGAAAGCAATTTGGGTTCAGGGTGTGGACTCCAGTGAGCGACAAAATGCTCCTAGCTGGAGGGTGCCAACAAGGTCCAGGGAAGCTAATATCTTTGTTTTGACTCTAAAAAACAATACTAGCAATGTTGTTCCAGGACAAAATAGTTGCTTTGGTCAAAAGAATCCCTAAGTTTCCATTTAACTTTAGGGCAAAACATTTTCACAACGGGGCATTATTAAGGCTGTTATTACTTTAAAAATATTGCAGATGGGCTTTCATCCCCTTGATTGTGGATTTTTGTTCCCTCTTTTCCATTCCTACTGCCCCTGTACTAATTCTTGGTATTCTATAAAAGCCTAACTAGTCTCCTCACCTCCAATTTCCTAATCTTTCTCCCCAACCTCTACCTTTGCCTTACTTCCCCTCCCATTAGCTTAATCTTAAAACTCCTTACTGCCTTTTCAGGGGAAGAAATCAAAACTATCTATAAGTCATATAAAAAATGCTCTAAATCACTATTGATATCACTATTAATATGCAAATCAAAACAACTGTGGGCTACCAGTCCACACTGATCAGATTGGCTTATATGACAGAAAAGGAAAATAAAAAATGTTGGAGGGGATGTGGGAAAATTAGGACACTAATGCACTGTTGGTGGAGTAGTATTCAACCATTCTAGAGAGCAATCTGGAACTATGCCCAAAGGGCTATAAAACCATGTACACCCTTTGACCAAGCAATACCACTACTAGATCTGTATCCCAAAGAGATAAAAAACAAAAAGGAAAGTGACCTATATGTACAAAAATATTTAAAGTAGCTCTTTTACTGGTGGCAAGTAACAAATTGTGGTTAATGATTGCAGTGGAATACTACTGTACTATAAGAAGTTACGAGCAGGATGCTCTCAGAAAAACTTGGAAGAAATTTACATGAACTGCTGCAATGCGAAATGAGCAAAACCAGAAGAGGATACACAGTAACAGCAATATTGTATCATGATTAACTGTTAATTACTTAGCTATCCTCAGCAATACAATGAATGATACAAGACGACTCTGAAATACTTATAATGAAAAATGCTCTCCAGCTCCAGAGAAAGAATTGATGGAATCTGAATACGGATCAAAGCATAATCTTTTAAACTTTCTTTTTCTTTCTTTCTTTTTTGTTGTATTTTTCTTTCACCACATGACATATGAAAATGTTTTGCATGACTGCACATGTATAACCTATATCACATTGCTTGCATTCTCAATGAAGGGGGAGGGGTAGGAAGAAGGGAGAGAATTTGGAAAACTAAATTTTAAAAAATTAATGTTAAAAATTGTTTCACAGGTAATTGCAGAAAAAAGTAAAATAATAATTTTTTTTTAGAAGTCCTTACTGCCTACTAAGGTAAAAATTTTTTAACCTTACATTCAAGGCCCTCCTTAATCTAACCTGAAAAAACTTTTCTGACTCTTCCACCATACTTCACTTCCCACATACTCAAATCAATGTGAACTATTCTCTTTCACCTGAATTAATTTATCTCTGAATGCTTGTTCATGCCATTCCACATATCTAGGCGCTTCTCTGGGGCTATCCAAATTCTACTCATCCTTCAAAGACCAGTTCAAATATTACCATCATCAATAAAACCTTCCCCATTCACCCCATAATCATAAGTAATCACTTCTGAATTATACGCTCTGCTTCAGTCATTTCATAGAATCTCTAAATGATTAACTTAATTTAATGGTAACTTAACTTTAACTTAGCTTAAAGGTAATCTAATCCAACTCTTTCATTTTACAGATGAGGAAACTGAGGCTTGCAGCTGAGCCAGAATTTGAGGTTGGGATCTTTTACTCCAAGCCCAATCCTCTTTGCCCATCCCACCCACCTTGTGCCAGACTTTTACTGCACCATACCTTGAAGTAGTTCTCATAATCATATAATGATGAGCTCAATAATTTTAGAAAAACATGGAAAGACTTGCAGAAAATAAAGAAGACCAAATGAGTAGAACCAAGAGAACACTGTGTATAGTAACAGCAATATTGCTTTAAGAAGGGCTTTGAAGTTATTTTCACTATTACAAATACCCAAATTAATGATCAAAGGACATATGAAGAAAGATGCTCTCTGCATTCAGAGAAAGAACTGATAGAAGTATGCATAGAATAATTTTACATATATATATAATTTATATCTATATACACAATACATCCACATATATATATATTACCTATTTTTGTCTAGTGGGAGCCATCTCAAGGGTTGGTGGGGGAGAGAAATTTACATGATAATTTTGTATATTTGAAAGGAATAGCAAGTTGCACATAATAGATTTACAGTTTGGTGTGCAATCATTTTTATTGTACTATGTTATGGAAATGTTTGTTTTATTCCATAAATTAAAAATAAAATTTAACAATAAAAAAATTAGAGTACTCACACCTTACCTTTTCTATTAGATGGTAAGTTTCCTGAAGACAAAGAGGTGTCAATAATCTTTACAACTGCCCATAGCTAGAACAATGCACTGCATGTAATGAGGGTTCAATAAATATTGGTTGAATAATTGAGCGAAATTACGATGTGAAAATATAGATGAAAAAATTCATTTTAAATGTATTCACTAGCAATAATCAAACTTACTGGTCTTTCCTGTAAAGGAAAATTAAAGCCCTGAGTACCAGTTTCCTGTGGTTGAAAAAACATTATTCAAATAGTTGTTGCCTGAACATGTGCCAGGTTCATGCCCTGGGTCTGTCATGTACTATCTCTGATCTGGGGCAAGTTATTTCCCCTCTCTAAGTCTCAGTTTCCTCACATATAAAATTAGAGAGATGGATTAGATGCTCTTTGGTCATTTCCCATTTTGAATCCTGTGGTGCACAAGATAGAGTGCTGGACCTGGAGCAGGAAAATTTGAAATCAGTTTCAGCCTTAGATACTAACTCACTGTAAGATCCTGGGCAAATCATTTACCTTCTCTTTGCCTCAGTTTCCTCACCTATAAAAGTGGAGTGAATAATAGTACCTAGCTCCTAGGGTTGTGAATATAAAATGAAATAATATTTGTAAAGCATTTTGAAAATCTTTGAAGTGCTACCTATTACTCAACATTATGTTTCTAGCATTTTTTCCTTTAGTGTTCAAACCAGTGTGATGATATTCAGGGAACTAACCTCCTCAGCTGCCAAGTCACACAGAATATATCAACCCTAAGGAGACAACATCACATTTATGTGGAGTTGCCAGCACTTCAGCAATAGCAGAATAATATCTTGGACCACTCAATTAGATACTGGGTGATTTATTCTGCTTCTTCTTTATCCTGATAGAATACCAAGAATCAAAGTACATGATATAGACCAAAGAAACTTTAAGATAGGTCCAGTTTTCGAGAATCTGAGACAAGGGTGTTCTGGGGGATGTTATTTCAAAAATAATCCAACATTTTATTTTAGCCTTAACTTAAAATCTTCTCCTTAATGAAATGTTTTGCTTGAGCTGCTGTCTACTAACCATTGAACTAAATATAATTCACTGACTTTCTCATAGTGCCTTTCTTGTGGGAACAGGATCACAAGTATAAAAACAAACAAAAAAAAATCAGGAGGGATAAACAGGAAAATTCAATTGGTTAAAAATAAAAAGGGGAAATTATAAAGAACAAAAATGAATAAACAAATGCAAATAAGGATTTCCTGTAAGATGGGGGAGCATTAAAAAGTCAAGGGAGCCCCCTCTGCTCAAATACCCTAAATGATTAAAAAATAGCACCCAACCCCCTTTGCTCCCCACTTTTAAAAAAGAAACACTAAAAAGATATCAGAAATCAGATCAATGCAATGACCAATAAACGACATTTCCCTCTTATTTGTAGAAAAAATAGTGCAGTACAGGTGAGAAATGAAGCATACTCTTTTAGACACAATCCAAGTGATGGTTTGTTTTGCTTAACTGTTCCTTGTTACATAAGGAGGTATATAACTGGAGGGGTAAAATTGATAATGATGAGATTTTTTTTTAAGAATCAAACTTTTTTGAAATTAAAATCAATTACCAGATTGTCAGAAGGGTTAACCTTCAGTTAAATAAGAGAATGGTCCTCTACAAAGAACTAAAGACTTAAGGTCATTTCGTTAGCTGAAAGACTATTGCTTCTACTTTTAAACTACAGAAATTATCTTAACTCTATCTTATTCATTGTCATTTTGAACAGAATTGTTTCTAATTACTTCCAGTGATTTAAAAATAAAGTTTGTTGGAAAAACACATTACGTACAAGCAAACAATGACAACTTTCAAGCATTAGTAATAGAATCTGGCTAATTCAAGTTACAACCTGAGTGAACCACTCCCTTTTATTACCCCGCAGATTTTGTACATTGAGTCTTTGTTTTGATTCTTAATGGAACATCGCTTCTAGCTTTATGAGCAAGGAAAGTTCATGTTTCTAGCATTTGAGAAGGATCACATAATAGAGATAAAATGCTTAACTAGTATCCCAGAGTGTTATTCTGCCCTTCTCCTTTCACATCTTCTTCTGAATTATTTGAGGTCGTCCATCCCAGTTAAAACATGTGCTTTCAATTCAACGTATAGGATTATAGATAGGAGTATGGGATTTAGCACTAGAAGGGGCTTAAAAATCATCTAATCCAACCTCTCTAGTTTACAAATAAGGAAACTAAAGAAGACCAATAATTTGTTCAGGGTCACACAAACAATATGTATCAAGTAAAGCTAGAATTTCAAATCAGATTTTCTAATGTACATTTATTATTGAGTACCTATATTATGTATAGTAGATTGTTGTGGCTGCTGAGAGAGATAAAAAGTTCAGACGAGACCCAGTCCTTGCCTTATAGAGATTTCTGTCCAATGGAGGGACCATGACATACACAAATCACTATGATAAAAAATAATATGCACAGTCTATGTGAGAGTCAAAGGGGAAAGAGCCTTACTGAATGAGGTTGATCAGGGGAAGCTTCAGGGAGAAGGTAATATTTGACCTGATCTTTAAAGGATGGAATGTTGGTTTGGGAACTAAGAACATGCTGCCACTTTCCTTCCCAGTGCAACCTTCCCATCAGTCATGTGAGGTTTCCCACTCACTACAGGGGAACAGGGAGGCAGTATATGTGTTTGGTTAGGGCAGAATTATAGAATGATAGCATTTCAGAGGCCACTAATCCAATCCATGCTTCACCAAGCATCTGTTCTAAAATATACCCAACGCAACTCTGAGCTCCCAGGCAGAAGCATTACCATGCAGACAAACTCTGGAAATGGTGAATAGACTACCTCAGAGTTCGCTAGTTTGGTGACGTCTGTTTGAACTTGGCTTTTGGAGACCAGTGGAGATAGATGCCAGAGGAGATTGTCTATTTTGCATTAGTCAGATGGGAAGAAGTTCAGTGGGCAGGTTCACATGTTTTGACTGATTTCTCAATCTCTCGCCTATCACCTCTGGTACTATAGCAGGATGATAATAATCAGAACTGATGGGACACTGGCTCCCAGACCAACCCTGCTTCCCATTCATATAAGGGAAGAATGAGCCAGGAGAAGAGACAGGTCTGATCCTGCTAAATGTTAACCAAAAGCAGCTAGGATTCATTTATGGTGGTTGCTACAATTGGCTACCCTTCTTCACATTAAAATGTATGTCCCTTTATATCACATAAAATTTCGACGGATCTTCTAAGTACTTTATTCCCTAGCTTACACAGTATTCAAATATGAATTCTTCTACACTGGTGATAAATATTCTCTATTAAGATTCTCCTTCAATGCTTCATTGCAGTGTGCGGTTGCCTCTGTTTTTTGTAACTCTGTAAAGTTCTGCAATATCTTATGACACAGAAACCCCCAGAATCTTAAAAGCTATGCCAGCAGAGACTAAATTCTGTAGATCCTTTTTTAAAAAGAAAAGAAAAAAACTAGATTCCTTAACCTCTCTAATAGATTTGACACTATGGGTTACTAACTCTCCTCTTGGCTTTTTGCACACTCCTCCAGGTTTTAATAACACTAATGCTGCGGTTTCATGATGTGTTGTGGTGGAATCATCTCAAAGAATTCAGTCAGACCACCTCTACTCCAAGTATAGGCATTTATTGAGGTTGACACGTCTCATGAAGTGAGCTAAGTTCCAAGAGGAACCAGCAACTTCAGAGGAAACAAGATGGATTTTTATGGGATAAAGATGCAACTACATAACAGAAATTTACATGGAACATAAGAATATGATCAATATTTAAAAGGCAGGAGGAGTTTGTTAAGGGTTTAGGTAATGGAGGAGTCCCATCGATGGTTTGATGGTTAAGCATTCTGGCCATGCTGCCCTCCAGTTGGCTAGCTATTGTCCTGTCTGGTCAAGATAGGTAGGTAGATGTTGTGGTCCTGTCTTGGGCTACATGGATGATGTACGCGATTGTGATGGACTACAACACACTTATTTCTGAGGGGTCATGGATGGGTAGAGGCAGTGGTTGGGTTTCCATGCCTGCTGTTTCTGTGACAACTATGACTTTCAGGGACACATTTGTTGTTCTAGTGAGCAATGAGGCATATATAAAGAAGTCAGGACATTGGCGGGGGTTGGGGGGGGACGCCTAGGTAAGTATAGTGGACCTGTAATGAAGTTAGACTATTAGGGCTGGGGGCAGCTCTATTAGGACTCCATCATTAATGCACTCTTAGTTTTTTTCCTACCAGTGTGACTACCCCAGTTCAAGTCTCTTTTGTTCTATTATTATCCATATCCTACCCTCTACCTGTATTCCAAGTCTCTGTTCTGAGCCCTTTCCTCTCTCTACATTTTGGTGACTTCATCAGGTCACTTCAGTTCAATTATTATGTTTGTATAGATGATTTTCACTCTCTACAAGTTCCATTACCAGCTGCCTATTAGACATTTCAAATAAGATGTCCTGTAAACATCTCAAACTCAGAACTTCTAAAAACAATAGAACAATTATCTTTCTCCACTGCCAAACCTGTCCCTATTCTAAACTTTCATTATTTTTATTGAGTGTACCACCAACCTTCCAGTGACTTAGGAATGAAACCTCCATGTCATCCATGACTGCTCAGTCATTCATCCCACATAGAAAATCAAAGCTAAATTTTGTCAGCCATATTTCCACACTTCTCATATCCACCCCCTTCCCTCTACTCACACAACCACCACTCAAGTATAGAATTTCTTCATTTCTTTTCTGAACTATTTCCATAGCATCCCAGTTTGACTCCCTGCCTCCAGTCCCTCCCCTCTCCAATTTAACCATAGTCCATGTAAATGCTAGAGTGATGCACAGGTCTGACTCCTTTACTCAGTAAACTTCTGTGGCTTCCTATCAACTCTAGGATTAAAGTCAAACTCTTTTTGGAATCCACATTCTTTCTTTTCTTATATTTTCACTCTTATACATTAATTCCCTTCACATATTCTGTGGTCCAGCCAAACACCATTTCACGCTTTCTCACATACATGACATATCATCACCATGCCTGGACTGCACTCCCTTCTCAGCTCAACCTTTTAGAATCCCTAGTTCACCTCAAAGCTCAAGTCAAATATCACTTTAAAACAGGGGGCCTTTCCTGATACCCCTAGCAGCTCATGCCTCCCCCCAAACTCCCTTGGACTTTTGTTTATAATATGTAAATAATTATATTGTACATACATCATATGCTTATATGCACAGGCATGCCTTATTTTATTGTTCGCAGTTTTTACAAATTGAAGGTTTGTAGCAATCCTGTGTCGAGCAAGTCTATCAGCGCCATTTTTTTTCCAACAGCATGTGTTCACTTCATGCATTTTGTGCAATATTTCAAACTTTTTCATTATTATTATATCTGTTATATCTACTACATATATATAATCTATATCTGGTCTAGGATCAGTTATCTTTGATGTTACTATTGTAATTGTTTTAAAGCACCACAGACTGTGCCCATATATGACAATGAACTTAACTGATAAATGGGTGTGCTCCACCAATCATCTATCCTGTCTCTCTCCTTCTCCTCAGACCTCCTTATTCCTTGACAATATTGAAATCAGGCCAATTAAAACCCTTCAAGTTCTTCAGCTGGGGAGTAACTGAACAAGTTGTGGTATATGTTTGTAATGGAATGCTATTTTGCGTAAGAAATGACAAGCAGGCAGATTTCAGAAAAACCTGGAAAGACTTACAAGAACTGATGCTAAATGACGCAAGCAGAACCAGGAGTACATTGTAAACATCGACAGCAACATTGTGCAATGACCAACTGTGATAGACTTAGCTCTTCCCAGCAATACAAGGATCCAAGAAAATGCTATTCACATCCAAGGAAAGGACTATGAAGTCTGAATGCAGACTGAAACATACTATTTTCACTCTTTTTTGTTTGTTTTTTCTTTCTTGTGATTTTTCCCTTTTGTTCTGATTCTTCTTTCACAACATAACCAATGTAGAAATATGTTTAATATGATTGCACATGTTATTACTTAAACCAGATTGCTTATTCTCTTGGGGAAGAGGGAGAGGAGGGAAGGAGAAAAATTTGGAACTCAAAAACTTATAAAAAATGAATGCTGAAAACTATCTTTACATGTAATTGGGAAAAAAATAAAATAGTATTCACAAAAATAAAAAATAGAAATCCTTCAATGGCCTCTAAGTGTTTGCATGAAAGGAAAAGTCAGTCAATAATGTAGCAAACTTCACTGTTGTCTTATTTTAAGAAATTGCCACAGCCACCCCAATCTTCAGAGCCACCACCCTGATCAGTCAGCAGCAACACTGAGCCAAGACCCTCCACCAGCAAAAAGATTATGACTTGCTGAAGGATCAGATGAAGGTTAGCATTTAAGCAATAAAGTATTTTTAATTAAGGTATGTACATTTTTAGACATAATACTATTGCACATTTAGTAAACCACAGTATAGTGTAAACATAACTTTTATATGTACTGGGAAACCAAAAAATTTGTGTGACTTGCTTTATCACAATATTGACTTTATTGTGGTAGTTTGAAATTGAAGCAGTAATGTCTCTGAGGTATGCCTGCATACATAAATTAGAAGAAAATCAGATCAAGTGCCTTTCATGGCTATGTGGGGAGGACGAATCATTAATTAAATGAATGACAGAAACTTTCACAGAAAACAAAATAGATAATTTTGACTATTTGAAATGGAAAAGTTTTTGCATGAATGAAATCCATAGATATAGAAAAGATGCTTTTAATTGGAAAAAAATCTTTGTGTCAAATATATCTAATAATGGTCTATTATGTAAGATATACTGGGAATAAACAAAAAGTACATAAGACCAAAAGTCATTCTTTCCAAAATATGAATAAATACTTGTCAAAGAAGCATTACAAACTTCTAATAACTATGTGAAAAACTGTCCCATATCACTAATAATCTGAGAAATGTATATCAAAACAATTTTGGGGTTTTATTTATACCCTATAAATTAGTTTTAAAAAAAAAGATGAGATAATGATTTTAAAATATCATTTGCTATTGAAATATTCAATCTGGAGGAAAGACTGGCAATTGTGAAAAGAAAAGCATGCTAATATCTTATTGTTAGAGCTGTCACACAGCTCTTAAGTGGCATAGCAAAGTCTTCCACACTGCTCTTCTGACTCTTGACTCAGTACTATTTAAAATATGCTATATTGTCCCTCACATTTAAGATCCATAACCGACTGAACTAATTTAAGAAGTTTCTTGGTGGGGGAAGCTAGATGGCATAGTATATAGAGCACCAGGCCTGGAATCAGAATCTGAGTTCAAATCTGGTCTCAGATCTTACTAGCTATGTGATGCTAAGTCACTTACCCCCAGTTGCCTCCAAAAAACAAATAAAGATATTCTCTTATCATACCCAAGGTAGATTCATCTATGTTCTTTGGGACATTAAGTCACATTGCGTATGAACCATGTAGCTATAAATGTGTCCACTAATTTCCACATTTTCATTTGGAACATATTTAGAATGTGTGTGGTTGTCAATGTTATACCACTTTCAAGGCACAATGAATGATAATAAAAAGCTTGGAAAGTCCCATATCTCTCATGCGGTTAATTACACAGGACTTTTATTTCTTTGGAAAGTGAATGGATTCTTTGTTAGCTCACTTTAACAGGACACTAAACAACCTTGGATTTTTCTTGCCGTAGTTTTCTAAATGTAACTGACCCAGAATAGTGCAAGCTACCCCGCCAAACTGGCAAGAACGGAGTCAAAGTTCCCATAAGCCCAAAGTAGAAATCCCATCTGAGAAAAAAATGTTTCCCTTTAACTGCTGCACAACAAACATACCTAGAAAGTTATTGCTTTCAAATCTATTATAATGTGAAAAAGAATATATATACAGTCAGTAAAGAAAAAATATATTTTATTTCACTTAATATAAAAGTTACTATATACATAAATATATACATATTATTTATAGATATATGCAAATACTATTTATATAAATGTAAAATATAAAAATATATATTTATTTCACTTAATCAAGTAAAATAAACTTTCCAAGAACAGGGTAACAAATGTCAATCAAAAGTATAATAATATCAGGAAGTAGTAAGATTATATGATTATATGATAGGCAATTAACATTAAAAGTTCAATTACGCACCTTTGATTTAACAATCACCCAAGTAACTAAAAGGGGACTCTACATCCTTCTTCTGAGAAATAGATAAGATAAAAAATTTCAATAAATAGGCAAATAAATCTGAAGGGCTTCAGGAAAGATTCACGTTTCTTCTAATTAAGTAATAGGCACTTGTGGTGTTCCGTGAAGCCTTATCATCCAACCTATGTCCTTCTTACCCTCCTTTTGATCCCAAATGTACATGCAGAGAATCTTGTTGCAACCTCAGGGAAAAGACACACTTCTGCCAAATGGGTGGGAATTCCATACAAAAGCCTTTTATTTATCCCTTTTCTCTTTCACCGACTGCTCTTTGGTAAACCATAAGTAATTGTCATAATCAAATTGTCTACCTCAAGGGGAAAAAGAAAAGCCATAACACTATCCCGTATGACTCATGTTTCTGATGCTGTCAACTCTTAACTCTGGGGCCCTTTCCTTTTAGTTAAGACTTTTTGTTTTGCTTTGTTTTGTTTTTAATTTACTTAATAGTAAGTTATAATCACAAAATGAACAAACTGAAGATGCGTCTGAATTTCTTTCAAAGTTCGGATTCCTTGTGAATTAATAAATATGCAGTTCTGTGCTTTAATTCTTCTAGACCCTGGGAGTAGTTTTTATAAAATACTTGAGTTTTTAGTGTATCAAAACTCAAGAGCCATAACTAGGAATTCCTTCAACTGGGAAAAACATGGTTGAGAGCGGGGAGAGGGGCAGAACTGGTGGCCCATTCCCTGTAAAGTCTGAATATTGAAGAACTTAGGAAAAGAGAGATGCCAGCATGACAGAACTCAAGGATAGTAGCCAAGGCTTCTGGCTTCAGGATTCATTGAAGCAATGTGCGTGTGTGGAGGACTGAGAGGGAAAATATATGGACAGCTCTCACAGTGGGGAAGAAAAATGTCCTCCTAAATATCAGTGCCCTCGCGTAAAATCTCTTTTGCTATGTGCTGATTATGCTACTAACAAAGCTACCACATAGAAATCTATTAAACTAAGAACTTTTTGTTATATAAGGAACATTAAAGACTCATTCTAAGTCACTTTCACCTTTGACTTTACTCTGACCTGTTCATATCTTCATTTCTTCCAGTCCTGCCAAAATGTCATAGCATATACTGCATCACTGCAGTCTGACCTGGAGACCAACATAAAAAAATACAAAAAATCCCAAATATGGCAATGAAGTACTTTAATGCACAAATTACCTTATTTCCTTCAGGTAAATGCTCAGTGAATAATGTGTGAATTATATTTGTAGCAATAACTCCTCTACAATGATTCATGTTTCCCCATGAGTCCCTCAGAATAATGCTATCATCTACACAGAAAGGATAGCATTTTTTTATTCTATAAAATGCCATCTAGAAAATAACAGTACTAAATAAAACATACAAACATTGTTTGAAATTGCATAGTAACTAGGCCCTGGTTTTAGACAGCTTCCTGCAGTCTGTTAATCATTTGCTAGCATTTTTGGCAGGACCACATGAAAGGAAACTCTTAGAGTGGTGGCAGAGGTAATATGATACAACTTCCTGGTAACTGTGTCCACTTAATGACAATGGCATTCAGAATGCTGCTGTCGAAAATCATTGACTTACAAGATTTTTCTAATAAAAACTATCAGAAAGTTACATGAACTATTATATTATTGTGAACAAGAGAAACAAAAACTTAAATGAAGTCAAAGTGTTAAAGCTTTTCTATAAAATTTCTAGAAATAAGTCAACCTCCTCAGACTACTTCTATTCATTATTCATTTAATGCACAAAAAGGCACAGGTATATATGGCATCATTTTTTATCTTTTCTTAGCTGAATAAAGTTTGAGGGAGAAAAGATTCTTTGAAAAACTATTGTATTTATAAGAATATACTTCAAGCAAATTGATACTAATACATACCCTTGGATTACAAAATAAATTTTCCCATATTTTTAAGTACTTTTAAAATAGATTCTCAGGAAAAGATGCTATAAACAATTGAGCTGTTAATAATCCTACAAGAGAGTCACAGCCAGGGTGAGATCATGTTATTTTCTCTCTCCCACAGAAATACTGTTTATCATTGGTTGCAGTTAAACATGTTCTTATAACCAAGAATCAACAGCTTAAATGCATTCAGAAGGCATTCTCTCACTTTCACATCAGAAAAGATTAACAAAAACAACCAACTCTGTCTGAACGGTTTGGTGTAGGAGTCTGCAGCCTATGCTACAAATGCCACATGTGGCAAAGTAAGTCAGCCATGCAGGAAAAAGCATTCCCTGCCAACCATTATTGTCCCCAACCCATCTGCTATGCCCTGAGAGCTTGGACTGTGTTGCTGGAAACCTATAACTTAACAGAACATTTTTAGTCAGCTCAGACGAGCTGGTTGGGCAGGATCTCGGCATGCCCAGAAGAGATTCAATCACCTACCCGCTGCACCAGAGGAAATCCCTGGAAGGTTCCCACACTCCTTATGAAATGGTACCAACCTTTGGGACATCAAATGAGATAATGCTTATGAAGCACTGTTTTAATAACAGCAGACATAACTGGCTGCCAGAGTGAATGCAAATGCTTCACTTTTTAACAAGAATTATAACTTGTCCTCACCAAATATTTTATCAGAAGTATAAAATAGATTGAATTGAATTTCAGCTGCTTTTATTTTACTCTAGTGAGACTGAAATGGTCTAAGATCAGAATTCAAAGAAGAAGAAAGGGGGCTTAGATATAGTTGTATATGCTTTTATATTTATGTGATTCAGTTGTGTCCAACTCTGTGACCCCATTTGGGGTTTTCTTGGCAAAGATATTGGAGCGGGTTTCCCATTTTCTTCTCTAGCTCATTTTACAGATGAGGAAACTGAGGCAAATGCAGTTAAGTGACTTGCCCAGAGTCACACAGCTACTAAGTGTCTGGGGTCAGATTTGAACTCAAGAAGATGAACCTTCCTGACTCCAGGCCCAGCACTCTATCCACTATACCACCAGCTGCTTGTATAGCTAGTATTTATATATCACTTTAAGGTATTCAAAGGACTTGATTTATGTTATTTCATATAATCATCACAGCAACCTTGCCAGGTAGGTGTTACTATGATCCCCATTTTACAGAAGAGGAAACTGAGGCTGAGAAGTTAAATGATTTGCCTAAGGGTCTCCCAGCTAGGAAGTACCTGAGACAGGATTCAAGTTCTGATATTTTTTACTCCAAAGCTAACATGCCCATTGTACATAGCATTTATGTGATAGAATATAAGCCCTTAAGGGCAGGGGCTATTACCTTTTTGTGTTTGTATTCCTGGCAACTAGCACATTGCCTATTGCAAAGTGGATGCTTAATAAATATTGATTGGTTGATTGATATTTCATGAATGGTACGATCAGCCCAAGAGAAATCTGAAACCTGTATAGTTCTATAGCATATAGCTGGCTATCCAGAAAGTCTACAAGTTAGCCAAATAACCACAACCTAAATATTAAAAGCAAAATAGAAGCACAAGATGTTAACAATAAAAAGTGGGAAGAGCCAAGAAAATGGAGTGGCAGGAAGATGTACAACCTACCCCACCCCTCCCAGTCCTGATCATAAAAACCAAGATAATAAATCACAGCAAGTCCTATTTCTAGCCCAGGTGGGCATAGAGAGACAGACAAAGAGGTCTACACACACTGAGGATGGGGACTGGCCAGGAATGGCTAGGCATAGCATTCCAGGACAGGGAAAAGCACCAGGTCAAAAAGAGATTCCAAATCTAGCAAAAAGGGGCCCAACCTGGCTCAATTTCCAAGAAGAGATGCTAACTGACCACTCTTGTTTACTACCCAGTTTCAGATTCATGGCTAACAGATCTATGCCTAGGGGTTAAGTTCTAGGATGAGGAGTGGTCTAAGCCTTAGGCTGTGGTCCAATCAAGAAACGGAGGCAAGCAGCAGCTGACTTCCAATCTCATGACTCCAACTGCCTTTCAGAAGTATCTAACTGGATGTCCAGTAGACATCTTAAACTAAATATATCCAAAGCAGAACTTATTATCTTTCCCCCTAACTCACACCCTTAACCTTCCCTATTATTGTAGAGAGAGGAATACTATCCACCCAGTCTCTCAGGCTCTCAGCCTAGAAGTCATCATTAACTCCCCACTCTCACTCCCCATATCATGTGGGCCAAGTCCTATGGATTTCACCTTTGCAAAATCTCTCAAATACCTGCTTCTCTCCTCTGACACTACCACCATTCTAGTGCCTGGATTATTATAATTATCTGCTGGTGGATCTGCCTGCCTCAAGTCTCTCCCCATTCCTATCCATCTTCCATTCAGCCATTAAAGTAATTTTCCTAAAGCCCAGGTCCAATCATGTGACCACTCTACTCAATGAACCCGAGTATTTTCTATTGTCTCTAGTATCAAATGCAAAATGCTCTGTTTGGCATCCAAATCCCTTCATAACCTAAACCTAGTCCCTTCCTACATCTCCAGTCTTCTTGTAATTTATTCCCTAATATATATTCTGATCCAATGACACTGGCCTCTCAGCTGCTCCACAAACAAGATACTGTATATCTCAGCTTTTGGCATTTTCTCTGGTTGTCACTCATGCCTGGAATGTTCTCCTTCCTCCTCCCCAGCTACTGACCTCCATGACTTAAAATCTCAACAAAAATCCTACCTTCTGCAGAAAGCCTGACCCAACCTCTCCTAGTTCTAGTGCCTTTCCTCTATTAATTATTTCTTATTTACTTTGTGAATCACCTGCTTTGGATGTATTTGTTTGCATGTTATCTCCACCATTTGATTGTGGAGATTCACTCCTTGAAGGCAGTGAATGTCATTTGCCTCTTTTTGTATCCCCAGCACTTAGCATAGTGCTTGGCACATAGCAGACATTTGACAAATGTTGATTGATTGTTTGAACCAAGAAATGGAGTGGGATCTCAATTCCAACTTTCAAAATCCTATTTAATCCATAATACTGTACTAAGATCTAGTTCCAGGGATAAGCATAGAGGAGAGAAGGTGATGTGCAACAGGAAGAATAAGACTAGGAGGAGATTCCCCCACCTTTCCTCCAGGCAATATTTTGAAATAAATGAAATGTGTCTTTGACAACTTTCCCCATCCTAAAGCTGTTCCATCCTAAAAGCTCTACCCTTTTTCATCTCTTTTTGCCCTTTCTCCAAGTCCTAGTTGTTCAGGTGTCTCTCGCTGTTCTAAATCTCCCACAATAACATTCCACTCACTCCTGCTATCCTACCGTGTGTTCCTGGTGGAAAAATTATCTTCCTAACACTCCTCCCCCTCCCTCCAATGCAAAATCCTATTTCCTAAATGCTGAGGTCTACTAAATGTTAGGAAGAAATAATCTTTTAAGCTAAATCTAATTAGCAATTTTTCATAAATGACTGGTAGTCCCCTTAACCCATTTTAACGCAAATTAATTGTTAATCAGTGGGACTGCAGGCCATGGAGGGAATTCTCTTCTTGGGAGTCTACCAACTTCACAAACAAAGCAATTGTCTAAGATGTCCCTACTGTTCACAACTTCTTTCATCCATGTCTGACTAGCCTTATTCTCTAAAAGCTCTACCCTCCTTGGTAACAGGTCCCAGACCAGGGAGAGAGTGAATTCTGGTGAGGGTTAAAGGTCCCAGAAGTGGAAGAAATTGGTCATTTCAAAGTTGAAAGCTGTCATAATAACACAGAGATAAGTGACCTTATTCTAACATGAAAAAGAGAGCAAATGGATTTCCTGTAGAGGATACCTAAATTCCATCAGTCAGTTAATAATCACTTCCAGTTTGCAGAGGTAAATTAATAAAGCTACAAAACAGGAGGAATTTGTGACCTACCCTGCCTGCTGTCCTACCTGTTCTTTAAATGAGACCCCCTCCAGATGCCCTCCTACTTTTATCTATGAAGCCAGTAATGACCCCTTTTCATTCATTCATTTCTTTTCCATGACCTCCTCCATCATTCAACATTTTGCTTTCACTGTTCTTCTGCACTTTATAAGGAAGGTGGTATTGAGGGACTGGGACCTGAAATGTCATTGGTGGAGGCTGTTACAAGGATCAAATGAGATAATATTTGTAAAGTGTTCAACATAGTGCCTGGCACATAGTAAGTACTTTAAAAATGCTAGTCATTGGGGATAACTAGATGGCACAGTGGAGAGAATACCAGGCCTGGGATCAGGAAGATCTCCTCTTCTTGAATCCAAATCAGACCTCAGACACTTACTAGCTGTGTGACCCTGGGCAAGTCACTTAACAATGTTTGCCTCAGTTTCCTCATTTGTAAAATAAGCTACAGAAGAAAACCATTCCAATATCTTTGCCAATAAAACCCTAAAAGGTGTCATGAAGAGTCTGACATGACTAACAAAAAAAAAAAAAACTTTATAAATAGTCTAGGCAAAGCATAATGCTCTTTACAATCTTGGCTCTTACAAGTTTGTTTAATGAAGTTGAATTGAATTGAACTGACTAGATGGCACAAAATAAATTTTGACACTGTAGGTTTGTTTTATACCAGCTTGAAATAAGAGCTACAAATTCAATTGTCCCATCGTTTTATACAATTTATACATTCCTGAGAAGCCCAATGTAAGCTTATTTTAAAAAATTAATTTTTAAAATGCACTAGGAGACCTCTTGAAGAGAATTGTAACATCAAGATTTCTATACACTAAAGAATTATGTTGTAAAGTGAATAAATTACGGAACAGTTACTTTGTACACCTGCATTTTCATATATCAGGCTTACTTAAAAGTAGGATACATTCATTGTGATTTTTTTGTTAAAAAAAATCATCAGATGAAAACGCAATTTATATTTGGCTAAAAATGTTATACTGACATTCACAAGCATAAGCATCACCCCTTTCATCTTTTACCTCTGCTGCCTTTTCCTAGGAAAATATCAGTATCTAACAAAGGACTCAAAAATTTCTCCCAAACTACATGAAAATTCAATAAAAAATGAAACCAAAGGAAAGGCAAAATATATAAAATTATCTCAAGGTCTGCTTGCCTGAGTTTTATCACTATCGCTTCTTTTTCTCAGACTATCCTAATTTCTTTTAGGCCCCACAGCAATTTTCTTCACTCATCAGGGAGATGAATCACTGTATTTTAAGGCAGACATTCCTATATTTTTCCAGGTGTGTTATTCTAAATCAGGGTGGGTCCGCCTTTGGGTGTAACAATTTAGATAAGAGATAAGTTTCCACTTTGAAGGCCAAGCTATCATTCCAAATGAATGCAGATAGGACCAGTTCCATTTAACAAAGGTGAGAACATTAGCTCTCAGGGAAAAAAAAGATTTTTTTTTTTCCCCATAATTTTGTTTTAATCCTGATAGAGTAGGTCATGGAGATTTGGTCAAAAAGTTTGAGCTTTTGGGACCTGATATATGCTTTTTTTTGTGCGAAATAGGAGTACATAGACACTTTGCTATTGTTCAGTCTTAGACTCTTAGTGATCCCGTGCGCTAAAATATACCCATACAGCCCATGAAGTCTTCTTGGCAAAGACCCTGGAGTGGTTTGCTGTTTCCTTTTCCAGTGGATTAAGGCAAACAGAGATTAAGTGACTTGCCCAGGGTCACATAGCTATAAGTGACTTGCCCAGGGTCACATAGCTAATAAATGTCTGAAGCTAGATATGAACTCAGGTCTTCCTAATACCAAGCCTAGCACGCTATCTACCGAGCTATCTAGCTGCCTCTATGTCATACCTAAATATTTTGGCATTCAGTTGAAATTTTTAATGTAGGTTATCAAGTCTATATATTTTTCCTCAGAAGCCTTTGATCAAGTCCTTCCTAATAAGCATAGTTAGCTACGAGGTTAAGGATTTGGCAGTAGCTATATTTTCTCCAGTGAAAATAGCCTACAAACTTCAAATTACCACTAGCCTTACCTCAGCTCTTTGTTTTTAAGGGAAGAGGCCAAAGTGGATGCACAGAGTATTCACCCACTAACCTAAATTAATTAAATTAATAAAGCTACAAAACAGGAGGAATTTGTGACCTACCCTGCCTGCTGTCCTACTTGTTCTTCAAATGATACCCCCTCCAGATGCCCTCCTTCTTCTATCTATGAAGCCAGTAATGACCCCTTTTCATTCATTCAGGTTTTTTAAAAGTTGAAGACAGAAGATGAAGCAATGGCAGATAAAAGGGTAGATATAATAGTATTGCATGATCCTATAAAATTGGTATCAGGAATGCTAAGTTAAGGCAAGCAACGGGCAACAAAAAGGGGTTGAGGTTTTTAAAACTATATTGGGGGAAAGCGAAGGGATCAAAGAAGAGAGAGGACAGTTACATAGGATAGATAGGATGATAATAAGTACTAGTAACAAGAGAAGGCCAAATTACTCAAATCTTATTTTAATTCTGTTTTCTCTGTCAAGGAGAAATGACAGATTAGAAATGGACAGACAGCACTAGAAAGGACAGACAGAAAGAAATGAGTACAACAGGGTTGTGCAGAGCATCTGTGGGAATGAGCCTATAGGTGTCATCTAAGGAATCATGAATCAGGCTCCCCTAGAACTATCTAGGAACTTCAAGGACAAGTGTGACCAGACATTAAAGAGCCTTATGGGAACAATGAGATGACAAAGCGATCCCCATATTGGCCACTGAGCAGGAACAACTATTGAATCAGTAGAACTTTAATAGGGAGCAATCCACTTTCAACCTTTTTTGTCTTCCTGCTTAGAGATCATGTCAGAGCTGTTTAAAACACTCCCACAAAGACAGAAGGAGAAACAACCTTTTTGTCCACTGTGACAACATGGTGACTGTTTCCCATGTAGCAGTTAGAACAAGGCTAAGTGAGCTGAGCCTGGGCCTTGGGGCTCCTTCACACTTTTCCATTTTGGGATCCCTTCTCTGAGCACAGATGACTGAAAAGTGATGCCCAAATGATAAACATGTCTGACTTTGTAGCACCCAGAAGTTTCTAAGGGAGCTCTGGAGCATACTTTCTGTGAGAGCCCTCTAGGTCCATTCCCTCACATGTACCATGAAAAGTCCATGGAGTAGACATAATAAAGAAGGAAGTAGTAAGAGATAACCTATTTGTCTTTAATTAATACTACAAAGATACACTATCTCCTGGCACAGGAAAAGATCTAGTAATTGTGATTGCCACAACTGTGAGATATTTGAAAGATCACAGAAAACAGGAGGGTACCACAAGATCTAAGAAGGAAAAATGTCTCTGTTTGAAGAGAGAGAGACAGAGAGAGAGAGAGACAGACAGACAGAAAGAGACAGAGAGCAGAGTCTTTATAAGCTTAAGAACTTGACTTCAGTTCCTGGGAAAATTCTAAAAGTGTTCATTAATGGTTCACCTAGCAAAGGAAGTGGTAATTACAAACAGTCAGTTTGACTTCATCAAGGACAGGTCATGCCAGAGTAATTTTATTTCCTTTTTTCACAGGATTCCTAAACTGGTGGACCAGAAGATTGCTATAGATTTTAGCAAAACATTTGGCAAAGTATATCATACTATTCTTATATGATTATATGTGGTTTAAATTATAATAAAGTTAAATGGATATGAACCTGATTGAATGGTTCCAATCAGGGAGTAGTTGTTAAAGGTTCAATGACAACTTGCCAGGATATCTCCAGTGGAGTACCTAAGGGATCTGTACTTGGTCCTGTGCTATTTAATACAATATTAAATGTTAATTACTGGGATGAAGGCATAGAAAACAAGCTATCAATTTGCAGATGACACAAAGTTGAGAACAAAAGTTAACACTTTGGCAAGTCAGGATTCAGAAAAATCTTAACATCCCAGAGTGGAATATTGGAATGAATCTAAAAAGATCAAATTCAAATGGAAAAAAATGTAAAGTCTTACATGTAGGTTCAAAAAATCAATTCCCTAGTAGAAGATGGAGGAGATATTTAGAGAATGATACATCTGAAAAATACCTAGGGATATTAGTGGACTTCAAGCTCTATATAAGTTAGACAGCTCTGAAAGCTAATATGATCTTAGTTACATTAAGAGAGGTATTGCTTTTAGGAATAAGGAAGTCTGTAAATACAGTCAGTCAATAAGCATTTATTAAGCACCACTATGTGTCAGTCACATTTCTCACCAGATGCACTGTGTTTGGACCATCTTAACACTTTTCTAGCATGCCTTCTTGCCACATGAAACTTGTCACCGACAAGATAATCCCCATTATCTTTCAAGACTGAATTAACCCTGATACTCAAATCTCATCAGTATGTCTTCAGTATTCACCTTGTGCTCCTCTGATAGGACCCTCTGACAATGGTGAAGGGCATTACTCCTGTGCCATATGAGGATATATTGAAAGAATTAGAGGTTTAGCCTGGAGGTAAAACTCCAAGATGGCTGTCTTCAGGTGCTAGAAGAGCTATTTATGTAGAAAAGAGATTAGATTTGTTCAGTTTGCCAGCAGGAGGCAAACCCAGGAACAATGGTTGGAAGTTGTAAATAGATAAATTTACCTTGGATGTCAAGAAAACTCTCTAACAATTAGAACCACTCAAACATGACATGGATTCCTCAGAAAATGTAGATTTCTCCCTCACTGGGAGAAATCAGCAAAGAATTATTGACCATTTGTTGGATATGTTATAGGAATACTTGCTGGGAACACTTTGGGTATGGATTGTGACACATAGCCTCAAAGATTCTTTGCAAATCAAAAATTCTGTAATTCTGGGGGAAATAATTCATTTTATGGTTAAGTTTTCATTCTGCACTCAAAGAAATATGCTGTTAGCTAATCCATAGTTATCTGGAATAAATGTTGTACACAATATGCTATGTATCAACATGATTAGTCCCCATTAATGATAATTTTTCAATGAAGTCAAACTCAAATAAAAATAGGGGCCAGTAATCCATATATAAGGATTCCTGCAGGCCTCATATTGACTTAATTTTAAAATGAAATGTAAGCTATGTTTTATTGTATGTTTCTTTCTTTTATTAAATACTTCCAAATTATATTTTAATCTGGTTTACCTCACCCTTGAGAGTACTGAAGGGAGCCTACAGTCTGCATGTTTGACATCTCTCCTTTAAATTACAGCTCAAATGTCACCCCCTCCAAGCAGCCTTTTTAATCAGAGATTCTTAACATTTTTGGTATCCATTAGACACCTCTGACATTTTAATGAAGCCTACAGATCCCTTCTCATAAAACTGCTTTTAAATATATAAAACAAAATATACATGTCTACAAAAGAAACTAAAAATTGATATGGTTATCAAAGTTTTTTTTTAAGTTCATGGACTCCAGATTAAGAAAACCTGTCTTAAGCCCTAGTCAGTAATGGCTCTTCCTCCTCAGACTTTACCTAGTACTTTGTACCTCTCTTCTACACTTGCTTTATATTATTCTGTACTTAAAATCTCCAAGATGACAAGAACTATCTAAACTTTTATCTTCAGCTTTTTAAATCCACCAGCACCTAGTACAGAATATGCTGGACACAGTAGGCGCTCCATAAATTAATATTAATAAATAACTTGACAATGTTGTTTGCCCTTCATTCTTGAAGGGGACAAATGACATCAGGAAGGTGATGTCTTGACTTGCAAGTGAATTGGATTTAAAGTAAGCCAGGACTGTGCAAAGTCACCAGCCTCTGGAGTGAATCATCTGGGTCCAGTGGCATGATACAGATGACTGGAAATGGCCCCAGAGGTAGTGGGAAACCTTGGCTTTTTTAAGCTAAGGTCTTTCCCAGGTCTCAGTTTATCTGAGGCAAAGCCCATTCAATGATTAAAGTTAGGTAGAAAATGAGGCAAAAAAAAAAAAAAAAAAAAAAAAACGGCTTCTTTTACCTGGTCAAAAAAAATCAGTCTAGGAGGGAGAAACCCTCAGGATTTTTGGCCAAAACAGAGCCATCAAAACCCAAACAATGATCAAGTGAGGCTTGGGCTGAGAAAGAAGATTCAAAGGTGACAAGACTTTATTCAGAATGGTAGTATTTACTAACAAAAATGGGGAGGGGGAAGAGCAGACTTAGGGGGAAAGATTTAGGGGAAAACTGCTCAGTTTCAGAAATATGTAGTTTTATATGATAGAAGGACAGGTAAGTGGAGATGTACAGAAAATAGTTGGTTTTGTAGGCCTGGATCTCAGAATTACTGTTGTAGACTCCTTTGCATAGGAGTAATTTTTAAAGCCACAAAAGTAGATGAAATAATCAAGGAAGAACAAAAGAGGAAGGGAAACAGATAGTAATTAAGCACTATCTATGAACTAGGCACCGTGCTAAGAGCTTTACAAATACTCTTTCATTTGATCCTTACAGAAATCCTGGTAAGTGGATATTATGAGCAGTTCCATTTTATAGTTGAGGCAACTGAGACACACAGAGGTTGACTTGCCTAGGGCCACATAGCTAGTAAATGTCTAGAATCAGATTTGAACTCATCCTGACTCCAAGTCCAGAGATCTATTCAATTTGCAACCTAGCTGTCTCTGCCTACTTGCCATCAGAAGATGACTAAGGGTACATGCCTGGGGGACAACACTTACAAGTTCAGAAAAAGAGAACTACTAAATACGATTCACTGTTGGTAGACCAATGGATGAAAACAACCATTATGGAAAGCAACTTGGAATTATACACAAAAACTTACTAACCAGTGCATGTCCTTTGGCCCAGTTATGCTGCTGTTAAGCCTATACCCAAAAGAGATGAAACAAAGAGGAAAAGGTCCTACATGTATAAAAATTGCAGTTCTTTTTGTGGTGGCAAAAAACTGGAAACTAAAGGGACACCTGTCAACTGGCTCAACAATCTAAACTTTTATCTTCAGCTTTTTAAATCCACCAGCACCTAGTACAGAATATGCTGGACACAGTAGGCGCTCCATAAATTAATATTAATAAATAACTTGACAATGTTGTTTGCCCTTCATTCTTGAAGAGGACTGAACAAATTGTGGTATATGAATATGGCAGAATACTATTAGGCTATGGGAAATTAAGAAATAGATGATTTCAAAAAATCACAGAAAAACTTACATATACTGAAATGCACAGTGCAGAAAGCATAACCAGAAAAACAACTTTGAGGACTTTTGTAAATTGATGAAGAATGAAATGAGAAGAACCAGAGAATAATTTATATAATAACAACAGTCCTGTAAACACAGACAACTTTGAGAACCGTAAGAAGTGATCAACAGAATGATCATTCATGATGCAAGAGGGCTGATGATGAAAAACACTATCCATCATCTGACAAAGAAATGATGGATTTAGGGTACAGAATGAGGATTGTGTTTTTGTTTATTCACAACCAATGAGAGAATTAGTTTTACTTGACTATGTTTATTAATTTTGTATAATGAATTTGTTCTTTTCTCCTCAATGAGATGATATGGTGGGATGGAAAGAAAATGAATTTCTATTGATTAA
Organism: Bettongia penicillata ogilbyi; assembly: GCA_023548195.1. Lineage (NCBI taxonomy): Eukaryota > Metazoa > Chordata > Mammalia > Diprotodontia > Potoroidae > Bettongia > Bettongia penicillata. Next base: position 671,213 of record JAJHZJ010000276.1, read on the forward strand.
AAAAATGAAGCCCTAATTTTAAAAAAAAACCAAAAACCTGTGTTTTGGGAGAGAGGGGAAATAAATAAGTTTGTGACTTTGGCAAAAATAAAATTATCTGCTCTTTTTTATGATTTCTTACCACCAAATACAGACAATTACACTTATGCATGTGGATACATAAAGAGTGAAGCTCTAACCAAACGTTCACCAGGTATAAGCTGAAATCTATAAATGTTGTTCTGTGAATTAATGCTAACCTTCCCATCTGTTGATATAATCTGGACATATTTACTATACGCCTCTTCTTGATCTGTATTAAATTGTATTTTTTCAAGTTTTAACAGAAAAGTAAGCAGTAGCAAATTTAAAAATAATTTTCATCAGTTTAATAAGTAATTGTTCAAATGCTAGAATAGATCTGTAATCTCTTGAAGGTAAGGACATTATTATTTGAAAAAGTTTTATTCTCCTAGTGCAGGATTGGTTACCAAAATGACACCTGAAAAAGAGATCCGGCCCCATTCTCCAAGACCTTTAGTCCTATTGTCAAGAATTGTAGAAAGTATTCCTAAAACATCTTTGGAAATGCTTGGGATGAGGAAATAAAATGTAAATATTCACTAGTTTAATATATGCTGCTCCATGAGTTACTGTCCCACATTGAAAGTCAAGATGCAGATATAATTAGAGATGATCAAAGAGATGCATAATCACTATCTTCATTCAGTTCTGCTATCTTTCAGTTAAGATAGAAGCTGAATTCTGTTTCTAAATACTATCCTGTATGCATTGATTTAATGAAAAATAATTCTTTTAAAAAATTAATCTGTAACCAATCCCATAACCATAAAGTTCAGCTGCATATATATTGTATTGGTCTGTGCAAATAGTAACTTAAAAGTCTTCTTTGCAGGGCACCATACTTTTATATCAAAATAGCTAGATCTGCTAAGAGTTAATTGGCCTTTCTACCTCAAGGTGAAGATCTAGGTTAATCAAAAGATTATCTAATAAGAGTTTACAAATGTTAGAAAGATACTCATTTTCATCATTCTCTCCACCAATAGTTTGGAATTCGTATTTTTTAAGCTATTGTGCATTTCTATAAGCTTTTTGGGTACTGTGGATATTGATCATCAACTTTTAAAGATAAACAAACAATGTGTGCAAACTTCACCTTCACACACACACACACATACACACACACACAAATAAATAGAACAGAGCTTCTTAACCTTTTTGATGTCATAAACCCCTTTGGAAATCTAGTAAAGCTTAGAATAGTACATTGATTAGTTTCAGTTGTGTTCAAGTCTTTGTGACCCCATTTGAGGTTTTCTTGGCAAAAATACTGGAGTGATTTTCCATTCCCTTCTCCAATTCATTTTTACAGATGAGGAAAATAAGGCAAATAGGGTTAAGTGACTTGCCTAGGATCACACAGCTAGTAAGTATGTGAGGCCAAATTTGAACTCAAGTCTTCCTGACTCCTGGTCTGGAGCTCTAGCCACTGTGCCACCTGACTGCCCCTTCTTAGAATAATGTCTTCAAATGGATAAAATAAAATCCATATGATTAGAATATAAACAATTTATATTGAAATAGAATTATCAATATTTTAAAATAAATTCATGGACCCCAGGTTAAGAACTGCCAAACCAGACGGTGAGAGTACTAAGAAAATGCTACAAAATCCACTTCTTTCATACTAGATACCATTTTGTTTCCTCATCCTAAGATCTGCCTTACCAGGCAGTCTAACTTCTTCTGTCTGACCCTCATGTCAATGAGCTGCTGGATCAAACAAGTCGCTAGCAAGGAAGCAAAACAAAGGCAGAGGGATGGCACCTACTGAGGTCTCAAAGCCACACAAACGTTGCAAACATTGCCAGGATGCAAAAACAAACCAGGTCTCTATAAATCTATTTTTTTTAAGTCCCAAATGGTTCAAAAGTACCCAAGTTATAGATATGGAATAAGTCTGCGTTGTTATTAAATTCCTGACTCAAATTTATTTTATAAACAGATGAAAACTTAATATCAAAAAGGTAAGAAAAAGTAACAAAAAAGACAAAGAAATTATAATAACAAACTTTTCTTCTTTCAGTCAAAAAAATCAATTATATGCAATGTACTTATTTTTAAATTTTTTATCCATTCCCCATTTTTCTAGTCAACTGTTAGATAAATAACAGGCCTAAGACAAATTTAAAAAGAAAAGTTTTATCATAAGGGCAAATTATAATCCTACAAAACTCCTAAATAGAAAAGAATAAGGTTTCCTAGAGTCCACTGGCTAAATAAAACCTGAGTAGATCCAGCAAATACCCATTTAATTTACCTTGTAGTGAAAAGTGGAGATCATCGATGCCAGAAGAAAGCTGTTCATCTTTGGTAGGAGGCATAGGCCCAGATGCCATGCTTGAAAGCTATGGAGATTATATCATTTCCCCCTCAGTTAAAGAAGCAAGCTGAAAGGAAAAGGGCAAAGGGGGGAGATACATTAGAAATGTCACAGTTCAGAATGTCTAGTAAAAATATACACTACCAAATAAGCAAGAGAAAAGTCTCCTGTCTTGAAGAAACAATGTTTTTTTCTCTTAAGGTTGTTTCCTTAGTTTATGGGGGAAAGTGACTACGCCTTTTTTTTATAATAATAATAATCCAGTTTTTGCCCTATGACTGTATTCATGTTCTCTGGAATCGCTGGCAGAACTCCCAAAAAAACTAGAATGTGGATTCTGAACTGACTTATCATGAGAAGGAAACCCCAGCAATTAGAAAGATTCAAGTAGGTTGTCCAGGGGAAGTGATGTTGACATCAGCTGATAATATCTTTGGCTATTTTGGTTTTGTTCCCACTTCAAGGATTTTCTTTGAAACATTGTATCTCATTGAATTCCATTCTTGCTCAATAGCTGTTACAATGTATTGGAAACAATAGAGGCAGAGCCTGGAGAGCTTGGGAAACGAAAGTAACAAAGAATGTATTTCAGACCAAACTTCTACTGGGTCTCTTTGCTCCTCTTCCCCATGTCCTATTTTCTCTATTTACATGTTCCCTTCCCTCCAAAACTAATCTCATCTTTAATTTAGTGTCAAATAATCTACTCCTCACCCTGTCCCATATGATCAGTTCTGATACATAACTTCATATGCGCAAAGTCAGTATTTACTATTCAGGAGGCAGGAATTAAAACACTTCTTCAGACACTGATATTTTGAAGCAAAATAGAACGTAAAGTCAAAGCCAACAGCTAAGTAGAAATGAACCAATGACATGTCTAATTGGCCATTTTCAATGATAATGGGAAATGTTATGTATATGGTAATTATAAATTACATTATAAATATTATTTTGAATAGTAATAACTTTGCACCTGCAGAATTTGGTAAGAATGTTTCTAAAAGTTAGAACAGCAATGTGATGTCATGAATAGAGAGTTAGGGTTGAGGACCCAGGTTCAAATTCCACCTCTGACACATATAGGACTATGTGACAACAGGCAAGTCATTTATTCTCTCAATACCCTGGACACTTGACACTCACTAGCTGTGTGACCTTGGGCAAGTCACTTAATCTCAGTTGCCTCATCCTGGGTCATCTCCAGTCATCCTGATGAATATCTGGTCACTGAATTCACATGGCTCTGGAGGAGAAGTGAGGTTGGTGACCTGCACAGCCCTCCCTCACTCAAAACAAAATCAAGTGCAAGTCATGTCATCATTTCCCTGATGGAATGGTCTTCTTCGAAAATAAAGGATGAACACATCCACACCCTGGACAACACCCTGAATTACAGACCAAGTGGTAACCTGCATTGATTGGTTATATCAATAGTTTTCTCAAGGGGAGCTCCCTATATCAGTGAAATAAATCATAAGCCAAAACAAAGCAAAAACTTAGGTTTCATCAATAGATGTGTTCAGAGGCAATTAAAATTCTAAGAAACATTTTCTGAAAGCTGTTAGGTGGTAATGGGTACATAATATTATAGAATGTAAATTCTGAGGAATGGGACTCTCTAAGGGTAGACACCATTTTTATTTTTGTCTCTGTGTTAATGACACAACACAATGCCTCAGACCATATCTTGTTACACAACATTTGGTAAGAAATGCTTAAACAGGGAAGATAAATTTTGTTAAAAAAAGCTTTATTTTGTTTTCAGAGATTTTTTTTTTAAAGAGAATGTTAAAAATCCAAACTACTAACAAGAACACTTCTTAAATTCAGTGGGTATTTTTGTTTTACTGTCACTGGTATTTAAAGTGAACATTTAAATAGTACATCTTTATGTTTAGCACCATCAGAACTGGAATTATGCATTCATACACTAATTAATATTCCTTGATATCAAATGCTACTATTATAAAAAAAGTCACCAGTCACTTTAAGAAAAAATTGTACCATTAGGTTTTTGGGAGGATGGGGGTTAGGGGAATGGTTTCTTTTCTTTACTTCTTTCTTTTTTTATATTATGCTTCCCTATCTTGTCCAGGCTGGAAAAGCAGTCCACTATATTCATGATTCAATTCCACTGCTTGCTGATTACCATGGAAACTTTGACCTCCTCCATTTTTGACCTGGGACAATTTGCTCTTCCTTAGACAGTCCAGTGCCCCCTCTATACCAGGAGCTTACTGTTTTGCTACCAAACTTAGTGTGGACATTTAATCATCTTCAGACCTATTACAGCTTGGGACTCCCAAACTTATGCAATCTACCAGCCTCAGTAGCAGGGACTACAGGTATTCATCACACCAAAACTGGCCAGTGTATCATTAATAGTGGACCTGGACAAGGATGCTAATTCCAACCTTTTATCCTGTTACTTAAAACTATGTAAAGAAACAAACTAGAGAAAGCTTTTCATTTTATTTGTGTTTCATCCTCTTCATAAGAAATTAAGAATAGTACAGAAAAACATACTTATATAGTTTCTCACAAGATCAAGAAACTTTTCTCTGCAGGGCTTATATGTTCATCTTCCTGATGATAGAAAAGAATTCATTTTTCTGTGCAAATTGCAAAACACAAATAGGAACTTCTTTAAAGTACTAAGACAGCAAGGAAACACTCAGGCTTTAAAATTATATGTCTGCATTTTTAAAGCAGTATGCTAAGGAAGTTTTTGCTTCTTAATCCCCAACCAATGGAACTATACTAGCACACAAATCATTAAAAAAGAATTCTTATTGAGAAAGATATCAAAAGTAAGAGCAAACTGTAAATGGCTGAAAGCAACTGGAAGTGGTATGTTTAAAATCTAGATCTCAACTTCAGTAGAATTATGTATCTAAAAGCCATGCTGCAGAGCTGATCAAGCTATCTTTGATGACTTGCTATTTCTCCACAATAATTGTTTCTGCTGTTAGAAAGTAGGGAAAGGAATAAATTGACCTCTCCAGAGAGTTTGCCAACCAGAAATGGTCTATGGAAAACTAGTAGAGGATAGCAGCTGAAAACTTTGTGAGGTTCCCCAAAAGTGTGACTAGAGAGATTAAATGGGCAGTGGAAAGAGGAAGACAGATGGAGGAGTGTAAGATTGAGCCAGGCAGTTAGCATTAGTCACAAAGGTACTCTAATTAGCTAAAATCCCCAAAGGACTATCCTAATTACTTGTGCTCTGCCTGTCCTTTGAGAAATGTCATTCTAAAAGTGAAGAATAATGGGGGCTGCTTCCTTATATAGAAATAATAGTTCCCTCTATTTACTCATGGTAAATGAGGCTCTGACAGCTTTCCTTCTCTTTTTGAAATGAGTTCACTACAAAACAACCAGTTGCTATAAACTGCTGAGTTTGAATTACAATAGATCTTGCAGTTAACATATCCTATTGTTTAAAACTGAGAGTCGACCATAGAGAGCTCTTTCTGAATTCAAGATCAAAAGGGTTAATCTGCATTGTTGCATTTAACAGGATCCATGTAAAATACGGTGTAAGTTTAATAGCATGAACTACTTTGAAACAAATGTGGTTAGCTGATAAAATAATTTGATAGACGTAATTTTTTGAAACCGGGGGAAACTCCTATATTGCTGTTTTTATAGAGTAGTTTTAAAATATCATTTGTGGTTACGATTGAAATACATCTATTTTTCAAGCTTGAAATCGTTGGAAAAGTAGACCTGAAATACAGGAAGTATGCATTTTCATGTCAATTTCTCTACTTTTTTGCTTTATGAACTATCTTAAATTTTCATTATGAAGGTGATAATGTGTAAAGACTGACCTAATGTCTCAAAGTTTCTGAGTTTCACAGAAATTGATAGAAAAAAATCTGAAAGCAGCATTATCTTGGTTAAAGGGTTTTCTGTGGCTAACAAGCTCTTCACAATCTAGAACTATTAAAAAAAATATATTGTTTGTGGAAATAAAGATCATACGTTTTATACTCAAAGGATAAGGAGATGACAAGAAAAGCCAGGACATATTCTATTTTGATGTTTTTCATCATCAATATGATGATTAAAATTTTTTAAGCAATTATTTAGGCAATTCATTGAGAGCTCTTCTTTGTTAATTTTCCTACTTTTCTATAGCTTCACTGTTTTTACAATCCACCGAGGATTTCTGAAGGCTTTATATCCCTTAGCCAGGGCCCCTATGTGTAAACAATGGACCTGTCCTAGCAACGCATTGCTATTATTATTTGATATACTCACAAGGACCTCACGACAAAAAGTTTGTGGTACTTGTGCAAACCACTTCTAGACGTTCTTTTATGATTTTTTTTTCTTAATCTTTTCCAAATTGGCTAGGGGACCATTCCAAGCATCCCTATAGGACTGCTCCAGATCTTGTTAAAGTTGCCAAACAAATACAAAAACAACAAAGCCAACCTAAGAACTCAAAAAGCGCAGCCATCTAAGACTAGTTAATATAAGACTCTTAAAAACTTCTGAGGGCATTACTTCTGCACTGTGCATTAGAGCATAGTCCAAAAAACCTGATGATTTTTATAGCCTTCACTACTTTCTATCTGAGCCTCACAACAGCCCAGAGAGGTAGTGTAATTGACAAAAATGAAGTTCAAAAAGATAAATGACTTGCCCAAAGTCACATCACTATTAAGTGGTTAAACCAGGACTGCAGATTAGGTCTTCTGGACTTCTTTTGGATAAGGGTTAGACTAGATGTCTACTGAGGTTCCTTCAAACTCTAAAATTCTGTGATTCTATAATTATACTACTTTAACTCTGGGCAAAAAATAAGAGGATATATTATGCTCATTAATTTGAGAAAGTGGTAAATAAAGTACACTTGTAGAAATATTTCTAATAATTATTAATTTTAAAAAATTTATTGCCCAAAGGATTGTTTAATTTTTCTGAAAAAATAATATATACAGTTTACAATATTCAAGTTGATGAATATCCATATTCAGCATACTGTAATGGTAAGAAATAATGGATTTGAAATCACGAAGAAATGAGTTTGAAACTTGCTTCAGACACTAGCTGTGGGACGCTAGGTCTCTTTAACCTTTCTGAATCTCAGGGTTTTGATCTGTAAATTAGAAGAAATGATAACATATCTTAGAAGGCTAATATAAGGATCAAATAAGCTAATATAAGTAAAATGCTTTTAGAATGTTAGTTATTATGTAAAATGCAAAAAATTGGGTAGATTTGGTAGAAAGAGACATATTTGATAAAGAAGGAGGATTACAATTGTTTCCAATACTTGGACTAAATAGTTTTCAGATAGCAAGGAATCACAGGATTTGGTGCTAGAAATTATCTTAGACACCATCCTGTCCAACTCCTTTATTTTATAGAAAAGGGGCAGCGGCATCCTGGAACCAGCTCTAGCAAGCTCAGGATGGTAAAATAAATTTATGAAAGCCAATTATTAAATCTTTAGCATGAGCATCTGTACCTCAGAACTCAGATAATGCTACAAACCAAAGTTTGATTTATTTTGCTAATTGTTTAAACTTAAGAAAGTGAAAAATAAAAATGTTAATGATTCAGATCATACTTAAAAGGAAATTGAGTGAACATTTGTTTTTCAGAGAACTGGTTGTTAAACATTGCAAGCACACTCCTGCAACTCAAAGTTCTGGAAATAAATATCTGAGACATTATTTCAACTGAGATCTTTTAACTCCAAATCTAGCCCAGTTGCCACTACACAATGCTGCCTCTGCCTTTGCTGCTTTTAGAATTCAAGTACATATGGGAACCTTCAAATCATATGATATTTTTTTCAGTTTTAAACTAAAAACATCTTAGGAGAAATGATACTGAAGGAAATAGGAATGATGTAATAAAGACATCAATAAAATTTTTTAGAAGGAGTATTGATTTGATGTTGGAATTTGTCACATTCTCACTAAGCAAACAAACAAAAGGTAGATATAAAGGAGATTTAACTTAAAACTGTAAGCCACAAGACAAACGTATAGTGTTTGACTCACTCAGGAAGACACATGTTTAAACTCCATCTCTGACGTTTACTAGCTGTGGAAACCAAAGACAAGCCACTTAATTCTCTATACCAATTTCCCCACCTGAGATTTGAAAATAATAATACCTAGAGTATGTATTTTATAAGCTTATGAGGTTCAAATGAGAAAATATATGTAGAAGGCTTACCTTCTGAGTAATTCAAAGTTAATAGCAATGTATTTCTAGAACTAGTTTATCATTAACACTTAAGGGCCCCAGTTAAGGGGAGGGAAATCCTTTAGAAATATGTCAAACACATTGTAAAAATGAGGAATATCAACCTTCAGTGTAAATTTAAACAACCTGTGGGAAAAAAAGCATTTGGTAATCTTTTGAAAACCTGGCTTTTTTAGGTCATATGTTTACTCTTAGAAGACATATGATTATTACAGGTGTTTCTAATGCCTCCCAGAAGTTGACTGGGGAAAATAAATCAGGAAGGCCACAGGAAAGGCAGGAAATCTATGGAGGCATAGCCAGGAGTATGCTGGTAAATGTTTAACAACTGACTCTCTCAGGGGAAAAAAAGTACCCATGACACACTTCTAAGTTTTAATCTGTATTGTTAACATTTTTCTATTACTTAAGTCTAGATGATCAAAACAACAAATTAAACCCTGATTTGTAGTGTTTGCTGATTTCCCAGGTATAAATACTCACACTAGAAATTTACCAACAAGTTGGTAAGAGCTGACTCCAGCACACCTCTACAATTATATATTTCCCAGCATCCTCGAGGTACCTTTTCTCTTTGCACTTGAAGTAACTTTCAGTCCACTATTCCATTCTATTCTCTCCATGTGGCCAGAAGCAAAGAGCATTTTAAGACTGGAAGCCCTAGATGGAGCAGGTGACCCTCAGCCTGATGCTTATGGTACCTGGCACCATGGCCATGGAGCTGCTAGGGCTCCAGTCAAGTTGTATAACATAACAGACAAGCTGAATAGAACATGACAAACTCTAGTGATCACAGAAGAGATCTGGATAAAAACCAGAGTAAAGCCATTCAGGAAGTAATGCTGACCAGCAACCTGAGAACTGACTAGAGATAGACAAAACAGGATTGGAAGCTGCTCTGAACCACCAACCATTCTGAGATTACCCAGAGAGACAGCAATCCTAAAGCCCAATGCTTCCCTATTTTCTCTAATTATTACTGGTAGCAGTGATCTTAGTGAGTTATAAATATAAAACATCAATGACACAGGTCTGGATTTTTTTTCAATTACCCACCGAAGTGTATATTTGATACTTACAGGCAAACAATGCAGATTTCATAATGACTCTGAATCACATCTTTAAATAAGAAAATGACAATTTTGCTAACATTGCTAAAATATTTTACATTATAGTGAAATAATACATGTAAATGTAAAAGTTGAGAGAGGAACATTTTTAAGAAGCATGTTGTGAATGTGTATGAACCAGGCACACACTTGGAAGCATTAACAACCTACAGAAAAGTAAGTGTAAATTAATTAATCATGTAGAAAGTATGTTAAATAATTTGACTATTAAATCATATTATTCTTAATAATAAAAGTAATAGTGCTTTAAGGTCTGCAAAGCTCTCAAAATGTGTCATCTCTCTTGATCCTCATAAAAATCCTGTGAGGTAGGTGCTATTATTATCCCCATTTTACAGATGAGTAAACTAAGGCTGAAAGAGGTTAAAATGACTTCCCCAAGGTCACATAGCTAATAAGTGTCTGAGGCTGGACTTGAACTCAAGGTCTCCCTGACTCCAGCTCCAATTCTCTACCCACTATGCCATCCAATTACCCCAAGTTACCAGGTAAATGGCTTTTTCAGGGGATATCCAGTGTGGGTCTGATGGCTTTCCCAGGGGCTTCAGAGTTGCCATGTTCAACAAAGGACAGCCAATAAACTCCTCACTTCCACAAGCTAGAAATCACACAGTTTGTGGCACTGGGATGTTGGCCTGAAGGTCAATATAGATCTAGGAGTATGATATAGAATCTGCTCCACAATTTCTAAAATAAAAAAAAGTCTCATTTCTGCTCTGAAGCCCTCACCCAGAACCTGGGAAACCTTCTAGACAAAACTGACCAAAACCAAACTCAAACGATTCATTTTAATAGCCACCTGATTTATGAAAACAGAAAAAGCAGCTCTTAAAAAGCTAGTGCAAAACTAAAGAAGCCAAGAAGCAGCTGAGCAGGAAGAACCTGATCTCCCTCTCTCTGATCCACCCTCATTGTACAGGGGAAAAGGTTAGGGAGGAGGTGCATGCTTGGAACCCATTGAGATCTGCTCTGCCACAGGCAAAGAAAGCAGAGAAGAAACTCCATTAGGATTTAGGATTAGTATCTCTCCCAGATTCATCTCACCCAAGCCAGAGTATCTCCTGGGAGAGCCTGTTCTATTCAATCTTGGTCCCATGTAGTTTCTGGTTGCTTATCTCACATCCCCAGCAGAGTAAAAAAAATAATAGGTGCTAAGAAAGGCATGAACAAAATGTTTAGAAACTTCAGAGGAATAAGAGATAACTTATGAAAGGAAGTGCGGAAAGGACCCAGGAAGACTTCGTGGAAGAAGTTATACTTGAAGTAGACATGGATGGATAGTCAGGGTTTCAGTAAGCAGGGTAAGGAAAGACACTCAAGAGTGAAAATATGACACAGAAAAATGTACAGAGGCAAAAAACTGTAGGGCACATTAATTATGTCTGGTCATATGATATCACTGATATAGGGGATTTCCAGTATGGAATTTTTTTCGGTCCTTGCAGATTAACCACTGTTCTAAAATTTACAGTTTAGAAAGTTGCTTGAAGCTATGAGAGATTAGGTGACTTGACCAACTACAAAGTCAGTATGTGTCCAAGGGAACATTTGAACTCAGGTCTTCCTGACTGAGGTCACTATTTTATTCACCATGCCACTATTCACACACACACACACACACACACAAATAAATAAATTTGTATATTTTATAAACTAATTTACAATCCCATATTCATTTTTAATGGTTCATGGTATACATAACAGTAAACATGTGAACTATACCAGAGTTATGCTATGGTCACCATGAAAGAGAACATAACATATGATTAGCAAGAGGAACACTAACAATTTGTTATTATATTATTTTGTCTCAAAAAAATCTTACAATAAATTCAATCAATATTGCCTCTGATGTCTAATGCTAACGACAGATATTTTCTTGAATAATTAAGACCTTCTTTGACTGAACTGTTCCTGGGTTGTACCTAATCTAGCATTGCTCTGTCTTGTTCCGCAAGGGGGAAGGGATGGTTAGAGTGTCTGGGACATGTTGAATTTGAGGTGCCACTAGAATCTTCAGATGGACATACCCAGAAGATACATCAAAATATAGGCCTAGAGTTCAGACCAAGAGTTAGTTTTGAAGATTAAGATTTAGGAGTCATTCACATATCAGTTGATGGTTGAATTCAGAGTACCAGATGAATTATGTAAGAGTAGAAAGAGAAGAGGGTAAAGAATGGAATGCTGAATGATGCCTAGTTTTGGAAGTGCGCGGAGAAAATAGTGCCAACAATAGGGGCAAAATAATCAGACAGAGAAATAGGAAAACAAAAGAATCCAGTGTTACAAAAACCCAGAAAAAACAAAATTATCAATAAAGAAAAAGCTGTCAATTCTGACAAATGCTACAGAGAGATTAAAGAGGATGAGAACTAAGAAAAACTCATTGGATTTGGTGATTGAATAGTCCTGAATATCTTTGAAAGAGCAGTTCTTTCTCAATAGGAATGGAAACTAGAATGCAAAGGGTTAAGTATGAGTAAGGAGAAAGTAAAGAAATGAGCAAATACTATCGTGTCAAGAAGTCTGGAAAAGAAAAGAAAGAGGATGGCAGCTCAAATGAATGGCTAGGTCAAGGTAAAGGTTTTTCAGTTCAATTCAATATGCATTTATAAAAAGACTGGAATGGAAGACATATGCATAGACTGATGGACAAAAGAGGCTGAAAGTACAAGAGAGTAGCATGTTATGTAAAGACAAGAGTGATACACTTGATTCCAAAAGAAGCAAGAAAAGAGATGGAGAAACAGGCTTTGAAAACAGAATTTCTTCCCCCCGGACAGGAGAGAAAGAAAGGATGATTAAAATTAGAAATAAATTTTGAGATAGGAGGGAGTCAATTAAGCAAAGACTTCTGCAGAGAGAGAAGTAGAAGCCTGGAGATGGTAGAAAAAGATTTGAAAGAGAAGCTTTGAAGAGTAGGATAGATAGTGAATTAGAGATAAAAGTAAAAGATTGTCAGCAAGAATGGCAGACAGCTAAAGTTGCATAACATAAATGTGAAGTAGTCCCAAGAAGTATAATTTTTAAAAACTAAGCATTTTAGTGAAACTCTTTTGAATACTTCATGTTCATTTCCCACCTACCCTTCTGAATGAACTCTCACTTGTGACAAAGAAAATTGCTCAAGTAATTATGCAAAAATGTCTGATACAAAAATGTATATGAACTGATATGGAGTGAAGTAATCAGGAAAACAATATGTGAAATGACTACAATAATGTAAACAGAAAAAAGATGAAAATGAACTTTGCATAATTATACTTATAAGCTTGGCTAAGAATGAATTGAAAAAGCATACCCCTCTCTCTTCATCAAAGAGTACTATGGGTGGAGATACTGCACATACTGTCAAGGCATGATTGACATGTTGGTTGGTTTTACTAAGCTGTGTTTGTTTTTTCTTTTTAAATCTTTGTTGCAAGGGATGGCTCACTTGGTATTGGAGGGAAGAGGATATATGAAGAAATTCATATGATGCAACAACAAATGATATCAATAATTTTTAAGAATCTAATGCAGAAACTGTATTAGACAATCTTTAAAATGTTATCCTAGTGGTCTGGAAGCATGATTCATCATCTATTCTCAGGGGTCTTCACTGATTTTTCAGTTACTCAGAGGTCAGCTTCATTTTAGTGATCTTGTCATTTATATTTTTGTAGTCATTGTGTAAACCTTCCTCTTGGCTCTGCCTTAATTGATATGCATCAGATCATACATATCTTCCTATTGCAGAATTTTCTCCAATAACACTGGGCAGCCTGGAAGCAGGAGGAGGGAACACAGACAATGAAAGTTGATGTTCCAAGGACTGACCTGCTATCAGCCTTACCATGATGATACTGCTGAATCTGGGAGGATTTGAGAAAAACTTTCTGGCCCAAAGATTTTTTTAAATCAACAATAAAATCTTTCAATGTTGATGTAGTTTTTACAAAATACTATTTTAAGATTTACAGTTTTATTTTTTACTTATCTTACAGATTTATCATTTTACAGAACAAGAATACAGCAGATAAGAATTGATGGCCTTTACATATGTTTTAAAGTTAGCAAAGTTCTTTATATACATCATTTCATTTGGGTCCCACAATAACTCTATAAAGTAGATACTAAACATATTACAGTTTCGATTTTACAGATAGAGGAAACAGGGATTCAGAGGGGTCTTGCCCAGTGCCACACAGTTAACAAGCACATAAAGAAGATTTAAATCTAGGCTTTCTAATTGTAAGTATGATACACCATCCACTATGCCACCCTCTTTCCCATCAAATCTACATTGATGCCCCCTCAGCAATGGCATCTCTCAGTGCCTTAGTTATCTTCTCGCCAATTAAGAAGTTCTTTAAAACGAGATTTTGCTGCATTAAACTGGTGAGGTTGGCAAAAAAGAGCAATAATAGCTACTTACAAAATAATAATAGCTGGTATTTATAATGTACTTAATGTACAATTACTTCTTTTGTGCCTCACACTAACCCTATCCCTGTTTTACAGATAAAGAAAATGCTTAAGAACAAAGAGCTTACTTGACTTGTCTCAAGTTCCACAGTCATGAGGTGCTGTCTGTGGGATTCCAACCTAGGTCTCTTCTGACTCCAGGTCTAGCATTCTTCCCTTTATGCTATGCTGTCTTGGTATATATTTATACAGTAATAAAGTACTTTGCTTAAAGTAGGCATTCAAAAACTATTTGCTGAATTGAATTGAGTGGGTTTACTAGATACCATTATGACATCCACATTAGTTTCATGGGCCTGACTATGAAGGCACATGGAGTTCAAGGACCTAAAGAAGGTCAATGTGCTCTACACTCAAGGCACAGACCCAGGAGGTGCCAAGTTGTGGGAATCCTGCCAAATCATCTGCAAATCACTGAGAATTACTTTGAGAAATTACTACATCAGTTATTCACTTAGTAAGAACAATAATTTATATGGTGCTTCAAAATTCTCCAAGTGTTTTCAAAAACATTATTTAGATGGTAGGGGTAGTTAGATGGTACAGTGGATAGAGCACCAGCCTTGGACTCAGGAAGACTCATCTTCGTGAGTTCAATCAGACCTCAGATATTTACTAGCTGTGTGACCCTGGGCAAGTTATTTAACCCTGTCTGCTTTAGTTCCTCATCTGCCAAATGAACTGGAGAAGGAAATGGTCAACCACTCCAGTATCTTTGCCAAGAAAATCCCAAATGGGGTCCTCAAGAGTCGAACATGACTGTAATAACTAAACAGCAAAATTTAGATTGCAATTTGCAAAAGCCCATCGGACCATTTCACATTTTAGATATAGCAACTGGGAGAGATGCTCAAGATATACAAGATGTTTAAGATATTTTACAAATGTCACCAAATGTCTTCAAACCGAGAGTCAGGGAGTACTACCGTACCCTATATATGTGTACACATATGCATGTATGCATGCATTTGATACATGGATATGTCAATATGTACAGATATGTATATCTTTTAGTGCTTCTTAGCTATTGATCTAGATTGTGGAATAGACATCTTACCAGGGCCCAGGCCTATAAGATACTCTCTGGCTGTCCCTATACCCTACCTTTTGCTCCAAACCCATTATCTCTCTCCCTCCCACCAGAACCTTCCCCTTTCCAATACCCCTTAATTTACTGTCTTCATCCATTAATATGTAAGCTTTTTGAACTGTCTCCAGTTGGCTTGTATTTGTATCCTCCCAGCTTAGTACAGTGGGTGGCACATAATAACCACTTAATAAATGTTCTAGCTATGTAGATATACATATACAATATATGCACATTTATTCATTTGTATTCCAAATGAGATTTTACTGTATTATGTTGGTGAGACTTACAATGAAAGAAAATTGATCCTTTACATAGTAATAGTAGCTCATCTTTATTTAGTCATTTTAGTTTACAAAATATCCTTGTAAACCTTGCCAGAAAAACTCCATAAAAAATCAGCAAAACTATAATTAGCAGCAGGGATTGAATCCCTCCCTCTCCTGCTACTAAAATGACAGATAACTAAGATAACTTGCCAAGACATCCCTTTCCGGGTATTGACGCTCCCACCCTCTGACAGCTTGCCCTCAGCCATGCCAAATACACAGGTGGGAATTCAATGACCATGTAAATTTAAACTTCCTCAAATTCTTTGCAGGATTTCATAGCAGTTTCTTAATGTAAAATTCTAAATTCCACTTGTCCTGAAAATCACTATTTTAGAGCATTACCCTGGTCCCAATCTGTGAAAATGAGATTTTGTTGTAATTTGCTGGATGGGGATAGTGCTATACACCGTGCCAAAGGTGGTAAGGTTCACACTAGCAAAAATCTCTGCAAGGGAGATAACAAGCGTTTCATAAAATAGTTATGTGACTGCTCCCTAAACCTAGAAGCATTTTTTGCCAAATTTCTTAAGTAATGTAATTGTAATAGCACTTGTTAAAATGTTTCTATTGGATAACATTTCCTCATTGAAGAAGCATGTGCTATCCTCACACAACCAAATCAAGTTCTCACTTACAGCAGAACATTCAAATGAAAGATTTCTTAATGTAATATGCTTGCCAGTGTACATCTTTTAACAGCCAAAAGCACTTTGGTTCCTGGAATCTTGTTTCATGAATGGGCTATTTATTTAAGAAAATGTGCCAATTTTAGCAGGAGTTGAGGAGGTAGTGTACTTTGAAAAGTAGGCAAATTCAGAGTGGTGAAGGTAATATTGGCAGCACTATAACCAGGTCAGTCATTTGACTGTACCAGCAGAGACCCTGGGACTGAAGCATGGATCGTGAATCCATTTTCCCTCTTCAGCAAATGGTGTTGACTTTACAGAATTAATCACCACTATCTACCTTTTCAAACAGGGATTGGTTTTGTATTATGATGACTGGCTTCCACACTTGGCCATCACTACAGGTCTATGATAGATGAGCTCTATGTTTAAGCTGGCAGCAGAATTTGGCCTGTGAAATTTATTTATCATCATTACATAGGATAAATACCACAATCACAATTCATATGGATGAGAGGCTAGTTCCAGACAAAATACTTTTTACATTTCTTGTTGGCAAAATGCTTCAAGGCTTATCATTCGCATGAGAGGAACAATTTTCAGCTTCCTACAAAGAAGACTTACCCGACAGAAGAATCTAGGCTAGATAAACAGACTGGGGGGAGGGGGTAGCCATGTTAAGAGGGCAGAGGTGGAACATGCTGTACGAGTCAGTATGTCCAATCTATGAATCACTACTCAGGGCATAAATGAGTTGCCCCTTCCCAGCTGATATAGGCTGATTAGATTAGACCCCTTCCCAGAAGGAGGAAGTGTCACATGGCGATATAAGTAGCCAGAATGACTGATTATCCCATGGGAGCATCCACAGACACAGCAAAAGAATTCTACTAACCCTAATGTTTATCCTTATCTAGCCTACTTTTGATGGGTGTATTGAAAGAATGAGGGGAATAATATCTGTTTACCAGAGACCATTTGCAAAATGCTCTAGCTTCCACTTCCCAACTACATATAAAATGGTGCTAACCTTAGAGACCATAGGTCACTCCGAATCAGCCCACTTCTGTTCCTGGGTGTTGATTACAAACGTTTCAGCCATCAGGACCAAAAAATAATTTTAATCACAGATAAATGACCACTAATTTAAAGGTAGAAGGAAACTTTGAGTTCATCCTGTCCAACCTTCTCACAAATGATAAAACTGAGGCCCAGAAAGTTAAGTGACTTGAGTAAATAAGTTATAGAGCCAGAATTCAAACCATATCCTCTGACTCAACGCCAGTGTTATTTCCACTGAACCGAAGCACAAAATTTAGACCTAAGGTAGCAGTAAAGATAGGTTAAAAAAAATCCCCTGTATACTTTTTGCATGTAAGTGTTCCATCAGTGGTTTGCATGCATTAATAAACACTACTTAGATTAGTCTTAGGGATTGAGAACTAAATAAGTGTGCCACTCAAATTATTCAGAAAACTCATATCTCATTCCTAAATTATCGATTTTGTGGTCATAGAGAATAGATCAATTATTCAAATCTGTTTCTTTATTTTTTGTTCTGAACTTAAACATCAATGTAGTATCTAACAAATTGAACAAGCTAGGGGAGGAAGGGAAAAAACTATTTATTAAACATCTATTATGTGCCAGGCACTTTATAAAACTAAGTTTTATAAACATTATCTCATTAAAGCTTCACAACAACTCCGTGAGGTAGAAGCTATTATTATCCCCATTTTACAAATGAGGAAAGTGAGGCAGTCAAAAGTCAAGTGATTTGCCCAGGGACACACAGTTAGTGAGTGCATGAGGTCAGATTTAAAATCAGGTCTCTCTCTGACTTCATGTCCAGTGTTGTATTTACTGGGCCACCAGGGTTGGTATTTTTCTGGGGTGTGTGTGGGTCTGTTTGGGTCTGTGAGGGTGTGGTGTGGTTTGGTTTGGTTTGGTTTTCTGGTGTTACCTTAATGGTCTTTCTCTTTTTTGTCATCACTATTACTATGCTCCTTCCCTTCTAACAAATAAGCATAGTCAAGCAAAGCAAATCCACATATTGGTCATATCTGAAAATATATGTCTCATTCTGTACCTTTAGCACCCAAGTTCTGGTCCCAGATCACTGCTAACTAGCATAGCTCTGCCCCATCATGAGTGCTTTAATCAGATTAAAACTGTTTAAAATTATAAATCCATAAATCAGGATGCTATACTAGATATCTAGGTGCAGATTGTAACACCATGTTTATTGAATTTAAGTTAATTGAATCAAGTCTTCAAGAGCTCGGTTCAATGGCCAAAGGTGACCGCCTCGATCAGAAATACATGCTGCACCAGAATCAGTTCAAATCCATAATCACTTTTGTAAGAGTTGAAAAATGCTCTTATGGCAGTGGATGGTCAGCATGATATTCATATACAATTGCTCTAATTGGGCAATTTTAAAGTACTGCACAAATACTTTACCATAATTTGTCTAACACTTTTCTCTAACATATTATTTCTATATCATAAGAGCTATCTTATTTACTATTAAGGTTGTTGTAAATATAAACTTATAAGTTATAGATCCACATGTCAGCCTACTCTACTAGTCACCTAGGACATTCTAAATTTATTTACATATGCTATGTTATTGTTGTCGTTGAGTCTTTTCAGTTGTGTCTGAATCTTGGTGACCCTTTTTGGAGTTTTCTTGGCAGAGATACCAGAATGGTTTGCCATTTCCTTTTCCAGTTAATTTTATGGATGAGGAAACTGAGGAAAAAGGGTTAAGTAACTGGCCCAGAGACACATAGCTAGTAAGTCTCTGAGACTATATTTGAAATTCAGGAAAATGAGTTTTCCTGAATCCAGGTCCCAAACTCTATCCACTATGCCACCCAGCTGCCTCAACATACACTATAGATAAGTAGAAAGAGTGTTGGACTTATGGACCTGTCTTGGAACCCCATAGTCATAAAGTTCAGACTTAGAATTCTCCCTTTCATCTGAAAGCCTAAGCCAGCAGAAATCCAACTCAAGTATTTATGAAGTGTCTAAGAGTTTAAAAGCTCTGTCCTAGGCACTGGGGCCATATTGGAGACAGATTAAATGAGCTTTTAAATGTCAAGCTGAAGGATTTCTGTCTTAGCCTAGAGGCAATAGGAAATCATGGAATTTTTTGAGCATGGTAATCAAATGGCCAGACAGATCATTTTTATCATCCATTGGACAAGTATATGTGAAGCATTTTTTATGTGCCAGGCTCTATGCTAGCTAAGTACTAAGTACCAAGTAATGCAAAAGGAAGGATACAGGGTAAGAGGGACCTTACTTATGATCACTCTCCTCAGACCAGGAAATCAAAAATACAATCCCTACCTTCAATGAGTTCACATTCTAATGGAAGGGACAACATGCAAACAACTACCTTATGTACAAGAAATAAACAAAGTAGATGGAAATGATCTCAGAGAGAATGCACCAGCCGTGGGAGGGACCATGAAAGGCCTCCTGTAAAAAGTGGGATTTGAGCTGACTCTTCAAGTAAGCCACACAGGTGAGGAGAAAGATCGTTCCAGGTACATTAAAAACAGAGATGCAAAATAAGGGCGTTACTATGTTCAGGGAACAGAAGGTACTTTTGCATTGTAAAGTACGTGGAGGGATATAAAGTATAACAGAACTGTAAAGATGCAAGGGGGCAAGGTTTTGGAGGACTTTAAATGCCTAGAGGTGATAGCAAGCCACTGAGTAGAGGGATGACATGGTCAGAACTATTTTTTAGGAAAATCACTTTAGTGGTAGAGTGGAGGATGTACAAGAGTAGGGAGAACCTAGAGACAACCAGAAGGCTATTATAATGGTCCTGGAATGAAGTGATGAGAGCCTGCACTGGTGTAAATGACTGTGTGAGCAGAAAGAAGGGGATGCATTCAAGAATTATTGAAAAGGTAGGGATGATTTGTCTTGGAAATAGATTGGATAGATGGAGTAAGTTAGAGAAAAGCACTGGGAATGACACTGAGGTTGTGAACCTAGGTTATGGTACCTTTAACAGTAATAGGCAACTTTGGAAGGGGGAAAGGTTTGCAGGGAAAGATACTGAGTTCAGTCTTGTTGAGCGCCTGATGAGTTCAAAATGTCTATGGAATATCTAGTTCAGGATACCCAAAAGACATCTAGTGATAATAATGTTGGATCTCAGGAGAGAGATCAAGGACATATATATATTTATGGATAAAGGATGTATATATACATACACCTATATATATAATGTATATATATATATGGCTGTGTATATATGTGTGTGTGTGTGTGTGTATATATATATATATATATATATATATATATATATATATATATATCAGAACAATGTGCTAGAGATAACTGAACCAATGAGAGCTGTTAAGATCCCCAAGTGAAAATATAGTAGAAGAAGAGATGAAGACCCAGCCTTAGTAGACACCAAGAGTTAGAGAGTAGGACAGTAATGGATTATTACCATGCCATAAAAAATATATATAAAGAATATATATAAAGAATATGGAGCATGGGAAAACTAAAGTGAACAGAAAAAAAATACACAATGACTACAACAATATAAATGGAAAAAAACTAAATTAAATGAAATTGAATTCACTGTAAGTCAGAATAAAAAAATTAAGCACCTACTGTGTGCCAGGCACTGTACTAATCACTGAGTATACAAAGACATTACAATCCCTGTCCTCAAAGAGTTTACAATCTAATAGATGAAGACAAGATATGAAAAGAAGCAGAAAAACAAAGAGGGTGGAGAGAAGGGTACAAGAGGATGATGGAGTTCTGTAACTGTTTGGGAAAATATAAGGTGAATGCCATAGGCACTTCCTAAATGGTGGAAGATCTAGAAGGAGTTCTCCACTGTACACTCTCAATCTTCTGAAATCAGAGGAAGAGAGAGGACCCAGAGGCAGGGGTAGAGCAGATGTCACCCTGCAGGATGATAAGTTTTTGGAGATCATGAAGTTCATGAAAGCAGATGGATAAGTGATGTACTCATAAGTAAACTTATGGCTGAAAAGAGCTAAGATAATGCACTTCCCTCTCTTCTTTGCAGGGCCTGGGAGGGATGGGGGGAAATGGGGGGAAGAGGGGTGGGGACCGCAGAAGTGGAAGATGACCTACTTTAAACAAAGACTGTTTTAATGAGACAATAGCCCCATGCATGTAGTTAAACATCAAATAGCTACATCAAAATTCAGTTAGATTGATCTATTTTATCACAACCCAAGAAATACTGGATATTAAGATATATATCTCTCCTATCTCTTTTCCAAAGGCTCTAAAAAATAACAAAATAGACAAAGGCAGGAGGAAGGAAAAACTGAAGTATATAAAGCATAAAAAATTGATAATCAGTCCTTGAATAATGGAGAATTGACATAATCCCCACTACCAACACACACACACACTATACATAGTAGAACAAATGCTATTCCTTTACTCTCATTTAAGTTGAATTCAAGGATCAGTTGAGTAGGATTTGATGAAAAGGGAAAAAGTTTGTCAAAACAAGCCTCATTCTAAATATCAAAGGTCAAAAACTGCCCACAGAGATTCATGTGCAAATGGCAGCTCTTGGAATGTTGATTATGTCTTATATTCTATTCATAAACCCATTTTAGTTATAGTGGAAATGGCCCACTGGAATTCTGCCCACAAATTCAGTTTGAGTACTATACAAGGGAGATCCCAATTTTGCACATGATGGTACAAAGTTAAATAAAAGAAGTGACATAGATAATGTGAGTTAAGAATCTTAATTTTTAGCTTATTCTACCTGGAATTGTGCTTGCTTCTGAATTTGCACTTGCAATAAAAAGAAATCTGCTAGCATCTCAGTCACTTTGAATTATACAGATTTACATTGAAAAGAAATAGTGAAAATTGCCCTTCTCAGTGTCCTAACAACTCATCTATCTGGAATCTTCTAGGAAGGATATGTTCTGGATAAGTCAACTTTCCAAATCAAATCCAGTGTTATTCCCACTATCATATACTGCCTTCTACATGGAAATGGAGACAAAAGACTCTGTATCTTTTCCAGGTATGAGAGAAAGTGTGAATTAAGAATTCACTTCAGTGCCTGGTTCAATGAATCACTCAGAGTTCAAAAGTTTAAAAAAACAGTCCTTTTTACTAAAAACAAATTTCAGTATCCCCAGGTAAAAGCAGTTCTTAAGTTGTCAAAAAAAAAAAAAAAGCAAATCAGGGAGATTAAAAATAAATAAAAGCTACCAGCAAAAAGTTCTTTGTGGTCCCCCAAGCCTTTTGCCAAAGTACTAAACACTGCTTTTACTTCTTGCCTCAGGGATTCACAGATGAGCACCAGATTAATCCACCTAGGGCAAAATTAATCCAAAATGCCCAGATCTCTGTGACACAATTTCCCTGCTCACCAGTAGTCTGGACTGATATAGTGGGAGTGTATTGGGCAGGAGGCAGGTGAGGTTTAAACTCATATCTTTTCAGTTCCCCAATATCCTGGCCCACAATAGCAAGGAATTAAAACAGAAAAAGAGAGAATAAGAATGAGAAATGATGATTAGTAGAAGTTAAAGTTTAGCAAGGAAAATACAGAAGGGGAAAATTGGTATGATAGGACTTACTGCCTTGTTTGGAAGCAGTACCTACTCATCCCATATCATCACAACACCACAGTCCTCCACTTATTATCCAAAATGGAGGCAGAATGTTCCATTAACAAAGCTCTTGCCCCAATACCTAGTCCTCCCTACCACTGGGAAAGTGGTGCTATAGCTTCTTCCTCTACTGAGGAAAGGATCTGGAAGACTGCTCTCTCCAGAACTGTGTGGAGGCTGTCTCCTCTATTCTGTGTAATTAAACAATGCTTCAGCCCATCCTTACTCTAGAGTAACCAGAGATTAGATTAAAATCCTGAATCTCCTGATGTGTGTGGAAATACAACCTCTTTGTCCAGGAAAAAGATTTATTATCAGCAGGAAGCCCTGCTTCAACAACCATCTAAGAAAATCAACTGTGCCTCAGTTCTTCATAGTAATCAGGTACTCAGACACAAGTTCTCTGGATACCAGGGCCAGTATCCTCTGGATACTCAGACAACAGGCCTGTTGCCAACAGGACCTAGTCTAGATGTAATCCACAAATCCAGAAGCCAAGAATTGGTAACATGTTCAGGAAATCTAACTGCATCATCTCCTGCCTTACTGAATGAAGCAAAGGAATCAGAGTTCAGTCAGATCTCTGGGGAATTGATCAAGTATTTATTGACCCTGCCTCCCAACTACCGTAGCCAAGAGAACAAATTACCTTTCATTAACACTCTATCCTTAATCATAACAGCCTAAAACAAATGATCCCACGGTCCCTATCTACAGAGGACAACCTACCACCTTTTAATCTCTGATTCTCTGTGTTTCGGATTCCTGGTTATTCTAAGTCCTAAAATACTGAAACAAACCCTATTTCCATATCCCTTTCCACCTTACCCTGACCCTTCCCAAACCTATTTTTACCTATTCCTTCTTCTATTCCAACCTCTAGAAATTCCATTCTATTGTTTAAAAAGTTCCATCTTAGACCTCTTCCTCTCATACTCCAATTTTCTTATAATCATGACATCCTAGCTTTTTCCAGAAGACACTGTATCTATGGCCATTCTCTCCAGCACCAAGTGTTTCTTCTCTCAGGCTCCAGTACACCAGTCCAGGAAAAAAGAAGGCATATTCCTTGCTGATCACTACAACTTTCAAATCCTATCTCAGCTACCATCATTTACTTACCTTTCATCCCTTGAGGTTCATTATATCTGTTTTTATCACTCTAGATACCAAATAATGATAATAGTCACCTACTAGTACTCAAATCATTTGCCTTCTTTCTCAAAGATTTAAGTACCAGGTTCACTATTTTTCTCTTATCCCAACTCCTTCCCTCATATTTGTGGATTTTGGACACATTGTTCTCTCTTCAGACACCCTTACCTCCCGTGTTAACAGTCTCCTTAACACCCATGCCTTACACCTTCACAGAGGTGCTACACCTCTGATCTCATCATTATTCAAAACAATTTTAACTACATGATCCCAAACTGATTTGTCTTCTCTGATCACAACAGTTTTTCATGTTACTTCTCCCTCTGTCTCACTCCTTTTAAAACAGTTCTTTGTCCTTGCTAAGACCTCCATTCTCTGTACCCCTTAATGTTTTTTCCTGGTCCATTCATTACACCTGCTCTTTGTATCTTTTTGGAGTTTACATAATGATAAGGTATTCATAATCAAACAAGGCAGAGAGATGAGTACAGAAAATAAAACATGCTTTTTTATTTGTATCCCCAGCATTTAGGAAAGTGTCTGATATCTAATAGGCAATGGATTCGAAGAATTAGAACCATTGGTCTATCTCTACCATCAATTTACTGTGTGACTTTGGGCAAATCATTCAGTCTATCTGGATTTTGGTTTTCTTGCCTAAAATCTTCATTCTTTGAGAATTGTTCCTAAATGTAATTCTATTCCCCTCTACAGAGTCATGCTGGGATTACTGGCACACAAGTACTCTGTTTACCTGGTTGCAAATGCCACAATGCTCTCCTTTTACATTCCCTTTAGTACTCATATGACTCACTGATTGGATTTCCTTGACTAATTTTTGAGGTTAGGCAGTTTCTCTTGCCCAGTTTAAGCTAAAAAAAACTCTGAATTGTACAGTTTGCTAAGATTTTATTTTCTGGACTAGTATATTTTCTTTTTTATATATTTTTTTCATTAACAAGCACTTACTCCCTCAATAGAAAAAAAGAAGGGAAAACAAAGTCAATCTAACAAATTTTTATACTCAAGCAAAACACATTCTGATGTTGGCCATACTGGAAAGGCAACTAGATGATACTATAGATAGAATACTGGACCTGGAGTTAAGAGGTTAGCAACTTCAGACAAATATTAAGCACTGGAGGACAGACTCAAATCCACACTCTGATTCCAAAGCCAATTCTCTTTCCATTGTACAGAGCTATCCAAATAGCTCTTTATGAAATTAACTTATTGAGGCTTAATTTTCCACCTCTCTAAGTTCATTTCTAATTTCCCCTCCAGTTCTAATGACTTACCACATAAATTTCCCTTTACAAGTGTTACCATTAATGATTGGAAAAAATACCAAATGCTTTCAAAGTTAATTATAAGACACTTCATTGCACTCTTAGGCAGTTTGTTTTCTCTGCTCACGAAAACTCTGGCTTTTATTTGTGTCCTACCTGAAAAACATTTCTTCCAAACCTAATTCTAATATTAGGAATTATACTAAGATTTTATTTTTTAAAAGGAAGAAAAAAATAGGGTCAATAGACATTAAATTAGATAATTCCTTAGATAATCAGACTTTCTGGCCAGTGTAAGGACATTCACTTTTCTAATGATAGCTATCGGTCACCTTGCAAATAAAAGGTGTTAACACTGTGACATTTCTCGGTTGCCGTAGTATGAAAGCTTAGAGAGACCAGTGTTTTCCCATAAACAATGGAATCCCAGTGCAGATTGCAGGTAGGGAATGAAGCACTAGGCTGTCCAGTGATGTGGTCCCATTCATTTAAGTCAGAAATGAATTCACACTTTTTCTAATTCCTTAGGGAAATTAATCAATAGAACATTACTAACATAACGGGTCAAATTCTTCTTCCATAAATAAGCCTGCAAAAGATGAAACTCTGATAGAAAGAGTTCCTATTGGAAATCCTAAGATAAATTTTTAAAATTTCTCCTAAAAATATTTAACCTAAATTTAAAAAAAAAAACCTTCGTGTTATTTTTTGTCATATATATATATATATATATATATATATATATCTACCACCCAAAGGAAAAAACTGTCACGTGAATTTGGAAATGTATAAAGCAAGAAAAACAAACCAGAAAATAAAATATTCCCCTTTATATGTATGGTTTGTGGCTATTGAAAAAATTAAAATTGCATGATCAATTCCCTCAGGGGTTTGAATTCCTTATTTTATAGTCCCCCAAGTTCTGAAGGCTATTAATAAGCAGTTACATGTCTGTCCCTACAAAGACCTCCATGACTTTTCCTTATTTGCCTGTATTGCTTTCTCAAGTGGTTTGAAGCATTTAATCTTATATTGCATTTTAAAATAAATCACATACAGTGGGTTACAGCTTCCCACCCCCCCCCCACCTCATCCCTATCAAAAGATAACTGTGTCTATATTTTATGCCTACATTTGGGACTTAAACTTGTAGGTAAATGAGCTAATTTATCTACATATTTTTTTTCCTTTGTCTTAAAATATTTTCTTGATTGTTCCCAGCAATGAGTCCTTTTTACTATGCAGAGAGATAAAATAGCTCCAATGCTGAAGGTTTTACAGATTGTCCATCACAAGAAAAACCTTAGTAAATGCCTCCTTATTGCTGGAGCTACTCAAGTATAAGTAGTTGGTTCCTGTGTCGAAAAATCTTATACCTTATCAACATCTCTTCCCTCCCTGTACAGTCTGCAACCTACGTCATACTGGCTTTTTTCACGATTCTGTCTGTCCCCTCCCCTTGTACATTCTGCCCCTGGGGAGTCTTTCTTGGAATGAATCTACAATTCCATTTTTAGCAGCTGCCACAGCCGTATGGATAGAGACTGCTTGGTGTTGATTGCCACAGCTCTCAAGAAGAGCATGTCTTCCATGGTAGTGGACACCCTTGTTGGTTTCCATGAGCCATACGTTAAGGGTTTGCTTTTCTGCCTCCTCCTACCTGAGGCCTCTCCTGACCCTCTCTGTTGTAAGCATTCACCCCACTACCACCAATCCCCTCAAAAGCTGCTTTTTATATATTTTGTACTTATTCATCCAGACATGTTGTTTCCCCTGCCCCCCTAGAAAAATATAAGCTCCCTGACCTCAGGGTCAGTTTTTATGGTCTCTTTGTATCTCTAGCACAGTATCTGGCATAGTAGGTGCTTAATAAATGTTTATTTAATTGAATTGAGGTGATTAGGAGGAAGGAGTTTTTAATATTTAATTGTGTTTTTAATTTTAGGAGTCTGATTTACATTACATTGCTTCCTGGGAATGATTAAAGAACAAGAGAATACTAGTGGATTTGTGTACTCAGAGAAGATATCTCACACCTTCTTGGGCTGATCATCATTTAGCACTCGTAGAGCTCATCAGTTTTTCCCCTTTATGTTTCTCTTAGTCCTATGGAAGTTCCTGAAAACTTCACTGGAATTATTCTGATAATTGCCTTGTGTGTCTACATTCACAAAGAAATAAAAAACACTCAGATTTGGAATATAAAAGTCTCAACAAATCAGGATCCACAGAAGTCTATTTTAGAGCTTCTGGTAAAACACAAGCTTGCTCCATACAAATGACTGTAGTCAGTGACTCTCTATATTTTGTAAAGTGAGAATTTCAGGTTCTCATAGTAAGTAGTGAGGTTCCTCAATTCTGATGCAAGGAACCTGACTACTTTGTAAGATACATGTGCTCCTTGGTTACATGACTACAACAGAACTGACTCCTTTGACTAATGTGGAAATATGTTTAATATGACTGTACATATATATAACCTATATCAGATTGCATGCTGTCTTGTGGAGGAGAGAGGGGAAAAGAGGGGAAGGAAGAGGGAAAATTTAGAATTCAAAACCTTATAGAAGTGAATGTTGAAAACTAAAATTTAATTATTTTTTAAAAGAGTTGACTTCTTTAATTTGGGGGTTATTGTTCAAAAAAGGTGCACATTCATGTATGGCAATTCTTCTAATCCCCAATGTAAAAGTGGCAATTTTCACAAGGATAAGTCCACTCTTTTAGAAAATGCTCCCCCATCAACTGGGAAAGTACTGAATATTTTGTCTTATATGAATATAATAGAATATTGTTAACCACCAAAAATGAAGAAAATAATGAATTCAAGGAATTATGCAATGATTTTCATTTACTGATACAAATTAAAATGAACAGAAGAGAACCCTTTATGTTATAACCATGATAATCACGTGAAGGGAAATAATTTTGAAAGACCTTAGAACTCTGTCCAAAGCAGAGTCATGACTTCAAGACTGATGATGAAACATAACAGCTAGCATTTGTAGATCACGTTAAGGTTTCCAAACCATCTCAGATATGTTATCTCACTTGATCCCCACAAAAATCTTGAGAAGTAGGCAATTTTAATCTTCCCATTTTACAGCTAAAGACACTGAGACACAGAAAGATTAAGTGATTTGCCCAGGGCAACCCAGGGGGGAAAAATCTGAAACAGAATGTGAATTGAGGATTTCCTGATTCCAAGTCTAGAATTCTATGCCCTGCACCATCTAGCTGTCTCATAACTCCCCTGTCTTGGTGATGACAGACCAGATAAAAAGGAGACATGCATTCTCAGGTGTGGCCTAGATGTTAATTTCTTTTGCTTGACAATTACCAAAGTGGGCTTCTACTTGAAGTTGGAGTAAGGCTGGTGAATTAGTAGATAATGATAGTTATAAGGGGAAAGTATCAATGAAACATTTTTAAATGCACAAAAGAAAGCAAAAACTAATGGACAAATTGAACAATTTTATTACTACTCTTTTTAGTTTAATACATTTGTTTCTTTAAAAACAATAGCTACCTCACATAAATTTATGGTTTCTTATAAAATTCCTGTCTTGTTCTTTTTTGTATATTAAAATGTCTGAGTTGGTGACTAATCTCATAATAAAAAAAGAAAATATTTAAAAAACACTTTTTGGCAAAAATGATTGCAAGAACTGGCTGCTATCTTATAGAGGGGAAGAGGCACCTCTTCTTTTAACCTCAGGTGCTGAGAACTTCAATGGAATTATCTTGATCATTGCCTCAAATATCTGCATTAAACAAGAATGGGAGGAGGGGACCTAAATCTGAGAAATAAAGGTCTCAACAAATCATTATCTTAACACTGTGGGATTCATTATAAAAGAAAACACATGTAGGGCCTATTATATTAGAAACTTCATAACTGGAGTGGGATTAAGACCAGCATCTCCCTCCCTGATGCCACTTAATCTTTCTCATTCACAACATTATCTAAAAGAAGAAAAAGCTGGCCCTAGGACCAAATTGGCCTCAGTTTCCTTGATGCAACTTCCTGATAATGTAAGAGAATAAAAAAATTCCAGTCCCTGGAGTCTGGGCAGCCCATACTTGGTGGATGCCTAAGACCATTTGCGATCTTAAACGTGCAATATGTGAGTCACCATAACCTGATGACCCACTGACCAGACATGTTTCCATGTGAATATATGAGATGCCATGTACCCTCATTTCATCTCCTTTCTGTATTAAGGCAAAATAAAGCTCCTTCTGTAAATGTTCAGTGATTTACAAGTGTCTCATATCTTCCCAAAGTCAAACATGAACAAAAGAAAATACTGAAATTAGAATAACCACACCTCCAACATTGAGACATTCTTCACAGCCATGATGCTAATTTGATCTCTATTAAAGAAAGACTGAAAGTACCCAAATATGTCATTATTCAACAAAAAATAAACTTGTAGAAACATTAATCTTGCAAATGATTTTTTCTTGCAAAATCTACTAAGCAGTAAAACATTTGACCTCTCCTTCTTAAATTAACTACTTTTTATTCTAGGCCTATGAATAATAGTTTTATTTTACTTAAAATGTTTTCAATTCCCTTCACAATTCTGTTTAGGCTGATCCTATTGTTATCGTTGTTTGTGTATGAAAGTCATGTTAGATTTTTTCCTCACTTACAGGGTTTTCCATAATACCTTTAAAGATTTGAAAAATTTCCAAGCTCAAGCATAATTTGTTAGCAGTAAACAGCAGTAAAGTTGAGGAGTAATAAGTTTGTTTTTCTTTTTTTCTTTTATTCTTAGGATGAATCAACTTGCATGCCCAGTAGTGTATTCTTTAGGCCAGATTCATTCATACAAAGAAGAAACACTAACTTGGGCCTCAAATGATCTAATTCTAGTCATTAGTCAACATTAATCCATAACTACATGGTTCTTTGAATTAAGTAATTGTTTGAGCATTCAGAAAAGTAGGTTCTAACATTTTTTTCTGGCACTAACTTTCTCGGTAGTTAAAGACAAGTCACTAAACACCAATTTACCATCTAGGTTTCTTTAATGAAAGTAACAACCAAGGAAGGCTGAAAGATCATAATAAAAATTTTAAAATTTTGAAGGCATCATTGCTGTTAGACTGACCTGGAGAAATTCCATAAACCAATCTATAATCTCAGGTGAAGCATAACCTTACTAAAGACTGGGGTATTGTGTATCAGGAGAACATATAGAGTGACCTGACCCATGGCTGTCCCCTAGAGACTGCTTAACAATCAGTTCACTTTAAAGTACCAAAGACCAGGGTTCGAGCTCCTAAGATATGATCAGCTATGGAATCATGTGCAAGTCATTTAATCTCTTGGTGTCTCCAACTCCGTAAAACTACAAATTATGGAGCAGTTGCTCATCTGCTTGGACAGAAGTTGCCTCATCAGAAGTTCCTCATGGTAATAAAATTATGTCTGGACAAAAAAACAGTAACATCAATAACAAAAAGCTCAATGTAAGACCAATAGTCACTGCGTGTCCCGTGAACACTAGCCTATTGGAACTAAAGGAAGCTCCAGCACTTTTGTCCCTAGATGACAAGGTGATGTTGGCATAATGGATAGAGGTTAGTGGAGAGGGGACTGGGCCTGAAGTCAGGAAAACCTGAGCTCAAATCCAACCTTGGATACTTCCTAGCTGTGTGACCCGAGGCAAGTCACTTAACCTTGTCCGCCTCAGTTTCCTCATCTGTAAAATGAGCTGGAGAAGGAAATGGCAAACCACTCTAGTATCTGCCAAGGAAATGCCAAATGGATCCTGAAGATTTGGACATGAATGAAATGACTAACTAACAACAGAGAGTTTGGTCATAAACCAGGGCAGAATTGAAGGAGCTATAGGCGAGGAATGGGTCCCGGCTTTTTTCAGAGACTTAGTAGTTCTAGTTCCCAGATAATCAGTGTTGTTCAAGGCACCACCACACACTCCATCTTCAAGGTTATCTTTAACAACATAACGTATTATGAACCCTGTATATGTTCTCCTCATCCCCTGTGACTGATTTGAATTCCTCAGTATGAAAAAAGAAAAAGAGGCTCATAAATACATGCTCTTCCTATTCCACATTCCTAAACCAGAAATGTCCTATAGCAGCTTCTTTAGACCAAATTGAAGATGAAGAAAGAAGGTCCCACCTTAACTTAAACTAGAACAATAGAGACAATCTTGGGCCCAGAGTATCTTCCCAAAACAAGGTAGGGATACTTTAGCCAACATGCATTCCCAGCCACAGACACTTTGGTCAGTGGGTAGCTTTCTGTCTCACAATGATCTGAAATGTATGTAGAGAAATAAAGATATAGATTTCATAATATGAGTTTATATGTATATACATACATATTATACACATATATAAAATATACATATACATACATACATATATATATATATATATATACATATATAAACTTTTGCAAACCTTAAAGTGCTAAGTGAATGTTACCTATTAGGGGGTGGAGAGAAGGAAGGATAGGGAGTACTACACTATGTCATGGGTCTGTAGAATTTACTGCTCTAAAACTGATGTGAGGCTAGTCTATTACCAAATAGTCCAAGAATCATATTATTCCACACACTTATTAATCTCTCAAAATCATTTTCACAAAAATTCACATGCTCAAACAAATATATTCCTTAGAAAGTAAATTTTGGTCCTTTTATCCCTTTGTTGTTTTGGATTTTAGGCTCTTTTGTTACTGTTTTTCCAGCTGTTGATCACCACTGGTATGAGAGTTTCTTACCCCCATTATTTCTGTCTTTCTTTTTGTTAGAATGAAATCAATCAAAGTATTTTCACTTCAACAGTTCCATTGTGCCCAATCCCAGAAAGGTCTGTAATTCCAAAAAGGAGGAGGCAGCTTGAATACCCGGGCCAGGAACGCCAAGAGAGGTCCCACACCCAGGGACTATTTCCCCTTAGGAGGAGGAAGTGATAGGGTTGGAAGAAAGCCTTACAATGTAGTTCATTGTTATTCCTGAACATTTAAAGAGACCTTTCCATCCATAACGTGCTTTCAACTATATCTTTACTCAAAACTCCTCACAAAAATGCAGTAAGAAGAAATCCTTATTAGCCCTAGTCTACACATTTTTCTCAATGGCAAAATAGATTGTTTGCCACAAGAAAATTCTCAATATGAAAAATACTGTACTTAAAAAAGTAAAACCAGGCTCTTTATTAAGTAGTGTAATAAAATCCTTAAGACAAAGCAGTCATAAGACTGAAAGGCCCTTTTAAATTAAGTCACAAAAGAAGAGGGTTAAAAATGGATCTGAATGACACCTGAAAAACAACTGAGAAATAGTCTCTAAGGACTTTAAATTTGCTCCTCCTCCTCACACCATACCGTCTAACAAAACAATAAAATTTTCTTTCACTACTTTCCCCTTTGTAGTTTTATTTTCTAAGTCAGAAATATAATTATATTTAAGCAGAAAAAGACAAAAGTCCAGGACAACTCTGGCCCCATTTGCTAATCTTAGCAGTTTAAAAAATTAGGATAAACAGTTAAATCCTGCTTGTTTGGAACATATTTACGTGTAGCAATTTTATTTAGAAAGATTTTTGTTCATCCTTTGGGATTATCCAGTGGGATTCCTCTGATTTTGCTCCTTTAAAAGTACTATTATGGCAAATGGATTCAAAATATTTTCATCTGCTATAAATAAATATCATTTTTTTAAATAGCATTCTGGTTATTCTCCAAAAAGAAAAACTGCTACAGAATCATCGAAATAAGATTTTTTTAGATGAGTAGTCTCAGGAATTCTCCCCAGAATCAAAGGCTTGTTTTTCCACGAGCAATAGCCTTGAAAATTACAGGACCCAGTTTGCTCCCAACAACAAAAGACACGAAGTGGGGGAGGGGGAGCGAGCAGGGGAGGGATAAGCAATGTGACCTGTTCACTAACTGAAGAGGTGCTGGGAGGGCGATGACTGAAGGTGATGATATTTTAAAGTAGAAAAGAATGCGTAGTGAGCGTGGGGAAGAAAAGAAGAACTTTGATCTCATTGCTGGTGACTAGAAGTATATTGTTTTTATCCGTTAGTAAATGTTTTCTTTTGGAGAGGAGTTTAAAAAAAACCCACAACTATTCAATGCCTTGTATGGAATGTCAGAGTGGAAAGGGACCTTAGAGATGATCTCGTCCTTCCTCCTAATTTTGCATATGAGGTGAAGTTATGGCTGGGAAGTGTCAGAGCTGGGATTTGAACCCAGACTCTCTTAATGCAAATACAGTTATTCCTTCCATATCTTGACTTTCCTCATTGCAGTTTAAATATTTCTCAGGTTAGCATAAGAAATTAAACGAAAGATTGGGGGAAGTTTTGCAGAAGCTGCAGATGACATTCAAAGGCACACTGAACCTATGACCAAATACTTAACCCAAATTTTACACCTGATACCACCTGATAAAATAAAAAGAAAAATTCAGATTCCTCCTTTGATATAGAAGGCCAAAAAATTTTATGAGGATTTTTCCAGATAGCAGGAATGCTAAGCCCATAGCCCTCAAGATGTGGAAGGGATAACTAACTGACAGTCTGGCAGTTATGCCACAATCATGACTGTGAATGACTGAAAGAGAAAGAGAGGAAAAGAAAAGTAGGCTCAAATTAGGAAAAATATTCTGATTAGGAAGATCTCATTTTAGTGAAATTGGGGTATCTGGGATAGGTAATCCAAAAATAAATCCTAGGAAAGAAGAATTATCCATAAAGTAAAGAATGATGGGTTAAGTTTCCTTGAGTACCCTTTCTAGCTGTCTCCAAAATGGTAACAAAACTGACAACAGAGGTAATGAAGAATCTGAACAATTCAGATAAGAAATATTATAAGATGGATAATCTAGATAATTATCTCAATTCTCAAATTCCAATCACCAGTAAGAAACAAGCTTTCTCAACTTTGATCTATTTGATAAAAGATTACTTACACCCAGGATTCCCAATTGCAGTCCTTTAAGATCTCAATCAGGTTCTACCTCTTCCATAAAGTCTTCATTGGACTCCCAAGCCTATCCTCTGCACTTTACACAAATAGTTGTCTTATGCTTAGGAGTATACTGGTAAATGTTCAACAAAGGGCACTCTGAATTTTTTTTAAGTGCCTTTGACATATTTTGAACTTTAATCTGTAGTATTTACATTTTCTTCCTCAATAATCAACAATAAACCAAGCCTTAATTGATTCAGTTCAAAAGCTTTCAATTATGTCCAACTCTGCATGACCTCATTTGGGGTTTTCTGGCAAAGATACTAGAATGGTTTGCCATGTCCTTCTCCAGATCATTTTACATGAGGAAACTGAGGCAAACAGGATTAAATGACTTGCCCAGGGTCAAATAGCTAGGACATGTCAGAAGTTGGATCTGAACTCAGGTCAGGTCTTCCAGACAGTCTATTGACTACATCATGGAGCTGCCCATCCCCACAGTTGGTAGTCTCTGTCAATTTCTGAGGTGTAAATCCTTGTGTTTAAAATTTAACAATGGACTATTCAAGCTGGTTCCAACACACATGAGAATGACTGCGATCTCATTAAGAGAAGGTCTTGTTTATTTTCATCCTTACATCCCCTGTGCCTAGGATAGCAGTAGCCACCTCCAAAAATATGTGTTAATAAATATAAATTTATGTAAATATATAAAAATGAAAGTTTTTCTCCCCTGTACCTCTGAAAACACTATGCCATTTAAGACACTTTCTTTACATCATATATGTTCATAAACAAAGGAATATTAATTGATAGCAAGACCAACTGATATAGGGGATAGAGTAATATTCTTAGAGATAAGAAGACCCTTGGTTCAAATCCTATCTCTGGTATTCAGGTACCAGAGGTAAGGCTTGAATTCAAGTCTAACTAACTCCTAGGACACCCTTTTATCTACTACATCATGGCTGACTCTCATGTGTATGATTATATAAGTACAATTATCATTCTCCGTTATTAACATATATGTACATATATGTCAAAAAATATAATAATCCAATTATGTAAGTCCCTTTTTTAATTCCCTCTCCATATGTGATGATTTATTGGGAATTATTTATCATGTGTTTACCTCTACCACTTTTCGACTAGGGGAGCACTCATGAAATGACTGAGCTCCACTTAGAAGCACAGTCATAACCATGAAAAAGAAAGAAATTAAAAAGCCCAAATAAGGATATAACATTTTATTTAGTTATACTTCCAAATGGTTTTATATGACCATAGCACTTATGAAATAGAAGTGAACATTAATGATTTGCTCCATGTCATACAATTTGTTCATGTTAATGACCAGGATTAGAATTTATAATTTATAAATTAAATCTCAATTATTAATCAATTTCCTAAAATTCTTATAGACTGGTATTTATTAGTAGCCTAGTCTCTTTTTATAGAAAATAGTATTTTCTCCTTTCAATCATCTACTCATCAAGTACAAAATGAAAATGGGCTAGCACAAATATACTGAGTAAATAAATGTTCAAGAAAGATTCTCAATTATGTTATAAATTTTCTTTTAAATCTTGTGACAAAGATTTGACTAGGATAAGTAAAGAAGAAATAAAAACAACTCTTCTAAATGTTTTTAATTGTGAATTTCCCACTGGCATGTTGAGAAAACATTTTCTGGAGGAGATTTTTACAAT
The DNA here is from genome assembly GCA_023548195.1 of Bettongia penicillata ogilbyi. NCBI lineage: Eukaryota > Metazoa > Chordata > Mammalia > Diprotodontia > Potoroidae > Bettongia > Bettongia penicillata. The sequence continues at coordinate 707,255 of JAJHZJ010000276.1, forward strand.
TCGAATCACCCAATCACCACTTTGTCCTTTGTATTATTTCTTTCCTGAGTTTTGTGTTTCTCACTATCATTTTCAAGAAGGATGAACAATCATAGCTGTTTAACTGGAATTTGAAGTGGACAGATCCCATTACTTGACACTTAGTCTTATCTTAGCAACAGATACTGGAATTGAAATTATTTCCTCAGGGTGGAAAGGAATAAAGGAATAGCAAGTTGTATATAACAGATTTGCAGTTTCATGTGCAATCATCTTTTTTTATTATTATTATATTATGTTATATACATGCTTATTTTATTCAATAAATTAAAAATAAATTTTTTAAAAAAGGAAAAATGATTCCTTGGTTTAGGGATTAAAAAGTTGTTTTTGTCTTTTTAGGATGGCAGCCAATCATGAATTTCTTCAACATGTATTAAACTGATTAAGAGTACAGGACACAGAAGCACACAACAGGGCAAAGGAGTTTAGTTTCATTTAATTTTTTTTTTTTTAAAGATTTGATTGCTTAAAGAGTAAAAATTCCTAAAATGGGAAATTACAACCTCTGCAGCTAGGTGGCTTCAGTAGATAAAGAGCTGGACTTAGAGTCAGGAAGACCTGAGTTCAAATCCGAACTTAGATATTTACTAACTGTGTGACCCTGGGTAAATCACTTAACTTCAACTGTCTCATTTTCCTCATCTGTAAAATGGGAACAATATTAATTATGTTTCAGGGCTGTTGTGAGGATCAAATGAGATAAGCTTCATAAAGGGTTTACCACGATGCTTTATACATGGACATTTAATAAATACTTATCCCCTCCCTTCCCCTTTCCCTTCCCCTTCCCTCTTGAGTTAGTGCTACGCTAAACAACAGTGATTCCAACTTGATTTCTATTTAATTCTGATATAAATTAAAACATTCTTACCAAACCAGAAAGAACCAGTTTTTTTGTTACTGTTGTTTTTGTGTGTTCCCCAGAGATACAGTGTTTGCCAACTTTGAAGAAACAAGTTTAAGACTTGTTATGAAGCAACATTGTTTCAGAGAAGGAATGGGGAGCCTCGGTACAGTTAAGTTCTGTGCTATGTAAACTGTAGGGCTTGACCCATTCATTACTGATAATAAGACATGTCTAAGACTTAAAAGAGCTACCTCAGGTCTTCTTTTCTCCTTTATCTCTACTGAATGTCAAGCACTTGACTGAAAGTTTTGAACAAGAAGTATGTTTTGGGATGGATCTGATTCAGCCCAGCTTCCTAGAAGTTAGGTAGATACTGGAATGAAATGAGACACTTATAGATTATTCAACACTTAATAAAATGAAATTTACTTGACCATAGCAGGAAAAAGATATTCAACAAAGATAAATGAATTGAGGAAAGCTGAAAGGTTCTCTCCCTTGCCTGAGTTTCCCAGCAAGGTCTACCTACCAAGTGTCAGAGAGCTCCTAGAGCATGTCCTAGATGAGTTTTCGCTTTTGTTTTTTTTTTAAGTTTGATTGTTTTGTTTTGTCTTTTTTTTGGTCAGGCAACATTTCCTCTGGAAATATTCACAACAGTCCCCCATGTCAATCAAGTCTTAAAGATGGTTTCAGTACCTTTTAAGGAAAAACTAGATTAATAATCTTCATGAGAGTAGGGATCAGGATATTGCTTCCACCAAAAAACACTTTATGAAGATCCTTCCCACAATTCAATTATTGTCTCTTCTTCAACACCTCCCAAGAACACTAATAACAAATATTTCAATAGATTTTTTCCGCAAGGGATTTTCAAGCAGTTTTAAAGCTCTGAGATATGGGAGATCAAGGTGTCAGATAGGTACATCAAGAACACCTGGATGGAAATTATTCAAGGATGATGTGGGATGGAGGGAACTGTGGACCAGGTACTAAAGCCATTGGGACAACAAGTCAATTGTCACCAAATATGTGGCAGGCAGTGTACTAAGTACTGGTGAAGAAAGAAAGAAAGAAAGAAAGAAAGAAAGAAAGAAAGAAAGAAAGAAAGAAAGAAAGAAAGAAAGAAAGAAAGAAAGAAAGAAAGAAAGAAAGAAAGAAAGAAAGAAAGAAAAGAAAGAAAGAAAGAAAAGAAGAAAGAAGAGAAAGAAAGAAAGAAAGGAGGAAGGGAAGAAGGAAGGAAGGGAGGGAGGGGAGGGAGGGAGGGAGGGAGGGAGGGAGGACAGAAGGAAGGAAGGAGGGAGGGAGGAAGGAAGGAAGGAAGGAAGGAAGGAAAGAAGGAAGGAAGGAAGGAAGGAAGGAAGGAAGGAAGGAAGGAAGGAAGGAAGGAAGGAAGATGGAAGGGAGGGCAAAGGGAGGAGGGAGCAATTTGAAGTCAACACTTGGGGAGGGACAGGATCAAAAGACAGAAGAGAAACGATGAGGGGCAGGATAGGATGGAGGGTAATTCAGTTAGTCTTACACAACACGACTATCAGGGAAGTCATTTGCAAAACTACACAGATATGGCCTATATTGAATTGCCTGCCTTCCCAAAGGGAATGGGTGGGGAGGGAGGGATGGGGAGAATTTGGAACTAAAAGTTTTAGGAACAACTGTTTAGTTTTGTGTTGCTACTAGAAAAGAAGACATACAGTTAATGAGGAATAGAAAGTCATCTGGCCCTACAGGAGAAAAGAGAAGATGGAGACAAGAGAAGGGAGGGATGACAGAAGAGAGGGCAGATTGGAGATAGGGAAAATTAGATTGCTTGGGGTATTGGGGTGGGGGGGAGGGGATAAAAGGGGGAAAAAATTTGGAACCCAAAATTTTGTGAAAATGAATGTAAAAAGTTAAATAAATAAATAAATTAATAGAAAGAAAGGAAGGAAGGAAGAAAGAAAGAAAGAAAGAAAGAAAGAAAGAAAGAAAGAAAGAAAGAAAGAAAGAAAGAAAGAAAGAAAGAAAGAAAGAAAAGCAAAAGGTAGTCCCTGATCTCAAGTAACTCACAATTTAATGAGAGAGAAAAAGGAAGGAAAGAAGGAAGGAAGGAAGATGAAAACTTTTAGGATGGATAAAACATTTGGTAGGGTTAGCTATGGAGCACAATGCATAGATTGCCAGGCCTGGAGTCAGGAAGACTCCTTGTCCTGAGTTACAATGTAGACTCAGACACTTACTAGCTGTATGACCCTGGACAAGTCACTTAACCTTGTTTGTCTCAGTCTCCTCATCAGTGAGAAGGAAATGGCAAACCAACCCCAGATCTTTGCCAAGAAAACCCCAGAATAGGTCATGAAGAGTTGAACATGACAGAAAAATAACTAAATAATCACAAAACACTCTGGTGGGATAGAGGAAGCTTGACAGAAGAAGTGGGATCTGAATCGAACCTTGAAGGAAAGGAAAAACTTCTAGTTTGTACTGCTTTGTTCCTCTCCAGGGTATACTGTGCAATTCCCCATACTCTTCATTCAGAATATTCTATCTAGTCCTGGAATTCACCTACTAGAAGTACCCTCTTACCCAGTGGTCTCTTTCTCTTATTGGGTGGCTCCTCCCCAAAATCTCCTTTTAAGGAGGAAGCCCACACCAGTCATATCTCATTCCTCTCTAAACTACACTCTGGACTTCTCCCAAGCTAACATTGGACTGAATCCAGTGAGATGAAATTTAGTAAGCTTCAATGTCAGATCTTACATTTGATTTCAAAAAAATCAACTCTATAAGGAAAGAATGGAAGACTGATGGTTAAATTACAGTTTTCATGGATAGATTTCTGAGGCTTTTAATGGACTACAAACTCATTATCTCAGTCAACCATGTGAAGTGAAAACCAAAAAATTAGGTATTGGGTCTCTTTAAGATATAGCTAGTAGAAATAATTGGGCAATACTCCTGTTCTCTGCCCTGGTCAGAACACATCTGGAGAAATATGTTTAGTTTGGGGTGCCAAAGATAATAAGGAAATTGATAAGCTAGAAAAGACCTGGAGGAGGGCAACTAAGAAACTGAATGGCCTTGAGTCTGTGCCACTTAAGTAGTGATTAAAGGAAATGGCAATGATTACCCTTGAGAAAAAAAGACTCAGGAGAGATATGGTAGTTGGGATCAAGTATTTGAAAGGCTGTCACTTTAATATGCATAACATGAGGGAAGTGTGGCTAAAGAAAATTTCATCTTAAAAATAATAACCCTGGGGATTTCAATGGACTATAAGATCAATTATGAGCCAACAATATGATATGGAAGTCACAAAAAAGCTACTGCAAGCTTGTGCTACATTAAAAGACAAAGTTTCCAGAACTTCATTATACCCTGGTAATTTCACAACTGGAGAATTGTCTTTAGTGCTAGACACCAAATTTTATGGAGGAGGTAGATAAACTGAAATAAACAAGAGGACAGTAACCAGGATGACAAAAGGCTTTGAGATCATGACACAGGAGGATTAGCTTAAGGTATATAACATGAAGAAGTAGAGATAAAGACTGTCCCAAAACTTCTGAAGAGTTATAGGTAACCAGAATTCAGATCAATGAAAGAAAAACTTCCTTCTAATTATAGCTGTTCTAAAAATGAACTGGGCCAAACAAAATATTGAGTTCCCTATAAGGAATCTATAGATTAGGGACCTATACTTTCAAAAAACCCCTAAATATAATTGACTCCCTTATCTTTCCTCTGCCTTCTCATCAAGTAGCATCCTTTTTCCTCCCTTATACTTATTGCCCCTATTTCTTAACTACTCAGAATCATCAACCCTTAGCAGTAAGTTTTCTCACCCCACACTCTATTAAAATTGAAATCTCAAACTTTCTTCAATAGAATGTAAATGCCTTAAGGTTCTGGTTTTGGTTGTGCCTGGCATATCGTAAGTAAGTATTGGCTTTAGAAGTCCTCTAGTGAAGAAATCTTTACAGATACAGATCAACAATTCATGTGTTACTTATAGTCTTAGAGAGCTGCCTGAGACAATAAAGGATTAGGTGACCTGACCATGGTCACACCTCTAGTTTCAGTCACAAGCAAGATTTAAATCCAGATCTTCCTGACCCCAAGGCTTATTATCCTCCATCATCCACCATGCAACAATGCCTTTCAAATGAATTATTACAAATCTGGTATTAAACAACAGTAAATAAGTATGTCACCCACCTCTTGATAAGAAGTGACTAACAGTATAGACCAAAGCATTTCTTCTAAATGTTTCTTTTTAAATGATGTTTTACTGAACTTAACAGACAACAAGCATGACCTTTCAATGTACAAGGAATAAAAATGAGCACTGTACATGAAACTAAGCAACTAAATGTGCTTTTAAGTATATACAGTATTACCTTAACAAGTCAGTAACCACACTCCCTGGTTTGACTGTCTCCTTAGAACTTCTTTTTTGCTTTTTTTCTGTTTAATGTTTTAATGTACCTCTTTCCTTTCTTTTTGATTTACTAAAAATGTTATAACTTTTCAGACATGCCCTATAAATTTCCATCAAGATTCTTTGTTTGACCCTTTGTTTTCATTTTAAGTGGTCATAGTGAGCGCGTACTCTGTTCTTAGGAGTCTGTAGTTTTCACCTGGCATTATTTCAGAGGTTTTTCTGGATTCTCTCTATTCCTCATGCCTGTCAACCTTAACTGTACTACAGAATTTTGTAATAATAATGTACCACAACTTACTTGACTATCCCCCTTATTGTGAGACATTAGGTTCCATCTAGTTTTTGAAATTACAAATAATGTAGCTACAAGAGTCTTTTTAACAGTTTTTTCCCCCATTTGATAGCATTCTCAGGCACACACACACACACTTCAAATAAAAGATATTTTTCAGAGCTTTAGATACTGCTGACCACCCCCACCTCCTAACTATAATCTTCTCCCTCAGCTTCAATGACACTGTTCTCTTCTAGTGATCTCCTGTCTTAACAAATCCTTCTCAATTTTATGACTGGTTCCAACTCCTCCTCCTTCTATCTCCTCACCTTGGTTCCCCACAAAGATCTGTCCTGATCCTTCTACCCTTCTTTCTTTACGTTTTCTTTTCCTTTGCAGATCTTATTCCTTCATTGGCTCACTTATGATCTCTATGCAGGTGACTCCCAAATCTATCTGCAAGCAGCTTGCCTCTAAGAAGGAGCTAGGTGGTCCAGTGGCTAGATTGCCAGGCCTGAAGTCAGGAAGTGAGTCCAAATCAGATCTCAGACACTTGCTGTGTGACCCTGGGCAAATCATTTCACCCTATCTGCCTCAGTTTCCTCATTTGTAAAGTGAGCTAGAAAAAGAAATGGCAAACCACTCCAGCATCTGCCAAAAAAAAAAAAAAACCAAAACACCAAATGGGGTCATGAAGAGTCAGATATGACCGAAATGACTGAGTGGTAGCAACAACAAATTCTTCTCTCCCTTGTTCACTACTCAGTTTTCTCATCTAAAAGCAGTCTGCAGGACATGACCTCTGAGTTTCCTTCACCTCTGGATCTATACTCCTGAAGCTTGAACAGCACTTGCTTGTCCTGCTAATACCTCGGACTTATCATGTTCCAAACTGTCTGACCTCATCCTCTTCTTCCCTAAACCACCTATCCCTTTTCTATTAGAACTATCAACTCTCTGGTTTCAGCCCCTCATTCCTTTCTCAACTTGAACTAATTGTAAGAGCTTTCTAATTGGTCTCCCTGCTTCCCAGGCTCTTCTTTCTCATTCCACCCTCATTCAGTTACTAAAAGCATCTTCCTAATGTACATGTCTGATCATGCCAATCCTGTGCTTAAAAACTTCACTTTGGGGCATCTAGGTGACTCAGTGGATAGAGCACCAGCCATGGAGTCAGAAAGACCTGAGTTCAAATTTGACCTCATTCACTTGACCCTGGGCAAGTTGCTTAACCCTGGGACTTCACTTTGCTGCTAGGATAAAATGCAAGCTGTTTAGTCTGACATTTAAAGCCCATACAATCACAGCATTTGATAGTACAAAGGGTCATCAAAGTCCATCTAGTTCAACACGTACTTGACAAAAATTCCCTTCTACAATATCTCATTGAAGTGGTCATCCTGCTTTGAGCATCCTTTATTTGAAGACCTTCAAAGACCCATTAGTATCTCAAGGCAACCAATCGCTTTTGCACAGATTTACATGACGGTCAACAAGTGTTTATTAAGAGCCTACTATCAAAGGAGATAAGATTCATAAAGCATTTAGCATCGAGTGGATGCCTAATAAATGCTTATTCCCTTCCCTATTTGCCAGGCACTGTGCCAAGCAGTGAACAAGAGCTTTGATCTCACCATTCTTTCTCATCATCTACTCTATCTTCAAGTGCAAATAGGCCTACTAGTTGCTTGCTGAATCCAACATACCCAACATGGTATAATATCCCATCACTGTGCAGTTGCATAGGCAATCTCCATTCCTAAAATACATGCAATCCTTTCAAGGCTCAGTTCAAGATACCACTCCCTCTACATAGTTTTTCCTAATTCTTTCAGCGGAAAATTTTCTCTCCCTTTGAAAATTTTCCAATAGTGACCTTTTGTCTGCATCAAAGTCTACCTATAGGATACTATGTTTTCCCTTCCTCCTCCATTAGAATGCAAACTCCTTGAGGAAACAGAATGCCATTTTTATCATTGAGTCCACTACATCAAGCACACTGCTTATTTCCTATGGGCATTACAGTGAGTTTTTAATAAAAATTTATTGAATTGGATGGTAGTTCTACCAGATGATTTCAGGAGTCCCTTCCGATTCAGCAGCTCTATATATTTGTGATCAGTAATAAAGGGGGAATGTTATAGAAACTGTTTCTAATACATGGCAGGTACATTACACAGCAAACAGACATTGGATGATGTATTGAGGCCCATCATTAACTCAACAGACCAGTTATAGCCATAAAACTTTCCTATTCTCAAGGTAGAAAAATGTACAATAGGAGCTCCTAGGCAGTTTCTTACCATAAAAGAGAAAAAGATAAGTAAAGCAAAACAATGAATGCCCTAAAACTAAGTTGAATTTTAAAATAATATCAAATCTCCTCTGGAAGAAATGCATAAGCCCTCTAAAATAGGTTCATATTTATGTATAAATCACTGTTACCTGGTACACTATGAAATCAAAAACTATAAGCAACATAAAAGTTTATTTTAATCCTTCTTTTCAGTACCTAACACCTCTTTATAACAGTTGATAAAACTATTATATCAATTCAAATATGTTACAATTCCAACAACTCTCCTTTCCCTAATCTTCCTTTGAATGGACATATAGCTAGGGGTTCAGTGTCACCCACGAGACTATAAACTGATTAATCTAATTCAGGACAATTAATATTCATGGATAATTAATACAAGCATGCCAGTATTTAAAGATGTAATCATTGTATAAATTCTAAAGCCTTTTCTTGAAATATAATTCATCTTTGGGAACAGTATACTTTTTTGGAAGTGAATTCAATTTTTTACAATCCTTAAGCACATGGGAATATGTAATAGAAGACAAATAAACCAGGACCAGAACCCTTGGTAATGGAACTTCACCCTATCCAGCCTTGGAAGGCAGTATGATCCTGTACCAGCCTCAAAAGAGCAAGTCCAAGCAGATTTTAGAGGAGTCTATTCTGAAAAATGATAGCTCCACTTTCTTCCTTTCTCTCTCTCTCTCTCTCTCTCTCTCTCTCTCACACACACACACACACACACACACACACACACACACACACACACATACAATAGAGAGCAATAGAGAGTAAATATTAGATACCTAAAGAGACAGAAAGGATTGACCATTCTATCAGTACACTCAGAAAGTACTTTTTGGGACACTTTGAAAACAGTATTTTGGACCTAAACAAGCTATTACGGTATACCAAACAGACAACCTGAAACAATGCCTTGAATCATTTCAACAAATACTTTCACTGTCCAGACCTGAAATAGTGTCACAGTTGCTAAGCAAAACAATCTGGCAAACAGAGATACAGTGTGATGAGTCACTAAAAGTACAGGCATACTCAAAAACTTCTAGAACAGAAGCCAACAAAGACTATATATTCCTTTGCAATGAATTATCCTGTGATTAATAGATTTTTTAACAGATTCAGGAAACCAAACAGATGACAAAGTAGACTAAACCTTATTTATAAATTTAATTATGACACAAATTATAATCATGTAATTTAAGAATTTAAAATATTAGCAGTTAGGAGTTTTGTTGTTTTTTTTTTTTTTGGTTAGGTAAATAGAATGATTCCATCCCAATGTTACCAATTAATTTAGAAGCTAACATTATAGACACTAAGCTAATAGCTTCTTCTAGAAGCTATTCTTTAGTTTCTTTTGGATTTTTTTAAACCACCTTTCTTATAATAGATCTAAATTGTCAGAACACTTTGGTTATTTTTGGTGAGTAAATGTCTTATCACCATTCTAGTGCTACCACACGGATCAAATAAGTCTACTCAAAGCAGGCAATCTTTGTGCCAGAAGGGACCTGTAAGATCTTAACCCAGCTTCTTCATGCTGTGGGTAGAAAACTGAGGCCTAGAAGATATGACATAACTATAATTTTTTTTTAAGTCTAATAGCAATATTTTGGTAATGCAGAGTAACTTCCTTTGATTTTCAGTATTAGTATATGTATGAAACACACTTTAAAATTCACATTTAAAACTTAGTTGAGTCTTTTAAATTGCTACAAATGAGGGTATCATATAGGAACCTCCAAATTCAGGATATAATATGCTCTTCAGAGTCATGGACCGTTATTATCAACCTTATCTTTTTTTATTCATTCAGCAAACTTAATAAATATTAAGCCCTCAATATGTACCAGGCACAAAGCTAAACAAAAAAAAATCCCTTTTCTCAAGAAGTTTATGTTCTGTTGTGCAGGAAAACAACATGTACACAGAAAAGTTAATACAATATAAATTCACAATAGAAACAAAGTAATTTCTGGAGGAGAGGGGCATTTGGAACTGGATCAAGGAGGGATCAAGACAGGCTTTCTATAGGAAAGGCATGAGTTTTGAAGAAAACTGGAGATTAGGTGAGCCTGAAAAGTGAAGAAAGAGTGAATTCCAGGCATAGTATAGAGATGAGAGATATAATATACAATATCCAGTGCTAGGCACAGTACTACGTAGATGCTTAGTTAATGCTTATTGAAAATGTTGAACGGCAGAGGCATCTAGGTGGCACAGCTGATACTGACAAAGCATCAGCCTTGGAGTCAAGAGAACCTAAGTTCAAATCCAGCCTCACATACTTGACACTCACTGTGTGACCCTAGGCAAGTCACTTAACTTCAATTGCCTCACCAAAAAAAAAAGAAAAAGAAAAAGAAAATATGGAAGGGGATGTGGGAAAATTGGGAAATGAATACACTGTTAGTAGAGTTGTGAACTGACTCAACCATTCTGGAGAGCAATTTGGAACTATCCCCAAAGGGCTATCAAACTGTGCATACCCTTTGATCCAACAATACCACTGCTAGGTCTATATCCTGAAGACATGAAAAAAAGGGAAAAGGACTTATCTGTACAAAAATATTTATAGTAGTTCTTTTTGTGGTGGCTAAGAATTGGAAATCAAAGAGATGCCAATCAATTGTGAAATGGCTAACAAATTGTGGTATATAATTGTAATGGAATATTATTGTGCTATAAGAAATGATAAGCAGGATAATTTCATTAAAATCTGGACTCACATGAAATGACACATAGGGAGGTGAACAGAACCAGGAAAATGTTGTACATAATAACAGCAATATTGTTCAATGAAGAACTGCGAATGAGTTAGCTGTGATCCAAGCCAATCCAAGACAAAGGACTACTGAGGAAGCATACCATCCACCTCCAGAGAAAGAATTGATATTGACTGAATACAGACTGAAGCATGCAGTTTTTTACCTTTTTTCTTTTATTCAAGTCATACAAAATGACTAATATATGATTCTTTACCTTCTCAGGGAGGGAGAAGGGACAGGGAGGAAACAGGGAGGGACAGAATTCATAATTCAAAACTTCAAATGAAAATGTTTAAAAATAAATAAATAAAAAGAAAAAAGTTCTGTACTTTGGAAATATCCATTTGACAGCTACATACAAGATAGGTTAGAAAAGAAAAAGACTTCTGTAACAGCCTAGGTAAGAGGTAAATATCACTTGAGAGAAGGGAACAAATATGAAATATACTGTGGAGATCAAATTGATTGCATATCAGAAAGAGTAAAAAATCAAGCATGATTCTCACATTGTGAAATTAGATAATTAGAATGATAGTGGTGTCCTCAACGGAAATGGGGATGTTAGGAAGAAATGAAGACTTGTGTATGGGGTCGGGATAGGGGAGGGGTTAGTGGCAAAATGAATTCTGGACTCATTGAGTTGAGTTGGAAAAAACTATACAATATTCAGTTCCAGATGCTCAATAGGCAGCTGGGATGTAGGACGTTCAAGAGAGAGATTAAGGATGATTATATAGATCTATTCACAACCTACACAGGGAATTGAACGCATGTGAGATGATATAATTACTCAGAAGTTAGAAGAAAATAGGGTTCAGAACAGGAGGATACACATTCATGTAAACTGGGTATGACATGGTTGATGATCCAGCAAAGGAGCTTGAGAAAAATCAGTTGGACAGGTAGGAAGACAATCGAGAGAGAGAGTCGCATCATAAAAATCATAGAAGAAAGAATATCCAGCAGGGAATGATAAACATTGTCAAATGCTAAAGGGATCAAGAAGGATGAGGGCTGAGAAAGGACCAAAGGATTTGTTGATTAACAGACACACATTTGAATTACAAATTTCTAACGGAGTTCATTTTCAATCCCACATGCAACACCATGTTTTGTGAAATAGAATATTGAGGTTCAAAAATTAAAATAACCAAAAATTAGTTCAAAAATGTTTACTGGTTAAACAACAAATAGTATCAATTCACATCAAAACAACACTTAATAAACTTGGCACTATGCTAAGTGCTAGGGATACAAAGAATGGCAAAAGATAGCCCATACCCTAAAGAGCTCACAATCTAATGAGGAGAGACAACATTCAAAGAGCTATGGACAAACTATAATAGAATAAATTTAAGCTAATCTCAGAGGGAAAGCACTAGCAGTCAAGGAGAAAGGGAAAGACTTCCTGTAGAAGACAGGATTTTAGCTGCAACATGAAGGAAGCCAGGTGGAGAAGAGGAAAAGGAAAGAATTTGCATTCCACTGCCAAGAACCATTTGATACTTCTTAGAAATTTTTAACTTTCTCTTTGGACTATATCTTCTTCTTAGTGATCTCAAATATGCTGTATATGTGTGTGTGTATACATACACATTTACATATACCCACATATATAATATGTATGTATATGTATGTATAAACATGGCTCTATAAACCCAATATATTTTTGTGATGTAAATACTAAAGTCAGACTATGACAGCATGTTGTCTAGAGTTATTCTATAAAGTGAATCTGAATGCATAGAAAAACTGCCCAAGGAGTCACAACCAAGTCAAAGTAGAACACTTACCTCCTAAAACCATCCAAAGGAAAAATGCTTTGAAATATTAGGATCAAAGCTCATTGAAAAGGTCTGCATAGGTTTGATCCGTTTTTCCCCTTTAGTGTCTGTTCTAATACAAGAGGCCAGAGAAAGGAGAGCTGGTAGCTATAGAATTTTCAGATTTCGGGATTTTTTTCAGTCAATAGATATTTATTAAGCACCTACTCTGAACCAGGCACTGGGGATACAAAAAAAAAGGGAAAACACAGACTTTGCAGATTATATAAGACTTAGATATATTTTAATCATATTTTTAAATAACTTTCTCCTTTAGCAATGTCCTGTTTTTTGAAAGTTTGGTAGATTCATTTTTAGGGAATGTATTAATAGTAGAACTTCAATATTTCTCTGGGTTATATAAAGTCTGTGATTTCATGGGATTTAAATGGAAAGTCATTAATCAATGAAGAGCTTCATTTACAACACAATTTATAGTCAAAGAGAATTGACTGCGTCAGTGAGAGGTCAGTTGAATTGCCCAGGCTCATACAGCAGTATATACCAGAGAGAGAGCTTTAATGCAGAGGTGTTAGGCCTTTCTATGCACTATATACCGTACAGCCTTTTTGCTCCTATGTTCTAAAAGGAGCTCATCACCTCAGGTGGGATGACTTTGCTTTACTTACATACCACCAGTAGGGACCATAATCTACAAATAGATGGGAAATGATCAAATTTATACCATTACTAATTATATTCTGGGGCAGCTAGTTGGCACAGTAGATAGAGCACCAGGTTGAAGTCATGAAGATTCATCTTTTTGAGTTCAAATCTGACCTCAAATATTTATTAGCTGTGTGACCCTGGGCCAGTCATTTGCTCCTATTTGCCTCAGTTTCCTCATCTGTAAAAGGAGTTGAAAAAGGAAATGACATACCACTCTAGTATTTTTGCCAAGAAAAACCCTGAATGGGGTTACAAAGAGACACAATTGAAAAACTATTGAAAAATAACAATTACATTCTAGACCTGATATATTTGTTATTCTGTGAGAAGTTACAGCATTGGAAGACATGATAACATGAAAAACAATTCTACAGAGGCTATTGGTTTGGGTAAGTCAAAGATTTCAATGATAAAGTTCATAATAAAACAGAACTACTTGAAAAAATGCACAAGGGAAAGTGTGATAAAAGATGAAAAGCACCACAATAACTGACAAACTATTACTTCAAAATAGCCTTATTCATCCTCATGAAAGATGCCTTCAGAGTGAGGAGTCATTGGAATATGAATGAAAAAAACAGTTTTTTAATAATTAATTATTGTTATGAAGAAAAAAAGTATTTTTATGGGCAAAAAAAGTACAAAGACTGGATTAATTAAGATTGGAAAAGGTGATTTTTACTGCTGAAACTTACTCTTTTAATCAAAGCTATGCCAAAACCAGATGATCTGGTACCAAACATCCCACTCCAGAAAACACTTTTGGAATTCTCTTCATTCCAATGAGCTCACAAAAAATGAACTTTGATAGATATACTGATATACCAAAATGCAGAATTTTTCTAGTATTACAGAAATTTCCAAGAGGAAATGGAATACTGAAGAAAATCTTGAACAAAACATAGAAGGTTAACAAATTTACATCCCACCCCTACCCCAAATGAAGATAAATATGCTTGAATAGCCTGGGAACTAATCTGACTTAAACTCTACTGAAAATGTATGGACCAAGAGCCAAGATGGTGGAGAAACAGCAGCAACTCACCTGAGTTCTCCCCCAAACCTCCCCAAAACACCTTTATATAATGCCATAAAACAATTCCTGCAGCATCCAAACCCATGAAAGCATGGGATGAAATAATTTTTCATCCAAAAACAACTTAGAAGGTCAGCAGGAAAGGACTGTTGCACCTGGATGACAGTGGATCACAGACCAGCACAGGCTGCACCAGCACAGACTCAGACTCAGCCAACTAAGAGCACACATTGGGAGCCACAGAGTCAGCGGAAACAGTAGCAAAAACAGTCCACAGATGGTAAGAGAGTCTGGTCAACTGGTCAGAAGGAGATTACAGGGGCATCTTTGCTAGCACTGAGGTAGAACTCTGTTGCTTTGCCCATACTCAGACCAAGTCATAGTCCTGGGTGACAGACCCAGAGCAAGGAGGAGCACTAGCACACCAGGGTTTGCAGCTACAGTGGAGCGGGGAACCTTGGTCACAGTTTTAGGGCATAAAAGAGTGCTTGTGGTAGCTCACAGACCAGAACACAGTCCAGGAGAGAGGTAAACACTTCTCCTTAGATCATAGAACCTTGAAAAACTTAATACTTACAGGTCCCTAGAAGTATCTCTGAAAACAGCTGCACAAAACCCGTGAAGCTTGGGACAGTGTGCCCTCCATCTTGGAAAAAGAGCCCTACTTCAACAAAGAGTTGAAAATCAAGAAATAGGCTAGGAAAAATGAGCAAACAAAAGAAAAATATTCTGACTATAGAAAGTTACTTAGATTGACAAGGAAGATCAAAACACACTCAGAAGAAGATAACAAAGCCAAAGTTCCTATATCCAAAGCTTTCAAGAAAAATATGAATTGGTCTCAGGACACGGAAGAGCTTAAACAGGATTTTGAAAATCAAGTAAGAGAAGTAGAAGAAAAGTTGGAAAGAGATATGAGAGTGATGCAAAAAAAAAAATCATGAAAAACATTCAATAGCTTGGTAAAAGAGACCCAAAAAATATTGAAAAAATAATAGGTTAAATGATAAAAGAGGTCCAAAAAGCCAATGAAGAGAATTTCTTAAAAAGCAGAATTGCACAAATGGAAAAAGAGGCACAAAAATTCACCGAAGAAAAAAAAACTCCCTAAAAAGCAAAATTGGCCAAATGGAAAACGAGGTCCAAAAGCTCACTGAAGAAAATAATTCCTTAAAAATTAGAATGGAGCAAATGGAAGCAAATGACTTTAGGAGATATTAAGAAATAATAAAACAAAACCAAAAGAATGAAAAAATAGAAGAAAATATGAAATATTTCATTGGAAAAACAACTGACCTGGAAAATACATCCAAGAGAGATAATTTTAAAAGTATTGGACTACCTGAAAGCCATGATGAAAAAAAGAGTCAGACATCAGCTTTCAAGAAATTATCAAGGAAAACTACCCTGATATTCTAGAACCAGAGGGTAAAATAAAAATTGAAAAAATTCATCAATCACCTCCTGCATGAGATCCCCAGATGAAAAATACCAGGAATATTATAGCCAAATTCTATAGCTCCCAGGTCAAGGAGCTGCAAGCAGCCAGAAAGAAACAATGTAAGTATTGTGGAGTCACAGTCAGGATAACACAATACTTGGCAGATTTTACATTAAAGGATCAGAGGGCTTGGAATATGACATTCCAGAGGGTAAAAGAGCTAGGGTTACAACCAAGAATCACCTACCCAGCAAAACTGAGTATAATCCTTCAGGGGGGAAATGGGCATTCAATGAAATCGATGCCTTTCAATCATTCTTGATGGAAATACCAGAGCTGAATAGAAAAATCTGATTTTCAAATGCAAGACTCAAGAGAAGCATAAAGAGGTAAACAGAAAAAAGAAATCATAAGGGACTTAAACTGTTTACATTCATACATGGAAAGATGATACTTATAACTCATAAGAACTATATCATTATTACGGCAGTTAGAAAGTGTATATGTAGACAGAGGACACAGATGTGAGTTAAATAGGAAGAGATGATACCTAAAGAATAACATTAAGGGATAAAAGAGGGATGTACTGGGACAAAGGGAAAGGGAATGGTAGAATGGGGTAATAATAATTATAAAAGGGGCAAGAAAAAGTTTTTTACCATAGAGGGGAATGGGGGAGATGAAGAGGAATGAGTGAACCTTATTCTCATCAGAATTGGTTCAAAGAGGCAATAACATACACACTCAACTGGGTATAGAGAACTGAGTCAAATTTATAAAAAAGTAAGGGCCATTACCCAATTAATAAATAATCAAAAGATATGAAGAATTTTCAGATAAAGTAACCAAACCTATCTACAGCCATATGAAAAAGTGGTCTCACTATTGGTTGGAGGAATGCAGATTAAAGCAATTCTGAGGTACTACCTCATACCTATTAAATTGGCTAATAGGACAGAAAAGGGAAATGAGAAATGTTGGAGGGGATTTGGGAAAAATGAGACATTAATATACTGTGGTGGAGTTGTGAACTGATTCAACCATTCTGTAGAGCAATTTGGAAATATGCTCAGAGGGCTATAAAACCAAGTATACTCTTTGACCTAGCAATACTACTACTAGGTCTGTATCCCAAAAGAAATTTTTAAAAAAGGAAAAGGACCTTTATGTACAAAAATATTTATAGCAGCTCTCTTCTAGTGGCAAAGAATTGGAAATTGAGGGGATGCCCATCAATTGGGGAATGGCGGAACAAATTGTGGTATGCAGTTATGATAAAATACTATTATGCTTTAAGAAATGATGAGCAGCATGCTCTTAAAAAACCTGGAAAGACTTACATGAGCTCATGCAAAGTGAAATGTACTGTGTACAAAGTAACAGTAATATTGTAAGATGATCAGCTGTGAGTGACTTAGCTATTCTGAGCAATACAATGATCCAACAGGAAAGACTTATGATGAAAAATGCTATCCATCCCAAGAGAAAGAACTAATGGTGTCTAAGTAGAGATTGAAGTACACTTTTTAAACTTTATTTTTCTTGAGGGGTTTTTTTGGTCTATGTTTTCTTTCATAACATGACTAATATGGAAATGTTTTGCATGACTACACATGTATAACCTATATCAAATTGCTTGCCTTCTCAATGGAGGCAGGGGAAGGAAGGGAGAGGATTTGGAACTCAACGTCTTAAAAACTAATGCTAAAATTGTTTTTATATGTAACTGGTGGGAAATAAAATACTAAATAAATTTTTAAAATATTTTAACATAAAAAAATAAAATTCATGGACCATAGTTGAGGCTAGACTTAGAAAAGTGGGCAGTTCTTCATAGGTATGCTTAATATCTAATTTGCTTAGAAGTTGGTTTCATAATGAAAAATTAAAAAATTATATGTGTTAAAATCTTGCAGTCTCAATGCCAAACCAAGTAAAACATGTGACTGTAGCTAACAAATGTTTCCTATTGAAATTTTATTAAGCTATAATAAGTTAGCATTTATATAATGCTTTAGGTTCTGCAAAGCACCTTATAAATATTATATAATTTAATGCTCACAAGATCCCTGGGAGGTAGGTGCTATCATTATCCTAATCATTTGACAGATGAAAAAACTGAAATGAACAAAAATGAAATGATTTTCCTAATATTACACAGCTAGGAAGTGTCTTAGTTTGGATTTGAACTCAGGTTTTCCTGACTCCCGTAATTCACATGATACTCTAAGTGCCAAATAAATGTTTTGTTGAATGAACTGAACTTTTGCAACAATTCTAATGCTGTAACATTAGAAAAGCAATACCTTGTTTTTGTTTATGATGGGAAGCTTTTAAAAAGCTTTGTTCAATCTATATTTCAAAATCTCATATAACTAATGAAAAATAAATATGTAAATGGTTTGCATTCCCATACCTACCTTTGGACTGTCCCAAAATTTGTAAAACATAACTAAATCATGCTGCATAATGATTTACACTAACCAGGTTTGATACTACACAGTCACCTTGGGCTCTGTGTGTGGCAAAACCGTGTAATGTGTCCAAACAACCTGAGTTCCTCAAACTTGCTTCAATTAGCATTAATCTGTACAAATATTCATGAAATTTCTTAAGTAGGTGGTTTATTTAAATGGGTTTTAAAACGTCAAAAGCATAAATCTGATTTTACAAACACAAACCAGTTCCACTAAAATCAATTTTTAAAAAATGTTTAAACTAAACAAGTAGCTCGATGGATCTCTAAGTTCCCAAGGATCCTGAATTTGGAGCAGGAAGCAATGTCAGAGATGGTCTAGGGCTAGGCCAGCCTCCTTATTTTACAAACAAACTGAAGCATTAAACCACAGGATTTTGAAGTTGAGAGGGACTTCAAAGGCCACCTAGTCCAACCCATAATGCAAGGAAATTCCCATTAAAAATATACCCCTACAGTGGTAAGACAGTCTGATTAAAGACCTCCGGGCAGGAGGGAGCTCACCACTACCCGGGACAACAGTCAGCTCCACTTTGGACAGTTATAATTGTTACTATGTTTTACTGCCTTCAACCATAATTTTGCCTTTTTGCGATTTCTTCCCATTGTTTTTTCCTGGTTTTGCTATATAGGACCAAATAAAATAAATCCAACCTGTGGAAAAATGTGGTTGCTCTCACATACATGAGGCAATAATCTTCTCCAGTTCTGGATCTTCTTCTAATTTCTAACACCTAGAATTTCTAGTTTTCTTCAAGGTTCAGTTCACTTACCATCTGCTACAATAAGCCTTTCCTGATCTCCTTAATTGTTATCACTCTTTCTCCTCCTCAAATTGTCATATATAATCTTATGTTTAAGAGTCACCCCTGACTGAGAGAAAGAGGGGGGTAAGCCTCAAAACCAGAAAGACCATGGTTCAAGTGTTGAGCCTTAGACAATACCACACATATGTCATCCTGGGGAAGACAAAGCTCTCAGTGCCCTAGGCAAGTGGCTAAGGCTATAAATTTGCAGAACAGGTGTAATCAACATTGGTAAAGGGAATTTCCTCACCTGGTATAGAGAGTTCCCTAAACCAATGAGATCACAGTCTAGTCCCTATCCCTATTCTAATATTTACATGTAGCATCAGCGCAGAGGAACAGAAGTTCCTTGAGGGGCCAGGCTGTCTCATTTATCTTTGTATCTCCAGAACCAGTACAGTGAACCGCAGATAGAGAACAGACCTTGGACACAGGTTAGGGACAGAGACCCCGGGCCTGCCTCGCACATAATGCTTGCTGGATTGTTTGGAAAATATATTACTCATACGTACATGATTCCACTTGTTCATACTCTTCCCAATGAATGCCATTTGCCTCTATGAAAATATATTAAGAAAAACTCATAGGAAGCCTTCTGCTATTTTACCATAAAGAAACCAATGAAGAAGCCATGCATTAAAACTCTAAAAGCACAGTAATGGTTATGTAAATGGGGAGAAAAGTTGAACACCCATCCGAGATCACTTAAAACGTCCCTGACAGAACTGCCTTAATGGTAGGGGCCTGGTTGGAAAGGAGGAGTATGTCTAATTACACTTCCCACTCCTACATTTTCATGGAGATTACTCCGAACCTAATCACGAACCCAGCAAGAAGAATACAGGAGTTCCCTAAACATGTCCTTTAGTACTGTGCGATTCTCAGAGAAACACAGGGAAGTAGAATGAAATCAAACTTCGATGGTAGAAAAGATATGACAAAAGGAATCCCGCTGAAGGGCTGAATGAACTATGCCATCTTAGTTATGACTTGCTGATACTTGCACTGGCTGCGTCTCCTACTACCGCAGATCCTCCCGTTCGAGAGAAGGAAGAGGGAAAGGGAGGGGAAGAAAACAGAGGGAAAGAATAACTTAAAGAAATAATAGCTATGCACAAAGCCAAATGTTACGTTGTACTTTTCTGGCTTCACTAAAAGAGGTAGCCAACCTTGTCCTGAGGAGCAAGATCCGATTTCCAAACCCTTTGGTGCGCTCCTCTTTTTTATTTAAAAGAAAAAACAACCTGCCCCAAGAAGGTGTTACAGTCAGACCCTAAAGGCAATTTCAGACAACAAAGACCGCAAGCAATCAAAATGGAATTATAATACGCGCTGTATTAGCAGCCACCGACGCGGAGACGGATTTGCTACCAGCTCAGCTTCCTATCAACCTGCACCACCCCCACCCACCCACCTCCTGGGATTCTAAACTCCCCCCATACTCCCCCCATCCCGGCCGTCTCTTTGGTACCCAGGGGCGGACCTAGCGCCTCGCCCGGATTTTGCGATCTCTCTGCCGCTTCTCCCAAAGCTTTATAGCACGCAGTGTTCAAATTCTTTCCCGCCCAGGCATGACGAGAGGACGGTAACAATCGGCTACCACAAGAGAGCTTTGGGGTTGGGGGGTGAGGGAGGGATGAAGAGGGGAGCAGGAGGAGGACCAAGAGGAGGAAGGGAGGAGGAGGAGGGAGCAAGCTGGAACCTGGGGCTGGAAGTCCGAGCCCCTGTGGGCTGATCCGCACCGAGTGCTACCCCCTTCCCGAGGTAGGCGGGCGGCCCGAAGGTGACACAAAGAAAAGGAGACAAACGCCAAGCCCGGGCGCTCCGCCCGCTGACAACTTTGCTGCGCCCCCCGTACGCCCCGCTCTGTTCCCCCAGGCAAACTTTCCCGCGGCCGCCGGGCCGGTACCGTGGTCCGCGCTTGGACTGCGGTGCCTTCCCTCCTCCTCCTCCTCCTCCTCTCTTCGCCCCCGCGCCCCCACCTCATCGCCGTCCTCCTCCTCCTCCCCAGGCTCAGAGGATTTCCATCCCTAGCCCTCGCCCGCCCCCTCCTCCTCTCCTCCTCCCCGCTCTCCCCGCCACAAACCAGCGGCGCAACGCACCGAGGCTGGGAGAGCTGGTGCGGCCACACTCACCCGCCCCCGGCCCGACCGGAGGGCGCGGGGCCGCGGGCAGTGCCTCGGCTCTGCGCCTCCGCTTCTCCTTTCTCCTTTCTCCTTTCTCCTTTCTTCCTTCTCCCTTCTCCTTTCTCCCGGGCTCGAGCTTTCCCTTTCTCTCACTCGCTTTTTCCGTGCAGGCGGTCGAGGCTCTCGGCGCTACACAGCCCGCTCCGCTCCTTGGCGCTCGGGAAGCGGCAAGCCACGCCCCACGCCTTCCCCGCCCGCCAGCCCGCCAGCCCCGGGCTGCCCAGACTCGTGTTCTTGGAGCCTCCGCCAGCACCACCCTCCCTGTCCACTTTAGAGCATGTCCGCAGGGAGCAGGGAGGCGGAGCACCCTCGGCGGCTCCTGCCTGAGCTCTGGGCTTCAGCGCTTCAGAGAAGGAACTCCAGCGCGACTGCTTGGCGGGACGCAGACAACTTTGTGTTCAGTCAACACTGCAGTTCCCTCAAGCCCCAGAGAAAGCAGAAGAGCCTGAGGGGCATGAGACGCGAACCAGAAAGTTAAGGGTCCCCTGCCCTATCAGAAGAACCCCAGGCCCGCTCGCAGTGCTCAGTTCAGAGTGCATGGACTCCTTGGGGTTTACTGGATCCTGGAGCAATCAAAGAAAAAAGGGTAAAAGTTGATACTTGAGGACTCCCTCCACCCTCCTTGATGCAGTTCTATTCAGTTTTGGGTAGGTCATTCAGCACCACCAGGCGCTGACTTTTCTTTTTTTTGGTCACACCAACTCATGCAACTGCCCACCAAGGTTTTGTAGACTTAATGCAAATGCTGATGAAATCTAAGATCTTATAGGGGAATAAACATTCATATATTATGTTCCAGGTACTGTGCTTTATTTATTGATTGATTTTATAAATATCTCTTTTGAGATAGTCGGGATTCAGTTAGAATCTTTAATTCTGAATTCAATGCCACAGCGTCTTATCTCTTCAACTGGATGGTCCACATGTCCTTCAAATTTCAATATTTCCAAAATCATCTTATCTCTGGTAATCCCAAACGTCCCAACTTGACTTCACTGTTGATGGTTGTGGTACTACCATTCTTTCGGTCTCCCATATCAGTAACTCTGGGGCTCTCTTTTATTCCCTTTGTTCATTCACCTCTCGTGTCCAGTCGCTCAGTCAATATACTTTATTAAGCACCAATGTGCCAGGCATTGTGCTAAATCCTGGAGATACCAAAAAAAAAAAAATGGTAAAAGACAATCCCTGCCTTCAAGGAGCTCAAAATCTAATATCAGTTAGCTTTCTCTCCATTCCACCCAACTCTATAACACATATTATATCTATTTTCTACTCTCCAGTCCCACTGATATCAAGATCCTCAATTACCATCTCATTACTTCCTGGATTATTGTAACCTTTAATGGACCCTTTAATATTACTTAGACTCTCTTCTCAATCAATCCTTCATAGAACTGTCCAAAGAATTTTCTTATGTGTTGACTTGGTCATGTCCCATCAATGTTCAAAAGTCTTCAGTAGGTTCCTTGCCACTGAGAAAAATTCACACTTCATCATTCAATGTTCTCTATGATATGGCACTACCTTGTATAAATTTTACAGTCTACCTTAACCAAAATGACTCTGTGTCCCAGGAACAGGCCCTCTATATTCCTGAGTCTGTACTTTTGTCCATGATGTTCCCTATATCTAAAAAATCTTCCTTTCCCCTCTTTGACTGCTAAATTTGTATCCATCCTTTAAATTTTTTCTCAAGAACTATGTCCTACATAAAGCCTTCCCTGATTCTCCCTCCCACAATAATAATTTTTCCCTCAGACTTCACATAACACAATTCTTTTCTCTCCTAAAACAATATTACAGTTGTCTTATTCCCACGATAGAATATAAATCCTGTAAGAACAAGGAAAGTGCAATCAGTATACTGAAAAGAGCGCTGGGACGAGTTACTAAGACCTGGATTCAAATCTCAGCTCTTTACCTTTTAAAGTCTCAGTTTCTTCATCTGTAAAATGGACATAATAATACTGATACTGCTTCTTCACAGGATTACTAGAAAAGTGTTTTGTAAGTCTGAAAGTGGTGATTTAAATGTAAGTTTTTATTGTTGGGTTATAAAAATTTACCAAGGACATTGATCCATACAAAGAGGTACTTTATAAATGATTGTTGATTGACCTAAAATAAAACATCACTGAGAGAGCAACAGAGACAGAGACAGAGAGACAGAAAGACCATCAGGCAAATTAATTTCATTCAGTTCCATTGAATGAAGCAATTAAGCTGGTACTAAAAAATAAAGCACATACCAGTTAAATATATCAGTAATAACAATAACAATAATGTTAAGTATCCACCTGCTACCATATGTGGTGGCAAAGAAATGGAAACAAAGATGCCCATCCATTGAGGAATTGCTAAACAAATTATGGCACATAGATGTAATGAAATGTTAATGCACTGAAGAAAGCTATGAATGAGACCACAGAGACTTTTGTAGAAGAGTGAATCTTTGACCAACAAGCCCAACCCCAGACAACCTAGAATGTAATAAAACAAGATAAGCTAACTGTAAGAATGCTCAGGAGCAGCTAGGTGATGCAGTGAATAGAGAACTGGGTCTAAAGTCAGGAAAACTCATCTTCCTGGGTTCAAATCAGGCCCCAGATACTTAATGTGTGACCCTGGGCATGTCACTTAACTCTGTTTACCTCAATTTCCTCATCTCTAAAATGAGCTGGAGAAGGAAATGGCAAACCACTCCAGTATCTTTGCCAAGAAAATCCTAAATGGGGTCGTAAAGAGTCAGACACAACAAAAGATGCTTAAGCCTCTAAGTTTTTATGAAATGGGTATATCTTTTTCTAAGTAAATGAGGGGGGAAGACAATTTCATTGACTGAAAGAAGATAGGCATATCCATAGATGATCATTTAAAGATGGTTTATTAGTCTGAGGGACTGCAGGCCCAGGTTTACTTTGTAGAGGAGATCCCTACAGGGAGAGAGAAGAAGATTGCTCTCTCTGTAGTGACTTCTCCAGATAGAGACACACCATACAGAAGTCTAAAAGTCCATTGATTCGAAAGAATTTGAGATACAATTTAAGGAGTAGAGAGATACCCTTCATACAGACATAGGTATATAAATGTGATCACTTGAGGGAAGAGGTAGCTTTGAGGAACGAGATATCAGGTATCAGAGAAGAGAGCAATCTGGACTTCGGAGAGTTAATCCTGGCAATAGAGAATCAAGATATAGAGAAGGGCAGCCCCTAGGAACTTAGCTAAGTCACTTGACCATAAGTGTCACTACATGAAAGATGCTCAACAAAAGGACTCTACAAAGAGAGAAAGAACTTTCTGCCCCTGTAGTACCAGGAGTACTGAAACAACTGACTGAAAGTCAGTTGTGTCCAGAGCCCACACATGTGGTGGCAGCAACAGCAGCAACTTTGGGAGCTCTCAACCCATAGAAAATAAGAGGGTCAGACAAAATTATCGAGGACCCATTGCTGGCACTAAGTACAACTGGTGCTGATTGGCATCTCTATTGCTAATACAAAGTTCTAGGTCACAGTTCCAGGGCAGAGAGGAGCACTGGTGGTTGGTCACATGGAAGCAGGGGACTAGGTCACAGTACCAAAGCAGAGAGTTAAGTGTGTGTAACTGCAGGGGACTTAAGACCCTTCTTTTGTAAAGATTACTCCAACAGAGTGGAAACCAGGAGAGCAGTGAGCATATCTCTTCCAGGATCAGACCACCATGGAAGCATCAAATATTTGTAGACGCACAGATCTAGCTCTGAAAAAAGCAGCATGAAAAAGATATGAAATTTTGCACAGTGCCTCCCCACTTCCAGGTGAGCAGAGCAGAGCTTTAATCTAAAGTTAAAAGTCAAGAAATAGGCTGGGGGAAAAAAGAGCAACAAAAAAAATATTATTTAACCATAAAAACCTACTATGGTGGAAGGAAAGAACAAAACATAAACAGCTTCCCAAAAAACCTCAAAGAAAAATGCTAATTGGGTCCAAGCTCAAAAAGAATTCCTGGAAGAATTAAAGAAAAACATGAGAGTCGTGGAGGAAAAATTGGCAAAATAAATGAGAGTTTATGCAAGAAAATTAGGAAAAGAGAATTAGCAGCTTGGTAAAAGAAGCACACCAAAAAAATTCACTGAGGAAAAGAACTCCTTAAAAACCAGACTATATCAAATGGAAAAGGAAGTGCCAAAAAATCACTGAAGAAAAGAACTCATTAAAAAACAGAATTGGCCAAATGGAAAAAGAGGTACAAAATCTCACTAAAGAATATAATTCCTTAAAAATGAGAATTTGGCAAGTGAAAGTTAATAACTCCATGAAACAAGAAACAATAAAATAAGGTCAAAAGAATGAAAAAATAGAGGAAAATGTAAAATATTTCATTAGAAAAACAACTGACAGGGAAAATAGATCAAGGAGAGATAATTAAGAATTATTGGGCTATCTGAAAGTCAGAATCAAAGTAAGCGCCTAGACATTATATTTCAAGGAATTATCAAGGAAATTGCCCTGATATCTTACATCCAGCGTGTAAAATAGAAATGGAAATAATCCACCAATCACCCCCAGAAGATCCCAAAATTAAAACTTGCAGGAATATTACAGTCAAAATCCAGAGTTCTCAGGTCAAAGAGAAAATACTTCAAGCAAACAGAGAGAAACAATTCAAATACTGTGGAGTCATAGTCAGGATCATAAAATTTAGCAGCTTCCATGTCAAAGGAGCAAAGGACTTGGAATATAATATTCTAGAAGCAAAAAAAAAAAAAAAAAAAAAGCTAGGATTACAACTAAGAATCACTTACTCAGAAAAATTGAGCATAATCCTTCGAGGGGATGTGGGGCGATGGATATGCAATGAAATGGAGAGCTTTCAAGCAAACCTGATGCAAAGACCAGAGCTGAATAGAAAACTTGACATTCAAACACAAGACTCAAAAGAGAAGCATGGAAGAGTACTCATAAGGGACTCAATAAAATTAAAATATTTACATTGTATATGGGAAGATGAAACATGTAACTCCTAAGAATTTTATCATTATTGGGGCAGTAAAAAGGAATGTACACAGACAGAGGTCATGGGTGTGAACAGATTAAGTTAGAATAACCTCCCCCAAAAAATGAAGGAATGAGAAAATGGAATGTACTGCAACAAGGAGGAAGGGAGAGGTAGAATAAGGAAAATAATCTCACATAAAAAAGGTGCACAAAGGAGAGCTTTTACAATGAGGGAAAATAGGGTGAGGATGGCAGATAATCATCAGAATTGGTTCCAAGAAGAAAGAATACACTCATACACTCAATAGAGAGACAGAATGGGAAAGTGAAAGGATAAGAAAAAGGGAGGGCACATTAAGGGAGGCAGTAGTTAAAACAAAAATAGACTTTTAAGGAGGGAAATGAGAGAGGGAGAGAGAGAGACAAAGACAGAGAGAGAGAGATAAGGGGATGGGTGAAAATACACAGTTCATAATCATAACTGAATGGGATGAGTTCACCCATAAAATGGAACCAGATAGCAGAATGGATTAGAAACCAGAATCCAACAATTTGTTGTTTACAAGAGACATACTTACAACAGAAAGACATATGCACAGAGTTAAAATAAAGGACTGAAGCAAAATCTAGTATGCTTCAGCTGAAGTAAAATAAGTCAGGGATAGCAACCATGATCTCACACAAAGCAAAAGCAAAAATGGGCCTAATTAAAAGAGATAACCAGAGAAATTACACTTTGCTAAATGGTACCATAGACATTGAAGTAATATCAAAAAAAATATTACAGAAAGTTTCTCTGTCAAGACCCCATTTCTCAAATATATACTGAGTATAAAACTGAGTCAAATTTATAAAAAATAAGAGCCATTCCTCAACTGATAAACATCAAAAGATATGAACAGGAAGTTTTCAAAAGAAGAAAGCAAAACTACAGTCACATGAAAAAATTGTTCTAAATCACTATTGATCAGAGAAAGGCAAAACTAAAATAACTCTGAGGTGTCACCTCCCACCTATCAGAAATGACAAATACTGTAGGAGATGAAGGAAAAACAGATATGCTGATGAACTTATGGTGGAATTGTGAAGTTGTCTGACCATTCTGGAAAAAAAAATTATAATCTATATCCAAAGGATTATCAAACTGTACATACCTTTTGACTCAGCAATACCACTATATCCTAAAGAGATCAAAGGGAAAGGGAAAGGGCCTATATGTACAAAAAAATCTTTATAACCATTCTTTTTGTGGTGGCAAAAAAATTGGAAATCAAGGGAATGCTCGTGAATTTGGGAATAGCTGAACAAGTTGTGGCATATCTGAACAAGATAGTGATGGAATACTATTGTGCTATAAGAAATAACAAGGTGAGTGATTTCAGAAGAACATGGCAAGACCTATATGAAGTAATGCAAAGTAAAGTGAAAAGAACCTGGAGATCATTGTACACAGTAAGAGCAATGTTGTAATGATGATCAATTATTAAAGACATGACTACTCTGATCAATACTCCAAGACAATTCCAAAGGATTCATGGAAAAAAAAAATACTATCTACCATCAAAGACAGAACTAATAAACTCTAAATGCAAATAAAAGCATAATTTTTTAACTTTATTTTTCTTGCTTTTTTCCTTGAAATACGGATAATATGCAAATGTCTTATGTGATTCCACATATACAATTGACAGCATATTGCTAGCCTTATCAGTGAATGAGAAAGAGGGTGAGAGGGAGGGAGAGAATTTGGAACTCAAAATTTAAAAATAAATATTTAAAGTAAATAAATCAATTAAAAAAAAAAAAGAATGGCACCACAAAGTAGTAGCCAATCACTGGGAAGCTTGTCAAAAAGAAGGTTAAACCTATAGGAACTGATACAACGTAAAGCAAACAAAACCAGGGAAACTATGTATACAATGACTACAACATTGTAAGTATAAAGAACATAAAAAAAATAAAATCTAATGCTATAAAATTATAAAGATTCAAGTTGGCCCTTCCAAAAAAGAGTTCTTTTCTAGCATTCACCTCCCTCCATTCTTTGAAGAGGTAAGGAAAAATGAGAAAGAAATTTGATCCAAGTCTTGAAGGAAACCAGGTCTATCCAGGATTTCAGACTATTGATTTGAATGAAATCATTTATAGACTGATAACCTTTAAAAAAAATAGACCATCTAACCTTTAACAAAAAGAGAATTTTCTGGGTTGAGTCAGACTCAGGCTAATCTCCTAGTAGTTTGTCTGATACTAGAAATTACTGAGACACTCAATCATTGACAAAAGATTGACTTAGCCATGGGAGATATTCAGTAAGAACACCACATTGATTCAGCTCAATAGTTTCCCTATTGATCATGCTGTCACTCCATGGTTAGATATTTCAAAAATGGGTCTGGGACTCCTTATGGCCTTTTGTAATTGGGCAAACTGGAAGTCACATCAATAACCTGTACCAATCTCCTAAACTAATCAAGTTTCAATGAGAGTTTTAGTGCCTCTTAAGGAAAAGAAATAGATTAACCCTTGCCCAAAGATAGGACACTTGAAAAATATTATTCCTATCAGAGATGGTTTCTTATGTAGAGCAGGGGTTGGAGGTTGACTGTACTCACTTATAGCATAATTACCCCCTTAGCCTGCTATAACACCTGACATTCTCATATTTATTCTCATCATCCCCAATGCCACGGGTATGTATATATTTTCTCATCAATTACTAAGTTATGACAATCTCATTAATCAATTAAATTCAGAGTTTCCGTAGTTTTAATAAATTAGAGAAGTCTCTTTCCCTGTAAGCAGATGCTCATATCTCTATGTAAATTTTTTAATTCCCAAGAACTAAATATTAAAGTTTTTATTTATATAATTTCTTAACAATCAGTAATAACAAAAACATAATGTTACATTAGTTTAGCTATAAGAAAGATCACAGTTAAAGTCACCTCAAACCATCATAGTAACTGAATATAACTTCTGAAGACAAAGTCTCACTATTCAATTCACTCAAGATACCAAGTATCTACTAAAGAATTCTTATCATTCTTTTCACAATATAAAGGTTGGAAGCTTTCTAACAGGAAAAAGTTTTCTTCACCTTTTCTTGTTTTCTCCACAGTTTCTTTCAAAGTACCTCCATTGTCATCTGAATTTCCTCATCAAATGATGCCTCTTAGAATAACAGTTGTACTATTACTTTCCAAACTGCTTCTTAATAATAATAGCATACGTTTATATAGCATTTCACATTTGCCATGTACTTTACAAATATTATCTCATTTTATCTTCCCAGTAATCCTGGGAGGTAAGTGTTATTATTAACCCCATTTTACAGATGAGAAAACAAAGGCAGAGAAGAATTTTAGTGACTTATCCAGGGTTACATAGCTAATAGTGTCTAGGACCAGATTAAAAATCAGGTTCTGACCCAAATCCAGTACTCTATCAACCTTGCCACCTAGTTGTCTCTTTACTTAATAAAAGCATCGAAAGGATATTCTGCAACTGCATAACATTGATTCCAGTGGCCATTGACCTCTTTTGCCTTTGTATTTTCCATGGTGGCATATTCAGTCAAAAGGGTGTGTCAAGCATGGGAAACCCCTCAACAGGAAACTCTGCCAACAGTTTGAGCCTTAATCCTCTGGATTAGGGGTGGGGAACCTGTGGCCTTGGAGGCCATATGTGGCTTTCTAAGTCTGTGGGTGAGGCTTTTAGATGGAGTCCAAGTTTTACAGAACAAATCATTTTATTAAGATAATTCGTTCGGTGAAGTTTCCATTCAGTCAAAAGGCCGCACTTTCTAGAGGCCCACATGTGGTTTTGAAGTTGCAAGTTCCCCAACTCTGCACCTGGATCAATTAAATCCAGTGGCCGGTTTATTTGCCTTTTGGGAAAAATCAGGCTATCCTTCATGGAACAGATGCCACACCTACCATACCATGAAATTTACCGGGATTGGAAATTCTTTAATAGGGGGAAATTGTGCAAAGACAATGAGATTTTTTGCTAACCAAAATAATAGGACTTTGTTGCTGAGAGGCAAGAATTAAAGTTGTCATTCCCGAAACTCTATCCTGAACTTCAGGCCCACATAACCAATTACTTATTACTTATTTTAAACTGGATCTCCTGCATCTTATACCCAGAATTTCTCATCTTTCTAAACCTTCTCCTATTTCAAACTTCCCTATCTCTATCAAAGACACCGCTATTCTTCTACTGTCTCAGATTCAAAATCTTGACATTGTCTTGAATTATTCATTCTCATCCCACATGTCCAAGCAGTTGCTAAATCTTGACATTTCTACAGAACTTCATTATACGTCTTCCATACAACCCCCTCTCACTATTCTAACTGAAATCTCCTTAGTTCAGGTCTTCATTATCTCTCAGGTAAACTATCAAAAGAATCTCCAAATGGTCTCCCCACTCTACTCTACTCTATCCTGTGTATTGATGCCAAAGTAATTTTCCTTAAGTAAAAATCTGGCCATGTAATTCCCCTACTTCAACTCCAATGGTGTCATATTTCCTCTAAGACAAAATACAAACTCCTCTGTTTAGATTTTAAAATCCTCCACTACCTCATCTCCAACCTTTCCAGTCTTTTTAAACATCAGCCCTGTGAACCAGACACACTGTCCTCTTTGTTCCTTGGAAACAATGCTCCATTTTCCATTTCTGTACTTTTGCACTGACTGCTTACTTACCCTTGCCTGGAATGCACTCCCTCTTTACTTCCCCCTCCCAGAGAGCCTCTCTTCCTTTAAGGTGCAGCTCAGACATCACCTTCTGCATTACACCTTTCCTGATCCCCCCAACAGGCTGCTAACAGCCTCACTCCCTAACTACCTTGTATTTAACTACTTCATATATATTTGCATTTATTGTTGTTCAATCGATTCAGTTCCAGTCGTTTCTTCAGAACTCCATTTGGGGTGTTCCTGGAAAAGATACTGAAGTAGTTTACCATTTCCTTCTTCAGCACATTTTACAGATAAGAAAACAGAGGCAAATTGGGTTGTGACTTGTCCAGAGTCATACAGCTAAGAAGTGTGTGAAGCCAGATTTGAACTCAGGTCTTACTGACTCCAGGCCTGGCACTCCTGGCCTGCACCACCCTTTTATAATGGTAACCATTACTGTTACATTTATGCCACATATGTTTTTATTTGTTATTTATCCCAGAGGTGTTGGATTCAGTCAAAGGGCCACACTTGAGGACCTAAAGGGCAACATGTAGCCTCAAGGCCACAGGTTACCCACCCCTAATCTATCACATTAGCATTTAAATCCATATAAGTAGGGATTGGCTCAGTCTCTGAACTTGTATTCCCAGCATCTAGCACAGTGCCTGGCACATTGTAAATATTCATTGATTGACTGATTAATAGGTGAGCAGATAACCTTGTCTCTTTAGCTTATTTTTTTTTTGTTCTGACATGTCAAGCCAGAAAGGATCTTGGAAATGTCTTTCCCTAAACCAGATAGTTATTTGTAACAGATGGCTTCAATCTCTACCCAGATTAGGGATCAAAAAGAAAAAACAATCTTAGTCTAGGATCTCTTAGCACAGTTTTTGTTAGCTGAGTATGATGGCTATCATTGGAGAACTTTCAATTTGCTTTTGTTGGATAGTCACTCTATCCTATCAGACTAGAGCAGAGCTGTCCAGGGGTGGCCCTAAACCAATGTGCCCAGAAGCTGCTTTTAGAAACTAGAAACCAGCAAAGTTCAGACCAGTAAGCAGCATCCACCGCAAAACAAGATGAACAATGCCACTGCCATTGGAGAGGGAAGGTGGGAGGGGGAGGCACTTGGCCTTACTATTGGGAAATATGGCCATTGCAACCCTAAGGCCCCAGACCTTCTGAGTTCTCATAAGGCCCTGTAGCAAAGGAAAAATAGACATAAAAGGGAGGTAGCCCCATCCTAGGCAGGACACACTCTCATGATTTTGTGGTCAGGTGGGAGAGGGGGCAGATGCCTTTGTGCACATGCACATGCACACACACACACACACACACACACACACACACACACACACTTCCAGACAGCTCAGAGTTGTCATCATGAATCTAATCCAGAAAGAAGAAAGAAGTTGAAGGCCAAGTCATCCTTAGTGTATATCCTAAAGTGCTCGGTCAGCAGCCAATTAAGGAACCCAATCCAGAAATGAACAATAGATAACTAGAGACCAGAGGCAGGAAACCCACCCCAAAAGCTATCTTGAAGTCACCAGGAAGCAGGCAGAGAATCAGAACTTGCTCTGTTTGGGTGGAAGTGCAGTCATGCATATCCTTTATGAATACCTGTCTAACCACCCAGTTCTCCAAGGGCAAAAGTCAGTTCACTCTCCCAAAACTGCTTTATAAATTCTTATTAAATTGAATTGAACTGATAACTGGTAGAAGAAATGGCATAATCTATTGTTAACATTCTTATAACTAAGATTAATAAAGCCCTTTACATACATAAAGCAAGTTCCATCATGCCCATGGTATAGATAAGGAAACTAATTCTCATGAGGCTATTACCTGCCCAAGATCACATAGGAAATTGCAGAGATGGAATCAAATTCTGATCCTCTGAGTCAAAACTGAATATTATTTTCACTATTACATACATACAGAAACTGCTTTCTACAGAAGATAATAATGGCTGACATCTACATATTGTTATTTGGGTGTTTTCAGTGCTATCTGATTCTTTGTGATCCCTTTTGGAGTTTTCTTGGCAAAGATACTGAAGTAGTTTACCATTTTCTTCTCCAACTTATTTTACAGATGAAGAAACTGAGGCAAACAGGGTTAAGTGACTTGGCCAGGGTCACACGACTAGTAAGCATCTGAGGCTGGATTTTAACTCAAGACGATGAGTCTTCCT
This sequence comes from Bettongia penicillata ogilbyi, assembly GCA_023548195.1. Lineage (NCBI taxonomy): Eukaryota > Metazoa > Chordata > Mammalia > Diprotodontia > Potoroidae > Bettongia > Bettongia penicillata. The sequence continues at coordinate 740,242 of JAJHZJ010000276.1, forward strand.
GACTCCAGGCAATGTGATCTATCCACTCCACCACCTAGCTGCCCTAGCACAGTTATATGGTGCTTTTTATGTGCCAGGTTTTAAAACATTAAGTGCTTTAAAACTATTATCTCATTTGATCATCACACCAACCCTGGGAGGTAGGTGCTATTATTATCCCCATTTTACAGGTAAAGAAACTGAGGCAATCAGAGGTTAAGTAAGTGACCTGTCCGGGTTCACACAGCCTGTAAGCATCTCAGGTCTATTTGAACTCAAGTCTTTCTAGGCCCAGGACTCTATCCACTGTTTGGTCCCTGTGACTCAGGTCTCTCCTAACTACAATCTATATTCCATTCAACTGGCAAAGTGATCTTCAAACACCATGGAATAAACCAAGGAAAACTACAGGTCTATTCATGGTTCAGTTAACATCTAAAAGAAAAAAACACACCTGCACTTTGTACCCCTAAACTTAACCAAACGTCCCAACAATTTGTGCAACTGTCTTGTAACAAAAAGAGCAATATTACAAAAATAATTCCAAGTATATGTTCTATTGATGATGGACAAGGCAGTAACTCAACTTTGTTTATGTGATACAGTATATTACAGATTAAAGCATAGATGTATCTACATAAGATATATTGGTGTGTTGCATGTTATTCTCAGTGGTAGCTCTTGCTCCAGTCCACAGCACTTAGCGCAGTGCCTGGCACACAGTAGGGCTCTTAACAAATGCCTATTGAATAAATTTAGGGTCTAAGGAACCTATGACAAGGGGTTCCCTCTAGTGATACTATATCTTTTTCAGGCATCATAATAATAAAATAGCTGACATGTATTTCTCATTTATTGGTTCCAAAGCACTTGACACATATTATTTCATGTAATCGTCACAAAACAAGGCGATATAAGTAGTACAGACTCATTTTATAGAGTTAATTATCTACTATTAGTCTCACTTTTATGAGGCAAATGAAAGTTAGAAAGAACGACTTGCTTAAAGTCACACAATTTTAGCTAAATCTTCTGAGTCTAACTGCAGGATTCTTTTTCCTATATCACGTGCTCTTTTGCCCAGTAGCAAGTGGATTTTCAAGAGTGAGAAAGAGGAATAAGTTAGAGTAATCTTTAGGCTGCTGATTTTCTTAGTGTGTAATCATTCATCTTTGACACTGTGGAACCCTTTCACCTTTATTTCTGCCCCATGGGGGCAGCGAGGTAGCACAGCGGATAAAGTGCCAGGTCTGGAATCAGGAAGAACTGAATTCAAATCCAGCCTCAGATACTTACTGTGTGACTCTGCTCAAGTCACTTAACTTTGTTTGTCTCAGTTTCCTCATCTGTAAAATGAACGGTAGAAGGAAGCAGCAAACCACATTAGTATCTCTGCCAAGAAAACCTCAAATAGGGTCACAAGGAGTCAGACACACAATAATAAAATCAGAATATAAGGTTCATCTCTTTGCATCACATTGACTTAGCAATTGCCATATTTCTAGGAAATGCTGTGAAATCCTCATAGCAAAAGTCCCTTTAGCAAAGGTGACATCAATCTTTAATTTAATTTCCTTCTCCTGGGAATATTTATAAGCTTTATAAGAATGGGGGTGGGCATATCTTTCTTCTGTTAGATCTGTAGTATATTTAGTGCATTTGTTGTATTATTAATAAACTTATAATAATTATTTCATCTGCTCCCAAATGTCTGTGAAAACATGCAGGTTCTCTGAGCCATCCTTCTATGGAATTAAACTAGAATTTTACACACATTTCAAAAATAAAATCAGTACACATTAAATTAACTAAACTGATAATAAAGATTTCATACCATTCACATGGTGAACATGAAGATAAAATCTGATGCCAAGCCAAATCAGAAACACTAGTTCTGTGAACACACACATTATAGTGAATATTGAGTATGAATAGATTTTTTTGTGCTCTGTGTACAGGCTTATCTGGTGGTTAGCATACAACGGTTACGCAAGCAGTGCTTTGTACTTAGGAGACCCACATCTCCTTATCATGCTACTTAATGAAATAAAACATATTTTAATACTTCAACAGATATGTGACTTCATCAATATGGATGATTCTTCCAGTGGTGCAGATTGCAACTGACCAGCTTCACATCCTATGCAATTCTTGCCCATATTTTCCCATTGATCCTCCATAAATGCTCACCCAAAGTTCGGGAGACCTTTCTTTAGGTCTTTTGATACTTAAGAGGTAATGGTATGTAGCATCCCTCCTGGGCTTACTCCACTCCAATTGGCATTGGGACGTTGGGTCCTCAAATAGATGGCTTGTATTTTGGATTCTTTTTTGGTTTTGATTATTTATTTTAGTCTTCAACATTCATTTCCACTAGATTTTGAGTTCCAAAATTTCTCCCCATCTCTCCCCACCACACCTAGATGCCATGCATTCTGATTAGCCCTGCCCCCAGGCTGCTCTCCCCTCTATTACCGCTCCACCTTCCTATGCCCCTCCCCCTCACTTTCTTGTAGAGCAAGATAGATTTTTATATCCCATTGCCTATACATCTTATTTCCTAGTTGCATGTAAAAACAATTTTTAACATTTGCTTTTAAAACTTTGAGTTCCAAATTCTCTCTTTTCTTCCCTTCCCACTCACCCTTATTGAGAAGGCAAGTAATTCAATATAGGTTATTCATGTGCAGTTATGTAAAACACTTCCGTAAGAGTCATGTTGTGAAAGACTATATTTCCCTCCATCCAATCCCGTGCCCCCATTTATTCTATTCTCTTCTTTGACCCTGTCCCTTTTCAAAAGTATTTGCTTCCAACTATCCCATTCACCAATCTTCCCTCCCTTCTGTCATCCCTCCATTATTCCCTTCCCCCTATTTTCCTATAGGGTAATTGTGTAATAACATATTGCATAATATACATAACATAATAATAACATAATAACATAACAATTGTGTAATAACATACACAATTGAGTGTGTATGTTATTCCCTCCTTAAATCAAATCCAATGAGAGTAAGATTCACTCATTCCCTCTCACCTCCCCCTTTTTCTTGACTATTTTATGTGAAATAATTTACCTCATCCCAGTTCTCCCTTTTTCCTTCTCACAATATATTCCTCCCTCACCCCTTAATTTTAATTTTTGGATATCATCCCTTCATATTCAACTCACCCTGTGCCCTCTCTCTCCCTTTACATATATATATATATATATATATATATATAGCAACTACCTTAATACTGAGAAAGGTCTCATGAGTTACAAATATCATCTTTCCATGTAGGAATATAAATGCTTAAACTTTTATAAGTCTCTTATGGTTTCTCTTTCCTGTTTACTTTTTCATGCTTCTCTTGATTCTTATTTTGAAAGTCAAGTTTTTTATTCTGGTCTTTTCATCAAGAATGCTTGAAAATCCTCTATTTCATTGACTATCCACTTTTTCCTCTGAAGTATTATACTCAGTTTTGTTGGGTAGGTCATTTCTTATTTTAATTCTAGCTCCTTTGACCTCCAGAATCTCATATTCCAAGCCTACCCATCTCCTAATGTAGAAGCTGCTAGATCATATGTAATCCTGATTGTGTTACCACAATACTCAAATTATTTCCTTCTGGTTGCTTGTAATCTTTTCTCCTTGACCTGGGAATTTTGAAATTTGGCTATAATATTACTAGGAAATTTCCTTTTGGGATTGTGTTACCACAATACTCAAATTATTTCCTTCTGGTTGCTTGTAATCTTTCCTTGACCTTTGAAATTTGGCTCTAATATTACTAGGAAATTTCCTTTTGGGATCTCTTTCAAGAGGCAATTGGTAGATTCTTTCTATTTCTTTTTCCCTTCTGGCTCTAGAATGTCAGGGCAATATTCCTTGATAATTTCTTGAAAGATGATGTTTAGGCTCTTTTCTTGATCATGGTTTTCAGACAGTCCAATAATTTTTAAATTATATCTCCTGGATCTGTTTTCAAGGTCAGTAGCTTTTCCAATGAGATATTTCATGTTGCCTTCTATTTTTTTATTCTTTTAGTTCTGTTTTATAATTTTTTTGATTTCTAATAAAGTCATTAGTTTCCATTTGCTCCATTCTAATTTTTAAGAAATTATTTCCTTCAGTGAGCTTTCAGACCTCCTTTTCCATTAGGCGAATTCTGCTTTTTGAGGCATTCTTCTCCTCATTGACTTTTTGGACCTCTTTTGTCATTTTGATTAGTCTGTTTTTAAGGTGTCATTTTTTTCAGTATTTTGGAGGTCTCCTTTAGCAAGCTGTTGACTTGTTTTTCATTATTTTCTTGCATAATTCTCATTTCTCTTTCCAATTTTTGCTTTACTTCTCTTACTTGATTTCTAAAATCCTATTTGACCTCAATTCATATTTTTCTCGGATAAAGGAGCTTTTGCTTTATTGTCTTCTTCTGGTTGTATTTTGATCTTCTTTGTCACCAAAGTGAGATTCTATATTCTGGGTTGTTTTACGGTGTTTTCATTTTCCCCAGCCAAATATTGACTTTCTAATTCTTTGTTAAGGTAGGACTCTGCTTTCAGTATGTAGGGCATCCTGTCTCAAACTTCAGGGGTTTTGTGCAGCTGTTTTGAGAGATGCTTTTAGGGGTCTGTAAATTTTCAGTTCTCCCAAGGTGGTATGATCAAAGGTGAGGTGTTTACTCCTTTCCTGGCCTGTGCTCTGGTCTCTGAGGGATCATAAGCATTCTTTTCTGCCTTGGAAATGTGAAGGATTGCCTCCACTGCAGTCACAAGCTTTGCCACACCAGTGCTCCTCCCCACCCCAGGACCACCACCCAGGGCTGTGACCCAGATCCAAGCATGGGCAAAGCAAGAGAATCCTGCCTCAGCAACAGCAAAGAGATTCCTGCAATCCCCCTCTGATCAGCTGCTCAAACCCCACACTGTCTATGGGCTAGGAACTCCAGAAGCAACCTTGCCACCTCCACTGACCTGGGGCTGGGGCCAGACAGCCCTCCTCTCTCACCCAGGTCAGTCAAAGTTTTCCCACTGACCTTCTATGCTGTCTTTGGTGTTTGTGGGCTGAAAAGTTTGGAAACCACCACAGATGCCAGTGATTCAGTCCCATGAGGCCTTCTCTGGCCTTGTCTATGCCATCATGGCCCACACTGGACTATACTCTGCTCCTAGTCTGGTGCAATAGACCCTTCCTGTTGATCTTTCAGGCTATCTTGGGCTGGAGAGTTGTTTCACGCTGTCATTTTGTGAGTTCTGCAGCTCTAGAATTTGTTTAGAGTCATTTTTACAGGTATTTGGAGGGGTTTAGGTGAGAGCTCAAGCAAGTCCCTGCTTTTCCTCTGCCATCTTGACTCCATCCCTCCTGTACCTTGGATTCTTGAGATTACCCTGGATGTGGCTATTCTGACACAGTAGTTCATGAGTCTTTACCAGTATACTTCTTATTAACCATATACCAATCAGTTCAATTACCTTAAAAAAAACCCTGCCAACGTATTTATTCAAATGTCATGACAAAAACAGTAGTTGCAAATCAACTTTTCCTATAAATTACACAGAGTCTACATGGGAGAAGTGGGCATAAATTACCATGGTGGTGAGTTGTACACTACCACGTAGGATATACATATGACTAAGATAGCTTTCAAGCTGGAACAACAGGGCCTCAATTCTTTTTTTCCTCTGGAGATTCCTCATGTTCCTCCCCATGGTGGAGGAGAAGAGGATTGGTATTGGCATTAGTAATAGATGTCACCTTTTTGGTAAGAAGGACTGGTTTCTCCCAAGGCTCCCCTCTCTACTAGACAGGTGATCCTGTGGGCTTGATTCTTGCAGGATATGATGGCAACATTGAACAACCTTTCAGTCGGAGAGAAGTATATTCTTTCAGCAAAGGCCATGACTCTTAGGGATTGGCAGAATCCTCTCTTCTTTGACTCTTTCAGGGCCTGAAATTTGTTACCTCTAAGAAGGAAATAGGAGAGATCTTTTGTTGCTATTCAGGCAAACAGGGTTAAGTGACTTTCTCAGGGTTACACAACTTAGTATGTTGAGTCTAGATTTAAACTCATATAGATGAGACTTCCTGCCTCCATGCACAGGCATTCTACCCACTATCGAGAGGTCTAGTTCCTCCTAATCAGTAATTCTTTCTCCTTCAACTAAGTTCCCTCAGTGAGGGTTCCTAACCTTACTTGTGATGATCAGCAAATAATGTTTTACAGATTTCTGTTGGAGTTGTATGCAAATGAGAGCCTAGGGATCAAGGTACATAGTGAATTCTGTGCCTTTGATATGAATTCTCTGCCTTGGAGCACAATTTCATCATCTTTGCTGGTCTCTTCATGGCCAGTTGGACTACTCAAGCCTCAAATCCCATCCAAAGTGCATGTTTCCTCTGTATCTGAAAGTGTATCCTCTTTCAATGCCTCCATAGTTGCCCCTTTTGACCTTCAGCTTTGCTTAATTTTAAATACGCCCTTACAAGTGCAACACTGGGGCTATATGGTTGCTATTTCTGGTTCTTACTGGATGACTAGTTCCCTTCATCTTTCCAGTAATACAATTACAGGATGATACCTCCACAAAAGTCCTATTCAGATATTTCATCATGTGGAAATAATCAGGTTCTAAAGCTGGAAAGGCTTTCAGAAAGTTCCAAATGACAGACTTCGTATGTTGACCAAGGCAGAGGAAGGAAAGTGGTGCAATGTCCAGAGTGCTAAATTTGGAGTCACTGGACCTGAATTCAAATCCTAGCTCTGCTATTTACTACCTAAGTGACCCTAGCAAGTCACGTCACCTCATAGGACCTCCATTTCCTCATCATTAAAAGGAGGGATTTGGATTACAGTCCCTTTCAAATCCAAATCCATGGTCTTATAGCCAATCTAAGTATGGAAAAGTTAATGATCAATAAATTGGCCACCAAATGGTTTATTATCTAGTCCTAGCAACCCATGCAACACAAAACCAAAATATCCTCCACCAAAGTATCACTCTAGTATCTCATTGTGGTATGAAAGTCACCCTGATTTGGCAGATTCTTCCAGCTGGAAATGTTTCAGTTATGACTCTGGCAACAAACAAAAACAGCCCTTGCTAAATTCAGAGATATTCATCACCAGAGGGTCAAACACCAAATGTCAAAATATTTTTACCAGAACAACTCAAGAAATATACAAAAATACAAAATGACTTCACAAGTCCTATAAAACTAGCTCCACTCATGTAAGCAACAGTTACAGCATGATTAAAGTATAGGGAAAGAGCATTAAGAATCTTGTAGTTTTTAATCTAAAATATTAATTTAACTGCTGACTCAATGCATGATAGCTGCCCATATATATATAATTAACATTTATATAGAGCTTTGAGATTTACAAGACAGTGTGTATGTGAGTGTGTGTGTGTGTTAAGTGAGAGAAACAGGGAGAGGGAGGAGGGGGAGAGGGAGAAAGGAAGAGAAAGAGAGAGAGAAAAGAGTGATAGAGAGGAGAAAGAGGAAAGACAGAGACAGAAAGACAAACAGAGAGGAGAAGGAAAGGAAGAGAGGAAGAGAAACAGAGGAAGAGGGGGAAAGAAAGGAAGGAGAAAGAGAAAGAGAGAGAGAGAGAGAAAGAGAGAGAGAGAGAGAAAGTCTTCTCCTCACAACAAACCTGCAAAGTAGGTGCTATTATTATTTCTATTGTATACAAAGATCAAGAAACAGAGGCTGAGATAATAAATGATTTGCCAAGGGTTCTATAGCTAGTAAAAGCTAAAGAGGGATTTGAATGCAGCACTTGCTGACTCCAAATCTCTCACTCTATCCACCATGACATAAAACCTTCCTGATCAACAAGTTGACACATTGCTAAAACAATTATGTCATATACATCTCTGCCTTTTCAGTGTATATGAAACCGAAAAGCATAAGGAAGTTGCCCCTAGATGGAAAGACAGTTCAGAAATTATAGGTTCTTCTTAAAGGGGTGAATAAAGGCACTTATAAAGCTATTTTCATTCTGTGCACCAAGATAATAAGAAACATTATTTCATAGACTATGTGGGTAAGATGAATAATGACAGAATATCATGAAGATAATTCCAATTTATTTGTCAATATCCATTGCAGAGAATGAAGCAAAGAAATCCTATGAAGAACTTGACAAGATCTTCCAATACAAATTACCATAGCTTTGGTAAAATGCAAAGCTAGAAAAAGGGAAAGATGGAAAAGGTCATGTGGGGAAAATAAAGTTATGATTCACAAAATTAGAAAGGCTAAAGACATGTATTTAGCCAGTCAACAAGCATTTGTCAAGAACCTACTATGTGCCAGCCACTTTGCTAAGCAAAAGAAAGGAGAAGAAGGAGAAGGAGAAGAAGAAGAAGAAGAAGAAGAAGAAGAAGAAGAAGAAGAAGAAGAAGAAGAAGAAGAAGAAGGAGAAGAAGAAGAAGAAGAAGGAGAAGCAGAAGAAGGAGAAGAAGAAGAAGAAGAAGAAGAAGAAGAAGAAGAAGAAGAAGAAGAAGGAGAAGGAGGAGGAGGAGGAGGAGACAAAAGACAGTCTCTGCTCTTGAGGAACTCCCAGTCCAAAGGGAGACAGCATGCAAACAACTAGTATAAACAAGCTATACAAAATAATTTGAAAATAATTAGCAGAAAGACGCAACTAGAATTGAGGTGCTTCAGGGAGGACTTTCTATAAAAGGTAGGATTTCAGCTAGGACTTAAGGAAGTCAGAGGGTAAAAGTGAGGTGGGAGACCTTTCCAGGTAGGGGGGAGAGCCAATGAAAATGCCTGGATTCAGGAGATGGAGTGTCTTATTTGATGAACAAGGAAGCCAGTATCACTGAATTGTAGAATAACCAGGAGCAGATAACAATTGGAAGAATGAATGGAAAGTAGGGGAGGGGGAAAGGTAAGTTATGAGTTTGCACACCAAATAGATAATTTTATGTTTGCTCCTGGGAATATAAAAGAACAACTAATCTTTATTGAAAGAGGGGTGGCATTGCCAGATCTGTGCTTTAGGAAAATTACTTTGACAGCTGAATGGAAAAAAGATTAGAATGGGGAAAACCCTGAGTCTGGGACACTAAACAGAAAGAAGGCTATTACGATAGTGCAGTGGTGCAGTGCTGGTCCTGGAATCAGGTAGACCTGAGTTTAAATTTGGCTTCACATACTGACTGCTACTGACCCTAGGCAACTCACTTAACTTTACCTCAGTTTCCTCATCTATAAACTGAGCTGGAAAAGGAAATGACAAACCAAACCAGTATCTTTGCCAAGAAAACCCCAAATGGGGTCTCAAAGAGTTGGACACAACTGAAACAATAATAACCTATAACAACAATATAATATGACATATATAAATATTATATAATAAACAATAACATTTCAATAGTCCAAAATTGAGGTGATGAATATATCATGAATTTTTTATTCAGTGAAAAAAGTCAGCATTGAACATTAGATCCAACTACTTAAAATTTTTTTTAAAAAGAAATGCACTATACAGTTAGAAAAGGATTAGTCACAGATAAAGCAGTCATTCAGAACACTAACTGCCTCAGGCAGTTCACACTGAGTGCTTAGAGAAAAGGTCAAAGAAAATATCATATTAGAAGAAAGGGTAAAGTTGTGCATAACCACAACCGCACCACCTCAACCTGGTTAAAGATATTATTGACTGAAAAATTGGAAAGGATGAAAGTAAAGATGTCACATCTTCCATCATTCTTAGAGAAGTTAACAGATTAAAAAATTGCCCCAAAAGAGGTCAAAAAGCTCAGCCACTACTTCAATCAACAGACACTTAATCTCCTTGTCAAATGAAGAGATGGCAGGAAAGGGCAACATCTGTTCAGACTAGAACTCATTTCCAAAACATTATGGAGGACCATGACTGATAATTACAAGCGACACAAAACAGTGATAAAAAAACACATTTGAAGAGTAAACAAGCCAAAATAGAGTTTGGCATGAAACTCAGCTAAAACAGATCATCCTGTCATTATCTGTAGATGAAACCAACAGAAGGACAGCAACAGATTTCAAGTGGAAAAAAAAATCTACTTGCTTTCATAAAGCAGTTCTTCCCATCAGTAATGATAGTGAAATGTGGACTGTACCACCTCAGCACTTAGGTACAGCCAGCAAAACATATATGGAGAGAGAATGGTGGGGGAGAGGTGAGGAGAGGGAGAGTGAAAAGGAAAGGGAGAGGGAGAGAATGAAAATATTCTTCATGGGGCAGCTAAGTGGCACAGTGGAAAGAACACAGCCAGAGCCAGGAAGACTCATCTTTTTGAGTTCAGATCAGACCTTGCTTACTAGCTGTGTGACCCTGGACAAATCACTTAACCTTGTTGGCCTCAATTTCCTCATCTGTAAAATGATCTGGAGAAGGAAATGGCAAAGCACTCCAGTATCTTTGCCAAGAAAACTCCAACTGTGGTCATGAAGGGTTAGACATGACTGAAATGACTAAACAGCAACAAATATATCGGAGCATTTAGGCTCTCACAGACCTTTTATGGAGAAGATCACATCCTTACAGCCATGCAAGTGACTGAACATGGCAGAGAATATAAAATTCCCATTGTGTCCATTATTTAGTGACGTTTAAAACATACAATTTCAGTCATACAACGCATACCTTTAAAGGTGCCTCCCATATAAATGTTAAAAAATAACATAAGATTCTACGACAAGCATCTACTGAGATAACTTTCTTTGGTGACTGGTATAGTAATTAAAAATCAGGCATAAAATAGGAGCATAGGGTCTCTGCAGCCTTTGACACTGTTAATCACCCTATTCTCTGTCTTGATATTCTCTTTAGGTTTCCATGATACTACTCTCTCCTGGTTCTCCTATCTGACCACTCCTTCTCAATATCCTTTGCTGGATCTTAAAGCTTCTGCCTGTCCGTACCTTTTTAGCTACTAGCTGTTTGGTCCCTACAGAAGAAAAGGATAGGTAGTAGCCATGAGAAAGCTGGTCCTAGGACTTATTAGGAGACAAGTAACAGGTGACACCTCTCTAAGAGCAAATGTGTCTCATTCAAGAGAAGAGCCTTCAGTTAGATACTTTTTAATATGCAGAAGCTCTATGCACAGGCAGTTTTAAAGAAGGGCCAAATCAGAGTCTTAGGGTACACCCTCAGTTATGAATCCATATATAGTTGTTGTCTCCACCAAAAAAGAGATGAAGGAGTGACCAGAGCCAAAAAAGAGCAATTTGTGGAAATCTAAAGAGGAGAGAGTGTTCCATTGGAAAGAGGCATTAATAGTGTTAAATGGTGCAGAAAGATCAAGAGAATTAAAAACTGAGAAAAGGACATTGGATCTGGGTATTCTCCCAACTCCGACTTGCACTGCAGGATATACCAAATAAAGCTTGTACCTTTAGAGTCTAGGGATATCCCTGAAGAGTTTAAGAGTTCTTTTTTCAGTGAATGCTGTAGCTCATAGGCCCCTACCAGTGTGGTTCAGCCATTAATTATCAGTCAATATCAGTTAGTTATCCAGACCGAAATAACTTCTAGAAATGAGTATTTACTATAGAGGGAAAGTTGGTATAAAATATGTCCCCAAATATCTGTGACACATTCCCCTGCCATCTGTTTATTTTTTCCTTCAGGTGGTGACAAGATCATGTCTCTGCTGTCTCCTCTTCTGGGATGATGATCAGTGTTAAGCTAACTGCTTCAGCAGAACAAAAACCATAAACCTGAAATCTGTTGCACTTTTCCAGGTCAGATATCCAGTTGGTATCTGAGAGTAGGTGTCTACCTACTCTCAAAGAGTAGGTAGAGGTGCAGGAGAAAGTGAAGGTCTGTTCTCAGGTCCAGTAGGAGATTTCGCCTCTTCTCATATCTGAGGTCTTTATATAATATACATTTTATTATATAAATATATATTTACATATAATATATAATCATATTCTGATTCCTTTAGTGGTCTGATTTTGACCAACTCTGCTGCTCCAAAGCAGGGCCATTTTTGAAAAATGATACTTTCATCTTGTGGTGAGAAACCAAAATCTATATTTCTGTCAACCAAGCCAAAACTATTTAATATACAAATTGCTCAATAGCCACTAAATTGTTTTAGGTGTCAGAGTTGACTTAGACTGATTTCTCAATGTTTCTCTTACAATAAGAGAATCTTATCTCTTATAATTTTTCTGCCATTTTTTGTTAATGAAATTATCCAAATCAGAAAATGTTACTGCCTTATATACATAGACATTCACACATACATGTACACATACATACATATATATACAACTATGTATACAGATATCTATATAGAGATAGATATATACAACATTGATAGAAATGTATGCATGCATGTATAGATAGATAAATCATTATATAAATATTATAGAAGTTTGGAAGGAGGGAGTAAAGAGCGAGTGAACACAAAAAGGATTCTCTGAGTTTGTTTGCCTTGTCCATTTCAGGATCACCTGTTTGATCACCAGTGCTCTGGGAAAGAAACACAAAGCAGAAGCAGCAGTAAAGGCTTTGAGATCTAGCCACAAGTAAATCTCAATAAGAACAAGCTCTTACTGTCATGTGGGAGCAACTATTGTGGGTGCCCTGGGGGAGGAATCAAGTCTAGGGAAGAGCTCTTAAAAGTTGCAAACCACTTATTAAGAAAGAACAGAGGAGTGTGAAAGTGGAAGTCTCCCTTTGAAGTCTGATATGTAAGTGAATCTTTCTGACTCAGTGACCAATTCTCCTTGATGCAGCCATCTCCTCTTGATGTCACCATGAGAACCAAAAGATTATCGTATCATTCCAAAGATCTTCAGTTCTAAATAATATATCCCCAGAAGTGACAGAGGACCTCAGCCCAGTTCCAAATATACTACACTGGATATGTTATACACATAGTAGATGGCACATAGTCTCTCTGACTAACCCTATTACAGATTTCAGATGCAGGGCTGATGAAAAAACCCAATGGTTCTAAGGATTCAACAGCAGGGTAGATAATAGGGTTCAGGAGTTTTCAGAGCACATCAGTAGATCATATGGCAATTCAAAGGGTTTAGCAGTAACGCATATGGTAAGAACCAGTGCGCTAGAAGGTATAATGGCAAAACAAATGGCAAAGTTTGACTGTCCTCCAATTAAGGGGAGGATTATAGTTGATGACTCCTTGATTATCCAAGTGGTAAAAGCAACAGTGTCTTCCCCATAACTTGAGGGGAAGGGTCTGGAGGAACTCAATGCAAAACCACTGGGAACTGTGGGGGGAGTGAGACTCGGGGTTCTGTGCTTTATGGGTAGAGATGAGGGGATTAGTGGTCATCTTGGATGGAGTCAAGGAAGGGGAATACCAACAGGAAGGTTGAGGAAAAAAGAGGTTTCTGTAGCACATGCTCCACAGAATTCTTTGGAGTCTGGTGGAAAAGTGATTATAAATACCTGAAAACAGCACGTTATAGAGGTCAAAAAGCCAGCTTCAATCAGAAAGTCATAGCTTCAAACCACACTTCTGACATATATTGGCCAACTAAGCAGGTCACCTAACTTGCCCTAGGCAAGCCTTCAACAACAGAACTTCCTGACTTTCAGTCGGTGAATTTGTTTTTTTCTTAAAATTTTGTTAACTACTTCAATATAATTAAGTTCCTTTGTAATCCTACGTATTTTATTTTATGCATTTAAGTCATTATTCTGAAAAGGGGTCCATCAACTTCATTGGACTGCCAAAGAGGTCCATAACATTTACAATTCTTGGCTACAAATTGTAAATAGTTGCACATTGGCACTGGGAAGGAGTTTTCCCACTGGAGTTTCCTAACCAACAAAATGATAGGTCCAGACCTGCTATTTACTATCTGTGTGATTTTGAGCAAAGTCTAAAGTGTTTCTAAATCTCAGTTCTTCATCTGCAAAATGAGAGAGATGACTTCTAAGTTCCATTCTGGGTCTAAAACTATGATCTATGATCCCATGAGCCAGGTATCATGAGCACTCTGGTGGACAACTAAAGCTCTTATTCATTTACTGAATTAAATCTAAAATAACAAACTAGTTCTGACCCATTTCTGAGGCTCTGGGATTCTGAGGTCATAAACTATCCAGGACTAGTGATTCTGATTCTGTGTATTCCTTTTTAAACATCTCTCGTAGCCCATGTTTAGCATTGTAGTCAGAGCCCCTTTTTCCCTCCATTGGACCAACTAGCAAAGATAGGATTGCTATTTTTCTCATGTTCTTTGAAGGATGGGAACTCATAAAACAACAACAAAAATCTATCCTTTTTCCTTAAATTCACCCTCAATGTGCAACAGCAGTATCTCCACTTAACAAACTTTCGTTGGCCTCTAAGAAGAGCTTATTCACATTTCCTTAAGGATTTCATTGGCTACGTCACAACTGAACTCTTAAAATTTCATTGAAGACATTTATCTTTACTGTTCTAAGAACTTAGCTTTTTTAATTATTAGAATAACTAATTTAGCTAATTATGATATTCCAGAAACTATACTTTTGGGGGAAACAGGGGGAGCACTTTTGTTGTTTGCTTCATAAAGTTTATTTATGAATTCAATTTATAAAATAACAAAAAAGAGAAGCAATTATTACTTCATGGAAAAACAAAAGTCAAATTTTACACTATATTATTATATTTTACATTATTACATTGCTTTATTGTTGTCTTTGAGTGATAGGAATGAAACTCTTGGTGCCCCAGTGCACTGATTTTTCCACCTAATAGTTGCAAATCTAGCACCAATATTAATAGTATACAAGTAGCACCCCATTTCCAAGGAATTCAGAGCTTTGTTTCTGTTTGTTTTCTTTTACTCATTTTCTAACTCTTCTTCCTTTATTCCTTTTCTATATGTTTATTTTTCTTCAGGCTTGTATAGTTTTTCAGTTTTCCCTCTGGTTAGCCTTACTTTTCCCTTCTCTACTTTCCTCTAAATCATTTCATGTTCTCCTACCTTTTCTATTCACACTGTATAGCTCTTGCACCCCAACAAAAGATAACAGTGGGTAAAATGAATTTTAACCTCTCATTCTATCAAATTCAGACTTATTTTAGCCTAAAATATGAATGCTCTAATGCTCACAAAGAAGAATCTAAAGTATTGTCTGCTTCCCACTATTAGCAAAAACCACAGCTATTACTGCTAATCCATATCTGATATACACATCCACCAGGAAAGTCTTTAGCTGGTTCAAATTGAATGCCAGATATAAAAGCAAAGTAGACATAAGAACCATTTTTCATGTAATCATATGAAATTCAGTAATCCGAAAAGAAAAACAATCTATAGAATAAAAAATGTCAAAACAAAGAGCTACATCTTACAATGAGAGTTATCTATTCAGATTTTAATAGGACCAGAAATGAAAAGGAATTCTGGAAATGAACACTCATTTTAGAAAATGTTCTCTCTTCCTACCATTTAAACCTGTAGACTGTTTTTTTAGATGTCTTCCATGATATAAATTGTTCTAATTTTTGTCATTTAAACATTATATTCCATTCAAAAGTCTCAGAGAGGTTATGTTTTCTATAATTCACTTTCAGAAAACTGAATTGTAAAGCAATTCAGTGGAATTTGGCCATCATCAAGAAATATTTTCTGAGTGTCTTCCAGATGCCTGGCACTGTGAGATGTGTGATGGGGGTTTCTAAGACAAAGAAGGCTTCAAACAGCCCATAATCTACTGAGGGAGACAAGGTGAATAGTAAATACATGTGCTACAAATATTTTTAAACAGTTATTCCATATTGTCACCAGTAAATGGAAAATGGACTGGAAATTACAGGAGAGTTGAAGGAAAAGAGAGAGAAAGAATAGGGAAAGAAATAAACATATGGAAAGAGACTTAAAGAGGGAAAGCATGAGACTGGGGGAGGACATAGAGACTCAGGAGATGAGAACAGGATTAGAAAGATAAGCAGAAAAGTTTAGAGAAAGATTAAACTAAAGGGAGGGATAGAAAATGTGAGGAGAGGAGAGGAGGGAGGAACAAGAGATCCACAGACCCAGTAGGCTCTGAGGTGAGGATTAATGTAGATAAATTACTCTTAATGTAACTTACTTGGAAACCCACAGAGCAGCAGGCTATCGCGGTCATTTGAAAAACCAATTAACTGAATAATCACAGTTCATGGCCCTTTCACTCACTCAGACCTTAAAATATAAAGGACTCCATTACACATGGAAATGTGAGAGTAGGGGAGGGAAGTATGTTTGAATTATTTTCTGAATCAAACCTTCTATGGCTAGAGAAGCATCACTTCAAGGATTGTTGCTCTTGAGTTGCTTCAGTCATATCCAACTCTTCATTTAGAGTTTTCTTGACAAAGATACTAGAGTGGTTTGCCATTTCCTTCTCCAGCTCATTTTACAGATGGGGAGGTATAGTAACTCTTCATGGGCCTGATTCCACTACTGGTTGATAACATCAAGGCTGTTTTGTTTTGCATTTTTCTTACTATTACTTATTTGGAGCATTTTTTCCCCCATACAGCTAATAATAGTTTCCAATTCTTTTTAAAACTGTTTGTTCATATACTTTGATCACTTACAGAATGAGGAGTGGCTTTTGTTCGTATATATGTTTGCTGTCTACTTATCTTGAATACTAAACTCTTATCTGAGAAATCTGAAACAAAGATTTTTCCCATCCAACTATTTCTCATATCCTAGATGCATTAATTATGTTTGTTTGAAATATTTTCTATTTTATCTAATTGAAATTATTCATTTAATCTTTTGTAATTTCCCTTATCCATATTTGGTAAAGAATATATCTCCTGTGAGAGGTATGTGATCTGTTTCCCTTATAATTTTTCATTGCATGACTTTGACATTAGAATCACATATCCATTTTGAATTTATTGAGGAGTATGGTGTAAGGCATTGATCTAAGCCTAATATTTGTCAGACTGCTTTCCACTTTTCCCTGCACTTTTTTTTAATCAAATAGGGAATTCTTTAATGAGTAACTTATGTTCTCTGGTTTGTAAAACATTGGATTATTGAGTTCCACTGTTTGATTCTATTTTTATATGGTTTTGGGTGTTTTTATTTTTAATATGATTAATTATGTTGGTTGTTTTCCTAATTACACCTCTGGTATTTAATTTTTCTACTTCTTTACTTTTAAATCATTTCCAAGTGGTTTTGTACTGCTATTTAATAATATAATCTGAGGTCTCAAAGTGATATTCCCCTTTTGTCCCTACCTTTTTTCAACATTTCCATTCATATTTTAAATCTTTTGCTTCCCCAAATGAATTTGGTTATTTTATTGAATTCTTTAAAATATCCTTTTGATAGTTTGATTTATATAGCATTAAGAACATAAATTAAGATTGATGATATTCTCATTTTTATTATACTAGCATTGCCCTGCTAGAAGCACTGAATACTCATCCAGATATTTAAGTTCTTCTTCATTTCTCTAAGTAATGCTTTGTAAATTGAATTTATATAGCTATTTTATGGGCTTTGATAGATTGACACCCCCTCAAGTATTTTTTGCAGTTATTTTGAAAGATGTTTCCTTTTTATTGCTTCTTGAATTCTGTTGTATTAAACTGAAATGTTATTGATCTTGTGGTTTTACTTTGTAGCCTGTAGCATACTGAGCTATTGTCTCAATTGGTTTTTGATGATTCCTTGGGACTTTCTAAGTAAACCATCATGCCATCAGCAAATAGGAATAGACTTATCTTCTTTTAATTTCTGTTTATTCCTTTAATTTCTTTCTTTTTTCTAATTGCTAATGCCAACACTTCTAGAATTACGACAAAAAATAGAGGAGTGAACATCCTTGCTTTACTCCTGTATTTAATAGGGAAAGTTTCTAGTTTATCCTCATTGCACATGATATTTCCTTTTGGTTTTAAGCAGATATTTTTTATGATATTAAAAGGACCTTCTATGATTATATTTTGAAGGTGTTTTGTTTTTGTTTTGTTTTCTTTTAACAGAAGCGGATATTGTAATTTGTCAAAGGTTTTTATGTCTCTATTAAGATTTTGGATGTTTTGGATGTTTTTGTTTTTAAGTATGATAAATTATATTGATTGTTTTCCTAATTGGACCTCTGGTATAAATCCAAATTAGTCATAATAAATGGTATCTGCCATTTACTTTAATTTACTTTAATATTGTTTGCCAGGCCTGGTGATTTGAACCTACTGAAGGGCAACTAAATGTTCTTGCCATATCCTTATTTAGTATTTCAAATCTCATTTTAGCATTTTTGTTTTATCCTCTCTAGTCCAAATATCATTCTCCTAAGCTGATAAAGATAGAGGTTGAATAGTTCTACCTATTCTTCTTTGTTAATTTCTTGAATTCAATCTGTGAATCAGGTTGGCCCCAACACTGAAAGGTTCCACAACCCTATCACAGTGGATATGTTTTCCAAACATGAAAATGAATAATAGTGAAGTCAAGAACTAGAAGTGAGTTTTTGGTCTAACCCCCCAAAAAGGACCAAAGTTCATAGTCAGGATTTGGCTTCCTTCTTCAAAATATATTTAGTAAAGTCATTCAGTAAAAATAATATACACTCAAGTCTGTTTAGGCTCTAAGCAGGACACAAGAAGGGAAAGACTGCCAAGGGAAAAGGAGATCAAAGTTCAATGTTGCTGGAATTCAGGCTGAAATCAGCTCAAAACAAACATATACTTCCTGTTGGAAGTAAACTAAATCAGATGTGACAAACTCGTATTTTGGAGATAATGACTTTTTCCTCTTTCTTTTTTTTATGTGGAGACAAATAATTTAAAGAAAGGAGAAAAATGACCTAATTTTTATGTGTATAAATTGTAAAAATTAAATGTGACTAAAATTACAAGTAGTTTACACTAATCTCTATATATTAAAATATATATAAATAAAATTCTACAATTCTGAAAAGAGAGAAGGGAATAAAAGCGAGAGTGCTCTTCAAAATTACTTGTAGAACAGACCACACTGAACAGATATGGATTCATTTTTAATTCTACCCAGGGAAAAATGAACAAAAAGCATAGATACTGAAAAAAATACTCCCCTGTCCCTTTATTGAATATTAAGAAGAATCAGTGTCTTAAGCTCCTTCTAAAATTATTCCCTTGATATCTCATTTACTCTCATGTCTTCAAGTATCATCTCCATGCTGATAACTCCCAGATCTGTATGTCTGGGCCCAATCTTTCCAAAAAGGTTCAAGTCTCCTAATTCTCTTTGTTGAGACATCTCAACAGTACCTGAAATGCAATGTGTCTGAAATTAGACTCATAGTGTATCCTCCTCCCCGCAAGAATAACATGACATGGTAAAAAAGAGCACTAGATATGAAGAACTAGGTTCAAGGTCTGACTATGCTATTTACTAGTTGTAACATTAATTACATTACCTTTTGAGGCCTCAGTTTCCTCTTCTGTATGAACCAAGTTTTTACCCAAATCTGAGGCATTATTTTTGAGAATTTTTAAAAATTTAGCATTTTATTTTTCCCCAGTTACATGTAAAAATAATTTTAACATTCATTTTTAAAACTTTGAATTCCAAATTCTTTCCCTCCTTCTCCCCCCCTTATTGAGAAATCAAGCAATTTGATGTAGGTTATACATGTGTGGTAATGCAAAACACTTCCAAACCAGTCATGTTGTGAAAGACTAATTGTATTTCCTTCCATCCTATTCCTCCTTGTGTTTATTCTATTCTCTCTCTCTCTCTGTCTCTCTCTCTCCTTTTACCCTGTCCCTTCTCAAAGTGTTTTGCTTCTGATCCCTTCTCCAATCTGTTCCAGCACCCCCCCCACCTTATCCCCTTTATTCCTGTAGGGTAAGATAGATTTCTATACCAAAATGAGTGTGTATATTATTGCCTCTTTGAGCCAAATCTGATAAGAGTGAGGTTCACTCACTCCCCCTTATCTCCTCTATCTTCTCCTTCACTATAAAACTTTTACTAATCTCTTTTATATGAGTTGAGTAGCCCCCACTCTACCTTTTCCTTTCTCTTTATCCCAGTATATTCCTCTCTCTCACCTCTTAATTTTAATTTTTTAGATATCATCTTTTCATATTCAACTCACATCTGTACCCTCTGTTTATATATACTCCTTCTAACTACTAATAATGAGAAAGATCTTATGAGTTACAAATATTATCTTTCCATGTAGGAATATAAACATTTTAACTAATAAATCCCTTATGATTTCTCTTTCCTGTTTACCTTTTTATGTTTCTCTTGAGTCTTGGATTTGAAAGTCAAATTTTTCTATTTACTTCTGGTCTTATCTCAAGAATGCTTGAAATTCCTCTATCCCATTGAAAGTATGTTTTTCCCCTCATGAATTATACTCAGTTTTGCTGGGTAGGTGATTCTTGGTTGTAGACTTAACTCTTTTGTCCTCTGAAATATCATATTCCAAGCCCTCTGATCTTTAATGTGGAAGCTGCTAAATCTTGTGTTATCCTGATTGTGACTCCACCATACTTGAATTATTTCTGGTTGCCTGCAACCTTTTCTTCTTGAGACAGGAACTTTGGAATTTGGCTATAATATTCCTGGCAAATTTCATTTTGGGATCTCATGTAAGAGGTGATTGGTAGATTCTTTCAATTTCTATTTTATTGTCTGGTTCTAGAATATCAGGGCAGTTTTCCTTAATAAATTCTTGAAAGGTGCTGTCTAGGCTCTTTTTTTGATCATGGCTTTCAGATAGTCCAATAATTTTAAAATTAGCTCTCTTGGACCTGTTTTCTAGGTCAGTTGTTTTTCCAGTGAGATACTTCACATTGTCTTTTTTCCATTCTTTTCAATTTGTTTTATGATTTCTTGATTTCTCAGAAAGTCATTGGCTTCCATTTGCTCCATTCTAATTTTTAAGGAATTATTCTCTTCAGTGAGTTTTTGGACCTCCTTTCCTATTTGGCCAGTTCTGCTTTTTGGATCTCTTTTACCATTTGGCCTAATCTGTTTTTAAGGTGTTATTTTCTTCAATATTTTTTGTGTCTCTTTTAACAAGTTGTTGACTCACTTTTTACTATTTTCTTGCATCAGTTTCATTTCTCTTCCCAAATTTTCCTCTATTTCTTTCACTTGATTTTCAAAATTCTTTTTGATCTCTTCCATGGCTTTTCTTGGAGGCTTTGGATGCAGGAGCATTGATTTATTGTCTTCTGCATGTGTGTTTTGCTCATTCTTGTCACCAAATTAAGTTTTTATAGTTAGAGTTTTTTCTATTATTTGCTCATTTTCTCAGTCTGTTACTTGACTTTTTAACTCTTTGTTAAAGTAGGAATCTGCTTCCAGGGTGAAGGGCAAACTGTCCCAAGCTTCAGGGGCTTTGTACAGATGTTTTCAGAGATACTTGTAAGTTTTCAGTTCTTCCAAGGTGGGTATAATGTAAGGAGAGGTGACTAGTTCTCTCCTGATCTGTGCTCTGGTCTGTGAATGATCACAAGCACTTTTTTCTTCCCTGGAAGTATGAGGAGGGTCCTCCCTCCACTGGTGCCATAAGTTCTGCTGTGCTAATGCTCCTCACCCTGGGATTGCCACCTAGGACTGCCACCCAGGACTGTGTCAAGTATGGACAAAACAATAGAGTCCTACCTCAGTGCTAGCAAAGAGACCCCTGTAATCTCCTTCTGATCATTTGTTCAACCTCCTTACTGTCTATTGACTGAGATTTCTGGAAGCAGCTGCTACTACTGCTGATTCAGTCACTCCCAGGGCTTGCTTCTGGTTTGCTGGGGCCAGATCAGTGCTGGTACAGCCTTGATGGACTGTGTTCCACTCTCACCCAGGTCTGACAGACCTTTTCTGCAGAGCTTCTAAGTTGTCCGTGGCATCTGTGGGCTGAGAAATCTGGAAACTACCACTGCTGCCAGTGATTCAGTCACCATGAGGCCTTCTCTGAGTTTGCTAGGCCTTGGTCTGTGCTGGCATGAACTGTGCTGAAATGCTTGCCTCTCTCACCCTGGTACAACAGACCTTTCCTGTTAACCTTCTAGGCTGTATTAGGGTATAAATTTGTTTGACTGTCTTTTTGTGAGTCTTGCTGCTCTAAAATTTGTTTATAGTCATTTTAAAGGGATTTGAAGGGATTAGAGGGAGAGCCCAGGCAAGTCTCTGCCTTGACTCCATCATCTTGGTTCTGTCCCTTAAATCTGATTTTACAACAATATGATTGCTTGAGAGTCAGAGGTGGTACTAGAATTCTTGAGAGAAAAGATTCCTCTGTTTCTTCTTCAAGAGAAAAACATATGTTAATTTCATATTCTCTTAAGAACCAACACCAAACCTATGAGAAGGGAGAGAAAGACTTTGGAAACTATTGACATGTAGGAGAAGTCAGTTCCTCAACTGATTTCCAGTTGGAAATTATTTCCATCAGTGCCCAATGATGTCCCTGATTTTCAAACATGAGAATTCAGGGATTTTTCCCATGGATGAGTTCAGGTCCTCTATCATGACGTGTATGTTTTGGCATATTCTAATCTAGATAAATTTTCCAATTTCTGTTTATTTGGTTGGATAAATGCATTTGCACATTATTTAGTATCTGGGATGATCAAATAGAAAACTAGTAACTAACATTTGGTGGGAAACAGTCAAACTGCAGGTGTTACAAACTACCCTCACCCTGGGTTGTTCTGAGCAAGCCTAAACCAGCTTTTGAGAGCCGGTTGGTAAATTTTTAGAATGAATATTTATACCTCTAAAATTGGCCAAGTCAAGGCTTGATTTTGTTGTTGTTATTTACTCCTAGACTTAAGAAAGGGATGGAGAAAATGCTGATAATGAAGATTAAACCTACAAGCATTTTTGTGCATGTACTTTTTTGAGACCTGGTTGTTAAACATTCACCAGTATACCCCTGTCCTTGTCCCATTTAAGGGATAGTGACAAGGTAATCTCTACCAGCACTCCAACATTTAGAATCAAAGAATGTCAATGTTAGAAGAGACCTTAGAGATCATTTATTCTGCCCAGCAGCAACCTCAGTTTACAGATGAGAAGGCTGTGCTCCAGAAGGATGAAGCAAGTTTCTTGCTCACCCTGGTATTTCCCTCCACAAGGCCTGCCTGCCTTCTCCCATTGGTAAGATCCTCCTGGAGCCTCCATTTGGGGGAGATCTCTTCCCGATTTTTTTTTACTTCAAAACTGTACCCTTCACTCTCTTTCCCCTTTCAGCTCCTTTCTGTGTGTTGCCCTATTAGAATATAAGCTTCACAGAACTATGTGTCTGACACATAGTAAGCATTTAATAAAAGCTTCTTTCCTTCCTTCTTTTTCTTCCTTCCTTCCCTTCTTTTTTCCTTCCTTTTCCTCCCTCCTTCCATAAGAAGAGGTGGAGTCAGAAATTAGAATCTAGACCTTCAGATCCTCCATCTTCTCTTTCCACTATGCCACCATTACCAATGTTGTATTCCTAGTTTTATTGGTATAACATGTTCCGACAAGATCAAAGCAGTAAGTGTTTATTGCGCTATTACACCCCATGCTTTTATACTAGTCAGTTCTCCCACTCTGGACTCTCTAGAAAAATTTAATAAATAGCAACCTTCCTGCCATGAACAATTAATATCTCTGCTGATTTTTTCAATTTTACATAGCTAAGCACATTCTAAGCACCCAAGAAACAGTTTAAGCACTTTTGAAGCATGTAGTAGATGCTTAATATCTGACTATTGAAATGAATTTATATATCATTTCACTTTAACTTGCGCAGGACTTTCCCAGTTTAGAATTTACCTCATTAGCATGTATATTTGGAAATATTTTTCACATCTAAAGCTATTGACAATTGGAGTCCCATTAATATACTGTGAATATAAGCATCAACATTTCTAATAAATATAAGAAGCTAAAATAAATTTGACCCCACATGGTAACATAAAAACCAACGGACAGAATTTCAACTGGACACAAAGGAGACTCTGTTGTCAATAGAGAAATGTAATGATAAAGTCTTAAAATGTTGTCTCCTTATATAATATTAAAAACACTGTTCCCTGGAAAGTATTATGCCAACATTTTAATGTAAATATTTGCGCTCCAGGTCCTTTTTCATCTGCATTCTCCATCTAACAACTGGATATTTGTTTGTGGTTTTCCTGCTACCCCTTACTGATTGAGTAGACTATCTGAATATGATTCCAACCTCCAAAAATCTATCTAAAAGTTGCAATGAATATTTTTAAAAGCATCACTATTCATATCTCATTCATACAAGAAAATTCTTCTTAAGAAATACTAATAGCTTGTAGGAAGGATATACAGTAACATACCATTTAAATCTTAAATTATGCATTAAAAGCTAACTAGTAGTATGTTAGTGGTAATGTTATGCCTTGTATTCAAGACAGCTTTCCCTGTCCAAATTCTTGGTCTTCTCAGTGTTCACTTTAGTGAAATGTGCAGTGTAAACTTAGGTAAGTCATATAATCATAGATTTTGACTTGAAAAGGCCCTGAGAAATTGTCTGGTCCAACCCATTCCTTTTTTGCAGATGAGGAAAATGAAGCAGAGCAATGAAGTGACCTATCAAATGGCACAGAATTAGCAGGTGGCAAAACTGGGATTTCCAAATCTGGAGATTTTTATACTATAACACACTGCCTGCTGAAGTTAGTGAAAAGGACATTAGCTTATATGTAATATGCATAACATAATATATAATACAGTATATTATATAATAATATGTAATTTACAATATTCTCAGACTGCTTGAGAGCATCTTTGTGAAATGCAGAGGTCAAATACTAAGTAAAGTACATACATGCTAGTACATGCAACCTATGTTACAAGGCAAATCAGAACGCAGGGCTTCCTCAGCCCATTCATCTTTCTAGACATTCATTATTGTAGAGGAACAATTTTTAAAACTTTCTATTATGAGCAAGTTACATTTTATTTTCAAATGCAGCAACTTATTCATGTGAAAGGAAGGTAAGTAGTGTAAGCATTATTTCCCCCTTTTACAGATAAGCCAACAGAGACCCAAGAAGATGAAGGATTTATACAGGATTACATAGCTAGCAAGTATGAGAGCAAGGAGTCAAATCCCAATTTTTCCAGAACTAATTAAACATTCCTCTACCTCTCAACCATGATTACTGAGAAGTAAAATTACAGCAATTGAAATCCACAGATAATCCCAAACTCTCATTTAGTTAATAGATTCAACACCTATCTCTCCCTAAGGAACAATAAAACCTTTGACAGAACAAATAAGTAGCAAATTCTGTTGATTTATGCTTGCCTCCCTTAATGCCCTATATTCAGGGCAAGTAGGTGCATAGAGTGCTAGACTTGGAGTCAGGAAGACTCATTTTAGAAATTCAAATCTGGTCACAGACACTTCAATTTCCCCATCAGTAAAATGAAGGAATTGTGCTAAATGATCAACAAAGTGAGTTTTAGCTCTGAAGTTTCACGATATGGCATGGTGAAAATTAAAGATATATGAAGACACTTTAAAATCAAAGTAGTTGAGAACATCATATAAATGTAAGATGGAAATGTAAATGATCTGTATAAGGAAATATAGATATGTAAAACATATAGTTGGGAGATGATTATTTACTTTATAAACTCACAGCAGAATTTTTTTAAACAGTAAGCATCAAATTGTAGTGAGCAAAACCAGAACATTGTACACAGTAACAGCAATACTGTCCAATGACCAGCTGTGAATGATTTAGCTCTTCTCAACAATACAATGATCAAAGACAGTTCCAAAAGACTCATGATAAAAAATGATATTCACATCCAGAGAAAGAACTGATGGGAATCTGAATGCATATTGAAGCACATTATTTTTTCCTTTTTTATTTTTGGTTGGTTTGGGGGAATTGTGTCTTCTTTCACAATATGACTAATATGGAAATGTGTTTTGCATGGTTTCACATGTATAATCTATATAAAATTGTTTACCATCCCTAGGAGGGGGAAAGTAAGAGGGAGGGAGAGAATTTGGAACCCAAAAATTATTTTCAATGAATATTAAAAATAGTTTTTACATATAATTGGGGAAAAATTAAATATTAATGGTAAAAAACAAATAATGTGCATTTCTAGCACATTTAGAATATTTTTTCTGTCTTAATTATTATAAGAAGCATAATAAGGGTAGCAGTTTGAATTTTTTAACAGTCTGGACCCTGGATGGGGGAAACATCTTACTACTCCCACTGCTAAGTCACGGTCACTTCCCAGATTCTAGTAATATGACTCATTCAGTATCTATCTTGACCAGTATCTACTTGTTGGCCATGCCCCTTCCTCTACAATCTATTTCTATTCTTTTACTGAATGTCATAATTTATTTATGTCATTTATATTGGTGACATTTATAGCATATCCTATGGACTACCTGTTATATTCAATCCCTATATGCAGATACTGTAAAAGGTAAAAACTTAATAGATGAGTCTATTCCCTCTGTCTTTAGTCTCTGAGTCATAGCGTAGAGAAGGTAGAGAGAAGTAACATGGAAGTTTGGCTTCTTAAAATGAATATATCTCTCTTTGAAAATGGACCTAGACATAGGCAATTAGCTTTTGACTAGATTAGAGCAACACTGTTTCCCCTGGTTGAAACTCCAGGACCACCACTCAGAATATTAGCACCTGCTAATATTCTGTCCTATCTTTTCAACCAAACACTGAAAAAATGGCTACCGTACCTCAAAGGCTAATCTTAACATAACGGCAGTGAGGTGATGCATTGGATAGAGTGCCAGGCCTGGAGTCAGAAAAACTCGCCTTTCTGTGTTCAAATTTGGCCTCAGACACTTACTAGCTGTGTGACCCTTGCCAAGTCACTTAACCCTGTTTGCCTAAAACTGAGCTGGAGAAGAACATGGCAGACCCCTCCACTAACCTTGCCAAGAAAACCCCAGATGGGGTCATGAAGAGTCAGACACAAATGAACAACCACAAAATCAAAGTATAGCAAAAGGGCAAGTATATCTCTGTGACATCATTTTCATAGGTTTCTACAGGACTTAGCACTTAAAAGAAAATTCATAAATTTTTGTTGGATGAATTTTTTTTCACTTGATTATAAAAACACACTTCAAGAAGTAGAGTAGCAGTCATTGTCCTGAGCGTTCCAGTTGGTTGAAAAGATACATATCAACAAACGGAAAGATTTGACTGGTCAAACATAGAAATAAGCCAAAGTTTATTTGTATTTGTTTTCATTTTGGCAAGAAATTAGATAAGCAACTTATAACCTTTGCAGGATAAAATTAGGCTGGCAGACAAATCAACATATGTATGAGAGGTTATTTTTCTTGGTCACATAATTTCCATCCCAGCAACCTATAACTCCAATAGAGTAATGTACATTTCATGGAAGATTGTTTCTAGAGGTAATAGTCAAAATTAATATCTAGTAAGGCAGCTTTTTGTTTAGTTTTAATCTCCTTTTGACTTTCAGGAACATAGATTTAATTATAAAATAAGGAGTAGTAAGAAGCTTCTTATAATAGAACCATTATTACATCATATTAATCCCCTCGGGAAGACATGGTTGTTTGTCCTCAAGTTTGGCTCTACTAATCAAATGGAAAGGTCTAACCCAACTTAAATTCCTTTGCCATTTCTTTTGTTGAAGGCCATTATTCAAACGACATATTTAGTTAGGCCTAAAATTAATTTGAAGTTTCTTAGAGACCCAGATGCTCTAAGTCACTTTAAGCCCCATCAGTTTCTCTTCCTAAAAAAATTAGCTGAAAATCTCAGAAAGTTTTTAGAATCATAGATCTAAAGCTAAAATAGGCTTCTGATATTGTTTAATTTAAGATGAGGAAATTAGGTCTCAGGAGATTAATTGACTTGCCCAAGGGGCAGTAAGCTTAAGAAGCAGGATCTGAATTCAGTTCTTCTGACTCTAGAACCTCATTTTCCCCTCTCTAATATGCTTACATAAGACCAAATCTGATAAACAGCTTCTCAAGTCTCTTTCATGCTGGTATGTTCACTGTGTTGGGGAGGGCAGAAGGGGGAGAAGAGGCCAGGAACCAATTATCCACTTTACTCCCAAGTACAGTTTCCCTCTGATCAGGACTCAATAAATATCTAGGACTCCTCACAGCCACACTTTCCCTAACACTCACCATCTTAATTTTTCTCTCCCTTATGTATTCACTACAACTGTTCTCACTCCTTTTTATTAAATATTTTAAAATTGTTTTTCTTACTCTGAACTTGACAATTGCCAACAAAAACAAGTATTTCTATATACAAAGGAGAATAGAAAAAGAGTTTACCTCTTTGGGCTTCTTTCAACCCCACAGTACTTCATTTTGTTTTATGTTTTTTTCTGTTTACTCATATTTCCTATCCTATTATTGCATTAGTAATTTGTGCCAGAGCCATGTTCTATTTCTTTAGGGATTCTAAGATGAGTTGGGTAGCCCCTATTTCATTCTGCCCCCTCTGTAGTCTGGATGGGTTTTGTGAGTTAGGCTTCTGCCTATGTCCTAATGGTCCCTTGCAAGTGCTAGTCTTAGCCCTGTCTGTCTCCTCCTGGCACAATCCACAATTGGAAGTTAGTATACCTTCTGCGGTGTCCTCAGTAATATATTGGAGATCATGTTCATCTCAAGTCTTCTGCAAAGCTCCCTAACTCATGTCTTGATAACATATTTGACCCTATTTCCTCTTGTAGTACCCAGGGCAACAAGAGGTTCACAGCTTGGCTTTGCATCCCTGTGCAGTGTCCTATATGAGCTGACTTTCTTTCTCAGTTCTCTTCTGATAGGTTAAGAGTAGAATCTGGCTTCAGGCTTCAGGCTCCAGTAGAGTTTATACTTGCTTAGATCCTTCTCCCTCTTTTTTTCCCCTAAGTATCCTCATTCAGAGTTGCCCACTAGTTTCAGGACCATTTACCAAAGTGTTTGATGACTTACCCAGTACAGCTTCTCTATCAGCAATAGGTTTCAAGCTTATTTGTTAGCGCTTGTGCTAGCTTCCTGAGGCAAACCTCTCCTGTAGACCATAGACTTTAGACCCATTTACACTGGTTTACCTGTTATAACCCTTCTCCCACTGTCTATACACACACCCTTCCCATATTTCACCATGTATGAAATTTTATATGTATGAAATTTCTTTTACAGTTTTATTTTTATTCTGAATTTAAACACTAAAAATAAAACATTTCCACAACACAGTAGGATACAATAAAAAGAATTCAAAATGAAATCATGAATCTTAATTTCTTACTACTGCTTTAAAAATAAATATTTCATAAATTTTCAAAGTACCCTGTTTATTTCCTTCTGAAACTCTTGTTATATTTTTTATTATAGAATAATGTTTCCATGACCTCTTTTTTTTAGCATTACTATTGCTAACGCCTTTTCTCCTTATCCTTCCCCTATTAACCAAGAGAAAGAAAGAAGGGAAAAAACTTCTTGCAATAAGTGAAATGAAAATGAAAAAAGTTACTCACACAGTGTCAGTCTTCTTGTGCCCATCACCCCTTTGTTAGGAAATCAGTAACATTCTTCAATCAGTAACATTCTTCATTATGGATACTCTGGAGACAAAGTTGGTCCTAAGGTTGATCAGAGTTCTTAAGTTGTTTTCTTTTACAATGATGCTGTACTCGTATAAATTGTTCTCCTGGTTCTGGTTACTTTACTCTGCATCAGTTTGTACTACCCAGGTTCTCTGAAATTATCTTTTTCACCACTTTTCATAGTGCAGCAATATTCCATTATATCAATAAGCAAATTGTTTAACTATTCCCCAAGTGTCTATAACAGTGCTTCTCAAACTTTTTCCACTTGTGACCCCTTTTTGCCCAAGAAATTTTTATACCACCCCAGGTATGTAGGTATATAAAATAGACATGCAAATATATAGATATATAAATAGGTATATAAATCAAACATTTACTGGTAATAAATTATAAAGAAATTTATTTTAAAATAATTCTTTGGTGTACATATAAATTTTCCATTTATTAAAAATGAAAGTCATATATAAATAGTATATATATATACAAAGTTATAAATAAAATGCTTATCATCTTATATATCCTAACATGAGACCCTGCCTTTCACTTCCCCAGATATTCCCTATGTTCTGTTGCTTCTCCCATTTTCCTACAATCCATCCTTTTCCTTGCCCAAAAGACCAAGGAACCATGAAGTACTGTTCATCTATGGACTTGGTAAAGGCATATCATCCTTTCCCCATTGTTCTTTAGTTCTGACCCACAAAAGATATTGGTTTAACTATAGGTAAGCCAGAGGATATAGTCCATGGTGCTGCTGTTCTGTTCCTCTACCTTCACTTCTCTTTTTCCCTTCATTTTTACTTAAACATGGATCCATTAGGTTCTTTCTTTATCCTTTAATGCTTCCTCTTTTTTTCTTTAAAAAAACCTTAAGTCAATTTCCCTCCCTTCCTCCTCCTCCTCTTTCTTCTTTTCCTTCTTCTTCTTCTTCTCTCTGTCTCTGTGTCTGTCTGTCTCTCTCTGTCCTCCCTCTCTTTCCCTCTTGTTCTCCCCCTCTCTGTAGATATTAAACAATTGATTTCATTCGTTCTTTTCTTGATCGTTGCATTAATTTACTTTTCTTACATTTCTGTTGTTTGGGATGTTTACAGGCTGAATATTCTCTTGTCTGCTCATGTCAAGTTTTTTTTTTCTTTTTGGAAAGAATGATTAAAATGATCCCTCAATGACCAACTCTAATTGTTTTTATTAGTTCTCATTCTTCTTGAAATTTCTGTAGCTTTTGACACTATTAATCACTTTCTCTTCATAGATAAAATCCCTTCCTGCATTTTTATGATAATTCTCTCTCCTGGATCCCTTGTGTGGTAGGTGAAAGATGACAAGTGAGGGAAACAAAGGTTTGATCTTCCAAGCTTATTGATTTATTAGTCAATGAATTCTAATTATCTACAAATTGGGACCAGTTTCCTTCCTTGATTAGGGATGGACTCCAAATTCAGGGGAAGACAGACTTTTATGCATTAAAAACAATCAAATCAGGCCAATTAATTAAAAGGAAACAATACAACATTATGTAATCTGGCTTCTTACTGAGGGACTTTCCAAGTTTAGAGTGAGAGAGTGAACAGGTTTAATTCTCTGAAATCAGAAAAGGTGTTCCATTTCCCCCAAGTGTCTGTAAATATTCAAAGGAATATCGAAACAATAACTGATTCAGATTCAGTTTTCAGATATGATGTATGGGTTGCTTGATATGTACAATTGTGAGAAAACTCCTTGCATCAACTGACTGGGTTTCTGGTCAGCATAACCTAGGTCCTTGGTTAAGAATCTGTAAACAGCAGGGAGAAGTGGTCCATTTTTCCAGTCATGCAGGGCTAGGTTCAAACAATACAATAAGGTTTTCTCCCAATTCCCACAATGGAATAAACTTTTCTTACAAGACAGAAATTGGGCTAGACCCAATTGAAATGAAAATAAGCTGTCTCTAGAACTGAGTCATAAGATAGAACTGGAGTTCACTCAGTTCCCATAGTTAACCACTTCTGTCCCAATCCCCTCAATTCCTTCACCTGCTAGTAACTTACCGGCTCTTTCTCACTCTCTGTTGCTCGATCATTATCCACATAAAACTGCCTAACTGACTATACCCCCAAGGCTCTGTTAAAAGCCCTTTTCTGCTGTCTCTACTCTCTTTTGGCAACCCCATCCATTCCCGTTGGCTTAGTTGTTATATCTCTGCAGATAACTCACAGATCTTCACATCCAGCCCTAGTCTTTCTTTTTAATCATATTACTATTGGACATTTCAAACTGAATGTTCCATAACCAATTCAAATTCAAAATGTCCAAAACAAAATTTATTACTTCCTCCTCTGCCCAAGAAAGCCCTTTTTATTTCTGTTCAAAGTACCACTATGCCTTCTACCATGCCTACCACCATGTTTCTAAATTCAGTGATATACTCAACCCCTCCTGCTCTCTCAACAGACGTATCTAATTAATTGCCAAATCTCCATGTTTCTCTCTCTACGTCTTGTGTCTTTCTCTTGCTCATTACTCAAACAACCACGACCTTAGTTCAGGCCCTCCTTACCTCTTGACTAAATTATTGTGACAGTCTCCTAATTAATCTCCCTGCCTTTCCCTTCTCCAATCTATCCTCTATAAAGCTGACAAAGGGATTTTCCTTAAGGGCACATCTGGTCATGTTGTTCCCCTACTCAATAAACTCATTGGTTCCCTATTGCTTCTTGGATCAAATATAAACACTTCTGTTTGGTTTTTAAAATCAAAGGGCTGATCTCTACTGACCTTTCCAGCTTCATCATACATTGCTCCTTTCCTATCACTATATAATCTAGTCAATCTGCCCTTCTCATACATGAGACACCATCACCTATCTCTGTGTCTTTGCATGGTTGTCTCCTATGCAAAACCAGCATTGTCTCCTCTTCTGTACCTGGTAGAATCCCTTACTTCCTTCAAGTCTTAGCTCAAGCAATAATTCTACATGAAGCCTTTCCCAAGCCTGAATTTTTCTCTAAACTACCTTATGCTTATTTTGCATATTTGTCTGCATTTCTATATCTTCGGAATAACAAATGATGGAACATTTACCTCCTCTCAGGAAAAAGGAAAGATCCTTCATGTATGGAATTTTTCATTCTCTATAAAATGCAAATGTGGTGTTGATCAGTTTTGTTTAAAGTATTTTTTTTTAAACAAGAGAGACTTCTATGTGGGAGGGAAAGAAATACTGAGAAATGACTGTGGCAAAAAATAGAGAGTAATAAAACTTCTTTTTAAAAAGATCATTTAACGATACCTTTCACGTGCTTCCAGCATAATAGAAGGAATAAGTCATTAAGAACTCTGAAGTAGTTTTAAAATTCTTTAGAAAAGTTTTATTTCACAACATAAATTTGCTATTGCTAGGTGCAAGAAATGTTTCAAATGCAACAGTGACATCTAGTGGACTATTGTTGTAGAATTCTTAAGCAAGAGTTTGTAGAGGACAGTTAGGTGGATAGATAGCCTAATGCCAGGCCAGGAGTCAGGAAGACTCATCTTTCTTAGTTCTAATTTGACATCAAACATTTAATAGCTATGTGACGCTGGGCAAATCATTTAACCTTGTTTATCTCAATTTTCACATCAGCAAAATGAGCAAAATGGCAAACCACTCCAGTACCTTTGCCAAGAAAATCCAAAATGGGGTCACAAAGAGTCAGATACGACTGATAAATGACTGAAAGGGGGAAGGAACAGAATTTGGGTGAGGCATTATTTGGGGCTAGAGGAAGTCAGGCCCTGGCAAAGGTATGCCAAAGAAGGGTGGTGGTGCCCTAACCACAGGGCCTGGGCTGGGAGAAGACTTTGAGACAAGGGACAGCACTTGCTAAAAGAATAAAATGTGTCCCCTTTACACATCACCTTTTGTTTTGGAAATAAAACCCAAAGTCTTCCACCTCAATTTGAAAACAATAGCTAAAGAAAGTTGAGGGGCCCAGGAATTTTACAACCAGTATCTCTGATAAAGTCCTCATTTTTAAAATATACAGAGAACTGAGTCAAATTTATAAAGATACCAGTCATTCCCCAATTGGTAAATGGTCAAAGGATATGAATTGCCAGTTTTCAAATGAAGAAATCAAGGCTATCTATAGTCATATGAAAAAATGCTGTAGATGAGAGAGAAATACAAATTAAAACAACTCTGAAGTACCACCTCACACCTATCAGATTAGCTAACATGATTTAAAAGGAAAATGATAAATGTTGGAGGGGATGTGGGAAAACTGGGATACTAATGCTTTGTGGGTGGAGTCATAAACTGATCCAACCATTCTAGAGAGCAATTTAGAACTATGTCTAAAGGGTTATCAAACTGTATATGCATACCCTTTGATCTAGTAACACCACTGTTAGCTCTGCATCCCAAAGAGATCATGAAAAAAGATGGAAAAGGCCTATTTATATAAAAATATTTATAACAGCTCTTTTTGTGGTGACTAAGAGCTGGAGATCAAAGGGATGCCCATCAACTGAGGAATGGCTAAATAAGCTATAATATATGATTGTGATGGTATATTATTTTGCTATAAGAAATGACAAGCAGGACGGTTTCAGAAAAACTTAGAAAGACCTACATGAATTGATGCAAAGTGAAGTAAGCAGAACCAGGAGAACACTGTACACAGTAACAGCAATACTCACACATTTATTTATTTTTTCATATTTATATATAGGAGCTGGACAGACCTACTTAGTGACTTCAGTAGGATAAATCCAAGGAAGACCTCCTTGTTCAATTAATTAATTTTCCCAGAAAAGTAATGATATCACAAGTTGACTAGCAGCTATCAGAGTAGTCTAGGCTATGGGCCATCTAAAAACTAATTGAATGGAGACTTCCAGGTCATGTGAGCAACAAGATGGTAGACTAGACATTTTCTTCCATTTCTACAACCTCACAAATCTCTCCAAAACAGAAATTATTCACCTAAAGATAAAGCAACTCCAGTTATCTCTATGGTCTAGGACACCCAGAATCCAAGAGAAAGTTTAAAAAACAACTCAGGAATTGACCTTCACTGACCCTGAGCACCCTTCCTCTACTACACTGTCTGCAGGTGGCACTACCAGACTCAAAAGACTTGACACAGGTTTACATCAAATCCACCCCTATACCCCAGTCTTCATCCTTATTTCCAGTGCCATGAAGATACCAGCTGTAGACTATGGTTTTCTCAAACCTTGACAATCAGTCTGGCCACAGACCTTCAGGAACAAAAGCTTTCCAGAGGGTGTAGCATAGAAGTACTAGCTTTGAACAGGGGAGACAGGCTCAGAATTGCTGGTGCCAAGCCAGAGAACGGAAGAACAAAAAACTGGGACAGGTCATCAGGACAGGACACTGTGAAGGTGAGGGGTTGTGCAACACTCCACTTAGCCTGAGGGAAAGAGCACAACATCCAGGTAAGGGCGGTTCAGACCACCCAAAAGTCAGCTGGGGCAGAGACTTAAGCTGGTGAACTATTAATTGCCCAGAGTAGGAGGAGACTGAGATCCTTTGAAATTCAGCCCCAAAGAAACCACAGTCAAATGAGAGTCAAAAAGTGAATGATAAGGAAAATAAAGAGAAAAAATGCTGAAAACACCAAATTTCAAGAAAATGAAAATTCAAAGAACTTAAATAAATATAAACAGATAAATCAACAGGAAAAACTATAATGGAAGGAAATATAGTCCCCAAGTCGAATAAACAAGTTCAGTCTTCTATGAGTAAAGACTGCAAAATAAAGGAGAAAGGGGGAACTGGGTTCACACAGCTTTTAATTTTAACAAAGGTCAAATACCATTATAGGCCATCTCAATTTATAATTGGATCATTTTCTAGAAGATGAATTGTAAAACAATTATTTGGATACTTTTTTTCAGAATTGGACACAATTTTGGAAACTGCAAATGTGCCAATTTATTTTGTTAAACTGCATATTTGAAATAATGGTTTTCTTTTTCTTTTTATTATCCAGTAGGGGCCTGAGGTGGGGAGAACTGGGCAGGAGAAATAAATGATTGCAATAATTATTTTATTTTTAAAAAGAAATGGAAATGTTTTTAATCCATAATGTCATGAACTATGTTCTTTCCTCTGTTATCATTTTTCTAGCTACAGGAAAGCCAAAACCTCAAAAGATAACACTTTCCAGGACATGCTAACCATTAGGGCTTGGATTCAATATCATAAGTAAAGTCTTACAGTGATCTGGTCATGAGATAAGTTTCCATATTACACCTACATTGTATGGACCCACAAATATGAATGGAATTTCTATAGCTTTATCCATTTTCCTGGATATACACATCTACAATTGATTCCCATAAAGGGTCACACAAAACTTAGGCAGTAGATAAGGAAGAGAATCTCATACCAGAGTAGATAAAAAAGCTACCCTGAGCCCAAGGGCTTCAGTTCAACCCCTTCACAATCTTCATGCCCTTGAATGATGCTATAGTTTGTTCTGACTCCGCACCACTATGGTTAGTTTTAACAACTATTAGCATCAATGGAATTCTACTATTTTGTTTTATATTTTGCTAATAATTTGGGCATAACTACAGACAGTTGAGCTGATACTGCCAGTACAAATTTTCCTATTCCTGCATACTTCCTAGGTTCATTGACAGCTGTCATTTACAGTATGTCTACCCCCAATTTCTTTGTGGCTCTATTTATCTGTTTACTGACACATAATAACATGTTTATACATGGTTTAGGCTTCAAGCCAACCTACAAAAACCTATTTAACCCATAATGTAGCTGAAATACAGCAGTTTTGTGAAGGAAAAAAAGTCAGGGTTTTTTTCTTTTAAAAATACAAATAAAATACACATCAACTTGCATACGTGGCAACTTTCAAATATGTTGCAGTCATAGAATTTTAGATCTGAAAGGTCTTTGAAGGTCATCTAGTAAAGTACCTTCATTTTACAAAGAAATTCCAGAGAAATAAAGCAGCCCTAAGCCTCTTTACCATGACAGCTTGGTCTAGAATCTAGATTATCTGCCTCCCACTCCTTTTTCTCCTATACCGTAACTAAATACTAGCTATAATGGCCAAGAAAATAAAGTGGATTCACATAAAATAAACACTTATTATATATCTGCTGCTTATAGCACATATCACTGTATACACTGATAGAAGATGAAAAAAGGTTGGATATAATACAATCTCTGTTTTCAAAAATTCTACAGTTTATGAGGGCAATTAAACCTCAACACAGAGACTTATAATATACAATATTATGTAAAAGTTTTAGAGAGTTGCAAAATAAATTGTGATATCTAGAGTCGTCTATTGATGGGGCAGGAGGAAGATTGTTATCAACTGGGAGAATCAAGGAAGTTTTCACAGAAAAGGTGGCATTTGAAGTTAACTTTAAAAAATGAGAAGGAATCAACAAATGAAAAGAGAAAAAAGGACATTCTAGACTTAGATAATGTCATGAGCAATATCACTGAGGTATTAAGAGCAGAGTATATTTAGGGGTGGAGGAAGGATCAATTTAGCAGGAATAGATAGCGTAAAGAAGGAGAAAATAAAGGCTGAGGTAGGGGGTTATCAAGTCACAAGAAGCCTTGAACACCAAGCAGTATTTTTAACTTTACTAAAAAAAATAATAAAGAGCCACTGAGTAGAGAAATGATTTGAACAGATCTATGCATGAGAAAGGTGATTTTGGCAGTGACATGAAGGATGAGTGTAGAAGGAAAAGTATAGAGGTGGGAAGATTTATCATGCAGCTATTTAATAGTTCAAGAAAATAGTAGAAGGGCAGTTAGATGGCACCATGGATAGAGCACTGGACCTGGAGTCAGGAAGACTTATTTTTCATGAGTTCAAATCCAGTCTCAGACACTTATTAGCTGTCACCCCTTATTGGGGTCACTCCTGGGCAAGTCATTTAACGCTGTTTGCCTCAGTTTCCTCATCTGTAAAAAGAGCTAGAGAAGGACATTGCAAAACATGCCAGCATTTTTGTCATTTGTCACAAAGAGTCTGATACCACTGAACAACAACAGGCAGATAGTAAAAAGGACCTGTACTAGGTTGGTGACAGTGAGACTAGAGGGGAGGGGACAGATTTTTTAAATGTGGAGATGACATTAAACAGGTATTGATAATGGATTATAGAAACTAAAGGAAAGGGAAGAAGCAAAGCTGACCGCAAGATTACAAACATAGGAGAACAGGAGAATTGGGCCAAAGAAACAGCAAAATCAGAATGATGAACAGGTCTCCTGATAAAGAGAATAAGCGAAGTTTGGACATGCTACATTCAAGATGCTCAAATAGGTAATCTAAGGGCAACTGCACAACTGAAATTAAAGGTTTTTGTTAACGTAAGTGATAGTTGAAGGCCCCATAGTGACTATGATTTCTAGGAGAGAAAACAGAGAAAGAAGAAAGCAAAAGACAGGTCCCTCCATAAAAATCTCTAATGGTCCTCTATGTTGCTAGGATAAGATGCAAACTTGCCAACCTAGCATTTAAAGTCCTCTACAATCTGGCTTCATTCTATTTTTCCTGATTTATTTCATATCACTCCTGTTTATATCCCTTTCATTCAACACAGTGGCTTATTTGCTTTTTTCTGATGTATTATTTCTTACTTCCATGTTCTCTTATCACTATGTTTTTGCATAGGCTAGCCCACATACCTGGAATACCTTTCTTCCTTACTTATCACAAATCATAGACTCCTTAGCTGCCTTCAAGGCTCTACTCAAATATCACCTCTTATACAAAGTATTTTCCTGCAGCCCCTGCTAATCTCCCTCAAATAATGTTGTATCCAGTAGTTCGAGTGAAAGTATCTTTGACAGAAAGCCTGTGAATTTCAATTTTCTCATTGCGCATGTTGTTTGTTGATCATATAAAAAGCTTCTGATTCATTACAGCAAAATCCCTGAAAGGATCTCTTCTGGAAAGGTACAGACAATT
Organism: Bettongia penicillata ogilbyi; assembly: GCA_023548195.1. Taxonomy (NCBI): domain Eukaryota; kingdom Metazoa; phylum Chordata; class Mammalia; order Diprotodontia; family Potoroidae; genus Bettongia; species Bettongia penicillata. The sequence goes on from JAJHZJ010000276.1 coordinate 778,688, forward strand.
GTCCCTTCCACATCATGAGGTTAGGGGTGCGGAGTCCCCCCAATCTGGAAAATCCACATAAAAATTTTTGGCCCTTCATACCAGAGAAGAAGGTTGAATTACTAGGGTATTAAAAGATAAAATGTGTTGATATCATACAATGCTATACATATATTTTATTCATTTCTCTGTCATCCGCCAGCCTTCATGTGTTATCTGAAGCTTCTGCAAAGCTCCCAAAAAATTCCCATTTAATTTCTTATGCCAATCCATGATATATCAAAACCACAATGGGAAAACTCGATGTGGAAGGGCTAACTGTATATGTAAATTGCGTGGGAAGGGGTCTTTTTCACATGAGCACTCCTACTTACAGTGATGGTCCAGAAAAGCCAATGGGAAGGGCAGGATTCACCATAGAGTGCTATATTTGGGTGAGCCACCAGATGGTATGCTAAACTCTCAGACCTGGCCTTTCTCTTAATGCGTAGCGCAAGTTTCTGATTCTCCTAGTTTAGGATAGAAAATGTAGAAATCATAGCCTATTTGGTTTGTCTTTACCCCATCCATTAAAGTTCTCATCTCCTTCCTCTCTTGTAACTTGAGTGTACGTATCAAAGGGAAAAACTAGTGGGTGCCATCGTGTTTTATATTTAGTACACTTCAATAAGATAAATACCTATAGCTCTTAGTGACAACCCCCAGTGAGAGATCCCTCATGTCCCCAGTAGCAGAAGAAATTCTTATTAAGATCTGAATTTTCAGCTTTGCTTTTGCCAATGGAAGAGGTATAACCAGGGGGTCATTTATAGAGGAGCACCTTCCTCAATATCAAAGTCACAAAGTGGGAAAAGGGAATAATTTCATCACAAGGTGATGGGCAATCACCCAGCATGACTCCTATAAGGGAAGAAATTTTCTTCCTGGCTGCTGTCCAGGTGAAATGTAGAATTCAGTGGTCGATGAAGAACCCCAGATCAGATGCAATCTTCTCCCTAGAGTTGGCACCACTTCCCACAAATCCCTGCCAAAAGCTCACTGTTCTTGTTGTTTTTCAATAATGTTAGACATGTTTCCCTATATCTTTCTCTACTTCTCCTCTGATGCTGCCTAAAAGGCAAAGAACTATCTCTTTCCCCCCTTTTATAAAATTGTATTTCACTTTTTCCAATTATACATAAAGAAAATTTTTAACATTCTTTTCTTAGAAATTTTGAGTTCCTGGTAGATCATTTATCTGACTTTGGGAATTCTGAGTTTCAGTAGGGCTAAAGCTAATCAAGTTTTTGCTCTAAATCTGGCACTAATAAGGTAAAGAAGTGGAAACCTATCAGGCCATGTAAGGAAGGACAAACTGGTCCAACTTGAAAAAATGAAACAAGTTAAAATTTCCATGCTGATAGGTATTTGAATCTGGCCCAAGAGTGACTACTTCACTTACTACCTGGGAAAGATAGGAAGACCCAGTTTCAGAAGCAGAAGCACAAACAAGTCAATGGTGTCATAGTGACTAATTTTGTATAAATGGAAATCCCTGGGGGGCTCAGAAGTTGCAGTGGAAAATAATAGCAGTGTATTTACTTACACAAAACCAGGGTTAATTGTAGGAGAGGGAGGGAGAGAGAAAAAGAGAGGGAGAGAGAGAGAGTATAGCTAATTGATCATGACTATTGTCAACCCTCAATTCTGAGGAAAACTAGATATGTCAATGTGAAGTCAGGTTGAAGTGAGTGAATAAAAGAGAAAGGAGGCAGTTAGGTGGTACAATGGATAGAGTATTGGACCAAGAATAAGGAATACCTGAGTTCAAATCCAGCCTCAGATATTTTATGAGCTTTGTGACCTAGAACAAGTCACTTATCGTCTGTGAGCCTCAGTTTCCTTGACTGTAAAATGGGGATAATAATAGCACCTATGCCTCAAGGTGGTTATCAAGATCAAATGTCTGGCATGTAGTAGGTACCATATAATCACTAGCTATTATTGTTATGGTCATGGATGTATCATGCCCATAGTCTACATAGAATTTTAGTAACAATTGTTCTTTCATATTGATAAAATATGCTGTGTGAGATTAAATTATGAATGCTATGGGGTACTTTATGAGATAGTGAAACAAAATTTATCAATAAAATAAAATAGGAAAAATAAAAATGTTCGGTTCCAAGTATTCTCCCTCCTTCTCTCTCCTCCAACTCACTAAAAAGGCAAGAATTTCAAATAGGTTATATATGTGTAATAGTGTAAAACATATATCCATATTAGTCATATTGTGAAAGAAGAAACAGATCAAAAGAAAAAAATACGAGAAAGATAAAGAAAGTGAAAATAATACTTTCACCTGCATTCACACTCTACCTGTTCTTTCTCTGGATGTGAATAGCATTTTCCATCATAATTGTCTTGGCTCATTATATTGCTGAGAAGAGTTAAGTTGTTCATAGTTGAACATCACACAACATTGCTGTTACTGTATACAACGGTCTCCTGGTTCTGTTCACTTTTCATCAAGAACTATTTCTTTTTAAGTTTTGCTTCTTTATTTTATTTAATTTTTATTTCTTTCTTTCTATACAATGTAGCATAAAGTATCTTTTTTCAGCTCTGTATATTGAAATGTCCCCAGGCAATTTAATTCTTGATTCAGTACAGTTATCCTTTCCATATCTCAACTTTCCCCATCACAGTTTCCCTATATCATAGGTGAGCATAAGAAATCAAATGGTAATTTTTTGGGAGTTTTGTGGAAGCCACAGAAGACATAGAACCTACCTATGATCAAATACTTACCCAAATTTCACAATAAGGTACTGTAAACACCCCATAAAAGAAAAGAAAAGATCCGCACTTCTTCTCTGGTATTAGGAAAGGCTAAAAATTTTATGCGGATTTTCCATTGCACAGGAACACCGTGTCCCTAGCCCCCAAGATGTGGAAGGGATAACTGCATTTATTGTTTTCTTCTGGCAACCAAAAAACCCAAGAATCATCAGAGGAGAGAAACCAAACATTTCAAACATACAGGAGTCTTTGAAAGCTGTAACAATAGAGATAACTTTGCTTGAAAAGAAAAGAGAAAATAAAGATGGTAGTAGACCAATTTGCTACAGAAGACTGGAGAGGATAGGATCAAGGACATGTGTAAAGGCCAAGAGAAAAAAAAAAACACTTCTTCACCTGAAATTAAAGTGAGGGAGGAGGAAAAGGAGGAAGATGCTTGTATGATGTGAGATAAAGGACAAAGAGAGAAGAGGGAACTCTTAGCAAATAGTCTCAGCTTAGAGGATGAAGGGAAGCTTGGGAAGAAATGAGAACGTTTGGAAGAGTCACTATGGAGAGTGGTATAGCCAATTAGTTAGAGATGAATCAATTAGGTGGGTAATCAGTGAAAAATGGATAATAAGAGTTTCTAAAATAATCTCATATGACTGGTGAACCCTTTAATAGGAGACAACAACACTTATTTTCATGTATCTTAGAGGAACCTTCTAATTCATGGGAAAAAACTAATTTGTGAAGGAAAATGCATTAGAAAACATGGATAAGGAATTGTCTCAGGTTGCTGGGATCACTGATAGTTACTACAACTGCTGGCAGTCACTGTACAAGGAATTGCATTGCCAGTGCCCAGATATCCATTTTAATAGCCTCCCCAGAACATTTAATGATGATGAGTTGCTCCTATGATTTGTAGTACCATGAAGACTGTGATTGACATAAATACTCCTCCTCCTCCTCCGACTACTACTACCACCGCCACCACTACTACTATGATGACTATAGCTACAACTACTACTAGTATTTATATAGCACTTCAAAGTTTACAAAGCACTTTACCGGTATTGCAACAATGATAAGCTTAAAAATGTATGGCCACCACCAGGATCACAGCATCTTCTTCTTGTGTTGTTGTTGCTGAAACCATCTTTTGAGAGAATAAAAAGAGCTATATCTTCACATCAAATACATGGTTCTTAAAAAAAAAAAGACAAGTTACAAATCATCATGCATTGATTTGACAAATGTATGCCAGTCCAATCATGTTTCTTTGCAGAGTGCCACAAAGAAGCACTATAAATATCTACTAATGTATTAAATTTAATCATACCTGAAGAATACTGTTAGAGAGCCTTTGACTCTAGACTGGTCAGCTGTGGCCCAGGACATGAGTCATTGTCATCATCACTCACTCATGTCCCTCTTGACATGAGCTCATCTCAGCGCACACAACAAAACCTGACTTTTAAAAAAATCCTTGTGCAATTCAGCCCTTGGTAGAAAAAAGTTATACTCTACGCAACTTCCAATGATCAAGTTAGAACCATAGCTACAACTGTTTATCATGTTGAAGGAAAACTCCACAGTCACACATTTGCAGGTATATAGTTTGCAAACTCAATTTTATTTTATTTTAAGCACCAAATCTCTTCCCTCCCACTACCTCTTCCCCCAACTGAAAAGGAAGAACAAACCAAACCTGTTACAAACTTATTGTCGAGCAAAACAAATTCCTACATCATTCACGTAAATGTGTGTATGCGTGTATGTGTGTGTATAAAACTTAATCTGTACTTTAAATCCATCATTTCTCTATCTGGAGGTGGATAATGTCTTTCATTATGAGTCCTCATGTTGTTCATCCTTGGTTTTCAAAGAGGACAAATGACATCTCAGGGTGATGTCTTAACTTGTTCATGAGTTGGATTTAAATGAGGCAGGTTGCAAAAAATCATCAGCCTCATTCTCTCTTCCAGTCATTGAAATCCAGTGTCAAAACAAAAGTCAAGATGAGTGGTAATGGTCCAAGATGCAGTGGATGACCTTCAATGTCAGACGAAGCTCGAAGCATCCCACAGCACCTGCTTCAGCTGCCTTGAAAGTCATTGTAACAAATTGTTCATATTCACTCATTCTGCTGGGGGATGCTTTCACATGCTTGCAGTTGACATCCCCCTAACTTAGCAATGGTTTTGAGGACTAGTGGTTACCCATTTTAGCTAGTCTTCCAAGACAGTTTTACTGGGTTATAGCCATTGTGCATGCTTTTTGGAGGATGTTGGAAAATTTGTATATGTATTTTGAAAAAGAGGTTCAAAGCAATAAAAGTTCAGGACCAGTTATCTTCAAAACAAAGAAACTGGTTATGAAACTATCAAGAGGGTTTTTAGAACCTTAGCCAAGTTTCACTAGCCCTCCTGTTTCTGGTCTCTGGAGCCACTGCTAATAAAATATTGTATTGAAAAATGTGTAATATGACATTTAGAAGTAGTGCCAACCTAGGAGTCAGCAAGATTTGAGTTTGAATCCCACCTCCATTATTTATTAGCTGTGACATTTATTAGTGTGGCTCAGTTCTCTGAGTCTAAATTTTCTCATTTATAAAATGGGATTACCAATAGCACCTATCTCAGAGGGTTATTGTAAGGATAAAATGAAATAATATTTGTAAATCACTTTGCAAACATTAAGGGCCCTATATAAATGCCATCTATTTTTCTTACTCTGTGGGATAGCTGAGAAACAAATCCACTACTGGTAAGACAGGCATATTCACAACTGTGATCCATTAATTGGATGATGATATGAAATATAATGATCAGACTCAAATGATTCTGAAAGGATAGTGTCCTATGCCTCTGTGCTTCAGAGATATATCACCTATACCTGTGAGGGCAAATTAGTAAAAGAAGATGTAAAACTATTTCCCCATGAGGGATATATACCTGTACAAGAGTTTCCAATTTTCTGGAACCTGCTATCAGATATCTTGGGTTCACACTTGGATTCATAACCTCCCTTTCTGTCTTTTTCATCAATGCATATGATATATCTTTGTATACGAGAAAATTTTTTCTCAGATCTTGGTTGGACTAGATCTTTGAGATCCTTGGTGACTGATACTTTATGAGTGCTCCTACAGATATCAGGGAATATGAAGAATACCTATAAATAGTACTGTGTGTTGTTTTTTCATTATAATTACTGTCTTCAGCCTCTTTTCACAGAATCAAAGAATGTTAAAAAATACCTTGTTTAATGCTTTCATTTTACAGATAGGAATATCGAACTAAGATATGCCAAGAACAATGGCCCAGGATTCATAGGTAGGAGGTCCAAATCTAAAACTAAGGTCTTTTGACTCCAAGTTTAGTGGTCTTTCCATTTCAGTGAATTATGCTGCCTTATTTTTAAGAACCACAGTGGATCTACAAAAAATGTTCATGGATACTCTCTATATATCACTCCCACTCTCAGTCAGTGAGTATGGTTGATTTTTCCAAAGGGAAAAGCCCTGTACTTCATGTTAAAGAAGAAAGAGATGTGATTCCTAATTGTCTGTGCCGAACACAACACTGAATAAAGAAGGTTGTGGGGAGACATTTCACAGAAGGACTTGAAGAGGTAAGAGGCAAGTGTGAGCATTTAAATAGCTACCATGACCCTCAGAGCCACAACCATGTGAGGGAAAACCAACTCCCCATCATTTAACTTGACGTCTAGTGCTTGCAACTCTATAAACTGCTGAAGGCAAACTCTGCTTTGTGAGACTGCTCCCACTTCTCCTTAGGTGAGCTGAAATGCTTTATATCATTCTCAACTAAAGAGCTTCTTTACTATTGTGTGTTCTGGTTTTTTATTTTTCTTCCATAAATGACTGTTATTTATTATTTTTGATAGTTTTTGTGTAACCAGCATTTAGAGGGAGAAAGCAACTAGGTGGTGCAGTGGATAGAGAAACAGTGCAGGAGTCAGGAGGACCTGAGTTCAAATCTCACCTCAGACACTTGACACTCACTAGCTGTGTGACCTTGGGCAAGTCACTTAACTCCAGTTGCCTCATTCTGGGTCATCTCCAGTCATCCTGATGAATATCAGGTCACTGGATTCAGATGGCTCTGGAGGAAAAGCAAGTCTGGTGACCTGCATAGCTCTCCCTCACTCAAAACAAAGTCAAGTGCAAGTCATGTCATCATATCTCTGATGGCATGATCTTCTTCGGCAATGAAGGATGAACACACATTTAGAGGGAGGGAGTTAAGCTGGTGATAATAAGCTATTCCCTTCTTCTTGAGAATCGTTAAGGAAAATAGTATGTATCCCAGACACCCCCCTCCAAATTATTATGCCTTTAGACTAACAGATGTAGTAGATAGATATGATTCTAATTCAATGTCCCCTTATTGAATACAGATCAGGGAAAGACAATATTCCCAGTAATGGCCCTCTAATGTTTCCCCTCAAATGCAGAAATCAGGGTCTCTCCTTCAGAGAGAGATGAACTAAGTCACAGATCAGATAGCTATAAACATCACATACAAAAACATATACAAACTATATAAACATATACAAACTTCATTCATTTGGAAATCATATATGCCTCTACTTTACATACAAATAGAAGATAATAGCATATAATTAGGGGCATACATACATTAGCAATCATCTTTTTTTCATAAAAACTATTAAAGCATCCACTGTCCGTAGTCTTGAAAAAAAAGCAATTATTTTCTACTTCAAGGGATCAATAGTCAAGTACAAATTGATTCTGCTGCACTTCATCATCCTCATCAATATTCCCAAGAAATAGCCACTCTTTCTCCATTTTTCCGATAAAGTGAGATAAAAAGAAATTGAATCATTTGACAAAATTCACACAGTACAATGTTGATAGAGGCAGGACTGGAATCCAAGTTTTGTTTTAGAGGAGCCAACTACTCTTCTAGTGTCTGACATTTCATATAATTATAGAATGAATAAAAAGGAATGATAGGAATTATCTAGTCAGTTCCTCTCAGTCTGCAGATGAGGAAAGTGAGGCTCAGTGTGGTTAAATAATTTGTTTTAGTTACATAAAGAAGTGGCTCCTGAACCAGGAGTAGAATCTAGGGAGTAAAGTGCTAGTAAACGTTCAATAACTGGCTCTCTGGAGGGAAAAGCTACTTATGACACACTTTTACATTTTAAACTGTTTATTAACATTTTCTCCATCACTTTCTTAAATATAGACAATCCAAAAAATAAATAAAGCCCTAATTTACAGTATTTGCCTATTTCAGAAGTATAAATCTCACAACAATCAGCTCTCATGAACACGTTAGAGCTGGCTCAAGCACATTCCTGAATCTAGGTCTCCTCATTCCTCATGGCCTTTCTGCTTCCATGCGTCTGTACATGAGTGAAATGGTCCTCCTAAAATCTAATACTTGAAAAGAAGTGTGGTGTTGTAGCATGAGTTGTGATTCAGAAGATCTAGGTTCAAAACTCAAATCTTCACTTCTGAAAGATTATGCAAATTACTTAACCCAGGGGTGCGGAACCTGTGGCCTAGAGGCCTTCTAGGTCCTCAAGTGCAGCCCTTTAACTGAATCCATACTTCACAAAAGAAATCCCCTTAATAAAAGAATTTGTTTTTTAAACTTGGACTCAGTCAAAAGGTCACACCCACATGTGGCCTCAAGGCTGCAGGTTCCCCACTCCTGAGTCTCTGGAGCTTAATTTCTTCATCTATTGCTGCTCACGTCCTGTCATACCTCAGCCCTGGATTACTCTTGCTACTCAGTTCCTCTGCTTGTAATGATATTGTGCTGAGCAGAGTTGGAGGCATGTAGACTAGATATGCTACAAACTTACTTTATCCAAATTCAACTAAGCCCCCACTGCCGCAAGGTGAGATTCCATATCTCACTCCCTCCCTAAACTATTTACCATCTCTTCTCTCTTAAAGCTTATGAGGGCTTCCCCCCACTTACTTCTTAATTTTAATGAGAAAATTGAGGCCATTCACAAAGCATTCCCTTTTCTCTCTTCTCCTGATATTCCCAAACCTCATGACATCATCCCCCACTCTCCTCTCCTTTCTGCCAATCTCTGAAAATGAGGTGACCCTTTTTCTTGCTGGGACCAGCTCCACTAGATGGATCCTTGATTCCATTTCCTCCTGTCTTCTCCAAGTAATTGCAACCTCAATCACAGTCCGTATTCTTCAATTATTTTCTATTTACTGATTCTTCCTCAATTCCTTCAAATATTTCCGTTTCCTCCCATCCTTAAAAAGTTTTTTACTAGACCTTATGATGCTTTCAAGCTATTATCTTATTTCTCTACTCCCTTTTTCAAACCCTTAGAAAGAGTTACCTCAAAGAATTGGAAACTGAGAGGATGCCCATTAATTGGGGAGTGGCTGAACAAGTTATAGTATATGATTATAGTGTAATATTACTGTACTATCAGGAATGATGAGCAAGATACCTTCAGAAAAATCTAAAAAGACTTACATGAACTGATGCAAAGTGATATGAGCAGATCCAGGAGAATATTGTGCACAATAACAGCAATACTACACAATGATCAATTGTGAATGACTTAGCTATTCTCAGCATTACAATGATCCAAGACAATTTCAAAGCATTCATGATGAAAAATGGTATCCACTTCCAGAGAAAGAACTGATAGAGTCTGAATATAGATCAAAGAGTACTATTTTTTACTTTATGTATTTTTTTTTTACTCTGGGTCTATGTCTTCTTTCACAACATGATTTAATATGTTAATATGTTTTGCATGACTGAACGTGTACAATCTGCATATAAATTGCCTACTGTCTCAGGGAGCGGAGAACTGAGAGAGGGAGAAAGAAAACTTGAAACTCAAAACTTTTTTTAAATGAATGTTAATAATTGTCTTTACATGTAACTGGAGGAATATATTATTTAAAAATAAGAAAAAGTTGCCTCCCCTCACTGTCTTCATGTGTTCTCTCCTCACTCACACCCTTTCTATCCCTTCCTTTCCCTTTCCTTCCCTTCCCTTTCCTTCTCTTCTCTTTTCTTCTCTTCTCTTTCCTTCCCTTTCCTTTTCTTCTCTTTTCTTCTCTTCTCTTTCTTTCCTTTCTTTTACCTTTGCAGTCTTCTAACCTCATCACCTATTTAAAACTCTTAAAGTTATCACTCTTCTCTTAATTGCCAAACCTAATGGTGTTTTTTCAGTCCTCATCCTTCTTGACCTATATGCTACACTCAACACTGATGACCATTCTCTCCTCCTAGATATTTTCCTCTGGGTGTGACTGATACTACTTTCCCTGGCTTCTCCTGTCTGACCCTTCTTCTCAGTCTGCTTTGCTGGTTCATCAATTATATCCTTTCCCTAGCTCTGGACATTCACAAAGCTATACTAGCCCCTTCATTTCTGTACTATCTTTCTTAGAAAACTCACTAGTGTACTATGGGCTTCGTTTTCATCTATACACAGGTAACTATCAGTTCTATCAAGTCTCAGTGTCTTTCCTGGAGCTTCAGAGCTGTATTACCAATTTTCTATTGGACACCTCAGAGACACCTCAAACTCCACGTGTCCAAGACTCTATTTATTATCATTCTCCCAAACCCATTCCTCTTAGAAATTTTCCAATTCCGGTCAAAGGCTCCACCTTTCTTCTAGTATCTCAGATTTATAACTTTGTCCTCAACTCCTCCCATCTCCTCAATCCACACATCAATCAGTTATCAAACCTTGCCATTTCTACCTCCACAACACCTCTTGAACCCAGGTTCTCATGAGGCTACCACCCTAATTAAAGCCCTCATCACTTCTCACTAGGATTATTGCAAGACCTTACACTAACTGTACTCCTGCTTTAGTCCATTATTGCCACCAAAGGGATTTTCCTCAAACACAGATCTGACCATTTTACTTCACTACTTCATAAAATACAGTAGCTCCCTGTTGCCTCTAGGGTAAAATGTGAACTCCTTTGTTTTGTTTTTAAAGCCCTTCACAATTCATCTTTCCAGCTTCCAGCCACTATTCCCTTTCCGTCTGTCTGTCTCTCATTCTCTAATCAAATCAAATCAGCCTCTCTGTCCCTCATGTACAGTATTCCTCCACCCATCTCCTTGCCTTTGCATTGGCTGTCCCCCTTGCCTGTAACTGTACTTCCTCTCTACCCCTACACCATGGAATCTCTCTTTTTCCTTCAAAATGAAGCTCAAAAATTACCTTCTGTGTGAAGTCTTTCTTGTTCCTCCCCACCAAACACTATGCTCTTCCTCCCAAACTACCTTGTATTTAATCACTTTGTAGTTACTTATATTTATTCTATTTATATTTATCTTCATATGTTTGTTTATGTACTTGCTTCACTCATTAAAATGTAGTCTCTGTTCTAGTAGGGATGATTTCATTCTTTATGTTCCTATTGTTCCCCTCAAGCACAAATATACTAGATGTTCCATAAATACTTGTTGATTGATAGACCAGAAGACAACTAAGGATCCTATGAAAACAGAGTAACAAATTTTAGGTACAGAGCTATATGCAAAGTGAAGCTTCTATAAAGATATGTAAGAATGACCTCGCTTACTCAGAAATAGTCGATTTCATCAGAGAATGGGAATATTTCCTTCTGCTCAGAACCCAGCTCACTCCTGTCGGTAGAATTTTGCCTTAGAAACAATATGATTTAGGGAAAATATGCCACCAAAATTAAAAAAAAAAAACATGATTTCCTCATCTTTTCCTAATAATCATTTTAGAAGGAGAAGGGAAAAAATCATTCCACCATTATCGATGAAGCTGAGAATGCAAATATCTCTGAGACAGGTCAACATGGTGACTTGAATTCACATTGAATCAATCATTGCAATAGTAGATTATTAAGCACCTTCCAGGCATTATTCTAGGTGCTGTGAATTACAAGATAAAAATAAAACTATCTCTGTCCTCAAAGACTTACATTTTAGAGTGGGAAACAACGTCTAAATATAAGCATATGCAAGATAAGCCTAATCAAAATAAGAACAAGATAAATTTTTACCAAGGAGGTACTAACAGCTAGGAGAAACAAGAAAGATCTCATATGGAGATTTTATGATCTGAATTTTGAGGAACAAAACAAACTAGTGATTCTAAGGTTGGAGACCCTGTACAAAGGGATGGAGATGGGAGATGGAATATTGTATGTGGGGATAATGAAGAAGGGCACTTTGGTTAGACCAAAGAGTGCAAGAAAGGAAACAATTTATAATAAAATTGAAAGGTAAACTGGATCCTGGTGATAAAGGAGTGCAAATGCCAAATAAGGAATTTCACAGAGGTGTGCTGGAACCAGCTCCAACCAGTTCACAAGAATTTGTTAAATTTTTAACACCAGCATTTAGCATCCAAGGTTTGAGTTATTCTTTTGTTGATTATCTTAGTTTTAAGAAATTGATGGAGAAAATGTAAATAATTCAGATGAAACTTATAAGTATTTTGTACTTATTTTTGAGCTCCAATTGTTAAACATTTGCTATCAAACCTCAGGGAGTTTGTATTAAACTCTAGGGCCATGAAAGTTTCTTAAACAAGGGAATGACATGGTCAAACTTCGTGCTTTAGGAATAGCATTTTGGTATCTGTGCAAAAGATGGACAAGAGAGGAGAGAAAATTTAGGTAGGAAGACTAATTAGAATGCTATAATAATAGTCTAAGTGAGAGGTGAGAGGACCTGAACAAGGGTAATGGCCATATTAGTGGATTTACTGAGTCATAGTTGACATAGAGATAATTAATCTCTTGTTGAGAAGAGGTTTTCCTTTTCCATAGAGAACAATTTCAAACTGGATGGTATCCTAGGTGACCAAGTCTAAACTCCTCACCTCCTTAAATGTAAAATCTCTCTATTTAGCCTTATAACTTGGACGCAAACTTAGGAAACAGCTGCATCATGGAATAAATTCATAGAATGAATGATTAATGAATCACTAATGTCAGTAAATTTATATGCCTTTGCTTATCTTGTGAATATATTTTTTGAAAAGATAGAATGAGGTTAAAATCAGTTTCAAGCAACTTACAAATTTGTACTCAAATACATGAACATTTTTATATTACACTATTTTTGTAAACATTTTCCATTTGTCAGCAAACAATTTTATTTTATGTTTAACCTTAAATATTTTTGACCCATGGGGGAACTTCAATACAATAACAATTCATAAAGAAAATTATAGCAGAAATCCCCACACAGAACCTTTACCACCTGTGCAAATCTCAAGTGAATTGGAGGAGAGAAGAGCTTAGTCTATTTCAAATCTCTTGGGAACTGAACTTTGGATAAATGGAGGAAACTACCATATGGCTTGAGAGTCTGTGCATCTTCCAAAAAGCAGGGTGAAAAAAAGCAGCTGCTGACTCCATGGAAACCATCCAGCTGTGTTCTTGTTTCCCCTTCTTTCCTCTCTAAAGTCTGGCATCCACGAGGTTTTTGGCTGTCTTTCTAGGATAAATGAAATGAAAGGAATTAGTTATGTTCCTAAAATAAACAAAATAGCTTTGGGAAAATTTCTGGTCAAGATAGTAATGTGAAAAACCATAGAAAAGTCTAGAGATAGCATACATTCTCTAACAAAAAAAAACCTTTAGAGGGTGCTAGAATGAATAAAAAGATCAAGAAATTCACAAAGAATCAACAGTGCACTCCTTCATTCAGTCCAAGACTGCACAAAAAAAGTCCTCTAATAGCACATAGATGTTGAAAAGGGAGTTCAATCTACATGAGTACAAGTAAAAAGGGAAGAAATGGACAGTCCTAAGGCAATTGAAATTTGCAGGATTCTGACAAGGGATGCTCTGACCAAAGAAACTCTGGGAGTAAACTGTAAACCTGCAATGCTCTAACCTGGGATATTCAGGGAAAGGGAGGTAGGCAGAAATCAGCAGTTTTTTGTCTGGAGATACTTTAAGGGAGTGTGAAGACCTCTGTACTCTGACCTAGGATGAACAAGGGAAGCTTGAAACCTGTCAATGATCTATCTGAGTGCAAACATTTTAGAAGAGGTGGAATCCAGGAACAGAAGTCCAAGATATTAAAATCAGAACCAGATAGGATCTGTCAGTCAATCCAAGAGTAACAGGATGAGGTGGAGCCTGACCTTGGCACAAGGTGCAAAACAAGAAACTGAGGCTGATGATAAAAGTAAAGAGAGGAAGGCACAGACAGCAATGAAGAAACATTATGGGTCTAAAGATCCCTAAGAGTTAAACTCAGAAGAAGAGAGGAACTCTACAAGCACAAACAGAATCCCTTATTTGGGGAGGGAAAAGGTTTTACCACAAGAAGTCCAAGAGTGGTTGGAAAAAATTATATGAGAGGTTTGTTTGTTTGTTTGTTTAGTTAAATTATAAGTGAAATAGCAGCTCTGGAAGAATAAATTGGAAAGAAAATAAATAGCATACTACAGGAGGTAGGAAACCTTACCTAAGTAGCAGACTCCCTGAAAATTAGAATAAGCAGGATTCAGTGATTTCATGAAACAATATTAGAACAAAATCAATGCAATGAAAAAACAGAAGAAAATATAAAAATATAACTACCATTAAAAAAAAAACCTGACTTGGATCATAGATCAAGGAAAGATGACTTAATAGGACTCCCTGAAAACCATAGCCAAACAGGAAAACTGCATACCATATTTCAAGAAGTCATAAATAAACACCTTCTATCTATTAGTACCAGTGAATGAATTGAAAATAGAAAGGATCCACCAGTAACCTCAGAAGAAGCCCAAAATTGTTGAAAACCAGCAATGTCAGAGACAAAACCTGGAGCTTCCAGATCAAAGAAAAATTACTGCAAGTGGCCAAAAATGAAAAACTTCAATTATCAAAGAACCACAATCAGGATCAGCTAAAACTATAGTACAAATAAAACAAAGAAAAGAAAATATTGAAATAAAATATTCCAAAAGGAAAAAGAAAATCTTACCATCAATAATTTTATCTCCTCTCAAAAAGGTTGGGGGAAAAGAGAAAATAGAGTTTTAATAGAATAAAGGATTTTCAAGTATACCTAATGAAAAGCCAGAACTGAGTTGAAATTCTGAAATGCTAAGGGAAACAAATACATTTCAGTAATTGGAAAGGACTAAATGATAATGATGCACTTATGTCAAATGTCCTTCCAGAACTCCACTGTTATGAGTCATAAAGGGAGCTAAATAAGATAAACACAAGATCTGGTTTTGATTTTGTTCTATTATGTTGTTTTTAAGAGAGAAAAGAAAAGGAAAGAAGAAAGACATTAGGGAAGAAATGAGGAAAAAAAGGAAGAACTTGCTGCTTCTTATAATTGAGGTGTACAGAAAGAAAGGCATACAAACATGGAGGAAGAGGTAGGAAGAGCAAGTATCTTGTGAACCCTACCCTTATCTGAACCAGACAAAAAAGGGACACACACACACACACACACACACACACACACACAGAACTACATGAAACTCAAAAGGGAAATACGCAGGGGCAGAAAAAGGGGAAGATAGCAGTTTAAGAAAAGATGGCAGAGGCAGAGTGGAAAGAGCTATAAGAAAAACAATTTCCAACTTCAAAGGTGAATTGTAAAGGAGGGAATTAAAAGCAAATAAAGAAAGTGAAAGAATCAGCTCAAGGTGTGGGTGAAGAGATAAGGGAAGCAGCAGACACTTCAGTTATAGAGTACACTTGATGTCAATCATTATTTCTTCTTTTTTACTTCCCTCTTCTTTGTAAAAAAGGAAAGTGGTGAGAGGGGAGTGACTAGAGGAATGTGAATGGAGATTTGATGGGGGGGAATACACAACACAGAAAGGAATGTAATTTACTCATAAAATAGGAAAAGGTGCCTGATTGGTTTAGAAAGAAGAAGCCAATACTTGACTGTTCAAAAGAACTATGCATGAAATGAAGACTCAGACTTAAGTTGAGAGGCTAGAAGGCTTTATATGTGAGCATAATGGAATATTGTTGTGCTGTAACAAATTATAAAAGCTGAAAATCTGGAAAGATTTGAATGAAATTAAATGATACAGAGTAAAAGAAGTAGAGAGACAGCTAGGTGGTGCAGTGGATAGAGTGCCACATGTAGAGACAAGACGACTCAACTTCCTGAGTTCAAGTCTGGCCTCAGACATTTACTAGCTGTGTGATGCTGGGGAAGTCACTTAACCCTGTTTGCCTCAGTTTCCTCATCTGTAAAATGAACTGGAGGCAGAAATGACAAGCTACTCTAATATCTCTGCAAGAAAATCCTAAATGGGGTTACAAAGAGTCAGATATGATTGAAATGACTGAACGACAACAAAATAAAAGTGGAACTGGAAAAACAATTTATTCAATGATGTATGTGTGTTCATCCTTCACTGCCTAAGAAGACCATGCCATCAGAGAAATGATGACATGATTTGCACTTGACTTTGTTTTCAGTGAGGGAGGGCTGTGCAGGTCCCCAGACTCACTTCTCTTCCAGAGCCATCTGAATCTGGTAACCAGATATTCATCAGAATGACTGGAGATGAGCCAGGATGAGGCAATTGGGGTTAAGTGACTTGCCCAAGGTCACACAGCTGGTGAGTGTCAAATGTCTGAAGTGACATTTGAACTCAGGTCCTCCTGACTGCTGCACTGGTGCTCTATCCACTGCACCACCTAGCTGCCCCACAATAATGACAACATTGCAAAAGACAACAACTGTGAAAGAAATAAGAATTCTAATCAATGCAATGAGCAACCATGCAGCTATGTGGCATAATGAATAGATCCATGGACTTAGAGTCAAGACCTTCTTCCCAGAACTCTTATTAGCTATGTGAGCCCAGACAAATCACTTAACGTTTTCGTACCTCAGTTTTGCATCTTTAAAATGAGGTGATCGAACTTGCTAGCATCTAACCCTCTTTCAAACTCTAAAGCTATGATCTTCTTTTCTCCAAAAGATCAGTGATGAATAAATCATGCTCCCCACCTCTTGACACAGATATGGTGAACTACAGCTTCAGAAAGAGACATGTATGTTCAGACATGACTAATGTGTGGGTTTGTTTTGCCTGGCTACGCTTATCTGTTACAAGAGAAGAGCTGTTTTTTGCTGTGTTGGATTTTTTTTTTTACCATGTTGGAGGAGAGCTAGTTGTGGGGATGATAGCAGTGATACCCAAAAATTGGAAGAAAAGAGAGAAAAAGAACACTGATGAAACATTTTAAATTGCTTTTAGAAAGATACAAGCAAGTAGGACAGTTTTGGAACTATAGTGCCAAATTTGTTTCATACTCTGAAAAAAAATCTGTGCTCTAGTAGAAATTCATCATTTTATGTACCATCCTTTTTTCAGTTCTTCTTTGTATATGGAAATAATTATTGTTGTTTATGTTTGTCAAGTTCAAAGCAATAAAAAAATAACATTTTTTAAATGCAAGTTCCTCAAGAGGACTATCTTGGGATACATAGTGCTTGGTACAATACCTGGCACCTACAAGCACTTAATAAATACATTTTCATTTTATAAAAACTTGGAAGAAAGAGGAAAATTAATTTCTCTATACTTTGCTTAAAAAATGGCATTGAGCTGCATCATAATGAATACTAAGGAAATTAGAGATGCTGGCATTCTTATTTGGTCCTGTGGCCGTACAACATCTATTTGTCTTCACAAATTAAATTTTAAGTTCTTGTCTTTCTTATTATACAGCTCTCCAATGTTTCCATTCTCCTGGACCTCCTCACTTGTACCTTTGTCAAATTGGAGGGGGTGGGGAGGAGAAAAAGGAGGTACATATGAATATTGACCTCCACAGAATGTCCAAAAGACATGGGAGAACAGCTTTAAACTCACACTTCTTCCCTCCTATGCACCTCCTTTACCCCTTTGCTTCCCTCTTAGTAACTGGTCTGGGCTCAGGGTCAGGATGAAGGTGGGGCAGCTAACTTTGCAGTCAGATTGAGTAATTATAGGACCTTTCTGGCAGAGAGTCTTCCCCTCTCCAAGACCCCACTCCTTGAAGGGCTCACTCCACTGGAATCTTCACAATCCCTCTATATTCACAATTTTTAGTGCTCTACCCGTAGTTATCAGTCATTGACTTCCAGGTCAGTATTCCTTTCAGATGTCTTCCCATTCTGTCTCCCTTTCCTGGGTCTAACTCCTCCAACACCACACTTTCCTTCAATACATTCATATTCCCATCATCCATGGTTCATATCTTACTCCTAAACACTCAGACCTGAAATAAGCATGACCAATGAGTAATGTGATATGATGGGAAAAAGAGTGGAGCTGGGAGACCTATTTAGTCTCTCCCATTGGCTAGCTTGTTATATGACCTTGGGCAAATCACTGAGTTGCTTTAGACCTCAGCTTCCTATTCTGAAAAACAAATAAAGTTGAATGAGGACCCTTTCAACTTTTAGATTCTGTGCTTCTATAATACACTTTAATTTGTTCTATTTGGGGTAGGTGGAAAGAAGAAAGGATAGATCATTACGGAAAAAGACACAAGTAATAAAATATCTAATCAGTCAAGACTCCTCCTTCCCTATTATTAAGATTTTCCTTCCTGGAATTAAGGGAAGCAAGAACTGCTGTGAACCGCCAGGTAAGGGGAGGAGGATTAGCCATGTGTTTCTAAGAACATGGTACCAGCTTCTTTTGTGACTATTCTTTTCTGATTTCAGGTGGAGGAGAATCCTGAGATAGGAGCACCCAAATGACTTGGGAGACCCATAGATCCATCAAAGCTATTTCAGGCCCATTGACAATCAAGAGGCTTGGAGTGACAGGAAAAGCTGAGTATAATAAATTCTCCCATTAGCAAAGGTGCTGACCTTTGTAAGTTACAGAAGAGGTGGTCAATATATATTGGTAAAGGAAATTTCCTTCCTGGCAGATCCCTACACCAATAAAATCACAGGTTCAAAATACAGAGAGAGACCTCAAAGACAGGAGGATATCTGTCCTAGAATTTCTTATTTTTTTTTTAGGAACTGATTTGAATTTATTTATTTTTACAAACATTTTTTTCAGTTACATGCAAAAACAATTTTTAACATTCAACTTTTTTAAAAACTGAATTCCAGATTTTCTCCCTCCTTTCTCTCCCCTCTCATTGAAAAGACAAGCAATTTGAAATAGATCACATATGTACAGTCATAAAAAATATATTTATATATTATCCATGTTATGCAAAAAACACAGAACCCTTCCCCCCCAAAAAAACAAGAAAAATAAAGTTTCTTTTAAATCTGCATTCAGATTCCATCAGGTTCATTCTCTTGTCTTTTTGAGCCAAAGTTACAAAATTGAACTGGAAAGTATATTACTGTGCATTGGATGGAGGCTATAATGTTGATGAAGTTCAGAGACTCCTGTCTGCTATCTACCTATCATCAGATGCCTCTTTAAAAGGTTATAGTTGCCTAAGGATTTATGCAACCATTATCAGGAATAACTGAAAGTTTTTGCATCACAAGAAAATAAAAGGTATCAAGACCTGAAATCAAAAAGAAAACATGTCCCATCAGGGGCCTGGCATCTTTCAAGTCAATTATAATAAATAATATGGGTTGAGTTTCAGTTTGCAACATGAAACTCATTAATCATATCCTTTCTGAACTATATTTACATTTAAATTTACAATATCAAACTTTTTTGAGTGCCTACATTTGACTAGATGCCACAAAAGACATAAATATAGATAAGCCACACTCCCTCCCTAACCTAGTTAATAACTTGTAGCATTCATTGGGAAGAAACTGGTTATAAGGGGAGAGTACCAACTCTTCTTCCCACTGTAGTCACTAAGAGAAAAATTTCACCTTCATTATTCCATTTCCTTTTTTTCCACTTAAATAATGCCATACCAGATATGAGATGCTAATAAGTCCTTCCCTATCAAGAGTATCATAATATTATTTAATATAATATTGAAGACCAAAGGCATCTTACCCACCAACAGTATTATAAGTTCCTGGATGTCAGAAACCATGCCATTCATTTTTTTATGTCCTTCAGTGCCTTGTACAAAGTTTGGTATAGAGCAGGCAATCAATGAATATTTGTTGAATGAATGAATCTGTCATAATTTAATAAAAATGTTCATAAGGCACTTTTTAAAAAATTGTGGCACTTAATTATAGGAAGATTGCAAAGATCACCTGACAGGATAAGATACCAGATTCTGAGGTCCTTTCTCAAACTAAATTGCCAAGCATTAAAACTCTACTACAGAGAGCGCAACTCCCACAGGCTAGTCACATTGTTTGAATGCCAAATGTACGTTTGCCTGCCCTAAAAGATGCATTTTATAGAACTTTCACAAGTCAAGCGCTCACATGGTAATCAGAAGAAGTGGTACAAGGACACTTTCAAGGTCCCTCTGAAGAACTTTGGAATTGATTTTGTGACATAGGAGATGCTAGCAAAGCATTGCCTAGCATGGTGTACCCACATCAAAGAAGGCGTTGTGTTCTATGAGCAAAATAGAATTGAAGCAGCTCAAAAGAAAGGAAATGAACAAATTTAGAAAATCTACCCCAAATGTGCCCATGGATTATTTGTGCCCAATCTGTGGTAGTGCATTCTGAACTTGTATTGGTCTGACCAGTCACAGTCAGACAACACTGTAACTTGACTCTAACACAGTGATGTCATTTTGGTCCTCTTCGAGAATGAAAGACCGCCAAACATTGTTGATGTAGTTATTAGTTACTGTCATTTAGCAAATTATTTTTTAAAATTCCTTTCTTAAAAATACCCATGCCAGTGATCAGCACCTCTGTCTCTATAATCGTGCTTTAAATTTGATCAAATGAGACTGAATTAAAGCAAAACACCTTTCTGTCAGGCAGGTAGAATTAGAACTACATATGGTCAACACCCACTGAAAGAAGTGGTTGCAACCTGTCCAGTTGCTATGAACAGGAATATATTGGTCTTTCCTATCTGCAATGTTCCTTTTAGACTGTCTAGTAGAAAAAGTCTGGATTTAGAGGACCCAGAAAAAACTCTGGCTGTGCTGAATGTATGGCAATTTATATCGTAACCACAACTTAGTAGTTAAATCATGGAGAATTTTCTGAGGCCCAGAGAGTCTGGGTGATCCCATGTTCACATACTTAAGTTTCAGAGACATGATTTGAACCATTTGAACCATGATATTCTGAAGTTTCAGGTCTGACCTTGTGACTCCCCAGTCCAGAATTGTTTTGTGTTTCCCTATTGTCTGGCATTTAAGCACCCCACGTTCTTCTCAGAATCCCTAAATTTGGCTCCACACTGCCTTGTTTCACATTGTTTCCAGCCATACTAAACTAACTGTTCCCTCAAGCTCAATATCCCATTTCCTTCTTCTGTACATTAGCACAGTCTGTTCTTTTGAGCCTACAATTGCATTCTTTTCTTATCTCCACTTCTCAGAATCCTTAACTCAGGTGCCAATTCCTGCTTGAAGACCTCTCAGATTCCTCTCTCTACTTAAATATTCTCTCTCTACTTAAATTACCTTGTACTTATTTCTCTGTGATCACGTTATATGTTTTCTTTTGTGCTTCTAAGCACCTTGAAAGCAAGGATTCATTCATTTTTCTAGTTAGCATATTACCTTGAAAAGATACTCTTAATTGTTTGCTACATTTTGTTTCTTTGAAAAAGCAACAGTATGTTACTAACTGTTGTACCTGGTTATAGTATTTTAGGCAACCTATATCTACATGACCTAGAACAGGAATCAATTGTTAATCCATTGCCATCATCTTTCTGGAAAAATTATATGCCTAATGTTTTCATGATTTTTGCTAAGATTTTCTTTTTCCTCTACAGGAACCATTTTGATAGATTCGTATTATACTCAGCTGTGAATTGCTACTATGCTTTATGGAGCCTAATTTATATTACATTTGTATGTTTATCATTAAGCTAACAATGCCCCTTTAGTCTTTGATTAAAGGGTCCATCACTTGATTCACTTCTTAAAGAGGCCTATTTATTGAATGGGTATTGCCTCACTCAAAGTGAGAACTTGAAAAGACCTTAGCTTAAAAGGGCCAAGATCTCCCATTGCATTCTGGGCCATCTCCGATCATCTGGACTAGTGTTTGGTCCCTGGACCCAGATGACTCTGGAGGAGAAAGTGAAATTGCAAGTCATGTCATCATCTACCTGACGACATGGTCCTCTTCAAGAACAAAGGACAAACCACAACACACAACCACAACCACAACCACAACCCCTTCGGACTATGTTCCTAATAATTCTCATTAAATTAAATTAAATATTCCTCTTGAGTGATATTATGTCTTAATTGGAGCTGAACTTCCAGCCACTCTATTGCCCAGTGCCTAAAAGATCCTGACAATAATAAAATTTATTTAGAACTGAAAGCTTTGCAAAGCATTTTGCATATGTTACCAAATTTCATCCTCATATCAACTCTAAAATATTTAGCCCCCAAAAATGTTTGGGGTACAAGCAGTATCTATAAGAGGGGATGGTCTGCATGAGAAGAGAGATGGGACAGATTTGACAGACACAATGCTAGTAAACAAGAGGTGACAACCAAATAAGTGGGTAAGGAAAGAGAAAGAGGTACAGATGACTATGAGGTTATAAATCTGGCTGACTGGAAGAATATGACTTCAACAGAAATGGGAAACTTTGGAAGAGGGATAACTGTAAGAAGAAAAATAATGAGTTACATTTTAGAAATATTAAGTTTAATATACCAATGGGGAAAAGGAAAATGAAAGGAGCAAGCACTTATTAAGTATCTAATATATACCAGGAAATGCTCTCAGCATTTTAGAAACATTATCTAATTTGATTTTTACAATAACCCTTGGAGGTAGGTGCTATTATTATCCCCCTTTTATAGTTAAGGAAACTGAGGCAAGACAAAAGTTGAATGATTTGCTCAGGGTCACATATGTAGTAACTATCCAAGGTCGTATTTGAACTCAAGCCTTCCCGACTCCAGGCCCAATAAACAATTTCATTGGCTATTGGTGGTGCAGGATTGGAGTTCACTGGGGGACAAATTGAGGGCTGTTTGCAGAGATATGATAATTCCATCCCTGGGAGCTGATGAGAACACCGAGAGAAAGAAGATCCACAGCCATCACACTTCAGGTAAAGGCTAGACTAGGGGAACTCTGGAACCGCTTCCAGTTATAAATTGGGACTCTCTTCTTAGTGCTAGGATTTTGAGGAGTGAAGGATTACTGTGAGCAAGAGTGGTCAAGAGAAGTCAGAGGAAAGAGATTGAACCAGATGGAATCTGAATAAGCAAAGGCACCGAGATCAGAATTTTCTATCTGTTTAAAGGATAGTGAGTAGATCTGACTGGTTGGAGATGATTGCTTGTATCAAGGAATGACAAGAGACAAGGCAAATACATAATTTGGGGCCAGTCTTCAGTTCCAGCCTAGTGTATTTGGACTTTATCCTGCAATCTGTGGAAAGCCTTTTAACTTTTTGTTTTTAAGAGAGGTGACAAAATAAACGGCTATGTTTTAAAAGGAGTAGTTTATTAGAAATAGTGTTCCAAAGCAACTGCAGAAAGGGGGCTTAAACACAAAGGAAGAGCTTCTAATCTGCGAATACGGATTGTTGGGGGTATTAGCTTTCGTTTGTTTGTTTGTAGAGGCGGAGTTAGAGGTTGAAGAGGTCTAGAGCTATGGTTTTGACAGAGTATTAGAATCCCATTGCACTAAAGAAAAGTAACTTTACTATCCGTAGTCATTTGAAATTCCTTTGGATTCTCCACCTTAGCAAACTCATCATCCGGAGATCCCACCAGCTTGAAAAATCCAATTAGCCCCGGTCCTCACACCTCATAGGTACCCCCTGCCCCTCTAATTAATGGGTGGAACCATGAACACCTCCATTTAAGGAGAGGGACCAAGACTGAGACTGCAGATCTCTCTGCACTCCTTTAGGGTAGGGACTGTCTTTCTTTTTCGAATTTGTATCCGCAGCACTTAGCAAAGTGCCTCGCAAATAACAGGAGTTTAATAAATGTTATTGACTAACTCATATATAATTCATATTACAGCTATCTAGGGAACAAAGCACTTAAGTGACTTGTCCTAGCTCACATAGAATGTGTGAGAGGTAATGTGTGAACCCAGCACTCAATCCACTATAGTATGCAATGCTACCTCTTGAATATGTTTTAATGTATTAGCTCATAGTTTTCTCTATAATGTCAGTCAAAAAGTATTTATTAAGCACCTACTATGCACTAGGCAATGTATGTAATATAAATATAAAGAAATACAAAAACATATAGGGATATGAAGAGAGACAAAAAAACATTCACGGTTTCTCAAGGGCAAAAATGACCTAAATATAAAGGGAGAAATCATAAGAAAATTAGAAGAACATAGAATACGTTACCTATCAAACTTAGGGATAGGAGGAGAATTTATGAATGAATGAACAACAGTTAGAAAGCATTGTGAGATATAAAATGCATCATTTTGATTATATTAAAATTTTTGTACAAATAAAACAAATGCAGCTCAGATTAGAAGAAAAGCAGAAAACTGGGAGGGGGGAAGTTTTATAGACAGTTTCTCAGATAAAGTTCTCATATTTTAAATGTATAACTTCATCAAATTTATAAGAAGAGGAATCATTCCCCAACTGATAAATAGTCAAAGGATATGAATAGGTAGTTTTTCAATGAAGAAATCAAAACTATATGTAGTCACATGAAACAATTCTCTAAGTTACTCTTGACTAGAGAAATACAAATTAAAACAACTTTGAGATATCATCTCACACCTAGCAGATTGACTAAAATGATAGATGGGGAAAATGACAAATATGGAAAAATTTGGACACTATGACATGGTTAGTGGAACAATAAACTGATCCAGTCATTTTAGAGAGCAATCTGGAATTATGCCCAAAGAGTTACAAAACAGTGTACGTATCTTTTGACCAAGCAATACTACTCATTATTAGTTCTGTTTCCCATGGTGTTCAAGAAAAAAAAAAAAGAACCTATATGTGCTAAAATATTTATAGCAGCTCTTCATGGTAGCAAAGAACTAGAAACTGAGGGGATGTCTGTCAGTTGGGGAGTGGCTAAACAAGGTATGGTATATAATTGTAATAGAATACTACTGTGCCGGAAGAAATGATGAGCAGGTTGATTTTTTTAAAAACATGGAAAGACTCATAAATAATGAAATGTGAAATGAATGGAACCAAGATAAAGTTGTACACAGTAGCAACAATATTGCTCCAATAATAACTGTGAACGACCAAGTTATTCTGATTATCATAAATACTTAATTCAACTACAATGGATCCATGAAAGGAAATGGCATCTACCTCCAGAGAAAGAATTGATAAATAGAAATATGCATGATATGTTTAAATATATTTATAAACCTATCTTAAATGGTGACCTTTTCTAGTGTGGAGGAGGAAGGGAAGGAGGGAGGGAGACAGTTCAGAACTGAAAATGTAACAAAAATAAGCTTAGTAAATAAAATTTAAAAAAATAGTTTTATCCAATTACATGAAAAGACAATTTTTAACATTTATTTAAAAAATTTTTGAGTTCCAAATTTTTCTCCCACCTTCCCTTCTCTTCCTCCCTAAAATGTAAGCAATTTTATATAGGTTATATATATATATATATATATATATAGGCAATCATGTAAAACATATTTCCATATTAGTAATGTTGTGAAAGAAGAAACACACCAAATGGAAAAGACGATGAAAAAAACTAAGTGAAAATAGTATGGTTCAATCTGCATTTGGATTCCGTCAGTTCTTTGTTTGGATGTGGATAGCTTTTCCATCATGAGTCCTTTTAAATTACCTTGGATCATTGTATTGCTGAGAAGAGCTAAATTATTCATAACTACTCATCACACAATGTTACTGTTACTGTGTATGATCTTCTAGTTCTTTGCATCAGTTCAGGTAAGTCAAAAAATTATTTTTTAAAAAAGATATTGGCTTCTCACAGAAGGTGGAATTTTAACTGGGATTAGAAGGAAACTAGGGAGGCTGAGAGTTGGAGATGAGGGAGAGAATTCCAGGCATGAATGCCCAGAGTTGGGAGAAGGAATGTCACTGGATCATAGAGTACGTGGAGGCAAATGAGGTATAGGAATTTCAGAAAGGTTATGAGAGAGGATAGGTTATGAAAAGCTTTGAACTGCAAACAGGATTTTTTTTATTGAATGGGGAGGGAGTGATGTTGTCAGATCTGTACTTTAAGAAGATCAATTTGACAGCTGAGTGGAGGATGGATTGAAGTGGGGAAAGATTTAATTGAATCCTGAGCTTTTCATCATTATTGTTTAAATTCTAAAATAAAAACCTAAAATAAGTGTGCCACCAGAGGGAGCTCAGAATGTTGTGTTTATTAGTGCAGTAAAGCATTATCAGTGTTTATATACAACAACCTGTTATTTAAAAATCTTAAAGCAAGCCATAAAAACAAAAAAGCACTTCAAGATTTTAATGGATTTTTAAGGGTTCAATTGAGCCCACTTCCTGCTGTTATTATGTCTCAGATGCATTTCTAGGACTCATGCATATGACACCCCCCTCTCCAAAGTATTGGATCTAGGAACCTTGGAGGTTTTGACTGATTTAAGCCTTCTGAGCATTGTCCATTTTACCACAAAACAAGGACTGATGAAATAAATATAGTGAAACAATTTGCTCAATATAGTACTCAAGGTTGATGTGAAAAAAACCGGCATTCTCTGTGAAATATACATTTCTTCTGTTCATTCAATGAGTATTTATTAAGTGCCTGTGCTATACAATTCACTGTTCTATACCTGGGAAAAGCAAAATTAAGAAAGGTTAGTCCTTATCTTCAAGAAGCTTATGATTGTGTAATGGGGTTGGTTTCATGAGCACAGGTAAATACAAACCAAATTAGTTTATGGTAAATACACACAAAGATTG
Organism: Bettongia penicillata ogilbyi; assembly: GCA_023548195.1. Lineage (NCBI taxonomy): Eukaryota > Metazoa > Chordata > Mammalia > Diprotodontia > Potoroidae > Bettongia > Bettongia penicillata. The sequence goes on from JAJHZJ010000276.1 coordinate 805,397, forward strand.
AGAGATTTCTTCTAGCTAAGGAATCAGGAGAGGTTTCGAGGAGGAGTTCACAGGTAAGCTGGACCCGGATCAAGTGTGACATCAACAAGTCAAGATGCAGAGGTGTATACAGTTCTAGGCGTAGATAATGCTCTTATCTCTCTAAATTATTGGTTTCCACTAGATCGCAGACATGAAGAAAATGATCATTTAAAGAGGGAAAGGACTGGCAGTTCCAGAAAATCTACTCCCCCTTTTCCTGCTCTCCCACCACCAAAGTTTATGACTAGGAGAAATAGACCAGAGAAGGGATGGATGGACTCTAGGTGCTGGCATGCAGGTTCCTAGAGGTCACTGTTTTCTTCTTCCTTTGCTCTTAGCAGAGAGGCACAGTCAATCATTCAATTTGGTGCAGACAGCAGTGAGGTTTAGCTAATTTTGCCATTTCCCTCTTAAAACAGAACTTTTGGGATTCTCATATGGGCAGCAGTTCCTGACTACTGCTGTTGTTGCTGCTGCTACTGCTGTAGAAGCAAACTGCAAGCTAGATTAACCAGTCAGTCAGAGACAGGTATGTGGAGCAGGTAGTGAGCTAAGGCAGCTTCTGAAAATCTCAGAGGCTAAGAAGAAGGTTGGGAAACAGAACCAACCCTCAGCATTCCCTAGAGCAAACCCCAAGTACCACCACTGATACCTTTGTCCCCCTTCTGTCACCTGCAAGTGTGGGAGAAAGTGAAAATTGGGTGCAGATCAGGTGGATAAACCATGTAGAAATGTTTAGTTCTGTTTCTTTTCCACTTTCTTCTATTTTAAATAAATTCTATGACTACAGAAGTTTGATTGCCTAAATAATATAAATAAAAAGCTCTGAGAGTACATTCGTTTTTCCTGCTTATGGGGTAGGAGTATAGCTATAGAGAGTTTTTTAAAAATTGTGTTTTGAGAAATATTTAATATCCACTCATAATCCACACCTCAGAATCCATTCAGAGGTTCCTTTGTTACCTTTGTTTGTTGGAAGCCATGGACATACTGGAAGAATTCGAACTCTCTATATCTTATACATATGTCAGAGAGACCTGGGTGAGACCATTAGATTGGCACTCTGAAGGGAAACTAGATACACTGAAGAAAAACAGCTTCAAAGATTATGATCCCCATGGAGGAGTGGGAAGTGGGGAAATAAAGATGCAGGGTATAGACTTTGCAATGGTATTACTCTTGGAGCCTGGCAGAGAACTACACAAAGAGGAATTTCATGAGGACTCTATAAAAGAGTTTTCAATAGCCAAGAGTTATGAGTTACTCCTTTACCATGTGTATTCTTTGCATGTATATTTCATTAGCATTTTACTCGAAGTTTGAATTTACTCTCCCTAGGGACCTTGAATGTGTAAGGGAGAGGAGTGTTACCCTATATTGGCAAGGGCTGGAATTTGGAGAGGGGAGATTGTCTTTGGATCAACTGTTCTTACTATGGCCACCAGGGGAGATTGTCTTTGGACCAACTGTTCTTACTATGGCCATCAACTAAAAACCTTTGCTAAAAAGTTAATTAAGGCTGCTGCCCAATAAGCAATGAAAAATACCTCAGTGAGACTCATAAATTATAGAATTAGAAACCCCAGATCCTCAGGATTACTCCTAGAACCCTGAGAGAAGCAGTATTCAACCACCTTCTAGGAAGCCAGCCAATGAATATATATGGGAATGCTGATCGGGGAAGTAGTAAGAATTGCTATATACTCTTCCCATTTCATTCCATTAAAAATCAGAGACAATAGTTCTCTAACAGTAGTAGCAGCAGCAGCAGCAGCAGCAGCAGCAGCAGCAGCAGCAGCAGCAGCAGTAGTAGTAGTAGTAGTAGTAGTAGTAGTCATAGAAGTAGTAATTGCAACAGCAGCAGCAACAGCAACAGCAGTAGAAAGTAAGAGGAGCTACTTTATAAGTCATTCAAGATCTTCTAGGTGCTCCATCCAGAATTTATTTCGACCAGGCAAACAATTAAGCCAAGGAGAAGGGGAAGGGAATAAGCATTTATTAAATGCCTACTAAATGTCAGGAATTGTACTTACAACCTTAGAAATTTTATCTCACTTGATAAGTATGTTACTGTTGATATATGAGGGAAGAGAATATAAAATATAAATATATTAAATAAAAATGAAATATGAATAAAAAAGAAAAAAACAAAATCATAGAATTAAAAGCAAATAAATAGGGAGAGGGAAGGAAAGAGGGGGAGAATCTATCTGATAATTTTATTATATATTTAAAAGGAATAGTAAGTGGCACATAATAGATTTGCAGTTTCATGTACAATCATCTTTTTTTCTGTTTTACTATGTTATGAAAATGCTCATTTTGTTTCTTAAGTTCAGAATAAAATAGAATTTCTTTAAAAAAGAATTAAGAGCAAATAATATAAATCTTTCATCTTAAGATTAATCTGGTAGCAGTGTGTTTTGGAGTAGGGAGGGACTAGAAGCAAGCAGTTTTGTTATTGTAATAGCCCCAGTGATGAAACAGTTGGCAAATTCACCCCTCATTCATCCTGTTTTTTTTCTATGTTATTATTACATCTCTCCATCTCTGTATCCCATCAGAGAGAGAAGCAAGTCTGAGGCACGGTCACTGGTCCAGGAAGTAATATGAAAGAGGTACTAGGGTGTAGAGAGAAAAGAATAATGATCAGGGATCCAAGAAGTAAAAGAAAGTAGGCAAAAGAGAGAGAATAGAGGGGGGAGGAGGAAAAAAGGATAGAGAGAAAGAAAGAATATTAAACCTAGAGGGACATGGAGATAAGGGGAAAGGGTGAGAGGAATTCAGGTTCATAGTATCTTGCACACATTAGCATTTGATAGATTACTGTTGATCAAAATAATGTGGTAGGGAAGAAGGTAGAAGAGAAAAAAGTTGCAGGTATAGGAAGATAGACATAGATGAGAAGAACATTGGTGGGAAATTTTCCATTTTCTTGGGGCAAATAGTTTTTCTGAAGGTCATGGATTTATAATATGCTTAGAATTTTCCCAGGGACTGCCATGCTGTTAGGCCTAGCAGCTCATGAAATCCAATGTGTTGCTAGGCCAAGGCCTATCAATTTTGCCTTTGCAACATCTCAAGAATATTTCCCAAGATTTCACAATATTTCCCAAGACTCTCCATTTCCCAACTCCAGTTATTTTCACTGGCTGTTCCCCAGGCTTGCAATTTTCTCCCTTTTCATCTCTGCCTCCAGGTTTCCCTGGCTTTCTTCAAGTGCTAGTTAAAACCCTGAACTCTATAGGAAGCCTTTCTCAATTCTTATCAATACTAGTCCCTCCCTTGCATTTTATTCCCTTATATTATTTCCTATATTTCCTGTATATAGTTTGTTTTTAAATAGTAATTTGCATGTAGTCTTCCCCATTTAGTCTGTGAGCTCCTGGACAGCAGGGACTTTCTTTATATCCCCAGTACTATCCTCAGGCACTACTTGCCACATAGTTAAGTGCCTAATTATAGTGTAAAGCTTATCATCAAAAAAGCTAAGATCTTGGCAACTGGTTCCATCACTTCCTGGCAAATAGAGGGAGAAGAAATGGAAGCAGTGCCAGATTTTATACTCTTGGGCTCAAAGATTACTGCAAATGGTGACTGCAGCCATGAAATTAAAAGATGCTTGTTCCTTGCTATTCCAAATGTGGACAGCATACTAAAAAGCAGAGATATCACTTTGCTCATAAAAGTTCATATAGTTAAAGTTATGGTTTTTCCAGTAACAACGTATGGCTATGAAGAAAGCTGAGCACAGCAGAATCAACACTTTTGAACTGTGGTACTAGAGAAGAATTTGGAGAGTCTCTTGGACATCAAGGAGATCAAATCAGTCAATAGTTAAAGAAAATAATTCAGGCTATTCACTGGTTAAATAATGAAGCTGAAGGTTAAATCCTTTGGCCACTTAATGAGAAGATAGGAGTTAGTGGAAAACACCCTGGTGTTGGGAAAGATTAAAAGCAAAAGGAAAAAGGGACAGCAGAGGATGAGAAGGATAGATGATATCATGCAAACAAAGAACATGAATTTGGACAGACTTAGGGAGATGCTAGGTGACAGAAAGACCTGGTGTGCCATGGTCCATGGTATCACAAAGACTCAGAAACAGCTGAGTGACTGAACAGCAACAAAATAAATATTTATTGACCTAATGACTGGCTTATAAAATCTTAGTCAAATTATAAGTTCTGCCCTCTTTCCTCTTTTCCTTTTACCTGTTTATCTGATTCACTCTTTTTCTCCATTCTTCTCTAATCTGAAGTGGAACAGTAGATGGAACTCCAGATGCAGAGTCAGGATAGACCTGAGTTCAAATCTAGTCTCAGATACTTACTAGCCATAAGTCATATAATCTTTGTTGCCTCAGTTTCCCCAACTGTAAAATGAAGATGATAATAACACCTACCTCCCAAAATTATTGTGAAGTTCAAATGAGATAATTATAAAGCACTTAGCACAGTGCCTGGCACATGTAAGTGCTACATAAATATCAGTTATTATTATTAATATTATTATCATTGTATCTTTTAGCTCTTAGGCAGTGGATAGAGTGCTGGTCCTGAAGTCATAAAGACATGACTTCAAATCTGGCCTCAGTTACTTACTAGCTGTGTGACCCTGGGCTTAACTGATCTCTTAACTGTTTGCTGTAGTTCCTTCATCTGTAAAATCAGCTGGAGAAGGAAATGTCAAATTACTCCAATATCTTTGCCAAGAAAACACCCAAAAGGGGTCATAAAGAGTTGAACATGACTCAAAATATCTAAACAACAAGAAATGGTACATTGTAGGTGATTAATAAATACTTGTTTCCTTTCTTTCTAGGTGGCCATCTCTACTTAACTCTTTCCCTCTTTTTCCCTGTATTTTATATTCTATATATTCTTATATCCCTATATCTGTATATTCTTTGTCTTTCTTTATGACATTCCCCTCTGCCATTCTCCTTTCTCTCTTCTCTTCTTTTATCTACCAATCATTTTTTTACCTTCCTTTTTTTCTTTTTATTTCTCTCTATACCAGGAGATCCTAACCTTGAATCCAAGAACTTGTTATTTTAATGTTTTGACAATTGTTTTTCAATGCAATCAATTTCCTTTGTAAATTTATGTATTTCATTTTATGCATTTGGAAGCATTATTTTGAGAAGTTGGTCCATGGGCTTCACTAGACTGCTGAAGGGGGTCACAATACAAAAAAACACTAAAGATGAAGAACCTTGCTCTGAAGGAGCTACAGTGGGATAAGCCCTGGATTTAACATCAGACAACTAAGACCCAAGTCCTAGCTCTGCTACTTCCTAGATAGATGATCCTGGACAAGTCACATTCCCTTTGGACCTAAATTTCCCCATCTGTAAAATGAAAAGATTGGACTAGATGGCCTCCAAGGTCCCTTCCAGGTCTAAATCAATGATCCCATGATGCAGAAAAGACCAGAGAAGCATAAAAAGAGATCAAATGGGGTGGGCAGAGAGAGGAAAGATAGGGGGAGTTGAGTAAGAACTAGTCAAATAAGGGGACTGATATAGATGGCTCCCCACACAAATGGCAAGGTTAGGCACCTCCAAATCAGGAAGGTTCAAAGTAGAAGAACAGACTAAGGTTAAAGCATGAAAAATGAACATAATGTCTAATATGGGCAGGCCAAGGCCAAGCACATCATTTGTGCTCAGGAGTCTGTTCTGCAGTAAGGTTAAAACAGATCGGGTATCGTCAGTAAGTCTTTTGCCAATACGTTGAGCCTCTAAAATTGGGTAGGGGCTGGGGTAGGGGAGCAGGAGTGCCACCAGCCTGTCTAAGCAGGAGCAAGCAGCCCAGGTTAGAAATGAAACAGGTGGTGATCAGCAATAGCATTGGGCAATATAGGGAAACCCTGTCTCAAAAACAAACAATGAAAAATTGAAATGAACATGGATGTGAAAAGAAACAAGATTAGATTTTATGTGAGTAGCCTTGGGGATCCAAGGCCTTGTATCCCAAAGAACTCCAAGACTATTCAGTTGGCCTCTCTCCCTAGAAAAGAACGTTCTCAGTTAAAAGAAACCCAAACTAATCTATTCCATTTCTGACCCTACAGTTTAGGAGCTTTTGATATTGGTGTCTGAAGACAAGGGCCATATTTTACAATTATAGGTAGTTGAGATTTCAGTGTTGACAGTGTGAGATGTGTGTCTAAAGAAATGAAAGCAGGGAAGGAGGGAAGAGCAGTCTATGCTATGCTAAGGCATTGATCTCCCTTTCTCCGAACTTTTTTTCCTTATGGATTGAGGATTGGATTCTAAAAGATAGAGGGCAAGGATCTAGAAGAAAGGAAGTTGGGAATTCAGGTGATTTTCCCATCTTATTTCTAAAAAAACAGCAGGCTAAACTCAGAGAAATAAATACTCATAAGCCAATGGCTAAGAATGAGATAGGGGATCTAGATCTAGAAATGAGAATTCTTAACCTGAAAAAAATATTTTGGATTGAAATCACACTTTCAATGTAATTTTTTCCTTTTGTAATCATATTTATCAAAACAAACTTAATTCATTTAGAAATGTTATTCTGAGAAGGAACTTCACCAAACTGCCAAAGGAATCTATCTATGACCCACAAAAAGGTGAAGAACCTCTGATCTAGAAAATAAATCTGAAGTCAGGGCACACGGTGAGGCAATGAGTCAAAACCAGGGAGACAATAATAAATCTAGAGCCATATAGATATCACAAAGGAAGGCAAGGCAAAGATCAGACAAATAGATAAGACCCAGGAAATCCATGATAACATAATATTTCTGGGCAAGGAATGAAGGTCAATACCCAAGGCAATAGTTTGAACCATAGGAACGTCAAGAATACAGGCAGATAGCATGGGCAACTGAGGGCTCCAGGAGCCAGCAGAGTAATTCAGAAAAGTGACTACACTATAACAAGAATGATTTTTGATAATGACCCAACCAGGAAACCCTTTGCCCATTTTCTACTGAGGTAAGAGTCACTTTCAAAGTATGACATGGCCAGAGACCACGTGTGGAAGCTGGTCACTGCTAAGAAGGTTATTCTGATCCCACTGAAGAATGTGTAGGGAAATGAAGATGAAGACTGATAGGAATGGTAGATTCCATAGCAATCCTTACCTCTTAAGTTTCACAGTAAGTGATGGGGGTATTTACATAGTTAATACTCTACCAGTTTGCTTAGAACTGCATTTCTCGAATTGTGATTCATAGATCGCTAGAAAGGTACAAGAGTCTTTCATGTATTTGAGGGACTGGACTAAAAGAAAAGGATAACGTTCACCTTGTAGTGTGAGGGGAGAAGAGCTATTTACTTGGAGTAACTCTGCAATTAGAAATTCACCAAAGAGAAGATGAAAATATGTTCCAGGCAGACTCTGATCCTACGCTCTCTGTCAGTCACCACTACACCCCTTGCCAGACCTGTAGCCCCTTCACTATTGGCCTGTGTTGTAAAATGACAAGAGTCAGATAGCCAAGAGTGAAGTAAGACAAAGTAAAACAAACTTGAAATACTGCCCAACTCTTTCCCTTCCTCCTGCCCCCATCCTAGCCCCAGTTCATGGGGCTTCTTTTTTTTTCACTGAGGTAAATAGAAACAGATGGCTGATGTAAACCATGTCCTCACACTCACCCTCCCACATGATCCCCAGACTGAAAATATATGAAAAAGCTCCAAAGCTTTTTCCATAAGTAGAAAAGGAAAAGGTTGCCTTTGTGTCTTTGAGGGTTGGTTGGACCCCAGGCAACTGCCTTAAAGGGTAAGATTTCTATTTCAGCACCCCTAAATTATTCAAGGTTGGTTCTATGACATCACTAGCCAGTAACCAAGGTGACATTTCTCTTTTAAAAAAAGAAGGAAGAAAGAATATTATATCTCTTGATTTGTGATAATTCTATAATGTGTATAAATAATCTCTTTGAACTCTTTCCTAACTTAAAAAAAAAAGACTACCTCTGAAAATGTTCAAATCTTGTATTTTCCCAGAAGAGATGTTTATAAATTTTTAAAGGGAGTCACTATGTTATTATATCTAACTTGAGTAATTGGGGCAACCAAATGTATCAGACATTTACTATCTGTGTGACCTTGGGTAAGGGGTCTTAGCTTTGCCTCTATTTTGAAGAAGGAAGCAGCTAAATGGCCCAATAGCTAGAGTACTGTACCCACAGTCAAGAAGACCTGAGATCAAATCCCACCTAGGATATTTAAAGCTGGATGATTCTGGGCAAGTCACTTAGCCTCGGTTTGCCTTAAATCAATGGAGAAGAAAATGGCAAACTGTTCCACTATCCTTGCCAAGAAAACCCCATGGACAGCATGAGTCATGGGATCACCAAGTAGAACATGGTAGATTAACTGAAAACAACAACTTCAGCAGTAAAATATATTTTTCTAAAAAACAAGTTTCTGATATGGATCAGCTTGTGTCTTTTCTACTTCATCTACGATGCAAAAGCAAGTGAATTTACCAGGGCAACCCTTCTGTTTAGGGTTCTCAGATGACACAAAAGGTCTGGGCACAATTTGAGGGCATCTCTCATTTCTCTAGCCCAAGGGACACTTCAAGAGGGATTTCTCACTTCTCTGGCTAATTGCCTCCATCCCAGATAACCTGGTCATTTCACTATCTGAAGCTATCAAGGATACTGTCACAAATTCCTCTTGCAAGTACATGGTTTGCAAGCTGCAAAGAATAAACAGATCTATTGCCAAACTAATGAAAGCAAAAATAACTCATATTAGGACTAATGACAACATCTGTCCGTGAGTAATCATATCCCAGAGGCCTTTATTTCCTCAATTATTTATAGTCATTTTCCTAGTTAGGATGCAGCCTCAATTACTGTGGCCAATTTTTCTGAATAAGATCTTTTGTTACTCAGTTGATTACAGAAATCTTCTCACCAGCAGGGAAATAATCAGGGAAGAAAATGAAAGAAAGTGGAGGTGGGGATGGAGATAGATAAGAGGGAGGGAGATTGCAGTGGTCAGAAGCAAACAGACATTTGACGAGGGACAGGGTAAAAAAAAATAGAAAGAAAGAGAAGGATAAACAAAAGAAAACAGGATAGAGGAAAATACAGCAATCATAACTATGAATATGACTGAGTACAGTTCGAAGCATAATTTATACTATTTTTATGCAACATGGCTAATTTGGAAATATATGTTGCATGACTTCACATGTATAACCGATATAGTACTTGCTTTTTCAAAGGGGAGGGGAGGCGAGACGCAACAGGAAGGAAGAGAACTGGGAATTCAAAAATTTTTTAAATGAATGCTAAAATTCAATGTTAAAAACTTTTGTTTTTATCACCTAAGCTTTGTCAATATATCCTTACCCCTTTTCTCTTCCAGGAAGCCATCTCTTATAACAAAAAACAAAAAACAAGGGAAAGGAGTTCAAAAAACTATCCAGCACATCAAGAAGCATTGACATTTTGTGCAATGTTCCATAGCTATAGTTTGCTACCTCTACAAACAAGGTGAAGCAGTGGCTTCTCTTGTCTCTTCTTTGGGGCCAAGAATGATCATTATAGTTTGTATCTCTGCGTTCAATGGCTTTCTGGTTACTCTTCCTATTTGTTGTAGGTACTGTATATCTATTATTTTCCTGGTTCTACTTTCTTTACTTTGCATCAGCTCAAAGGAATTCTCCCTGTGCTTCTCTATATTCATTCTATTTGTCTTTTCTTACAGTGCACTAATAACATACTGCCTTTATTTTTGTAGTTCAGTAGTTTTGGTTGTGTCGGACTCTTTGTGACCCCATTTGGGGTTTGCCTGGCAAAGATATTGGAGTGGTTTGCTTTTTCCTTCTCCAGCATATTTTACAGATGAGGAACTGAGGCAAATAGAGTTAAGTAACTTGCCTAGGGCCATAGTAAATATCTGAGTCCAGGTTGGAACTCAGGAAAATGAATCTTCCTGACTTCAGGCTCTATCAACTGCACCATTGCATTCATGTATTGTAACTTGTTTAGCTATACCCCAATCAATGGATGTCTACTTTGTTTTCAGTTTTTTGTTATCACTATCTGTTTTTTCCTTCGTCATTCCTCTGGCCATATGCATAATTTTTATTGCATAATTGCATAAAACAACATCATTTACTGCATAATTCATTTTATGTATAATCTACTTATTCTTGTTTACAGTTCTCCACAAGTCCAGACTGATAGGTCTTCATTTATTTCTGCATAATCTTAAGTCCTCTCTGTCAATCTACCTGTTCCTTGTCTCAGTTTTTAGAAGGCACTGATCTTCATAAGATGATAGATTTAGAACTGGAAGGAGTCTAATTTAATATTTTTTAAATTGTCTACAATTAAATGTAAAAATAGTTTTTAACATTCATTTTTTAAAAATTTTTGAGTTCTAAATTTTCTCTCTCTCCTCTTCCCTTCATTGAGAAGGCAAACAATTTGATATAGGTTATACATATGTAGTCATGCAAAACATATAGGAATATACTTTAAAGACTAGATAAAGACTAGATAAAACATCCCTCTCACTTAATAGAAGCGGTGAAGGGAACAAGCATTTATTTAGCACCTGTGGCACAGTGATAAGTACTTTACAGATATTAACTCATTTGATTCTCACAACATGGTAAAGTAGATGCTATTATGATCCCCATTTTACAGTTGAGGAAACTCAGGCACACAGTATGCAAGTCACTGGGTCACACATTAAGTGCCTAAGACTGAATTTGAACTCAGGTCTTCCTGACTCCAAGATCAGCATTCTATTCACTGTTCCAACTACTTGACTACATGCAACATATGTAGTACATGCCATCGTATCCAAAGATAACTTTGGAGGCACAGGGAAATGGGAGCTATGGAATCAGTAGACCATATAGCAACAGTGAGGCACAGCTGAGAGACAAAGCTGTAAGTATTCTGGCTGAGATGCAAACTAAGAACACAAATTGCTCAGGTAGTATTCCCTTTCCCATAGGTGAAAGAATGGATTCCTCTTTGATGGGAGAGGATAATGATAGTCCTTTACTATTTAGTCTGCTATTTTTCCTCAGTAAAAGCTGATTTATGGTTCCAGAGTTATTGGTAGAGAATGGATTAGATGGGAGTTCAAGCCATATTTAGATAACTATAATTATTCAAAATTTCCTATATTGGAGCGGGTAGTAAAGTGTTTCAAAGCTAAGTGGGACCCATGTTATATATACTTACCATGTCTGAACAGAGGCTGTCACATGGAAGAGATTTGTTTGGTCTGAATTTTGAGGGCAGAACTAGGAACCATGAATGGAAGTTGCAAAGTGGTAAGTTTAGGTTTAATGTAAGGGAAAAGAATACTAAGAATTGGAGCTCTCCAAATGTGGAATGAGTGACCTGGGGAGTTTGTAAGTTCCCCTTACTCGAAGTCTTCTGTCAAAGTCTGGATAACCAGTTGTTGGGTATCTTGTAGGTGTGGGTTAAATTAGACAAACACTGAGGTCTCTTCCAACTATTAATTTTTGTAATTGATATTTATTGATGGACTGATTCTGTCATTGTGATTTGTATAATTTTTTCCATTACCTTCCCCTAAATCATCCATAGAGTATCTTTCTGATACAGCGGAGGACTTCCTGCAAATCTTTTAATATTCCAGAGTTACTAGTGCTGAAACAAGCTGTCCATCTATTTTTAACTTAAGCAGACCCAATTTGTATATTTCTGACTAACATGGGCTATACGACTCTTCTGAAGTTATAGGAGGCTGCTAGGAGTCACGAGGTTTGATAAAGCACTGGAGCCAAGAAGACCTAAATTCAATCTGACTCAGATTCTGACTAGCTGTGTGACTCAGGACAAGTCATTCAACTGTAAAATGAGGATAATAACAGCTCCTAATTCCCAGAATTGTTGTGAGGACCAAATGAGATTATATTTGTGAAGTGTTTGGCACATCACAGGTGCTTAATAAATATTTGTTTCCTCCTATCCTTCCTTCATATGACTGGCCACCCAGGAATGGCTAGTAGTCTTGGGAATTCTCCTTTCCATACTTCATGATGGACTTTGAGGTTTCCTTTCTTTATGTTCTTCCCTTTTTCCTTTACTGGTTGATGGCTAGGGATCCCTCTCCCCAAGTGTCTCTGGGTTCATGCTCCTTATGCTGCCCAAATACCTGTCCAGGAAGAGGCTCTTGGGGCCAGCACCAGTGTGGCAGAACTGGCAGGGGCAAAGTGACTTTGGAGAGATAAATGGAAAGGTAAACTCAAAAGATGCTTCTTCCTCAAGCTCAATGCTTCTGCTGCTGGTTCCCTCAACCTCAGTATACTGACTAGTGTCGCTGGGGAAGCCCTTCCCATTCCCAACTCTTCTCCTTTAACTGTTCCTCTCACGAGTAGATACTCCATCAGTTACTGGTCCTCTTCAAGAACAAAGGACAAATTATAATCTGTAAGTAGTACTAGCTGCCCCACTGGGAACCCAACTGGCCAGTTCCAATTGAGCAATCCTGTTCCTCCTTTCCTTCCTTCCTTCCTTCCTTCCTTCCTTCCTTCCTTCCTTCCTTCCTTCCTTCCTTCCTTCCTTCCTTCCTCCTTCCCTCTGTCCACATAGGGAATCATACCTTTAGCTATGGGGGCTCTGTCCAAAGGAATATAAATTTTGATCACTGGAACATCACAAGATACCTCGGGATTTATGGACTAAAATTTCTTTTTTCTCTTCCCTTCTTATTTATTCTATCATTTTTAAAAACCATGCCTTCAACACAAATTACTCTGAGTCTCACTGATTAGCTAACAGTAGTCCAAGCCCAAACCTCACTTCTTCATTGTTTGGTTTCTGATGGTTCTATTGAGTATAAATAGCAATTATTTCTGTTTTGATCAGAAACCCTGAGGGTCTCCCCCTCTCAGATTGATTTTTTTCTTTTGACCAGGTAAAAGAGGCCATTTTTGTCGCATGTCTTACCTAGCCTTAATCACCGAATGGGGATTGCCTCAGACAGACTGAGATCTGGGAAAGACCTTAGCTTAAAAAAGCCCGGGTCTCCCACAACTTCCAAACCATCTCTGGATCTGTATCTTGCCACTGGACCCAGAGGAGAGAGTGAGACTGGTGACTGCACAGACCTCTCCTACTTAAATCCAATTCACTTGCAAATCAAGATATCCTCTTCCTTGTGTCCTTGGTCCTCTGAGAATGAAAAACAAGATATTCTATCTGGGTGTTCAGCCTATATAGCACAGAGGAGTTCAGGCCTTGACTCAGCTCCTATGATGAAATAGCCAGTGTTATCTATGTGATTCTCCTCTGAAATGTAGATCAATATTATTCTAGTTCCTTTGTAAGAAAAAAACATCATTAATACCTTTGTGTGACTGTCTGTGACATGAAAAATGAAAAAAGAAAAGTGTTGGTCACAATTAGGAAGCCCCTTTAGTCTACGTATTTTCTTTGATGTCCTTCCAAGACATCAGAAGACTGTGTTTTGCTCTACAGTATCCCATGAGAAAATAGTCTGTAGTTAGAAATAATAAGTGGTAGAGAAAAGAAAGGGAAGTTCAGAGAAAAGAGTCATTGGTGCACAACTGTATGAACAGTTATGTGTGTAACACTTGGCCACTGTGTTCCTCACTATCTGGAAGGTCAGGCAAGTTAGATTTTCACCCTCCCCCAGGTTATCCAGTACCCTTCAGGACCATTGAGGGTATATATTTAGGTTCTATGTCAATGGCTCTAGTTCCCACCAATGATGTTCTCCCAACTGTAGGAGAGTACCCTCTACTCCCAGTTTTATTTAGCCACTAAAAGTTGAATTTGCTTTTACAAAGAAATATTACCTCCAAAGGTATAATCACAAACATACAAACTCACTACCCCAATACATGGGAGGCAATATTCCCTTCCCTACCTTGTGCCACCTGAGTCTCTAGGTAGAGGAAGATTAGTTTCGTAGATTAATTCAGCACATGGTCTTAATTCTAAATCTATCCCTTTGAGCTTTAAGTAGGAAGCTTCCTGGCTCCTACAAGCCTTCTTATGGGTTGGCTGCCTGCAGTAGCCTGCTTGCAATCCTGGCTCCAAGGTCATCATAGCTAAATCTCCTGGGTCTAGTGGGTGTGGTAGGGTGTCTCCTGACACCAGAAGGACAAACAACAACACAGAACAGAAACAAACACCATCAGAGCAATTTCTCAGAGGCTAGTTAGAGGCTAGGGAGAGCTGAAGATAGAGGTTCTTCCCCTTTCCCTGGACAGTCTCCCTGTGGGTGTACCCTCTATATGCAGCAGGAAGTAGCACTCAGGAAAGAGCATGAGCCAGAAGGCATGGCAGAAAGAGCATTTCTCAGTACTTTTCTAGTTTTGTATACATCATCTGTTTAGTTATGGAGACAATCAAAGGAGGCTACACCCACTTGTGTGGAATAGGATGCAGAGGCTTCCATGTCAGGCAATCTGGACATACTCTAAAAGCCCCTCAGAGCATTTCCATGTTAGGTGATCTGGGCGTACCCAGACAAGTTTAGGTTGCACTTGAAATCACTAATTAAAACAGTCGCAATCGCAAATTAAAACAATTGTGAAGTTTCATCTCATATCTCAAACTGGCAAAGATGATAAATGATGAAAAATCATCAATGTTAGAGAGATTATATATAGAAAGCAGCACACACTAATACAGTGCCAGTGGAGCTTTGAAGTGATCCTGCCTTTTAGGAAAACAATTTGGAATTATGCAAGGAAAAAAACTAAATTGTGCCTATCCTTTGATTCAGTCTTTTCCACTATTGAGCACATGCCCGTAGGAAGTCAATGACAGAAAGAAAGGTACCCTATATATACAAAACTATTAGTAGAATTAGTTTTTCATGTGACTGCAAAAACCTGGAAATGAAACGAGTTGACATGAATTGCAGAATGACTGAACATATTATAGTATATAAATATAACAGAGAATATAAAGAAATAAAATATGACATTCAAAGAAACATGGGAAGGTGTAAGAAATGACTAAGAGTGGAAATAGTATGATTACAAAAAACAATATATCTGATGACAACAATAACGTAAATGGAAACAATACTATAAGTCAGTTGAATTCTGATGAATTTCAACTAACAATGTTGGCTCCAAAGAACAGAAGATGAAACAAATATTCTTCCTCTCTGCACAGAGATGAAGGCTTATGGCTATGATATGACATGGTCCATTTGTCGATTGGTGTTCATATGTTTTTCCTTGCTATAGAGATGTTGCAATGAATGGGGAGATGCAGTTTAGAGAGGAAGATTTGGGATGTGATTGCGATAAAAATATAGCAAAATAAAAGGCTAGATAGCAGGGATCTGTGTTTGAATTCTATCTCTGATACTAACAAGTTGTGTGACTTTGGGCATGTCACTTAACCTCTCTCAGCCTCAGTTTCTCCATTTGTAAGATAAGGATAATAGCACCTGCCTCACGGGGTTGTTGTGAGGATGAAACTGATAACATATATTAAGCACTTTGAAAACCTTAAGTTGCTATATAATTGTTATTATCAAAAAAAAAGAAATCAGTCAAGATAATTCCTGGTACTATATAGAAAAAAAGATATTGTCCCAAAAAAATTTTTTTAAAGATTTGTATCAGCAGGAGTCCCCCATAACTAACTGTATCTCAGCTCCCTGGAGTCTCTGTCCCTATTCACAATCTAACAGTTCCCATTCTGGGCCCTTTCCCCACCCTCCCTCCTTGCCCTGGTCCCTATCCTGCTATTTATTGCTCCACTAAAACCTCTTCCTCATCAATGACTTGAAGCTGGAGTGACCTTGGCTCCTACTACAGCAAAGAGAGATGTATTTCTGGCATTACAACTTGGAGTATGGAATTCCTTTTTACACAATACATTGTCGTATGAAGTAGTTATTATCAGTACTAGGGGTAGTATCCTATATTTCAGTCACATTGTAGGTTAAATAGATTTTTGAGGGCTGCCCTGGGAATCTGTCATGTAACAATACATTATTCCTATAAGAAAATACATCTCAATTTCTAAACAACTGACTTACATATAAACATTTGATATGCAAGTCAAGTTGGGGATTATGTATGTAAACTTGTAGATATTATACTTCTCTTATGCCTT
Source organism: Bettongia penicillata ogilbyi (assembly GCA_023548195.1). NCBI lineage: Eukaryota > Metazoa > Chordata > Mammalia > Diprotodontia > Potoroidae > Bettongia > Bettongia penicillata. Next base: position 821,516 of record JAJHZJ010000276.1, read on the forward strand.
TATTTTGAAAATACTCTATAAGCATAGATTTCTTTAAGAAAATTTAAGTACAAATCAAATTTTTATAGATTAGATCATTTTTAATCAACCAGAGAAACTCACTTCTCCTCATGATACCTAGGTTGTTATGGCATAGAGGTGACCCTGGGTTCTCTATGCCATCAAAGTGTACATTCTGTCAGATCTCACCATACTGGTAAGGCTTTGAGTATGGCCCAAGTTGGGTTGCTTCCCTGTTGCCTAGCTAATGGCTAAATTCAGAGTGGTCCATTTTCAGGCATATCACTAGTGAATCCCAGACACTGAATTTCTTTGGTCATAGCAACACATGAGAAAATATGGTATGGAGGGAAAGGTGAAAATCATGGATCTTTTGTGGCATTAAAGAGAGGTTCAATATTTAAAGGAACTTCATGAGAAATCTGTTTGGTTTTAATTCATGACAATCACTCATCAAAATTAAATATGAAATGTCCATGGAATAGGGACATATGCCTGCTCATACATGCCTTGCTGACAGGACACAGGGAATCTATGATGACTAAAGACAAGGGGAAGAGGAGCCTCCCTGTGATGTATAAAAGCAAGCTGCAAGATAACTTCAGCTGTCTTTCACTCTCAGACTAAAAAGATAGATCAAGAGGAGTGAACTGGACCTGTATTCTCTGGGGCAAAGTGGGGAGGGTATGAGGGAAGAAAGGGAAAAGAGAGGGGAGAGATAGCCTGAGCCCCTGGGCAGTTTCTTCATTCTAGGAACAGTCGGTAGTGATTTACAGTAGACACATATGGCGGGAATCAACATATAACTGCATTCAGCTTCAGCAGAAATCTATGCCCACACACAGGGATCTCTCCTTGGGAATGGGTAATAGTGACTCTGGCACGAACAAATAATTAACTGCATGTAATTGTATAGATATCCTGACAGGAGAGTTCCTGTGCCTCAAACTCCTGACCACCTTCTGCCTTTCTGGTTTTTTTTTTTCTTACTGAACATGTCAGAGACTTAAAAAACTGAACTGACATCTCAATCCAATCCAATTCAATCAACATTTATAAATGCTTACTATGTGCCGGGCACTGTGTGAGCTAAGCACTGAAGATGCTATTAATAAAAAGGAAGTCCCTGCCCTCAAGGAACTTAGAGTCTAAAGAGGGAGACCATATATAAAAGGAGGTAAGAAAGGGATTTGTTGTGTTTTACACATACACTTGTATTTGTCTTTATTCCTAAAAAAAACCCAAAAAAACAAACAAACAAACAAAAACCAGAAAAGTCAAAAATATATGCATACTTACATATGCACAGCAGTTTTGCTCCCTGTCTTACCATCACCACCTATCCAGAATCAGGGTGCCAACTGGCCAGTATTTGATTAATTTGACTGAAATTTTATCACAGAAGCTTTGCTGCTGTCAGTAAAGACTGAAATTAACTACTTCGTACATGCTATCATGTAAAAAGGTAGAAAACGTTAAGATGATGATAACAGTCGAGATGCTCTCACTGACGTATCGTTACAGTTTTTTTTGGTTTTTTTTTTTTAGATTGTGGTAATCACAGACCAGACACACTCTCCAGCCACACCTCTGAAGTGTGCTCTAAGATGCACTCAGATGGGCATTGAAAGGAGAACCATAGTGCACATCACTCTGAGGACCAAGATGGGTGATGGACATTGGCTCGGATGGCCTTGTGTGGCCAAGGACTGAGGAGGGACTGCTTCAATCTGAATGATTCTTTTCTTGCTTTACAGATTCTACCAAAGGCCAGGTCACCCTTTTGGCATCAAGTTCTTTGTTGGATTAGTCTACAATGCCTCTCTGCATCCTCTTCTCCAACCTTTCCCATTTCTTTGATGCATCTCTCTTTAAATCTCAGTCTGGCTCTCTGGGGACAAGGTTGACCAAATACACATCCTAAAGAATGGGCTGAGGCTTTGCTGTTTCCGGCTGGTCTTTTACTTTCTTTTTCACTGTGGTTGGGATGGCCTCTTTTCTTAGCTCCTCATGCTCAGAGACAGTTTCACAATTTGAGTTACCTGTGTTTCTCTCCTCTTTCTTCCTCTTCTTTGAAGAGTTTACCTTTTGGCTCCTCATCTTCTTTTCCCGTGCCCAGCCTTTTCTCTAAACATCATGAGCCATCTCATCCTCCAGACATCCCACATTAGGGATCTCTGTGTTTGGGTGCAACTGCTTGTTGCCTTGGTGTGCTAAATAAGATCCTTTTACCCTTCCTTTCCTAAGTTTTCTTTATTGACCACTGTGAGGCCTGAACCAGGTTTCTCCCTTAATGGCACTTAGATTAATTAGTTTCACAACTAACATTATCACTCAAGACAGTCACCTATTCAATTTAACAATGAAACATTTGTTAAGCATATTATTACAAGGTATTTTGCTAGATTCTGGGGATAGATAGATACAAAGGTAATAAGTAAGACAGTCCCTGCTTGGCAGAGTTTTTCCAGATACACAAATCCCTGACCTGTATGATTTACAATAGCTGCTGTCATTTAATATTGGCCTTTGAAAGAGATTGGCAAAAAGGAGTGCACTGCTAGTGAGATTTCTATTTCATCTTAGGGCTCTCCTGAGCACTTCCTCTTCTTAAGATGCTTACTATTTAACTGGATAGAGTTTCTAAAAGTTGGAAGGTGCCCAACAAAGAAGACTCTGTCAAACCAGGAAAGGAGCCATAAAAAATAAAAGAAGAAACCAAGCCAACAAAGTCAAAAAGAAGGGAAAAAAGAAAATCTGAAGAGGAAATTGAGAACAAAGAGGTGCTATTAGTGCCCACAGAAAGCCACATCAAACAAAATAAGCTGCTTTAGCCCTTAAAGAATTGTGAAAGAGTAAACAATGAAAATGTTCAGGAACTGAAATCTGAAGTGAATCCTTCCTCAATTCGCCTCCTTGAGACTGGTTCTCTTTTCCTTCAGTCTTTGGTCTTAAATTAACAAAAGCAAATACTTGACCCTGGCCTTTGATGTGAGTTAATCCTTCTGATTACCATGAGGAGATGAAACTAACATATATATTAGACTCACACACATATGTGTATACTGTATAATTATTATATAATTTATATATATCATATAATTATATACAATTTATATGTTTATAAATTGTGTCTATATATATGTATTTACAAGTGTTTGCTTTTGTGTGGGTGTATATATGTATATATGTGCATATTATATGTTTGCATGTGATTGCTATTGTTTTTAGGTCATGTGTGACTCTTTATGACCCTACCTGGGGTTTTCTTGGCAGAGATTCTGAAGTGTCTTGCTATTTCCTTCTCCAGCTTATTTTACAGATGAGGAAACTGAGGCAAACAGGGTTAAGTGACTTGCCCAGGGTCACACAATAAGTGTCTGAGTCCAGATTTGAACTCAGGAAGTTGGATCTTCCTGACGTTAGGCCCAACACTCTATCCATTGTACCCCTATACACACAAACACACATGTATATATGTATGCACATGTACACAAATACATATACATATATAATACACCTATACATATGTAATATACATGCCACATATACATGTACATGTATAATATACATTCAGTCTGTACTTTGGCCCAATTATTTTGGGATAATTTGGGCTCTTCTCCTATGTTATAACAAATTGCCTATTCTGGAGAAGCATAGACCATAAAAACCAAGCAGTTTCTCAATGCTGAGAGCTGTGTAAATGGCAAACTCATCTAGCTTGAACATGATTGAGATTTATGTTCTTCCCAGTACTTCACTAATGTTTAATAAATGTTAAGTACTAATAGAAACATTTCTAAATTCTGAAAGTATTTATGATCAAATTACATTGCTGCAGTATAGTGGGAAGTGCACATAATTGAGTGCTGGGAGTCCAGAATCTGAATTCAGGCTGTAACAATTAGGTCTCCCCCCATCTGAGCCTCCCTTTACTCACCCATAAAACAGGAAGTATGACACCTATATTTCTTACTTCACAGGACTGTGGTAAGGAAGCTGTTTGCCAACTGTTAAGAACTATAAAAGTCAGCAGTTAACAATGACAACAGCAAACCAAGAAGCAGCATGGTCTGAGTGAGCATTTTAGGCTCAAACCAACCCCAGGGTTCAAATCCCATCTCTGACCCTAGATGTATGATCAGCTATACATCAATTAACCACCCCAACCTCAAACAATGCTCTGATTCATCATTAAGTTCTTTCAAAAAGCATTTACTAAGCACCCAGTATGTCCCAAGCTAGGAATACAAATTCAGAAATAAAGCAACCCCCTCACCAAGGTGCTTATATTCTATTGGACGGAGACAACATGTATATAAGATATATATGCAAAACAAAGAAAAGGGAGGGATAAGAAATATTTTTATAGATGATGCATAAAGTTATTTTATTTTGCTTTTCTGTTTTGAATGTAACAAATGATAAAAAGTTCAACATTTCCCTCTTGAACTGAGTTTTGAAGGAGACAAAAGTGAGGAAGGAGAGCACTCCAGGTGTGAGGCACAACCAGGATAAGTGAAAGATGATAGATTGGCAGAGAATGTATGAAGTGCTTACTCTGTTCCAAACACTGTACCAAGCCCTGGAGATACAAATATAAGAAAATAAGAAAGTCTCTACTCTCAAGGGGCTTACATTCTAATAGGAGAAGACAAAAGAAAAATAGGAGCAAGGCAATTGCTGGTGCCTAAGTGAGTAAAGAAGGGAAATACTGTGGAGGGAGGTAGTGAGTAGAGTGTGGAACTGAAGATAACACAAAGGCTGCAAACTTGAATGACTAGAAGGATAGTGGTGAACTTGACAGAAATAGGTACATTTGAGTTTGAGGGTAAAGATGATGAGCTCTGTTTCTGACATGTTGAGTTTGGGATATTATACCAAAATGTTCAGTAGACAATTGAAGATTCATGACAAACTCAAGAGAGAGACTAGAACTAAATATGTAACTGGGTAGTCATGTACATAGAGATGAAAATGAAATTCCATGGGCCATGAAGTCACAAGTGAAAGTGTATAGAGAGAAAAGGAGAGAGTCCAAGATTGACTCAGAGTATGCTCAAATTTAGGGAGCGTGAGACGGTTGGTGAACCAAGAAAGACTGAGAAGGGATAGTCAGGTAGGAAGAGAACCCTTGGGAGAGAATACAAGAGTTACTGTTGTTCATTGTCATCTCTGATTCTTTGTGACTCTGTAGACCATACCGTCCATGGGGTTTTCTTGGCAAAGACACTGGAGTGGTTTGCTACTTCCAACTCCAGTGGATTAAGACAAACAAACAGGGTTAAGTGACTTGCCTAAAGTCACAGCTAGTAAGTGTCTGAGATGGATTTGAACTTAGGTCTTCCTGACTCCAGGCCCAGAATGCTGTCCACTGAGCTACCCTAGCTGCCTTATATAGAAGTAGTACATATTAAATGATTCTAACACTCTTAAAAAGTCAGCATCACGTAATAGATTAGACACAGGCTCTGGGATTAGGCAGACCTGGGCTCCTTCCCACCTCAGATACTAACCAGCCGTGTCACCCACACAAATCATCTAATGAGGCCCCAGTTTCCTCATCTATAAAATAAAGAATGACCTCTGAAGATCCCTTACAGTTCTAATTCTACGATCTTAGGACAAATGGTATAAAATGGCACAAAGAACTGGCAGAAAAGGAATCAATGGTAAGTTTAGAAAGAGCAGTTTCAGTGAGGGGTGATATTAGAAGCCAAGAGATTAAAAGCAATGCAAACAAAAACAGGGCAGAGGATTGGGAAATGGGGAGAGGAAGTGAAAGAGACAGCTTTTCTAGGCATGACAGATAGAGTGTCATCTGTGTTGGAATAATTTTACAATGACAAAATCTTTCAGGGTTGGTATAAAATACCAAAAAGGGAGAGAGGAAATTAATAGGCTTGAGATTCTGAAAAATTCTCTTTTGAAATGGTCTTAAAATTTTCAGACTGCTCTCCTAATAACAGTTTCAGCACCTTGAGAATGTAGTTTTAATAGTAGGATTCTATTCCTACTTATGTTTACTGGTGGAAAATGTCCAACCATAATACAACTTCAAAGTAGAGCACTATTTCAAAACTACAAAGGACATGCAGGACCTTCCCTGAATATTTATGACATGTATCGCTATCCTTTAATATCCCAGTTATAAGCAATATGCATTCTTCTGTATATAAACACCTGTCTTTTTTATGGTGGCCTTCCTAACACATTATCTTCTTTCCAAAATGTTACAGGAAACATCACTAAAAAGAATGGTGGCACACAATTATGGGATTGAAGTAGATCATTTCTATTTTTTTCCTAGTAGAAATATGCCATGACTTTAAATTCACCACTATAGTCATAAAAATAATTTAGTACCCTCCTTAACATGAATCTTTATCATCATTATCATCATCTTCATTTAATATTCACATTTTGAAAATACTTTTTTGTATGACCTAGATCTCATGCAATAATTCTAATTCCTTCGATGATTTATTTTCCAAGCTGAAAAGTGCTATGAACCCCTCATCTCTGCCTCTTAGAATCACTTTCTTCAAAGCCCAATTCATGTCTTACCTCCCACAAAAGACATGTTCTGACCACCACAACCAACCCACTCCAAGTGGTTAGTACCCTCTTGAAGTTTATTATTTTGTAGTTATTTATCTGGATAATATTCCCCTCCCCCACAGCATCCTCACCTTTAGAATGTAAGGCAGCTAGGTTTTAGATAGATATTGAACTTAGATAGATAGAATATAGTTGTAAATAGAGTATTGAACAGGAAGATGAGTTTGAATCCCAACACAGATATTTACTAGATGAGTAACCCTGGACAAGTCACTAAACTTCTCTCTGCCTCAGTTTCTTCTTCTGTAAAATGGGGATATAATAACATCTACCTTATATAGGGTTATTCAGAGGACTAAATGAGATAGTGTATGTAAGATGTTTCTAAAACCTTAAAGCATTATGTAAATGTTATTGCTGTTACTGTCACTATATCCCCACTGGTGAGCTCACAGTAGGTGCTTAAGAAATGTTTGTCAAATTTAATTGAACTTCAATACGTAATTTTCTTAACAGAAAAACAGTCAGGAATCAAGCCATAACACAGGTAGGTGCTGGATCCACAAATTCAATATTTACAACTATGCAAGCACAATGATCATTGGAGTCCACTGTTGGCATCATTAAGGCTGCCTTGTTTGACTGGTAAAATGTTGTTTAGTATTTTATTTTCCCCAGTTACATGTAAAAACAATTTTTAACATTCATTTTTAAAACTTTAAGTTTGAAATTCTCTCCCTTCCTCCCTCCCCAATCCCTACCCCCACCTTAAGAAGGTAATTCAATATAGGTCATGCGTGTGTATCAACTGGTAATATGTTGACAAAAATAATTTTATTTTTTTGTGAAGTGGGGGAAGACAAGCATTTATTTATTGTCTACTATGTGCCAAGCACTGTGCTGAGTACTTTACATATGTATGTTACCTAATAAATATTAAAAAGTTACAAGTACATTTGTATATATCCACATGTAAGAGGAATAATTAATACAATATGGTAAGTGATGATTTCCTCAATCCTAACTCTATCACCCACTAATTCCTATACACATCAAATATATATATACACACACATAAGCATATATACATACATTATATATCATACATACATGCATACAGATACATATTATCTATGTATATATACATATACATATGCATATATATACATATATACACATACATATATGTATAGTTCCTGAAGTCTGTTCAAATTCCCACTTCCCTGTGGGATATGATATTGATTCAGTGTGGTTGCCATGGCAAATTTGGAATTGAGGGCAGCATCTGTTTTTTAGTAATTGTATTTTAAATCCCTTTCAATCCTATCTTATAACTAAAGTGATTTTCATTGCATTTTATTGTCCATGGATCTTTCACTGAATTTTAATTCTGAGCCTGAATTATCAGATTGGCCCCAAATATTTGCTATTATACAGCAGGATTGGACCCCAATTACTTTGTGGTTAAAGTTAGGAAAGGGCCATTCAGAAGAAAGACAACGGATCCCTGGGTGAATTGATAATTGTTGCAGCTGCTAGTCCATGCTCAAAGAGGACCAATGACACCATAAGGATGATGTCTTGACTTTTGGATGAACTGAGTTGAACTGAAGTGAGTCAAAGCTGCGCAAAGTCATTAGTCTGACTCTTCCAGAGTCACTAAAGTCTAGTGTCAACATAAAGGTAAAGATGACTGGTGATGGCCTAGGATGCAGTGGGTGACCTTGGCCTTTCCTAAACTGAGATCTTTCCCAAGCCTGAGCTTGTTGGATTGGGGCTATTGTTGGCTATTCAACGAGAGTAATCAAAAATGAGAGTGGAAGAGGAGGAAGAGGAGGAGGAAGAAGAGGAAAAGCAGCAGGAGGAGGAGAAGGAGGAGGAAGAAGAAACTGAATGACCAGATAGAAGAGTCTGATAATCTGGTTGTAATGATTTTAGCTACATGGGTGGCCTCTCAATGGGGTAATGAGAGAGCTGGCATGATTACAAGACTAGCCAGACAGGTATTTAAGGGCTTAACAAGAACAAAAGTATTACATAAACCATTCCCTTCCTCTTACTAAGAGTTTTATAAAGGCTCAGTCACCACCATACAGACAATGAAAATTAACTGTCTTTAAACATTCAACAATTAGAGATAAATGCACTCTTGTTTCGGAAGGATCATGCCTTTCTGAAGGTAGAAGGTGGGGCAGTTTATGGGTTTAGTAAACTGTACAGGCATAAAGGGCAATTCTGACAGGAACAAGCTGTAGGTGGGAAGTATAAGGAAATGAACCATGGACAACCTCAGTCCATTCCCCTTGGAAGGAACCCACCAATGGGAGAAGGGAATTGACATGGAAGAAGGGATATTCCCAGGTGAAAAAACAACTGAGTCATAGAAGCAAAACTCAGGAGAGTAGAAAACATGGGGAGGTGAGAGGTGGAAGGGAATTGCCACATTTGGGTGGTTAGATACCTGAAAGACATCCTACTTCCTGAAGCTACTGGTGTTTACCACTTTTGTTATTTGTTCAGTCACGTTCAAGTATTGTTGGTCAATCATATCTGACTCTGAGAGGTCTTGGCTGTGAATGTCTTCCAGTATGGAGCAAGTCTTTATAAATACTGAGATCTCAAGACAGATTGCAGCAACCAGTGGATAACCTTATAGCTACCTTCCTGATCTGAGGATTACTGCCTGGTAAGAGGTATTATCACCGGTGTTGTAAGACTGATGGCCTTGATGCTTACTCTATCATTGTCGCTGTTTTATGTCGATACTTACTATGAACTTCCTTCGATGCCATATCCCTAGCTTTAAAATGATTTTTACATATAGATACACATATTCATCTTTCTTTTATTTGTATAAAGTTCTTCCTTCAGGGCTGCCTCAGAGTTGTTTTAAGGTCATTTAAGTGCTCGAAGTTACCCTGGTAGATCCTAATGCCCTTGCCACAAGGTGGTGGGATGCAATAGGAAGAGCATTTATTTTATGTACAATGAGTTACTTTCATTTTAGAGAAACAAGGAAGCCAGGCTCATGTTATGGCTGACCCAAAGGACTAGGGGTGTGAAAGACCCACCTAGGGCAGTTGGTGTTTCTGAGACCCCCTGGAACTCTCACTGACTTGTGATAACTCTAGTGATAATCCTAGTGAATTTGGAGCAGAGGGAAACATCTATTTTAGTAATTATAGTATATCTTTTTAATTCAATAAGTGATTTTTCTATTGCATTTTATTTTCCATGATCTCTTCTCACTCTAACCCTCAGTTTTTTCTAAACCCATCACTCTTTCACTGAATATACTCTCCTCCCTACCTTATATTGACCTCTTGATGAATCAGTTCAACTCTATAATCAAATTGCTTGACCCTTTGCTGTGTCTCTGAACATGCCTTGTCAAACCCCAACCTTGGATTACACCTAGCATTCACTTCCATCACTCCATGTGCTGCTGAAGGAAGTTGAAGAAAATGATGAAAACTTGCTGACTGAGTTCACAACAAATTTATATGATATGATCCTAACGGGGTCTTGACTGCAACAAGGAAATGTTTTTGTCCCCATTTGAATTGATTCACTATACTCATTACAGTGGTTATTCCAAACCTTGTCACCTCTCCTCCAGACTCCCATGGCGCCCCATCCACGTCTCAGGTGAGGGCTTCATCTCATACTTCAGAAAAAAATTGAAGTCATTCACTAAGAGCTATTCCTTCTCCACTCTTCCTCAACTCACATCACTCAGGTATCTCCTCCATTTTTAACTCCTTCACTGAGGTCACCTATGAAGAGATGGCTCTTCTCCTTGCCAAGGCAAATCCTTCTATAATGCATACTTTCTTTTTAAAAAGTTTTTTTTATTTTAACCTTTTTAAAATTTTGAGTTCCAAATCTCTCCTTCCCTACAGACCACCCTGCACTCATTGAGAAAGTAAGCAATATATCAATTATATATATGAAATCATATAAAATATATTTCCATATTAGCCATGTTGTCAAAAAAGTAAGAAAAAGAAAGTGAAAAAATATGCTTCAGTTTGTACTCAGAGTTCATCAGTTCAGTCTGTGGGAGTAGATAGCATTATTTATCATGAGTCCTTTGGAATTGTCTTAGAACACCTATAGTGCATTCTTAATCTCATAACATTTTCTGCAGTAGATCGTCCCTACTATCATCTTCGCTCTGTTGCTAACCTTTAGTTTCTTCTATCTATTGGCTGCTTCCCTATTCCCTATTAAACTGAAAAATGTCCAAATTTCCCCAATCCTTACCAAAAAAATCCTCACTTGATCCTACCATCTCTGCTAGCTATGGTCCTACATCCTCTTTTTTGCTAAACTCCCTGAGAAAGCTATCTACAATTGGTGCCTCCTTTTACTCTCCTCTCATTTGCTTCTGAACCCTCTGCAAATCTGACTTCCACCTTCATCATTCAATTTAAACTGCTCTCTCCAAAGTTACCAGCTGCCATATCTAATGATCTTTCCTCAGTCATAATCCTTTTCAACTTCTCTGAAGAATCTAACGTTTGTTTTTTTTTTTTTTTTAACAATTTCTTCTACTGGATACTCTCTCCTTCCTAGGTTTTTGTGATCCTACTCTCTTCTATCTATCTGACAGTTCTGTATCAATCTCCTTTGCTAGATCTTCATCCATGTCAGGTCTACTAATCATGTGTGTGCCTCAAGGCTCTGTCCTGGGTCCTTTTCCCTTTTTCTTCTATGCTATTTCACTTAGTGATTTCATCAGCTCCCATTGGTTTGATCATCATCTCAATGCAAGTAATTCTCAGCTCTATTTGTCCAGCCCTAAACTCTTTACTGAGCTCCAGTCCAGCATCACTAAATGTCTTTTGGATGTCACCAATTAGATGTCCTAAAGGCATCAAAACTCAACGTGTCCAAAACAGAATTTATCTTTTCCCCAAAATCCTTCCTTTTTACTGTTAAAGGCACCATCAGCCTCCCAGTCACTCAGACTTGAGTGTTACCCTCAACTCTAGACACGCCCTCACCCCAAATATCCAGTCTTTTGTCAAGTACCGTCATTTCTACCTTCATAAGGTCTCTCATCTATGATCCTTTCTCTCTACCCTCTCCACACCACCACCTGATACTGGCCCTTATCATCTCAAACCTGAACTATTGCAATCGTTTTCTGTAGTTGGTCTCCCTGCTTCAAGTTTTCTTCTACTACAATCTGCCCTCCATTCAGCTGCCAAAATGATTTCCCTAAAGCATGGATTTAACTATTCCTCTAGTCCATAAATTCTAGTGTTTACTAATACCTCTGGAAAAAAATATCAAATCCCCTGTCTGGAACTTAAAGCCCTTCACAAGCTGGCCCCTTCCCACCTTTCTTATACTTTGTTCCCATCAACATAGTCTACAGGCCAGGGAGGCTGGCCTTCTTCCTTGCATACAGTCTGACATCTCCTAACTCTGTGCCTGTGCTGGCTCTCCCCCATAACTGAAATGCGATACATCTTCATCTCCATCTCCTGGCTTGCTCCAAACCTCAGCTCAAATCCCACCTTCTCAAGGAGGCCTTTCCTCAACCCCTTTGCCAATTGGTGCGTTCTCTTTTCAATTATCTACCCTTTACACCGAATATATTTTGCGTATATAATAGTTTGCATGTTGTCTCTCCCATTAGAGGGGGAACTCCTTGAAGACAGGGACTATATTTTGCTTTTCTTGTTTTCAGTGCCTGGTACATAATAAGTACTTAATAAATACTCATTAATTGACTGGTTTTAAGCTCAGAAATATTCTCTTCTGCCCATTTATGAAAAGCCTCAGGGAGATCTGCAATAAAGCAGCTTGGACTACAGACTTTCCATATCCTTCCCATCATTTTCCTCAAGTGTGCTGATCTGGTAAGTGTTGATCTTATAACACAAAGGTAGACTCTACCCCCTTGCCCCATTTTGCCTTTTATTTCCTCTAATACTAAGTCCATAGCTTTACACTTAATAGTTCCCTGTTAAGTGTTCAGGGAGTTGATTCCATGTTTTCTTAGGGATTGTATTGAAACATCTGTCAAATTTTCATTACATTTAGTCCAAAACCGGAGAAAGATTGCCCTAATAGTACTACCAATACCTACTGTATTTCCGGCTGGTCCCCCATTAGACCTCTTTGAGGGTGGGGGTCGTTAATGCTTTTCCAAGGCTTAGGACAATACCTAGCACATAATAAATGATTACTCCTCGTAGGCAACAAACTGTTAATTATTTGTAACCCTTCTATTCCATCTCCCCCTGCCCCCTGCCCTCCAAGGTAAATTCCTTGAGGACAAAGTTCACTAATGTTTCTTTTTTTTAATTTGTGTTTATATTTTTAGTCCACTGAGTTGTACTTGGTGGTGTTTAAAAAATGTTTGTTGGGTTGGACTGAATTGGATTAACAAAATGATACAACTATTTTTAGGAAATATTTTACCAGATATATTTAAACCACTTGATAAGAGTTCACATAAGACTGAGTGGAGTTGAAATTTTTATTGACATTCCTTCACCAAATTCATACTGAAGTTAAAATGCCTAAAGTCATCTTACAGTATTCAACTACTATTTCAGTTGTTTAAATTAACCAATTCAGTCTGCTCTCTAGAAAAATTTTTCCTTAATTGGACATTAAAACCTCTTATGATCATCTATAGTTTGAGAAAAGATCCAAAGGGTTAGCAACGTATGAATAAAATAATAGGGTAAAACATTGTAAATTCCTTGAAAGCAGTGCAATGATTTATTTATTTCTATGTTCAGGATGGTGCATTGAACAAAACAGGTGCTTGATGAATACTATACTCTTAGCTCTACAGCTAGTCTTCCCCCAGCTAGAAGAAACCCTCAAGGTTTTAGGGTGGAGGCTGAGAGAGAGGACGTGACAGCACAATGTTATGCTCAAGGTCAGAGTAAAAAGCGTTGATAACTGATGAAGGCATAGTTTCTTGTTTATCTGCCAATTCCACTCATTCTATGATGGTTTAGCTGTAGCTAGACAAGGTTAGAGATCCCCAGAAAGGAACAGACAGTTAAAGCAAGGAAGTTTCAGCCCTTCTGAAATCTCATTTAACAATGGACCCCACATATCAGCTTGTCATGGGTGAACCAAGATCCTGATTCCAGAGGTCCTATATATAGAACTGATTGCCAGTCCTAAGGAAAGTGTGAGTTAAACATCTCCTGGCAACTGTGCTATTGCATTCTTTTTGCTTTCTCAAGAGTGAACTCATGCTATATATAGATACGTAGAATTGCTGGGTCTGGATTACGTCTAGGGAATTTTCAGGGTCTAGAAGAGCAATGGGCTTACAGTAAGGCTCAGTAGAAGTTTATTACATGTTATTATGCACTGTATCCTTGTTATTAAAAGCTATTTATCTACATGTTCTATATCAAGTAAAACTGATACTTGCAGAGTGGGGAATGAACTCTAGTATGCCAAGGTAACATTTTCTATCAGGTAGGTGGGTGCCACAGTGGATAGACGTCCTAGGGAAGACCTGAGTCCAAATCCAGTCTGTGACACTTATTAGCTGTGTGACCCTGGCCAAGTCACTTAACCTTGTTTGCCTCATTTTCTTCCCACGTAAAATGGAGAAGGAAATGGCAAAACACTCCAGTATCTTGCCAAGAAAACCCCAAAAGGAGTCATAAAGAATCAAACACAACTGAAAAATGACTGAACAGTAAAAAAAAAAAAAAACCAACTTCTATTAAACATTGAAATGAAACATGTTCAAAAGGAGACAGGGTTAGTCAGTGAGTGGGGGCTCCCTATTCAGTATCAACAATTAGTGTCACTTAGTGGTGAAATACCTTCTTATTGAGTGGATATTGGGCAGAAAGGAAAGTAGGGGAAAATTTTGTCATCATGCATTGAAAGCTTAGATTCTGAGGAGAAGGAGATTTGGAATATAAAAAAATAAGTAGTGAGTCAAGGAAACTGTTTCCAAGCAGAACTCTAAAATGTAGGAATGGAAGTTGTCACTTGGCACTTGTCAGGTTCCTTATATAAGGACTTGTGATGTAGTCAAACATGACATGATTGAGTGAGAAGCAAGCAGTGAAATCAAGGGAAAATTTGTTCACTGAAGCCATTCAACAACTTGATCAGGAAAATTTGCAATTAATTTTGGACAAATTATAATCTTCCCATTAAGTACTGCTATAGTAGAATTTCAGTAGGAGGAAATTCTCTTAGCAGGGAAGATTCTTGAACTGTCAAAAATCTGGGATACATACTAGATCTATAAGAAGAAATATTTTCCACATAACAAAATGTCTCCAAGGCTGAATATTCTAAGGAAAGAGGGTAAATTAGAACATGAGTTTAATTTTATAAAAGTAAAGTACAAGATACCGGTTCATGCTGGATAAGGTTCAATGAACAAACAGATCCATAATCAAATCTAATGAATAAGAATGAAAGTTTTATTCTATAATAGTAACTTCATAAAACTATACCACCAAAATTATCCAGCTATTTTAAAACCATAATCATGGATCATTTTCCTGAACTACAGTTACATATCTCTGTCTTGCAGAAATCTCTAAGTATGTTAATACTTTTCATAGAATACTGAATGACTTTGATACATGTATAAGAGAAACCTTATTGACAAAGAGCTTTATAAAGTGGTGTTTTGCTTTGCCAAATCAAATATACTTTTATTATCAACAAACACCAAACGCTGTAGCAATTGACATTCTTTATCTTTTTCTGATTCCTTACTAATAATCTCAGCAGTGATGCACTAGCTACATGGCTCTTGATCTGGAATCAGAAAGACTTGAGTCCAAATCCTCCTCAGACACTTTCTAGATGTGTGACTCAGGGCAAGTCACTTAACTTCTGCCTGCGTCTCTCTGCTCATCTTTACAATGGGGATAACAATATCACCTGCTTTACAGGATTGTCATGAGAATAAAATATTTATTCCTTCCACCTCTTTCCCTTTCATCAAAGATGCCCTTACTTCTTGTTGATGCTTCTCATAAAAATTTTGTTTAAATGAGAGATTAGACACATAGATCAGTAGTTATTAATGTTCTCTCAATTGTCTTTTTTTAAAAATTAATACGGAATGATACATTTCCCATGTTTTAATATGTTCTCCTACTTTAGAAATCTTGTATATTAGTCCTTCCATATTCTCCATAATTGTGTTGCCTCCAGCTTAGATGTTATCTTGGTCTTATCTGACTGCTTTTATTGTGTTTCTTCTCTTTAGTGCCACTTCCCCCTTCCCTATTAGCACATCTGTGACTCTGATTTTAAGGTCTAAATATGGGTACTATTATCCTTGTTGGAAAAAAATAACTACATATCTTTTCCATTTTTCTTTCAATCATTCAATCAATAAAAATTTACTAAGTGCCTATTATGTACCAGGTATTGTGGTAAGTACTGGGGATACAAAGAAAGGCAAAAGGCAATTCCTGGCCTCAAGGAGCTCATTGTCTAATGGGGAAGTGAAGTCAATATGCAAATAACCATGTATATAGGTTATATATAGGATAAATTGAAGATTTTTCAGAGGGAAGATATTAGAATCAAGGGAGATCAAGAAAGGCTTCTTGTAGAAGCTGAGATTTTACCTGGAACTTCATTGTTTGTCCTTCATTCTGGAAGAGGACCATGACATAAGGAAGATAATGTCATGACTTGCAAATAAATTGGATTGAATTAAATGAGGGCTATGTGAAATCACCAGGCTCACTCCTCCAGGGCCATTTGGATTCAGTGGCAAGCTATAGATCAAGATGACTGGAGATGGCCCCATGTGTGCTGGGAGACCTTGGCCTTTTTAGCTAAGGTCTTCCCCAAGTCTCAGTTTGAGTGAGACAATGAACTGGGACTTAAAGAAAACCAAGGAAGCCAGGAAACAGAGATAAGGAAGGCTAGCATTCCATTCATGGGGGATGAGCAGTGAAAATGCCCAGATTTGGGAGATGTAGTATCTTGTTTGAAGAATATCAAAGAAGCCAGTGTCACTGGATTTCAGAGGACATGGTGGGAGGGAGGTCTAAGGTATAAGAAGGCTTGAAAGGTAGAGGAGAACCCAGGTTATGATAGTCTTTGAATGCCTAACAGATTTGATGTTTGATCCTGTAAGTTGATAGGGAGCTGCTGACTGGAGTGAGGAAAATCTTGCAGGAGGGAGGCCAACCAACAATTCTATGGCAGTAGTCCAAGCATAATAAGATGAGAACCTGAAACAGTGTCAGAGCAGAGAAGGGGGAAAATTTGAGAGACGTCACAAAAGTAAAATCAACAGGTCTTATCAACAGATTGGACAGACATGAGTGATGAGAGAGAGTAAAGAGTCAAGGATGACACATAGGTATGAAGGCTATTGGACTACAGGATGATAGTTCCCTAACTAGGCAGTTAGAAAAAGTGGAGGAAAAGCATGAGTTCAGTTTTGAACACATGGAGTTAAAAAATTCTAGGGGACATTGTTCAAGATGTCTAAAAATTGAAGATTTGAGGTCCTAAAAGAGGTTAAAACCAAATAAGTAGATCTGAGAATCATCAGCACAGAAATGATCATTGAATCCAAGGGAACTGATGAGATCAGCAAGTGTATAGAAAGAACAGAACAGAGCCCTGCAGAATACTCATGAAGAGCAAGCAT
Organism: Bettongia penicillata ogilbyi; assembly: GCA_023548195.1. Classification (NCBI taxonomy): domain Eukaryota; kingdom Metazoa; phylum Chordata; class Mammalia; order Diprotodontia; family Potoroidae; genus Bettongia; species Bettongia penicillata. The sequence goes on from JAJHZJ010000276.1 coordinate 838,719, forward strand.
GACCAGGTTGAAGGTCCAACTAAGGAGAATAAGAAGTACCAGTCAAATAGGAAGAAAATCAGGAGAGAAGAGTCACAAATAACTAGAGAGAAGAGAGTATCAAGGAGAGGGAGATCTACAATATCAAAGGCTACAAGATGTAAAGAAGGATCAACACTGAGAAAAGGTTATTAGATTTGGCAATTAAGAGATCATTAGTAACTTTGAAGTGAGCAGTTTCAGTTGAATAATGAGGCTGGAAGCCAGACTTTAGAGTTAAGAATAGAGTGAATGGAAAGGAAGTGGAAGCACTTGATGCAGATGGTGTTTTCAAAGAGTTTAAGCACAAAAAATCACATAGGATGATTGCTAGGGAGCATTGGACCAAGTGAGGATTTTCAGGATGGGGAAGATATAGGCAGTAGGGAAGCAGCCAGTGGATAAGGAGAGAATAGAGATTAGAGAGTGTGAATGATGACGGGGGCAGTCAGTTGTAGAAAATGAAATGGAATAGGATCACTTGTGCATGTAGATAGGTTTTCCTTGAGAAGGAGTAAGACTACTTCACTATATGAGAAAGAGATGAAAAATGAGACACTGACAGAAGGCATCTGGAAGGCATGTGATGAGGAGGAGAGTAAAAAAGAAAGTTCTCAGTGAATGACCTCATTTTTAAAAATAAAATATGACTCAAAGTTCTCAAATAAGAGGTTGTGGAGAGGGAGATCCACGGAAGGTTAAAGAAGGGAAGAGTGGGAATTTTAAAAGGATTTCACTGTATCAGTGAGGACCCAGTTGAGAATATGTAACACATATTTGTAGTGGACCCAGTCAACATGGCTTCAAGATTATCTCCCACTTCATTCATAATAAATTATTGATTGGCTGATTAATGTTTGTAGGAGCAAAGGCAGCAGATGGCTGATCCAAGGGTGAGACTTTACAGGGCAAGACTGTTGGTGCTGTAAGGGGCAAAAGGCCCATAAGAGAAGAAGGTAGTGTAGAATAGAATTTGTTCATCAAAGGGGTCCATATGGTGACAGGAGGGGAGTATAGCCAGTGCAGGGTTAATGGTCTGGGAAAGAACTAAGATGTGAGGGAATTAGAGGTCAAAATGTAAATGATGAACAGGGTTTGGGGTTGGAAGGGAGAGGGAGAGGTAAAATGACAGGTAACTGATCAAATGAGAGAATTTTTTTGAGGGGGTTTATTGTCCTTCCATTTTCATCTTTCAGTGTCCTTGAGATGGCTTTGCTTATTTTATGCTTGACCAAAGAGTCTTCAAAAATGATCATACACTACGTTGCTTTTCTCTGACTTGTGAAGCGCTTACTCATTATCATGCATCCCCCTTCTTTGTAAGATTTTTCAGATGAATTTAGCACACAGAGTACTAGACTTGAAATGAGAAAGACCTGGAGTTTGGATTCTGCCTCAGATTTGCTGTGTGACCCTGGGAAAGTCACTTAATCTTGCTCATCCTCAATTTCAGTTTCAACTGCAAATTGGTTACAGTAGCACCTACATCACTGGACTGTTCTGAGAGTCAAATGAGCCAACATATGAAAAGCAATTTGTAAACCTTAAATCACTATATGCAGATGACATGTGTGTGTGTATGGAGGGAGGGAGAGAGAGAGAGAGAGAGATGGGACCTATGCACCATAGAGAAAAACTATATGTCCAGAGAGAGATGAGGTCTAGATATATATAGATCTCTATATATCTATCTCCTGCCAAAGTCTTTTTCCTGAGCATCAGTCCAACATTACCAACTACCCATTAGACATTTCAAACTGAATGTCCATTTTGATGTCCAGTTTAGCATGAAACATCTTAAATTCAAAATCTCTGAAACTGTATAATTACTTTCTCCCTAAACCTCTTTTGAAAGGTGCCTTAATTTACATTTCTATTTATCTTCAGTTAACTCCTGACTATATTTGTGGTTGAGGAAAACTTCAGGTTACTAGAAACATGTGTTCAATAAACCTAGAAACATGTGTTCAATAAATGAACAAATCATATAATATCTGTGGATATACAGGAAGTGGAGTAGGGAGAAGGGGAAATTGAGGAAAGAGCAGATCTTTTCTTGGAATCTTCCTCAATGCTTGAATATGTGGGTACACTTGTGTACCCAAGTCCACCTAAGTCTTCTGCTTGAAGATGCCTCTAAGGATAACAGTTCTCCTAGGCATCCTCCTTCTCAGTCACAGTTCAGTACAGTCCCTTTTCACTGTTCACCCCTAAGCTTCCTCCAGATTCTTTCTTACTCAGGTCAGTATGACTCCAATCCTTTCTATTTTTTCAGTGCCTGGCTCTAAGGTAGTTCTTCCTTTATATACCAGTTCCTTAGGGTGTGACTTGGTCTCTCACAGAGTGACTTGATTCAACGAAGTGAATAGGCTCATTCACTCCCAGTTCTTATCTTACCGAACAATGGTAATCAGTTTTAAGTAGGCAGAGATAATGAATAGATCATTACTCTTACATCTGACTCAAAGTAACCCAACACATCTTTGTTAAAGGTGATTGTGAGTGAAAAGAACTTGTCTTTGCTTTATGAGTTCAAGAGCAAAAAAGAAAGAGCTTTGCCTAGCAGAAGATCCATGAGGACCAAAAGGGGAAAAGTGTGTTGTTCCTGAAGGGACAAAGGACTGCTGTCCAGAGTTCTGAGTTGCCCCAGGTACAGTCCCTCCACTCATGTGACTCCCTGCTGAAAGTTTTTCTAAGAGTATGCCCACTCTCCTATCTAGACATTGTGGGCTTTGACGGGAGAGTATGATTCAAGTTTATGGGTGTGTTGTGTTATTATTTTAAAGATGAGGTCAGAACTACTAGATCCCATTTTAGCAATGATTGGTGAGAAATTGTCCCAATCAGTCACTCCTGGGTCTTAGACTAAATGCTAAAAGACCTTTAAACTGTGATGAAGTGGAACAATTATGTTCAGACAGGTCAAGAAAACTGGATCATGCCCCAGGATCCTCTAAATATTATCCACAAAATTGAGAAGGGATTGTTCTTGTTGAGTCATTAAAGTTATGGTTGGCAAGCATCAGGAAAGGGCTATGATCATTACAACAAACGAACATGGCTTCAAGACTTAGTTTCATTTTCTTTTTTGACAGGATTATTAACCAAATATATGAGGGCAATGCTGTGAATATACTTTAATTTGTTGTTGAGTTATTTCTGTCATGTCGCACTTTTTGTGGTCCTGTGTGGAGTTTTCTTGGCAAAGATACTGGAGTGATTTGCCATTTCCTTCTCCAACTCATTTTACAGATGAGTAACTTGGTAGTAAGTTTCTGATGCTAGATTTAAACTCAAGTCTTTCTGACTTCAGGTCCAGTGCTCTATCCACTCTCCCACCTAGCTGTCCAAGAAGGGATTCAATTCCAGAAATGGGAGCAAATATGATTTTCTAGAACATTCCTGAGGAGGAACCCCCTGAGGTATAGGAGTAGGGAAGAGACCTCAGCTTTGACCTTGGCTAGAGGAGGACTTCCCAGACTCTAATGGGTCTGGAGGATGTTGCAAACCAAGGACAGACTGGATTAACAGCTCCAAAAAGAGCACAGCAAAGGAACTATGCCTAAGGGAAACTTCTTGAGGACCACATGAATGAGAGAAAAGGACTTTCAGCAACAAGGAGCAGTGTCACCTCTTTGTCACATTAGCTTTCTGAGCTTAAGTCTACTTTCCCTTGAGCTCAGTATTATACAGTATGTATTTGTGGGAGAGTGTGCCACAGATATTTAGGGTGCAATTTTTTTAAAACAACTGCTCTTACTGTACCTCCTTAGTAAATACCCCTTTCTAAAACCTCTTTAAAGCTGACTAAATGATTCTCAGCTGGTAATCTTGGGAGAGGAGAAAACCACACCAGTGAGGACTTGAACCAAAAGTATTAATCACTCCTGACCCCTCTAGGTTACCCCTAGAACTTTGAGGGAGAAATGTAGCCAGCCTAACTGAAGAACCCAACTCTTCTGTGAGACTGAGTTAGGACAAAGCTACCTCAGAAGTTACAGGATCTACACTGTTATTAATCCAGTCTTCTATTGGGTAAATGTTATAATCATTATTGTCCTTACTTCATCATTTAGTAAATGTTTTATGTTTAAGGGGTAATGGCTTTCAAAAAACAAAAAAATGCTCTAAAATCACAAAGAACAAACTTGGTCCCTTCACAAAAGTGGGAAGTTCATGGGTGTGGGACATTGCATACAATTTCAGTTTCTCCCAATGTTGATTAACTTTATTTTTTTTTCTTCTTTGTTATAATAGATATCTGGGAAAGGGAAGGGATACAAGGTGAAATCGAAGCAATATAAAAATAAAAGATATTAATCATTTTTTAAAAGAGTTAATTGTGCATAAATGGTTTTGCATAAATGGAAAACACTCTGGTCAGGACTGTCAGACTCTGAAAATAAATGATCAAAGAGTCACAGAGGTTCTACACCAACTATTAACTCTGAAAAATAAAATAATAAACCAAAGAGTCACAGAGGTTATAGCAAAAGCTTTATACCAACTATTAATTCTGAAAAAAGATAAACCAAAAATAAAACCAAAAGAGCTCACAAAGATTATAGGCAACAAGCCTTTATTCTGTTGAAGGAAGAAAATTAGGCATACATGCTGGGATCTCTGTTAGAAGTAGACCCAAGGCAGACAAAGAACCAAACAGTGAGGTGTAACCACAGTACTCCTCACAATAGTGCAGAGTAACCGTAATAATGTGGCAAGTTTAACCTAGTGACAAAGTCTGTTCATAGGAGGTCTTCAGGACCAGAACATGGTTCCTGCAGGTGCTTGTCCCAACTCACAGACCACCTGGGGATAGTGTGAACCAATCCTATGTTTAACTACAAAAGAGTTAATCCAGAGGATGAATGCAAGGGATTGTTGTTCTGCCAAGGTTAGGGCACAGCCCGCTTACTGGGACTTAGTTCTGGAAAACAGGGTGTCTCCTAATAGTAAAAAGAAAGGACCGAAAAGAAAGGGGTGGTCTTGGTATCTCAAGAACTACAGTGGCCAATAATAACTGTGCAACCTCTGAGTATAATGTCGACCCCTTTCTAGGAATGTCAGCCCAGTAGGTTGAGTGAGCAAGTCAGCCCAGAGTCCAAAAAGGTCTGTTTTGTGCCATACTAATTCTGGACCACATACTAATTCTGAGCTTAGCTTGAAGAGTCAATATAGATTATAAACAGACAGCTCACTCAGGGACAACTCATATCAATAATTAGTCTCAGAAAATCACAGAGAAAAAAAAATCTAAGAAAGGAATCAATAGTAAAACTCACGATCTCAAGTAACTCTGAAAAGGTGTAAAATTTAGTCAACCAAAAGAAGAGCTAGAGATCCTAACACAGGGGGAAAATTTGACCTCATAGTTATCACTGAGGTTTGGTGGGAAGAAACCCTTCCTTGGCCAATGGTTCTGGAAAGGTATAATGTATCCAAAAGAATAGGATTAGTAAAGAGAGTGAATGGGAGCATTGTATACTATTGTATTCTAAAAAGGAATAGCTTGTAAGGAAATCCAGGAACCTGAGAAGGGAAGTATAAAGGAAGGTATTTGGGTAAAGGTCAAATGAAAAAGAAACAAAAATAATTTTGGAATAAATTGCAGATGACCTAGACAGAAAGAGGAAACAGATGCAGAATCTGGGGAGAATATCACAAGCTAGGCACAGAGTCATGATATGATAGTGAGGGTAGTAGTTCAATAAGCTAGACATCTGCAGCTATCTCTGCCAAAAGCAGAGCAGTTAATAACTTCCTAACTTGACTTTGTCATAATTTCATTCTTCACAAAGGCAATCAACAAGGGGAAATTTTTTTTGAGAAATGATTTTCATGAACAGAGAAGAATCACAAAATTTGAGAACTGGAAGGCATCTCATCAGTCATTCAGTTTAACCCATATATGAAGGGATTCCCCACTGTATCAGACCCAAAACATGGTCATCCTGACTCTTCTTGAAAGTTTCCAAGGAGAGGGAACCCCCTCCTATCCTGTCTCCTGGACAAGTCTAATTGTTACAGAGTTTTTCCTAACATCAAGTCCATACATATTTGCTTCTTTGTGACTTCCATCCGTAGTTCTGCTCTTTAGGTACAAAGAGAACATTACTAATCTTTTATTTAAATGACAACTCTTCAAATATTTGAATGCAGCTATCATGTCCTCCAGCCCTCAGTCTCCTTTCCTTTGTGCTAAACTTGCCTAGTTCCTTCAATTCTCAACTAGTTACTGAGGTGGAAAGTTTGTGATAAAGAAGGAGGAAATCTGGGCATAATCTGACATACATTCTAGATTTTTGAGAAAAGAGATTTCAAAGGATTCAAAGGAAAGATAGTAGGATCCCATGGAGTACAATCTTCAGAGGAAGGTTGTCCAAAAGGAATGGGGCATGCTCAAGAATAAAATTCTGAAGACATAAAAGGAAACATTGCCAATGAAAAGAAAAAGTGCAATTTATTTAAAAAGACTGATATGGATGCACAACAAACTACCCAATCAAATTAGATTTAATTGGAATTATAAAAGATGGAAGAAAGGCCAAATATCAGGAGACGAATGTAAGAGTGTGGCACAGTTCTATACAAATAATATCAGGAATGCTAACCCTCATAATAATCAAGGAAAACTAAGGACAACAAAAAGAGCTGAGTTGGGGTTTTGTTGTTGTTATATTTAGAGAAAAGGGAAGTTTAAAGAAGGAATAAGACTTTTGTGGAAGATGGAATGGTAATAACGGACAACAGAGAAAGCAGAGCTGTTCACTTTTTACTTTGTTTCTGTTTTCTCTGCACAAGAGAATTAACCTATGCACTACAAATAACAAAATGACTAACAGGAAGTAGCTGCTAAGATCAGTAAGGGGAAAGTAAGCTGCTCTTGATGAACACAAGGGATCTGATTCACATGTTGAAATCATTGGGTCAGGTATGACTTCCCAAGCTCCTGTCAATGATATCTGAAAGATCGCTAAAAATGGAAGAGGTCGCAAAAGATTGAAAAATTAGTAACTTTATTCTAATTATCATAAAAAGAGAGAGAACAGAACCTTCAAACTTAGCTGGTGAACTTGATTTTGATTCCTGAGAAAAGTTTGCAACAGACCATTAAAGAGATGGTTGGCAAGTATCATGAAAAGTATAAGGCAATTACAAGAAGCTAGTGTGGCTTCAAGGCCTAGCTTCATTTCCTTTTTTGACAGGGTTATTAGCCTAGCATATGAGAGTGAAGCTGTGGATATAGTTTACCTTGTTGTTGAGTCATTTCAGTTCTGTCCCACTCTTTGTGGCCCCATTTGGGGTTTTCTTGGCAAAGATACTGAAGTAGTTTGCCTTCCTTCTCTAACTCATTTTACAGATGAGTAAACTGAGGTAAACAGGCTAAACTTGTCCAGAGTCACACAGCTAGTAACTGGTTGAGGCCGCATTTGAACTCAGGTCTTTTTGACTCCAGACGCAGTACTGCACCACTGACCTGTCCCGTAGCTTACCTAGATTTTAGCAAAGCTTTTGCTATCTCAGAGAATTCTTATGGAGAAAATGGATCTGGATTAGAAGAGAAGACAATCAGATAGATTCAGAACTAGAACTATACTGCTATCATATACACTTTTGAATTCAGTCTGCATTAACATTTTTTCCATTACTTTTTTAACCCTACAAAATCATCAAAACAATACATCAATCCCTGATATTTAGTATTTGCTGATTTCCAAGATGTACATGCTCACACAGAAAATTGGAACAGTTAGTTCTCTGCTGGATAGAATTGGCCTCAGCAAACTCCTACTTGAATGTCAACAGGGTAAGAGGTCTCAAGCAAAGTACCCCAGGAATCATGCTCAGCTCTATACTCTCAGTGAATGTTGCCCTGACCAGAGTAGGCATAGTTTAAGGGTGATATAAAAAAAAGATAAAACACTGAAACTGTTTCTTTTCATTACTATTCCCAGGAAATCCCTTTGAAGGATCCTTGATTTCTTCAGTGTGGATGATACTCCTGGGAGTGCAGATCAAAATTCATCCATATAGCTTTTCATCCTATGTGATTTTTGTCCCTTTATAAATCCTTCACATTTACTCAACAGATTGGAAGCCTTCTTTGGAGTTTTTAATATTTCATTCATACTAGTGCAGGATTCAGGAATGCAGGATATGTTATACCTTCCACTAGCTCAATGATCAGCTCACCTACTTTTTTAGTCTGAAATATTCCTGATAGTATTTTGGTTGTTTTTTTATTCTTCTGCAATGCAAGTCATTGCTGATAATATACTGCAGCCTGCTTGTCTTCCTCACATATTTTTGCATGGTTATTTTAGTTGTCTGCAATTTCCATCCTTCTGAGATCAAGGTAGTCCATGACTCCATCCACACAGTATTTATTAGACACATATGAGATATGTAAGTTTTCTGAAAAAGTCTTGAGTAACATGACAATAACTGCAAGAAGACATTGTGGAGAATGTCACTAGGCATCATCACATGAACCCCTAGAAATAGCCCTTATGTAAACATTAGCATTCAGTGACTTTGTCTTAAACCAGCCAATATTAACATAATGAACAGAATAGCAATGTCTTTGAAGTCTAATTCCACTAAAAAATGTGTCTGCCATTTGCACTCTTGTATTGCCTATATGTTCCAGAGTTTCTCTTAAGATTCTTGTTTATTTCTCCCACGAGCAGATTTGTGTTGATCTGGAATAGCCCTAGTAATCTATTCCAGCTCAATCTCAGGATGCTTCTAACTTGGTCTAGAGGATCCTAGGAAATTAGGTATGTTGAAGAACAAGATCCGAGACATATTTATGAAATGATTCACAATGGTCTAGACTCTTCCTTTAACTTGTAAGTATGAAACTTTTTAAGGACTGATCCAGATACTCTAAGCCCATATCAGACCAGTCAGAACTCCTCTAGAATGTGCTGGAACATATTAACACAGGATTTCAAAGGACTCTAGGACTCTAAGAAGTATTAATCTTACTTATGCGTGCAGAGCAAACATTGCACCATGAATGCCTAGCACTTACATCGCAGATGCTTGTTAAGTTATAGTTTACCAGAAAGAAAATTAAATAGTTTTAAATCAGTAAAAATTATATAAAGTTTTTTGTGATTTTTTTCTGTATGCTCATGCTAATCTTAAAATAATGTCAACATGACACTTGCTTAAATATATTTTATTCAGTCAAACAGCATATATTTAACTACATAATAGTACTATTATGTATGTTTGCGGAAAGAGAGAATGTTAGAGAGTTAGAATTCAGAGTTCAAGAAAGATCTGTGCTTGCTTGGTTTACTTTTCTAAATCAACATTACCAACTTCTTTAGATAATAAGGAATTACTATGATTGATATAAATTATGAAATTTTACTATAAAATCCCTTCAGGGAACCACAGAAAGACATTCAGTGATGTTATCTATAATAATAATAGTTTTCTATAAGAAGGTAAAAGCTTTGGATTTTTAAAAAAGAAGTTTAAGGTCTATGCTTAAAGATATGTGCGTGTACATATATATGTATGTATAATGACAACATGATGGTAGATTGCATTGATTCATGTAATCAATATCCATCCCACACAGTTATTTATGCAAGTGAAATAACCAGTCAGGAAATTCTGGAATCCCTGAACCATCACATCACACAAATATTTTTTCTCAACCCACACTTTATTAGTAGGCACAATTTCACACAATCACAGAAGGTTGGATCCCTATACTTATTCTAGGAAATGTTCTCATTGATATACTGATTCAATAAAACTGGAGCAACAAAATCTCTATGGTCAGATTATTGTTGGATTACTCAACTCTGAATGACTAAAGAGAGATAGAGCCAGTGTTTTCCTTAGATATTGACCTAGATGATAAACTTCTTGAATACAGAAACTATTTGCTAGATATATATGAGCACATATGTGTATAAACATGTATATATTTCTTAGCATTGAATAACTGTTGAATCAATAACTTGTAAAATATTTTAGTTGCATTCTGATGAATGCCACAAAACCGTAAGTCTTGCTTTGATTAGTAACAAAAAGTAAAGCATTTCAGAAATTGATTTTTAGCATGAGCTAAGAAAAATTTAAGGCCATCTACAAAAAATAAGAGTCTCAAGTCTTTAAATCTTAATCATACTAGGAATAATATTGACTCTCAGATTAAACAATCCTTCTAATTCATACTAATGTTTCTGGTAATAATATTTTTAGCCTGTAGCAACAGTGATTGTCTCATGTTATCATCCACAGAAATCACAGCCAACTTGAAATCTTAGGCCCAGTACAAAAATAAAAATTGTTCCTAGAAATATTACCTTTTAGGCACTGAATTCAACTTTGTAATTGGAGTCTATCCAAAGATAAGATTTCAGTCAGTTTCATTAACACATTCATAAAAAGTACAAGAATGCCAAATGACACATGTGGCAATAGAACTGACAAGTAGTGGAGAGAGTTGCTGGACTTGGAACCAGGAAGGCCTTGGTTTAAATTTTGCCTTTGCCAATTACCAGATGAATGACTATGAATAAGCCACAACATTTATAATGGAACTTGCTTAAATATACCCTATTCTGTCAAGCATAATGTACATTTTACTGCAAGTAATTCCCTAAGACTTATCTACTAGGCTATAGGTACACTGGGGACTGTATTCATGGAGGGAGTTTCTTTCTACATGAGGAGTTCCCGTATTGCCTGCACAAAGTATTGTTTCTCACAGAATCTCAGAATTGGTTAAGGTATCTCAGAAGTCATCTAGTCCAACTGGTACCTAAAGAGGAAGATCTCTACAGTACCCCAACAAGTATACTCCAATTTCTAATCATTTGGAAACAGGGACATGCGGGTACATGTTTAACAACCTTTGGGGTGGGGGGAAGGGAGGGAAGACACACTCAATACACTTTTAAATTTAATCCACACTATTAACATTTTCTCCATCACTTTCTAGAGTCTAGCCAATCAGTAAGATAATAAATCAAGTCCTGATCTGCAGTATTTGAAAATTTCCAAGTTTTAATGGTCACATTGCAAATTTAACAATTGACTCTCTGAAGCCAGTTTGAGCTAAGGCCAGCACGCTCCTACCCCCACCTACTATCTGCATTTGTGAACTATGTGGAGAGTATGTAGTGTAAGGAATAGCTACAAAACATGTGGAATAATCTATCTGTGATATTCTGATCATGTACTTGCACTTGCACACGAATATTTTTCTGCTTATGAATGCAATTCTATTTACATTCTACTTTTCTTAAAACTCTATACAATAAACAGATTTCATTTAACTTCTATTTCAATTAAAACCTTTTAGCAAAACTATCATTGTAACAAATTTAATAATCATTATTAAATTTTAAAATAAAAAGTCTCACATTTATATAAAACTTCACAATATTGAAGATGTATCCTACATTTTTTATTGATTCTCACAATGACCTTGTGAGGTAGATAGCATATAGATAGCATAGTTGCGATTTTTTTTAAACAGAAACTGAGGCTTAGAGAGGGAAAGTTATTCTACATGGTCACACAGAAATCAGAATCAGAATGCAAACATAAGTATCTAGACTCCAAGTCCAGCACCTCTTCCACTACCCCAGGCCAAGAGAGTTTAAAGACTTGTATTCGAATCTTGCTTCTGTCTCATTATCTCTGTGACTTTGGGCAGATCACTTTAATTCTCTATGCCTCAGTTTTAGCATCTGAAAAATGAGAATAATACTTGTGCTATCTACTTCATATGGTGGACATGAAGAAAGCATTTTATAATCTTAGAAGGGCTCTACAAATGTATTATTACATCACAGATGCCCTCCTTAAAAAGACATTAAAAATGGAAAATGTGAAGTCAGTTGGTTTCATCAATATATTCACATTCATAAAAAGATACAAGAATACCAGATAACACATATCAAAGTAGAGTTGAGGAATAGTGTATTCACTATTGCTAGTATTCACTAGTGATGGATTTGGAACAAGGAAAATCATGGTCAAAATTCTGTCTTTGGCAATGACCAGACAAAATATTACTTTCCCCCTTCTGAGAGGAAAGCATTTATAAGGCATCTTAAAGACAAACATTTTTATTCCATAATCAATTATATGTGCATCATGAATCTGTTATTAATTTTCAACATCTGAATACTTAGATGGATGTTTCGCTGTTGCTATTAGGCTTGACTCTTAGCTTCATGGCTAGCATAATAGCTTTTTCACCCTCTAATATAAGAAAATCTAAGATTGCTTCTTACCAATCATGTTGCTACTGAATTAGTTACATTAACACAATAGTATTTAAAATGATAGATTCGAAGCATATCACCTGCTCACATTGGGCATAACAATTTACCTTTCAGGGACAACTTAGAGCAACAATTTAGCAGCCATTCTTGTCTCATGACCAGTCCTGGACAGTGAACTGCCATGAACCTAGTTTAGATAGAAACTGAATGATTATATTCTAAACAAATTTTTTAAATGCCAGAGTTTTTTGTCTAGTATGCCTCTTTGCAGACAAGACAGGGGAAATCTAGTTAGGATCTTAAAATGATACTAAAGCTAGTCCAAGATTAACATCCAAAGAACACTTAGGGTAGCATCACTACTGTTTGCTAGGAATCTCATATGGTCTAAAAGTATGTGTGACTTTATTATATTGTGTATCTAAACACAAAATTTCTGAAGCTGTTTGCACTGTTTTGTTCTAAATGAAGAGCTTATCTGAGAATATTTTCTTTGTATCTCCCCATAGTAATATTTGCAATGTATAATCCCTTAATGTTATTGACTTTCTAACCAATTCTCAATTACCTAAAAGACAAAAGTTCAGAATTAAGGACAAATATCTATAAGATGTCAATTAAATGTTTTATACCATGAGGTGGAAAACTTTTGACCAACAGTTTCCAAGATGTTTGATGAGGCCATGTAGGCATCATGACATAACAGATAGAGAACTGGCCTCTATGCCAAGTTCTGCCTCTAAAACATCCTAGCTATGTAATCTTGGGTAGTTAGGTAGCACAGTACACTGACAGGTTTTGAGCTAGGAAGATCTGAGTTCAAATGTGACCTCAGACACTGACTAACCATGCAATCCTGGGCATGTCGCTTAATTCTGTGGGCCTCAGTTTCTTCATCTGTAAGATGAGCTCGAGAAAGAAATGGCAAAGCACTCCAGTATCTTTGCCAAGAAAACCTCAAATGGGGTCATGAAGACTTGGACATAAATGAAACAACTGAACAACAACATATAACCTTGGGCAAGTAACTCAAAACTCTCAGTGTGGTAGGCAATTCTCTAAGTGTATGAGTTGCAGAGAAGGAAGCTTTCTGATCAGCAATTCTCTATGACAATGAAACCACAGGTTCATTCTCTGTTCCTATCATTCATTATTACTAATGAAGATAATTTCCTCAAAACCCAACTCATAGTCATAGTTCATAAGAATCATAAAATGAAGGTGAAGCAAGCAGGGGATGAAAAAAAGAATGCCAGCCAGGGCGATATACCAGGTAGACACTATATGCCCTGAGACCATTATCTGTGAAGGTCTGACAGGGATTTTGAAACATTGACCTTTTGGGCCCTCACAATACTCCTGAATGGTCTTATTCAGAACTGTCACAATAAGAAACATGACATGGAAGAAAGGTGATCAACGGGCATTCCTTCATACCCCAATGCCACAAGAAGACAAGATACTGTAACAAATCAAACACCAATACCCCACTTGGTGGAAATGATTCAGTACAGATGGCACTGATCATTAAATCTGGCAAATGATGAGTGCCTATTGGGTATACTGAAGATATTAATGCTTTTATAATGTACCATAACAAATTGGAATCAGATTAGTCACTTCCCAAGCATCTCTTGTTATGCTGCCTGCATTCCAGCCTCTCCTTCTCACTAGAACTGAAGGCCCCAACCCTGGGACCCAAAACATTTAATATTTTTAAAATATTTTTTTAAAACACCTATTATGAATACCTCTATAATCAGCTGAGTTTTTATTTTAAAGCTACTTTGTTCCTAGCACTGTGCAGTGCCAAATGGAGAATGCAAAACAAGACCTGGTCCCTGGCTACAAGGACCTTAAAATCTCGTTGGACACAGAGAAAAAAATCTTATGAAAACAGATGACAATTTAGTTACTGAGACACAATTTAGCAGTTTAATCACAATAGCATTCAAAGAAGAGAGAGATTAACATGGACTGGGGCAGTAAGATAATATTTCATGGGGAACTTTTGTGGAACTTGACCTAATTCTTTAGAGATGAGTAAGATTTAGATGGAGTACAAAAGATAGGCTATTTCATGCAAAGGAGTGTATGAGAGAATTGCCTGAGCAAAGGCACTGAGCATGATGACTATGGGGGGAAAGTCCATCGGACAAGAAGTCAGGAGACCTCTGCTACTTATTAATGATGAGGTCTGGAGCAAATTGTTGCAAACCCAACGGTCTCAGTTGCTATAGAATACAAGAATTTGTCTAGATAACTTTTAAGCTTCTTTTGATCACACTATTCAATTATCTATGATCTAGACCAGCCTGGTTGGAGTAGAGGACACATGTTAGGTAATGGTAGGAAATAAGTTTGGATAGGGTGGGACTAGATTGTAGAGAGCCATGAAAACCAGTTAAAGGAGTTCGGATTTGATGTAATGAGAAACAGCAAGCTATAGTAGATTTTTGTGTAGGAGGCTGAAATGATAAAAGATAACTCCAAGTCATCTCTCCTGTAATACAAGAAATAATATTTTTATATTACATGATAGAATTATAATAATATAATATTACAGGATATTTTACAGTGATCACTGAAGTATGATGAGACGGTTGACTGAAATGATTTCTGAGATTCCTTCTAATTTCAAAATTCTATGATTCTTTGTTTCCATTGCTGCCACCAAGGCATTTAAAGTTCTCAGTTACTAAAGAAAGAATTCAGTTATGCTTACCATTTAGTACTTATTAACTAGAAAATTCAACCAATACATTTTAGAATTTTTTCTAAAAAAAAGTAGCATAAATTATCATCAAGGAAATGTATGGAGTGTGGCAAAAATGAAGAATAATCCAATAAATAGCCTTACTATGGTGCTAGTATCCACAAAATGTGAAAAGCTCTAAGAGTCCTTTAGTAAAATAAGTGGGTCATTTGTGAAAGATTATTAAGATAATACTGAACAGAATGGAACAGAATGGGGAGGCCTGAATAGACTGGAATTTGTGCTGATATAGCAAATGCCACACTGATAACACAAATTCCTTTAAGTATAAAAAAATTTTAACAAGGCTTAAAAAAAAATGCGATACTCTAGTGCTGAAGGATTCAAGTTAATTCAAGTTTTAGTGTATCATCATCATAAATACAAAGACTAGAAACAATCTGATTCCTAACCAGGCTGAATAAATTAGATAAAAATAGATTTCAGGCCCTTAGTTGAATTCATCAATTTACCATACATCAGCAAGCATTTACTAAACATCTACTGTGTGCCAGCTGACTGTGCTAGGCTCCAAAGATAAAAAGAAAAAAAGGGAGGGGTCAGAAAAGGCATCAAGTAGATGGTGGGACCTGAGCTCAACTTTGAAGGAAGCTAGTTTGTTTATCCTCTTCAAAGGATGATGCAAGGCTGGAACTAAGGGTTCAGCTGGAAGAAAAGAATTGCTTGCAACTCTATAAGTCTCTCTTCAAATCTCTCTGGCAATTCAGGGTATACCAAAAGCCTGAGGGCAGTTTAAAGCACCAAAGAGCACTAAGACTTTTAGGACACTTATGTGAAGGCTTGTGATAAGGATATGTGTCTTTAAATCTGTACAATAATAAATGAAAAGTAACAGAAAACAAAATGAGCTTTTTCATTTCCAAGAATAGTATGGACAGAGTTTTAAAAGAAGTTTAGAGGCGCTTGGGTAGATAGTGATAAAGATAAAAAGGCTGAAGGGGAAAGCAGATCTAAAGAAAAAAACGGGAAGCTGTGAGAGGAACAGGAATAAAGGAGTATTTAAGTGGTGTGTTAGGTAATGAAGCAGGTCTTTCGTTATTTCTCTCTGTAGGGGATAGGAGTGACAGTGAGGGGGACACCTTATGAATCTGTATATAGTTTTTACCATTTTCTTTATAGAATTTGTCTCTGGAAGAAGGCTCTTATAAGGAAGGAACTTAAATAAGAAAACAGTTATACTTAAAGAAATTTTATGAAAATTATAAAATTTTGGGCCAAGTGCATGACATTTTTAACATTTAATTCTTTCCCATTAATTCTGAGTTTATATGCAAATTTCTCCCAATTTTATCTATGTTTTTTATTAAGACAATTTTAAAATAATCTGTCATTAGAAAATTCAGGGGTTATCCTAAATCTTGAAAAATATAAAAACATAATCAAAAAGCTGGGATCAAAATGTTAACTGCTACTAACTAGATTTGTAGATATAGGTAAGCTTTTCCAACAATAAATGATAAAGGATACAGAATGCTTTTTCATCATAAAATGCTATGTAAATGCAAGCTATTGCCATTTTTTCTTTATAGATACTTTTAATCCCCACAATATTGTAGGCATTGACAACTATCTTTTTAAAAATTCTGGGAATAGAAGTGAATTATTTTCACAGTAGAAAGTTCATAGACAGCTAGATGGTACAGTGGATAAAGTGTTGGTCCTGGAGACAAGAAGTCCTGAATTCAAATCCAAACTCAGATATTTCCAGCTGTGTGATCCTGGGCAAGTTACTTAACCTTGTTTCCCTCTGTTTCCTCATCCATAAAATGAGCTGGAGAAGGAAATGGTGAACCACTCCAATATCTTTGCTGAGAAAACCCACAAGTGGTGTCACAAAGATTTGGACATGGCTGAAAATGATACAATGACAAAAGAAAGTTTATAGCTTAACAGGATAGGTTTCTCTGTTGGGCAGCAGGTAACAGATTGATACTAAACTTCACACTGTTTAAATTGCATGTTTATATTTTCCTATTTGAATGTCTTTGAACTTCCTATGAATGACTTCAGTGGTTCTTTAAAGGTATATTTCTAGAGTACTCCATAAGCTCATTTTGCAAAAATGTTGTACAGTCTTAGTCCAGACAGTGATCTTTAGAGGTCAAGTGAAATGTTTGCATTTTAGTTTTTGCTTTTCAAGAAGAGAAAATGTTCAAGGCCAAAAGTTGTTGTTTTTACCCTTGCCTTTTGCTTTCTAATAATATCCACAGGGAACTCAAAGTAACAGCAACAAAAAATAATACTCTTTTTAATACTACAGTTTTCATTTCAACTAGGGAAAGGTTATTTAACCAGCTAATTGTAGTATATACTCTGGATAGTATACAGTTCTTCTGAACAATACACTTAAATCCATTTAGTCTTAGGGCCTCTCCAGAACAGATCTCTCCAAATCAAACATAAATTACTTGAAAACAAATTGCTTTAAAAAATAGCAAGAAATTAATTCATCCTTGAAAAACAAATGCCTATCACAGAACGTTATGTATTTGAATCCCATAATATATTTTAATTTCAATTAAACTATAATATAAATTTGTTATGAACAGGTCAATATGAAAAAAGTAATAGTCCTTGTTCTTTTCCCCAGACTTCCTGTTATTTATAGTTAAAACTTTGTCATCATTATTTACAAATATTTATGGTACCAAAAGGTGATACCAGGAAGTTCAAGCTTTGTCAAGCAAATCGAAAGAACAAAGCTTGAAATTTTTCCTCTTCAATAAACTCATAGGTCCAGATGCTCATTCCCCTCTCATTTTCTGCCCCCATTAACTTCAAAGAGAACATTACATTCTGGAGAAAAATCTGCTGGTGCAAAAAGAACTTGAATTGAGTCCTAAGAGAAAGAATAGGTCAGCCTACTATAAATTAAGTCCTTCCCTATTTCTCTATCATCTTTGGTTTTAAAAAGTATATGTGATCCAGAATTCCTTGGGCAAAATTTGAAAAGAAAGGCCCTCTTCCTTTCCTCACAACCAAATTAATTTTCTTCTTTTTCTTTTTCAAATGTTAGCCCACAAATTAATCTGCTTCATGAAGTCAGGCATAACTTGTTGTTTCAGTTATTCAGTCCTATCCAACTTTTCATGGCCCTATTTGGGGTTTTCTTGGCAGAGATACTAGAGTGGTTTGTTTGCTATTTCCTTTTCTAGCTCATTTTACAGATAAGGAAACTGAGGCAGAGTTAAGTGACTTGCACAGGGTCACAGAGTTTGTAAGTGAGGCCAGATATGAACACAAGAAGATGAATCCTCCTGACTTCAGGCCCAGTACTCTACCCACAATGCCAACTAGCTGACAGGCATAACTATTTTATACAGCTTTTCTACCTATCTTTGCAGCTTTTTTTATATCTTTACATATCCTTATTCCACATTTTGCTCCACTGAATTACAAAGACAACATTTTCTCATTGGAATAAGATTATTCCAGTATTTACTGAGTGAGCTAGTATCAGATTTTTATATTTTTGGAAGGGAAGAAAGAAAGAAATCTGTCCAAATGAGCTGTGGAAGAAACCTCGGAGATAATCAACTCTAACCTAATTTTTGACAGGCCTTTTATACTTCTAAGCAAATAATTTGTTTTCTCTGTTTCCCTCTTATGGTTGTTCACTCAATAAAATGGATTCAGACTATGTCTCCCTAATTGTAATTTAAAATATTACGTGCATTCCATTTTTTCACAAATGAGGAAACTAAGGCCTGGAAGTGCTCAGTGACTTGCCCAAGATAACATAGTCAGTCAATAGGAGAGCTCTGACTTAAAGATTGGTTCTCCTTTCCAGGTAAATATTTTTCTCATTACTCCACTAAAGGAAGAGAACTAATATTCTAGTATTTTAGAAGACAGGGATTTTCAAGTAAAAATTATCCTATTGTCTCTGAAAGAGATTTAGCAAATCTAAAAAATCTATTTAAAGGTTTCAGTCATATACTGCCTATCTTCATTGCAGCTAGGTGGCTCCAAGGATAGGGTCAGGAAGAAATTATGCCTGGGATATTTCCTGGCTGTTTGACCCTGGACAAGTGACTTAGTCTGTTACTCTCAGTTTCCTTATCTATAAACTGGGGTTAATATTTAGCTCCAACTTCACCCAGCTGTTAGATCCAGTGAGATCAAAAGTTTTAGCACTTTGTGCCAATTACAGGCAATTGTTGATCAGTGCAGTGCCTTTAGCTAAATAAGTTTTTAAACAGGAAATCGTACCTATCTTATATTCCAGTCAGGGCCAACCGACCAATCCCATGACAAAAACCTTCCTTAAACTTGTGGAACCAAAACCTCCTCAGGCCAAAGGTATTTAGACTTCCACAAGCTCCTTTTTTTTGAATTGAACTTTTTGAAAAGTGGGGGTCATTTCTTCCCCGCCTCCCCCACTCGGAAGCTGTGTTTTAAATGAAGTGTTCAACACGAGGGCCGAATTCCAATCCTGGCCTCGTCATCGGTATTTTATAGACACCCGTCCCAAGTCACCTCTTTGACAGCAGGTAGCAGGTGCCCTTTGGCTCTGCCCAGCCTTTGCCTCGACCTCAGCAGGAGGTACGAGTGCGCGTCGATGTGTGCCAGGAAGGTCAGGGGAGGGCTCGTGCCCTCTGCCATGGGCATCCCCCAAGCTGGCACGAAGGCTGCAGTGACTCCTCTCCTCCAGCCTCCTACAAAATGAAACCGACGAACCCCCTGAGCCCGGGGAGGAGGGCCCCGAGGGACGCAAGGAAAGAAGTGATACAGTGATTTTCTTAAACAGATTACCCCAGCACACTGTCAATTACATCGCGCGGCCTTCTGGGGCTGGGAAGTCACGCAAAAACAAAAAACAAAAACCAGCCTCTCGCCCCATCCCTCCCACGCAGAGCAGCAATCCCTTCCCCCAATCGCAGCGCCGGAACGCCCTCCTCCCCCTCCCGGCCCCTCCCGCGCCCCCGCCCTCTCTGTGGGGGCAAGAACTGGCGGGAGGCGCGCGAGCGCGTGCTGGCGGAGCAGCCCCGGCGGCGGCCAAGGCGGCGAGGGGAGGGACAGGGAGGGGGAAGAGGAGAGGGGAAGAGAAGGGAGAGGGCGGGCGCGCGGGCGGCTGCCGTTGAGGCCTGGGGCGCCGTCGTCACACGGCGGAGCCGAGCACACGGGGGAGGCTCTGCGGCCGCTCGGGCTCGCGCTTCAGGGGCAGCCGCCGCCGCCGGGACGGACCCTCCTCCCCCAGCACACACACGCACACACACACACACACATACACACACGTACACGCACACACACGCACACCCCGCCCCCGGCACGGCTCCGGGGGTTCCCGTTATCATGTCGCTGAGACGGCGCCTGGCGGAGCTGCTGGTCTGCCTGCGGGACCCGCAGAAAGTGGCCAGCTTCCAGCGGCTGTGCGGGGTGGAAGAGCCGCGGCGGCCGGCCGGGGCGGACGCGGCGGCCCCGGAGGAGAGGGGCGGCCGCAATCCGGACCGGGCGGCCATCCCGGAGGGCGGCGGGAGCAAGCTCCGAGCCTGCGGCGCCAGGAACGGCGTGAGCTACGGGCTGCCGGAGGCCGGCGGGGCCACGGCCACGGCCACGGTCACGGCCGCGGCGGGGGAGCTCGAGAGCCACGAGACCCTCCGGGACAGAGTGCCGGGTCTGCGGCGCAACTCCCTCACCGGGGAGGAAGGGGAAGTGTACGGGGTGCGGAACTGGCCGCTCTTCTACTTGTTCTCCTTTGGCACCGAGCTGGGCAACGAGCTCTTCTACATCACCTTCTTCCCCTTCTGGATGTGGAACCTGGATGCCCTGGTGGGCCGGAGGCTCGTGATCATGTGGGTTCTGGTCATGTACCTGGGCCAGTGTGCCAAAGACGTCATCCGCTGGCCCCGGCCCGCCTCGCCGCCCGTGGTCAAGTTAGAGGTGTTCTATAACTCGGAGTACAGCATGCCCTCCACCCATGCCATGTCCGGCACAGCCATTCCCCTCACCATTGTCCTCCTCACCTACGGCCGCTGGCAGGTGAGTGTGCCCTTCCCTCTCCCCGCTTCTTTCCCCGTCCTTCCCTTTCACTTTTCCCCTCCTTTCCCTTCTTTTCCTTTCCCCTTTATTCCCTTTTCCCTTCTTTTCCCATCCCGTACCTTCTCATCCCCTCCCCTCCCGTCTACTTCGGTCTGCCTGGAAGGACAAAGTTTGCCCGGGGGCCGATTGGTATCCGGCCGGCTGCTTGAGGTTGGACTGGGGGAGGAGGAATTCGTCTACGGCTCGAGAAGTCAGTCAACTAAAGCATTTATTGAAAATAATGTGCCAGGCATTGAGCTCAGTGCTGGGGATACAGAGAGTCCCTGCTCTCAAGGAGCTCACAGTCTCGTCGAGGAAAACCCCAGTGCAAAAAAGATCTTTACAGCATAAATTGGGGTTGGTCTCTGGGGGAAGGCACCAAGTTTAAGGAGTGAGCCCAGGAGACCCAAGAAATCCGAAAAGCCTGGAGGCTCAAAAGAGGAGGAGGAGAGGCGGGGGTGGGGTGGAGTGAGAAGTTTAGTTGAAACCAGCTGCCTTAAATTTGCCTCCTTATGCCCTTAGAGTTTTGACAAAAAGTCTCCTTCCCATAGATTTGCACATTTAGCAGCCAGTCGATACGTAATTGTTATAGGAGCAGTTATTCTAGGTCCCAACATCAAAAGAACAAATCTTCCCCTGGATCTCAGGGAATCGAACAGTTCTTCTTAATGTGTCGGTGAGCAGCCCTTATTAAAATTTCTGACCCTAGTTTAAGTATACATAGGGAGAACACATAAATCACCTCAAATCTAAAGGTAACTGGTGTGTAGTTAAGACCCAAGCAGTGTATAACTCAGCCCATAAAATGATTTAAGATGCAAAGTCTTTCTTTTCTGTGGCAACGCAACCTAAGTATAATTTCAAAATGTATTTCTACAAGTCAGGAGTGTTAATACTAGGCATACTATGAAGGACTATAGTTCAGACTAAAAATGCATTTAAGAGTTAATAGGATACAGTAGACTTGGGAACTGTTTTCTTTAAAGGGGTGCGGTTATTTACCTATAGGCAAAAAACGTTTTACTTCTGGATCACTAGTTTCATTTGCTGACCTACTTTTTACTGTTGAAGAATCTATAAAATGTGTTTTGAGTAAGTAGGATGTGCCCACAACTTCAAATTAGTCTTGCTGTGATAATTTTAAGGAATCCACAGATTAGATAAATGGAATTCTAATTAGACATACTTAAGAATATGGACAGACTCTTCTCCAAAAAGTGGATTTTAAAAATTTTATCTCATTTGCCCTCTCTTCTTCTTGTTCCTCTTGTCATAAATGTTCCTCTTTTTATAACCAACTTTTCCCCTCATAAAGTGCATATGTAGAATGCTGTGTCTGCTTTGTATGTCCTTTCCTAAATTTTAAAGAAGTACTGCAGACCAATCAAGCTTTAACAGTAAAATACATCATATTATATCTTACAGGATGAAAATTTTTATTTTCCTTTGCTGTTTCAAAAAACAAACCACCAAAAGTTGAGAGATATATTCTCACTAAAAACTAAAACTAAAAAATGCTGCCTCACTATGTCATAGATCTGGTTAATACTGCTAGATGAAATAATTTCTCCTGTGTATTCTAGTGCATCTCCATTGATGTAACAATAGCGTATAAAAATGTATCTTAATACCAGTCACTTATTTGCAGAATTTTAGATCTAGTCTAATCAACCTCATTTTAAATTTAAGGAAACAGAAGCCTGGAGAAGTTCAATCATATACCCAGGGCCACACAGAAAGTAGTAACTAATAGTTGAGAGAGCTGAGACTAGCATCGAGGTCTTCTGACTTCCAGTACAGAGTTCCATTCACTATGCTAGTAACAGGATCCTACTGTAATAACATGATCTGTCTACTACATGGCAACAGATTTCTACTATGTAGGTGGCAGTTTTTAAGTGATAATTCAGATCTCAAAGTGGTGCTCACATCTTTTTGCTTGTGTAGGTGAACACTTTAAATCTTTCAAAGTAAAATTAACACTTCCTAATTCAAGCTTAATCTTTGAAGAACGGATTTAGAATGTCTTGAAATGCTAGTTATATCTGTTACTGGGCTTTTACTTTTTTTTTTTTTTTGTTATACTCAGATTTTTGCATCACAGAATCCTAGAAACTGAGGTGGAAGGGATCTCTGAGGCCATTTCGTTAAACCCCCTACCTGAACAAGAATCCCCTCTACTTCTTAGCCTTCAAGGAGTCATCTGGTCTTTGAAGGCCGTCGGTGAGGAAAAACAAACTGCCTCCGATAACAGCTCATTCCTCTTTTGGATAGCAGTTAGGAAGGGATTTTTGTTGTTTTTTTTTAATATCAAGCCTAAATTTTACTGTTATCTAACCACCTTCATTGATGCTAGTTCTGGCTTCTGGGCTAAGCAAAACTTCTTCCAAATTAATTAATTATGCGCTTCAGACACTTGAAGATAGGTTTCATGTCCACCCTAAGCCTTTTCTTTTCCAGGCTTCAGCACATCATGTACAGTACTTCTATGAAGAACCCCCTCTTAATCACCTTCGTTCAGTAATTATTTGTGTTCTATTCATGTTAACAGTGTAGGGAAGAAAGACTAGTTATTTTGTCCATGCATGCAGGGCAAATGCTGTTCACTGGTCTTGAAACACTTGCATGAAGTATGAGTCATTTACTGAGTGTAAATCTTGATATTTTGACACCAAATTTATTTGAATCAAGGCACAGCTTTTTTGTCCAACCTAGTATATTTTATTTGTAAGTTGACCTTTTAAGTTTTTTTTGGGGGGGAGGTGATTATAATGAAGACTTTTATTGACTTTAAAATTACTAAAAATAAGCCTTGTAAAATTAGTTTTAAAACCTTTACAATTTAAAAAAAACCTCTTCAAAAATAAATGCCTTTGCATTTGAAGAAAAGTTCAATTTTTAGTTGTTTTGAAAATTCATCTAATGAAAGTTCTACTAGTATTGTAGACTGTGTAACTGTAGTAGAAAAAACCTACCTGATCTTTGTAACTTTTTTTTAGTGATGTGAAAAGCCATATGCTTGCTCCGCCTTTCCTTAAAATGCTATAGTAGATGAGCCACTTGTGTATTGCTCTCAAAATTTTCATGTTTCTAAGGAAGGATGGTAAAGGGAAATCTTACCTTGAAAATATTAAGATAGGAATCAGAAGCCAAAAAAAAAAAAAAAGCCTCACGAATCCAAAGCTCGCAAGTTTGATTTGAGAGCCTACCAACTGGGCTCTTATTTTCTATTTTAATTTTCTGTTTCTATACATCTATTTCCCATGGATTCTACTCTGGAAGTTGAGTTATCATAATATCATCCCTTTTACCTTATTTGAAATAACACTCCTTTCGACAGTCAAAATTCTGCTCAAGATTGAATGTGTTTGAAGTTTTTTTTGATTAGTCTTTCCTAATCTTATATTCAGTGAACCCATTTATTCTACATCCTTGACCCATCCACAAAATGACTGTGAATTTATATGTGTATCCATTTACCTGCATGATTTCCTCTGTGGATATATTCCAAAAATAAATTTTGAGGAAAGAATGTTGATTCTCCTAAGCAACTATATTCCTCTCTGAGCCAGCCTCCTCCTTAATCCTATGGAAAAATTTCTCTTGGCTCTGGAAATAATCCTCCATTGTCATTTGGACTGTCGTCCTACTTAAGTCTGCCTTTCTAACTTGCTAGCCTTTACGAGTTATTTGTGACATCAAAAGGAAAGACTGAAACTGTAATGCTTCGAGCAGTTAATAGGGCAGGATTTATTTTTATTTTTTTAAATTTTTTTGCTTTAGTGCATTTGCTACAGTCAAGGAGGGGGATGGATTCTGAGATGAACAATTTTTAGAGCCATTACCTTATGTAAATATTAGCGATTACTATTCTTATATTATTAGTTGGATTTGTAGGCAGCATGAACTGGAAAGTTTATTTCTCTTTATGAATGTGTCACTTAAGATCTACTTAGTGTGAATTTTTATGTGCTAGGTGGCACAGTGGATATAGCACAGGGCCTAGAATCAGGAAGATGAATTTCCCTGAGTGTGAATCTGGCCTCAGACACTTATTAGCAGTGTGATCCTGGGCAAGTCACTTAACTGTTTACCTCAGTTTCCTTATCTAGAAAATGAACTGGAGACAGAAATGGCAAACCATTCCTTTATCTCTGCCAAGAAAACTTGAATGAGGTCACAAAGAGTCAGACACAACTAAAATGACCGAAAAATCATTGTGCATATGTGTAGTATGTGTATGTGTCCTGAAATAAATATTTTTTAATAATCTGAAATCTAGCCAGTTCCATTAATATCTTTTTAACGTTTGGGTAAGCCAGTCTTGCAAATGAATTCAAATCTCTTTACTGACCTCACTCAATATTTAATCATACTATTCCCAACTCCTTTGTACCTACATTCATTGCTTTCCATAGGTATGTATAAGAAGCCCTCTCATATCACATTTCATCCAAGAAATTTTTCCAGAAAAGATAGTATAAATAACAGTTTTTGCTTTTTTCAAAAACTCATGCTTTTACTCCATCATCAATTTTAACATATTTTAGAAATAGAAAATTTACAAAACCAAAAGCCAAAGTTAACCATTAAAGCCAGTCTGCATGTTAGTTTAATTTAATACAGTGCTCAGGATCCTTATGTCAAAGGAAAATGCAAGATGTAGCAAAGTTTGATTGTTTTTAGTATTTCAGTAATAACTTCTCCTTTAAAGAAGTGATAACAAAAAATAACATACCCTTTCAACTTCTTAAGGTCTATAAGATCAATTGGGATGCTGCGTGATAAAGTACTGCATTATATAAATGGTAAAATTATAATTCTTCAGCAGTTCTACAGTCTCATGAACATACAGTATATGTGTATACTGCAACACATTCATGTTTTCTCATCCTATGTGATTCTGTGTCATGTTCTCCCATATCTCTGTTACAGTGGATCTGCCCAGTGTACTGAAGGCCTTCCTCTGGATCATATTACTTTTCCTTGATATCGGTGCAGGACCTAAACTGTCCATTTGCATTGTATAATTTCCTTTTCCAATCATATGTTTTCTCAAACGTATCTTTAATGCCAGTTCTTAAATCCTTGGAAATATACTACAGGCTACTTTATCTGCCTCAGTTGTTCACAACTTTGATTCTTGGGAAGATTTATTTCATATGGTATCACTGGGAGAACATTTGTGATAAAACAGTGTATTGGGTTAGGGAATTTTTTCTTCTCTCTCTCTCTCTCTCTCTGTCTCTGGTTCTAGGAAAGAAGTTGGGATTGTTTAAGAATGTTTTTACTTTGTTTTCTTAATTATGTGTAAAAACAATTTTCAATATTTTTTTAATAATTTTTGAGTTCTAGATTCTTTCCCTCCCTTCTTCCCCTCCTCCTTCCGTGAGAAGACAAGTACTTTTGTATAGATTATACATGTACAGTCATGCAAAGCATATTTCTATATTAGCAATGTTGCAAAAGAGAGCACAGACCCCCAAAAAAGGAGCAAGAAAAACAAAGAAAGCTAAAAAGTATGCTTCAATCTGCATTTACACTCCATCAGTTCTTTCTCTGGAAGTGGATAGCATTTTTCCTCATAAGCCCTTCAGAATTGTCTCATATCATTGTATTGCTGAGGATAGCTAAGTCATTCACAGCTGATCATCATACAATATTGCTGTTACTGTGTACAATGATTTCCTGGCTCTGCTCGTTTTATTTTGCATCAGTTCATATAAGTCTTCCCAGGTTTTTCTGAAATCATCCTGCTTGTCATTTCTTATAGCACAATAGCATTCAGTCATGATAATATAACACAACCTGTTTAGCTAGTCTCCACTTGATGGACATCCCTTCACTTTCCAATTCTTTGCCACCACAAAAAGATGTGCTATAAATATTTTTGTACCTATAGGATTTTTTCCTGTTTCATTGATCTCTTTGAGGCACAGATCTAGTAGTGTGATATTTCTGGGTCAAAGGGTATGAATTACCATATCCTTTCATATCATATAACTCCTTGGACATAGTTCCTTATTGCTCTCCAGAATGGTTGAATGAGTTCACAACTCCACTAGTAGTTCACCAATGTCCCAATTTTTCCACATCCCTTTCCAACATTTGTCATTTTCCTTTTCTGTCATATTAGCCTGTCTGATAGGTATGGTATAGTGCCTCAGAGTTGTTTTAATTTGCATTTCTCTAATTAATGGTGATTTAAAGCATTTTTTTACATGATTATAGATAGCACTGATTTCCTCTTCTGAAAACTGACATATTCTTTGACCATTTATCAATTGGAGAATGACTCATTATTCTTATAAATTTAACTAATTTCTATATATTTGAGAAATGAGGCCTTGTTAAGAGAAACTAGATGTAAAAATTTCCCTACCAATTTCCTGCTTTCCTTCTAATCTTGGCTACATTGGTTTTATTTGTGAAGAGGCTGGTATTGTTAAAAGCACTTTCCCAAATTCAATCCATAACAGTTTCTTTCTCCTATTGACTTATGGACCCAACTGCTCATGTCACAGATACATATGCTAAATGTTAATATTTATAATAGTTCTGCTTGTTACCAGAGGAAAGAACTAATTTTGGTGGATGGAAATTGAAGAAAAACAGATTTAGGCTTCATCTGAGGAAATGCTTCCAAATGATTAGATATTTTTAAAAGTAGAATGTGCTGTCTGGAGAGATAGTAGCTTCCCCTTGTCTAAAGATTTTCTGGCAAAAGCTAGGCAACCATCCTATTATATTGTAAAGAAGATTCTTGCTCAGGAATAGGTTAGATTGGAATCCCACAACCTTAAATTGGAAAGGAATCCCCTCTATAGCATAGTGTCAACTGGACTGAATCGGCCTCTAAATTGTGGATGACCGGAGTGTAACAAGGCAGGCTGGAGATGGAAGAGTCGTGAATCAAACAGAAGTTTAATTTCAAAGTGAAGGAAATGGCTTGCAAAGCAAGAAGGCAGATTAGACACATGTGCCAATACCCTGCCCCTACTGGAGGGACTGGAGGCAGTGGGGCTGAACCTTTATATACTTGTGACTAACCAGAATCAAACACTGTAGTGTATCAAGAGTAGGGGGGCACAACAACAACAGTGAGGCAAGGTTGTCCGGTGACAAAAAGTCCATAGCAGGGCTTCATATCTGGGCCTGTTGGTGCTTGCCTGAGCTTGAAGACCATCAGTTCCAGAGGGTGAGTGCAAAGGATTGTTGTTATGCCAAGCTTAGGGCACAGCTTGCCTGCTAGATCTCAGCTCTGGAAAATAGAGTGTCTCCTGATATGTTGACACATAGCAAGTGTGCATCTATCCTCTATTTGAAAACTTCTCATGAAAAGGATCTCTCTACCCCAGCAAATCCCATTGCATTTTTTGTATAGCTCTAATGACTAGGAAAGAGGCAGTTAGATGGCTCTGTGTCTGGAGTGCTGGGCTTGGAGTTAGGAAGACCTGAGTTCAGATTCAGCCTCACATACTTACTAGCTGTATGACCTTGGACAAGTCAATTAAACTTCTATTTACCTTAAGCCGCTGGAAAAGGAAATGGAAAACTATTCTTGTATCTTTGCCACAAAAATCTCATGGATAGTAGTGGTGTGCTATGGCCCATGGGGTCATGAAGAGTCAGATATAACTGAATGACTGAACAACAGCTAGGAAGGTTTTCCCAACATCAAACTTAAATTTTCTTTTTTGTAACTTCCACCCATTGTTTCTGGTAATGACTGTTGAGACCAAATCAAACAAGTCCAGTCCTCCTTCTGCGTAATAGTTCTTCAACTACTTGAACATCATTATCATGATCCTTCCTCTCCTTTTGAGTCATCTCTAGGCTAAATATAACCAGTTCTTTCAGCCAATTCTAATATAACATGAACTTGAGGCCCTTGGGTCAGAGAAAGAACTCGAGGAAATCTCTGAATAATTGGAATCTCCTATCATTGTTATACTCTGCCTGAGTGCAAAGCTTATACTCTATTATCCAAATGCCTCATCTTACTCCTTTTTCTGCTCACATGATCTGTAGTATATACTCCAATGAGGAAAATTGTGTGTTACCTTTTTTCTTTACCAAAATACCTTTCCATAATCCTTTACTTGAAATTAATCATATCTATATTTTAAACCATTTAAATAGCTTCTGACATTCCTACCAACCCTGGAATACTGGGATCTAAGATAAGTCTACCAGTTTATAACATGGCAAATAGTGTCACAGGTATTACAGGTATGTAAATTTCAGTAATTGTGAGATATCTATATGCACATATATAGGACATATACATATGCACATATCTATATCACATATCACATATATCTATATGCATATATATGACATATATAGCTCACATTTGCATATATGTATAATTTTATCATGTGGCTTCAATTATACAAGAGCAGTTCTTACATTCTCTTATAAAGGGCAGACTCAGCACTAGGCATGTTCTAGGATTATAGGATCAAGAACTGGAGATCATTTATTTAAATAGTTTTGTTTTATAGATGAAAAAGTTGAGACAAGTTTAAAAAAAAATAACAGGTTATAATATAATGACTATGTAATATAGTGACAGCATTCAAATATTAAAGAGTAGTATCTATGCCAATTTAACCACCGATCAAATCTTATTGAAGTGGGAGAAGGGCATGGGGCTGGGTAGTGATGGAAAACCAGGAAGAAAGATTTAAAAATTTAAAAAGAAAGATGAAAACAGTGGAAGAATCTTCTAGTAATAATAATTGATAAAGTGTTTAAAAGTTCATAAAGCCCCTTACAGATAAAATCTTCATTTCATCCTCATAATGATATTAGTATTTAAATAGCACATTAAAGTTTGCAAAGGCTTTTAAAATATCTCATTGAGTTTTCACTTACAAGTGAGGTATATACTATTATTATCCCCATTTTATAGATGAAGAAACTGAGAGAGACTAAGTTTACTTACCTAAGGTCACATAGTCAGCAAAGTGTCTGAGACAAAATTTGAACCATACTCCAGGTCTGGTACTCTCTTGCTGTGCCATCACTTAATAGATTAGGAAAATTGTGATAAATTTTAGAAATTTATTTAACACAAAGTGAAAATAAAGTTTTGAGACCATTTGGCATGGGTGATAGTTCTAGACTTCTAGTTAGGAAGGTTAGGGTTCAGTTTCTTCCTCTGACACTTAACTAGTTTCTGTGGGCAAGGGACAGCCTTTCAGCCTCAGGCCATTCTCCAGCTATAAAAGTTATTGGCAAGTTCCTATTAGCATGGTCAAGAAAGTTCCCACTCTAGAGGTTTCTGATACCTAAAAAAATCTTACATGTTTCTTCTTTGTTAACTTTATTTCTTCTTGTTAACTTTATTCTGAGAAGGTGATAGATAGAGAGGTAAATAATCTACATTCTATGAAATAAAATAAATCATTGGGCCCTACTAAAAGGGGAGTCACAACTTAAGTTATGTAATAGTCTATATGAAAGTCAGCCACCCTACAGTGATATTTTGATTAATGAATTCCTTGGGAACAAAACTCCTTTGTTTGAAGTGTTAAGAGAAAGGTAAAAAACCTCATAAATCATGTGAAGCTGCATTAAAATATATTTTAGTGTATAGCTTCTATTTTCCATGTGCTAAATGGAAGGTCAAAGGTGCTCAACTTAGACCAACTTGTTTTCTGCGAAGTTTTTGTTTTTCCCCCTCCTTGGACTACTATGATAATGTGAATCTCTCTTTCTATTTCCTGTAGCCAATTAATTCTCTGTTTGTATTATCTTCTCCTCCCCCTGTCAAAAAAGGGAAGGAATTTGACAATGTGATTAGTATATTTTTTTATCTGTCCTTGAGCTTCAGTTAAATTATCACTCACTCACACTCAGGTGTTAACTCAAGCATGCATTTATATTTTAAATCTTTTATCTCTGAGTAGGTAATGAAAAACATTTTTCCCCTGTTAAAAGAATTTCTGGCATCAACATAAAGTATAGAATATTTTTATGGAATCTGGGGCCCCAGAATTCGTAATAGACCAACTCTGACTAGACCTAAAAATCAATCTGACTTTGTCCTTTAAGGTTTACTTGCTGGTAAAGGATGTGGAAAAAGACTGTCCAAGGTTTCCTTCTCCTAAAATCTGTCCAAGATATTTTTCCATGCAGTCTTCCCATTTTTCCCCAGATTGTCTCCTGAGGTTGCAGAGCTCTTAGCGCCCTACCCTCCTATTCTCTGCAGGCAAATTCTTTCCTTCCAGGTCTCCTTTTCCCCTACTCAGCTTCTAAGCATAATTTATACCCTCCTCCTGATTTTAACTTAGATCCAGATCCTAGACCACATCCAGTCTCGATCCATATTTTGTTTTTAGTGTTTGAATTTTCTCTTAGTTGACAAATTCAAGACCTTTTCTCAGTCTTAAATCTTCCTTTCTTTCTATGGCTTTTCATGTCCCTTCCTTTGATTTTATGATACTCTTATTTTTGGGAGGCAGCTAAGTAGTGTAGAAGATAGAATGCAGGACTTGAAGTCAAGAAGCCCTGAGTTCTACGTATTTTAGACATTTAATAGTTGTGTGACCCTGTGTAGGTTGTCATCTACCTCTAGTTTACCCTCTATACATCTTATAGTCTTCCTCATTAGAATATGAGCTCTTTTGAGGGCAGGGACTGTTTTTTCCTTTCTTTATATCCCCAGGACTTAGCACAATGCATGGCACTTTCTAAATGCTCAATAGTTGACTTACTGACTTAATTTCCGTGTTCCCTAGTTTACTCATTTGTAAAAAAGAGGAAGTTTGACTCCTGGCTTATAAAGTCTCATGAAGCTCTCAATCTGTGATCCCATGATTCCTACTTAACCACTTCTCAGATTCTTTTGTGGGGTTATCAGCTATATCCCATTGCCCAGCATTCTGTCTTGGACCCTCTTCTTTGTCTCTCCTTTCCCTTTCCTTTCCTCCCCCTTCCCCAACAGCACTGATGACTCTCAGACCTAGATTTCTATCCCTTTCTTTCACCTGAGCTCCTATTCATCTCCTACTCTCTGCTCGCTGTGCCTGGAATGTTCACTTACCTTACCTCTGCCTCCTGGAATCCTTATCTTCCTTCAGGGCTCAGTTCAGGTGCCTCCTCCTATGTGGTACCTTTGCTGTAACAGTTTCTCCCCAATAAGTTTCTTGAGGTACAGTTTAGTTTCAGTTTTGTCTTAGTGCCCTTCACATAGTAGCACATACACGTGTATTGAAATGAATCAGAAATTGAAAGGTTGGCATAGTTCTTACGTCAGCATATAATAAAGTTTCATACTTGTTATACCAGTATTCTACGAATGTTATATAGAATATGGCTGAGTCATAGAATACTACAGTCAAAATGCCATAGTGATTATGTTGTAGCAACATAGAACAAATGAGAGCCTTTGAAAAAAACACTAGAATAAAGGATGTCATTAGGGTAATGGATGATCAAAAAAGATGGGGACAAGAAGGGGAAATGACAGGTGGTCAGGCCAGGTGCTTCCCTGTTGTGTTCCTGTTATGAGGAGAGAATGAGGAGCTCCTCCCCCAGAGTCAAAGGACCTGAGTTTAAATCCTTCTCACCTCTACCGCTTACTACCTTTGTGACCATGCAAATTATTTAAGTTCTTCTCCCTGGATTTCCTTTTCTTTAAAGTAAGGGTGGGGGTGAACTAGATAACTGTCAATATCCCTTTTAGCTCCAAATCCATGATCCTAGAACAGTGATGTTGACTGGACACCTAGAAGTTAATTCAGTGGGAGGAGAAGATGGGCAGATATGGATAAGCAGCAATCTCCACCAATGGAGAGAACATCTACGTTGATGACATGTGTATATTTTTGTATATATTAACAAGTTTGAAGGAAATATTCAGAGTTAAACCATTATTCCCACCATATCTGATAAATTATTCATAATAAAAAATGTATTTATTTCCAGATTTATGTTGCTGTTCATAATTATTATTAAATTAATATTTCTCTGAAATTATGAGGTGGTTAGTTTGCTGTTGTAATGGGAAGCCGATATCTTTGAGTATTTAAATTTGGACATAAAATGTTTTTAAAGAAGTCACAAATGTAATTAGAACAAAGTTGCCAAAGTTAAGCAAGGTAACTTCTAGAGGGAAATATTTGTACCAGGCCTAGCCAGCCCTTCCTCTAACCATAGACTTTCATGAATGATGTATCTGATCCTGGAAGCCTGACTTCAAAGAGTCATATTCTCTCTTTGGTTTGTTGCCCCAGCACCAGTGCTCTCCAAAACAAAGTTTAGGCTTCTGCAGATGTGGGTAAAAGGTCCTCTATATCCCAAACAACACACAGTGCACTTACTAAATGGGCTTTAGGACAACCTTTATTATAACACAGAAAATGCTTAAGATACAAAGTACACAGGGATCCATAAATAAATACAGAAGCATAAAGCTTTTATTTAGCCCATTGGGCTCCTTCAGGAATATAAAAACAGTTAATGCAATCCTTCCCTCTCACCTCTAATTTACCTTGGACCTGTTTCATTTGAGTAACTTACTGCTATAGTAAGAAAGGGTTATCAAGGCCTGTAACTCCTACTTCCTTCTCCCAATCATGATATGACTCAAGTCCTCCAGCCCCATGGCCCATATTGGCACTCCTCTTTGTTCTCCAGGAATAACGTTGACGAAATCTAGAGTTAAGACACCTAGTGCCAGAACTCTCAAACTTGGGGTTTATTATGAAGTAATTTTTAAGGCATGGGAAGCCCATTCTCAGGAACTCAGTTCTCTGTCTTCTTCTCAGGAAAGGAAACAAAAGTAGAAGCTAGCAAAGCACCTGAGATCCAGGAACCTCAGACCAATTAGGCAACACAAACAGCTGACCATATGCTTCTTCTACAAGTCCACCATTTTCTTTTGAGTAAGGGAGGAAGAATTCTCCCCAATATTACTGCAAGGCCAAGAGAAGAGAGCACCTGAAAAAGGGCCAGATAATTTCACAGGTTACTTTTAAGAGCATTTGGAAGGGCAGCTCTTCTGAAATGAATCTCTCTCCCCTGCTGCACTTTTCAATTATCTTGGAAGGTAACACCAGACACTAGAAGCCAATCAGAAGCATTCCCTGTCTACTGTCAGTTTACAGGGTGCCAGAGTACACCTCCATGGAAGATACCCTTTCAATAAATCTCTTTGCCGTGTAATCACATCAAGTTGATATGGGGATCTGACAGCTTCACTAATTAACCTCCCTTGGTTATTATTCATGGGCTCTTTATATATAATTTCCCAAAAGTCATAGTACAGTTTTAACGTAAAGCATAAATGGACTTTTCCTACAACTTGTACTTTGTGAACCACCCAAACTCTTTATTTTTTTCTTATTTGTGTCTCACCTTTTTGCCTTTTAGTTCTTCCTTGGTAGCTCTGCTAAAAGGCAAACGAGGGACGGATGTCTCATTCAAAAATGAATCTCCACTAAAAGCTTACATTTATTTTGTTTTATTGTTCAAAGTATGCTCATTTTTTAAGGTAACATAATTTCTTACTTCTAGTTTCTCTTACCTTTACATTATCCATTCCTGTAGTAAGTCAGATAAAAGTGGTACACTAAAAAACAGAATGGGAATGGATAGGTTGATTAAGCAACAACCTTTTTTAAGTTTCTGTAGACCTAGTTTCTAGGTTCTGGAGATTAATAGAAAATGAAATTATCCTTATTTACAAGAAGTTTACATTCTAGACTGTTTTACTATTAGAATCATGGATTCAGGAAATTTACCCTAAAAGACTTCTGTAGATATGGGTAAAAGTTTCCCCATATCCCACACAATATTCATTATACAATATAAGCTTCAGGACAGTATAGGCTGAGGTACAAAGGACTCTTCATTAAATATAGCTACTCATCATAATTGTTTAAAATATTATAAATAATTTCTCTGTAATTGTGCAAGATAGATAATTAGAAGTTAAGAAGGGCCTTCAGTTACCTTGAAACTTAAAAGTGGAAACTGTTTGTGTGAATTCTAAGTATCTATGGCAAATATTTGTAGAAAACATACTATACTTTGGAATATAGATAAGAAAACTGTTTAGTGCAGTAACTGAAGGAAATATTTTGATAAGTTTTTCCCCAGTCTTTATAGGATATGCTTTGTACAGATTAGATAGTGGTTAAAAAAATTTGAAAGTATCCATCTAATTTTATTTAGATTTAACTGGTTTTAAAGAGCAAGGAAAGATACTGATGATTTTGGTTTCGCTCTGGACAATATTTTACAAATTTTAAATTATTAAAATAGTTATCTAATATAGCATGATTAATAATTGAATAATTTTACATTTGCACAAAAGATTTGCTTAACTTTTGTTGGGGGAAAGAAAGTAAAATTCACAGAGAAGGGGTCTGGCATAGTAATTAGAAAGCAAGCCTCAAAGTCAGGAAGTCCTAGATTGACTGTAACTTAGGGCAAATCATATGACCTTAGCAGTCCATGCATTTTGTGCAGGTCTGAATTGCAAAACAGTTGCATATCTGCAGTGATCTTGGTTACCTCGATGGGAATTCCCTACGCCAGTGAAAATCACAGGTCCTGAATCTCCTCTTTCTTCTCCCATTCCTCCAAAATCTCATTATGCAAAACTTCAGAGTATACATACATAAATTTAGCAGGCTAACAGATTCAATTCCCCGAGCAGAAAGGTAATTACAAAGCATTTATCAAATAAAAAATTTTATCAAAAATTTAAAGTATATAATTATGTCTATTTGACAAGTGGTTATTGGTTTTCTACTTTAAAAACTAGAAGATTATTATTGACATTTTGATAAATTGTTTAATTTTGGTTCATATAAGAGAAACAAACTTTTACTGTATTAAAAATTCAGTTTGCTAGTTTTTTAAGCCAACATATAAGGCTCTTTCCCCATTTTCTGTCATTTCCTCGCTGCTATATATTTTCCTTCTCTCATATTTTCCTCCTCTTATTTCTTTATTTTTCATTGTTGAGCTTTTGCCTTTTATTAAAGACCTTTTCTATTTTCTTTCCCCTCCATTCAGCTTTTATTCATTCACCTTTGCTCTCTAAATGCCCACTCTCTCCTTACTCTCATTTTTACCATCTCTCTTCTAGTCAGTAGCAGCTTGAGAAGCTAGAAAGATAACTAGCATTTGTGTAGCACTTTCAGGTTTACAAAGTACCTTACAAATATTAAATCATTTTTTCTTC
The DNA here is from genome assembly GCA_023548195.1 of Bettongia penicillata ogilbyi. Classification (NCBI taxonomy): domain Eukaryota; kingdom Metazoa; phylum Chordata; class Mammalia; order Diprotodontia; family Potoroidae; genus Bettongia; species Bettongia penicillata. The sequence continues at coordinate 875,005 of JAJHZJ010000276.1, forward strand.
ATAACACTCCTGCACAGTAAGTTTTTATTATCCTTATCTTAGAGATAGGGAGACTGAAGCAAGCAGAGGTTGTGACATTCCCAAGGCCACACAGCTTAATAAGTGTATGAGGCAGGATTTGTACTTGGCTCTTCTAGATTCCAAGACCTGTGCTCTATTATTGCCTTCTGTACCCAGCTGCCTCTGGACTCTCTTCTTTGGTTGACAGGTCCTATGTACTAATAGTCCTCACTGCCCAAGTAGGAGTGTTGAGCTTCAGAAGTGGAGAAGAAACAGTAGATCCGTTTTTCTCTCCCTGCATTTTCATCTTTTTATGCTTCCTTTGAGTGGGGCAATCTATCTGTTAAGTGTAGAACAATGACTCAACCTACAGTTCTTTTTCACTATTCCCAGAAGCCAGTTTGCTCTTTAACTGTGACTGTTTCCACATTGGTGCAATTTAGGTTACATTTTTAAAACCCCATCAGATTTTTGACTACATTTTCATTGAAAATTGGCAGCCCTGGGAAAGAAAAGAAAGTAGACTTTAGAGATTTTTTTTAAAAGTTCAGGGGAAATACAGTAAATATAATTAACCAACTATTAAACAATAAATAACAAGGTGTTGCTGGAGTGAGTATGAGGTAGATTAATTTAGGTGCAGTAGGGTGTTCTGTATGTGGAGTAACTATTTGGAATAGACAGGGTGCTAGGAATAAGATAGGATTGGTGTGATTTGCAGGAAGGAATTGTTCGAATGGGAGGGATACAGACTGTTTTGGACTCTTTGTGGCAGTTTCAGGAAAAATATATCAGCCAGCTGGGGAATTATGAGTTCAGAGTTTAGGGGAAAAGGTATGGCTTATTTACAATTAATAATGGTTGTTTAATGTCTTTTAGAATGAGGTATTGAAACACTGGCCTACTTGTTTCAACTTAGCACTCTACCTATTATTTTTGTCTCTTTCACCAGAGATCCCTCATACCTAGAGTATATTCCCTCTTCCCTTTTGCCTCTTGAATAGCTGATTTCCTTCCTTTAAGTGTCAGGTCATGTGCCCTCTAATATGGGATGCCTTTCCTGTTCCCCATATCTGTTAGTATTCTCTTTCTCTCAAATTACCATGTGTATAACTTTTTCTTGTATCCCCATCCCACCCTTCACCCCCAGTAGAACTTAAGCTTCTCTAGGTCAGGAGTAATTTTTTTTTGTCTACCTTGCACTTAATAAAATGCTTCTTGAATTAGTTTGGAGTACATAGGAGAAGTATGTTTAAAAAGAGGTCCTTTCCAGAGTTCTGGAATCTGCTCCCTTTCCACAGCCTTTTGAGCACAAAGCTGTTGTACATACTGTGGATACCGATTTATACTTCTGTAGACCTTACAATTTTAACATCATGTTTTTCTCCCAAGTTCCCAGTGTGTGTTACCCCAGTGTCTCATTGTGGCACAGAGGTCTTCCTGGGTTCTGGAAGGCTGTGCCTATGGGCTATGATCTCTGTCAGGTGCTACCACAAGGGAAAGGCTTTGGGCATAGTTCCAGTAATGGATTGTATGTCTAAGAACCAGTCTAGTTAAGGCAAATCCCCAAGATGATTGCATTGTGATGAATTTTTCTACCCTAGCAACTCTTAAAAAAAGACTAGCTACTAAATTATAAAGGGGTTACCATTTAAATAGCCTATGCCAATGAAATAATAAATCTCTGAAGTAATAAGCAATATATTTTAATCAGCATAATTAGGTTGGATGTACAGTTTTTCAAATGTTCATGCAAACATATATATTAAGTACATTGTGAAGCTTAAGAATTTATAGTGTGGATGGAGAGAGTTAATGACATTTTGAAAGATGTATTAAAATAAATTTTCCATGGAGTCATGACATGATTATGAAACAGAGGAGAAAGTAAGTCATTGTTTGAATCAAGGACTTTTAAGTTCAGTACTATAAAGCTGCCCAAAAAGCTCTAATAAAAAGACTAGAACATATATAAGAGAATATTCTACCAGGCTAAAGTACCAGTCCAAACATGTTACCCCCCTACTCCATAAATTCCAGTGGCTTGCTCTCACCTCTAGGATCAAATATGAAGTCATCTATCTGGTATTTTTAAGCCCTTCATAACCTACCCTTCCTTCCAACCTTTCATATCTTCTTATACCTTGCTTCCTTTCCTTCTTGCTTTTTGATCCAGTGATACTGACCTTGCTGTTTCAAGAAGACAGTCTCTTGGCTCTGGGTTATTTTCTTTGGCTGTCTCTCATGCCTGGAATTCTATTTCTTTTCATCTCTGCTTCCTGATGTCTTGGCTTCCTTCAAAAACCAAGTAAAATCTCATTTTCTATAGGGAGCTTTCCCAATCCTTTTTAATTCTAATGACTTTTTTCATTTAATTTTTTCCAGTTTATCTTGTATATGGCTTGTTTGTGCATTGTTTGTCTCCCCTGTTAGACTGTGAGCAGCTCAAGGGCAGGGACCATCTTTTGCCTTCCTGTCTCTAACACTTAGCATGATGCCTGACACACAGTAGGCTTCATGAATGCTTATTGACTGGAGACCAACGTATGTCTTGTTCGTGTAAAATTCAAAATTTTAAAATGAATAGCCGAGTGTAATAAATGGATAGAATTTTTTCTTCTAAAGTTACTCCTTGGCACCAACTATAGGCTTTTCATTTATCTTTTGTGGCTGTATTTACATTATATACTGTTTCTTGACACTTCCAATTGTAGATACCCTTCCCCCTCCAATTTTCACCTTATAAATACTCTTTTATCTTCTTACTAGTCGGGGTGGAAGGCAGCAAGTGAAATGAAAAGCAAGTGTTCTTTAAAACATTTCCACCTCTTCTATTTTAGTTGTATATCTTCATAATACTAAAGAATCAAAAGTAGGTATGTGTGAGAACCTACATCTAAAGTACTGTCTCCTCCTTATTTCTTCCTTCTCTATTCCAAGGGTTTTACTGTGTATTGTATCAATATATATAATACCCAGAATCACTGAGTAGGGCTTGAGCACCTGTGGTAAGATGCTCTACAGTTTCATGTGTGATTTCTAGATTAGCTCTGAAGATAATATTCTAGGTTCTAGCTCAAATAAGTGTTACATATTTTATGAATGTATGCTTAAATTTTCTTTTTCATAAGGAAGGATTCAGTGATGGAGGAGGAGAGAGGAAAACTTGGTCTATTAGACATAACTGATATGAGCAAAAGACATTAGTAAAATATGTGTGTTTTTAAAGTGTCATATAAACAAAAACTATTATAAATAATGACCCCCATCTGTTTGCTACATTTTCATGATTGTTAGCAGAGAATGATTATTCATTAACCCAGAGCTGGACGTACAAACATTTCAAAGCATCCAATGTTGGATGCTAACTTTATTTGAAAGCAAAGACTATATTTTAATTAGCCAGAGTTCAGTTATTGGCACCACATTTTAGGAAGGACATTGATAATCTGGAGAACATCCAAAGAACGTTACTAGGACAATGAAGGGCCTTGAGATCACACCATCTGAAGCCTGATTGAAGAAACTGAGAATGTTTACCCTGGGGAGAAGACTAATGAAAGGATGCAGTAGAGGCTTTTTGTAGAAGAGGGATTAGATGTGTTCTGTTTGGCTCTGGAGATAGAATCAGGAGTAATATTGTTGTTGTTTGTCCTTCATTTTTCAAAGAGGATCAGTGACATCACAGGGTGATGTCTTGATTTTTACGTGAATTGGATTTAAGTGAGGCAGAGTTTGCACAAAGTCGCCAGCCTCTTCCCATCATTGAAGTCTAGTGGCAAGACAAAAGTCAAGATGACTGGTGATGATCTGGGATGCAGTGGGTGATCTTGAACTCTTCAATGTCTGATTAATGTCTAAGTGCTTCACAGATCCTGCTTCACCCACCTTCATAGCAGTTGAAACAAATTGTTCTCATCTACATCTGCCAGGTGAAGTCTTCACATACATGGAGTAGACATCCCCCTAACTTATAGATGGAATTGAGGCCTGTTGGTTTCCCCCAAACTGGTTTAGGCCCTCTGCCAAGATGGCTTACTGAGGTATGGCAGCTGTGTATACTACAGTATGAGGTGTTCAGGGAAGACTGAGGATTAGGACCTCTGGTTCGAGGACTTATCAAGCACTTTTCAGGGCTGCTTATCCACCCTTGGTGTCTATCTATCACCCAACTCTCACCTGTACCTCTAAGAAGCTATATGAATAAGCTACAGAGGCAAATTTAGGATTGTGATAAAGAAAAGTTTTCCCAACAGTGAGAGTTCTGCAAAAGCAGAATAGTTGCTTTGGAAGTTAATGGGGTCTTATTCATTGAAAGTCTTGGACCAAAGACTAGATGATCACTTACTAAGTTATACTGAACATTGGTTGACCTTCCCTTCCATTTCTACATTGGAAAAGCTGGGAATGAGGACCTCAGTTTAAATCCTGACTCTAACCATTACTACTTGTGATTTGAGGGCAAGTTATTTAACCTCCCTGGACCTCAGTTTCCTTATAAAATGAGGGAGTAGACTAGATGGTCTTCCAGTTCTGGGGTTTGGTCTTAAATTCCTCCACCAGGAGGAATTTAATCAGTTGTAATTGGATAATTGAATGAATGAGTAATCTTATATTCCTCTACTTCAAGGTTGCAACGTGATGTGCATAGTGCCTCCATTGATGACCAGTCATAAATCAGAATCACAGAACTTGAGAGCTAGAAGAGGGACCTCTACAGCCAGCTATATCTGAAAGGAATTCCCACACTATAGTATACCTGACAGATTTTCATTCCCTCCCTGTTGTCAAACTCTTCAAGAATGGGGGACCCACCACCTCTTTAGGTAAACCTCCAGGTGGTCTTTACCAGGTATATACCAGGTGGTATTCTTTAAACCATTTCTGCTTTTTTTTGTTCAGCTCTAATGGTAGTTCTTTCTCTCAGACAGGAAACCTAAATTTGCCTCCCCTTTTTTTGGCAAAGAGAAGTTAAAAGCAATTTTGTGTTCACTACTGTAGTAGTCATTATAGGACCTGTGTTAGTGACCCTATTGTTAAATACAAATAGAATAAAACATTTGATTACTTTGAAAAAAAACTGAAGGAAGAAACTGCCAAGTGACGGAGAAGAAATGAGAATAGCCAACAAAGATGGGACCAAAGAGAAGAAAAAGAGGCTTTCTGATGAAAGCTCACTCCATATTAACCCAGCTCTGCTTCTTTCCTTTAGTACCCTTCTTTTGGAGCATCCAAACTTCCTATTCTAGAAGGAGCTAAATTTGTTCTATAGTACTATGTCTAATGAAAATTCATCAACTATTCCTGTTCCATCCTCTTCCACCAAGCACCCCAAGAGCCTGGAATGCTATTCTCTGAGCCTTAGATTAGATTTGTTCCTACTGTACTGCAAGTGGAATTACATAGTGTCCTATATCTTTTTTGGTAGACCAAGTAGGATAGACTGAGAATGAGCCATAGGAAGCTTGTTTCAGGAAACTGCTCACTAATCTTACAGCCTGGAAATCTGCCAGGGTTCCTTTGTAGAAGTAGTCAGTACTGAATGGGGAAGAAATATTTCTGGTGTAGGATGGGGCTTTGGAAGATGCTTACAAGGCCTGGGGCTCCTTCTCTATACTCTTCCACCTCTAGGTAATTTTTATTAAAGAAGGCTTTCTGACCTGTATCAATAAATATCACTGCTAGACTAATACTTACCAATCTGTAACCTTACATTGTAGAGTTCATATAAAATTATATTGTATATTCCTGCAGAATTAATCTACTACTTGACTCAATAGTTTGGTTTTTTTTTTTTTTACTTGTTTGGAAGGGAACCAGCCTAATGCATAGATCAAAACTATAGTTTTTCAGGACTATAATTTCAAAATGTTATTTTGAATTCTTATGTTGTCCTGTCTAAATTATTCATTCCAGATTTTCTCAGTATATTTAAAATTTGATTTTCCTACTTTCATCATCTTAAATAGACCATCTATTACGTTCTCTTAAGAATTCTGTTAAATATAATGGAAAACTGTAATGTCTGAGGACCATCTATTATGTTCTCTTAAGAATTCTGTTAAATATAATGGAAAACTGTAATGTCTGAGTTAGTAACATAGAAAGTACCATCAGCAAAATTTTCAGTTGTGGTTGTATCATGTTTTCATTTCACTTGTTTTATGCATTTAGTATGGAAAGTTTGGTAATATTTGACATAATCCACTTACTAAGTGAAGGGCACTTATAGGTATGTGCCAGGGCACAGAAACAAAGTTCAGAAGTCCTTTCCCTGAAGGAAATTGCATTCTAATAGGAACCTGTACAATCTATAAACAGATAAATGTTTAATCCATAGTATTCAAGGAAATTCTGTTTTCACAAACACACAGTAACCAGGATTCATTTTTTCTTAAATGCAAAGAATGAATATGTTTTTAAAATTACTGTAGATTTGAATTATACCTGGAAATGCTCATTCTAAAAATCTTTTGCTAGTATCTGTTACAACTTTACAATAATTAGATTTTTTTCTAAATTTGTTGGAAGTTATTTTGAACTGTAATTAGTTATAGCTAATAAAGATTGTTGTAAGATCCCTTTCAGTAATAACATTCTGTTATGTTTCTGTATTATTTGAAATAAAATATAACAAATTTGAGTAAAGGAATCAAAGATTCTGAGGGGGCTTTTGCCCCCTCCCTAGTTAGCATATGTGGAACTGGCGCCCCCAGTGGCCATTATTCCCATTGGTTTAACTTTGTTTCTATGGTTAGGCCTTACAAGTAAGTGCCTGGCTTTGGCTTCTTACCCTGAAGCCATGAGTATCCATTGTAGATCTGGGAGTCTGCATTAAGGAGTCTTAGATTTTTTTTTCCTTTACTTTGGGCCTTTTGTTCTCCTATAGCCCCACCAGAAGACTAATATATCCAGGAGAATAATTTCACCATCAGGAATTAAGGAGCTTTGTTAGAAATTACCACAACTATTCCAAATCCAAGGTCCTGCTCTTGTTTTTCCTGTGCCGTGCACATGTAAGGATCACTTCTAGATGTTGGAAAGTATTAGAATAACCTAGAGATCAGAATTTATCCAGCAACTAAAACCTTGAAAGCACTAGATTTGAAATCAGAAGACCAGCGCTGGAATCACAAACTGCCTCAAGTCCAAATTCTGCCACTTGTCTGTTTGACTTTGGGAAAATCAGTGACCTCAGTTTCCTCAGCTATAAAATGACCAGGTTAGACTTGATGATCTCTAATGTCCTTCCCAACTGTAAAATTATGATATTAAAACCTCTTGTTGTGTAATTATATGATTTTATACGTCATCCCCTGAAAAAACCAATTCTTACTCATTATACTTTCGAGAAGAATTCTGTAGTTGTTTAGAGGGGTTCTTTAAATGTCATTTATTCTCAGATTGTGAAATTGAAAAGAAAGCTTTGAAAAGTGGGTCAGGTACTGAAAGTGAACAAGCAGCTTAAAGCAGAGAGTTGGCTAAAAATGAACTTGGGTTTTGGCAGCTTTGCAATTATGGCCCAAAGACCATAGTTACTGTGGTGATAGGCTTTGTTTCATTCATGAATTCTACTTTTTTTCCTCCTTTATCATAGTACTTTTAAAATAAGTTGACAAAATTAATATTTGAATCAGCTCTGGTATGAAATGGTGTGTTAAAGTGGATATATGCTCTAATATATTGGAATCACAGCCCCAACAATGTCTGCCCACACTGTGTATTCTTTCCCACTTATTGTTCAGACATATTTCAGTTGTGTCTGACTCTTTGTGACCTCATTTGGAAGGTACTGAAGTGGTTTGCCATTTCTTTCTCCAGTCCTTACCTATGTTCTCCCTTAAATTCATCCCAGGAGAAACACCCAACACACTGACAGCCGTACTGGTTTTCTCCTGACATTGAAAGGTAAACAGTGGAGCATTCAAACTGTCTACCTGTCATTCTACCCATTGTGACCCACCCATCTTCTTTCTCAGTCATACATTTCCCTGATGACATCCTTTAATATGCTTTAATTAAATTTTTTTATTTTTAATATATTTCTACCTGCTCCCATCCTCCTTGTACCTTTCCTCTCCCCTCTATGTAGTACTCAATTTCAGTTCTTTTGAAACTATTTTGTTTCATGCCCCAACACCATCTAGGAACACTGCTAGAATATTGCTTATAATCAGAGAGTTAATAAACAAGGTTCTTTTTTTTTAACGTATCTCCCAAGGAATTTTGAATAATCTTGTTGTCTGGATGAAGAAATATTTTGTTAGAAGTATATTTTTAAGATTGCATTTTGCTCTACTAAATCTAAAGCTTTTTAAAAAAATAAGTAACTACAATGGGATCTTGTATTCTTTACATCTTTCAGTTAGTTGTGTATTGGCAACAATATGCTCTATTGTGGAATATTGCTGTGGGAAACCTAACCAGATTTTAAAATTTGTTACAGGAAATAGCATGCCCTCCTCCCCTCCCCACCATTATGTGCATAAGAACATTAAGATACAAACAAGAATGAAATAATGAGAAAATAAAGTATCTCTAATTTTTTAAAAAGGTGAACAGGTTATTTATTATTGTCAGTTTCATAGATTTCATAAGTTCATGGGTCCTTTTGATAGTTTTTTTAATCAATTCTTTCCAAAAAACAAAACAAAAAACTACATCATGCTAGTTAATCTTTTTAGAATCCATGTAATAAATAATTGATTTTCTTAATCAAGAAAATATTTTGCGTGCCATGCATGGGATATAGTTAGAAATTAGCCTGGATTTAGGACTAGATTGAAATTGGCACATATTGGCTGTAGGACCTTATGCAAGTCACTGAAGCTCTATGGCTCTGTATATATTAGCTTTGTAGCTTTTCTAACAGCTTTTAAGTTTGCAGGGCTGCACTTTGTTTAAAGAAGTTTACTCAGCAAGAACTCACCAAAAATTAAATCACAGACCTGGAGTTTAAAAAAAAAAGTTTTGAGTAGAACTAAAAATGATGAGTAATAGTTCTTCATTTTCATCTATTAGGTAAAATCTTAGTAAACATATCAGTGCTCATAAATCTATAGCAGATTAGTCCCCACATGGGACTTTTTAATGTATTTATGGAGTAAATGAATTTTTTAAAGATGTGATCTAAAAAAAATCTTCACTGAAGAAACTTTTTGGTATGTGCTTAATTTCTCTCAAAAAAACAAGAATTAAAAGGATATTACTTATAAAGATAAATCTAGTTGTATTCAGTTTTCATTAAGCATTTCTTTAAAATTGTTATAACTTAGAGCTATTAATATCTGTGTTTTCATTGTACATTTGAAGACTTAAAGCCAATAGAGTTTAAGAGATCCAGAATTTGAGATCTCTTTTATTCTGATCTTTATATTCATTTTATTTTCCTCAGTTTTATATCAGGGTAGCTAACTTCAAACACATAAGAATTGAGGTTTGTTTTGTTTTAACTTCTCTGTCACTGACTTTAAATTTGGAAGACAATTTTTAAAGTGTGGTTGCAGTTTTTGAGAATTTTAAAAGATTTTCTTTTGCTATTTTAAAGGTTGATGTTGGCATCAACACAGTTCTTTTATAGTCTAGAATCTAATGAACAAGCAATAAATATATCTGATAACTTCTTTTTTGGTGGGGGAAAAGTTCTTTTGTGGATCTGAGATTCTATTTGTCTGGGAAGTGGCTTGCTTCACTAATACTATTCAACAAGGCATCACTAATCCTACTCAACCAGGCATCTCTGGGAGTTAAAACTCTTAAAATGTTGCTGGGAGCCCTCTAAAGTCAAGTGTTTTGTCCATAGTCATAAATATAGTCCACTGGGTTAAAGGTAGGACTTGATCCAAGTTTCTTGACTCCATGGCCAGCCTTCTGTTGTGCCATGGTGTGTGTGTGTGCGCCTTACACAGGTTATGATTAAAAAATAATTGTGCAAGAGAAGACATAAAAGATGTCACAGGTTCATGACTACAAAAAAAAATGGACTACTCATAGTGAAAGCAAGAGATAATCAAGGTCACATGTTTCATTAGTATGTACATAATGTTAAGGGATCCAGGAGAAGGCCCCCACAACATTGAGTGGACCTTCTATGTAGGAGAACTTAGATAAGGCAGGAAAGGTTGTGTTTTGCATCGTAGTACGAAGTACCTCTCTTTGATGATATCATAATCAATCATAGTATTGCAGAAATTCTCTTTTAGTATGCTTGTTCTGTTTCTCTTTTGGAATTCTCTCTGTCATTCACATTTTGTGTGTGTGTGTGTGTGTGTGTGTGTGTGTGTGTGTGTGTGGCAACAGTTAGATACAAGATATTTTTCCCTACTTTTTGGTCTCTTTTCTACAGTACTTTGAGAATTGATCCCGTGACATCTTCACAATGATCCTGTTACCAGCATGGACCTCTTCTGTATATATTTTGTCTAATTTTGCTGTTCTTCCCGTCTTATTTTTCCTTAGTGCCATTTCATCTTCCATCAGAGATTGTGATCTTAGAGTCCAAATGTAGTACCTCCATTGTCATTGATGGTGAAAAATGTTTGTGTTAGGAATATTTTAAGGTCTTTGCCATTTTTTTCATTGTCTACTTTCTAGCTTCATTCTTCAATGATTTAGAGATGTTTTGGCATAGTTGAGCTTCTCATCAGACTTTCTTTGGACTTGTTTTTTCATCCATTGCTTCTTGCTTTATTCATGAGGTAATTAACTCCACCCACACTTCTTCCATTATTCTAAACCAATATTGCTCTGGCTATACATCACCGTGCTTGGCAGAAAGACCAAGTGTTTGCTGGAAGAGGACTGCCTCATCAATGCCGTCTTTGCTGTGGCAGTTGACTCATATAGACTAAATTTCTTTAGAAAATTGTGAGGTGGTCATTTGTGTCTTTTGTTATATATAACAATTGTTATATTAACAATTGACAGTTTTTCAGTTAGCTTGTTTTAAATAGGTCATATTGGAGTTCCCTCAGTTGTGTGCCAGAGCTTCTCATTTTTATTCTTCCTTATTATTGAATGTTACATGAATAGCTGATTTAAAAATGATTCCTAGCTTCCTTCCAGCCTCAATTCAAGAGCCACCTCCTACAGGAAGCCCATTTTGATCTTCCCTCCCATCCTATCCCAGGTACTAATGCTCCAAGAAATTACTTTGTTACATTGTATGTTTGTTATGTTTATTTTTCTTTGTATGTATTGTTTTTACCATAGAATGTAGGCTTCTTGAGAAGAGGGATTATTTCACCTTTGTCTCTGTGGCCCTAACAGCATGGCATAATTTCTGGCATATAGCCGACTCGTAATAAATGTTTGAAGAATGAATTCATGAAGAAATGATTCCTATATTAGTAATCAGTTGTTGCCTATCCAATAAAACATAAACTATTTCATGGAAGAAAGAGGCTGCTACTTGGTGCCCACCATGTCCAGCACTTCCTGACTTTCCTCTTAGAGAAAATATTCCTGTTATAATTGTGTGATATAGTTTACAAGTCATTGGACTGTGGTTTCTTTTTCCTGCACTGGTGGTGCAGGAATAGTGTTAGACTTGGAGTTAGGGAGATCTGAGTTCAAATTCTACTTCAGCTCTGTGGTCATGGGTAAGTAGCTTAATCTCTGGCTCCTTCAGTTCATCATTTGTAAAGTTGGGATAATAATAGCACTTACCTCACAGGTTATTGTGAGGATCAAATGAGATTAACATAAGCACTATATAAATGATTATTAATATTATGTTTTGCTTTCTTCCCTTGCTAAATGTCCCCCAAAATCATGCAAGTATTGAAATATTTTTCAATTTAATTTGGAAGGTCTTATTGATTTCTTCATAGTATCTCTTTACCTCTTCATCCTCTGCCATAGATACTGGTAATTAGATTCATGTTACAATTATCTTCATAGTGGTCTTAAACAATTGTTTGTCATAAGAAGCATTACAATATGAGATGACCAAGTGACCAATGAAATTGTTTCTTGTTGTCTTTGGACATGTAAAAAAAAGTTCCACCAAGTCCTTTATTTACCTCTCTACACAGAAACTGTGAACCAACCTTCCATTTAGCTCCTTTTTTCTTCTGCACTTTTCTTCTGCACAGTGCCTGGCACAAACTAAGCACTTAATACTGATCAGTTGATTGCTTTCATTTATACTGAGAATGTCAGGTTTGATGAGATTGTAATGCTGTGTGATGTCATTGGTCATTAAAGAATCTCACACTGAGAATACCAACAACTATATTAATGTCTCAGGGTGGGCCGAGTGATATTGTTCCTCATTTTGTTAGTGGTCACGAATAGCTATTAGTAAAGAGCCTTTCTATACTTCTTTGTGCTGGTCATCAGAAAGCAGACATACTCCGTTCTTGGGACTATGCTCTGTGCTTCATGACCATAAGGAGAGTTCTATGGATTCTTGAAATCTTGAACTGGTATAGCACAAGCTCTGATAGATTTCTGACTATATGGAATGACTTTGAGTATGAGAACAGCAACTAAAAAAAGCCTGATTTATTTATTGAATAAATATAAACCTGGACCATTAGCCCAGAAATATATCATGCAAGTAAAAATCTAGGGGAAAATCAGGAAGGGACAGACTGAGGGGAGGAAATAGATGAGTAATCCAACATTTATTCAAGTTGATTCAGTTGCTTTTATAATTAATAAGACACATCTTAGGCTTTCTTCATGGTTGATCTTTGTTGTGTGCAAAAAAGTGTTCCCTATTTCATTTCTAGTTTCCTGAAACAATAGTTCCTAAGGAATGATGTTTATTTAGCATATGCTAAGATTTCGCTTGCATCACCTGATCAACAAATTTGGTACACAGACAGTAAAAGAAACAGCATAAAGTTCTAATGAATTCACTAAGAAGTTGCCACTTGATTACTTATGATGGAAAAAACCTTTAGAAGTGATTAGTTGTCTTACATGAAACACATTTCCAAATGCAAAAACACTGAATAAAAATTAACTGATATTAATTCAAGTTTGACTTTTTACCCTTGTTTCCTTTTCCTCTGAGTTCTAAATCACTTCTGTGAAATTTACAGCTGTCCTTGATTTGAACAACATCTTATATGATTAAATCCATTTTTAGAGAAGATTCAATTTCTAATTGACCCAAAGAATAAATAAAAGGAGCATTGACTGTGAAGTTAAAATTGAATTACTGCAATTAGTTTTTATTAAAGTTGCTTCTACATTGGCATCAAACCACATAGAGTGGTTAATAGGAGTAATAGGATTTTTTATAATCGAGTAATAGGGGTTTTTTGTAAATGATATAATAGAGCAAAAATGCTCCTTGTCCATTTCATTTCTAACTTAACTGCCCTGGACTAGGATAGCAGACAAGGAGCTGTATAAGGTCATTTATTATAGATCATTTCAAATCTTTCAAGGATCAAAAGTCCCTTCATGAATGAAAAACTTATTGGAGCTATCCCTCATCTGGTAATAATATTTAACAAAATATCTTACATGTATTATTATGTTTTATTGTAACTATTATGCTTTATCTTAATTCTGTCAGGCAATAATATGAATAGCTAAAATAATAATATGTAGCACTTTAGGGTTTGCAAAATACATTTTACATGTTAACTCATTGGATCCTCACAACAACTCTGTTTCACAGGTGAAGAAACTGAGGCAGTCAAAGGTTAAATGACTTTGCCCAGGGTCACACATCTAGTACGTACCTATTTCATAGATAACACGCAGGAGGCACTGAAGTTTTCAGACTCCAGCCTCTAACAGATTCAGTCTTGATCCGGTCAGACAGGCAGACAGCTTCAGAGGAGTTAAATCTTACTTAATTCTAGTCTAGTCTTCTCAAGAGAGAGTTGCTGATAATGGGCACACCAACTCCTGCAGCATTCCCTAATCACCCCCTCTTGCTGGGGTGGGCAAGAAGGGGGAGCAACTACCCCTACATCTCGATGGGGTCACTTGAGACAGGTACAACTTGTGCGCTCTCCTAAATCCCCTCAAGCCTCAATGGGGGCTGGTTGAGGCACATACAATATTACACTGTCATATTGCTCTGTGGATTCCTATTTTATTCCCCTCTCACTGACCAGTGCCCACTTGCTTTATAGGGCAACAGACAAAGAAGGCATCTTGCCACCGATGGCCTCACAGTTTAACTTTAGCAATATTGTCATTTAGTACAAGTGTAGTAAATATTACTTGTTGTCCCTTTATCTCACTGTGCAGTCTCAGTAGGACTGTCTGTCGCTGTGATTACAAGGATAGTAATTCCTTGGAGCTATTATTAACACCTGGAAACTAGACACTGACATGGCCATGGATCCTGAGAAAGTAAACTCTAAAAAGATAACAAAATCCTCCTTATGTATAGTGCCTAATTCAGGATTTGAACTCAGGTCTTCCTGACTCCAAGTTCTGTAATATCCACTGCACTACTGACTCCTGTGGAGGCAAAGAAACAGTCATTTGTCTAAAATCACATAGTTAGTTTTTTATTAAACAGACCCTGTTGCCTCAAGTTTTCATCCACTGGCCTGCATAGTCTCTCTCATATGGTAAGTTTTCTTGGAGCCTAACTTACCTTTGGAGAGCAATTAGAATGTATTTATAAAGATGTATACAAATAAGTTGTTTAATGATTTCATTGGAATAGCCCCATTTCCCACAGGTGTATCTCATCATCCATTCATTCCCTCATACCCTGTTTAAATTCTTATCCATGTCTTTCTGTAAAGGCTTCATAAAGAGCTATTGAATTCTCTGGAGGTTTGTTCAGGATACACACACACACACACACACACACACACACACACGATATATACATATGTATAGGTATATATGTGTGTGTGTTTCTAGTTTTCTTTAAATGTGTATATAAGGGACCTCTGGCTTCAATACAGACAACCAATGTACAATAAAGATATTGGGTATGGCATAATGTTTATTTTATCCTGCAGAAAAAGCATAAAATGTTGAAAACCGATAGGAGCCCAAGAACATAGAGATATATGGAAAACATATGTGGTACCCAACCTATGAGTTCCCCCAGGAAAGGAATTGAATTTGGAGGTGCTGTTGGGACATCCTTCTGACATCAACCAGTTAATCAACATTTCCTAAGCTTCTTCTGTGTACCAGGCATTGTGCGAGGTACTAGGGATAAAAAAAAAAAAAAAGGTAAAAGAATATCTCTGTCCTTAAAAAGCTTACAGTCTAATGGGGGATATAATATGTAAGCAAATGTATACAAATAAACTACATGCAGCATAAAGAAATGATTAAAAGGGAAGGTCCTAGAATTAAAGAGAGTTGGGAAAGAGATATTGGGTCTTATAGGAAGCCAGAGAAGTCAATAAATGAAGTTGAGGAAAGAGAGTATTCAAGACATAGGGGATAGCCAGAGAAAATACCCACGGCCATGTCTGTTAAATAGTTGCTGTTCCAGAAAATCAAATTTTGGTGCTTTGAGGCATGGTGGTCCATGAGGGAGATAATTTGGAACAGCTGTCTTTCACCTTAGGTGACAGAGTTGGGTAAGTTTTGAACCTGGAATCAGGAAGGCCTGAGTTCAAATCGGGCCTCAGAAACTTGTTAGCTTTGTGACCTTGGGCAAGTCATTTAACCTCTGCCTCAGTTTCTGCATCTGTAAAATAGGAGTAAAATTATCATCTGCCATCCGGTATTGTTGTGAGGATCAAATGAGAAAGTATTTGTAAAGTGCTTTGCAAATTGGGGAGGTTGCAGCAGTTGTCCTGTTCTTGTCTTCCCCATTGTCTATAAGATACACAGTTCTTAGGAACTCCTCAATTCAAATTAACGGGATTTTTTTGAAGACCCAGATTTCCTGTAGCTGAAGGAGATGATACTTTCTCTCAGACATAGTCATACAAATTCAATTAACAAGTTAGTTTCATCAGATTGATTGGGAAACTCATCACATTGAACAAGGACTGCTCTAGTCAGTCTCTCCATACAATCCCTCCTTCGCTCCAAACAGAGTCAAGTGCAAATCATGTCATCCTTTCTCTGATGTCATGGTATTCTTCCAAAATGAAGGGCAAGCATAACAGCAGTACACCTCTATGTCTTTAATGATATTTTTTTATGTTTCTCATGTTGTGAAAGTAATCATGGATAATATCTGGTTTACTTACATCATATTCCACCTGAAGTATTATAGACAAGTGCTTGTGATTAGGCAAATCCCAGAGGTAGAAGGAGGGTCCATCTGTGCCTGGAACCCAGAAGAAAGCATCTATGTTAAAAGAAGAGAAAGTATAAACTGAGAAGCCAGGCAAGATTATCTGGAGAGCACCGGGATCTAAAGGCTGAGTGAGATGGACATGTAGACTTGTTAGTAGGTAAAAATTCAGACCTGGGAAATCAGATGCCATGAGTACCAAGGAACTGAGCCATTTTTATGTCACATCCCTACAAGATTCTCTGGAAGTTGTCTTGTTATTGTGTCTGTTTTTTTTCCCTGTGCCCTCACAGATCTGATGAGCCACTATGTTTTGGAGCCCTTCCTAGGAACAAATGTTAAAAAGGAGTTGGTTTCTAGTTAATTTACATCTTAGAATACCAGAACATTTATTATATTGATCTCAGTTCAAATATAAATCTTTTTTCTTTTTTTCCTCTTTAGTATCCTCTTATGTATGGACTGGTTATTGCCACCTGCTGGTGTTCTCTGGTTTGTTTAAGTAGAATTTACTTGGGAATGCACTCCATTCTGGTAAGAAAAATGTTGCCCTTCATACCTCTTCTTATGTCTTGTAAAGTTAACAAGTAGTTTTATTATGATGATAAACTTATATGAAATCTAAATGGGAAAATAATTTGTAATTCTTCTAATTTTGTTTTCCAGAAATATCAACATATAGAGAAACTTGCCAAGATTTATATACAGTAATTTAAAATCTTTTCCTTTCACTAAATAGGCTTCTGAATCAGTGATGGAAGTATCTTTTAAGTCAATCATTAGTTATACTTTAGCCTTGCCAAAGTTTTAAAGAAAATTTGACTTACCTAATTTTAAAATAAATCTAATGGGAACATATCCTTGGATATCCAAATTTTTTTGTAGGTTAAAGCAACTGAATGAAAGTTTAAAGTGAAAAGGAAAAATAGGAACAGAAGAAAAAGCACTTTTTTGATACTTGTATATCTGCCTTGTCTCATTTAGAATATAAACTGATCAAAGGTAAAAATTTTAGCTTTTTATATGTTATGGATACTCAAGAATTTGTAACAATCAGCTAATAATCAGTTGGGGAAGGATAATGCCTATAAATGAAGGAAAGATTTTCATATTCCCCTCCCCTGCAGACATCCCCATAAGTCTTCCAGATTTTAATTGTCTTTTTCATTCAGGCCTCATCCTGGTCCTGTCAACTGACCATTGCAATGTAAGGGAAGTCCTGACCTCAGTGATTAGCCGAAACAGTGAGCTCAAAGTATCATGATACTTTTTAAAATCTCATTTCAGGTACTGCTAATTGGCAATAATAGCTCAGTACTTTCTCTAATAGATGAGAGCTTTTATGTGATATTACAATTGCATGTTATCTGTCAGTCAGACAGAGCCTCAGGTGATTTAGTGAGTACGTGCTTTTCAGCTTGTGCAGCAGCAATCACAGGAAGGGTTCAGGCTTTTTATAACTGTACTTAGAATCATAAACCATTAGGAATGAAAGGGACTTTAGATTTAGTTCAGCTCCCTCATTTTGCAGATGAAGAGATTGTGTTTCAAAGAGTTATAGTATTCTTATTATCTTTGACATTTTATTTGCCACAGTGTTTCTTTGCTTTAACAATCTAATACTGTTCTTTGTAAAAAATATTTTCTAATACTTCTTTTCCCATAAAAAGATCCTTTTCAATCACTAATTCTTATTCAAATTTCTTACTCCTAAGTAGCATTTACTATCACTTAGGGATCTCCAGAAGGCATCAAACCCTACTTTAATGACAGTTTTGTTTTTTTAAATTAAATTTGTTTGTAAATCCTATAAATTGCCATTGTATTTCAGGTATATTTTTTTCTTCCTGTTTCATCTCCCCTAAGTTTATGATAATAATTTTATCATGTATATATTTTTCAGCTGGTGAATGTATATTCTGGATGCCCTGTGTGCCTTATTTTAGTTTTTCTCTGAAAATTAACAAAGTTTGCATATAATGAATTTCTAGAAGATCAACTATAGAAAGTTTTAAATTTTTTTTAATTGATTAGGTAGGTAGGTAGTGTTTTAGACTTTTCTTTGAAGTAGCAGGTAGGATTAAATGAATGATAGGGTCCTTTTCTTTTTAACTTCATGATTTGACAGTTATTTTTAGAACATTCTCATTAGATATAGAGTAATGAGAAGTCTGGCTTTGAAACTTAACTGTTCTCAAGGATAACTGCCACTTTTAAGTACAATTTCTCCCCATCAATCCAACTTCCACATAATTGCCAAAGTGATTTTCCTAACATACAGCTCTGACCATGTCACTTCTCAACTTGATAAACTCAAGTGGTTACCTGTTACTTTAAGCCATAAAGAGAAATTCTTCTGTTTAGTTTTTAAAGACCGTTACAACTTATCTCAACTTACCTTAAAAAGTCTTATAACACATTACTTACCCTCAGGTATATCCATCTCTGTGCCTTGGCACTGACTGTTTTTCATGCCTGTGAAATGTACTCATTTTTAACTCTGCCTCTTGGAGTTACTTAGTTCCTTCAAGCCTCAGCTCAAATGCCACTTTCTACATGAAGCCTCTCCTGATTCCTCCAGCTGCTAGTGCCTTCCCTCCAAATTGCCTTCTGTTTTGTGTATATATCTATGTATATGTCTCCCTGACTTAAATTATAAAATCCATGAAAGTAGGGACTGCTTGATTTTTGTTTTTGCTTCCCAGGCACCTGGCTTGGTGCTTGGCATATAGTAGGTGCTTAATAAATGTTTGTTGATTGAGCAGTTGTAATACTTAAATTTAAAAGATGTTTGTTAAGCACCTATTACGTGGTAGGCCCTATTCTGGACACTGGGAATATGAAAATTAAGTGATCTCTATCCTCAGAGAGTTTGTGTTCTTTAAATTAAAATTTTGAATCAAAATGTAGTAGTTATAATAATTTTTATATGGCACATTGAGGTTTACACTTTTAGAATTTATAAAGTGGTTTCTTCACAACTGTGTGAAGTAGGTCATATGAATCTCATCCCCACTTTATAAGTGACAAAACTGAGATTCAGACATGGTCAGCAACTAATAGGAAGGGAATATACATGGACATTGATATAGTTCCCTAAAATTATGCTTTGTGTGTACATTATCTAGTGAAGTAATAATACTTTTCTGATCCTATGATCCAAGATCTTATTTTCTCTTTTGTCTGTTTTCAATGATCTTGAGTCTTTGAACAAGTTGAAAAAGATGTATGAATAAAGCAGATGTATGATAGCATCACCTATGGTATCTTCTCCCTTTGACTGTTCAAGGTCAGTTCTGCAGAACAGCCTATCAGTCAGAGCTACTGTTTCTTTGGGCCTTTGTGTGTAACCACTGATGGAACATGTCCTTTATTTTCTTGACTTTAAAAAGCTTAAATCAAGGACAAGTTGAAAATATTAAGAATAATAATTTGTGCATACGTGACTATGCAAAGTCACTAAGGTTCTGTATGTTACCACTTTTATAACTGGATATTTGAGTTATTACTGATAAGCCCTTTTATTTACATTATGGCACTTGACAGAACTGCAAATGATGAATTTTCCTAAATTGGTAACACTTTAAATTTTAACATCTTTCCTAATTCAAGCTAGTTTCTTTGATATGTATTTTTTTTATTCTCTTCAATGTTTACTCTAAAATTAGCTTGCAAGAGCAAGCAGGGGTTTCTTTATAATTTATTAATGAATGACTATGACTTTTTAGAGCAGTCATCTGAGTTCAGTGGTGAAGAAGTGGGACAGTCTACTCTAAATTCCACAATGGCAGCTTTATGCAGCATTTACTTTGTGCTCTATTTTTTATTAAAATATAATCAACAAGTATTTACTGAGCTCTAAGTGGTACTGCTGCTCACTGAAAATGCAAAGACAAAAATGAAGAAATCCTTGTCCTTAAGGACATTTTTTTGAAGGAAAACAGCATATAATTAAGCTTTCAAACTTTAATTTCCTAAAAAAAAAAAAAGTCAAACCTTATTTTAAAATTATTTGAATCGAATCATCTCTAAAGAATCATTTTGTACTTCTGCATTTGTGACATTAACACTGAATGTTAATGTATTTTACATCAGGCTACAACTACAGCATATTAAAAGTTTTTATTATACAACAGGGAAAATGTTTTAGGAAAATAGCCATGGATATTGGAATTGTCAAGCTCTTAGTAAAGGAGGTATCTTCTAACAATGTACTTTATTATCAGAAATTTCATTCCTAGAGACAGAAAAAAGTAATATATTAATCTTACTGAGCTTCAATTTCCTTATCTGTAAAATAAGATAATTCTTCAGGCCTTTCCTGCCCTAACATTCCGTGAACCTTCTGGAGATCTGATATGATATTTTGGGAAACAGTATTATACCATAAATTTTATGTGTTCTGAAGGTACTTGAGCAGAGGCTGGATGAAAAATTTGTCAGAGAAATCATACAGAAGGTTCATGATTTATGGTTTGGACAAATGATTTCTAAAGTTTTCCAGCTCAGTCATCCTGTGACCCTCTCTGATAAGTTTTACAGCTTAAAAGTTTTCCACAATATTTAACTGTATATAATAAATTTCACTTTTTAAAAAATTTTTTATCATAAATTTAGTTGTTAGGTTATTTGTAGAAATATTATTAAATTTAACTAAAATAGAGTTTTTTATTATTAACGTATACTTTAATGCCAGTTTTTGATGTCAAATGGACTTTTTGCTGACTGAAATACAGAGTCCTTCATATTCATCATATAAACATGATTGTTCCTTGGTTCTAGGCCAATTTTATCAAAGTTTACTTTGCTCTCACAGGCAAGGACACTGTCTTAAATGATTAAATAGTTTAACCAATAAAGCCACCAAAAATACATATTTTTATGTAAAGTGCTTTTGTAGCATACTGAATATAGCATTTCATTGCAAAAATTTCTCATGGGACCATAAAAAATAAAATAAGGAAAAGAAATAAGAGATTTTTTTTGGTCATATTAAAAATACAATTGTAAAGGTACATGTTGATTTAGCTGACTGTAGTTTTCAGTTTTGAAAGTTTCTAAGGGTAAAGTTCAGTGGTTTAAAAAAATTTTAAGGCATTTCAGTAAGTCCATTTTTTTTTTTAAATTTTACTATGGCAATGTGAAACAAACCTTAGAGGAAGTACATATTTCCTAAGATAGGCATTTATTTTTTTAAAATTCTTAATATAGGTTAACTTCATTTATATTAAGCTTCATATATTTTGTGTGTAGTTTCATGGAAGTTAAATCCTAAGGATAGCTAACATGTGAAGAATGAACTAGGACCTAGTTCAATTGAATCCAAACTTCACAGAACAAATCCCATTAATAAAAGGATTTATTCTGTAAAACATGAACTTAGTCAAAGGGCTGCCCCCAAGGACCTAGAAGGCCACATGTGGCCTTGAGGCTGGAGGTTCCCCACCCCTGAACTAGGTATTGAATGTTTGCTATATAAAATTTAGGTAAGGAAATACTCCCTCTTGATGCGGTTGTGCAGCTGCTCTGTGCTTTAGAACCTTAAGAGCAGTGCTTAGAACACTTGGTGTTCTGAGCTGATTGCTGGGTAACTGAGCCAGCCAGGGTCACAAAGTGAAATGTGTCAGTCAGGACATTCTCCCAGGTTTTCCTGATTTTGAGAGCACAATCACACAGTGTCTCTCAGTATAAAAATTAGGTCACTAAATATTTCAGCACTGTATATATTTTTAAAATCTAAAACATCATTAAAGGTGAAAAGAAAAAGGTAATTAGCAGCTTTCTGTTGTTATAACCAAATATTCAGACACATTTTCCTGTCTCTGTGGCTTTTTTCTTCCATAGAAAATCACATAGTGGGTAGGAGAGGACACAGTGGTAAACAAAGGAGTCACACATGGGTTTGTAAAAGAGTAAACTTCAGAGTTTTTGTTTCTGTTTGTTTTTAGTCTTTGAAGTCTGAGGTTTAAGAATAGAACTAGAGCCCCATGTTACCAGTATTTCTCAGACCCCTGAAGCAGGCAGGTAAAGTTTTGCTTTGAAACAGAACAGATAGAGAACATGGCGTAGGGGAAACCAGACCATTGAACTTAGAAGCTCCAAACCGCAGGTGTGACAAGCACCAGCTGTGCACCTTAGGACAGGTGAGCTTTATTTCTTTGAGCCTTAGTTTCCTCATCCACAAAATAAATTTAATTGGATAATGTTGACCACTGGTCCTCTTCATATTTGCTCTACTTTCCTTACAGAGTTGTCATTACAAACAAATGAGATAATTGTAGGTAAAGCACTTTGTAAGATTAAACTGTTATGAGTGTTTGCAGTTGTTATAACAGTGGGATCTTTAACTCTGGAATTTAATCATATAAAACTCAGGTAATTTATGGATAGAAGCATCTGAATTTTTCACAATTTTTCATTCTTTAAAAGTATTTTTAAAGAAGCAGCTTTTAAAAAATTGGCTGATAACTTGCTATTTTCATTCATTTCTCCTGTTCCATTTCTTGATGTGTTAACCATGGAAATTCCTTTAATTGATCAAAAATTTTGGTGCCTATTAGATGTCAAGATACTTTCCTAGACCCTGAAAATGTCTTCTGTTTATTTTGTTTTCATAATTTCTGAATGTTGCTCTTTGATTATTTTGTGGTTGTTCTTTCCATTTACATTGTCAGTATTATGTAGGTTTTCTTGTCTCTCTACCGTGTTCATGTAAATTTTTACATATTTCTCTGTACTCTTCACATTTGTTGTTTCTTTTACTTAGATAAATATTGTTGTTATTGTTCCCTTCTGTCCAACTCTTCGTGACCCCAAACACCCTAGATGCCAGGGCTATCCATAGGGTTTTCTTGGCAAAGATAAGGTAGTGATTTGCCATTTCCTTCTCCAGTGGATTAAGGCAAACAGTGGTTCAGTGCTTTGCCCATGGTCATACAGCTAGAAAGTGTCTGAGACCACCTTTGAGCTCAGGTCTTCCTGACTCCAGGCCCAGTGCTCTATCTACTGAGCCATCTAGTTACCTAGCTACCTAGCTTTTGGGTGTACAGTAGTCTTAATGCGGGTATTGGTAGGTCAAGGAGGATGCACACTTCAGCAGCTTTTTGGACCTGTTAACAAACTGCTTTCCAAAATGGCCAGACAAGTTCATAGCTCCACCAGCATTACATTGTTGTATCTATTCTCCCACAGCCCTACCAGCATTTGTTATTTTTCTCTTTTTTTTTGGTCACTATTGCCAGTCTGATAGTAAGCTCCTTGAAGGCAGGGACTTTCTTTTGCTACTTTTTGTATCCTCAGATCTCAGCACAGCGCCTGGCACATAGTAGGCATTTATAAGCCTTCACCAAATGAAAGGTAAAAAGTGGAATCTCAGAATAGTTTTAATTTTCCTTTCCCCAATTATTATTGATTTAAAGCCATTTTTTTCTTATGGCTGTTGATAGTTTGAATTTCTTCCTGAGAAAACTACAGTTCATATTCCTTAACCATTTATCATTTGGGGAATGATAAGTCATAGGTTTGACATGTTTTACTCAGCTATATGAGGAGGGAATTCTTGGGGGGTGCAGAGAAGGATCACTGGGAATTGAGAGTGATGTTTAAAAAAAGGAAATTGATATATTTTTAAGGAAAAAATTATGTCAGAAGCCATCACTCTAATATAAGGTGATGAATAACTATGGTAATTATTCCCTCTTCCTCTCATCTCTAACTTTTAACACTTTTTAGTGAGATTAAGGCTGTCCACAATCTTAGCTGACCTGAACCTCAGAACAGGTCTGACAAAGAAGGAGCCAGATTCCTTCTCCAGGCAATCCATAGCTCAAAGATTCAGTTCCTCTTTTGTTACTGCATTATCCAGACTAGTATCGGTTGCAGTTTTATGGAGATGTTTGCTAAACAGTATCTCTCTTCCCCTCCCCCTCCATAACAGTAAAAAACTATTTGGTTACTTGATTTTACTGTGCTCATACTTTTCTATTAGAAACATGAAAATGCAATTTTCTTTGAAATCCTTTAACAGTTCATATATCTATGACTTTTATTATGACAACTTATCCTAAATTTTAGACATAATTTCGTTTATTTGAGATTGTGTCTGTTAAGCTTTGTTTAATTATAAAAATGGCAGAATATTTTTGTCTTCTACTTATTCTTCTTTACACTCATTGTGTAGATTTTGTTTTGTTTCACCTTATTGTTTTCTTAAAGTTAATAGCCCTTCAGTTTTCAAATTTTAAAAAGTTTTATCTTTAAAAGAGCAAAATTACACGTGACTAAAACTATTTTTTCTTTCTATCTTCAGGACATTATTGTTGGATTCCTGTACGCTATTTTTATCTTAGCTGTCTTCTATCCATATGTGGAGCTGATTGATAACTTCAACCAAATTTATAAATATTCTCCACTAATTATCATCAGTTTGCATTTAGCCCTGGGGATCTTTTCCTTCACCCTTGACACTTGGAGTACATCACGAGGAGATACAGCTCAGATCCTGGGCAGTGGTGCAGGAATTGCATGTGGATCTCATGTTGCTTACTACTTTGGTTTAACATCAGAACCTCCTCTTGATACATTACCTTTAACCATTCCTTCCATCACTGTGACTCGTTTTGGGAAAGTCATATTACGGATTCTAATAGGAATGGTATTTTTGCTGCTAATGAGAATTGTAATGAAAAAGATCACCATCCCATTGGCCTGTAAAGTGTTTGGTATGAAAAGTGATGATGTTCGAAAAGCAAGACAGTGCATGGAAATTGAACTTACTTACCGGTATATAACCTATGGAATGGTTGGCTTCTCTATCACATTTCTGGTTCCTTGCTTATTTTTCTTTATTGGTCTTTCTTGATGGCCTGTCACTTAAGAGAAAGGATGGCAGTATGTGAGAATGATTCTGAGGCAAAAGTCAGATCAATGCTTTTGCAGGAATTTTACTTAAATAAATATATAAGTGAATGCAAAACAGACAGTGCTTCTTACCACTGCATCTGGATATTGTTTTGGAGAATGCTGAGCAATTTCAACACAGAGAAAGTTATGGATATCCCTTAAGTATGATGTTTTGGAGTGTTTCATTGCTATTGTATAATTTGAGTTATGAATCTACATATAATATACATTAGGTATGTAACACATGTTTATGTGCCTAATATATATTATATGTGAATCTTAAACTATGGGGCTGTATAAATAAACATAAATAATATACTTACAGTTATGCCTTTGTATTTGGATTTAACCCAGGTGTGTTGTGATAACCTGAGAAAAAAATTTCCTTTATCTAGAATGTGAGCCATTTCCTAATTTAATTACATAGTTAATGAAAACAAAATTAGTATGCAAACCACTTATCAGTTTATTGCCTCTTCCTACTACCTTTCATGCTATATGTGTTGATCTATAAAGGAGGCATTTAATGGACCAAATCTGAAGTAAAATTAACTTTTTCATTCAAAAATTTTTGGGTTTTGTTTCTTTTAGTTCTGTGTACAGTGTAAAATACTTTGGTTTGCATTCATTCAAGATATCTCTGTAATGATTCAGGTACTGTATTTTACTGCTTATTAACTGTGCCTTTCTGTTGCTGAATTAAGAAATGCCATGTATACTGTGATATTAAAAAATGGGACTGATAATTTATCTCCAATGACACATAATTAGGGAAATATTTTTTAAATTTATGTTGAGAACATTCTGAGGAGTTTAGAAGTAAACTACTTTACACTATAGCTTATATGTTAATAAATAGAATGAACTAAACTTTCTCAGTGACTTAACAGCTAATGGATTGTGTATTCTATAGGGTTTTTTGGTTGTTGCATTATAAGTTATAGCAAGATTATTTTTCTGCACGTTGTCTTGATTGTATTGCAGGTTAGTATTTCTAGCAGGTGGAAATATAATTGAAATCTAGACTGAGGCAATGGAACTCAGCATGCATTTATAATATTTTAAATTTTTTCCAAAGGCCTATAGCTTACAGTGTTAATTTTTCTGATTTAACCATTTACTAGTGACTTAAGACAGAATAAATGTTAAAAGAAAGTAGTTACCAGTACCTCCAGATCCTATAATTTTTCATTTTATTTTTTCCTCTTTATGAAATGTGAATACAGTATTATTAGGCTGTCATTTATTGTGTTTATTTTTTATACTTTGAGGTTTAATTTCCTTTGAAGTTAGGCTAACATTTTTTCCTAGGATTAAATTTCATATATGAGAAAATTACTACATAAACATCAGGATAACATATCAGTGATTTTATTGCATTATCTGTACTGTAGTCCCAGGAATAGCCTTAAAAATGTTTTTGTTTTGATAAATAACAGCTAATAGTTATAGTTTTCTAATTGAGAACTTGGGTTTATGGCAACTGGCCTAAATGCAATCTGTTACCTACAATTCAAGCATTAAAATTTATAGGCACTGATTGAAATCCATTCTTTTAAAGATGAGAAAGTAACTTTCCTTTTCCAAATTGGAGTTCAGAAAAATGAATTCAGGGGAATATTTTCTACAGTTCAGTTCTGTACTATGCTATGCATTTATATCAAATTTAAAACAATATTAGCTTGAACATATTCATTGTGTTTTATTTTTCTATCCTTTGCTAAATATATCTAAAAATAAAAACCAAATTTAAGATTTTCTTCCTTCAACAGATTTGTCTGTAATATTCAGTAGATATCTTGAATAGATGGTTAGAATTTTCCTTTGAAAAGATTTTTCCCTAAACAGTTCACATATAACTCATTCAAGATTAAAGGATTAGTTTTTGTCATCATCGGATCTTAGTTCTATACCTAGAAGAGATCTCTGGTGAGCTAGTCCAACCCTTTTTATTGATAAGGAAACTAAGTTTGTCAGTCAGTTAATTCGCATTTATATGGCACTTGCAGTGGGCCAGGCTGGTTATGCTAAGCACTGGAGGACCTGAGGCCCTGTAAGGGTGTGAATGAACTTGTCCTAAGTCACCCAGGGAGTAGCCATCTTTTTTGGTGGGAAGTGAAGCACTTCCTTAGCAATCCTATGAGTCTTCCTATTATTCTTTTATAATAGCCTTGCATTGTAATGATGATGTAGTGTTTCAAAGGCACCCTTTAAAAAAGTTGTTAGATCTGTGACTAACAGTTACAGGAATAAGAAAATATAGATTTGTTTCCAAAACTGTAATTTTGGTATTTGTAGTTGATATTACTAGCATTCTGTGAATGCTTCAAATTAATCAGCATGCTGAGAAAACATGATTTTTGCAAACAGAATGAGCTATAATGAAATGGATTTTCAGAGGATTTAGAAAAATTTTAGTTCTTTGTATCATTGAAAAATGACTCAATGCAAAGTAGGCCTTTAAGGTTTACAAAGCACTTTGTTCACAATAACCCTATGAAAGTAGGTAGCATATGTAAATTGTTTTATCCCCATTTACTAATGGAACTATTAGTTAATCTGATAACTATGTCTGATAACTCACGAAGGCGATGACTCACCCAAGTGTTCCTAGTAATAAGCAAGAGGCAAAGCTGGGATTCAAACTCATATTTTATGACTCTAGAACCTGTGTTTTTTGAAGAAATACAGAAGACAAATTAAGATCATACATAAATTATTAATTTTATCTACTTTGTAATAAGAGAAATTATAAGATCTTTTAAATTATAAAAGATAACAAGTATCTTTTAAGGGCAATATAGGATAATGTACATCCAGTGATCCAATGATCTGTACAAAATTAAAATGAAAATTTTCAACAAAATATTTGACAGATGGTGAACCTAATTCAATCCAAGCAAACATCGTAAATTACTTGGCACATACTGTTCATAATTAATGCTTATCACTAGAAATACATTGAGCTTTTAAAAAAAATTACTCAAAGCCCTTTTATTCCTGTTAATGAACATATGGAAAAATATTTTGGTCAGCTTATACCAAAAATGTTTTAAATATAGCTTTAAAGATGAAGTAGTACTCTAGGCCTTCTTGCTGATGAATATTTTTTTTAAAAAAAAATCATGACTAGAAGACATTTTAAGAAAAATTGAAGAAACTTGTGAGGCAATCTGAAAAATTTCCAGGTTGCTAAGCTGGACAGTTTGCCAAGTTTTTAAACTATTACAACTCCATGTAAATAATTTAGAACAACAAAAATAAAAAGCATTAATATGCTATTTTAAGGGGCACTTTTGGAAAGATCTAAAAAACCTTGTATAGAAAACCCTCTGGGGTTTCAAATGAACTCAGTGTGTTATATTATTTTTGCATTCAGTATAATGAGATTTCTTAAAAAATTAACTTTGGATACTTTTTCATTCAGTAGACTACTACTGTACATTGCATTGTGATATTACTTTTTTTATAACATACTAAGAATGTGATTGTTTTTGTACTGTGGAACTACATATTAGAATGCTTGGCTGCTCTCTTTTTCCTTCTTTCTCCCTCTTCAAAACTGCTTGTGCATGTTAAAAAGTACCTACTTGAAGGCTCTTCTCCTGGATATTTGAGATACATCTGCTGTTAGAGATGTCACCTGTTACTTTTGTCTCCTAATAAGCCCTAGGTTCAGCTTTCTCATAGCTACTACCTATCCTTTTCTTCCATAGGGACCAAACAGCTAGTAGTTAAAAGGTATGGACAAGCAGAAGCTTAATTTTGCTGTTACTACAACTACCATTTTATTTCTTTGATTCTTTTTTGAATCTTCTTGCTGGAAAGTTATTTTTGCTTAAAGTTTCCTATTAAATAACCTAGACACTTTCTTTAATCTTTCTTAAGGGGCTTTAGCTGTTTTCCCCTTGCAGAATTCTATTCAGCACTATATTCTCAGGAAATCTCTAGAACATATCCTCTGGGAATTGTAAGGGAATTCTATAACTGTTTTTTCCCAGCCACTTTCTTCATGGGAACAGAATTTTTTTTTTTCAAAAATGGATTCCGATAACTAGTTTCATATTGTCTATAATTTCATTATGTTTCTTTTTTAAAAGTTGCACAAATACAGCTTAAACTTTTAAGAAATTGCTGTAATATGTATAAGGTATATACTTTATTAACCAATTAAGAAAGAAATTCAAGGTAATTAACCCACCAGAGTGTTTTGGTTTTTCTCAAGTTTGTTTATTGTACTCTGATATTTTTCTGTTGAGGATCTAAGTGGTTTTGCTCCATACTAAGGAGCTTTAAAAAAAACAAACAGCAGTATTTATTTTCAGATTTGAGTTTTCTTTATGTATTAGTCTTAATAGTTGACTTTTTTCTAATTTTTAGTTTGTAAACAAATACTTCAAATTCTATATATGTAAGATTTTTGTCACTTTGAGTATGCAAATATTTAAGGGCTGACAGTGATTCAGGTACTTAAAAATAAGCTTTGCATGTAGAAGTACAGTATATCTATTGCACAAAGTGTGGTTTGTATCCAAATCAGTTTTATGATATTGCTTATTTCCCCTTCAACATTTAAATCAGATCTACAAAAGAAAAATACATTCAACTCATATGGGAATACAGCTGTACAATTCCACTAACTATAACTTAAGTCTTCTAAATCCCTTTGTTGAATTGAATTGAAAATAAAATCTTGTGGGATTGACCAATATGCAATAAACTAGCTACTCAATGTAAATTAAAATTTTGTTTAGCTTGTCATTTTAAAAACTGTGTCAATCCCATACAATTCAGACTTGAATTTTTAGTGAAGACCATTACTGTACTGAAAATATACAGGGTTGGCAATAATAATTCAAAACTTGGATGCCAGTTTTTTTTTTCCTTTGTTGGTCCCATGCAAAGTCAAAGGCCTCTAAGGCCCTAAAGCCCTAAAGCCTTTAAGGCCCTAAAGTCCTGTCTTCAGATACTCCCTTTGGAACTTGGTTTGGGTTTTTTGAGTTTGAAAGGTAATAGAGTATGATCCATAGGTGGGACTTGTCTTTAGTAGGCTACAGTTTCCCCTAATACTAAATTGGCACCTTTTTTTACTGTCATAAGGAGTCTAATAGAAAGGATATTCAAGATGAATCACAGGGAAAAAATGACCCCAAAGGTCATTGGAACTCTAGAGCTCATCTAGTTCAATTTCCTTCATAGAATAAAGTACCTTAAAAAGATAAATGACTTTCCCAGGATCTCATTGTGACCTATTGATAAATAGCCAGTGATAGAATCCAGGTCTCCTGACCTACTCCAGTGTTCTTTCTCCTAAGCTATTTTATGTCTATACTTAAGTAAATGGAGACAAAATGAATGCTAAATCTCTAAGAGCTTCAAATTTTATCTTCAGTGTAAAGGTTAATAGTTAAGAGATTTCCTTAAACCACATTCTATATTTTTCTGTATTTTCAAAAAGGACATCTCACTTTCTCAGAAAATAAGACAGTCAAGCAAATATTCCATGAAAATTCAGCTTAGTTAGAATTTGGATTTTTAAGGTGGTAAACCTAAATAATAGATATGAAGAAACTGCACTTCTAATCCCTCACTATTTTCTACACTTTTTGTAACTTTAAGAAATACATATTTCCATAGACCAATCTTTCTGTCAATGTAGAGAATACACATTCAAATTCTGCAGGAATAACTATAGTATCCAATTTTAAAAATACAAATTAAATTTTCATTTTTTTCTTATGCTTATGTGACATTTCCATCTGAATGCCTTTTCTTTAAAAAGAAAAACTTATCTAGCTTAATCTTCAGATCCTGAATAATCAGAGAATTTTAGATACTGGAAGGGATCTTAGAGATCATCTAATTCATTTTTCCACCCAGTGCAGAAATAACTTACATAGCATCACTGACAGATAGTAGCAGGGTACTTAGTTTTGAAGGCAACCTATTCCCCTGTGAGAGAGTCCCATCAGCCATCTAGGGTCTAAATGTAGGCTAGTTTTCCTTCTAGAGAAGGTGAAGCCACTGCTTACTACAGGGTGAAAGTTACCATGAAGTTTAATTGAAAGAAATGGAAGCAGAGTTTCAGTGGTGGACAAGTGGAATGGATCAGGACTAGTGCTTGGGGAAAATATTTGTTAGCCAGTCAGAGAATGGAAGAATGTCACAGAGTAAGAAGGATAATAAAAGGGCTACTGTATAATTAGAATTAAAAACAAAATAAAATTTGAGGCTCTTGGAAAAGAATGAGTTGGATGCTCTAGAAAAGAAACAACTGTCTGTCTTATAAATGACAGAGTAAAGCCACAAGAGTGTCATTCAATAAGGATCGAGGAAGAAGAGAGGAGTAGATGCTTATTGGAGATGCTCTACTCTGAAGTATAGAGGCAACTACTTGACAACCTGATAATAACAGGGCTTGTATCAAAGACATAATAGAGAAACTTCCAAGAATTTTCAAAACAGATAATTTATTACCAACTTCCAGTGGTTCACATGGGCACAAATGATACTGTTAAAAGAAAATTTTAAAATCACCAAAAATTGGGAAATCTGCAGCAAGAAATTGACAGAGGCCCAGGTTTTGTTTCCTGCACACCTGAATGAGAAAGGAATTTGGTAAAACAGATAAACCATTTGGTAATCTGATTTAAGAAAAGAAGAAAACAGTTACCAGTATAAAAAAATGAAAAGGGTGAATTCACCACCAATGAAGATGAAATAAAGCAATTATTAGGCGTTACTTTGAAATTAAACACCAATAAATCAAACGATCAATATGAAATGAATATTTACAAAAATTTACATTGCTCATATTAACAGAAGAAAAAAATAGGATATTTAACTCTGTCTTAGAAAAATAAATTGATATGGGCTCCCTAGAAAAAAAATCCCCATGCCCAGATGGACCAAGTGACATCCCCAGGAATAAGTGAATTCTTAAATTTAAAGAACAATTCATTACAATATTAAACTATTTGGAAAAAAATAGGTAAAGAAGTCCTTCCAAATTCCTTTTCATGATACAAATATGGTGCTGATCACTAAGCCAGGAAAAGCAAAAACAAAATTATAGACCAATTTCCCTAATGCATATTGGTGCAAAAAATTTAATAAGTACCAGCAAGAAGATTATAGCAATATATCATGAAGAAGGTCATACACTATGACCAAGTGGTATTTATACCAGGAATGTAGGACAGTTCAATATTAGGAAAACTTAGCAAAATTGACCATGTCAATGACAAAGCAAATAGAAATCATAGGATTATTTCAATAGATACAGAGAAAGCTTTTGACAAAATACAATACCCATTCCTATTTAAAAAAAAAAAAAACGAGAGCATAGGAATAAATGGAGCTTTCCTTAATATGATGTCGTATCTAAAACCATCAGCAAGCATTATTTGTAATGGAAATAAGTTAGAAGCTTTCTCAATAAGATCAGGATGAAGGAAGGACGCCCATTGTCACCACTATTATTCAATAATGTACTGGAAATACCAGAGACATAGAACTAGGAGAACACTATACATAAGTAATATCACTACTGTACAATGATCAACTGTGAATGATTTATCTATTCTCAGTAATGCAAATCCAAGACAATTCCAAAGATCTCATGATGAAAAATTCTGTCTACTTTCTAAGAACTGGTGGAATCTGAATGCAGATCAAAGCATACTATTTTTCACTTTCTGTATTTTTTCATGGTTTATTTTCCTTTGGGTCTGTGTCTTCTTTCACAACATGACTAATATGTTTTCATGATTAAATATATCAAATTGCTCCTTGTCTTGGGGAGGGGAGAGAGAAAATTTGCAATTCAAATTTTTAAAAATTGAATGTTAAAAATTGTTTTTACCTGTAGGGAAAAAAATAATGTATTATTTTAAAAATCTTGGAGCGGGGAAGAAATGCTAACTAAAGCAATAAGACAAGAAAAGAAATTGAAGAAACTAGAACAGGCAATGAGGAAATGGTGCAGCTAAGTGATGCAGTGGATTGAGTGCAAGACCTAAAGTCCGAAAAACAAATTTGTGAGTTCAAATCTGGCATCAGACACTAGCTTCACATCCTTGGGCAAATCACTTAACCCTGTTTGTCTCAGTTTTCTCATCTGTAAAATGAGCTGGAGAAGAAAATGGCAAGCCACTCCCAGGATCTTTGCCGAGAAAACCCCTAAATGGGTTCATGCAGAGTCAGACGTGACTGGAACAACTGAACAATAACAAATGAAACAAAACTATTCTTCTTTTCAGATAACATAATGGTATACTTTTAAGAATTAACTTAAAAAACTAGTTTAACAACCTTAGCAAAGTTGCAGGATATAAAATAAGCCCACATAAACCATAACATTATATATTACCAACAAAGTCCAGCAGTAAGAGATAGAGATATTCCATTTAAAATAACTGTAGACAATACGAAATGCTGAGGAGTTTACCGGCCAAGACTAAACCAGAAACTATGTGAACACAATTACGGAACAGTTTTTACACAATAAAGTTAGATCTAGACAATCAGAAAAGTATTAATTGTTCCTAGGTAGGCCAAGTTGATATAATAAAAATGACAATTCTACCTAAATTTGTTTATTCAATGCCATACCAG
The DNA here is from genome assembly GCA_023548195.1 of Bettongia penicillata ogilbyi. NCBI lineage: Eukaryota > Metazoa > Chordata > Mammalia > Diprotodontia > Potoroidae > Bettongia > Bettongia penicillata. The sequence goes on from JAJHZJ010000276.1 coordinate 908,717, forward strand.
ACTACCAAAAACTTTTATAAGCTAGAAGAAATAATAACAAAAACTAGAAGAACAAAAGGTCAAGAATATCAAGAGAATTAATGAAAAAATGTGAAGGAAGGTGGCCTAACCATATCAGATCTCAAACTATATTATAAAGTGGTAATTGTCAAAACAATCTGATACTGGCTAAGAAGCAGAATGGTGGCTCAGTGGAATAGATTGGGTACATAAACACAGAAGGTAACAACCATAGTAATTTGGTGTTGCATAAACCCAAAGATTCAAACTTTTGAGGCAATAACTATTTGACAAACTGCTGGGAAAACGAAAAAACAGTTTGCAGAAACTAGGTATAGACCAACATCTCACACCATATTCTAAGATAAGGTTAAAAAATGGGAACATGATTTAGACATAAAGGGTGGTGTCATAAGCAAATTTGTATAGAATAGTTTATCAGATCTATGGATAAGGGAAGAATTTATGACCAAACAAGATGTAAAATGTATAATTTTAATTATATTAAATTTAAAAGTTTTTGCACAAACAATATTGTCCAATGTAGCCAAGATTAGAAGGAAAGCAGAAAGCCAGGTAATTTTTTTTTTTTACATTGTCTCTGATAAAGGCCTCATTTCTCATTTTTTCAGAGAACTTAGTCAAATTTATAAGAATACAAATCATTCCCCATTTGGTAAATAGTCAACAAGGGATATGAAAAGGCAGTTTTTAGATGAAGAAATCAAAGCTGTCTATAGTCATATTAAAAAATGCTCTAAATCACTATCGATTAAAGAAATGCAAATTAAAGCAGGTCCAAGGGTACTACCTCATACCTATCAGATTGGTTAATGCAATAGAAGAAGAAAAGGTAAATGTTTGTGGGAATATGCTAAAATTGGGACACTTAATGCACTGTTGGTGAACTGTAAACTGATCCAACTATTCTGGAGAACAAGGCCCAAAAAGCTATACATCTTTGTACCCTTTGACCCAGCAATACCAGTGCTACACCTGTTTCCCAAAGAGATTTTTTTTTTTAAAAAAAAAGGAAAGGACATATTTGTACAAAAATACTTATAGCAGCTCTTTTTGTGGTGGCAAAGAATTGGAAACTGAGGAGATGCCTATCAGTTTTGGAATGGCTGAACAAGTTGTTCATGATTGGCGTATGATTGTAACGGAATACTATTGTGCTATAAAAAATGAAGAGCCGGATGCTTTCAGAAAAACCTGGAAAGAATTAAATGAATTGTTGCAAAGTGAAGTGAACAGAACCAGGAGAACAGTGTACACAGTAACAGCAATGTTGTATGATGATCAGCTGTGAATGACTTGACTATTCTCAGCAATACAAAGATCCATGACAATTCCAAAGGGCTCATGATGAAAAATGCTATCCACCTCCAGAGAAAGAACTGTTAGCATCTGAATGCAGATTGAAGCATACTATTTTTCACTTACTTTATTTGTGTGTCTGGTGGGGTAATGGGGGCTGGTCTGTGTTTTCTTTTACATGATTAATATGGAAATATGTTTTGCATGATTGTACATGTATAACCTCCCTAATTGCTTGTCATCTCAGGGAGAAAGGGAAGGAGGGAGGGAGAGAATTGGGAACTCAAAATTTTTAAAAACAAATGTTAAAAATTGTCTTTACATGTAATTGGAAAATAATATATTTAAAATTAAAAAATAAAAGAATTTGGACTTATGGAAGGAACACAGCTTAAAATATATCAATGTCAGATTCCTGACAAGGGGTGGAGTGCACCTAACTAGGACCAGTAAGAAATAAATCTTTGCAGTAACTTTTTCTCATAAAGGTCTCATTTCTAAGATACATAAGAAATCTTAATTGATAATGATCAAAGGATATGAATAGGCAGTATTCATCTGAAGAAATCCAAATTATCCATTGTCATGAAAACTGCTTTAAATCACTAACAGAGAAATACAGATTAAAACAATTCTGAGATCCTACTTCATACCTTTCAGACTGACAAAGTTGTTAAAAACAGACAATGACAAATACTAAAGAGGCTATGGGAAAACAGTATGGGAAATATAATGTACCGTTGGTGGAGAAATGAAATGTTCTAGGGCCTAGAAAGACCTTGGGTGCAGCCTTTTGATTGAGTTCAAGTTTTACAGAACAAATCCTTTTATTAAGGAGTCAAAGGGCTGCATTTGAGAAACTAGAGGGTCACATGTGTCCTTGAGGCTTCAAGTTCCCCACCCATGGTCTAGGCATTGTGGAAAGCAATTTGGAACTAGGTCCACAAAGCTATTAAACTGTGTATTGATCCAGCAATACTAATATTATGTCTATACCCCAAAGAGATCAAAGAAAGAGGAAAAGGGTCCATAAGTTTGAAAATTTATAGCAGCTCTTTTTGTGATGGTTTTGGCAGGGTAAAGGGACAATTTCTGTCTCCTTCCCCTTCCCTTGACCAGAAGATCATTTTGTGAATTTTGAAAGGTCAGAATATTTTGAATTTCCCATAAAGTATCCTTATTAGGATGTCTGGAACATCAATGACTAATTGTAGAATTTATCATAAGCTGAAGACAAACTAGACAGTTTCATGGCTCTAAAAGGAGCCTAGCAGAAGGCAACACCATCCCAGATGGCAGGGTTCATCAGAATACCACAAAGGGAAGAAAAGAACTTTTCCAATGAGGAATTATCAGTTACCTCTTTATCACATATGCTCTTTCTTGTGTTCTTTAAGTTGACCCACTTTCTCCTAGACCCTGTGTGTATTTTTGAGAGAACTTGGCCTGAGTTTGGGAGACTGTTTTTGTACCAAGTACAGCTCTGGTATAGTTCTTCCTATACTGCTTTAGTAAATACCCATTTCTAAAAACTAATCAAGTCTGGATGACTAATTGATATCAACATAATCAGTAGGACCACACTAGTGGGGGCTTATGAACTACAATACCAAAAAATAAAACCCCATCTCCTCAGGTTTGTCCTTGGAACTCTGAGGGCAGAAGCAGGCAACTGCCCTCTAAAGATTTAATGTGCCAGTGAAAGTAGTGGTTAGGAGAGTGAACCCCACATCCTTACATTAAGTGTATATAATAGTGGAGGTTCATTTAGGGAGCTAGGTTGGACTTAATGGTTGCAGAGGTCCTGTTCAACTCTGAAATTCTGTGAGTCTGTGATTCTCTCAGTTCTTTTAAAAAGGTCTTTATATTAAACCAAAATTTTCCTCAGTGTACTTCCAATAACTGATCTTAGTTGTATACTCTTAAAAAACAGGGTTTTTTTTCTCACATGACCATTCTTCAGATATTTAAAGGTAGCAGTCATGTCTCCCCCTTAGTCTTTTGTAACCTAAATCACCTCTAGTTTCTCCCACTAGTCTTCATATAACATTGTTTCTAAATATTACCATCCTGCTTATACTCTTCTATGTGAGGTATATAGGGTGTAATCAATCAGGTGGAACTAGTATCTCTGGTATGAGGGCTGTCAAGTCCTTACCAGGACTGCTTTCTACCTTTGGTGCCCACCTAATTCAAACAACTTTCACCTGTGTCTCCAAGAAGCTATAGCATACACAGTGGCCATACCCCAGTAAACCATTTCAGCAGACAGGCTAAATCAGATTGAGGGTAACCAAAGGGTCTTGGACTTTTCAGTGACTTAGGGGATGTCTACCCCAAGCATATGAAGACTTCCTCTGGGGGAATGTGCAGATGAAAACAATTTGTTCTAACAGCCATGAGAGTGGCTAAGAAAGGCACTTAGAGCTTGGTTAGACATTGAAGACACCAAGATCATCCACTGCATCCCAAGCCATGACTAGTTGTCTTGACTTTGTCTTGCTACTAGACTAATAATTCTGGAAGAGACAATGAGACCAGAGACTTAGCCCAACTCTACCTCACTTAAATCTAATTTATATGTGAATCAAAAGATATGATCCATACCATTTTACCTTTTTTACCTATCTCAAAGTCCTGTGATGACAGGCAAGTGACAAAGGAGCAGGTATGGATATATACTGGGAGCTGTAGTCATAACCCTGAACACAGGTGGCCCAGACCACAGGATCATCTTCTCACTAGAAGCAGCAGTGGGATTTGGCAGCGCCTTAGGTGTCTGAGTAGCCTTTTAAATATGCACAACTCACCTTCTGGTGCCCTAAAAATTGACTGCTTCACCCAACCCTGATCTGCTTACCATGGCAGGTGGGGATCCCACTCTGTGGTCAGAACATTAAAAAAAAATGTACAAGAACTTTTGCAAATATGATTCACATACCATGGGTACATGGAATGTGTGCATGCTTACACAATACAAAAACCAGTAGACCTGAAAAACAAACAACTCTTGTTACAAGTGAACTCAGCAGGTATCATATCCAAATAGCAGCCCTGAGTAAAACAAGACTGACAAATGCCAGCTTACTGAAGTTGGAGTTGGATACACATTTTTCTGGAGTAGTCGAGTAAAGGGGAACTCCATGAAGTTGGTGTAGGTTTTGCAATCAAAACTAATCTAGTCAAAGAGCTTGTATGGTTGCCAAAAGGAGTGAATGACAGACTTATGACAATATGATTGCTACCCACAGGAAAGCTCCATGATACCACCATCAGTTTACATATGCTCCCACCATGATGAACTCTGATGAGATCAAAGAAAAATTTTATGAATATCTGGAGACCCTCATCATAAATGTGCCAAAAGAAGACAAGTTTATAATTCTGGGTGACTTTAATGCAAGAGTAGGCACAGACTACCAAGGGAGTCATTTGTAGGAACGAAGCTGGAAACAGCAATACAATGGTCTCTTACTGCTGAAGACTTGGTTATCTCATGACCTCCGTACCAATACTGTCTTACACTTACACATAATAAAATTTTGTAGATGCAACAAACATTGATATTTAACAGACTATCACTGTAAAGTGAAGAGACAGGATGTGAGAATGAGGAAGGTGAGTTGTGACTCAAAGTGACCAAGAACTTATTCTCACCAAGCTAGATATTTGCTTTCAACAAAAGTAGTGGCCCCAAGGCAAGATAGAAGACAATGTCAACAGATTAGAGTGCTTGTCCAAGCAGAATAGTTTTTTCCTAACCTGGGAAAGCTGAGCCAACTCTGCTGGTTGGCAACTCTGAAGCAGAAAAGTAGTAGGCAGCTTTCAGAGATTTGATATACAGCATTGCATTTACTCATCTGGACCAGAACACTCTCAAGCATCAAGATTGGTTTGACAAAAATGATAGGGAAATTCAGAAATTGCTAAATGAAAAATGAGAACTCCACAGAGTTTGTCAGCAAAATACTTCATCTGTATCTAGGAAGGTAGCATTTAATTCCATGTACTTGTAAAGTACAAGTGAAGCTTAGAGAAATACAGGATTCTTGCCTCAATAAGAAAGCAGATGAAATTCAGTTTTACACTGATAGTAACAACCTAAGTGCTTTACGATGCCCTTAAGGCTACGTATGGGCCAAAGAGTATGGTGCATCTCAGCTACTCGCCACATTGATGAGTGATATGGACATGATCCTAGATAGATGAGTTGAACACTCTCACAGTGTTCTCAACTGACCTTCATCAATCAATGCTGAAGCCATGACATATCTCAAATCCATGTCAATTCCTCTCTAGACAAACTTCTAACTCAAAAAGAGGTTTTGAATGCCATTCAGCATCTCTCTTGTGGCAAAGCATCTGGTGTTGATTGTACTGAAGCTGAGATTTACAAGGCAGGGGGTCCATTGCTCATACAGAAGCTGACTGAAATTTTCCAGCTTATATGGCAAGAGGAGGTTATCCACCAAGAGTTGAAGGATACTTCCATTATCCAGCTCTATAAAGGTAAAGGAAATAGATTGTCCTATGACAATTACAAGGAGCAGGAAGAGGAGGGGGAGGATGGTTTCTCTTTGAATCATTGCTGGCAAGATTTTGCCAGAGTCCTCCTCAATAGATTGATCCTTCACCTGGAAGATGATCATTTACCTGAGAACCAGTGTGGCTTCAGAAAGGGCAGAAGAATAGTCAATATGGTGTTTGCTGCCAAACAACCCTAGAAGAAATGCCAGGAACAGAACAGAGGTCTATACACATTTACTGATCTCACCAAGGCCTTTGATACTGTCAGTCATGAGGGTATGTGAAAAATTATCTCAAAATTTGGTTGTCAAGAAAAGTTAATCAGTACTATGCATCAATATCCTGACAGCATGCTTGCCCAGGTTCTAGTTAATGGATGATGTTCTTGCACTTTACCAGTCATCAATGAAGTGAAAACACGGCTTTTTGGCATGGTTTTCAGCAACGTTGTCAAAAGCCTTCAATAAGGATGAAAAATGCATCAAAGTGAACTGCTACCCTGATGGTAAACTATTTAACTTGAAAAGGCTACAAACTAAGACTAAAGTAGAGGGAGAATTGGTGCATGATTTTTCATTTGCAGATGATTGTGCACTTAATGCAGCCTCTGAACCTGAGATGCAACAAAGAAGGGATCAATTCTCTGTGACATGAGCTAATTCTGAACTAACAACACCAAGGAAATAGAGGTTCTCCATCAGCCAGCACCATTTATATATGGAACCATTAGTTATAGCAAATGGAGAAATTTTGGATGCTATGGATAGGTTTGCTTAGCTTGGCAGTAATACTTTCCAGGGATTTTCACCTAGATGATGAGGTTGATGTGTGTATTATCAGAGCTAGCTGAAAAGTATGAGAGTGAAGAAAAGTATGAGAATGAAGAGGTATCAGGCTACCTACCAAACTGAAAATCTATAGAGCTGTTCTGCTGACCTCATCATTGTACACTTGTGAAACTTGGACAGTCCACTACCACCATGCCAGGAAACTAAATTGCTTCCATTTGAATTGTCTTAGGGAAATTTTGAAGATCACCGGGCAAGATAAGGTACTTGACACTGAGGTCTTTTCTTGAATTAAAATGCCAAACATCCTAACTCTACTACAGAGAATGAAAAACTGGCCATGCTATTTAGATGCCAAATGTATGTTTGCTAAAAGACTATTTTATGGAGAACTCTTGCAAGATAGGTGCTCACATGGTGGTCTGAAGAGCAACACAAGGACATTCTCAAGGTCTCTCCGAAGAACTTTAGAATTAATTATATGACATGGGATACTGGCAAAGGATCACCCAGTATGGCATGCCTACATCAAAGAAAGTGCTGTGCTATGCTGCATGAGTGAAGCAGAACTGCAAAAAATAGCTCAAAAGAAACATGAGATGCACAAATTTAGAGACATCTCCACTAAAAATATTTATTTGGACTATTTGTACCCAACTTGTTGTAGAGCCTTCCAAGCTCATCTGGGTCTTACCTTGACTCCAACATAGTGATGTCATTCTTCATTCTCTCCAAGAATGAAGAACAGTCAACCAACTCTTCTGTACCATGGTACTATCATTTTCTGTAATGTTTATTAGATATCTTTGGATGAACCCTATAATTGCTTTTACTTTTTTGCATTTACATTTTTTTTACTAGCTGCTTTACATCATTTATTCAGTAAATGATCAACTCAAACTGCCAGATTTTTAAAAATGTGAATTTGTATCATACTGAGTCTCCCTCATCTTTTAGTTGTGTAATGGATTCTTTTTTGCCTAAATACAAATTTTTACATTTTTCTGGTTAAATTTCATTGTCTTGACTTCAGCTCAGCATTTTTCAGCATTCTATGATCTATCTTAATTAGCCTGCCCAGCACTGTAACATCTGCATATTTTAAATTGTTTTCATTCAGATCATTGATTAGAAAGAACGAGTAAGACAGAGTTCCATGGCACTCCATTAGGAAGTTCCATCCAAGTTAGCATCAGTCTCAACATTCTTTTGTTCATGTTTCACTGTAAGGATAACATGACATCATTTTGCCAAATGTTTTGCTATAATCCAATTATTACTGTGTTTTTAATATTTGCCTGATCTACTGATCTATTCATATAAATACCTCAAAAGCTTCAAGATTTCTTCCATGTTGGTATGAGAAAGGGATTTCATTGTTCTGCTTCCACAGCAATATGGGGATGAAACACCGGGGCCTTGGGTTTTCCCTTACTCAATTTATGGATAGGGTACATCCTGTCTGAAACAGGAGCTAGAAACTGGGATGTGACAACCCCTCGAAAAGTGAGAATTCAAACAACATTTTGCAAACCCTAACCCTAAATACATTTTTCAGAGCCAGAGGGCATCACAACCTTTGAGAACCGATGTCTCATTACAAATTAACAAAAGGTGTGGACCCTTCCACAAAACAAATCTCCCCTAATCAAACTTCCCTTAATGGGCAGGTCCATTAATGGGTGGGGAAAATCTTTAACTCTCATAATTACCATTACACCTATAGATACAAAAATATTTATAGTAGCTTTTCTTTTCCTGTATCAAAAAACTGGAAATTAAGTGCCCAAAAGAAAGGACCACATATGACTATAATCAGATGTTATTGTACCATACAAAAGGAGGAAAGGGACAGATTCATAGAAACATAGGAACATTTGTGTAACTGATCTACAGAAAAGGGGATCAGAGAGAACTAGAACAGTTTACAAAAAGACTATACAATTATAAAGCAAAACGACTTTCAAAGGCTTCAGAACTCCAATCCAGGCAATCTGCTAAGGATGATGATGAATCATGCTTCCCACCCTTTGGCAGAGAGGTATTGACTGACTACATGCAGAATGAGGCATACCTTCTCACCTGCAATCAATGAGAGTAACTGTTTTGCTCAACTAAACCTATTAGTTGTGAAGTAAAGCTTTTATTGGGAAGAAAGGGTGTTGGGAAAGAGTTGTGGGGTGGAAATGGTGGTACTCAACTCACTAGTGGTTAAAATAAAATGAATAAAGCATCAATGAAACCTTTAAAAATACATGTATGAGACAAAGAATTTCATAAGTTCATTCAAATGAGCTTTTGTTTGTCATTTTTTGTAGTTCCAGCTCTTAGCACAGTCAGCACTTAAAAATGTTTGTTGACAGAGACAGAAAGCACAATCATGGAGCCTTGATTTTAGTTTGTTATCCTACTCTTCATGACCCCATTTGGGGTTTTCTTGGTAGAGATACCAGGGTAATTTGCCATTTCCTTCTCCAGGTGATTTTACAGATGAAACAAACAGGTTTAAATGATTTGCCCAGGGTCACATGGCTAGCTCTTCCAGCCAGCAACCTTGAGGGTTTTCCCCTCCCAGTTTGATTTTTTTTTTTTTTAATTAAAGGCACCATCCTTTGACTCACTTTTTAAACAAGACTATTCACTGAATGGGTGTTGCCTCACTCAAAGTGAGAACTTAGACCTTAGCTGAAAAAGGCCAAGGTCTCCCACTGCATCCTGGGCCATCTCCAGTTGTCCTGATCTGTATCTAACTACTAGATCCAGATGCCTCTGGAGGAGAAACTATGACTGATGACTTTGCACAGCCCTCCCTCTCTGAAATCCAATTCAGCTGCAAGTCATGGCATCACCTCCCTCAGGTCACAGTCCTCTTCTAGAACTAAAGACAAACCACACAACCACAACATAGTTAGTAAGTGTCTGAGGTCACATATGCACTCAGGAAGATGAGTCTTTTTAAAAAATTATTTGTTTTCAGTGTTCTACAATCACTTCCATATATCTTAAATTTTTTCCCCTCCTTCCCCCATCTTCCCACTCCCTCCCTGAGAAGGTATACAACTTTATATAGGTTCTATACATACATTCCTATTAAATACATGTTCATCTTAGTCATGTTGCATAGAAGAATTAAAATGAATGCAAGAAATCATAAAACAAAACATAATACAAAAGAAAATGGTCTGCTTCATTCTGTGATCAAATTCCATAGTTCTTTCTCTGGATGTGGAAGGCATTTTGCCTCAAGAATCCATTGGGAAGGAGGAGTCAAGATGGAGGAGTAGAAAGACTCATGTATGCTAGCTCTGAACCCACAGCCCATAAATTTTCTGTAAAAAGAACTCCCCACAAATTCTGGAGCAGTGCAAGCTGTGCAGCAACACAGTGGAGGAGATTTCCGTTCCAGAGAGCCCTGAAAAACTGGCACCTAAGGTCCGTCGCAGACCGGACAGTGGAGCCCACCCCTGGCTGCACGGCCCCAAGAGGAGCAGATCCAAGCAGACTTCGGGGATGGAATCTCTGATGGCCGCGAAGGTCCCTCCACCCACAGGTGCTACAGGTCAGTGAGAGAGTTCTGGGCTGGCCGAGAGGGGAGTGGGGTGTCTCCATAACTCAGGCCCCCTCAGGACACAGCAGTGAAGACAGGGACAGCAGCAGACCCAGGCTCCCCAAGCAGGCAGGAGCTCCGTTCCATTACTGAAGATCTCTGCATAACCCCCTGAGGGAACTGAGCCTGGGAGGCAGCCCTGCCCCAACCTGAGCACCAGAACTTAAGCTCACATTGAATAGCAGCCCCACCCACCACTGACAGCCCTGAGGCTGGGGAGTAGTATTTGAATCTCAGACCCCAAGCACTAGCTGGGTGGATCTAGGTGGGGGTGGAGAGGAATCTCAGAAGTCAAGTAACTGGCTGGGAAAATGCCCAGAAAAGGGAAGAAAAATAAGACCATAGAAGGCTACTTTCTTGGGGAACAGATGATGTTTCCTCCTTTCATTTCTGATGAGGAAGTACAATGCTTACCATCAGGGAAAGACATAGAAGCCAAGGCCTCTGCATCCCAAATATCCAAAATAGATATCCAATGGGCTCAGGCCATGGAAGAGCTCAAAAAGGATTTTGAAAATCAAGTTAGACAGGTGGAGGAAAAACTGGGAAGAGAAATGAGAAAGATGCAAGAAAAGCATTAAAAACAGGTCAATACCCTGCTAAAGGAGACCCAGAAAAATGCTGAAGAAAATAACAGCTTGAAAAATAGGCTCACTCAGTTGGCAAAAGAGGTTCAAAAAGCCAATGAGGAGAAGAATGCTTTCAAAAGCAGAATTAGCCAAATGGAAAAAGAGGTTCAAAAGCTCACTGAAGAAAATAGTTCTCTCAAAATTAGAATGGAACCAAGAAATCACCAAACAAAACCAAAAGAATGAAAAAATGGAAGAGAATGTGAAATATCTCATGGGAAAAACAACTGACCTGGAAAATAGATCCAGGAGAGACAATTTAAAAATCATGGGACTACCTGAAAGCCATGATCAAAAAAAGAGCCTAGACATCATCTTCCATGAAATTATCGAGGAAAACTGCCCTGATATTCTAGAACCAGAGGGCAAAATAAGTATTGAAAGAATCCATCGATCACCACCTGAAAGAGATCCAAAAAGAGAAATTCCTAGGAACATTGTAGCCAAATTCCAGAATTCCCAGGTCAAGGAGAAAATATTGCAAGCAGCCAAAAAGAAACAATTCCAGTATTGTGGAAATACAATCAGGATAACTCAAGATCTAGCAGCTTCTACATTAAGGGATCGAAGGGCATGGAATAGGATATTCCAGAAGTCAAAGGAACTAGGACTCAAACCAAGAATCACCTACCCAGCAAAACTGAGTATAATACTTCAGGGGAAAATATGGTCTTTCAATGAAACAGAAGACTTTCAAGCATTCTTGATGAAAAAACCAAAGCTGAAAAGAAAATTTGACTTTCAAACACAAGAATGAGAACAAGCATGAAAAAGTAAATAGCAAAGAGATGTCATAAGGGACTTACCAAAGGTGAACTGTTTACATTCCTACATGGAAAGACAATATTTGTAACTCTTAGAACTTTTCAGTATCTGGGTAGTTGGTGGGACCACACACACACATACACACACACACACGTACATGCATGCATGCACACAGACAAACATACACGCACATACAGAAACAGAGAGCACAGAGTGAATTGAATAGGATGGGACTGTATCTTAAAAGAAATTAAGGTAAATGGTGAGAGAGAAATGTAGTGGGAGGAAAGAGGGTGAAATGGAATGGGATAAATTATATCTCATTCAAGAGGCAAGCAGGAGACTTTTTAGTGGAGGGAAAAAGAGGAGAGCTGAGAAAAAAACAAGAAGTTTACCCTCATCACATTCGACTAAAGGAAGGAATAAAATGCACACTCATTTTGGTATGAAAACCTATCTTACAGTACAGGAAAGTGGGGGAGAAGGAGATAAGCAGGGTGGGGGGGATGGGAGGAGGGAGCAATTTGAAGTCAACACTCTTGGGGAGGGACAGGATCAAAAGACAGAATAGAAACAATGGGGGGCAGGATAGGATGGAGGGGAATACAGTTAGTCTTACACAACACGACTATTATTGAAGTCATTTGCAAAACTACACAGATATGGCCTATATTGAATTGCCTGCCTTCCCAAAGGGAATGGGTGGGGAGGGAGGGATGGGGAGAATTTGGAACTCAAAGTTCTAGGAACAACGGTTTAGTATTGTTCTTGCTACTAGGAAATAAGAAATACAGTCAATGGGGAATAGAAAGTCATTTGGCCCTACAGGACAAAAGAGAAGATGGGGACAAGAGAAGGGAGGGATGATAGAAGAGAGGGCAGATTGGTGATAGGGGAAATTAGAATGCTCAGTGTATTGGAGTGGGGGGAGGGGATAAATGGGGAGAAAATTTGGAACCCAAAATTTTTTGAAAATGAATGTAAAAAGTCAAATAAATAAATTTATATTAAAAAATAATAATAAAAATAATCCATTGAGAATTTTTAAGTCCTTGCATTGTTGTGAATGACTATGTCTACCAGAAAAATTCCTCACACACTATGGTTGTTGCTGTGTACAAAGTTCTCTTGGTTCTGCTCCTTTCCCTTAGCATCAGTTCATAGAAGTCTTTCCAGGTCTCTCTGAAGTCTTCCTGTTCATCATTTCTTATAGCACCACAGTATTCCATTACATTCATATACCACAATTTATTTAGCCATTCCCCAGTTGATGGGCATCCCCCTGATTTCCAGTTCTTGGCCACCACAAAGAGAGCTGCTATAAATATTTTTGTACACGTGAAACCCTTTCCCATTTTTATGATCTCTTGGGGATACAGTCCCAGAACGATATTGCGGGGTCAAAGGATATGAACATTTTCGTAGCCCTTCGGGTATAGTTCCAAATTGGTCTCTAGAATCGTTCGATCATCTCACAGCTCCACCAACAATGCATTAGCGTTCCAACTCTCCCACAAATTCTCCAACATTTATCAAGGAAGATGAGTCTTTTTGACTTCAGGACGATCTGCACCAAATCGCTGCCCTGACCAGTTGATAGGACTGTTAAATTTAAAATATACTTTTAAGAAAACCTGTAATATATTCATATTCTCTTTTCCCTTTTGTATAGAGAAGAGTTCCCGTTTCTTAAGTTCACAAGTTTTTAAGATACTATAAAAAACTGTTTAACTAAAAAAATAAAAAAAGCCTAGGCGCCTTGCTGGGATCCCCTTTCTCTGTGCACAAAGCTCCGGGGAGAGTCAGCGACACAAGAGAAGCTTTCTGGCGAGGACAGGCAGGAGCCGCCAGGGGGCATCCACAACAATGCAGCTCCTCCCACGCAAAGTCAGGATGCCTTCTTTAAAGCAATAAAGTTGACGTAATGGACGCGCGGAGGAGGGCAGATTGTAGTTTACGCAGCTTCTCACTTCACCCCAGCCTCTTCCGCATTCATGCGGCTCTCTTCCTCCGCCCCTCTCTTCTCCCGCCCCCATCTCTCCTTGACCAATCCCTTTTGGTCTTCCTTTCTCGTTCTACCCAATGGGAGAAGCGGAACCTTAGCGGTGACCGAGGTAATTAAGAAAGAGGGGCGGGGCTTTGGCTTCTTTGGAAACTCGGCGGGCCTGCTGCCGTGCTCGGGTCTGTTGGTTGGGAGTTTTCATTTTCTGCGTTTTTCCGCATCTCTCCTGGGTGATTGGAACAGGCTGCGGGGGCCAACGGGAAGGCTGGACTGCGGAAGCGCAGAGGCCTCTGGGAGCGCCCATTGATCTCTGGGATCCAGGGAGATAGGAGGGCCGCGTGCGCGCGGCGCCCGGGAAGGGACATACCCCGGCGTCCTGTCACCCGTGAGGAAGTGGAGGTCATAGAAAGGGAGTTCATCTTGTGCCGTGGGCTAAGACTTTCCTGTAACTTGACGCTGGAGCGAGTCCTCGGTGAGTAGTGCATGCCTGTGCCTGCTGCTCTCGGAGGAACTGCTAGTGACACCCAGCGGACCGCCTGGGAACTACAAGGAGATGGTTCATCCCGGGGTGGTTATTAACGGGGAGCTCAGATGTCTTGGGGTTTTGTTTTTGATTCGGGGAAGCTTCTCTTCGGCCTGCAGTGGTTTACTGAGAGCTTTAAGGTTTGCAAATAGCATTTTGTCATAACGCTGCAAGATGGGGGCCGTTATTACTTAGATTTTACAAAGGAAGAAACTGAGGCATGGCCACACACCGAACGTGTCCCAGGCAGGATTTGAACACTGGTCTCCCTGACTCGAAGTCCAGGACTTTTATCCAGTTCGCCTCCTAGCTGCTTTCTAACCAAAATTCCTTAATCTGCGATTTGTGAATTTAGTTTTTTAATATTTAGATAGCCACCTTTGCAATTCTATATTTCTTATTTTATGCCTCTAAAAAGATTCATTGAAGAAAGGGAACATAGGCATCACCAGATTGCCCAAGGGATCTGTGATAAAAAAGGCAAGGCAAATTAAACCACTACTATTTGCTCCGCATCCTAATTAAAAGTCCAGATTGCCAAAGGGGTCCATGACACCAAAAAGGCTAAGGGGCTGGGGCTATAACTCAAGGCCAAATTGTGAATGAAAACCATGTGCCTATGGATACATAGTAACCTCCTTTCACCCACGTTTTCAGTGGTTGAGGTGCCGCAGATACTTTTAAGTGCCCAAGCTTCTTTTTTAATATTTTGAAACCTAAATATGTTGGACATAATTTATTCCTAATGATTCAAGACTGTGAGCTTCATTTTTGAGAGGGGGTACCCTAAGGGTCGGTTTGTCCTCTACACTAAATTAGCCTGAGTGTTGTGCTTGCTGAGGCCTGTTTGTGTGTGCACATGTGTACCTGTGTAAACGAACACACCTACACCTGCCTTTGCTTCTTCTTTAGCTGTCAGAGTCTTCGCAGTTCATTTTTTTGTTTGTGGTCTTACTAGAATTGAATATGGTGGACTAATTACAGAAACCTCATACATTTTTTAAAATATGTGAAATATTAAAATATATGAAACCTCATATACTTAAAAAAAATTTTAAATTTTAAAAATTTGAACTTACCTCCCGAAAAGAACATTTCCAAATACACAGTGAAACACAGAAGAGTACAAAATAAAACCATAAATCTCCATTTTATCTTGCTTTTTTAGGTATGTGATAAAGTTCACACATTACTTTCAAAACTGCCCTACTTTTCTGTGCTTCCTTATGAACTTCTGTGTGCATATACATAGTGTATGTATATCTGTATATTCACACATATGAAATGCTTCAGTGGCTCTCATTTTGGCTTCAGTATTGCTAACTTTTCTCCCCTGTCTTATTTTCTTGTTTACCGCTAGTAGTTTGTCTCCCATATTTGTTTACTTCAGACTGAGAAACCTGGTTATCAAACTTTACAAGTCTAAAATATGAGTAAATAGTTTTCAGCCTAGGGTATGAACACTTTCTAAAGTGTTCTTTAGCATGAATTTAAGGACATTGCTTTTTTAAATTGTTTTGCATCTCTAGAAACTTTTGTTGTTTTCTAATTCTTGTGATATGGATTAGTGAAGTTGCTGGATCAGTGTTTTCTGGATATTTGAGGTGTATTATGATGCTGTGTATGTTTAGTTTAATCATGGACAAAAAAGTGTACTTTTTGTAGATGAAGTAAGCAAATGTGTACATAGTACATCCTAAGAGGCAGTACCCTTTTCTCTCCCCTCAAGTTATACTCCAAAAATGTTTTGAAATGTCTTGACTTATTTCTCTGAGTTCTCAAGATGATATTTGTTTCCTCAGTAGTTTTGACTCCTATAATAGATACCATTGTCTTCAGCTATAGAATTAATGTTGACCGGAATAGATTCCATAACTGTAGGTCATACTTTTTTACTAGAAGAAACTGGGGGAATTGATCATCCTTACTCAATTACTGACAACAATAAAAGTTTATATTTTCTTCTGTCACCCTAACAGAAGCATAAATTTTTCATTTTAAATGGGTTTTTGAAAGAAAAATGACTGTCCACCTGGTCGTTCAGTCACTAGACATCTGTTAAGAGTCTACTATGTGTAAGACTTTGCTGAATCTTGGAGATGCAAATAAAAACAAAAGGTAAAGCAGATCCTGCCTTCAGGAGCTTCCATTCTTCGGGGAGGGAGAAGAGGAGACAGTCTCATGTAGTGGCTGGAGGATCAGGAAAGGGTTCTTGTAGAAAAAGGAATTTTGTAACTGAATCTTGAAAGAAATAAGGAGCTTGATTAAGGCAGAGGGAGTATATTCCATGATTGGGGATAGCATGTGCAAAGATGAAAATGGGAAGGCTAGTTTGGCAGGACCAGAGTAGGAAAGGGAGAAGGATAAAGTATAAAAAAGCCAGAAAGGTAGGTTGAGCCAGGTTATGAAGGATGAAGGACAAACTGAGTTTGTATTTGATCCTAGAGGTAATAGGGAAGCACTGGAGTTTATTGAATAGGGAGTGAAATGATTGTGAGTTTGGGAGAAATTGGATGGACTGGAGTGGAAAGAGATTTGAGACTCTTAGGTCACATATTAGGCTGTTGTTATGACAACTGTTGTCTAGGAGGTCCTGAAGTGAGTACACAGAAGGTGTCAGTTATTGTGGAGATCTGATTGACAAGACTTAGGTGTGTGAGAGGAGGAGTGTGAAAGTTGTTGAATGCTCATCTTGAAGAAAATACTCTGTTTTCTGTTTTTTATTCATAGACTGGGAAAGGACAAGTGTTTTAATTTTTCTGCACCTCACAAATAATAATTCATGTCCATATAGTGCTCATATAGTGGCAGCTAGGTGGTGCAGTGGATAGAGGGCTGAACCTGGTGTCAGGAAGACTCATCTTGAATTCAAATCTGGTCTCAGACACTTACTAGCTATGTGACTCTGGGCAAGTCACTTAACTCATTTTGCCTCAGTTTCCTCATGTGTAAAATGAGCTGGAGAAGGAGATAGTAAACCACTCCAGTGTCTATGCCAAGAAAGCCCTATTGGGGTCAGAAAGGACAGTTGGACAGGATTGAAATGATTGAAGAACAAAATAGTGCTTAAATGTTTGAAGAGTTATTTATATTATCTGATTTGAGCCTTGCCCCTACGTGAACTAGACACTTACAGGTATTATCTAAATTTATGTCTGTCTATCTTACCTATCTACCATCTATCTATGTGTGTGTGTGTTTTCCCATATGTAAAATTTTATATATGAAATAACCAGCCTGTAGTAAGGTGACTTGCTTATAGTTGAACTAGACATGGTTGAATTAGGTTTGCCTGACTCTCTACTTCTAGCTCCCTTTCTACTACACTGAGTTTGCCTCTATTTTGAATGAATTGATTTAAAAGAAAGAAGTGTTTCTATACCTACAAAAGGTTATCACTTCAACAAAGTTTCTGGGAATCAAGTTGTTTAAATGAGCCAGTGCACTCTCCATGTTAAGTCAGTGAGTCTACAAGCTTTTAAATGCCTATTATCTGCCAGACCTTGTGCCTTCAGGGAGCTTA
Source organism: Bettongia penicillata ogilbyi (assembly GCA_023548195.1). NCBI lineage: Eukaryota > Metazoa > Chordata > Mammalia > Diprotodontia > Potoroidae > Bettongia > Bettongia penicillata. The sequence goes on from JAJHZJ010000276.1 coordinate 926,401, forward strand.
CCTTCCACAAGGGAGAATATACATTTCTACAAATAAGTATGTATGTTATGTGCCAAATAAATATAAAGGACTGGGGGAGAGTAATAACATTAACAGTGGGGAAAGACCTCTAGAATGGGGTGGCACTCAAGCTGAGCCTGGAAAAGTCCTTCTGTTTAGCTGCAGCTTGCTGGTGTGATTTAGCTTGTCCAGCAGCATCACCTTGTTGGTCAGTGAACAAAGATCGCCCATACCTGCGCGTTTGGTACATGCGGAGTACCAAATGTCAAAGTACTGATGGTCTAAAAAACTGTGGTTCTTAGCTATTTGCCTTCTTTCCTGTCATACTGTTACCACAGTTTGGCATAGTATACCACAGAGGCTACTGCTGCTTCCCTGGGTCATCCCAGCATCCCCTCGGGGGTGGCATCACACACTTTGGGAACCTCTGTGTCTTTGGTAGAGGAGCTGCGAGAGACACTGTGCTACTTCTTTCTTTCTGCACCATCCTCTTCATCAGTCTCTGCCACCGAAGAAACTACATAGTGGGTATTTAGCATGCTTTAATTATTTGAGTTGAGAGGGCAGTCTGAAGTAGTAGATACGACAGGGGAACCTCAAGCCCTGCTTCCGATACCGTCCAGCTTTGTGATCCTGGGCAGATGTCCAATGTAGCATTAGATGAAGGAGCTTCCTCACCAGCAACAACGTATACCAGTGAAATCATGGTTTAGACCGATACTAGGTGTTAAAAGCTTATGGGTGTGGATGTTCAAGTTTCTGACTTGGTAGAAGGGTAGAAAACACCATCCTGGAGAAAGCTGAGACAATGTTAGGAAAAGAGCAGTGTTACAAGGGGCAATCAGTAATATCCAAATCTCAGTGGAAAGCCAGAATTCATTTAGTACAAAAAAGTGGAAGAAATTTAACATAGGCTGGATAGCAAAGTGGATAAAGTGCTTTATTGACAATTTTTACGTTTCTGTCACTTCCCAGGCAGTCACTTTGAATTAAGTGCCTGCTTTGTGCTAAGCTTGAGAGATGCAAAGAAAGGCAAGAAACAGGCCTTGTTCTCAAAGAGCTCATGATGACTTCTCCTTAAATAAAACTATCCCTGGAAACAAAGTACAGTAAAGGAAATAAGCACATTAACTATGGTCAAAATCATCTCTTTCCCCACCTATATTCTGCCACCTCTCTGATAAGCAGGGCATCGGTGCATCACCACTAGTCCTTGGCAGTCTCACTTGGTTACCATGTTGATCAGAGTTCTGAAGTCTTTCACTGTTTTTGCTTTTGGTGGTCATGCTGCAAATTGTTCTGGGTTTGCTCTCCATCAATTCACGTAAGGCTTCTTAAGTTTCTCAGAAATCTTCATGTTTACCATTTCTTATGGTTTAGTGAGAGTCTATGTATACTTTTTCCAGAATTCCCAATTGATGGGTCATCCACTTTCTTTCCAGTTCTTTGTTTCTGTTAACAGCATAACTATAAATGACATTTTGACATCCTTGGGGTATGTGTCAAGTAATGGTATCATTGACATCTGTGATAGTATGTTTTCTAAAATATCCCATCAAAAATGATTGAAGTCAATGTTTTAACATTTGAAAGGTTAAACTCTAATTATATGGAAAAATTAACTTTTGGAACATATTTCCTAATAATATCTGTTATTTATAAAGATGACTTCAACTATCAACTCTATAATCTATCCTTTAAAGAACTCAGGTGATTCCAGGTCTTCAGCTGGCATGTTTGTGGGAATACCTACCAGATACTATATCTCCAGCTTTTACCTTTCTCCTAAGGTTTAGTACTACATTTCCAGTTGGGTAGTGGATGATTTTGCATTTGGTGTCACATGCAGTGTGTCAAAAATCCTAATTCTTCATCATCATAGTGAGTTTTGCTAGGTAGATAATTGTGTATTTATGACCCATGCTTCTCAGTTTTTGTACATTGTTTTTTTCTTGTCTCTCTAACTTTTCCTTTTCCTTGTTTTTCTTTATGATGTTATCTTGGAAGCTCATAATGTATCCAGGGGTATAGAATCTTGTATTCTTTATTTTCAGGATCCTCTGTATTCTTTGTGTATTCTTAATTTCTTTGGACCTAGATTCCTTTACTGCAACTTATCTTCTTGTACTGATTGTTTTGTTGGGTTTTTATCTAATTTGGGAGGGATGTCAGCAATCTTAGGTTGTTGTGTTTGATCTGTTCTCCAGGTCCATCACTTAATTCTCTATATTTTTAATTATCTTGGTAATTCAGTGGTTTTTCTATGTATGTATTTCTTGTAATTGATCATCATTAACTGTCTTTCTGTTTTATGAATCAGTTAATTGTGTTTGTTGAAGCTTTTTTATTACAGTCTCTATACAGGTAATTTTCACTATTTCTTCCCAGTTTTTTTTGGTTGTTTTTCTCCCAGATTGTTTTCTCTTCAGTCTCTTATTTGACCTTGTGATTTTTTTTTTTAGTGTTAAATTTTAATTTTTTTAAAGTGTTCTTTAATTGATGGAACACATTTTAGGATATTTTATGTGGTTTCTTTTATCTCCGTTTTTTCTGGTACTCGGCTGGTTTTTAGTGTTTATATTTGTTATTTTTGAAGGACTTATGATGCGCTTAACTGACTTGGAACCTCCACCTTCCAGAGGTTTTTTGATGGATAATTGGTCTGACTGATCTTGAATATGTCTAGCCTTGAGAAGTTAACTGCTCTGCAAGACAGCATGTTTCTTTGTTAGTTCTAAAAAGCTAACATCCTCTTCCTTGTAACTTAGATTAATAGTATCACAAGTCAGAGTGGGAAAGACTATAATATATTTTAATTATACATTATAATAATAATAGCATTTATATAGCACTTCAAGTCTTGTAAGTACTTTATAAATATTATCTTATTTTATCCTCACAACATCCCAGAGAGGTTCCGTTTTTATACCTATTTTACAGATGAGGAAACTGAGGCAGGTAGGTTAAGTGAGTTGACCAGGGTTAGGCTACTACTAAATGTCTAAGGCCATGTTTGAACTCAGGTCTTCCTGATTTCAGGTCCAGTGCTCTATCTACTTCTGACACCTGTCAGGAACTAGGTCAGGAGTGGGGAACTCAAAAGGTCCTCAAATGTGGCCCTTTGACTGAATCCAAACTTCACAGGATAAATCCCCTTAATAAAAGGATTTATTCTGTAAAATTTGGACTTGGTTAAAAGGTTGCACCCAAGGCCCTTGAAGGCCATGTGTGTCGTTGGCTGCAGGTTCCTCACCCCTGAATTCTCTAATACAACATTCCCATTTTCCAAATAAGAAAATTAAGTGTTAGAGAAGTTGCAAACTGCCCAAGTTCACAAATATAATAATGAGCCAGAATTCAAACTTCTTCCTGTTGAGAAGCATAGAAAAAGCCCATTCACTTTTTTCATATCTTAGCATTTCAAATGATTGAAAACAGCTGTTATATACCAAACTTCTCTCCTGTCTTCTAGGTGAAACAACGCTAGTTATATACCCATTTTACACCTGTTGTAATTCCCTATAATATGCCTCTCTCTGTTAGACCTGGAAAAGACTTAGAAGTAATTTGTTACAACCCTGCCCACCCCCCACCTCCCATTTTTTAACAGATGAAGAAAGTGAGGACCAAAAACATTAAGCTGACTGACACCAAGTCCAACATTTTCTCTATGTAACAATCAAATCTGAATCTGGCAGCCAAATTGTGTTGTTTGGGATGTAGATAATACCCCACTAGCATTATTTCAGTTGGGATTTGCCTTAGCTTTGTTAGTGTCATGTTCTGGGTTCATACTGAGCTTGCCAACTTAAACTTTGAGTTACCTCATCAAAGAAACTGTTTTCAATCTAGATCTCCTTATTTATTATACTAACAGAATTTACCCTTTTGATACAGGACTTTACATTTATTACTGTTGGACTTAGTCTTGTTGGTTTGTCTGACCATTTCCAGTCTTAAAATCTTTTTAAATCCTGATTTTGTTATCTTCTGTATTAACTATCTCTCACTTTGTTTCGTTTGAAATAATTATGAGCATGTATTTATAAAAAGGGTTGATAAAAATCACATAATTTCTGAGTTGAAACGGTGCTGGATCAGAGATTTTAGAGCAGGAAGTGACCTCATCTAGTTCAACCCCCTTATTTTATAAATAAATAAACTGATGTTGAGCAGCATGGTTAAGTGACTGACCTGGGGTCAAAGAACTAGTAAGATTGGGTTAGGCTTGGGAACTGAAGATCTGGAGAAGATGAAGGATGTCAACACTCTGTACATTAAAAATCACTTTGGTAGGTCTTGGTAGCACAATTCACAGCTATTTTTTAGGTTCAGCTAACAAAAAAATGTTGTACGCTGCTCTTTTTGCCATTAGATTTGTGACACAAACAACTAAAGTGAACAAGGCAGAACTGCTGGAGAAACCTGCCCCTTCTCCTAGAACTTAGATCTGAGAAATGGCCCTAGGCCTGCCTGCCTTCCTTTCTTGTTTCCTCTCTCCCCGTCTGCCTCTCTCCTTTTCCCCTTCCTTCCTTCCTTCCTTCCGTCCTTCCATCCTTCCTTCCTCTACTGACTCTTCAGTTTTTCTTCATCGTTACCTTCTGCTCCCTCCCATTTCCCTGCTTTTCAGTTTCTTTTTATTGCTGTCTTTCCCCATTAAAATGCCCTCTTTGAAGCCAGAGCTTGTCTTTTTATTTGTATTTTTTTTCCTGGTCCTTACCACAGCACCTGGCACATAGTAAGTGCTTCATTGTGAGTGCTTGTTGGAGGGAGTGGCTGACAGAAATACAGCCTCCTTGGTATTGCTTAGGATGAGGCCATTAGAACCTAGTCAACAACTTGTCATCAGTCTTTGCCTGAAGTTCTTTAGTAAAAGGGAACATTCTACCTCTGAAGTAGTTTATTCTGATTTTTGGATAACTCTGTCACAAAGGCAGCTAGGTGGCACAGTAGATAAAGCACCTGGCCTAGTGGCAGGAAGACTCATTTTCCCAGACTCAAATCCTTCTTACAGCTTACTAGTGGTGTGACCCTGAGCAAGTCATTTAACCCTTTTTGCCTTGGTTTCCTCATCTGTAAAATGAACTGGAGAATGGCAAACCACTATTGTATCTCTGTTAAGAAAACCCCACATGGGGTCATGAAGAGTTGGACACAACTGAAAAAATGACTGAACAACAGTTGTTAGAAAGTTTTACCTGACATCAAGCCTTAAATTAGTCAGTATTTCCACACATTGCTCCTGGTTCTGGCTTGTAGGGCCATACAAATTTAATATTTTTCTTCCTGAACATAGCTGTCATTTCCTGTCTCTTCCCCATCCTCTGTCATCGCCCCCCATTCTCCAGGTCAAAAATACCCAGTTCCTTTAACTTATCCTCACATGACATGGATTCCTAGTTGCCTTCTTCTTAATGCTTTCCATCTTATCGATGGCATTGTTAAATTGTGGTGCATAGAACTAAATGAAGTGACACAGCTATTGCCTGACTAGGGAAGATCACCTGATTTCTGGGAGCTTTTACCTTTATTAATGCAGCCCCAGATTACATTTGCTAGTTTGGCTGCCATAGTATACTACTGACTTGTGCCTGCTGACCACTCAGACCCCTGGATCTTTTTCAGACAAACTGCTGTTATTAGGACCTCCCTCTTCCTATACTTGTGATAATAGACTTTTTGGACTCAGGCATATGACTTTCCCTCTGTGCTCTCCAACTTATCAGCATTCTTTCTGAATCCTGATGATGTCATCCTGCGTGGTAGCTATTCTTTCCAGCTTTGTGTTTTCTGCAAATTTGATGGATATATACTATCTTTGACTTAACTAGTATGCATCTCTATATTTTTTCCCACAAGAATAGTATGAGATATTTGATCAAATGCTGGGGTAAGACCTCTGTAAATTATCCATACTCTTCTCCTGATCTGCTGGTTTAATAACTTTGTTAAAAAAGGAAATAAGATTAGTCTGGCATGACCTGTTTGTGGTGAAACTGTGCTAGCTCTTTATAATTAGCACTTTCTTTTCTAGTACCTACCATCTCTTTAATGATTCATTTTAGAATTTTACCAGGAATTAATGTTGGGCTAACTGGCATATAGTTACTGTTCTCTTTGACTTTTTGGAAAATCAGGGCAAAATTTGCCGTTCTTCAGTCTTACCTCTTGTATTCTCCATTAGCTTTCAGAAATTGCTGACAGTGACTGACATCTGTCAGTCCTTTCAATTCTCGAGAATGATGAACTTCCAGATCAAGTGATTTGAACTTGTGAAGGACAGCCAGGTTGTCTGTCTGCTTAATCATCTTGGGTATTGATTCCCTGTTAGCCATTCTTCTCTCATCTTCCTTAGCAGATAAAATATGCAAAATAAGAATTAAAGGGCTTTGCCTTTTGTCACTAATCATTATCCTATCCAGCCTAGGCAGCAGTCTCCTCCTTTCCCTGATCTCCCACTTTCCCTCAATTACAGGAGAAACAAAACAGGCCTGACTTCTGTGAAAAAAAAGTTGAGGGAGAAAAATAACTAGATTAAGGAGGATTAAGGATATGAAGAGAAAGTAGTTGGCAAGGTAAATAAAACAAATTAGGAAAGTAAATTAGTAATTAAAACAACTTGATGGAATAAGAAGTTGGCATAGAAGTGGAAGTGGAAGCGGATGCTATGCTGGGTAAGTCCATAAATGTTGACTAGCTCAACCACTCCCTTCCAGTTGACATCAGCTTTTATATTCTTTGGCTTGCAACAAATCTGTCCAGCTGCTGTTACCTACCTCACATTTCTTCTGTGTGGGGTCATAGAATCATACATTTAGAGCTGAAAGTGACTTCTGAAGTCATCTAGTTCAACTTCCTCATTTTGCAGAGGAAGCCCAAGGGCTAAGAGAAATTATATGATTTGCCTTAGAACACAAAGGTTGTTCAGTAACAGAATCAATATTTGAACACTAGTTCTTTGACCCCAAATCCAGCACTCTTTCCGTTGTACCATGCTATTCCATAGGAAAATCACGAGGGACTACAGCAGTAATTCAGTCTAGAATCTTTGCTCAGTATTCCTCCTAAATTCCCTTCCTTTCCTCCTTGCCTGTCTAAATTCTGTCCATCTTCCAAGATTTGTATCATATATCTTCATCTAAAGATGTTCTATCTTATAATCTTTCTTCTGAACTCTTGTAATATTTGCTATCTATTTCTTCATTTGGTCCTCATGCCCTGCTCTGTGACTTTTGAACTGATATTTTCCTGTTTTTCCCCTATGTCCTTTCCTCTTCCCAGTTTTCCTAATTGCCCAGGTTACTGCCATCCTCCCAGTCATTAAGGCTTCCAAACTAGGTTTTATCCTCAACTCCTCATTCTCTCTCACCCCCTATACATATTCATATAGCAGCCAAAATCTGTTACCTTCCACAACATCTCTAGTGTGTACCAATTTCTCCTCTGACATTGCCGCCATTCTGATACAGGCCGTCATGACCTCACATTTGGACTTCTGCGTTAGCCTTTTGGTTGTTCTTCCTGACTTGAGTTGCTCCACAGTCCAGCGCATCCACAAGGCAGCTAGAAAGCACAGTGGATAGAATGCTGAAACCAGATTCAAGAAGACCAGATTTTAAATCCAACTTTAGACACTCACTAGCTATGTGACTCACCTCTGTCTGCCTCCATTTTTTCATCTGGAAAATAGAGTAAATGGCATTTATCTCCCAGGGTTCTTGTGAGGATCAAATGGTACATATGTAAATATAAGTGCAGACTGTCATCATTCTCCACTCAGCTACCATCTTGATTTTCATAAATCACAAGTCTGATCAAGACACCTCCCATTCAGTAAACTCCAGTGGCTTTTCTGGGGTAATACATACAATTTTTTGTTTGGCTTTTTAGGCCTTTCATGATCTTGCCACTTCCTCTTTGTGCAGTCTTTTTTTTACACTTTCCTTGCTTCCACACACCCTACAATCCAGTAACGCTGGCCCTTCTTATCCCTTCCTCATAGAGACACTCCATCTTCCAACTTCAGACATTTTCACTGTCTCCCTTGCCTGGAATTCTCTACCTCCTGTTAAAATAGTTCTGAACCCCTCACTCAATCTCCCCGCCCCATTCTAGTTAACATAGTAAGTAAATATATTTGTATATATGTATATACATATGTATGTGTATACGTATACACATGTATGTACTTGTGTGTGTCTATATTTGTAACAGTGGTAGGAAGTAAGATTGAAAAGGGGGACTTAGAACTCACTTATAGACTATCCCATAAATTAGTGGGGAATAAGTTACTTGGAAACTGCCTCATAAAGTAGAGGAGCATAGGAGCCACTGCAAACTGTCTCATAAATTAACTAAGGTCACATCCTGCGACTAGGTGCTAAATTAAGGGAAGCAGTCCTGCTGTCTATGTTATGCACTAAGTGTGTGCAGTAGCAGTAGAGTACCAGCAAAATATTAGGCTAATGAACTAATTCTAATGTGTGGCCAATTTTTAGTGATGTGGGTATGTTAAAGAATTAACCCTAGGGTGTCAGATGAGAGTCTGTGCCCTACTAGCAAAACTATATAAAAATGAGACCCTAGACTCTTCCCCACCATGACCCTATCCTCCCATTCCATTTGCCTCTGTATTCTCTGTCCCTTATTAAACTATGATTAAAGTATTACTCTACTGTTTATTGCTATCATGGTCTTTCCCTGAGGGTATCTAAAAACAATTGGGTGTGCCTGTCCCTTCTCCCTCAACCCAGAAGGACCCCCTACCAGCCCTACTCCCTTAATCATATAACCTGGGATCTCATGGACTCAGACTGTATAATATTATATATATGACATATGTGTGTATGTGTGTATGTGTATGACATATCAGACTAATATAATATACAATAGCCACTCCTACCCCTGAACAGGCTGGGTGCAGTGAATTGATGGGTAGAAAGCAAGGATGAATAGCTGAACCACTTCCAGGTTATTTTTTCCCCTTTTATCTGTGTTGTAATAAATCAATTAATAATTCTATAAATTGCTGTATTTCACCACACAATCATCACACCCTATCTTTCCCCAGTCCAAAAATTGGTTTGTAACTTTTGTCGTGTAATTGTCACATGGTGTAATTCTGTTCGTCATGCCACTTAACAGATAAACAGAGCAGCAATGTATTTACCAGTGGCATATGGATATGCTTTACCTTTCACTCATTGTGAGCTGTGAGCCTAGACTTCTCAGTGCATGCACGTTGTCAGTGTATTTCTGAAAGCTGACTTGTGTGGTTTGTTTAGAGTGTTGCACTGCTAATGGTATGGGCACTCAACCCAGTGAAGAGCTGGAGATGCAGGGGGAGTGGGTGGGCGGGCAAAGCTGCCATGAGAAAGTCACGTGAAATGGTAAGACTTGCATCTTCCCGCAGTAGCTAAATTGTACAGTTCATCTGCCAGTGATAGTTTAATAAATGATTTTAAAGTAATACCAGCACACAATTTTTTAAAAGCTTCACATAATGGTCACACTCCACTCTTTTTGCATAAATTTTACATAAAATCTGTGACAATTATGCAGTGAAACACAGTAATTGGCAATTCACTTCTCATCTCCACCACCTTGCTTCCCTGATTTTCCTTCAAGTTGCCCTTTTAAAAGCCTTTTTTGATGCCCCTTTATGTTAGTGCCTTTTTTTTGTTGATTATCATCAGTTTGCCCCGTACATACCTTATTTGTACATAGTTGTTTCGTGTAGTCTCCTTCATTAGATGGTGAATTCCTTGAGAGCAGAAACTGGTTTTGGTTTTTTTTTTGCCTTTATTTGTATCCCCTGTACTTAGCACAGTGCTTGGAATGTAGAAAGCTCTTAACAAATGCTTGTTAACAACTTTCTAGCTTTAGCCAATTGTCAGCAAATGTTAGTTATGTTTCCTAACACCAAGAAGGACTGAAATTTAATAGGACATTGAAGAACAAAGCTGGTTCAGTTGACGCAGAGCATTTTTTAATGCATAAAGCAAATAAAATAGAGATAATAGGATGAAATTTTTATTTTTCAAAGTAAAATTATAATATTTTTGCATCAATTGCTGTTCCTGGTCTCTTCAAAATAAATTTGCCATCATAACTTTCTTAATTCAGCACCACACTCATTTAGTGACCTGAACTGAATTCACCTTGTGTTCTTTTTTTTTTAATAAAAATTTAACTTTTTACATTCATTTTCACAAAATTTTGGGTTCCAAATTTTCTCCCCTTTCATCCCCTCCCCCCACCCCAATACACTGAGCAATCTAATTTTCCCTATCCACCAATCTGCCCTCTCTTCTATCATCCCTCCCTTCTCTTGTCCTCATCTTCTCTTTTGTCCTGTAGGGCCAGATGACTTTCTATTCCCCATTGACTGTATTTCTTATTTCCTAGTAGCAAGAACAATACTAAACCGTTGTTCCTAAAACTTTGAGTTCCAAATTCTCCCCATCCCTCCCTCCCCACCCATTCCCTTTGGGAAGGCAGGCAATTCAGTATAGGCCATATCTGTGTAGTTTTGCAAATGACTTCGATAATAGTCGTGTTGTGTAAGACTAACTGTATTTCCCTCCATCCTATCCTGCCCCTCCATTGTTTCTATTCTGTCTTTTGATCCTGTCCCTCCCCAAACGTTGACTTCAAATTGCTCCCTCTTCCCATTGCCCTCCCTTCCATCATCCCCCCCGCCTTGCTTATCTCCTCCCGCACTTTCCTGTACTGTAAGATAGGTTTTCATACCAAAATGAGTGTGCATTTTATTCCTTCCTTTAGTCAAATGTGATGAGGGTAAACTTCTTGTTTTTTTTTCTCAGCTCTCCTCTATTTCCCTCCACTAAAAAGTCTCCTGCTTGCCTCTTGAATGAGATATAATTTACCCCATTCCATTTCACCCTCTTTCCTCCCACTACATTTCTCTCTCACCATTTACCTTAATTTCTTTTAAGATATGGTCCCATCCTATTCAATTCACTCTGTGCTCTCTGTCTCTGTATGTGCATGAATGTGTGTATGTGTGTGTGCGTGCACACGTGTACGTGTGTGTGTGTGTGTGTGATCCCACCAACTACCCAGATACTGAAAAGTTTTAAGAGTTACAAATATTGTCTTTCCATGTAGGAATGTAAACAGTTCACTTTTCGTAAGTCCCTTATGACTTCTCTTTGCTGTTTCCTTTTTCATGCTTCTTCTCATTCTTGTGTTTGAAAGTCAGATTTTCTTTTCAGCTCTGGTCTTTTCATCAAGAATGCTTGAAAGTCCTCTGTTTCATTGAAAGACCATATTTTCCCCTGAAGTATTATACTCAGTTTATCTGGGTAGGTGATTCTTGGTTTGAGTCCTAGTTCCTTTGACTTCTGGAATATCCTATTCCATGCCCTTTGATCCCTTAATGTAGAAGCTGCTAGATCTTGAGTTATCCTGATTGTATTTCCACAATACTGGAATTGTTTCTTTTTAGCTGCTTGCAATATTTTCTCCTTGACCTGGGAATTCTGGAATTTGGCCACAATGTTCCTAGGAGTTTCTCTTTTTGGATCTCTTTCAGGTGGTGATCGATGGATTCCCTGAATACTTATTTTGCCCTCTGGTTGTAGAATATCAGGGCAGTTTTCCTCGATAATTTCATGGAAGATGATATCTAGGCTCTTTTTTTGATCATGACTTTCAGGTAGTCCCATGATTTTTAAATTGTCTTTCCTGGATCTATTTTCCAGGTCAGTTTTTCCAATGAGATATTTCACATTCTCTTCCATTTTTTCATTCTTTTGGTTTTGTTTGGTGATTTCTTGGTTTCTCATAAAGTCATTAGCCTCCATCTGTTCCATTCTAATTTTGAGAGAACTATTTTCTTCAGTGAGCTTTTGAACCTCTTTTTCCATTTGGCTAATTCTGCTTTTGGAAGCATTCTTCTCCTCATTGGCTTTTTGAACCTCTTTTGCCAATTGAGTGAGCCTATTTTTCAAGGTGTTATTTTCTTCAGCATTTTTGGGGGTCTCCTTATCAAGGTATTGACGCGTTTTTCATGCTTTTCTTGCAACTCTCTCATTTCTCTTCCCAGTTTTTCCTCCACCTGTCTAACTTGATTTTCAAAATCCTTTTTGAGCTCTTCCATGGCCTGAGCCCACTGGACATCCACCTGGGATGTCTGGAATAGAGAGGCCCCGACGTCCACGTCTTTCCCTGATGGTAAGAATAGTTCCTCGTCATCAGAATTGAAAGGCAGGAACATCTGCACCCCATCAAAGTAGCTCTCTATGGTCTTATTTTGCTCTTTTTCTGGGCATTTTCCCAGCCAGTTACTTGACTTCTGAGATTCCTCTGCACCTCCACCTAGATCTGCCCAGCTAGTGCTTGGGGTCTGAGCTTCAAATGGGCTTACCGTGGCAGGTGGGGCTGCTATTCAATGTGAGCTTAAGTTCTGGTGCTTGGGTTGGGGCAGGGCCGCCTCCCAGGCTCAGTTCCCTCAGGGGCTTTATGCAGAGACCTTCAGTAATGGGGCAGGTGGGTGCAGGGCCGCCTCCCAGGCTCAGCTCCCTCTGCCGCTGCCTCCCGAGGGGGCCCAAGTCACGGAGACACCCCGCTCCCCTCTCAGCCGGCCTAGACGTCTCTCTCACTGACCTGTAGTGTCTTTGGGCAGAGGGACCTTCCTGACCGCCGGAGGTTCCGTCCCTGAAGCCTGCTCGGATCTGCTCCTCTCGGCCGTGTGGCCAGGGCAGCACAGGGGTGGACTCCGCTTTCCGGGGCGCAACAGACCCTGGGGACAGCTCTCCAGGGCTCTCTGGAACGGAAATCTTTTCCACTGTGTTTCTGCGCGCCTTGCAGTGATCCAGAATTTGTGGGGCATTCTTCTTGCAGGAAATATATGGGCTGTGGGTTCAGAGCTAGCATACGTGAGTCCTTCTACTCCGCCATCTTGGCTCCACCCCCCACCTTGTGTTCTTTTCTACAAGACAGATGGAGTGTGCCTAAGATAATTTTAAAAGACAATTACCATTATTTTGAAGGTGTGACTTGGTCCCAGATGTGGTAGAGCATTAAAGAAAAGTATATATTCTCTTGGGCAGCTAGATGGCACCAGACCTAGAGTCAGGGGATTCATCTTACTAAATTCAAATCCGCCCTCAAACACTAGTGTGTGACTCCAGGCAAGTCACTTAACCCTGTTTACCTCAGTTTCCTCATCTGTAAAGTGAGCTGGGAAAGGAAATGGCAGAGCACTCCAGTGTCGTTGCCAAGAAAACTTCACATGGGGTCACAGAGTCAGACGAGCAGAAAAGTGAAAGCAAAGTATATATTCTGTTAATAAAATTTTGAGAATACAAAGTGGGACTGCTATATGCCAGAACTATAATTGGAGAAAGGTATGTTCTTTTTCTGCTTCTCCACCCCTCTCTCCTTTTCCCTCTCCATTTTCTCCTTCAGTAGAATAAGATTCAGAAAGTAGTAAGTCTCAGTTACAGTCACTTTTGGTCTAATTAGATCTTCTCAGTTTTCATAGGTTCAAAAAACTGAGAGATAATATTGGTCTGGTTAATAGTTCAATCACAAAATCTAATAAAAATTATCATTATAAATGTGTAGAGAGGTACTAGTGCTTAAAATATAGTCTTTTAATATAAGAATCAAATTAGGCTTGTGAAATTTTATCAATTATTTTATAACTTTATATATAATTTATGTTTTGATACCATTGCTTCAATGTTGTGATTATTTTCCTGTGGAGATGATAAAGTACTTTTTCCTTACAACTTTTTAAATTATCAGTAACCTGTAGTCAGGTTATAATCTTATGATTATACCTCTCCAGAGGCATTCATTTATTTAAAAAAAAAAAAACAAACTCATCATATGAATGCACATTGCTACCATACTGTTACCTGGTAGTCTGATTACTATTTGAAGGATAAATTAAATTTATTTAAATTCTTAACCATATTTCTCTGTCTTTTGGACCTCTTGGTCTTTTTTTGGACCTATTACAGTCAATCTTGGCAGTTGTTACAAGTTTTATTATCACCAAAGAAATATTGCCAATCTTACTGATACTTTGATGTTGAGCTCAAGTAAACAAGTATTTATTAAGCACTTACTGTGTGCTAAGCCCTGGGTTTTCAAAGAAAGCCAAAATAATCTCTGGAGTCTATTGGGGGTACAACAAGTAAATTATAAGGAATATTGAGTAAATGTAAGGCACTCTGAGAGGGGAAGGTGATATTTATTTTTATAATAAAATAAAATATAAAAGACAAAAATGTATTAATAAAAATAAAAGGACTTGTTCTTTAAAATTTGGATTCAGTCAAAAGGCTGCACTTAAGGACATACAAGGCCACATGTGGGCTTAAGGCTGCAGGTTCCCTGCCTCTGGTCTAGCCCTGTCCTCCCCGGTCTTGAGTTTCTTATCTCAAACTGCTTATTGAATGTCTTGAACTGGATGTCCCTTAGACATCTTAACCTCAGAGTGTCCCAAACTGAACTTACTACCTACTCCCCACAAACACTTCCTTCTTCCTAATGTCCGTCCCATTATCCAAGGTACCCAGGTTCCCAAACAGCTTGTCATCTTCAAATCCTCACTTTTTCCCACTCAATCCACTCTGTTGACAAAGCATGTCCATTTTGCCTTTGTAAACATCACTCCCCTGTGGGGGAGTACATCCTTTTCTCCCTCTGATGTCTGATGACTTGATTCTGTAGCTTATTTGTCCACAGTTGCTTGTATGTTGTCTCCCGCATTAGACTGTACAGTTTGGGAGCAGGATCTGCCTTTATGCTTTTCCTTATATCCCCAGATCCTAGCACAGTGCCTGGCATGTAAGTTCTTAAAAAAGCTTTTGGACTGACTGGCATTGTCTTTAAAAACAAATTATTGAGCAGTGGCCCTGGAGTCCGGAAGACCTGAGTTCAAATGTCTTCACAGACATTGACACTTAATAGCTGTGTGTGACCCTGGGTAAGTCATTAAACCCCTGATTGCCTCGCAAAGCAACAACAAAAAAAACCCAAACTGTTATGAGGTATTGTTAGTAGATTTTTACTAGCTATAAGAGTCTATGACACAAAAAATGTTAAGAACCTCTTACCTAGATTTTTTAAAAAAAGTTCATGTAAACAAATTAGAGTAGGAGGTAACTTTTTCAACTGTGAGCTGGGAAACAATTCTTAGCCACATATTTGATAGAAATGATTGTAGGAGGTAAAATGGACAATTTTGATAACATAAATTGAAAAACTTTCACAAACGAAATCATTACAACTAGAATTAGAAAGGAGACTTGGGGAAAATGTTTACAGCAAAATTATCTGATCTTAAGGTGTGGTATACAAAGATGTATAGGTGATGAAAATATAAAAATAGCCATTTCCCCAAAGAAATAGGCAAGCTATCAATAAACACATAAAAATAGTGCTCCAAATTACTAATAATTAGAGAAAAGCAAATTAAGTAACCTGTGAAATTCTACCTCATCAGATTGGCAGAAGTGACAAAAATGGAAAATGGTCATTGTTGGAGAGGCTGTTCAAGGACAAGCATACCATATATACTTGTTGATAGAATTTTTAAAATTAATTTTAATTTTTTGTTACATTTTAAGTTCCAAAGTGTTTCCTTCCCTCCTCAAACCATACTAGAGAATGCCATCATTTGACACAGATTTATAAATGTATATAAAATCATTCTATGCATAGTCCTGTTTATCACTTATTTCTCTGGAGGGGGCTAGCAGCTTCATAGATCTTTTGTAGTTGGCTTGAGTACTTATAATCAAATGAAATCTACTGTACCATAAGTACTACATAACAAATAAGATTCTTAAAACTAAAACATTTTTTAATTTGAATCTTTTCTTCCATTGTGTTGGATGGTGGTGTGACTGTTTTAATGGTATATCCTACTGCCATAAACCTCTCTCTACCTTGGTTGTCCTCTGAAAACTGAGGGAGAGGTTGCTGGACATTAGTAACAGCTGTCGGAAGATTCCACGACTAGTGAGCTCTCAGTGTCACCTGGGAGCCCAAGGGACTTGCACTGTACTTTGGGGGTATAATTGCAACACAAAACTTGAAATTTTAAAGGCAAACAATGAAAATATGCAAAAAGTGCCCTGGAGGTGAAACAAGACCAGCGAAACACCTGGTAGGACACCAGCTGCTCCACAAACTTGCCGTCATTGTGCCTCTTTTTTTTCCCTTCTTTGAATAGCTATGAACATGTGCAGTTGCCAACACAAAAGTAAAAATGAGATTACTGATGAAATCATGCGGGTGTTTGAAGTTGTGGAAATTAAACATCTGAGTGCCAAGGATGGACTGTATGTTCTGAAAAAGTCTGTGGGAAAGGCCAGAAGAGGGACACAGGAAATTTTGTTCCTACTTTGTTAAATTTGATATATGCTTTTAAAAATGTACATAACCAAAGTTCGTGGATTCACATATAATCTTTTATATATTAAAATAATTTCTGCCGATGATGATAATTGTTAGCTGCACATAAGACTGCCTGCCTAAATGAGGGCTGTCACTGCTGGGTATTAGTTTATTTCTTGAGAGGCAGCAATGACTGTGGCAAAGTCTTAACAAGCTTAAAATGAATTAAAGGCTGGGATAAATGATATACATGTGTATATCAATGGCACCTTCTATACAGTTCAGTCTTAAATAAGAGTTGACCAGGACACTGACAAGTTAAGAGATTGACCAGAGGTGCCCCGCCAGTATGTGTCAGAAGCAGGACTATCAAGGCTGGCTGATTGCACTATTCCACACTTTCTCTTTAAACCAGAATTATTAGGTGAAAGTAACTGCTTTTCACTTGATTTCTGAGACTAGGTTTTAAAATCAGGCCTTCCTGACTCCAGGTCCCCTGCTTTATCTACTTTAATACTGAGACTCCCTTTGCCACTCATTATTTTCTAAGAAGTTGTATACGGCAGATTGGATCCATGGGGGTCATGAACAGACCTTTGAGTACAGCCAAAATGTAATGGGAACCAAGTAAGTAATGGCCAGAATTGAGCTAGAATTTAATGTTTCTTATTGCAGGGGGAAGGATAAGAGGGGTGCACCAAACTGAAATAATTACTTTATTTTGTTTACCTACCTCTGCTGGAATACTATGAAAAGACACAGAAGAGGTAATAAATATGGACAAACTGCACATAGGATGTAGCCAATGTGAAGTTTTTTACCTCTGCTTACATGTACTTCACAAACCATTGGGAAATCTCTTCTCTTATTGGTTAGTGAAAATATTTATGACTATATTCACCATGGTGGAATGGTGATTGATTTTAGATTTAGTGTAACTTATTACAGGAATAAGGTAAACCCCAGCTTCCTTTGTTTTGATTATAATTTTTGGAAGAACTTGGAGTTTAACTTACATTTTGGTTCTTGTTACAGATTTTTGCTGCCTTTGAATAGGTATGGAGAAGATTGAAGAACATTTTGAAAATTTGTCTATCGCTAGACGTTCTGCAGTGACTAAAGAGCCTACTTACCTCCTTGATGTAGACACTTCAAAAAATGTACAGGAAGAAAATGGATGCATAGTTGCTGTTTCATGTTCCAATGGATCAATTAGACTGTATAATAAAGAGACGTTAAGTTTATTAAGGGAGTTTAATGGACAGCCTGGACTCCTTAAAGGAGTCAAATTTGCACATTCCTATTCCCATGTATTTTCAGCATGCACAGATGGCACTGTAAAATGTTGGGATATACGCTTATCTGGCAAAACACCAGTACAGGTATTCAAGGGTTATCCTTCCAATGTTTTCATCAGTTTTGATATTAATTGTAATGATCATATAATTTGTGCTGGCACTGAAAAAGTTGGTGATGATACTTTGATGGTATTCTGGGATGCAAGAATTAGTTCTCAAAATACACACCCTGTAAAAGACCCATTAGGTGTTTATTCAGAGACACACAGTGATGATATAACCCAGGTGTGTTTTCATCCTGACAACCCTAACATGATAGTTTCAGGATCTACTGATGGACTTGTGAATGTTTTTGATATAAGCATTGACAACGAAGAAGATGCCCTGATTGCTACTTGTAACTCTGGTTCATCAGTAAGTTTTGTTGGTTGGTCTGGGAAGGAATACAAACAGATTTACTGTATGACACATGATGAAGGATTTTGTTGGTGGGATCTTGCCAATTTAGATAATGATCAACCAGTTACATGTTTGAATATCCAAGATGTCAGAGAAGTAATTAATGTGGAAAATGGGAATCTGGATTATTTGGTTGGTGGCTTATACCATGAAAAAACAGACCAGCTGTTGGTTGTTGGAGGTACAAATACAGGAACTATTCACTTAGTAAACTGTGACTCTTCAGGATTGACATACATGAGAAGCCTTGAGGGAGGGCATTCTGCCACAGTTCGTTCCTTCTGTTGGAGTACACAGGATGATTCTTTACTAACTGGTGGAGAAGATGCACAACTGTTACTTTGGAAACCCGGAGCTACTGAAAGGACTCTTGCAAAGAAGGATAACATGAAAATAGCTTCTTCTGTGCAGAAACGTGTGAGAGTTCACAGTAATGATTCGTACAAAAGTAAGAAAAAGCATAGTTGTTAAAATATACTATTTCGACTATATGTTACAGCCTTTATGCAGAAATGGACTGACTTATAAATAAGTTTTCTGAAGTACAGAAAAAGCTTTGATTTAGATAGAGCTTGAAATGTCATAAAATGAAACACTTCTGAATTCAAAAGAAAGGTCTGAATACCATTAATTTTTTGAAACTTTTGTTAAATGATGTATTTTTAAAATAAACCAATTTTGAAAGCAAGCCTATACTTGAGTTAAGAAACTAATGACACTTATTGACTGATTTCTATATTCAGGATTTTTCAGAGCTAAGGTTTTTGGTTTGGTTTTTTTTTTAATATCAACTTTTTTTTTTAGCCCTGAATTAAATTATTCATTGAGCAGCTACTGCTTAATATGCATATTTTGTTGTCTATTATTTACATCAACAGTTATATGTAGCAATCTAAATAAAATTGAATTTTAAAAAATAAATGGTAAATACATATTTTTCAAAATGAGAAAGCTTTTTTCAAGCCTTTATTTGAACTTTTTTTTAGTTTTCAACATTCACTTTTATTAGATTTTTGAGCTCCAATTTTTTCTCCCTCTCTCCATTTCCTCCCCCCTCCCCAAGACTGCAAGCAATCTGATATAGGTTATACTCATACAATCATATTAAACTTTCATATATTTCGTACAATCATATTAAAATTTCCACATTAGTCATATTGTAAAAGAAGAATCAGAACAAAAGGGAAAAACCATGAGAAAGAAAAAACAAAAAAGGGTGAAAATAGCATGCTTTGATCTGCATTCAGATTCCACAGTTCTTTCTCTGGATAGGGATAGCATTTTACATCACGAGTCTTTTGGAATTGTCTTGGATCATTGTATTGCTGAGAAGAGCTAAGTCTATTGATCATCACAGAATGTTGATGTTACTGTGTATACAATGTTTTCTTGGTTCTCCTCACTTCATGTGATCAATTCATGTAAATCTTAACAAGTTTTTCTGAAATCTGCCTGTTCATCATTTCTTATAGCACAATAAAATTCCATTATATTCAGAATAAATCACAACTTGTTCAGCCATTCCCCAATTGATGGGCATCCCCCCCCCAATTTCCAGTTCTTTGCCACTACAAAAAGAGCAACTATAAATATTTTTGTATATGTGGGTCATTTTTCCATTTTTATGATTTCTTTGAGATATGGATTTTATAGTGGTATTGCTGGATCAAAGCATATGCACAATTTGGTTGCCCTTTGGCCTTAGTTCCAAATTTCTCTCCAGAATGGTTGGATCAGTTTACAATTCCACTAACCATTAATTAGTATTCGAAGACACCCCACATCTTTTCCAATATTGATTATTTTCTTTTCCTGTCATATTAGCCAACCTGATAGGTGTGAGGTAGTACCTCAGAGTTGTTTTAATTTTCATTTCTCTGATCAATAGTGATTTAGAACATTTTTTCATGTAACTATACATAGCTTTAATTTCTTCATCTATTGAACATTGAACATCTGCCTGTTCATATACTTTGACTATTTATCAATTGAGGAATTACTTGGATTGTTGTTGTAAAAATTGTTTCCCATAATCTTGATTGCATTGGCTTTGTGCAAAAATGTTTTAATTTAAGATAACCAAAATTACCAATTTTGTATTTCATAATGTTCTCTTATCTCTTGTTTTGTCATAAATCTTCCCTTCTCTATAGATCTGGCAGATATACTATTTCTTCTAGTTTGCTTATAATTTCTGAAGTAATTATTTGAATTTTCTATATTTTAAATGAAAAAATAGCATCAAAGTACATGACAAGAAGATGACTAGGATAAGGGGATAGATGGTTAGAAGGAATATGAAACATACATAATTGTTGGAGTGGAGCTATGCAGATATAGTAGGCTAAATGAGTTTCCACTCAGCAATAAGGATGGTTCAGTCCAGGTTTGGGTTCCAAACAGGAGTATATATTCCAAACAGGAGTATATATTCTTTATCTCTTTAAAAAGATGCCATTTTGATCTATAATAATAATTTTAAAATAGAAATTTGATAATTAGAGCAGGAAGATCATCTAGTTCAGAGGTGGGGAACCTGTGGCCTCCTAGATCCTCAGGTGCCATCTTTTGACTGAGTCCAAGTTTTATAGAACAAATCCTTTTGCTAAGGAGATTTGTTCTGTGAAGTTTGGGTTCGGTCAAAGGGCTATACTTGAGGACTCACATGAGGGTCACATGTGGCCTTGAGGCTGCAGGTTTCCCACCTCTGGTCTAGTACAATTTCTCTTATTTTACACCTGAGAAAATTGAAGGCATAGGGAAGCTTAGGGATTTAACCCTGGGTTAGATAGTAAGCATGTCATCCAAATCATTGATAAAAGTGTTGAACAGTGCAGGGCCAAACATAGATCCTTACACCCTATTGGTGATCTTTGAAGCTGATTTTGAACCATTAGTGACCATTCTTTGGAATAGGAACAGAATTTTGGATTAGGAATAGTTTTGAATTAAACATTTTGATGACAGTGGATTGGGGTAGAAGTTTTTAAGAAGGAATTAAACTGATGAACAGGCAAATTTCAGAAAAACCTGGAAAGATGTGCAAACTGATGCAAAATTAAATGAACAGAACTAGAAAAACAGTGTATATAGTATCAGCAATATTGTGTGATGATCATCAATGAATGACTCATCTTTTCTCAACAATACAGTGATCCAAGACTAGTACAAAGGACTCATGAAGGAAAATGCTATCCACATCCAGACAAAGAACTGATGGACTCTGAATGCAGATGAAAACATGTTTTTTCACTTTATTCTTTCTTATAGTTTATTTCCTTTTGATGTTTCTTCACAACTATGACTAATACGGAAATACGTTTTACATGATAGCATATGTATAATCTATATCAAATTACCAACTTTTTTTGGAAGAGGGGAGAGAGCCAGGGAGAAAAATTTGGAACTCAAAATCTTGTAAAAATGAATGTTAAAAATTGTCTTGACATGTAATTGGGCGGGGGGGGGGGGGATACTATTTAAAAAAAAAAGAAGAAATTATGGTGTGGAGTCCAAAGATGCCCGAGTTGAAATCGCATCCCTGACAATCAGCAGTTGTTTACGTGTGGGGGACAGCACCTCTGTTATAAAACATCTTTGTCTACCTGTGTGCTAGTCACTCTCATGCCTTCAGTTTTGCTTGTCTTAAGTTTCTTTTTGCCAAAAATTAACTTCTCTTGAGTTCTGCAGCCCATGTCTCAGAGCAAAGTCACGTCCATCATTTCTTGCTTCCCCCTCCACAAAGTGCTTTGTATAAGACTATCTCAGGAGATAAGGCATGAGGCCACTGCTAGTATTTTTCCATTCTGCTCTTCTCTGGTACATAAAAGCCTCTCCTTTGAGTAAGGTTATGAACTAGCTTAGCACTGGGGCAATGTTCTACTTGTCCCTTTGATTAATGGGGCCCACAACACCCTTCCAGAGTACAGAAAGCTGCTATGCTGAATAAGGCTGCTACTTCAGACCTGGGAAGAGTGGTCCTCAGAGCTGCTGATTTTCACCTGTTCCTATGCAGTTTCCAGAAAATATCAATCAATAAACGTTTATGAAGCATGTACTGTGTGTCTGGCACTGTAGTAAATGCTGAGGCTATAAAGAGAGAAAAGATGTAAGTACCTGCCCTCAAGAAGCTCACACCTTAGTACTTTGTTAGTCACTTTCAGCAGCTTGTAATTTGGACTGGAGCACTGAACAGCACCGCCAGCTTAACAGAGACCTCAGTGAAGTCCCTTAACTTCTTTGAACCCCAGTCTCTCATCTATAAAATGGGAATAATGAGTTGTAAATATCAAATGAGAGTAATGTATTTAAAGAACTTGGAAACGTTAAATATCAATTTTGCATTCAGCTTTTGAAGTGATTAAAACATTTTAATGGATGTTTTAGGTTATTAAAAATTTTGAATAGCAAACTGAGATCTGAGAAGCTCCACTTTCTTATGAATACTAGCAGTACAATATATAGACCTTCAGATGGTCAGTTTATTATCTACTTATTTAAGTCCTCTACAGGTAAGTTACACATAGCATGCAATATTCAAAATACATAATTCTTGTTAAAAGGTTGAAGAGGGAGTGATTCTTCCATTTCATGTATAAAAAATATTATCCAGGTGACACATTTATTTGTTTTACTTTTCATAATCTTATGTTTTATCCACTAAAGCCTCATTCCAATGCCTTCTGTAGGTAACACTAGATTCTCAAAGGCTGTGCCAATGAAGTGCAAATTGGCAGGTCCTGGCAAGCTGGAAAGACTTCAAGTAGAAACTCAGCAATGAACTGTGTCTGTCATTGGAGATACAGCCTAGGCTTATTTTCTAAACAAGACTAATTTTCTGAGGGTTGGGTGACTCCCAAGAGACTGGGGTTCGTTTTTTTGATCACAGCAAATGATGAAGACTATATGCATGGTAAGTTTATAGTAGTCTATGTTGATGATGCTAGTCAAATACCCATTTTTGAAATTTTGAAGATTGTTGTCGTTTTATTTCCTTGTGTTCTTTAATAACCTAGCCTAGTTGTAATTTTTCCTAGAATAGTTGTTTGAAAAATCCATACTTCAATAAATGTTACCTCTGTCCCAAAAGGATAGAGATCCTTTTGGAGGTAGAGCCATGGGGAGAGGGGTTAAACAGTTCAAGTTTTAAGAAATAGTAAAAGAATAATAAATATGTGTTTCATCAGTCCTCAAAAGCTAAGATGGAATGCTTGGACATACCATAATACTGTAAGATGAACACTTGCTTTTTATTGTAATTTTGAAAATCATTTTACCTCCTTGGAGTTTCTTTGTCCAGACTCACCATGCTAATTGAAGAGCTAAAACATATTTTGCAATAGTCACTGAATTTTTATGTTGGTTGATTCAAAGTGTAGTAGTTAGAAAAATTAATGAAAAATTTTAAAACGAGTATAGGCCCCAAGTAAGATGCTTTTCACATATGTCCAACTTTGTCATTAGTTTTAGCAAGTAAAATTAGCACAAATCTATTTCTTGCTAGTGTTGCTAGGGGAAAAGTGGTAGTCTCTCAGCTGAGATGGCAATATAGGAAAGGTCTAAAGGAGCCTCACTCTCACACAAGCACTCTAGCAATGTTCTAGAAATGTGTAGCTAAATAGCAAGGTCTGCCAACCAACCAAAGATTAACACTAGAAAATTCCAGAGACCTGAGAACATTCTGAGATAAGCCAGGGCAGGAAGAGGGCAGTGGGACCTTAGCTCTGGCTTGTTAGAGCAATAGAAGATATAAACCACAATAGGTCATTGCATCAAGGAAACAGGACCAGGCAAGTATGCATGCACCTTAGCCCTTGCCAGAGTTCTGGATCTAGTGCCCTGACAGCCCTAAGAGGAGACAGGACTGGCACCATGATTGGGCAGCTCTAGTACCCTTGGTCCTCCAAGAGGTTTGAAGCCACTGCTCTTGTTGGAGCCAGCACAAAATGTTGGGCCAGCACACTGCTCGGACAGCCCTAGAATGAGGACATTGAAGAAGGCCTGAAGCCAGCAAATCTTAAGATATCCATTTGGGGCCTGTCAGGTGGTAGCAGGGATAGTCAATGAGAAAATGGGGGAAGCCCAAAACCTTTCATCATGGGCAACCAAAAGACACCTCCAGAAACCAGGCATTCCAGCAGAGGGTGAAAACCTACCACTAGTCACCCAGTCCAGAACTTCAGTGGCATCCAGACTACAGAAGGGACAGGACCTGTCATATGTCAAAGCAGTTGGGAGGGAGTAGAAAGTGACTAGCACAAAGTCCCAATTCAGAAGCAGGCTATAGATATGAGTAAACAGAAGAAATAACACCAAACAATCAAATTAGTGAAGCCCAACTGGCCTCTCAAATCCCTCTAAAAAGTGCCAAATATAAAGCTTTTTTGACTGTCCCCATTGTGTGGGATGGCAAGAGCCCCTACTCAAATTGCCTACTCAGAGGCATCTCAAAGTGTTAACAGAAAGTTCCTTTATTCCATTCTCGAGAAGCAGGGCAATCCCCTCACCAGGTAGTCTGGAGCAGGGTAGGCGAAGAGGAAGGCAGAGCAGTGATATATATAGACCGTAACTCAAAACCCCTCCCACCACTGACCCTTATTCTCATTGACTGAGAAATATGGTCTTACATTCTAGGCACGAAATCTAGCCCCAATCCCTTTGAAATCTGGTCCAAATTTCCCTCCCCCCTGTCTGTTACAAAGCCCACAAAAGTACATGTCAGCATATACAAATGAAACATTGAGAGCGCATGCAAATGAGGCGGACCTGTTTGAGGACCAACAATTGCTCAGGCACATGCAAATTGGGCACTGAAAAGTTAGCGAATTTTATCCAATCATTGAGATCCTAATACACTGCGTAGCCTATATCCTTACATTGGAATCACTCAATTCTAAAGGCATTGTAACCTGAGCCTCTCCGTCTCCTTTACCCCCTGGGAGAAGAATTCACACTCTGAGAAGTCTTCACTGAATCTATTCCACTCACCATGGTATAGGACACTCACAAACAAAAAAAAGCAACCCATGAATTGATGCTCCCGACTGAACTCAGTACTCCTTCCCCATCTCTCCTGCTACCACTTGCTGATCCAAGGACCTGACCCACAGGTAGGGGCTTGCAACAAAACCCAACCCCATGCCTCAGTTACAATCTCACCCCCTTTCTAATGCTGCGGGGACCCCCAGCGAAGTTTGCTGAGGTGGCAACTCTTTAGGGGCAAAAGTCTGTTGGGGGCCACAACCTTGTAGCAACAGCACTGCAAAGCTCTGAACTAATGGGACTATGCCAGACAACTCCATGACATCACTTTGTCAGCTCTCTGAACTGCCCAGAAGGACTAGGACAGGACAGGAGCATGGCTATGTTAGGGGTAGGGAGAGAGCTGTGCAGCACTCCACTAAACCTAAGGAAGGAGCAGAGCATCAATTCTGAGCTCCCAAAAGACACTTGGAACAGAGACCTAGGCTGGTGAACCATCAATGGACAGTGTAGAAGGAGGCTGAGATGCTTTGAGGTCCATCCCTCAAGGAAACTCATCAGAGGGGATAGAGTCAGTGAATAAGGAAAAATTAGGCAGGGAAAGATGGAAATTACCAAATATTTCAGAAAACTCAAAGACCTTTAATAGAAGCAGATAATCCATCAAAGGGAGAGAACAAGAAAGTGAGAAACAAGGCTGACTATAAACATATCAGTAAGCACTTCGACCTACATAGGAGGGCATACTACGAAGGTTCTTCTCTAAAAGAAAAGGTAACTTTTGAGGGGTTAACAATCACTTTAATCAAGCACATATATCATTCGCCTAGTTCAGAGAAATCAAAGATCAACAGACATGACTTCCTCCGTTTGACCATAATCAATACATATATCACAAATCAACAGACAGGTCCAACCATAGTTACTGGAGAGGGAAGCACGGACATCTGGGTTTTCAAAGTGGCGGAGGACCTGCATTTTTCCAGAGGGTCACCTCTGGCACACAAACCTTCCAGAAACCAACCCCCAAAGTAAAACCACACCCTCAGAGTATTTATACACTTTTCAGAGCCAGAGGGCATGACCCTCTGACCCCATGCCTCAATAGAAAAAACAAAAGGTACTTCTGATTCTCCTACAAAACAACTCCCCTAATCAACCTTCCCTCCTTGGGCAGGCCTAACAATGGGTAGGAAAGATCCTTCTTAATGATATTATTCAAAGGCATTATTCATCTTGGTACAAACAAAAATAACAACAAAAAAATCCTACTTTGCTTGGCCTAACAGAGAAAAAAGGCTAAAGCCACAAAATAGATCAAGAAGAATATTTAGTTAAAAATTTAGCTCACAAGCAGATAAATCATCAGAGAAGATAAAATTAGAGGGAAAAATGGATGTCAAACCATCCCCCAAATTGCACATTATTATTATACTTTGACAAATTTATACAAGTAGATGTTACAAAATTATATTTACAAACACATATTGCAATACAAAGTAAATTAAACCAAAGTCTGATAAAAAACGCTGGATTCCCAAGGAAAGCATGGAACTACAGCAGGATGATCCATGATGTTTAAGAGAAGTTAAAGTCTTGAAAGAAGGGTACAAATGGAGAATTTTTGGCCTGCATGGTCAAAATAATTAGCAGAATAATAATAATTTTTTAAAAAACTCAAAGAATTCAATGAAATAAACACCAATAGATAAAAAGTAATAATATAGAACATGTGATCTTAAAAAACAATATGCATAAAGACAGCTTAAGGATCATAGACCTCCCAGAACACGACAAATAAAACAAATTCTTAATACCCTAATAGAAGAAACAATACAAGAAAACCGCCCCAAACTTTTGCATATGGAAAATAAAGCGCAAATCAAAAGAATCCACAGATCAACCACAGGGAAAAACCTCTGTGCTTCAAACTTCAAGCTATATAATGGTTAATTCAACCATTCCATAATAAACAAGCTCTGCAAGTGATTAGAAAGTCCTTACATATAATGGAATAAGATCCAAATAACACAAGACTATTCTGCTCCCACCAAAAACCAATATTCTTTTTTTAAAAATTAATTTGTTTTCAGTTTTCTACAATCACTTCCATAAGTTTTAGATTTTCTCCCTCTCCCCTCCCTCTCTGAGACAGCATGCAATCTTGTATGGGTTCTACACATACGTTCTTATTAAACACATTAAACATTAGTCATGTTGCATAGAAGAATGAAAATGAATGGAAGAAACTATGAGAAAAACCCAAACAAAACAAAACACAACACAAGAGAAAATATTCTGCTTCATTCTGCATTCCAGTTCCATAGTTCTTTCTCTGGATATAGATGGCATTTGCTTCAAGAATCCTTTGGGAATGTTTTAGACCCTTGCATTGCTCTAAGTCTGCCAGAGAAATTACTCACACATTGTGGCTGTACAGTGATCTCCTGGTTCTGTTCCTTTCACTCAGCATCAGTTCATGTAAGTCCTTCCAGGCTTCTCTGAAGTCTGCCTGTTCATCATTTCTTATAGCATGATAATATTCCATTATATTCAGAATATTCCACAACTTGTTCAGCCATTCCCCAGTTGATGGGCATCCCCTTGATTTCCAGTTCTTGGCCACCACAAAGAGAGCTGCTATAAATATTTTTGTGCATATGGGATCCTTTCTCATTTTTATGATCTCTTTAGTCCTAGAAGCAATACTGCTGGGTCAAAGGGGATGCACATTTTTGTAACCCTTTGGGCATAGTTCCAAATTTCTCTCCAGAATGGTTGGATTAGCTCAAAACTCCACCAACAATGAATCAGGGTTCCAACTCTCCCACATCTTTACCAACATTTATAATCTTCCTGGTTTGTCAGTGTTAGCCAATCTGATAGGTGTGATGTGTCCCATTGAAATCTGATTTGCCTCAGAGTTCAAACACCAATATTCTGAAAAGCAAAGACATTCAATACACGAACCATAATGACATACTCCACAAACCTGAGCCTAATCCGTGAAAGTGGACACTCAATAAAAACAAAGGCATTTGAAACATTTCTAGGACAAAAAAAAAGTGAGCAGATTATTCATCTTGCAAAAACCTTAAGCAACAAACACACAAGAAAAGCAAATAGACAACTACCAAGGAAAGACTAAGTAATGAAATGACTCTATTACTAGACTAATAAAAGAAAAAAAACTAGAAAGAGAAAGACACTCATTAATTTTAAAATGTCTACCACAGATGAAAGTAGAATTTAAATAAATAGAAAAAGTAACAAGACCAGACCTGAAACAACATTGACTAAACCCTGAAAAATCAGTATATTTTGTGAAATTAATTTAGAGAACAAAAATATTTATAGCAACTGTCTTTGTGGTGACCAAGTACTGGAAAACAAAGGGTTGCTCATCAATTGGGGAATGGCTGAACAAATTGTGGTATATGAATGTAATGGATACTATCATGCTATAAGAAACAGGAGCCCTGGAAGGACTTATATGAACTGATGCTGAGTGCAAGGAGCAGAACTAGGAGATCACTGTACACAGTAACTACCACAGTGCGCAAGGAATTTTTCTGGTAGTCTTAGCCTTTCACAGCAATGCAAGGACCTAAAACATTCCCAAAGGACTCGAGGCAAATTGCCATCAACATCCAGAGAAAGAACTATGAAATTGGAATGCGAAATAAAGCAGAATATTTTCTCTTGTGTTACGCTTTGTTTTGTTTGGGTTTTTCTCATGATTTCTCCCATTCATCTTAATTCTTCTGTGCACCATGACTAATGTGAAAATGTATTTAATAAGAATGTATGTGTAGAACCCATATAAGATTGCATACTCTCTCAGGGAGGGAAGGAGAGAAAATCAAAGACTTATGGAAGTGATTGTAGAAAGCTGAAAACAAATACATTTTTAAAAAAAATTAAATTACAGAATGTGAGGGTACATAAGGGGAGAGAAGAGGTGAAGAGTAAAGAATTTATGTTGTTCCAGA
Source organism: Bettongia penicillata ogilbyi (assembly GCA_023548195.1). NCBI lineage: Eukaryota > Metazoa > Chordata > Mammalia > Diprotodontia > Potoroidae > Bettongia > Bettongia penicillata. Next base: position 955,511 of record JAJHZJ010000276.1, read on the forward strand.
GTTGAGTCCATGGTAAACAACGTACTTGCATTATGAAGGGGGTCTTCAAGAGAATGGATGAGGTGGCAAAGAGATGGATTAAAATGGGGAAAAGAAAGTGAGAGATCTTGATTCAATGAGAGGAGGAGGCACCCATGAAGTCCAATTCCAAGAGAGGAAATACTTTGTAATCATTTGGTGCAAAGGGAAACCCCTTCCTATGAGAGTGTTGTACCTCCATGCATGCCCCAAGACAAGGGAAATCAATTAGCTAGCTCCTGGAGGCAATATTTTGCCTCAAGAGAAGGGAAATCAGCTCTTGGAGACAACTGGTATCCAGAAAGGTGGGAGGGAATGGGCCTAGAGAGAGACAGAGACAGAGAGACAGAAAAAGAGAGAGAGAGAGAATGAGAGAGAGAGGACACAGGAATATTTCTACCATGGGACAATATTTCTATCATTATCTCCTTCATGAGTTGATACTTCTAAGAATGAGTCACGATGGGACAAAGGACAGGAGTCAAGATCTAAAACAGCAATAACAAATTGGCCAGATGAGGATAAACAAACTTGATGCTTCACAAGTCTTCATTCCAGGAGGATCACAAAGAGGCTAAGGAAAGAATAAATAAGTATATAGGCCACCAATTAGAATAGAAAGAGAAGAGAAGCAATGAAAAGAACAAGGTTTTTAAAAATCTCTATAAAGAGGCAAGAGATTAAAAAAATAAAAACTAGCAAAGAGACTCCAAAGAAGTGGAGAGGAAATTTTGAATCAAAAGGGAAAGAATTCTATAGCTAAATAAAAGGAAGAAAAAAAAAATTCAAAACTAGGGAAAGGGTTGGCAAACAGGATGGGGAAGGAAAGGTATTAAGAGTGAGGGGAAGAGAGCCTGTTAGAATAGCACTGCCTTAAAATAGAATAAGCAAAAATTATTGTAGAGACAAAGAACTGACTTCAAAGATGGAGACAAAAAAAAAGATCCTAGTTCAGGAAAAAGTACTAGGGACAAAAAAGGAATAAAATTAAAAACCCAATTCATAACTTTAAATGGGAATGGAATAAATAATTCCATTTTTTTAAAATGGTAAATTGGATAAGAAGGCAAAAGTCAACAAGCATTTGCCAGGTACTGTGCTAATAGCTGGAGATGCAATAGTCCCTTTTATCAAGAAGCTTATAATCTTAGTGAAGACAATATGCAAAGAATTATATACAAACTACATACATAGGATAAACTGAAGAGAAGTTCCAAAGAAAGGCATTAACCTTAAGGGGGAACTAGAAAAGACTTCTTTTAGAGGCAGATTCAGCTGAGCCAGAAGATGAAGATGGGGAATCAATTTCATACATAGGAGATTGCTGATGAAAATGCCAGGAATCAGGACAGGGATGGGGAACCTGTGGCCTTGAGGCCATGTGTGGCCTTTTGACCGAGTTCAAGTTTTACAGAACAAATCTTTTTATTAAAGGAATTTGTTCTTTGAATTTGTTGTTTGGATTCAGTCAAAGGCCTGCACTTGAGGATCTAGAGGGGCCACATGTAGCCTCGAGGTCACAGGTTCCCCAAGTCAGGAGATGGAATGGTGAATCATAGAGTTAGGGGTAAGAAGACTGGAAATGTAGGGACCAAATTATAAAGTACTTTAAAAGTCAAATGAGATTTTATATTTGATCATTGAGTTAGTGGAGAGCCTCTGGAGTTGACTGAAGGGTGTGGGTGTAGAGATAACATATTCAGATCTGTACTTTTTTGACAACATAGTGGAGGATAGACTGGGGTGGGGAAAGACTTGAGTTGGCAAGATAAATGAGAAGGCTACTGCAACAAGTACAGGAGTGAGGTGATGAGGGTCTGCACCACTGAGATGGCATGTCCAAGGTGTCATGTAGGAGAGATGTTGCAAAAGTAGAGGTGATAGAATTTGACAACTGTTTAGATGCAGAAAGTAGGAGAGAGTAAAAAGTTGCAGATAAAACTTAGGTTTTGTGCCTGTGTGACTAGTGCTGCCCTAAACAGAAGCAGGGAAGTTAGGAAGAGAAGAAAATTTATAGAAAAGATAACAAGTTCAATTTTAGACTTGTTGAGTTTGTGGTGTTAAAGAGATGGATGAAGACTGAAGGTTAGGAGAGAGATTAAGGATGGCTAAATAGATCTGAAAATCATCTGCATAAAGATAATAACTGAATCCATAGTAGTTAATGAGATCAACAAGTGAAATAGTATAGAAGGAAAAGGCATACAGACTTTTGTTTAATAGAAACCTATCTAAAAAGCAAAGACATACATAGAATAAAAATGAGAGCCTGGAACAAAATTTATTCTGCATTGAGTGAATCCAAGGAGCAGGATTTGCAATCATGCTATCAGAAAAACTAAAAATAAAAATTCACGATATAAATATAAACAAGGATATTACATTTTGCTAAAAAGGAACTACAGAAGATGTACCAATATCAATATTAAACTTATATGTTCTAAATACCATAGCATCTATATTCATAAAGGAAAACTGAATTACAAGAAGTCATATATAACAATAGGAGAAGAAAACAATAATAGTAGAAGACCTGCATGCTCCTTTCTTGGAGTTGGATTAAATCTAACAAAGATTAGCAAAAGAAAAAAATAAAGAATTGAACAAATTCCTAGAGTACTTATAGTATCTTCCGGAATAATTAAAGAATTACATGTTTCTCAGCACTGCCTGGAACCATTGCTAACAGTGATAATATTTTAGGGCATCGAGAAATTGCAAATAAATATAAAAACTAAACATTCTTTACAGACCCCAATGTAATAAAACTAGTCATGAATTTAAGGAGCACAAACAAAAGGCAGAGACCTAAATATAGACTTAATAATAAAATCCTAATAATTAAAAGGGTAAAAAGAATTATGTGAAGTACATGTTAATGTTCAGACAACACACTGAAGTTCGTGGAATGTAGCTAAAGCAGTCAGAGAAAGCAATTACATCCCTAAAAAGTAAATGAACAAAATGATAAAGGTTTATGAACTGAAAACAAACCCAAAAGAAGTATAAAAGAAGAAATGTTGAAAAAAATTAACTGGAAAACAATGGGAATGATAAAATTAAAAGTTCATTCTTGGAAAAGACTTAAAGTTGACAAACGTTTAGTCAAACTAATAAAAATACTGAAGAAAACTTAATCAACAAAATAGCAAGTGAACAAAGTAAAATCATAAGAAAACCAGAATAAAAAAAATTATTAGGACCTATTCTGCACAATTATGCCAATAAAACTGAAAACATAAAATACAGGACTATCTTTAAAATATAAAATATCCAAACTAATAGAACATCAACCAGAGATATTAATTAATCCAATCTTTGAAAAGGAAATAAGACCATAAAGGGCTGGGGAAGTGGGGATGGGCAGCGGGCAGAAAAGAGGGAGAGAGGGTGGAACTCCTGATCTCAGTGAATTTACAGGAAAATTCTATTAAACTTTTAAAGGTTAATTAGTAACAATATTACACAAATTCTCAAAATTAAAAAAGAAATCAAATTCCTTTTATAAAACAAATATAATCCTAATATCTAAACCAGGGAAAAGTAAAACACAGGAGAACTGTAGACCAAGATCATTAATAAATATTGGCTTAAAATTTTGTCAAACAGACTACAACACTTTTATCCAAGAAATTATTTATTATGACTAAATTGAATTTGTGCCAGGAATGCAGGCATGGTTTGAAATTAAGAAAACCTATCAACATGTTGGAAATAAAAATATTCTAAACACAATTATCTTAGAAGAAGAAAAAACATTTGATGAAGTATAACATATGCTAAAAAACAAAATTCTACAAGGTGTGGAGGAATCTTTTTCATATAAAAATTATCTAAAACCAAAAGATTAGGCAAAGTATTTACTAAGCATTTACTATGTACCAGACATGTACCAGAGTTGAGTATACTGTGATAAACCCTGGGAATGAAAATACAAACCAGAAAAAGACAGTCCCTATAGTGAGGAGGTTACATTCTAATAGAGAAAATTACACCTATAAAAGAACTGAAAATTTTGAGAATACCAAGTGAGGAGGTCAGGAGTTGTCAGTCTAGTAGCATGCAAAAATGAACTGGTGCAAAGTGAAGTAAGCAGTGCTAAGAAAACAATAAAAATGATGACTGCAATTTAAATGGAAGAACAACCACCACCAAACAATCAAGAATGCATATCACAAAATTAGAAAAAACAAGCTTGGCTCCAAAGAAGAAATATGAGAAGATGGTAGCCCCCAAAATCTAGGTGTGGATCATTGCATAGACTATCTGATTTTTTTTAAAAAAGTGATTGATCTTGGTTATTTCTTTCTTCCTCTTTTTATAAAAAATTCTTTGTTATAAGGGATGGCTCTTATGGGGGAGAGGGAGGAGGAAATCTAAGCAATGTAATAATGTACAATACCAATAAACATCTTTTCAAAAACAATTATTGTCAAGCAAAAGGAATCCATACATTTTACCTTGAACAAAAAAAATATGTGTCTCATTTTGCTCCTTGACTCCGTCACCCCTCTGTCAGGAGATGGGTGGATGAAACATTGGGAGATGGGACATATTGCCTCACTGGTCCTCTGGAGCCATAGTTAATTTTTGCATTGATCAGAGTTCACTCAGACCATCTTGCCATCTATGCTAGCCTGTGTGATTTGAGTCCAAAAGACCTGAACTTGAGTCTTGTCTCTACTACTTACTGTTTCTGGACAAGTCATTTCAATAAAGGGTTTGGTCCAGTTGATCTCTAAGGTCCCTTTCAGCTCTAAATCCTATGATCCTAAGAATTAGTTCTCTGATTGGGAATGTTATTCTATTTATCATAGCACATCTTACCCTATTAACCACCTAATTGGTATCTAACTTTAAAGCAAATGAGAACTGTTATCTCTTCATAAAGTTCACGCTGTGGATTTTTTTGATCTGCTCCACTCCATAGTCCCAATCTTGATAAATGGGAGTCAAACTCCTTTTTTCCCTTTAGTTTCTATCCATGTCTGTCTGGAGAATGTTTCCTTACTTCTTACTGGATGCACTGACTCCCCTATCCACCCAATAGTTCCTTTGCTAGACCAAGTAGCCAATTTGGAGAAGAGAATCTCACCCCTACAACCACCCCCGTAGGGGTCTCTTCCTTGGGTTGCTCCTTTTTTTTTTTTTTTTGGCTCTCTCTTCCTCTCTTGAACTCTGGAGCAAATGTCTCTCACTCCACTGCTAGATACCATGTTGAATGAGGGAGTTGAGGTGAAAGAAGACAGGAGGAAAAAGAGGAAGCCCCTTCTCCACGTCTGCAGGGGTCTCAGCTGCTCCAAGCCTTGACTGTCTCATGGGGTTATTCTCCTTTTTCAATCAGTCATGTAGTACCCTTCTTGGTTCAATCAGAGAAAGGCTCACACCATTAACAACTTGTGATTACATCCTGACTTTACAACCTCATATCTGTAAGTCTTGTTTTCAGGTACAACTGTTGGAAAGAGAATTTTTCTGGTTGTTTCTCTTCCCTTCACATTTTATCAATCATTAAACACATTTGTTGAGCATCTTCTATGTGCAGAATATAATTTCTATTAATCTATTCCAGATTAAAAAACATTTTTTTCTAAATATACTTATTACAGTGAATTGATACATGTTCAGTTTTTGTAATTTTTCTCATTACAGAAGAATCTCTGCTACATCATACCCAATTCCTCTTACCCAAGGGAGTCCATTCTATTTTTAGATAGCTCTGTTAGGAAGTTTTTCCTTATGTCAAATCTAAATTTGGTTCTTTGAAGCTTCAATCCATTTCTTTCTTGCTCCCTGGAGGCCAAGCAAGTCTAATCTCCTTTCCATATGTCAGTCCTTCAAATACTTGAAGAAGGACATCATATGCTCAACCCCCATGCCTCACCCCGCAAAAACAAAACAAAACAAAACAAAACTTTTCCAGGCTAACCATTCACAGTTTATTCAATTGATCTTCATTTGACATGGTCTCAAAGTCCTTTACTATCCTGTTTCCTCTCCTCTGGACATCCTCTGGCTCATCGAAGTCCTTCCTATTATGGTGTCCAGAAGTGAACACAATGATCTAGATGCAGTCTGACCATAGTACCAGAACTATTACATTTTTGGAAGGCCCTAAACATGAACTAAACATAAGCTTTAAGTAATTTTTGCTGGAGCTCTCAAGGAAAAAGAAAAGCATACAACAAACTTGACTCTTCTTTTTACAGGTCAGGTTCCCTTTAGTAATTAACCTGATCCTGATCCAGGGTTCACCTGGGTGAGGTTTCTTAGTGGAAAGAGAATGGGTGAATGTCCCAGGACTCTAGTAGCAGCAACAGCTATTATTATGTGTATATTTCTTTTAAAAATCTAGGTTAATTGGTGAGTTCTCTGGGCACCCACATCCATTTCTTCAAATAATTCTCATTTTTCCTTTTCATTCGAAGTATGTGTGTGTGTGTGAGAGAGAGAGAGAGAGAGAGACAGAGAAAGAGAGAGAGACAGAGAGAGAGACAGACAGAGAGAGGGAGAGAGAGAGAAAGAGAGAGAGAGAGAGAGAGAGAGAGAGAGAGAGAGAGAGAGAGAGAGAGAGAGAGAGAGAGAGAGAGAGAGAGAGATTTGGAAATTAAGACAAACTGAGAGACAATAGTCTGAGCATGATCAATTTATTAGTTAGGCTTCTCTCAATTACCAAAGACCCCAAGTGAAGGCCAACAGGGACTTTTTAAAAAATTTAATTCATTTTTTTTTCAGTTTTCAATAATCACTTCCATAAATTTTAAATTTTCTCCCCCTTCCTCCCCACTTCTTCCCCAAGACAACATGCAATCTTACATGAGTTCTACACATACATTTATATTAAACACATTTTCACATTAGTCATGTTGCAAATAGAAGAATAAAACGAATGGGAGTAACCATGAGAAAAACCAAACCAAACCAAAACATAACACAAGAGAAAACAGTCTTCTTCATTCGGCATTCTGATTTCATAGTTCTTTCTCTGGATGTGGATGGCATTTTGTCTCGAGTTCTTTGGGAATGTTTTAGGTCCAGGTCCTTGTATTGCTGTGAAGGACTAAATCTATCAGGAACAGTCCTCACACACTGTTGCTGTTACTGTATATAATCTGCTCACTTCACTAAGCATCAGTTCATATAAGTCTTTGCAGGTTTTTCTGAAGTCCAACTCCAACAGGGACTTTTAAACCTACGTGTGTCTTCTTTTTGACTGGACCAACAGCACATCATTTAGACCTCCCTTGGCAAAGGTAAGATAATCCCCATTGCTAGACATGGGAGATGTAATTCTACACTTTTCTCTTCTTGAATCCCTTACCTCCCTATCATATAACCAGTCTTGCCCTACTAAGGCTCAATTTGGAATATGCTCATCATTTCATGCCTTTGTTCCTATAAACACATTGCTACTGCAAGAAGCTGGAAAAAGAAATCACCAAACCACATATGATTTTGTGACTACCAAGTTACATAATCTCAACTGCACCCTCACTGCATCAAGGAAGTCCTTTTACTTGTAACTTATTGTCCCATTCGCCACTGTTACTTTCCCAAACCTTTTCATCCTTCCTTCAATCTCCCATTGTTCCACCTGTCCCCACCATCTCATGCTTATCTCATATTTCACTGAAAAAACTGAGCTTCACCAAGAGCTTCCTTTTCTCCCTTCCTCATCTCACTTTGCTTATATACTTTCCAGCACTATCTCCTCCTTCACCTGTCTCACATGGAGAGATGGCTCTTCTCCCCCTCTCTACATGCACAAGTGATTACATTTTCCTTCAGTCAATTGTCCCTTCTGGTATTCCTACTCTTTCACTTATCTTCAATTTCACCTGATCTGCAGGTTGCTTTCCTACTGCCTACGAACATGCCTATGTCTCCCCCATCCTTAAAAAATTCTCACTTGACTTGCTCATCTCTGCTAGCTATCATCCCAGACCCCTTCATTCTTTTGTGGCTAAGCCCCTTAGAAAAATATCTATGATTGGTGCCTCCACTTACTTTCCTCTTACTCTCTTAAATATGCAGTCTGGTTTTGTATCCTGTCATTTAATGGAAACTACTCTCTTCAAAGTTACCACTGATCTCTTAGTTGCCAGATCTGATACTCTTCTCAATCTTCTCCTTGACATTTCTTCAGCTTTTGACACTGTTGACCACCTTCTCTTTGACACTCTCTTCTCTCTAGGTTTTTGTGACACTGCTCTCTCCTGGTTCTTCTCTTACCTGTTTAACGCTGATGATTCTCAGATCCACCTCTCCAGAACCAATCCCTGTCTCTGTCTGTCTCTTTCTCTCTAGGGTTATACATGTATGATCATGTTAAATATATTTTCATATTAGTCATGTTGTTAAAGAAGAATCAGAACAAAAGGGAAAAAACACAAGAAAGAAAAAACAAAGAAGTGAAAATAGTATACTTCATTCTGCTTTCAGACTCCGTAGTTCTTTCTCTGGATGTGGAGTCTTCTCCTTCATTAGTCTTTTGGAATTGTCTTAGATTCTTGTGTCATTGAACTGAGCTAAGTTTATCATAGTTGATCATCACACAGTGTTGCTTTTACTGTGTACAATGTTTTCCTGGTTCTGATCATTTCACTCAGTATCAGTTCATGTAAATCTTCCAGGTTCATTTTTTTCTGAAATCTACCTAGTCATCATTTCTTATAGCACAATAGTATTCCATTACATTTATAAACCATAACTTGTTCAGCCATTCCCCAATTGATGGGCATTCCCTCAGTTTCCAATTCTTTGCCATCACACAAAAAAGGTTCTTTTCCATTCTTTATGATCTCTTTGGGATATAGACCTAGTAGTGGTGTTACTGGATCAAAGGATATGCCCTTTGGGCATTATTCCAAATTGCTCTCCAGAATGTTTGGATCAGTTCCCAACTCCACAATCATTAGTATTCCAAGGTTCCCCACATCTTCTTCAACATTTATCTTTTCCTTAGGTGTGAAGTGGTACCTCAGAGTTTTTATTTTCATTTCTCTAATCAAAAGTGATTTAGGGCACTTCTTCATATGCCTATGATTGCTTCATCTGAAAATTGTTCATATCCTTTAACCATTTATCAATTGGGGAATGACTTGTATTCTTATAAATCTGGCATAGTTCTCCATATATTTGAGAAATGAGGTACTTATCAGAACTACTGGCTGTAAAAATTGTTTCCCAATTTTTACCTTCCTTTCTAATGTTAAATGTATTGGTTTTGTTTATGCAAAAGTTTTTTAATTTAATGTAATCAAAACTATCCATTTTACATTTCATAACATTGTCTATCTCATTTGGTCATAAATTCTTCTCTTCTCCATAAATAGGTAAACTATTCCTTGCTCTCCTAATTTGCTTGTGATATCACTTTTTATGTGTAAATCATGCATCCATTTTGACTTTATCTTGGTTTATGATATGAGATATTGTCTATGCCTAGTTTCTGCCATTCTGTTTTCTCATTTACCTAGTAGTTTTTGTCAAATAGTGAGTTCTTATCCCAGAAGGTGAAGTCTTTGGGTTTGTCAAATAGTAGATTACTATAGTCATTTACTACTGTGTCTTATGTGCCTAATCTATTCTCCTGATCCACCACTCTATCCTTAGCCAGTACCAGATAGTTTTGATGATTGCTGTTTTACAAAATAGTTTTAGATCTGGTACAGTTAGATCCCTTCCTTTGGATTTTTTTTCCTATTAATTCCCTTGATGTTCTTGTCCTTTTATTCATCCAGATGAATTTTGTTATCATTTTTTTCTAGCTCTATAAAATAATTTTGGTAGTTTGATTGGTATGGCACTGAATAAGTAAATTAATTTAGGTAGAATTGTCATTTTTATTATATTAGCTTGCCTTACCCATGATATTTTTCCAGTTGTTTAGAACTGACTTTATTTGTATGAAAAGTATTTTGTAATTGTGTTCATGTAGTTCCTAGGTTTGTCTTGACAGGTAGATTTCCAAATTGAATTTCTCTCTTGATGTCCAGTCTGGTATTTCCAATGGCCTACTGAACATCTCAAACTCAACATATCTGAAATTGAACTCATTATTCCCTGCCTTTCCCCAAGTCCTCTCCTTTTCCTAATTTTCTCATGACTGTTGAGGAGACTGCTAGCCTCTCCATCACCCAGATTTGTAACCTAAGTTTCAACCTCTATTTCTCTCACTTGCTCTACCTCCTTCCCCTCATATTCAATCTGTAGATTTTATCTCCATAATACCTTTCATATATATCTCCTACTCTAACACAAACATCATGCTAGTGCAGGCCCTTATCACCATGTAACTACGTAACTGCATATCTACATAACTGTGAGTCTTCTTTCTGCAAGTCTGTCTTTACCTCACTCCATCCTTTACTCAGCTGTCAAATTGATCTTCCTAAAGCACAAGCCCCTCCTTATCTCCAACTCAATAAACTCCAGGGGCTCCCTATCACTTTCAGGATCAGATATAAAAGCCTCTGTTTGGTGTTCAAAGGTCCCTCTTAATGTGCTTGCTTTCACCTTTCCAGTTTTATATTTGACTCCCCCAAACATACTCGGTGATACAGTAATACTGACTTCTTTGCTGTTCTTTGCATAAGGCACTCCATTTCCCAGCTCCAAACATTTTCCTGGCTGTCCCTCATCTCCATTTCCTGGATTCCTTTACATTTCAGCTAAAATCATATATTCTTTTTTTCCCTACTGTTTATTATCTCTAATTTATCCTGTCTATATTTTGTTTGTATGTATGTAATTGTTTTCATGTTGTCTCCCCCATTAGTTTATGAGCGCCTTGAGAAAAGGGACTGTCTGTTGTCATTCTTTGTACCTGGCACATGCTAAGTGCTGAATGAATGCTTGTTGAGCGACTGATTTCGGGGTGGTGGTCTGGGGCTTGGGTAGCAGAGAACTGGATAACCTTAGATTCTCCCCTTTGGTGTCAAGACCAATGGAAGAATTTTCCTTTTGCCTCCCACTGCATAGTTGTGAGGCATATTAGCCCCATCAGAGACATCATATACTGAACAACCAGCTGGATCTGTTCCAAGAAAAGAAGAGGTTGTGATATGGGCCCTCTACTAATATGGACATTGGGGTGGTGCTACCACGCTGGACATGGAACCATATGATTCCCCTAATGAAAGAAAATGCAGCCATTCCTGACCTACTGGGTTTCTTGTATCCTATTATTCAATTGAACAAACAAAATGGTTGTGTGAGAAATATAAGAGACCAATTTGGGTGGATCATAGAGTGTAAGAAGGGGAGTAATATATAATAGGGTTCACTTCAACAAACATTTATTAAGACTTAAGTATGGTAATAGTAGGAATCAGGGAAGATTTTTAAAAATAGGGGGGGTTCTAGCAACAGGGAAAAATTAGATTAGGTGTGGTCTTTGACTGTGTGGGATGATGTGACACATATACAAATAATTATAATACAAAATTAATTAGGGGCAGTGAGATGGCACAATGGATAGAGCATCAACCCTGGAGTCAAGAGGACCTGAATTAAAATCCAGTTTCAGACACTTGACATTCACTAGTTATGTGACCCTGGGCAAGTCACTTAACCCTGATTACCTCCAATAAAAAAAACAAAGAAAAATAGAAAGTATATTAAAGATGTATAAGTACTATGTGAAGTCTAGGGTTGAGAAAGTCAGGGAAGGCTTCAGGGAGGAGTTAGCATTTGTATGAGCTTCAAAGGAAGGCCAACAATTCAACAGGTAAAGAAGGGAAGAGATGACTACAGGCATAGGGAATAGGGTGAGCAAAGGCAAGGTGAATGTCAATTGCAATTAGTCCAATTTGTGTATGTATATAAAATCTAAAGAAGTAGGGTGATGTCATTTTATGCAAGATCTTGAATGCTAGGCAAAGAAGTCTGAACTTTATTTGGTAAGCAATTGGGAGCCATTGAAGGCTTGAGCAGAGGAGTTACTTCATGGTCAGATTCATGTGTAAAGATGATTAGTCTAGTAGCTACATGAAGAATGGTTTGAAGAGGTAGGGAAGGCTTAGTAGGAAGATATTATAGTAGGCCAAGTGGGAATGAAGGCCTGTACTAGAGTGACTGAAGTGGAAACAGAAATGAAGGGATGGATGAGAGATTACACAAGCAGAACATGCAATATTAAGCACCTAGCATGTGCTGTGGAAATGTTTGTTGAATTGAAATGAAATGAATAATGCTGGTTTTGCAATTTTATTTAAAAAATTATCAATGTAAACACTAAAAATTGCATTTCCACACACAGAGCAAAGCAGCAGTTTTTTTTTTTTTTATTATGAAAACTTGAATCTTAATTTCACATCTCTTGGTTTTTTTTTTTTTTTTTTGTTAAAGAAAGTCTAGTTTTTCTGTCAGGTAGAATCAAAATGGCAGAGTAAAGGTAGGGATTAGCCTGAGCTCTCCCCCAAACTGCTCCAAATACCTTTAAAAAATAACTTTAAACAAATTCTGGAACAGTAGAACCCATAAAAAAGTGAAACAAATTTTCAACCCAAGATAACTCAGAAGGTTGGCAGGAAAGATCTGTTGCACCAGGGTGAGAGAGGGTCATAGATCTGGCCCCTGCAAACCTAGAGCAGGCCTTGGGGCTACTGAATCATTGGCAAGAGTTGGTGGTTTCCAAACCTCTCAGCCCACAGATACCAAAGATAACTTAGAAGTTCAACAAGAAAGGTCTATAGCACCTGGTTGAGAGTGGAGCGCAGTTCAGTACAGTCTGCACCCACACAGCTCCAGTCGCAAAAAAGGAGCAGGCCTTGGCAGTGACTGAATCAGCAGTGGCAGTGGCAGTGGCTGTTTCTGGCCTTCTCAGCCCACAGACAGTAAGGGGGTTGAACAATTGGTATCTTTTTGCTAGCACTGAGGCAGGACTTTTGCTTTGTCTACACTCTGAACCGAGGTGCAGTTATGTTGCAGTCCCAAGGCAAGGAGGAGCACTAGCATAGCAGAGCTTGCAGCCACAGTGGAGGATGGACTCTCCTCACAGTTCCAGGACAGAAAAAGAGTGCTTGTGGCTGTTCACAGACCAAAGCACAGACCAACTGAAAACTTACAGGTCCCTAGAAGTATCTCTGAAAACAGCTACACAAACCCCCTGAGGTTTGGGACAATATACCCTCTACCCTGGAAGCAGAGGCTTACTTTAACAAAGAGTTAAAAGTCAAATAATAGGCTGGGAAAACAAACAAACAACAGAAAAATAGTCTAAGGTGAAAGTTCCTATGGTGACAAGGAGGATCAAAACACCCATTTAGAGGAAGACAACAAAATCAAAGTTCCTGTATCCAAAGCCTCCAGGATAAATATCAACTGGACTCAGGCCATGGAAGAACTCAAAAAGGATTTTGAAAATCAAGATAGGTAGAGAAAAAATTTGAAAATGAGATTGATGCAAGAAAATCATGAAAAATGAGTCAACAGCTTGGTAAAGGAAACACACACACATCCACACACACAAATATTGAAGAAAATAATACCTAAAAAAAAACCCCAGAGTAGGTAAAAGGGGTCCAAAAAGACAATAAGGAGAAGAATGCCTTAAAAAGCAGAATTGGCCAAATGGAAAAGGAAGTCCAAAGGCTCACTGAAAAAAATAATTCCTTAAAAATTAGAATGGAGCAAATGGAAGAGAAATCAAGAAATAATAAAACAAAGCCAAAAGAATACAAAAATAGAAGACAATGTGAAATCTCTCATTGGTAAAACTCACCTGGAAAATAGAAGCAAGAAAGATAATTAAAAAATTTTTGAACTACCTAAAAGTCATGATCAAAAAAGAATCTAGACATCATCTTTCAAGAAATTATCAAGGAAAACTGCTCTGAGATTGTAGAACCAGACAGTAAGATAGAAATTGAAAAAATTCACCAATCACCTCCTGAAAGAGATCCCAAAATGAAAACTTCCAGGAATATTATTGCCAAATTCCAGAATTCCCAGGTCAAGGAGAAAATATTGCAAGCAGCCAGAAAGAAATAATTCAAGTATTGTGCAGCCATAGTCAGGATAACAAGATTTAGCAGCTTCTATATTAAAGGATCAGAGGGCTTCGAATATGCTATTCTAGAAAGCAAAGAAGCTAGGATAACAACCAAGAAAAACCTACCTAGCAAAACTGAGTATAATCCTTAAGGAAAAAAACAGACATTCAATGAGATAGAGCAGTGCTTCTTAAACTGTGGGTTGCAACCCCATATGGGATATGTAAGTGAATGTGGAGGTCACAAAAAATTTGGCAACAGGAAAATGTTTCTGAATATGCAACTATCAAAAATTAATTCATAATCAAATGTGTAATGAATTTGAGGTGTTTCTGGCAGTGTTTGCCCATGTTGCTTCACACAACTTCACTGCAACCTTGCTTCTGAACATACAACATTTGCACTTCTCACTGTGAATGATATCAAGTCATGTAATGCCAGTGAATGCTGCCAGAAACACTTAAACTTATATTTGAGTATATTGTATATTATGAATTAGTGTTTTTACTGTACATTCAAAGTTTTCACTCTTACATAAATGTATTAGTTTAATTATGGAAAATAAACACTTTAAATATTTTCCTACTTTCATTCTTCAACATGTAAGTATCATATTAGTATATCTTTGGATTGTATTGTGTTAGAATTTTAATTATTTTAATTTTATTTTTCTGAAACTTAAATATACAATAAGAAAAAGAAACATTTTAAACTTAAATATTAAAACTTAAATACAAACTAAGAAAAGAAAAAAAGTGATATGCACAGCAGAATGTAAGAGAGGATTCAAAATGTATAACAATAAATTTCCATTTCAAGAAAGCCTATATATAATAATTACTGAGTATTGTGTTGAGAGCTATTCAACTTTTCTTTGCTTCCTTGTAAATTTTCTTTTGTTTTCTACTGTACACTTAGAATGTTTGATATTTAAAATTGCTTTTATCTCCTTCTTTTACAGAAGTGTAAAAGTAACATAAGCATTTAATTGCAGTAAGTAAAAACAAAATCCCTTTAATAATATTTCTCCACCTTAGCTGCTGTATGTGTGAGCACCAAGTAAGTACAAACAAATGTAATTTCATAAACTAAAGCCAGTATTTATTTAAGGAATTATCAACAATATTTATTTATATTTTAGGACAAAAACATTTTGGTTATGGTTAATTTTAGACAGTGGTTAAATTTAGACAGAAGAGGTAAAATTGCCAATGACAATGCAATAGAATCTTCACTACCAGGTTGTAGTACATCTAAATTGACAAGAAAAAGAAAATAGATTGAATCAGTTTTGCAATATGGATTTACTTCTAATAATGATGATGGTATAGAAAAACCTCTTTGCTTAATTTGTAATGAAGTTTTGGTTGCAGAGAGCATGAAATCAGCCAAAGTGAAATAAGATCTTACTACCAAGCATGCAGCATACTGCAATATACCAAAGGAATATTTTGAATGACTTTTTAAAATCTTCAAATAAAGAAAAACAATGTTTTGATAAATTTGTTGCTGTCAACAAAAAGCATTTACTGGCATCTTATGGAATTTCTTATTTAATTGCAAAAACTAAAAAGCCCTATGTGATAGGAGAACATCTTATGTTACCTGCTGCTATTAAAATGTCAGAAATAGTTCATGGGAAAAAACATGGAGATGAAGTTCATAAAATTCCTTTATTAAATGATATTGTTTTAAAAAGAATTTCTGAAGTTAATAATGATCAATTTCAGCAACTTATTACCAGGCTTAAGGGCAACCCAAAGTTTGCAATTCAGTTAGATGAAACAACTGATATTTCTAACATGGTACAGTTGTTACTTTATGTAAGATATGTTTATGAAAGAAGTATGCTTGAAGAATTATTGTTTTGTCACCCTCTGGAAGGGCGCACAAGAGGCAAAAATATATATCTTAAAAGTTGATGTATTTTTTAACAAATGAAGGTTTACAGTGGAAAAACTTCATTGGAGTCTGTACAGATGGTGTTAAGAGAAATGATGAGCAAGAATATTAGATATGTAGCTAAAGTTAAAGCTGGTGGCAACAAATAATCACTTTTACTCACTGCATGATCCATTAGGAGTCACTCGCACTCCAAAAACAATCACCAGAGTTAGATATTGTGCTTTGCGATACTACAAAAATCATTAATTTCATTAAAAGCTGTGCTCTTAACAATCACTTGTTTTCAAACTTTTGGAAAGACATGGACTCTGATGACAAAAGCTTATTGCTATAAGCAGAGGTAAGGTGGCTATCAAGAGGGCAAAGTTTAAATAGATTACTGAAATTGAAAGATGAAGTTGTTATATTTTTGACTTAGAAGAAAACTGATTTTGTTAATTTTTTTCATAATGACATATGGTTTTCAAAACTGTTTTATTTGTCAGATATTTTTGAAAAAACTCAATGATTTAAACAATGTCACCTCACAGAAAAAATTGTAACATATTTATGTTTAAATATAAAATTGAAAATTTTACTTAAAATGTTAACATATGGAAGAATAGGGTGGAAAATGGTTCTTTAGAAATATTTACAGCTACAGATGATTTCATAATTGAAAATTATATTGAAATATACTTTAAAATTATAGTTGAAAATAACCTTCCCAAAGATTTAATTGTAAGAGTTATAATTGATCATCTGAAGTACCTGAAAACAGTTTCAGAAATACTTGGGATTTGGCTTGGGATTAGGACAGAATTTCCAACAGTTTCTGAAATGGCCTTTGATGATTATAAAATAAAAATATCAATCAATTCTGAAAAATGTTGAAGATGTTCTGCATTCTGCAATATCAAATATTCTACCAAAATTTAATTCTTTATGTAAAAATAAACAGGCACACCCATCTTATTAGTGTCCAAATTTGCTTTATAATAAATGTTAAAATTATATGTATACCAAAGAAGTGTTTTAAAATAAATTTCTTTATGATTATTATCAGTAAATGTTTGATTTCATATACCTGTTTTAAATACCTATATACACAGGGTTGCATAAAAATTTCTTGGGCAAAAAAGAGGTCACAAGTGGAAAAAGTTTAAGAAGCCCTGAGATAGAGGACTTTCACACATTCTTGATAAAAAAAAATCAGAGCTGAATAGAAAATTTGACATGAAGTAGAAAAAGGGAAATAGAAAAGGAAAATCATAAGGGACTTAAGAAGGTTAAACTGTTCACATTCTTACATGGGAAGTTGATATTTGTAACTCATAAAACCTTTCTTATTATTATGGTAGTTAGAAGATATATAGATAGTGCACACAAGTGTGAGTTGAATATGGAGGAATGATACCTAAAAAATAAAATTAAGGGATGAGAAAGAGGAATATATTGGGAAAGAGAAAGAAAGATAGAATGAAGCAAATTATTTTACATTAAATAAGCAAGAAAAGGATTTTACAGTGAAGGGGAAGAGGGAGGAGGTCAGGGAGAGCGAGTGAACCTTTCATCAGAATTGGCTTAAAGAAAGGATAACATATACACTCAATTGGGTATGGAATCTCTCTTGCCCTACAGGAAAGTAGGAGGGGAAAGGGATAAGAGAAGGAGGGAGATAGTATGTGATAAAAAAAAAGGACAGATTGGGGGAGGGGATATTCAGAAGCAAAACATTTTTGAAGAGGGACAGGATGAAAGGAGAGAGAGAATAGAATAAATGGGGAAGGGGGAAATAGATGGAGGGAAATGCAGTTAGCATTAGTAACTGTCAAAAAATTTTTGAAGCAAGTTTTTTGGATAATGGCCTCATATCTCAAACATATAGAGAACTGAGTGAAATTTATAAAAATAAGAGTCCTTCCCCAATTGACAAATGATCAAAAGATTTAAGTTGTCAGATAGAGTAATCAAAACATTCTGTAGATTTGTAAAAAATACTCTCACTATTGATTGGAGAAATGCAAATTAAAACAAAAGGTATTACCTTTTACCTATTAGACTAATAGTACAGAAAAGGTAAATGACAAACGTCGGGAAAGGATGTGGGAAAAATGAGACATTAATGCACTGCTAGTGGAATTGTGCACTGATTAAACCATTCTGTAGAACAACATGGAACTACGACCTAAGAGCTATAAAGCCATGCATACCCTTTGACCTAGCAATACCATTACTAGGTCTGTATCCCAAAAGAGACAAAAAACAAAAAGGAAAAGGACCTGTATGTACAAAAATATTTACAGTAGTTCTTTTCTGGGGCAAAGAATTAGAAATTGAGGGGTTGCCCCTCAATTGGGAAATAACTGAACAAGTTGTGGCATGTGACTATGATGGAACACCATTATTCTATAAGAAATGATGAGCAGGATGCTCTCAGAAAAACCCTGAAAGACTTGCATGGGCTGATGCAAAAGGAAATGTACTGTGTACAAAGTAACAGCAATATTGTAAGATGATCGGCTGTGAATGACTTAGCTATTCTCAGCAATACAATGATCAAACATGACTTCTGATGAAAAATGGTATCCACCCCCAATAAAAGAACTGATGGTGTCTGAGTACAGACTGAAGCATACTTTTTAAAATTTTATTTTTCTTGAGTTTTTTTTTTTCTGTCTATGTTTTCTTTCACAATATGACTATTATGGATATGTTTTGCATGGCTAACCTGTATCAAACTGCTTGCCTTCTCAATGAGGGAGAGTAGGGAAGGGGAAGGGAGAGAATTTGGAACTCAAAGTTTTAAAAACAAATGTTGAAAATTGTTTAAATACTATATAAGAAAGACTATATTAAATTCTACATGCAACCTTCTAATTGCTGAACTCCTCCTTGAAGAACAAGGGCTAATACACAATAGTCATCATGATCTAGATTGGATTGAAAATTTTGGGTGAACTTTGAAGGAGAAAAGGCTACTGAGTGGCGGCAATAAAGGGAGAGTCTAGAAGAGACAGTGAGGAAAAAGGAATATTATAACTTCTCTTCCAGGATCTCTAGGGGAGCTGTGGTTGAAAGTACAGTCCATACTGGAAAGAAGATCTAGGGATGCAATGTCAACAATGGGAGGCAGGTCTAAACAGGGGCTAATATATGGAAAGTGTAGAAAGAGCTTCAAAATGAAGGAAAGTTTGTTCACTATGGAACAGGAATTCCAGAGCGCACAGTGGTAAAGGTGGGCAGGATTGGAATGGGACATGAGCATGGTAGGGTTAAGGATAAGGATAAAAAATAGGACATGTAAGTTAGGGATGGTTAGCTTCTCTTTGGCTTGTAATTGATGACCCTCCCTTGTAACAAATAAGTATAGTTAAGCAAAACATATTCATACATTGTTTCTGAGAATGTCTTTTAAAGTAAAAAAAAAATTCTTAAATTTTCAGCTCTGAATTCTCTTTTACCTCCTTAGTCCCTCCATTAAGAAAATAAGAAAAAACAACTTGTTACACAAACAGGTATAGTTAAACAAAATAAATTCCCTCATTTGCTGTATCTTCTGTGTGTGTGTGCATGCACTCTGCATTCTAAGTCCATCCCCTCTTTATCTGGTAGTGAGTAGTATGTTTCATCATGAATCCTCTGGAATTATTGAGGGTCATTGTATTGATCGGATTTCATCACCTTTCAAAGTTCTTTGTCTTTAAAATATTGCTGTTATATTATAAACTGTTCTCTTGTTTCTGTTTAGTTTACTGCATCAGTTCATCCAAGTCTTTTCAGGTTTCTCTGAAACCATCCCCTTGATGATTTCTTACAGCACAATAATATTCCATTACATCTATATTCCAAAACTTTGTTCAGCCATTCCCCAAATGGTGGGTACCTTCTCAGTTTCCAATTTTTTGCCAGCACAGAGAGCTATTTTTTTTGCACACATGGATCCATGAAAATACATATCTTAATATGTCTTAATAATCACTGTTCTGCCACCTTATCTACTCTATCATCTTTCCAGATTCTCATTATAGTCATAGACAAGTTTCAAAGGCATTCAGTTCCCAGCTCAGTCTTCTCTCCTCTTCAAACCCAGTGTTTATGCATGGTGTGCAGTGCTAACACCTCGGCCTTCCTTAACTTTCCCAACTCCTATGACCTCCGTCTTTGTAACCCAACCATAACCACCCAGGGGGATAATCATATTCTCGATTTCATCATCATGAATAACTCCATGATCTTGATCTTAAAAATTTTTCTTTCTGGTCATCATCTTGGATCATTCCATCTCTTGCCCACCTCATTCTTCTTGAATATATTCTTTGTACTATGAGAATACAATCTTTCCTCTCTTTCCTGGCCTCCCAGTTCATCACCCCTGTTCCAATTTCACTATCTTCCCTTCATATATTCTTTGAATTTCTTGCCTGAGGGGAAAATGGTAGAGTAGGTTAGAAAAATTTAGGCCTTCAAAATTTCCTCACAATAACAAAGAATATGTCTTCAAAGTGAATCAAGAGCAATAAAAATAAACAAAAATGGGAGTAAAGTAGTTGTCCTCCTAAGACAACCTGACCAGCCTCCAAGGGTAGAGGCTTGACTTGAATGAAGTACAAATACCTCCAGGCTAACTCAACTGAATCACCAAGGGGGATGGAGGAACAGCTAGTTGGGAGGCAGCCTCAGGAACTATCACCTCACAGACAGTGTGGGAATTCCACCTCTGAGTAGGAGAATATTGAAGGACCTTCCACTGTTGAGGGACACCAAGCACAGCTGTGCTGACCAGAAGTGGTTCTGGGCTGTAGTTGTTGAGGAGGAGGAAGTAGCACTTGTCTAGTGAGTGTGGTAGCAGAGAGGTGGGCACTTGCAAAAGCTCCTGTTTTTCAGTTCTAGGGCAGAGTGGACAGTTGAAGTTATTAGTCACTGAAAGGGCTACAGGGAGCAAGAGTGTTTGTGGGACCCCATGACTAGGGCCCTAAGGTTGGCATAGGTAGGACTGGAGAGGATTGTCCAAGGTTGTATCCTTGGACAGAGCTCAGAAAATAACAGTAAGAAGAACCTGAGGCCTGGGGCATCTCCATATCTCAGAACTAGAATCATAATAATAAGTTGCCAAGAATAAAATAAAACAAAATTTAAAAAATGAGTAAATAAGCAAACCCAACTATAGGTAGCTACTATGGGGATAGAGAAGATCTGGGTTCATATTCAGAGAAAGACAGTGGAGCTAAAAAAAGCCAGTCCTTTTATCAAGGAGAAATGTTAACTGAAAGAGTTCTTGGAAGAACTTAAAAAGGATTTTAAAACTCAAAGAAGAGAGATCAAGGTCAAAACAGGAAAAAAAATAAGAGCAATAAAAGAAAATCAAGAAAAGTATGAAAAGAAAATCAACCAACTGAAAAAGAGAATCAAAAACTTAAGGAAGAAAATAATTCCTTGAAAACTAGAATTGCAGCAAGGGAAAGTTAAGGATGCTATAAGACACCAAGCAATAATAAAACAAAATCAAAAGAATGAAAAAGAGAATGTGAAACATCTCATCAGAAAGCAACTGATGTAGAGAACAGATTGAGGAAAGACAGTATAAGAATAGTCAGATTACCTGAAAGGGATGACCAAAAGAAGAATCTTGCTACAACGTTGTAAGAAATCATTAAGGAAAACTGCTCTGAAGTTGTAGAACAAGAAGGTGAAGTAGAAATGGAAAAAAAATCCACTGATCACCCCCTGAAATGGATCCCAGGAAAAAATCTTACAGGAGTGCTATAGCCAAGTTTCAAAGCTCCCAGGTTAAGAATAAAATACTGCAAGTGACAAGAAAAAACAATTTAAATATCATGGAGCCACAATAAGGATTACACAAGGTGTGGAAGCTTCTACATTGAAGTACCATTGGTCTTGGAACACTATATTTCATAGGGCAAAAGAGCTGGGGTTTCAACTAAAGGTAACTTATAAAGTTAAGTGTACTCCTGAATGGAAAAAAAAAAAACTGGACATTTAATGAATTGAAAGAATTTCAGGTATCTCTGACCAAAAGGGCAGAACTTAATGGAACATTTTACATGTAAGATCCAAGAGAAATATAAGGTAAACATTAAAGACCAATTATAAAGGACTTAATAACTATTTACTTCTTATAGGTGAAAATGTCATCAATACATTTTTGACTGCTATCATTATTTGGGTAGTTTGAAAGAAAGGCTTGGGCTGAGATGTGTATAATGGGGTGATTCTAAAAAATACAGTTGTGTAGAAAGAGATTAATATCCTTCTATCATTGTAAATGTGTCAAAGGATAGGATAAGGGAGAGACTTTTAGAAATGTGTATAGAATAATAATTGGGAGGGGGAGGGACAAGGGAGAAATTCTTAGGTAGATTAAGGTGGTTAGTTGGTTGTCCTTTATTTTCAGAGGACCAAACAGACATCACTATGTTGAGTCAAGTTTCAGTGTGTCTGACTGTGGCTGATCAGACCAATATCAGCTCAGAAAGCTCTACCACAGATCAGGCACAAGTAGCCTGTGTGAATATTTGGGGTGGATTCTTTAAATTTGCATAGCCTGCATTTCCTTTGAACTGTTTCAATTCTGCCTTGCTCATAGCGCACAGCACGTTCTCTG
This sequence comes from Bettongia penicillata ogilbyi, assembly GCA_023548195.1. NCBI lineage: Eukaryota > Metazoa > Chordata > Mammalia > Diprotodontia > Potoroidae > Bettongia > Bettongia penicillata. Next base: position 978,035 of record JAJHZJ010000276.1, read on the forward strand.
ATGTGGGCACACCATGCTGAGCGGTCCTGTTCCACTGTCTTCCATGTCACACCATCAGTTCCAAAGATCTTCAATTTACAACTGCAACAACAGTACATTAATATCTCATTTTTCCCACATCCCCTACAACATTTGTCATTTACCTTTTCTGTCCTATTGCCTTAGTCAGCTGACTGAATGGGAATCCAGCTAGCTGGGTAACTCAAGTCCTTCTCTCCTGTCTGCCTCTCCCTCCCCTTCCTTCTCTTCCCCAAAGGACAGTAAATTTGGATGGCCAAAGGATGCCCAATTGACTTGGATTTTACTATCCCCTTCCTATTAAGGAGGACTCTACCAAGAATTTTGCCAGTAATGACTAAGAGAGAGATCCCCCTGTGATTGTCACAGGACAATCTATTCCCTTTACTCTTAGAGATGGACAATGGAGGCATCCTTGAACTCCTAGGGCTCAGCATGGTGTACCCACATAAGAAAAGGTGCTGTGCTCTTTAAGCAAAGCAAAATTCAGACAGCACAGAGTAAACACAGTATGCACAAATTTGGGATATCCACCCCAAATATTCATACAGGCTACCTGTGCCCAACCTGTGGTAGAGCATTCCGAGCTCGTATTGGTTTGATCAGTCACAGCTGGACACAGTGAAATTTCACTTTACAATGGTGATGTCATTTTGGTCCTCTTCGAAGAGAAAGGACAACAATGAACCCTTCCCTTCCCCTCCCCTCCCCGCTTCTCCCCTCCCCTTCCCCCTTTTGTCCTGTCCTGTCCTGTCCTCTCCCCACACCTTAAATGTACTTTAACTCTGAAACAGGGATGCCAATGGGTTCCTGCCTGAGGTCTCCTTTTGGCCCTCCTGGCTTTACAGTGATTATCAATAGTAACTGTTGCTCTTTCCCTCCCAGCCTGATGTCTTTCTTTTTCTTAGCGTCATTAAAGGGGACATGCCCTAGCTACTTCTTAAACAGGTCAGTTCATATAATCGGGAAATAACTACAGGGATAGGGGTATGGAAATTTATCTTGCCCTGCAAGAAAATAGAGAAGATGGGGGATAGGAGTGGGGTGGGGTGTGATGGAGGGGAGGGTACATTGAGGGAAGGAGTAATTAGAATGCAAGGTATTAGGAAGTGGGGGGGAGGGGAGTGATGGGGAGAAAAATTGGACATGTTACAAAGTGAGGTAAAAGCAATTAGTATTAAAACAATAGACTGAATTAATTACTGAGAATAAATCAATGACATCTTTAGTTCGGAGGAAAAAATTTCAGTCAAAATTTCGTAGAGGAAGGTAACCTCAGGTAAAATTTTGCATTGATGGAAAAGTCAAAGTTTTAATGGTAAATTTGATATTATGATTGCCATTTAATCAGGAACTAGAAAATGTGTAGAAAGCCATGTAAGCCAATTAAGACATGCCTCAAAAAATGTTCCTTAGCCAAAGCGAAACTATAATCATATTTGAAACCTGCTTATTGGAACTTGCCATTTTTAGATGCTATGGGACTATTAAATGACTGTTCTTCTGAATCTAACACTAGGTATGGGTAGCAAGAAAGGTGATCTGAGCCTCCAATACATGATGCCAGTAAGCTGATGACATGCTGGTATGAACTGCAAAGGTGATCTCAAGGGAAGGATGGGAGAGCGGCTGTTCACCATGCGCTGAGGTGGGATTCTCCTGACTCAGTTTCCCCACTGACACCTGGAAGACTTTAAGCCTGATTGAATGCAAGTAGATAATCTAAACCTGCCTGGAACTGACATGAAGTTGGGGAGATATGGTATCCCTGCAATGTCCTTACTATTGGTGGCAATTTTCTATAGTCAAAAGGTTTGTAAGCTTAATTACCAGATCTATTCAATTATAGATTAAGGGTAGGGGAATATCAGAGGTTGTCTAAAATTAAGCTATTAGGCATAGGACTTTTGACCAACAACATTAAGTTAGGGTCCTTTAATTCTTAGCAATACTGTGGAGACAATTAGGTCAAGAGCTTGTGAAGTTAGCAAAATTAATATTATTTGTGTCTCAGTTGGTTAATGTTTAAAAAAAAATTCTTTTGTGGTCCATATTGTAAATACTTTAAAAAGAAGTATCACCTGACCAAAAGTTTGAATTGCTTTATCTGTTATACACTGTGTTAAAAATAAAAAAAAAAATAAAAAAAAAGAATCTGTTAAATTCCTCTACATTATTGAATATCATTTTTTTCCCCTCATGGATTACACTTAAGTTTTGTTGGGTAAGTGATTCTTGGTATTAATCCTAGCTCCTTTGACCTAGACTAGTGAGGAGAGACAGGGTAAATAGGGTGAGAAGAACAGTTAGGAAGAACAGGATGGAGGGAAATATACAAATAATTATAACTTAGAACATGAATGGGATGCATTTACCCATGGAAAGAGATAACAGAATGGGTTAAACATCTGAATTCAACAATCTGTCACTTTCAGGAAACACAATAAAAATGAGAGATATACACAGAGATAAAGTAAAGGACTGGAGTAGAATTTATTATGTAAAAAAAGGAGTAGTAGTCATGATCTCAGACAGTTAAAGCTAAAATAGATTTAATAAAAGAGAAAATAGAGAAGCTAGATTGTTATCACCAATATTAGTCAGTACTGTTTAAGACCATTTAAAATAACTAGATAGTATAAAATAAGTCATACCTCAACTGATGAATAGTCAAAGGATATGAACAGGCTATTTTTGAAGAAGAAATCAAGACTATAAATAATTATGAGAAAATGCTCTAAATCATTATTGATTAGCGAAATGTAAATTAAAATAACTATGAGGTATCATCTTACACCTATCAAACTGACTAAAATGATAGGTGCTCTTCAACTGGGGAATGGTTAAACAAACTGTGGGATGTGATTGTGATGGAATACTGCTGTGATATAAGAAAGGAGCAGGTTGATTTAGAGGAACATGGAAAGACATGCATCTATGAAGGAAGATGCTATCCACCTCCAGAGAAAGAACTGATAAATAAAAATATGCATTATATGGTCTTACATATATGTATATATATTTGTGTGTTTATACATATGTATGTATATGTATATTTAGTTGTGTGTAATTGAAATCATCTCTAGGTTGTGGGGAAGGAAGGAGAAAAATAAAAAAAAATGCAGAGAACAGAAGAAAACCTAGAAGAAATACCAAAAAGCTGGGTTGCTTTGAAAACAAAGTGTAGGATTTAGTACATAGGTTTTCAAGAAATGGAAACTTATTGTTTTATATTGAATCCTCCCGTGTTCTGTTGTGTATGTAGAAAAATTTTTCTTTTCTCATTTTGTACTTAAGTTTAAAATGAATTAAAAAAAAGAATTCCTTTCCTGCTTTTCCCATTGCCAATGGCACTCTGCAAAATTCTAGCACTAGGTTGCTTCTACCATCTGTTTCCTATATTTCTCTTACAACTGTGCTTATTAAGTTCTTTACACTTTAGGTATCTAAGATCAGTTAGGTCCTCACTGCTGCAGTAAATTTTCCATAATTTACTTCAATAAGCTGTTAAACCCCCTACTATGTGCTAGATGGAGACAGAAAGACGAGAAGACAGTCCCTGCCCAAAGGAGACAGTTACTTTTTCACTCTTTTTAGTGACTGGTACAATCTTAGCTCAAGCTCCTCAAGTCATCCTCTCCCCATTCACTTTTAGCAGAAGACTTCGCCTCCTGCTTTTACTGAACAAATGGAGGCCAGCTGGCATAAATTATCTCCTTTCATCCACTCAGCAATTCAAAATTCCTACATTTTTATTCATTTTTTTCTCCTTTACTCCCATTTCTGAGAAAGAGCTAGCTCTTTTCCTTTCTAAGGCTAAAACACCTCTCCTTATGCCCTTGATGCCATTTACTCCTGCATTCTCCAGGAGCTTTACCATTTGATCACTCTCTTTAATCTTTTCTTAGAAACTGGCAGTTTTTCTGCTGCCTATAAACATGTGCAGATACCGTTATCCTTTAAAAAAGCCTTCACCTGTCCCACCCATCTCCTGAAGCTACTCAGATTTCTTCTCCCTCCTTTAAAAATTCTGTTTACTTAATAAAATTCTTTATTATAACCCTAACAAACATCAACCAACACAGATATTTCAATCTCATCAACAAAATTTTACTAAGAACCTATGTGCAAGGAACTGTGCTACCAAGAAAATAAACTAAATTCACGAAACTGTAAACTTCTATTTCTCAGTTTTTAAAAAGTTTATTTTAAACTCAGCGCAATAGTGATTGATAGCAGTTTTGCTTCTCCATATTCCCTTCTGAACTTTCCTCTGCTGTCTTCTGCTATTTTAAAATGGATTTGCTGATGCTCTTTATTTTCTCTCTTTTTTTCATCACTTACAGTATCCCATCTTCCCCTGATAAATATCTCTTCCACCTCAAATAGCACTCCCTTATAACAAATCAGTAGGGTGAACCAAAACAAATTTACATACTGACCCTTAATGAAAACGTCTTAATCTGAACCTCTTTATCGCCGCTCTGCCAATAGTTGGGCAATAGTTTAAATGATCAGTCTTGAGGAATTGGGTCACTATATTCAGCTTTTTTAAGTCTTTCAAAGTTTCATTTTTTTAAAGCATTACTGTAGTGGTATAAGTTCTGCTACTTCTGCTTCCTCCATTCTGTATCAATTCATACATGTTTTCTTTGATTTTTCTGAATCTGCTTCTTTTGTAATTTCTTATAGTTGCAATAATATTTCATTACCTTAATATACTACTATTCCATGATTGAGGGCCACTACTTATTTTTGTATTTTTTGTTACCACAAAAAGTCCTGCTTTCACTGGATCAAGAGTATATACAATTTAGTAACTTTGGGGGGATAGTTCAAAAGTGTTTTCCAGAAAGATTGAAACAATTTACAGCTCTATCAAAAGTACTTGTCTTCCCACAGCCCCCTCAAACAATTGCTGTTTTCCTTTCTTGGGGGTTATTTTTGTCAAAGTAGTGAGTGTTATTTGGAATCTGAGTTAAGACTTCACTTATCTTATCAGTAATCTGAAGCATGTTTTTCTTTTGAAAACTGTATCCTTTGGTTACTATAAACAGGGGAATGGCTCTTGTTCCTTTATGTGTACATCAATTCCCTACATTTAAGATATCAAACTTTTTTTGAGAAATTTGTTGTAAATATTTTTCCTAGTTAACTGTCTCTCTTCTAATTCTGTCACTTTTATTTGTATAGCCTTTTCAATTTTTTTGTACTCAAAATTGCCCTTTTTTTCTTTTATGATCATCTCTACCCTTTGTTAAGTCAAGAATTCTCCCCTTATCCACAGCTGTATATCTCCTTCCCTGCTCCCCTAATTTATGATACAACTTTTTACATTTAGGTCATTCATCCATTGGAATTTATTGTACTAATATGGTATAAATGTTTGTCTAAATCTAATTTCTGCCAAACTAATTTCTAGTTTTTTTCCAGCAATTTTTACCAAATAGTGAAAGCCTAAGTAAGTGATGTTTTAGAGTTTACTAAACGTACATTACTACATTTAGTTACTCTATTGATCAATTTTTCTATTTTTTAACTGGTACCAGATACATTTGATTATTTCTTCAGTATAGTTTGAGATGAAATACTACTAGATGCCTTTCCTTCCCACTTTCCCCACATTATTTTCCTTAAGACTCAACCTTTTGTTATTTTAGATTAAGTTATTTTGTCTAGTTCTATAAAATAACCTGCTGGTAGTTTGAGTGAGATAGTGCTAAATTTGTTTAGTTTATTATATTAGCATAACCCAACCATAAGCAATTAATCTCTCTCCATTTAATTACTTATTTAAAGAATGTTTTGTAGTTATATATTTCTATAATTTCTGCTTGTGATTTGGCAAGTGCACATACATTATGCTGTGATTTCTACCTCCTATTGGGTTTTATCAGTGATAAACAGAAAAAAAAATAGATTTTGGTATGTTTTTGTAATTTTTACTTTACTTGGGTTACTTCAATTAATTTTTAGTTGAATCTCTAAATCCCTCATGCTTATTCTTGCAATTATTTTTCTTGCCTTCCTGATACAGCTAGCAAATCTAGCACCATATCAAATAGTGGTGACAATGGATATCCTGCTGATATATACTGGAAAAGTCTCTGGCCTTTCTCTATTACAAATAATTATGGCTATTGATTTTAGATAGATGCTGCTTGCCACATGTAAAGTCGTTCTTTAAATCAGTAGTACCTTGAGTTCTGCACTCAAAAAGAATAAGAAAAGAAATACTTGTAGAAGATCTGACTTAATAAAAAGATTTACCTTGGCCATAGCCAAACGATTTTCAATAAGGAAAATATGTTGATGTTAGCTGAGTGCAGCATTCCTGTGTTGTCCATGGCAGTCCAATGGTCAAGCATCCTTTGAAGCCCAGCTGGAGGTCCTCCTGACTTTTTATACTCTGGAGACTGGCAATCCATGTCAACTGCCTAGGCCTTAGCCCTCTGAGCCAATTAAACCTCTAGGACAGTTTTAATTTCTTTTAAGGAAAAACCAGCCTAAAGTGAATGGGGGTGGGTCAGCCCCAACCAAAAGACCCAGCAGCTCTTAACATTGCAAATCATGTGAGAGTGCTACCGGGGCTAGAAATTTTTAGTTCAGGACTGACCACCTACACTAAAGGAGAAAGATACAATATAAAAACAAAAAAGGAATCAAGTCATAGATTCCTTTAGGCCAATTCATGCACTCTATCAGTGATGTTTAGGCAGCTTCCATTTTTGCCAGGGTGGGAAAGGGTAAAGGTAAAAGTCCACCCCTCAATGGTGACATGGTTTAGGGGTGCTGGGGACCTCAAAATACTGACATGCCGGGTCCTGCTCGGATGAATTCTACTCAAGCCTTCTTAAAACCAAAGAAAACAAAGTTTATTAAAGATTCGCCAAATTGGGTTGACTCTTAGGGAGCCTAAGCATTTGTAACGCTTGTATTCACAATAAGGCCAGATAGAGTCTCGGTTAGACAGAGTCTGAGCTGGATTGAATCTGAGCTTCTTGATGGAGGAAAGATGGACCTTAAATACTGAAAAGACTGTAGGAGGAATCTGGGTGGGGGGTGGCCTGCTAGTCCAGGGTGAAGGGAGGAGGGGTTTAGGGAGGGTCTTGAGGAGAAGTCCAAGGAAGGGGTTACTGGTCAAGGGTTGGAAACAGCAATCAGGAGATATCAGACAATGGAGGGGTTGGGTGGCAAGCTGGTGGGGCAATCCAGAGATCTTGATAGGGGCGGTATGGGAATGAATATAGATCTTGATGGGAGTGGTCAGCAGCCTGGGGAACTGGGTTTGGGTAGGATCAAGGGTGGGGGGGGTGCAACAGAGAGTTGAGCACTGTGCTTCCTGAGACTGCCAGAACAAATGGGAAGATTAGATTTGGGTAGAAAGACTAGATTAGGTGAGAAGATTCAACGGGAGCTCAAGGAGTCTCCCAGAGTCTGAACTCCATCAAATGAGAACAAGCAAGAAAGGAAGGGGAGAGGTTTAAGTAGGCAGTAGGGAAGGGAAGAAGTGTTTATGTGGTGTCTACTATGTGCCAGGAACTATGCTTTTTTTTTTTCTTTTGGAGGCAATTGAGGTTAAGTGACTTGAGGAGGGTCACACAGCTGGTGTCTGAGGCTAGATTTGAGGCTCAGATTCTTTTGACTCAGGTCCTTTGGACTCCATTGCACCACCTAGCTGCCCTACTAAGTTCTTTTATACAAATGCTGTTTAATTTGATTCCCCATAACAACCTTGTGAGTTAGGTGCTATTACTCCCATTTTCCTGAGGCAGAGAGTGGTCAAGTGACTTGCCCAGGATCACACAACTATTAAATGTCTGAGTTCAAATTTGAACTCAGAACTTACTTCCTGACTCCAGGCTCAGTGTTCTAGCCCCCTAGTTGTCTCAAAGGCTTAGGCACAAAAAAGGGGAGGGAAAGGGAGAGAGTTCAGACATAGGGATAGGAAGTGGAGAAGAAATGGAATTCCCATTCCAGGTTCTGGAGTGGAAGTTGTTTTAAACTGAAGCTGTTCAACTCCACCAATCTGAGTACATTTGTCCATATCCTCAATTCTAGAAAGATATCAGGGCTCTTGGGGAGAATCAATCATTGTCTTCTCAAGTGCCTAACTAGAGAGTACTCTTTCAAAGCTTTGTTAACAAAATATAGATGGCACAGTTTCCAAGTGGCCTCTTAAATGTTAACCAAAAATTCTCAAGCAGTTCTTTGCACAGTTATTCAAGATAGCCCCAAATTATAGTTAGGTGGAAGAGGGAAGCCATACTGGTGGGCTTGTAGATGACTATTACCCTGAAATACAAAAATTATGCAAAAATCAATCAGTAGCACTTTACTGTAATTCTCTTCATGGTATAGTTCTTAAAGAGATGGTTAAACATATTCACATTTGTCCAAAGTAGATCAATCTGTTCTAAAATTGTTAACACCACCAAATGATGTAGGCCAGGGCTGATTAGGTTGGTTAATTGCCTTAGGTTCAATACTGGAATGAAATGAAACACTCATACATAAGATAGTGAACAAAAAGAGATTTACTTAGTCATAGCTAAGAAAGGATATTAAATGAGGGCCAAATTTATTTAGATGACCAATCCCTTGCCTCTGTGTGGTTCACGGTGATGTACCAGTATCAGGGCCCATCTGGAGTTCTTGGTGGCTTTTTGTATTAAGTTGACTAGGTAGCCACTTTAATAACCTAAGCCTTATTCCCTTCAGTCAATCAAATTTTGATTTGACTTCCTTATGTTTTAAGAAATAACCAGTCTAACGTTTATGGGCTGGATCATAAGACATTCCTACTATACCACATGAAACTCTATTTAATACAAGGATTAAAAAAAAAATACTTAAGTGAGCTATATTTCATCAAGCTTTTTCTGCATATCTTGACATAATTATGAGTTTGTTATTAATGGTCTACTATGTTCATAGTTTTGCTATTAAACTAACCCTGTATTCCTGCTATAACCTAATTATATTGTATAATCTTTTTAATATATTGCTATTTCTTTAATAATGTTTTATCCAACATATTTATATTTATTATATTATCCTAAATTTTTTTACTTTGCTTATCTCTCCCTGGTTTGTCTATTAGGACCCTACTTGTTTCACTAAGTAAGATGCCTTCTTTCTCTATTTTTCCAAATAGTTTATGTAATGTTGGAGTTAATTGCTCTGTGACATACCTACCCATACCTCTTACTCGGTGAACAATCAAATCCACCCTGTTGTTTCTGGACTTGATGTGAAATTATCTATTTAAGACTCTACTCACCATCCTGGTTACTTGACAAAAAAATAAAAACTGCAAATCTTCCTGGGTCTCCATTCTCCTTTATATCCTATCTTCCCCTGTTAGAATATTGTTTCTTGAGAGAGAGGGATCACCTTGCTTTTATATCTGTATCATTTAGCATAGTCCTAGGCACATGGTAATCTGCTTAATTAAAGCTTTTATTGTTTCATTGTCATTTTCATTGGTAATAATAACTTTGATATTCATAAAGTGTTTTACAAATATTATTCATTCTATTCTCCCAACAACCCCTAAAGATATCCTCATTGTACTACCCTCATTTTACAGATGAGAAATTGGAGATAGACTCTTAAAGTAACCTGTCAAGGGGCTAGTATATGTCTGAGATGGGACTTGAACTCAAGCTTTCCTTACTCTAGGTTCAGCACTCTATCCATTGTGCCATGTAGCTGTGATTTTTCTTTCACCTAAATATTCCTTAGGATTATATTATTTAATAGTCTCCATTTGAGTCCTTTATTTAAATGTCCTTTCTCAAATAAAACTTTTTATTGCATTATGATCATCATTTGTTTTTCTGCATTTGGTTATGACTTTTTATGTACTAGATTCCAAAACCTAGAACATGCTTTGTAATTGTGTTATACACAGCTGAGATTTATGTATATTCCTTTTTATTCCCATTCTGAAATTTGCAAAGATTTTTCTGAAATTCTATTCAGGACCTCAATTTTTTTTTAAATGCTAGATTTGTCTAGGTCTGAAAGAGACACTTTGAGGTTCCCAACTGTTAAATTTTGTTATTTCCCCCTGTAATTTAACTGGCTTTTCCTTTAAGTCTGTAGATACTAAGCCATTTAGTATATATATGAATATTATTTTATTTTCTATGTTCCCTTTAAACCCAGCATGATTTTCCTGTTTATTTCTCTTAAGCCAGTCTATTTATGTCATTGCCTTGTCTGAGGTCATGATTATCACTTTTCCTTTTTTGAACTCATCTGATGCATACATAATTCTGCTAGATCCACTCATTTTTAATTCCGTGTGAATGTTTTATGTTGTATTTCTTATGTATAGTATACTCTGCAATTCTGCTTTCTAATCCATCCTGTTATTCAATCCAATTTAATGGGTGAGTTCATTCCATTCACTCTCTACCTTCATCTTAGAAACCTCCCCCCATCGCTTCCTCTTTCTACACTTCACTCAGGGCATACGTGTGTTTAGCCCTCCTTTGTTGTGTTCATTTGTTCCACTTGTGCCTGACTCCTCCTGACCCCATTTGGGGTTTTCTTGACAAAGATACTGGAATGGTTTGCCATTTCCTTTTCCAGCTCATTTTACAGATGAGGAAACTGAGGCAAACAGGATTAAGTGATTTGCCCAGGGTCACACAGTAAGTGTTTGTGGCTGGATTGAAATTCAGGTCTTCCCAACTTCAGGCTCAGTGCTGGTATCCACTGCACTGCTTTGCTTCCCTTTATCCTCCTTTGCCCAGTTCCGGTAAAAGTGAGGTTCATGAGTCACTCTTCTTGCCTCACTTTCACCTCTGTTTGGGTACACTCCAATTATGAGCAATAATAAATTCATCTCTCTTACTACTGATTTCTTCCCTAGTATATCCTTTTCCTTCCTCTTCTACAACCAGCAAAACATAACAGAACCATAATCCGTCTCTTCTTTTGTCTTCTTCACTGAGAATCTCAGAGTGGAATTCTGACACTTGTCCCTTCTGCTATTAGAATGTAGGCATTTAGCCCCTTCTATATACTCAAATAGCCTCTTCTATGAACTCAAATACATCTGGGAGGTGATCTCAGTCACCCTTTCTGCAGCCCCTTTGAAAATAGTCCCAAGGTATTAAGGAAGTATCTTGATATACTCAGATCCCTTTATGACACGTGAATATCTTTCTCTCACCGAATTAAAGGAAGCAAACTTACTGTATAGGCAGACTATGTTCTCATGCACTTTCAGTCTTTCCTTTCTTACTGCTACTTCCTCTCAGACTGCTAACATGCTTTGGTCTCCTCTTCTGGAATAAATTAAATCCTTCCCTTGACCATGCCATTCCTTCAAGCTTCTGTCCCATCCTCACCTTCACTGCCAAATTTTTATAAAAAAGTGATCTTCCTACTTTTACTCATTACCTACTTGTACCTTGAATCCTTAATCTAGCTTCTAATCCTACCATCCTACCAGAACATCTTTCTCAAAGGTCACTAATGACTTCCTTACTAAATCCAGGTCTTTTTTCCTGTGTTCATCCTTCTTGAACCTCTTGCGATAGCTAACGATAGACTTGTTAAAAATTTATATATCAGTGAAAACTCCTTCCATCCTTTGGTCTTTCTTTACATATGGTTCCATCCACTAAATGGTTTTAGTGATTACCTTAAGGAAGATGATTTTCAAATCTCCATCTCTATTCCCAAGAGTTCCAGTGCCATATTTCTAATTTCCACCTGAATCTCCCACTAGTATCTCAAATTCAATATTTCCCAAACTGGGACTTACCATCCTCCTAAAAATTGCCCCTCTTGCTAACTTTTCTGTTTTGATCCACCTAGTCACTCAAGCTCACCACTTTGGAGCAGTTTTTTACAATTTAAAAAATTGTATTCTAAACTCAGCAAACACAAAAACCAACAAAAACATTCAAATATACAAATGAAGACAAAAAATTGTACATAATTCTATAAAACTCAAAAACTTACTCTAAAAAACATTTACTTTCATGTCCTTTTCTGAACATGTCCTTATGCATTTTCCCCAATTTTATTATCATTACATGATTACAGTGTGTATAATATTGTTCTGATTCTGCTTTCTTCACTCTGTATCATTTTATGCCTTCTGATATTTCTAATTTCTTATGGTGTAGTGCTATTATGCTCAGATCACAATGTGATTCCTGGGTCATTGGACACATGAGTATTCCATATTTGTTATGAATAATGCTGCTGTAAGTTAAGCTGCATCTTAAATTTTCAATCATATTGAATTTACATCCTTCATATACTCTAAGTTCTAGAAGAACTGGACTACTTGGCATTCCATTCTAATTTTTTCTCCCATTTCTGTGTCTTCTCCCCTTCTCTCTTTAGCATCTCGAATTTTTTTGTGTGTAAGCTTATACTTTGTCCTTATGTTACTTTGTGTTTGAATTGTGTGCATGCCTTTTCCTACTATTAGATTATGAGCTTCCTGAAAACAGGCTATTTGTTGCATGTATCAATAGTGTGTAACACAATTAGCTTAAAAAGTTTGTTAAATAAACACTCCTACAAAATTACAATAGAGCAAATAGGTGGTATAGTGCATAGAGTGCCAGTCCTGGAGTCAACCTTTGAGTGCAAATCTGGCCTCTGACACTTAATTAGCTATACAACCCCGGGCAAATTACTTAACTGTGTCTGCCTCAGTTTCCTCATCTGTAAAATGAGTTGGAGAAGGAAATGGCAAACTACTCCAGTATCTTTGCCAAGAAAAGTCCAAAAAGGAGTCACAAAAAGTCAAACATAACTGAAATAAGTCAACAAACAAAATTACAAATTAAAAGATTTAAAGTCTATACTTCTTAGGTACTTGATACTTTCAACATCTGGCTACCATTTACCTTTCCAGCTTTATTTTCTACAACTCATCAACATGAATCCTATTCTCTAGTCAAATTAGTCTACTTGATGTTCCCTTCATTTACTTTTCCTCCTTTTGTGCTTTTGCTTATGTTATCCTTCTATTAGAATTGCCCTTTTTCTTTCTTCCTATGCATACTTCGTAAGGCTGATCTTTAGTTCTATTACGTCTGTAAACCATTTATAAAGTAAGAATAAGATTTTAAGCTTCCTACACTTGTCCAGCTACTAAGTGGTGTGTCCATCCTTTGAATCCCTAATTATTTATTTCCTGTGCAACGCTCAGTTCATTTCAGGACTTTAGGCAACAGAAATATAGCTCCACCCTCAATTGATCTAACAATAGAGTTTATTAATAGTATATAAACCAAGTGATACACACAAGCAGAAAGGATATAAGGAGATAAACGCTAATCTACTTCATTGCCATCTAATTTTGCTCCTTGAGAAATGAAATATCCAGCGTAAGTCTCACGAAGCTAGTTTTGCCCGGAACTACAGGCTCATTCCAAGACATCCAAGGAGGTCAAGACTAAGTTTTATACTTTGGAAAACAAAGGGAGTTAGAGCCCTTTGTCATGAATTTATAAAGTATGGTAAACAGACTTCAGGCAACACTGACTATACCATCCAGGAGTAAGCTAGAAAAAGATGTACATTAGAATTAGTAAAATTCCTTTGGTGTTCAGAGATTGTCCTCATACACTTTATCATTCTTACTGTTTTCTGTTTGCCAACTCCCTTTTCTATCCCTTTCCCCCCTCACCTTTCCTCTAGGGGAAATGCCTACCTAAACTACATGGTACTCATTGGCAATTATATGCTGTCTTGTGGTATCTCTTAAATTGTTTCCTTTTGTTTTATAATTCATGCAAACTTTTTTTCATAAATTTCTTCCCAGATTCTAAGCCCACGTCTCAAAATTCTTTGTATTTTCCTAGCATGTCTAGCATGTGGTAGGTCCTAAATATCTTGACAGATAAGAGATTTTGCTGGTGTGGATTCTCATCCTTTCCATTAATGTAATCACACTATAACTTTTACAATTTTTATTTCATCTCTTTTCATACATTTTTTATTGAGTATACACTCAACAAGCAAGGGGTATTATGGTAAAGTTAATATCCTGGTAGCACCAATGTACCATTTAGACTGTTTATGGGTTGCCATTTTTGTCAAAACCTTTGATGTCTTCTGAGATGTTATTCTCTGTAATATGTTGTAGTCTACTTATATGCACTTGTATGTTTGTAGTGCTCTTTGGATTTTTAAAATACTGATTCTTTCAAGATTAAGATCTTTCATGATTCAGTCATATATCTTTTGAAAATACTGGTATTAATAGAGTTCTGAGGATCTGAACATCATTGAAAGCAGTCAAATTTCCCATACATTTCCCCTTATCTAATCTCCTAGACCAGGGGTGAGAAACCTGTTGCCTTGAGGCTACATGTGGCCATCTAGGTCCTCAAGTGTAGCCCTTTGACTGAATCTAAACTTCACAGAGAAGATCCCCTTAATAAAAAGATTCATTCTGTAAAGTTTGGACTCAGTTACCAGTTAAGGACTAGTAGTGGCCTCAAGCGGATTTTCCCTTGTTCTAGACAATTCGAAGTCTAGCTCATTTTACATCTGCAGTGACTATCCATCCATCCATATAAATGGTCTCAACTAATGGATTCTCCATCTAGCTACCTGATGTAGTCTTGTGATTTTCATCCACTTGTTTTTTTCTAGTGTATTTGAACTCAATAAATACTAAATTGATATGCTGAGTCACTGAAAAATAGATAGCCCTTAGTTAAGATCACTGTTATTTAACCTTTAACGATCAGTAGAGTATTGCTAAAATTAAGTGGTTCTTCTTACAGTGTTCTTAACAATTATGAATTGTGCTATTATTTGCATTTTATTCTTCCTAAACATATTATAACTGCATGTTAATGGACTGGGTTGAAGTAGTGGGAGAGAATTTAGCATTGTTCAAGGTATATTATACATTTTTATTTTCTTTCACATCCTCATATATAGATGAGTATTTTATAATAACTGTATTTTACATTTTTAGGACTATATAACATATAAGATATCTTACAAATAAGATGTATGAGTTTCTTGAAAGCAGATTTCCACTTTTAACTTTGTAATCACAGCCCATAGTATACAGTTCCTTAATAAATATTTTTTGTTGATCAAGTCAACAAGCATTTATTAAACACATAGATGTGCTAGGTACTACTGTGCAAAGCAGGTACTAGAGATGTAAAGAACAAAAATGAAAGCAGTCCTTGCCTTTAAGGAACTTGCTGGGGGAGGAGAGATCATGTACATTGAAAAGTAAATACAAACTATATAGAAATTAAGTAAAACTTAATTTTTAGGTAGGGAGAGGGGTCAGCAATTGATCATGGAAAGGATTCAGGGGCACCTGAGTTAAAACTTTAAACGGACCTAGAAATTCTAAAAGGCAGAGATAGGAAGGGACAGAATTCTTTGTGGAGGCCATACTACATTTTAATTTTTGTGGTATGGGACTTAACGATTTTTACAGCACTTTCACATAACAAGGTCAGGTACTATTATCCTTACTATACAGATAAGGCCACTACGGGGAGAGGAGTAGCCTCATAAAAAGTTCCCAACACGGGAGCAGAGCAGAGGTCTTCCGACCACTGGTTAGTTATTCCATTCTCCAGAAAGTAGGCTGCATTTGGAGTCTGGGTTGAATCCTGGCTTTGCCACCGTGTGACCTCGCACAAGTCACGTAACTTCTCTGGGTCTCCGTTTCCTTACCTGCCAAAGGAGAGGCTGGGACAGACGAACTCTAAGTTTCCTTCAAGTTCCAAATGAACGATCCTATGTCTACGTGAACTATAATAAGTGTTTCTTCACGGTGACTGCCTTCCTAACTCGTGCAAATGAAGCAGGAAGGGATTATTAACCTGGGAGAGGAGGGACAGAACAAACAGTACGACAGTTAGACGGGGAATCGGAGCATCCTTGGGACATTCCTCGGTCAGGACCTCGGGCTCGCGTCCCCAGGGCAGGACGGCTGCCCGCAGTCGGCGGCGAAGGCGGGTAAAGGCGGAGAAATCCTGGACTGACGCCCCGCCAGCATCAACCTGGCTGGAAGGGGCTGCGGGCGCACTCCGGGAGGCTTCTCTCGCGTTCCCAGGGTCACCACGCACCTCGCCCCGGCCGCAGGGCCCTCCGGGGGAGGCGGCGGCTAAGAGCAGCTCTAGCGGTGGGAAGGGAGGACGGTTCCTGAGCGCCTCCCCATCTATCTCCCACGGGGTCCCCTCACCAGGGGTCGCCGTTTCCTCGGTCTCAGGGACAACGGACACCGCAACACTTAGTCTTCCCGCACCCCCTCCACGCCAGCCAGGTGCAAGGAGCCTCAAACCGTCCTAAGCCGTCTTGCGGGTCATTAGCAACCGAGTCAAGGCAGGTGCCGGAAACAGCAACGGTGCGGCCGGAGAGCGCCGCTGCATCCGGGTAACCACCCTCGCCAGCCCAATCAGCAGCCTCCTTTCTTCCCACCCTTGCTGTCTCCCCGCCCCCCCGCCGCCAATCCCCGACCAGCTCTCAGCCTAACCTGATGGAGTAGGAGTGAAAGCGCGCGCGGACCAATGGGGCAGCACTTCCCTTTTAAAGGCTCCAGTGGGCAGCCGTGGGGGGCGGGCGCTGGTCGCCAGCATGTTCGGTTGCGCGTGTGCCATGGACTCAGCGGCTCGGTGATATTGACAATAGGAGAGAGAAAGGGGGCATTGACTGAAACCTACCGCGGGTACCGATCAGCGGCTCCGGCAGCTGCGGCTCCAGCGTCTGCGGCTCCTCCTCCTCTTCCTTCCTCCTCCCTCTTGGTGCTGCGGCGGATCCAGCTTCCCTCCCTTCCCTCTCCCCCTCCCCACGTCGTCGCTGCCGCCGCCGCCGCCGGGTCCTGGGCAACGAGCAAAGGCGCCGCCCGCCGGGAATGTGAGCGAGGAACCGCCGGGGCCGCAGCGGGTTAGATGCCGATTTGATGGGACGGGCCCGCGGGGGAGGATCGTGAAGCTGCCGCCGCTGTTGCAGCCGGAGCCCTTGGGTACCGCCGTGAGGCCTAGAGGCGCCGCCGCAGCCGCCGAGCCTAGCCGGAGAGACAGCGCACGGGGCTGCCGTCGCCTGGGGCTCCCTCCCGTCCCCCGGCCTCCCCGCCGCCGCACGCCGCCGCAGCCGCTCCCGGAGCCGCCGCCGCCAGCCTCCCTCCGTACCCCGCGGCCCCGCTCCCTCGCCCAGGAACCACCGATCATCTCCGGATTCTCTCTCAGGAGCTCCAAGGTAACTTCGCCCCCATGCCGCCCGGCCCGGACCTGCCCGCGGCTGGCATCTTTCACCAGCCCTCCGGGGGAAGAAACCTGCTTGCAACTCGGCCCTGCCCGGGGCAAGGCCCGGCCGGAGCGCGCCCCACTCATCGGATTTACCTGGAAATGGTCCCGGCTCTTTTGGTTCCCACTCTTCCGCCCCTTTCCCTTTCCTTCCAGGATCGGGGTCACATTCTCCCCCCGCCCTCCTTCACCCAACCGCGGCCCGGGCTGGTTTGGTGAAGAGGTTTGGGGCGGGGGGCGGGGAAGGGAGAGGAGTGGGGGGCACCCCCACTGACAGACCCGCTTCCCCTTCCCCACCTCTTCTCTTCCTCTCTCCTCCATTCTCACCTCTGTCTTCCTCCTCTGCCCCATCTCTTTCCCCTTCCCCCTCGCTTCCTCTGTCCTCAGCCCCTATCTCTCCGTCTCCTCCATCCATCCCCATCTCTCTTCCTCTCATTCCTTTTCTACATTTCATCTTGTCCATCTCTTCCTCCTTCCATCCCCGTCTCTTCCTCTCTCTTTCCTTTTCTCCATTTCCTTTCCCCTTCTCTACCTTTCCAACCTTTCCTTTCCCCCATCCCCATCTCTTTTCCCCTTCTTCCTCTTTGCCATTTCGATTTTCTATTTCTAACTCTTCCCCATCCTCATCTCTCTGTCCTTCCTTCTTTCCTTTTTGGATTTTAACTCCCTGAAAAATACCCAGTGCCTTCTGCCCAGTGGAAAATAAAAGGCTCCTGAAACTCGGATCTAGTGAACCTGTTTCTTCATTGCTTTTACATACAAATCTATTGATAGATATCAAGTATGCTGCAGCCCCTTGGGGTTGGCATTCTTGGCATTCATTTTTCACTCTGGACAGAAGAGGCAAGTCGTTGGAATTCTCTGTTTTTATAAACTCTTTTTTGGTATCTGTCATGTACCAGAGATTGAAAGTTGGAAATGGGGGAGGAAGAGTGGAAAAGGGAAGTGAAACATAGGATTTAGGAAATTTTAAGTCTTGTTGAGTTACAATTAGAAGTAAATAATTCATAAACCAGGGTATAGAGGCTGTTCCTAAATTCAGTGCAAAAATGTATCCTGAAATTTTTGAGTGATGTCTTGTGACTTGCACTCTTCAATAGCGTGCAATTCCATTTTAGCTCCTATGTTTATATTTAAGATCACATGGATAGATTTTTTTCTTAAAGAAAGTTTAGCTAGTGTAATCAGCTGGAAAACACTCTTTGAAGAAAATGAAACAGATTCTTAAAAAATCCAAACCTCAATATTGTGTATGTGAGCATGTATTTAAAAAAAAAAATTTTTTTTTGTAATGTAGGTAAATACATTTCAAATCAAGGAGAAAGTTCCTTACTCTCCGGTAAAAACCCTTGTTTTATATATTGGAACTGCAGATGAGTTATTGTATTTCATCATATCTCCATATGTGATATTTCTATCCTACTCTACCATTAATCTTGCATTGGGGCCTTAGTGCCATGGAGATGGTGGCATCAGTTTCAGGTGCTGAATGAAAACAAGTGTAAGACTTGTTGCTTTTAGGGTACATACTTTTTAATTTATTTGAGAGTGGGAAGAACCTCTCAGTTTGAAGGCATGAAAATTGATGTTAGGTGGTGATAAACTTCATTTCCTAAACATCAGGGGAATTCAATTTGGTTGTCTGTGAAGGCTATGAATTTTGTTTTGAGTTCAGCTGTGTTTACTGCATGATTTCATCATAGTTTGTTATATTCAGCTTTAATAATGTAAGATGGCTTCATTCAAAAAGAAGCCATATCTTTGAAATAATCTTAATCAGGCCCTTTTATGTGTTCTTTGCTAAGTAATTGAACCTGTCGTCATTTGCATTGTGGGACCTTTTATCAGAGATAACATGTTAAAAGTCATCCTTAGATAATTGCAACAATTTTGTTTCACTTCTTGGTAAAGTAATGATATAGTTGCTCAGAGTGAAAAAAATGGACAAATCTGGATGTCGTTCACAGTTTTAAATATTTGGGAAAAATGTATTAAGATTTCCTGGTTCTAATTTATAAATGTGATTGGATGGTTTTAACATTATTTTAGGAAGCAAGACTCCATAAGAAGCATCTTAGAATCTAGAAATGCTATGCCTGGAGAAAAACAGCATAGCAGAGTAATTGATCAAACTTCTAATGTTGTTTATTTCTTTCATGCTTTCTTTGTAGTATACTACCAATTTATTTTTAATTTTATAGGCATCATTTATATGATTTTTAATGTTTAACCTGTGCTTAGCCTCTTTTTGCATTTGCTTTGGGATTCTATTTATAATACTACTTTTTCCTCAGTAGGGATATGTCCTCAGCACCAACCACTCCTCCATCAGTGGATAAAGTAGACGGATTTTCTCGGAAGTCCGTCAGGAAAGCCAGACAGAAGAGGTCGCAAAGCTCCTCGCAGTTCAGGTCTCAGGGCAAGCCTATTGAGTTAACGCCTCTGCCTCTGCTGAAAGGTAAGTTTTATGGTTAGATGTTTATATCCATGTATATAATTTTCCCCATCTTAATGTGTCACTTCTTAAACAGTCATAGGATTATCAAATTAAGCCAGTATGACAGACTTTGGAATAGTTCGGTATACTATTGAAGTCAGCCTATAGTTAGTCACTCATATGACTAGTCGTCTGTTTCTCTCCTCCCCACTCTTTTAAGAAGTATTTTTTTGTTTTTTTATACAAATCACTAGTGACCATTGGAAGGATGGCTGATACTCTAGGGAGAATGTGCTGGATCTCTAGGTGGAAAAATTGAGTGCAAAAAAAATATTAATTAACTGTTCCAAACTGTCTAGGCCTCCCTTTTTCATAATGTGAAAGCTTTTGACTCTATGGGCATTATGATGGGTTTATTGTTTATATAACAGTGACTAGCATTTTTGTAGTCTTGGCTACAGGAAATAGAAAATTCTATAGGAGTTGATGCTGTATGAAGAGAGTATGGAAAAAGATAGCTTTTTAAAGTAAAAAAGTTTTAGTCACCCTGATGAATTACAAGTATTTTAAGTTCATGGTATTACATTATTAAGGATAGAGATAATCACAATTCTCCTCCTGCTTTCCCTGCCTTGGCCTTGCCATGTTTTTCTTAGAAAGAAGTCATTGGGATATTGTATGAAGGATTTTTTGAGTATTGTATTAATTTTTAAGCTCCTCACCTTTTTGCTTTGGTGTGTAAGTATTTTCAATTTGTTTTCCCTTCCCATCTGTTTTTGTGTTTATGAGCAGTCATTGTTTTCAAATTTATCAGACTCCAGCTCCCACTATATTGTAGTACATTAGTCTAGCTTCTAAGGAATTTATCAATCAACTGAACTTTCATGAATAAAAGGATGAAGAATGTGGACAGTACTACATATGCAAGTGATTTTAAAGAAACTCAGCAACTTGCCTTGCTAATTTGTTACTCCATGTTTAGTTCTGTATTTTTTTGTATGTTTTGTTTTTTGTACGTCTTTGTATACTAGAAGCTAGTATAGAAAAATTGGGCTTTTGATAGCAAAAAGCCTCAAATATGATATAAAACATCTTAGGCTTTTAATTTTTTTAAAAAGAGAGTGAAATGGTGGGGATTAAATTAAAATTCCAAAGTGTGTAACTGATGATTTAAGAAAGTCTGATTTGAAAGTCCCACATGACTACTAGAAAGGCAGTGACCCTCTATCTCCTTCATGGCATCCTAGAACTCAAAAGACCTGGGTTCGTTGCATCTGATACATACTAGCTGTGTTACCCTGGGGAAACTCATGACTTCTCAGGGCATCAGACAACTCTAAGACTAAAGTTATGTATTAGTGGCTCTGCTGCATCATTGACAGGAGTTTCTATACTTGGGAATTCCCTACACTGATGAAATTATAGGTCTGAACCAAAAAAGGTCGCCACTGATTGCTGGAAAGAATATTCTCTCCTACTTATAAGGAGAGTGTTAATATATCTGAGAGTTCATGGAAACTCTGTAGTTAAACAATTTGGGTTAAAAATATTTCTCAATAGGAATGAAATTCAGTTGGTTAGAGAAATGAAGAATAACCTATTTGGAGATAAAACTAATTATAGCGACTGAACTGACAAGATTGGGAAGAATCCTGGCTTCTGTAGTAATTTATTTAATCTGAAGCAGACATGTAATATGTTTCCATTACCTTCAAATCTCACAAAGGACAATGTAAAGGCTGACAAGCCTAAAAATTAAGCATAACCCTGAAGACCTTATTTAACTTTTGAGGATTAGAAAAGATTCTGATCCTCATTAGACCAGAAAAACGAATAGAGGAACATGGTGACAGTATTGAAATTTGAATGGAGAAATAGTTTTTAGGGGTTGGTTGAATATTGAAGAGGTGCTTGTGAGAAGAGTCATGAGTATATTTTGTTGTTCTCCCCTGCTCAGTTCTTAAGAACAGTCTGATGATGTTGAAAACCATCCAAAAACTCTTTCCTTCAAGAACAGGATTTTTTGGTGGTGGGGAGGAGAGGGAGGCACAGTTAAACATTTTGCCAGCTTATAAGAATTAAATAGGAAGGACAGTATGACAACACAATATTATATGTGTACCACAAAGCCCAATTTCAGACCAACTTATTCAGAGTAATTCTGTTTAATAAGAGTACTTTGGGGAGGTGAGAGACTCCTGGAAACTTCATGTTTCTTCTGAGATAATTTGGTTGTAGCCTATTGCTTGATCATGAATTTTTAGTAATAACTTGGGATATAGTGAAGATTAAGGAATAATTTCTATGTGGTAAATTGTTGCTGGTCAGTCAGTAGGCATTTATTTATCCCGTATTATGTGCCAGGCATCATGCTAAGCACTAGGGATACAGAAAGAGGCAAAAGACAGTCCTTATCCTGAAGGTACTAACAAGCCAACACATATGTATAAATAAGTTATATACAGGAAAAATAAAAACCAATTAAAAGACAGAAGATATTAGAACTAAGACAGGTTGGGCTATGCTTCTTATAGAGGATGGGATTTTAGTTGAGAAATGAAGGAAGTCAGGGAAACTTATAGGCAGAGATGTAGAGGGAGAGCTATTCTAGGTATGGGGGACAATCAGAGAAAATGTCTGGGGTCAAGAGATGGAGTGTCTTGTTGAAGGAGTAGTGATGAAGCCAATGTCATTGGATCAAAGAATATGTAGTGGGGAATAAGGTGTAAGAAGACTAGAAAGGTAATGATGGTGGGTGGGGCTAAGTTACGAAGGGCTCTGAACACCAAGCAGAGGATTTTGTATTTGACCCTGGAGGGCAATAAGGAACCACTAGAATTTATTGATTGGGGTGGTGACATGATTGGACCTGTGCTTTAGGAAAATCACATTGGCAGCCAAAGGAGGATGGATTGCAGGTGGGGAGAGAGACTTGAGACAGACAGACCCATCTGCATGCTATTGTAGTATTCCAAGTGTGAGGTGATAAGGGTTTGTACCAGGGTGGTGGCCCTATCAGAGGAGAGAAGGGGGCATATTCAGGAGATGTTGTAAAGGTGAAATCAACAAGTGTTGGCAATAGATTGAATATTGGGGTGGTGGGGTGAGAGATAGTGAAGAATTGAGGATGATAGTTATGTTGCAAGCCTGAGGTACTGGGAGAATGGTGTTGTCCTCTACAGTAATAGGGAAGTTAGGAGGGGGGGAGATTTTAGAGGGAAGGAGAATGAATTCAATGTTGGATATGTTGAGTTTAAGAGGTCTGTTGGGCCTATCGGTCTTCTGGTATACTGGAGACATCTGAGAGGCAATTGGAGATGTGAGATTGGAGGTCAGCAGAGGGGTTATGGCAGGAAATGTGGATTTTTATCAGCATAGAGATGATAAATCCATGGGAGCTGATGAGATCACCAAGTGAAGTAGTATAAATGGAGAGGAGAAGAGGACTGAGGTATGACTTGGGTGAGGATCCATCAAAGGAGACTTAGAAAGAGTAGTCATATAGGTGGGAGAACCAGATGAGAATGATGTTTCTGAAAACCTATATAGGGGAAATTGTAGAGGAAATCAATGTCAACTGCCAGAATTCTTAACCTGGGGTTCATGGATTAGATTTGGGAGGGATTCGTGAACTTGGATAGGGAAAAAAGGTACATCTAACTAAAATTTTGCATCTCCTTCAATTATTTAAAAACATTTCTGAGTCTGTAGGCTTCACCAGACTGCCAAAGGGGTCTGTGGCATAAAAAAAGATTTAAGAACCCTTAGCCTATAGGAAATCACAACTAAATAAACTTTTGTATATTCTGAATGATAGCCATTGATTTAATGTTTCTATGCTCTTATTTTGAATAAAATAGAATATTTAGTCACAATTTTATTTAAGATCCTGTTCAAATTATGGGTAGCTAGATAACACAGTGGAGAGATAGATCACCAAGCCTGGAGTCAGGAAGACCTCTGTTCAAATCTGGCTTCATACACTTAATAGCTGCATGACCCTGGGCAAGTCACTTAACCTTGTTTGCCTCTGTTTCCTTATCTGTCAAATGAGCTGGAGAAGAAAATGGCAAACCACTTCAGGATCTTTGCCAGGAGTAAGACACGACTGAAAATGGCTAAATAGCAAACAAATTATGACTGAATATGATGAGCATCCCTTATGGAATGGACAAAATGAAAGTTCTTATGACTTTTTATTAAACCTGTTATTTCAGGGGCCTTGAAAACAGGGAATAGTATAGATTTAATGTTTGAGAACTTTGTTTTCTATTCACTAACACTGTTCACTAAAAAATAGGTAAACTTGGGGAACTTTGTTTAGTAACTTTTTAGCTTTTAAAAACATAAAAATCAGGAAGCTAAGAATAATGTTTCCTAAGACTGGATATTCTGAGCTAAGGTCTCTTCTAGCTCTAAATCTGTGATTTTATGGTTTCCTGTCCTTTTTGGATGTGCATTGCCAAGAGTTTTCCTTGTGTCATATCATAACACTAGATTGTGACAGGCTTTTAAATAAATAATACTTCATTAGTACTTGGCATTTTACCTGTCTCTTCCATCTCGGAATCTTAAACTAAAAGGAAGAGAACTAAACAGCTTGGTTTATCTCTTCAGCTAACATCATGGCTTTAAAATTTGTATTGATGGTGATATTTTATTGAGAAAGCAATGTGAAATTTTCTATTACTACAGGTATGTAGGAGAATAAATTTAGAACTGGAAGGGACCTTTGAGGCTGTTTGCTGTGACCTGCTCATTTCACAGATGAGGACACTAGATCTCAAAAGAGCTTAAGTGACTTACCGAAGGTTTCAGGGGTGTGTACATCAAAGAGATTGAATTTCAACTTCTACCTTCTAACTCCAGAGCCAGTATTTTTTCCATAAGAAGCTTTTTGTCAAGGCATCAGAAGAAGGATATAGGGAGTTTATTATTATTTTTAATCAAGAAGTACTATTGTGTATCAAGTCAGTTGTCAGTGTGAGTAATTATGTTTTGCTTTTTTTTTTTTTAAAGGAAATGCATGGTAACCTATTTGGAGAGTCTTTGTACAGTTTGATCAATCAGTAATCAGCCAATAGACATTTATTAAATACCTGCCATGTGTCAGGCACTGTGCTGCAAGCACTGTCATTTGTGCATATGTTTTTAAGTTTTCTGTACATTCAAGAGCATGTTCTTAGAAATATATGACATACCTTATTACACCTCCAGATTGGTGCAATAATGTGTTTATTTTAAGGTAGAGAGGCTCACACATTTGAACTCTCTAATAAAAATTTAAATTAAATTATATTAAATCTCACTTCAGATTTTGCATGCCTTTGGGGAGCAGTACCTCATGGTACCTCATCAACAGCAGACTTTAGAAATAGTAAGTGCTACGTCCCAGTGACAGTAGATTCTCTTATTGTGGTAGCCAGTAATCAGTTCCTTATTTGTATAAAAAATATTTCTATCTACAACTCTATTAGGAGTTACTACTAAGTTGAAGGAAAGGTAGATCAGACCACTTAGAGGAAAGATTTGCGCGTGTAATTTTCCTAATGTGTTAAAAGTTGTGTTATAGTAGTAGGTGTTGGTCCTGGTAAAAAAATTCACTGGTAAGCTTTCTGACTTTGTTGTATTAGGCTTGTTGACTTTCAGGTCTTTGATTTGATGGTTTAATCCTTATTTTCTTTGAGCCTTGGTACAATTACACTGTGTATATGCATGATGATAATTTGTCCAGCTGTTCATATATGTATTAAGCACCTACCCTACTCTTCAAGGTACCGTTACTATTGCCCTCATCACTTAACCATCTCTTAATTTACTGAACTGGTTCAGTGATGTCACTGAATTAAGTCCTTCCCCACTTCCTTGTCTTGAGTGATTCCCATTTGTGTCTTTCCACCAGTTCATTATAGAAGGTCTACTTAAGGTGCTGGAGATCTTCCTCTAGTTCTTTTAATATTTTGTGGATACTAGTGCAGCACCTTGGCTGTAGGCTATCCTGATACAGAGACTCTCACTACACACCCGATCCATTCTCATTTCTGGTCATATATTTCTGGCATGTTATATTTTATGTAGCTATTTGTGTACAAGTCATCACTAAAAGCTTTTATTCAGATAGTTATACCACTTTAACATGTATTTGTTTTTATGCTTAGAGAGCCATTCTGGGTAGGCTGCGGGTATGAAAGGTAATTGAAAGAAGTCTTTTCACTCCATAATATTTTTGTATTTAACATTTTTCCCTCCACTTAGGAATATAGGGATTCTAAGCTTAGAATGAGTGACTGCCTGGTAGATTTGAGGTTAATAATAACCCAAATCTAAATTGTTTGACAACCAAATATACATATTGACTTTTGAAAAATGTTTTATTGATTCTTTCCATTTTAAAAATTGTCCATCAGTGTTACTTCCTGTAGATGTACTGGGGTCCCACCACTCCTCTCGCTCATACAGATTAGCGTAGTCAAGCAAAACAAATCAACATAGTGGCTGAGTCTGAAAACGTCTGTCTCATTCTGCACCTCTAAACCCCTTCCTTCTCTGTTTACTTCTCTTTATATCAGTTGACATCTTTCCATGTTTCTTTGAATTCTTCGTGTTTTTAATTTCTTACAGTAATGTTCCATCACACTTAGGTACTACAATTTGTTTAAGCATTTCCCAGCTGAGGGGCACTTGGTTTCTAGTTCTTTGCCCCCACAAAAGTGCCACAACTAGTATTTTGATATATATGAGACCTTCTTTTATTTTTGACCCTCAGTGGAATCTCTTGGTCAGAGGCTTTGGACATGTGCTCATTTTTTAAGCATAATTCACAGTCTAGTGTATTAGTGTGTGTTATCTTCCTGTAGACCCTCCATCATTTATCCCTTTTGTCTTTTGTCAGCTTTTCCAGTTCTTGGAGTGTGAGGCCATGAAGGCTGGAAACTCTTGTGGTGTAGACAGACTCAATCAACAAGCAGGCATTCATTAAGCACCTACTGTGTGCCAGGCATCGTGCCAAACCCAGGGATACAAATACAATGAACGCAAAGGTTTCTGCTCACAAGGAGCTTGTATTCCGATGGGAGTGACACCAAGTACATACATGAGTACATAAAGAAAAAAAAGTATTAGATGCTAGCAGTGGTGGGGGCAGGGTGTCAGTAGGCTATTAAGAGTAGAACTGGCTGAAAAAAGAAACGAAATTGTAGCTATTTTAGGAAATCCAGTCAAAACAGTGGTGGGGCAAAGTAGAAAGGTGGGTAACTTCCAAAAAGTCAGATGCATAGAAGTTTCTATAATAGTGAAGGAGGGGAGGTAACAAGACCCGCAACTCCAGAGGACTGAGGGGAAGGAGTAGCTTTTGGACCCAAGCAGGGAAGTCTTTTCTTGTTGGAAGTCCAGGGAGGAAGGGGAATATTTTCTAGCTCATGGCCAAAGATGAGTTATTAGATACCAGTGTGTCTTTTCAGGTTTCTCTGATATTATTATCCCCTCCCTCTCTTTGTCAGATTCCTACCCATTCTTTTTTTTCTTTTAAAGTAATTTTTTTCCCTGAATTTAATGAACACCAGAAAGGTAGGACTTTCTGTACTCAAATAAGAAGGAAAAAAAGAGGATTATATGAAATCCTTTTTTTTTTATAGTTTGCTTTTTAAAAAAGTATGTAATCAGTTTAGTAATCCTGCTTGTCTGTGATTCTTTCTAACTCCTTCTTTTCCTGCATTTTTAAAGATGTTTCAATGACCCTCTTCTGTTTCTTTTCTTTTTGGGGAGGGAAGGGAGGGACAGTATTGCTAGCTCGTCTTCCCTGAAAATAAAAAAGGGAAAAATAATCCTTATAGCAGATAGCAAAGTCATGCAAAACAAACCTGCACCTTTACCAGAGTCTGAAAATGTATGTCTGATTCTGCACTATATTCCATCACGGCTCTACCAGGGGTAGAGCCATCACCAGTGTCGGGGACTCAGGAGGAGAGAGTGAGGCTGACTTGGTGCACCTCAGCCTCCTTTAAATCCACTTCACACAGGAGTTGACACATCATCACTATGTCACTGGTCCTCCTGCAAAATGAAGGACACACCACAACAAAGCCAGGGGTAGCCTGGGTCCTTGTTCTTCCCTTGAATAGTGGTTCTGCCCATTTTTAAAAAGTCCAGTTCAGGTACCAACTCCATGAAGCCTTCTCTGATTTAACCCCCAGCTTTCCTTATAGAAACCTTCCTTTTTGAACCTCACGCAGGACTGAACTTTCCTTATGTATGTGTGTATGCATTATAATTCTCTGCTTGTCTCATCTCCATAACACTGAGTTCCTTGAAGGCAGGAACCATGTAATATCTAACCATTTTATTTGTAGGGTTCTGCACACTGTGTCATTTAATAGTTAACATTTATTTAAAGGAATAAATGCAGGTGATTAAGTTGGGCAGGAAAGGGGGGCCAGGGATCCTGGTGGGGAGAATCTTTGCCTAAAGTTTTAGAGAACTGGAATGGTTGCCTTGGACAATCCTATCAGTGCATCCGACTAGAGCTGAGTTAATCCAAAGGCCAGATTCTTGAAGAAATTTGGGCAGGAGAGAGGATGAGGATTGCCCGAGATAGGAACTTTGATAAAAATAAGATAGGAAACTTGATTAACGTCCCCATCATATTTCCTGGTAGTGTTTTTCTTCAAATCACCTTAGTACTGTTATTGTTGTGGAATTAGGGTAAAGGGTGGGGTTGCAGGAAGTTGTGGGTTTAGGGAATCTCCTAAAGTACTGGAGGTAGTGGCATTGGAAAAACTTCAAAGGGGTGATAACAATGTGTGAAAACCTGACCTTGCTGATAGGAAAAAAAAAGGAATGAGGCTATGAACAGCTGCTGGTGGTAGTGGACCTTCGTCAGCTCCTGATCTTCCTTGTGGGATTTTTTGGGTCCCCCTTGTGGGGTTTCATCAATGGAGGAACTCTGTCTGGGCCAATGTGGACTGTACCTCTTTTTTATTGTAATTAGGAGTCTTGGCTGGGGGTATGAGGTTAAATGACCTGCTTGTGACCACCAGACTAGTGTCTTTCTAAGACTGAACTTGAACCTCGTAATGGCACCAAGACTGACCCTCTATCAACATGATCACACCATCTCTCTACTGCTCCATTTATCATTCTTTAATTATGTTCCATACGAAACACAGCTTGTTAATTTGATGAATGGTGACACCCAAACTAAATTATTTACACATAAGTACCTTTGACAGTGGGTAGAATTGGAAATAATTCTAACCAGTAGGGTTGTTCTTCTTCCTGATACAGCTTTAGGTTCAGAAAATGTTTCCAGACATATATTGTAGACTGTTTAAGAACATATTAGCCCTCTGAAAATGGACATGATGAATGTGGCAGCAAGCTGGGTTTGTAGCATAACTTATCACTGTAGAATGTTTATTGTAATTTGGGGGTATTTCAGAGGTAATTTTTGGATGTTTATTTAGTAAGCTTAGTCAGAAACCTGTAACCGAAATCTACAGACACTAGGAACTTTTTTTTTTGTTTTTTAGTTTGATAACACACTCTGAGTTAATCAAAAAGTTAACCCTAACCCTAAATGCGCTCTTTCCATAATCCCTCCCTTTTTATTTAATTGGAAACACAAGAGAGTAGATCATGTTTTATTTTGTTTTGTTTTTAGTCTTTCTGACAATATTTTAAGAGCATTTTTCAATTCAAAATTGCTTTTTTGGCACCATAATGCCTTTTATTCACCAGAGGGGTAAATTTTCTCATTCATCTTTGACACAGTTTTGGTAACAACTGCTTTGGTGAGGCAGGGAAGCCACATTGTGTTGCATTTGTGCCAAAATTTTCATGAATCTGT
Source organism: Bettongia penicillata ogilbyi (assembly GCA_023548195.1). Lineage (NCBI taxonomy): Eukaryota > Metazoa > Chordata > Mammalia > Diprotodontia > Potoroidae > Bettongia > Bettongia penicillata. Next base: position 1,007,604 of record JAJHZJ010000276.1, read on the forward strand.
TCTATAATCCAAAATGTATTTTGTATTTGGAATAGCACCCAAAAGAATTAAATTCCCCTTTGAAGTTTTTTATGTTTATTACCTCTCTTGTCATATTTGCAGTGTAGTTTTATTCTATTTTTGCTTAGTTTTTAGAGGGTTTTTGAGCAATCTTAGAATACTAGTAATTTAAAATTGACCACTTATATTTTTTAGCAAAGAATAGAAACTGAAGAACATTCCCCTAAAATATTTTTGAAAAACCATTATTCTGTAGTTATAAACTTCTTTTGGCCCATAATCTCCCCCAAAAACTAGCTCCCAAATATATTTTATATAATTATCTTTAACTTTCACAAAATCTTTGTATGAGGGAAGATGATGTTATTTCAAGCTGGTGCCTTACCATTCGATGTCATGGGTACCCTGGTTTTATGGTCGTTGTCTTTTAACTAAGCATAGGGTTTTAGAAAAGTTACTAAGTACAAGAACAGCAAATTGCTTTTTGCACTAGGGTATGTTAGCTGCCAGGTGATTTTGGAGTCTTTGAAACCAGTGTTCTGTTTTCTTGGGAAGTAATTATAAGATTTTGGTAAAATTGAATTTCAAAGTGTGACTATTTTATGTGTGTGGAAAAATGAAAGTAAATTTTAAGATATATTTCGTTCATTTTGAAGTGTGAATATTTGTTGTTTATGTGTAGCAGAGACATTCCAATAGAGTCATTATGCAGTCCATATGTAATTACAGGTAGCAGGGCTTCTCATTTATTTATTGATTAAAACAGGGTAGCTCCCAGCATCTGTGCCTTATCTCATCTGTTAAAAAGCACTTAGAATGCCCTTCCTCTCCGTCTACAAGACTGAATGTTATTATTTTTTTTCCAAAACTTTGCTAAGTTGTTTGGTGAACATATGCACCAGTTAACCAAGAAGCCAGTTTAAACTGTAAAGCAGTCTGTATACTCTAGATTTTGTTTATGGGGTCTTTCTTGCACGCAGCCCATTCAGGATGGCGTAGTTCAAAGTCAAATTGACCTTGTTGTAGCTGTGGACGCAAACTTCATCCATGGACAGCAATGTATTTGATGTTTACATAGATATTTGCGTCATCCATGGACAGCAATGTATTTGATGTTTACATAGATAAGAAACAACAAAGATTTAAAAATCCTTATATTACATAAGTGTTACTTATATGGACCTCTGTAATTAAGTACTTAAGTTAGGGAAACATTTTTAAGTGCAGCTTACTTGAAGCACTGTCTGTAACTAATAACTGAAGCCCTGAGTTAGTAACTTGAACTTTATGCAAAATTCAGTGGTATTTATAATCATTTATAGTGCCAAAAGAGTGCTTATACAGTGCTTGGCACATAGGAAACATTTAATAAATGCTTTTTCATTCATTCATTTTAGGCTAACCATGTTTTCATGGTTAAAGGACTACAGAAATGTGAGTAGTTGGAGGTGTCACTTTCAAAACTTTTAATTATTGAATCTTTCATCCTTTTTTGTCATGATAATTTCTAAGGCAAAGTAGATTAAAATATTAATATTTAATAATTAGTATTTTAAAAGATGGAGGTACTTAATTTAGTTTATAACTTTACTTTGAAATCTTCTTTGCCTTCTTTTGTATTTTTGAGGATGGCATGAAAGCAAATGTATTCTTAACTTTTCATGCATAACATGTTCATTGAAAGTACATTTTTTAAAATTTCTCTGTGCATATGAGAAAAATCTGTGTAAGATGAGATAATTAGTAATATTTAGAATTAGGTTTTCATTCCTTACTGCCTCCTCATAGTTCAATGTAAACTCCTACTTAAGAAAGATGTGGGATTTGGAGGCCTTGTTAGACTGTTGTTAAAGCAGAATATTGGAAACGGTTGACATATTTAAGTGTAACAATTTTTGGGACTGACTTTTCGAGGAGGAAATTTTTAAATTGGTTAATAATGTAATTATATTTGAGGGAAATCCCATCTGTTGACCACTGCTAAATATAATTATTTTGGAAGCTGTCGTCTGGAGGGTAGATTTGTTTTGAGATATTGAATTGAATAGTGAGCTAGGAATAAGTTCAAGTGAGCTATGGGGATTTTCTGGGGGTTTGTTTTAAGCCAAAGAGGGAAAAATGTGAGAACCCTCTTTCCCCGGCACTCTTCTTTTGTGGGCATAGATTTGTAATTCATTCATGTTGGACATAAGACTAGAATAGAAATTATTGCCTGTTCTCCCTTAGTCTTAGTAACTGAAGCTTTAGGTGGTCAGTTTTTATTTCTTGCCTGAAGGATGAAGATAGATTAAGAACTTCCTGTTATACACCCTTTTGGTCTCTCCTACTGGTCAGAGTCTCTCATGGCCAAGGATATTCCTTTTCCTTTATAGTCTGCTTCAATTTAGTTTCATGGTTTCATGTTTTAAAATCTCTTTTTATATCAGATAATTAAAAAAAATTTGTGGCCAGTTTTATTGCTTGGAAATTTTTTGTCAGTGCTCTTGAAAAGTTAAGCTGGATAATAATAAGCCCTCTTGAGGTGTAAATTTGGATGTATTCAACAAGTAAATATTCTTAGACTTCAGAGTACTATTGTAGGCCTTGGTGATGGGGATGAGATCTGAACCCCCAAAAGCAAAAGAGCATGTCTTTGGGATCATCCCATTCCCATCACTGGGGGAGAAACAAAGAGTAAGTAAGACTAAGTCCTTTTTCTTGTGGAGTTTATATCTAGTAGTGGGGGGATATAGTGTATGCACAAAAAACTAATAGAAAACAACACATGATAAATGCATTAGACATATAAAATGCTATGTGAGACCTTAGTGAGGGAAGAGCACTATTGACTGTAGATATCAGGGAGGGCTTGGTAGAGGAGGTGGCATTTGAGGGGAGTTTAAAGGATAGCTAGGATTTGAATGTGAGGAGGAACATCTAATATGATGAAATATTTGCAATCTACAATCTTGCCTTGAACCTTCAGGCTTCTGGATTAACTCCAGACCTGGACATAGTGGGGGTTGGGTTTTGGGGAGACTTCATTTGTTGAAGAAGCAGACCTTGAGTACCCAGCAACAAGTGTTAACCACAGCAGGAAAAACAATAGTTTTTAAACAGTAGTTTTATATCACTTTAAGGTTTGCAGAGCAATTGCAACCGTTTCATTTTCCCTTCACAGCTGTCGAGGTAGGAGCTATTATTATCCCCATTTTACAGATGAAAAACTGAGGCAGACAAGGTTAAGTGACTTCGTCAAGCTCAGACAACCGGTATGTATCTGAGGCAGGATTCTAACTGGATCTTCCTGACCCCAAGCCCAATATGCACTGCATACAATGAAGAAGAGTGGAAGACCAAAATGTGCCCAGTGGCATTTCTTCTCTTTTTTCTAAATGAGGCAGTGTAATATAGTATAAAGAATGGAATGTTATACTTGGAATCAGGAAGATCTATGTTCAGTTCCAGCTAGGTCGGAGACATGAGCAAGAGTAGTGTTGTGGGAATGGGGCATGGCCAGTGACAGTGCTTGGAGTTGGTGTGATGGGGTGAGGAATGTGAAGGAGGCCGGCGTCCCTGGACCTCAGAGTGTGGAGAGGGGCTAAGGGGTGAGAGGAGGGGAAAGATAGGAAAGGGTTAGTTATGAAGACCCCTGAATGGCGTTTCACACAAGATCTTGTGTTTGAACCTGAAGGTGAGAGGGAATCATGCAGATTGTTGTCTAGGGGACAGGCCTGTGTGTTAGGAAGGTCATGTGGACGGTTTAGTGGAGAACGGGTTGGAGTGGAGAGAGACCAGTCGGGGATAGCAGTCACAGGTGCAGGGCTGCCTCCACACTGCAGTGAGCTGGTGGTTAGGCTGACGATTAGGACTTCGGGGGATTCAGGTGCCCAGTCTAGCTTTGACTCTTCAGCTCACCTCGTCTGTACCCTGGGCCCTCATCTCTTTCAGTGGTCTCATCAGCTCCCGTGGATTCAGGGATCATCTCTGTACGTACGACACTCAGGTCTGTGTTACATCTCGCTGCAGCGTCTCCTCAGAACTCCTCCCACATCATTGCTAATTATTGGGCATACGTGGTGGAATGGAACGTCTCATGGGCACCTCAGACTGAGCATGTACAAAACACAACTTGTCTCCTCTTCCCACCCATGATCCCCCGAACAAAACCCAAAGCTTCCCGCTTCTTCACATGCCTCTTTCTGTCTTGGGCACCGCCACCCTTCTGACGATCCAGATTCACAGCCTTGTGAATCCTCCCTCCCTCACCCCATGTACTTTCTTGTCAATTCTCTGCATATCTACCACCTACCCACCCACATGGAATTCATTCAGACTCAGCGCTTGGACTGTTGCAGTAGACTTCTGATTGGTTTCCTCGTTTCATCCCTGTTTTCTCCATCCTTCTCAGAGCTGTGCCATTCCTCTCTAAAGCACAGACCTGACCATGCTCCTCTAGCAGCTGAGATCCAGATTTTTCATTCGCACATTTGCAGTTTTTCACAGAATGACTCCAGGCCGCCTTTCTAGGCTTCTTAACTAGAATTCTCCTTTCCCACGTGCAGTGTTGAGGCCTTCCTTTGCCTGCTGGTTCCTCGTGTACAGTGTCCACCTGCTGTGATTGTGGTGTGTCAGGGCTGTCCCCTTGGCTACAATTGCTCCCTTCTCACCTCTGCCTCTTAGAATCCCCAGGGTTTTTTTTCAAAAGCTCACTTTAATTGTTTCCTCCTATAGAGGTGACTGTTGATTATCTTCACCCTTAAATGACTCCATAGAGCTTTTGTAGCAACCACAATATTTGCCTCTGTTTGACTTCTCTGACTGAATGTAAGTTCCTTGAGGGTAGGGATCATTTATAATTTTTATCTTTACCTTCCTGGCACCGAGAACATAGGCACCACACCGTGCTAGTTGGTTGATTGGTACTTAGGGGTAGCTTCTTCCTCACTGTCCAGGTTTTCTTCTCCCTGTTTCCAACTACTTCCAGATCCAGAGTTGTTCCAGGGTTGTGAATGGCCAGACTGTATATGTAGGCATATATAATCACTTTGCTGAAGTGCATGTCAGCCAGACATCAAAGAGGGCTCAGAGAAAAGATCTGCAGAAATGTCTTCTAAACATTGATGAGCAGTTTATAAATTTTGGAGTAAGCCCTCCCCAGAATACAATAGAACTTGAAATAGATTAGTTTTTAATGGTGCAAATTCAGAGAAATCATAAAAGAGGGGTACATTGTACTGAAGGTACAGTCTAGTATCATAATGATATAGAGTGATGATGTTTGAAATGGTTAAAAAATAACAGGACACTGACAGCGTCAGAGATGGTGGTAAGTTTTTCAAAGGGTGTGTGAGAATTGTTTTGGAAGACTGTTTGCCTCAGTTCCTGTTTCATTGATTAGTTTTGTAGCAAAGTGAACTACCAAAACTATATGTAGGAAAGGAAAATTATACTTTTTTTTTAATAAAAATTTATTTATTTAACTTTTTACATTCATTTTCACAAAATTTTGGGTTCCAAATTTTCTCCCCTTTTATCCCCTCCCCCCACCCCAGTACACCGAGCAATCTAATTTTCCCTATCACCAATCTGCCCTCTCTTCTGTCATCCCTCCCTTCTCTTGTCCCCATCTTCTCTTTTGTCCTGTAGGGCCAGATGACTTTCTATTCCCCATTAACTGTATTTCTTATTTCCTAGTAGCAAGAACAATACTTGACAGTTGTTCCTAAAACTTTGAGCTCCTAATTCTCCCCATCCCTCCCTCCCCACCCATTCCCTTTGGGAAGGCAGGCAATTCAATATAGGCCATATCTGTGTAGTTTTGTAAATGACTTCGATAATAGTCATGTTGTGTAAGACTAACTGTATTTCCCTCCATCCTATCCTGCCCCCCATTGTTTCTATTCTGTCTTTTGATCCTGTTCCTCCCCAAGAGTGTTGACTTCAAATTGCTCCCTCCTCCCATTGCCCTCCCTTCCATTATCCCCCTGCCCCCTTGCTTATCTCCTTCTCCCCCACTTTCCTGTATTGTAATATAGGTTTTCATACTAACATGAGTGTGCATTTTATTCCTTCCTTTAGTCGAATATGATGAGGGTAAACTTCTTGTTTTTTTCTCAGCTCTCCTCTTTTTTCCTCCACTAAAAATTCTCCTGCTTGCCTCTTGAATGAGAGATAATTTACCCCATTCCATTTCACCCTCTCTCCTCCCACTACATTTCTCTCTCACCATTTACCTTAATTTCTTTTAAGATATGGTCCCATCCTATTCAATTCACTCCGTGCTCTCTGTCTCTGTGTGTGCGTGCATGTGTATATGTGTGTGTGTGCACGCACGTACGTGTGTGTGTGTGTACGTCTGTGTGTGGTCCCACCAACTACCCAGATACTGAAACATTTTAAGAGTTACAGATATTGTCTTTCCACGTAGGAACGTAAGCAGTTCACCTTTGGCAAGTCCCTTACGACTTCTCTTTGCTGTTTACTTTTGCATGCTGCTTCTCATTTTTGTGTTTGAAAGTCAAATTTTCTTTTCAGCTCTGGTCTTTTCATCAAGAATGCTTGAAAGTCCTCTGTTTCATTGAAAGACCATATTTTCCCCTGAAGTATTATACTCAGTTTTGCTGGGTAGGTGATTCTTGGTTTGAGTCCTAGTTCCTTTGACTTCTGGAATATCCTATTCCACGGCCTTCGATCCCTTAATGTAGAAGCTGCTAGAGCTTGTGTTATCCTGATTGTATTTCCACAATACTGGAATTGTTTCTTTCTAGCTGCTTGCAATATTTTCTCCTTGAGCTGGGAATTCTGGAATTTGGCCACAATGTTCCTAGGAGTTTCTCTTTTTGGATCTCTTTCAGGTGGTGATCGATGGATTCTTTCAATACTTATTTTGCCCTCTGGTTGTAGAATGTCAGGGCAGTTTTCCTCGATAATTTCATGGAAGATGATGTCTAGGCTCTTTTTTTGATCATGCCTTTCATGTAGTCCCATAATTTTTAAATTGTCCCTCCTGGATCTATTTTCCAGGTCAGATTCCAATGAGATATTTCACATTCTCTTCCATTTTTTCATTCTTTTGATTTTGTTTTATGATTTCTTGGTTTCTGTAGGGATTAGTATCCATTGACCTACAACTTATATATCTCCCTCTATTACTATAGCATATGGTGATAATTTGTTTCATAATGATGACCTGTATTATGAAGAAAAGGTTTAATTAGGTTAAATACCATCTGTCTTAAGAGGGCAGCAAAGCATACAACATGTAAGAAATATGTGAATTTAAAAAAGTTGTTAAAAAGAAGTTCTGGAAAGCCAAGGTACCGTTGTATTTTTTCCCCCTAATAATGTAGAAACGGGCTAACATTAATTCTAGCACTTATTTCTGATATTATTTACATAAAATTTCTGTAAACCTGATTTTGGATGTATGAGTAGGTTTTCTCTAGTAGCAGAGAGCTGGAAATAATGCATCTACTTTATCACATCGATTAGGTATGGCTAAATAAATTGTGGAATGTGAATGTAATGGAATATCACAGGATCTTAATAAACATTTAGTCTGAAGATGGCAAACCTGGCAAGATATTTATGAGCCAATGCAAAGTGAAGGGAGAAGAAACAAGAATATAAAACATGAAGAATCAAGCTAGGACTTCCTTCACTCCATGTTTGCTGCTCCATCAACTACACCATCCACACTTTGTTGTTACAAGGATGAAATAAGATCATATATGGGGAAAAGGCTGTTGAAAGATATAAAGCACCAAAAATGTATAAGTTGTTTTGAAGGGGACCTACTGGTGATCTACATTCCTTTCCTCATGGGCCTGAAATTGCTATCAGAGGCACTTATTGGTCCTAAAGACTGACAGTCAAAATGTATGTGTTAGTGGGAACAGTTCTGCCTGGTGTGGATTAGCCAAGTTGCCTTGGGGAAATGTTATTTAGAACAGGTAAGTTTCAGGGAGGGGAAACTTAGGACAGGATTTGAAGGAATATAGGGCAATAACCAAGGAGATGATTCCAAAGTAATAAACACTCCAGTACGATGGGGAAAGAGTTGAAAGATTTTGCCTATTTTGCAGTTTTGCTGAGGATTACGCTGTGGTTTTTTACTTTACTTGATACTGCTGGGATTAGAACAGCAATAACAATGACAGCTAGCATTTATAAAGCTCTTAAGATTTGCAAAGCACTTTACAAATATTATTTCATTTTAGCCTTACAATATTCTGTATTGCCAATGCAATATTCCTAGCACCAAGGGTGACCATGAAAATGCCAGTGTAGTTCTGAATCATAAAGTATAACAGACTCTCCAAATAGAATGCAGAAGTAAAACATTTGTTCAGACACTAGAAAGCCAAATCCCAACACCAAAAGCCAAATCCTTCATAGTTATCAAGGTATTATCACTGCAAGGGACAAAGCCATTTCCCAGCCTCTCCCCGCCTCCCCTCTTTCCACAAACAAACACTCATAAGACTAGCTGTACCTGCTTACCTATGTCCTTCCCAGCTCTGACTAGTCTGACCAACTTCCTCCCAGCTCTGCTCCACTCTTCCTGTTCCAGTCATCCACCAAGCTCCTCCCACCACATGTGACTTAGGCTTCTATGTGATTTAAGCAGGTCACTTGGACCTATTAATGAACGGGAAAGATCTTCCCATTTAAATTGCCGTTGCATGTCCCATCTTTATAGATGAAGAAATGGAGGCAGACTGAGGTTGTGATTTGTTATTAAGTATCTGAGGCTGGTTTTGAACTCAGATTTTCTTGACTACTGATTTAGTACTCTTGTCTGCTCTGCACTTAGCTTCATCCTTGTGATAGCTGAGTGTTCTTTTAGCTCCAAGATCCTATACTGCTAAAATAGGAAGGCTAGACAGATTTAGGTATAGCTAGGCCTGCAAAGCTAGGCCATATTCTGATGATTGTGAAATCGCTTTATGTAATGCTTCCTTGCAGATGGTTGCATTATTAGTACAATTTTTCTTTTCGTGAATTGTTTTATCTTTCCCACTGAAGTCTGGGTGTTTTAGGCTGATAATAGGTGAGAAGAAAAACAAAGGAGGGGCTGCTAATTGGCATGGGTGCACAGAATGTTGGTTGTGGCACTTGCGCATCAAGGTGTTTAGAGTCTGTATGTGGGTGTGACCTGTGTTTGGTGTAACAGCCTGGAGTAGTTGATCAGAGTCCTGGACATGGAGTCAGGAAAACCTGGGTTCAGATTCTCCCTCAGACCCTAGGTTAGTTAAACATTTGTCATTCTTTCGTTGTTGTGTGACCCTGGGAGCAAGTAACTTACCCTTTCTGGGCCTCAGTATCCTCATCTATAAAATGAAGGAGGTAGATTCAACCTCTAAAGTTCCTTCCACCTCCAAATCCTTGATTTTATGATCTTAATGTATAAAATGACAATCAAAAGACTTGAATATAATGCAGAGACCCTCTGATTTGTGTGATTCAAGTCAAACTGAGATGGTCGGTGTTTTTCATCTATAAATTACTTTGAGGAAGAAAAAGAATAAATTTAGTTTTAGGCATGGTGAGTTTGAGGTATAAGTAGAACACCCAGGTAGTGATATACAAGCGCTTTATGTATGGTACTGGGGTGGGAGTTAAAAATTTGAGAGTTGTCTGTGTAGAGATGATATTTAAGCTGTGATAAATTCTTCTGGAGAGAGAGCTTGAGTAAGATAAACTTAAGAATAGACTTGAGGAATACTGACATTTTTGAGGTGGAGAGAAAAGCAAAGGAAGATGAACCAGTAAAAAAACCAGCCAGTAGTTAACTGCCTACTGTGTGCTAGGTTCTCTGCCGGGTGTATTTGAGAATACAAAAAGAGCTTATACCTTGTCAAGGGAACAACATGTTCGTATATGTGTGTATGCATACATATACATGTGTATATGGATATACACATACACTATATATGTGTATATATGTACACACACGCACGCACACAAATATAGATTAAATATAAGCAAGGTGATTGGTCAGGGGATCCTGAAAGGCCTCATGTAGAAGGTAATACTTAAGCTAAACTCTGAAGAAGACCAGGAATTCCCAGAGATGAAGGTGAGGAGGAGGAGGAGGCTACATTATGGTCCTAGGTGACAGATTTGAGAAATTCAGTTCCCTGGATGAGAGAGTGAGCAGGAGTATAAAGGGACGTAATGGGCAGTAACACTGACAAGGGACCAAGTTCTGAAGGCCTTTAAATGTCAAACAGGAGTTTTTATTCCGTGCTAGAGGCCACAGGAAATCACTGGAGCTTATTGAATAAGGAATTGACCTGGACACATCTGTGCTTGAGGAAAATCTTGACAGCTGTGTGGAAGATGGACTACATATGGGAGAATGTTGAGTCAAGGAGGTCAGTAAAGAGGTTATTGTATTATGGACAAGTGATATTAAGGGTTTGAGCTAGATTGTGGCTGTTTGAGTTTAGAGAAGGGGACGTTGTAGAGGTACAAATGACAGGATTCAGCAACTTAGTATGCAAGGTGAGGGAGAGCGAGGAGTTGAGGAAAACACTGTAACCCAGGGTACAAACCTGAGATACTGGAAGAATGGTGGCACCTTTGACAGAAATAGGGAAGTTCTGGAGCAGGGAGTGTTTTGGGGGAAAGATATGTTGCAATTTTTAAAAAAAATTTCCCCCCAAATTTATTAATTTATTCGTTTGCAGTTTTGAGCAATCACTTCCACAAATTCCAAATGTTCTTTCCCTCCCTCCCCAGGATGATATGCAGTTTTATAAGGGTTCTATACGTACATTCCTATTAAACACATTTTCGCATTAGTCATATTTCATAGAAGAATTAAAACAAATGGAAGAAACCATGAGAAAAACAAAACATAACAAAGGAGAAAATAGTCTGCTTTATTCTGTGTTCTGACTCCATAGTTCTTTCTCTGGACGTGGATGGCATTTTGCATCAAGAGTCCTTTGGAGGTGTTTCAGGTCCTTGCCTTGCTGTGAAGGGCTAAGTCTGTTAAAAACAGTCTTCACACACTTTGGCTGTTGCTTTGTGTAATGTTGTCCTGGCTCTGCTCCTTTCGCTCAGCATCAGATCATATAAGTCCTTCCAGGCCTCTCTGAAGTCTTCCTGTTCATCATTTCTTATGGTGCAGTAGCATTCCACTCCATTCATATACCACAACTTGTTCAGTCATTTGCTGATTGATGGGCATCCCCTCAATTTCTAGTTCTTGGCCACCATAAAAAGAGCTGCTATAAATATTTTTGTACAGGCCAATTTTGGACTTGCTTGATGTACTATTACATTGAGTTTGAAGTCTTGATTAGGCAGGCAATTGGTATTGTGGGCCAAAGCTCCAGAGATATACTAGGTAGGGCTTAGATATGTACATGTGGGTGTTAACTGGCATAGAGAAAGGAAGAGAAAAAGCATTTATATAGTGTGTACCGTGTGCCAGGCATTGTGCTAAGCACTTTTTACAGTCATCTCATTTGGTCCTCACAACACTGTCAGGCAGGGATGCTGCTTCCATCTTACAGTTGAGGAAACTGGGAAACCGAGGTTAAATGACTTATCCAGGGTCACGCAGCCAGTAAGTGTGTGAATTGGGATTTGAATTTAATTTAGAACTTTCTGACTCCAGGTCCAGTGGCATAGAAATGATAATTTAATCCCATGAGAGTTTATGATGTTACCAAGTGAGAGCGTATAGAAAAATGAAGGGGACTTGAGACAAGAGAGAGCCTCGGTACGCTCACATACTTCATCAAAGGAGATTCAGGAAATCCACAATCTATTCATTAATCCTTTCCTGACTTAACATTTAGTATCTCACCCTATAGCTTTCCCATTTAAAATGTAAAACGTAACATTTGCTGTTTAAAATGTAAGTAAATTTAAAAATACCTCAAATTCTTTCAGAATAAAAAACTATACTTTATCTTTACATTTAGCAATGTACATAATAGTTCTTGCTCCAGAGTGTTAAATAATCTCCAATTCTCAAATTTACCATAGGATTTGGTAAATTTTCTTTTGAGGATTTCTCATCTCCTTTTGTGTTATAGAAACTTTTGGCAGGATGGTGAAGCTTATGAACTCCTTTTCAGAAGAATTTTTTTTTAAAATTAAAATTTTCATAATTGAAAGAAATGCTGCAATTCAGTTAGAGATTAGTAAAAATAATGATATAATTTTTTTCTTCATTCCAAGTCCGTGGGACCCCTTCAAATCTGTTGGCAGATCCCAGATTCAGAACCCCAGGTCTAATTAATCTGCTTTCTTTTTATAGAGGAGCTTAATTGATTTGCCTAAGATCACATAATTAATAAGATGTTATTTTGGAAGCTGAGAACGAGATTAACAGCATTAATTGAAGTTCATTAATGTAAAAGGCAAAGTAACAGGGAAGCCACAGGTTAGCTAAATTAATTAACCATTGGTCATTCATTGCTTGCTGTGGAGATTGCCAGAATAAATCATTGACAACACTGATACATGAAACTGAATCTACCTCTTGTCACCAATTTTAAATTTTCTTTACCTTTTGTGATTTAAATTAAAACATTTTTTTGACATTTTATTTTTCCCCAATTACATATGAAAATAATTGTAACATCTTTAAAAAAAAGTTGACTTCCCAAGTCTGTCCCTCACTCTCCTCCCCTCTCCTTGAGATAAGTAAATGATTCAGTATAGATCACATATGTACAGTTAGATTTAAATTTATGAGAATTATCTGTGCCATTTTCTGTGGGTCGATAAAGTTGTGTAGTGTCCAGCTTCACTTGGTATCAGTGCTTGCTTAGACCTTGACAGTCAGATGGTTTACATGAGAATGACAAAATATTTACTTATTCTTCAACATTATCTGTCATTATCTCTAATGCCAACATGTGTATCAGCAAAATAAATAAAAGGGCTGTAGAGTTGGTATATCTGATTACTTGCATAAACTGTCTACTTTGTTAATAGCTTCATAATGATTTTTAGAATGGCCACTGCTCATGTCATGAAACCCTTAATTGAGTTTACTACGGATTTATCCTGACTAATCTTGGCTGAGTCCTTGTTGCTACTTCTGTTGCTTTGTAAAAATTTTGTATGTTGTTTAGAGAATTTCTCATAACTACTGTGCTAAACCGTTATTATTTTCTGTAAGCTCCAAAGCGCAACCTTATTCTTCATTTTTACCTTCTATATTGAAGACCACAGCTGTCTCAGCAGCTCCCTCAACTTCCTTCCCTCTGTATCTCAAATCTCCTTTATTTTATGTATTGAAATGAAAAATGGGTTTTCTTCCCTGGGTTTATTTTTGGATGTCTGATTTATTTCTATAACACAGTAATTTCTGGATATACCACTACCTCCTTGGAATTGTATTCTCTATTTTATGGCAATGAAAAAACTTTTAAGAAAAACAAATGATCCAGTGACTGCTAATACATATAGTCCTCTGTCTCTTTTCTAAAAAGAGTTATGATTCATGATTTTGTTCTCTAGAGTCATTATTGACTTGAATTTAGTTCTGTTTTCTTTAAATGATCTTTTATTGTACATTGTTGTCATTTCACATATTTATTTTTCTGGTTCTGCTTTTTTTTCACTTCACATCAGTTCATACACATTTTCCCACATTTATCTGAATTTCTCACATGAATTATTTCTTGCAGCACAGTAGTAATATACCACTAGAGTTATGTAGTATAGTTATTCAGTCATTGTGCATTTTATTCCTTTCCAAAGCTGTAACTCTTTAATTTGGGCCCTTAATCCCACACCCTCTATCTAGATTCTAGCTCCATCAGTAATTTTCTTCTCCCTCTCTTGTACCTTTAACCTCTCCTGGGTAGATTCATTCCTTTTTAACTGAAAGTCCTGAGTTTTCAGGACTAGGTCTGGATATAGATTTGGAAGTCATCTGTAGAGAGATGATTTAAATGCATGGTAGCATATAAGACTAAGAATTAGAGTGTAGAGAGATGAGAGGACCTAGGTGTCATAATCCAGAATTAGCGTATGTGATATAGGTGCTGACTCAGCAAAGGAAATGGAGGAGAGGCAAGATTAGAGAACCAGGGGGAGGGTAGTATCCTGAAAAAACAGAGAAGATCTTATCTAGGTAGAGAGGATGGTGAAACTTCAAATTCTGCATAGAGGAAAAAGGGATGGGTGCTGAGAAAAACATTCGCACTTGAAATGTGCAACCAGGATAGCAGTGGCAACTTTGGAAAAAGAGTGGTTTCATGTGAGTGAGGTTAGAAGCCGGATTGCAAGATTTGAGAGTTTAGCGAGAAGAGGAGTCTGTCTTTGGAAGTGAAAGGAAGGGAAGGAAGATAAAGGTTGATAGCTTGAGGGAGGGGTAGGGTCAGCTGAAGACTTATGGATTGGGAGATCTGGGTATGTTTGTAGGCCACAGGAAACGAGACTGGATAGCTAGCAAGACGTTTGAAGATTGGAAAGGTGATGAGGTAGGCAGTGTGCTGGAGATGGGAGGTGATAGGATGAAAGCCACCTGTGGAGAACTTGGACTTGGTGAGAAGGGTCACCTCTTCACCAGAAAATTTAGGGTAAAGGAGGAAAGACTAGGAGAAGGATGATGAGTTTTCAGTTGTAGAGTATGGGAGCAGTGGAGGGAAGCTTACTGGGAGAATGACCTACTTTTTTCTGTGAAGGATGAAGCTAGGTTCACTGCTGAATGGGTGGGGGTGGTGTATGAGCCTTGAGGAGATGTGTGGGGAATTGAAAGAGTGCCAGTTAGAGAAGAGTAAAAGGTTTGCTTGCAGCAGTGAGGTACGAGTTAGAATTAGGTAACATTTGTAGTAGACTCAGGTTGCATGATTTCTCCAACATAATTTACCATATATTGTTAGATTCTTGAATGTTAGCTGCATTAAGATGGGTTATTATTTTTTTTTAATGTATTGTGTGGTACCTGTGTGTTCTCCAGCCATGTGTGGTGAATTAGTCAGCCGGAAGGGGTAATGACACTGAACCGTCATCGTTGTGAAGTCGGCTTTTCACAGTTTGTGGTGGGTGGTTACTAAATGCAGTTAGGAGGTTGACGGATGCTACCTGGACAAAAATTAAAGATTTAGTTGGATATGTAAAGTACCTGTGATCCTGGGACCCATGATTAAGTAGATGGATTGAATGATCCAAAAATAATCAAAATGAGTTTGCTGAAAAAAAAATGTTATTTATAGAAGCAGGTTGGAGTTTGAATGTTTTATGGTTTTAGAAATTTCTCTTAGATTCTTATCTTAGAAGTTACAAAATTACATTCAGAAAATATGGATCTGTTGTACAAACATGCTAAAATATGGTCATCAGGATTAGTTACCTAAAAATGTTTTTAATTCTCTCTTCATCAAGAATTACAATGAGTATCTTAATCATTCATTTAATTTCTTTTTTTTTTATACATCATTCACTTCCCAAGGAACACCCAAACAACTGTCTTCCTTCCCTCCGTTTCAAAGTGCAAAACTGCCTAAATAGAGTGGTCTGGGACTGATAATACTCTGCATTTTGCTTTCTGCTTTTGGAGTTCACCATGAAATGAAATGAAGAAAACATATTTCAAATATAATTATTTGGTACCAACATGGTTCATTGTATTTGAACTAAATTGGCTGCATATTTATTACATTGGTAAAAATGTCATCTTTTCTGTGTCTTCTGTTTCTGTTATCAAGGAAATTATTACCATAGTGATTTCTTCTCATAAACCATTTAAATAAAATAAATTCTTTTCAATTTAATAGCATAAAAATATGCAGTGAGCTGTCTGTGAAAGTGCTATGTAAACCATAAAAATTTTTATTAGTAGTTATGTTCCAGGTTGGTAGTGATAAGAAAACTGAGGCATAAGAACCTGCTAGTGTACCTATGAATTGTGCTGGGACTAGGATCCAGAATTCTCTTGTTCCAGTTCTCTCTTTGGCTGGCTCTGTATGTGTCTAGTTTAGGTGTTACCAGGTCAGAAACGAAATACTAACGCTTGATGATGGCTGATTTCTGGCATCCCCTATCTCCCACCTCCAGCAAACAACTCTCAGAGAAATAATTTTGGTACTTATATAACCCATCTTGGATTGCTGCCTTGTGGCTGAAGGGGCTTGCGTGGTTCAGTTGATCTATGTGCAGTGCCGACCAGGGTTAATCCAAGACGGATAAGTCATGGTAGAGAGTTCGACAAAGGTGATCCATTGGAGAAGGAAATGGCAAACCACTCCCCTATCTTTGCCAGGAAAACCCCATGGTCAGTACTTAAATGATAAAAAAGATGTCTTCAGAAGATGAGCCCCTCAGGTTGGAAGGTGTTCAGTATGAATGTAAACTTTGATAGGCTTTGAGAGGTAATGGAGAATCAAAGGGCTTGGGGTGCTAAGTATGGTCTGTGGGGTCACAAAGGGTCAGATATGACCGAATGACTGAAGAACAAGAACTTATATGCCAACTCCCTTACCAGACCAGGCCAGAAGAAGGAATTCATATAAACAAGAGGTGTGAATGGCCTTTTTATATCATGACTATTACTCTCATTTCTTTCAAATATATAGGGAGTCTCAAAGGTTTTAGTGTTGTTTTAAGCTTTAATAGTTTAAAAAGCTTAATAAACTTTAATAGTTTAAAACTGCACCGAGACTTTTGGGACCTCTGTGTGTATGTGTGAATGTATAACATCTACACCCACATATAACACACACACACACACCCCTGCATATTACCAATATTTAATGTTTTGTAATACTCTCCTCAAGGATAAATTTGAAAGGGTAGGATTTTGACTCTGTAGAGCTAAATGTTAAATAGTTAATATATTAAACTGTAGTCCAAGGTACATGTTGTTTAGCAGTAAGTAAAAAGCGTTGTAGCTTTTGCCAAAGCTCAAGTTTCTGAGTGGATTGTGGTCCCTCTAGGTAGTCAGGTACTGGGCAAGACTGCACACATTTTCTTCTTTCTATTGTTAAGAAATAATGTTTGCAGATGTGACTGATACCTCAGTGTTATGTGATAGTTAACAGCCCCACTTCGGGGAATTAGAGTGCCCCTTTTGGGTTAATATCTGTTTGATCAAGTGATAGCTGCAGAAATAATACATAATCATTAATTTAGCCTTCAGTTAATGTAGACTGGAGAATAAAATTAATTTACTCACCTGTCATCTTATGCTTAATTCCAGTATAGAATTTCTGTTCTGAAGCTGCCTGCCTCTGTTATCACCAACTTTTCTCACTTCCTGGCTGTAATTGGAAACCTGGCTTTCCTATGATACCATCTCCTTCATCGCTCTCATAGTATTAGCTGCTATTCTCCCCGCCCCCCCCCCCCCCCCAAATTGCTTGTAGAGGAGAAAGGATTGCTATCTGCTGACCTGAGACAATCACTAAGGAGAAAGGAGAATGTGGGGGTATGGTATCTTTTAAAAGCTAAAGGAACAGAAGAGTATCCAAAAGGAACACATGTTCTGAGTTGTCAAATGTTATAGGCTAGCAATGTGACCTGAAAAAAGACCATTGGATCTGGCGGTCTCTTCCGAATTTTTCTTCAAAATTATTAATGAATTGGATTGTACGAATGAAAGTCAGATTGCCCAGTTGGGGGAGGGGGCAGTGAGGAAAGACTGGGTGGTAAGGAAGTAAAGGCATTATTTGTTTTTTCTCCCTAGGAAATACTAAAACAATACCTCAAGTATTCATGATCGTATTATTTTAGAGTTGAAAGGCACTGGAGAAATCACCTAGTCCAGTTGTCTTATTTTTTAAATGCAGTGAAGAAATGGGTAGTAAGTAAATACAGATTGTAAGTTGCAGAGTTGACATTTGCACTCTAGTCTCCTGGTTCCAAAACTACGTTTGTTTGTTGACCTGCTTAAATTAAAAGGCCACTAAACGGAATCTGACCTCTTTTAAATCCCTCAGCACATTTATTAAATCCCTTTTGAATGTGCTTGAAGTGTGGTGGTGGGTGGGGCATAAAAATACAATGAATGAAATAATCCCTATCACAAAGTAGGGATGTAAGGAAGTTTACATCTTACTCACAAAAACTTACAGAGTTTTACTTTTTAATGGGAGAGAAAACAAAATAAATATAATCCGAATGAATAAAAATAAAGCTAAAGTAGTCAACTACAAAGTAGTTTGAGAAGGAGGATACTAGCAGTTGAAGACATTAGAAAAGATGGGTTGCCAATATTTAAAAAAAAAAAAAAAAAGACAAGCATCACAGGTCTGTGGTGTGTGGTGCACCGGACTGAATCCCAGGAGATTTTGACTTGAGACTGTGGACAGGTCACTTCATCTTTCTGTCTTTCAAGTCATAAAACAAGGAGAATAACACCTATGCTACACCACTTTCTTTGTAGGGTTGTTTTGAGGAAGGCACATTGTAAACATAAGCATCATATAAATGTTAGTTTATATGATCATAGTCTTGATTGTCACTAGCAAGTTACTTATCCTCACCTGTTTAAATATAGAATGAAGAAATTAAACTAGACACTCTCGTCTAACTCTAAAATTCTGTTTTATATTGTTTTGTAGTACTGATTATTTGAAACACCATCAAGAAGTAGAGGTATTTGACTTGTATTTCTTGGCATTGGAGGACAGAACTAGGGGACGTGTTTGGGAGTTGCAAAAAGTCAGATTTGGCCAACATTATGTTTTATTGAACTTGAGAGGAGTAGGAGGGTTGCTTGATTATATAATCTTTTGTTTGCATTTGATTTTTAGTGACACTTAAATACCTAGCCACTGAGCCATCTATGCTACATACATATTAAGTATCTTATATATTTTCTCTCTTCTGTACTTTTGTATGTCCTTTCCATGTCTTCTCCATGGACACCCTTCCATCTCTCTATTGGAATCTTCTTTAAAGCTCCTGGTTTACTGCCATTTACTTTTAGATGCCTTCCCTTGATTTCCAGCCCTTCTTCCCTAACTAGAAGAGTTCTCTCACTCTCTTTGAATCTCTTATTGTTCAGTTGTGTCTGATTCTTGGTGACCTTGTGAACCATACTGTTTGTGGGGTTCTCTTGGGAAGATACTGGAGTGATTTGCTAATCCCTTCTCCAGGGGATTAAGGCAAACAGAGGATAAGTAATTTATCCAAGGTCATACAGCTATTAAGTGTCTGAGGCTGGATTTGAACTTACATCTTCCTGATTTCAGACTCAGTGCTTTATCCATTGGACTATCTAGCTGGTTTATGTATCTCTTAGGTATATCTCTTTGAGTACGCTGTTTGCTTAATTATTTCCTAACATCTATTATAGTTATTTGTGTTTACATCTCTTTCTTCTATGCTATTTTTAGAGTGGAGACTGACTTTTCATCCTTGAGTCTCTCCCATTCTTTTCACATAGGAGGTACTTTCTGTACATGGATTGACAGGCTTTTAAAAAATGAAAGTGATAGATTTTAGAACCACTGATTTCCAGGGCAATGGGAAATAAGGAAATTGATATAATAGATATTTTTCTAACCATTCCTCTTGTGTAGTTTGAGGGATGTTCATATCATTCCTTCAGTAAAATAGATCCTCAAGACACTAAATATATTTTGGTATGTTTTTGTCAAGCTTTTTGAGCCTTTTGATTCAGCTCGGGGTTTTAACCTTCTGCTAAGGGAGACAATTACTCTCTGTTTCTGGAGTAAGGGATGTTTGCTTTTCAAAGTGAATAGAAAAAGGGCAGTACTTCATTCGCCTTCAAATAGTACACAGGAAATTGAACAGTTAAATTTTTTTGGTGTAAATTTTTTCAGAACTACCTTTTCAAAAATTCTTGTTGTTTGGTATGATTCATTCCTATGTGTATTTAGTCACACAGTGTTCAGCAGAACTAGGTACAGGGATTTTTTTCCTAAAGGAGTCCCAGAAATAGTTATGTTATGCCTGAATATTATTGCCTCTAGTTCAGCTTTTTGGGGCATCAGGGCTGCATGATAATCAACAGATGTCTTAAGAATTGCAGTAAAAAGACAGAAACTAATCTCAGAAGTGATGCTTGTGTTGGAGAAAGGTTCTTTGCCTGAGATAAGTTAGCTTTACCTTTCTCCCGCTCACCCCCTGCTTGGCTAAGGAGTTGGGACCCTTGTTTGAGAAGGAAAGAATAGCATTCTTCCCTGTTCTACCACTTTGCTGCCAGCTAACTAGTAGGGATTTCTAGTTCCACCTACTAGAAAGCATTAAAATGATTAGTCTTCCTTGATAAATAGAATATGGCTTATCTATTTTATTTTATTTTGGGGGATGGAGGGTGATAGAATAGACCTGTGAAAGTGGTTTTTAAAACTTTGGACATTTGAAACTTCATTATGTTTCAATAAAAACTTTATTTCTACACAAATATAAAATTTTATGAACTACATAGAGTATTTGTAGTTTTTGGCGACCTGTTGTTTCTATTCCAACACCTCATCATGGTATGGAAGTTACCCCAGTTTCTCTAAGTTTCTATCAGTGGAACTTAAGATCTGGCAAGCCTTAATCAAATAGCAGAGACTTTCCAGGCAGGTCAGTTTTACACTCTGACCACTGATTAGCCTTGCTAAGAGAAATGATAGGTGACATTTATGGTTTGATTTGTGATATGACTATGATTTATTAAGTGTTTCAATGCTTTATGTACATTAGATTTAAGAGCCTCCTAACTCTGATTTAAGGATCACATAAAGGGTCTGTTATTTGTCCTTATGTGAATTCTTTCCATTCCTGGATGGTGATGCAGTCAATCATTTAACCTGTGTTAAGCACCTGTTATGTACCAGGCATAGTGCTAAGTGCTAGGGATACAAAAAGAGGCAAATGTCAGTGCCTGCCTCAAGGAGGTCACATTCTAATGGGGGAGACAACATCCAACCAAATAAATACAAAGCAAGGTATTTACAGGATAAATAGGAGACAGTTAACGGCGGGAAGTCACTAGAATTAAGAGGGGTTGGGAAAAGAAATGTCTTATTGTCTGGATTGCAGACAGGTTGATAGATGCATGTGATCACATGTTTGGGATAGGAATCCAAGTCTTTCTGATTTTAAGTTCGACACTCTCTTTGTACAGTAATCCTGATGTTATCTCTCCATATTAAAATTGAGTAAACTGGGACACAAAGAGTTTTCAAGCTGTTAAGGTCGTGCAGGCAGTAAGTGACACAACCATGATTCAAACTCCAGAGTTGGGGTGTTTTTGTACTGTGCTGTTCTAGATCAGATACATTTGGAAAGGTTCTTCACCAAATTCAAACAAGCAAACAAGAAACCAAGTGTGTGTGTGTGTGTGTGTGTGTGTGTGTGTGTGTGTGTGTGTGTGTGTGTGTGTGTGTGCATGCGCATGCGCGCTCCCCTTCCCAAATAGGAAAAATGTATTGTTCCATACTCTATTAGGTAGAGAAGGTCAGGAATTGGAGGGGATTAATTTGTACAGTGCTTCGAGGTTTCATTTTGCCAGTGTTTATTTTGGTCAGCCAGCAGTCAACAAGTGTCTCCTTAGCTGAATTTCTTTCGAGAATGAGAAGACCCAGCCCTTTATCCCCTTAGCATCTGGCAGGCAGCCATGGGGATTGAGCCCTTCAGATTTTTGCTAGGCTGGTGCTTGATCAACAAAATACACAACCATTCCTAGTCTCCCCCACACCCCCAGCAGTTTGCTTGGCCTACACTGGAAACCATAGCCAAGAGCTATGGCTCTACTGACACTAACCTCCATGCTGTAATAAGGTGTGGCAGTGGGATTTTAGTGGAACATTGTTATTAGGTTGATTAATAACCACATATTAGTCAAGAAACTGAAGGAAAAGTAAATGTGTAATTAGCATTGTTGGGGGCAAAACAAACATCCTAATTTATCCAGTTGCCCAGTGAATCGCCATTCTTGTTCCTTCCCCTACTGGAAGCTGGGAGTGAAGCCAGAGAAAGTTAGTTATGAATATGGGGTAAAAGTAAAAGCCCTTCAAAGAGTTTATAAAAGGATTTCCCTGTCAAAAACTTAAGGCTTATAAAAAAAGTAAAGTCAGTGAATTATAGTATTGTGCAGGAGTCAGGATGACAAAAATTTCTTTCAGGGCAAAGAGTGCTGGATTTGGAATCAGAGGGCCTGGGTTCAAATCCTAATTCTACTAATCAGTGGCAAGTCTCTTTACTTTCCTGGGCTTCAGTTTCCTCAACTTCTTAAGTGAAGATGGGACCAGATGAGTTCAAAAGACTCTTTCCACCTATGATCATATGAACTTATGCTCATATCTCCAATATTGTATCATAGCTCTGTGACCCTGGATAAGTCACTGAACCTTTATAAACTGCACTTTCCCCCTCTGTAAAAAGAGAATAAGAAGTACTTTGAGTACATACTTCACAGAGTTAGTGTGAGGTTCAGATGAGACAATATTGTAAAGTCTTCTGAATGCTTTTAAAATGCTATATAAATATCACCTTTGAGGATGATTATGAGTAGGACAGGAAAAAGAGGCTCTATCTTGCTGTGAGAAAAAAGCACATGGCTTTCTCCCATATTGAATCTCTTTCATCCCCTATGTATCTGCAACACTACCCATCTTATGCTTACATTACTGTAAAAGTCTCAACCTTAATTACTATATACCTGGATGAATACAGTAATGGCTTTTCCTCCTGAAGTTTTTTTTTTTCCATTTGTCCTATCACAGTATTTAACATCAAAGAAGAGCGTTCCTCAGGCATGATTTCAGGTGGTGTTATTTCCCTTTTAAGAATCTGTAGCAACTCCTGATCACTGATAGAAGCCGATGTTGCCTGTTGACTCTGTGTCAACACTGTTTTTCTCCACTCTTACACACTTTATATTTGCAGCTTAGACTTTTTACTTCAGGCAGGCAGATGTCCCCCATTCTTCCTTTTGCTACTTCAGAGATGGCACGTTTTCTCCATTCTTCTCACTCATAACCCTCCCAGCATCCTTGACAAAGTTTTACCAGATTAATCCCACCTGGTCCTGGAGAGTCAACATGATGTGGTAGAAAAACACAGGGAAATAATGTTTAAAAAAACTAAATTTTTTTTCCTTAAAGAAGAAACACTAATTAAAACAAGAAAACCTAGATTCATATCTTTGCTGTGCTAATTACTAATACAATACCTGTGAACAAATCACCTAACCTTTCAGAAAATACTTTTCCTTAAGCGTAAAATGGAGTTAATCATAATTTTACTAGCTTACTACCTTTCTCACGAAATGATTTTGATGCCTTCAAACATGGCCAAGTGTCTCCTATCCGTAAAAAGCTACCATCACTTCAAGCTATCATCCTATCTCTCTTCTCATTTTCAGTCCAATGTCTAGATAAAACAATCTGTACTCACTATTCTGCCCCCCCCCCTTTGCTTTACTCTTTGAAGTTCCATTTCCAACCTCATCATGAAATCAACCGAAACTGCTCTCTCCAAAGTTACTAGTGCCAAATCTGATGGTCTTTTCTTAGTCTCCTTCTTGACCTATTTTCTGAATCTGGAATCAGAGGGCCTGGGTTCAAGTCCAAATTTTGCTAATCATTGGCAAGTTCTTTACTTTCCTGCGTCTGTTTCCTCTGCTTGACTACCCTTTTCTCCAGGATACTCTTTTTCCTCCTCTTATCTTTAATAACACTAGTGACATTGCTTCTATTTTCTTTTCTTCTGATTGGGTTATAGTTTTTATCTCTGCTCAGAGATGTTGATGGTCTGATTGTACACGGGTGACTAATTCAGAAATGACTCTCAGATTATTTAAAATATCAATTTTTTTTGTGATGTTCAGTGTTCTTCATGTCTAGCAGCTCTTGTCTCTTCTTGATGAAAGTATTTATTGCGTATGGATATGAGGCATTCTTGTAGTCTGCAAAGTCTCTGGTCTTTCATATTTCTTACTCTTGAATCATATTTTCAGTTTATTTAATTATCCACTCATTCACTCACTCATTTATTTGTTTATTCATTGATTCATTTATTTCTTTATTACCATATTCCTGATGCTTATCTTTGAATAGAAATCATTGAGTATTAAATGTGTTGTTTTAATTTGGAGGTCCTATTAAGCTTTTTGTAGAATTTGTTTTATTTCCTCATCCTCTGCTTAAGTTTTAATTATCTTTGTTGTGAGTTTTATTTAAACAAATGCTTACCATTAGCACTAGGATAGGAGATGACCAGGTTCTCCACAAATTAATGTTTTTTGTTGTCATTGGATATTACCATTGCTACTAAACTCTTTATTCAGTAATTTCAATTTGACTACACATTTTTTCTTCCTCTGGTTTTGTTTATAATAACATTTTTTTGGTCAGATATTTGATGCAAAATTTTTCTTCTAATGCCCCTTTTTTCAAAACTCTCCTCCTGCATTACTTTCTCTTATCATTTGTTTTATATAGTTAGTATTTTGTTTTTTATGATTAGATTATGATCAATTTTATGTTTAGATTGACACAATTCAGTTTCTCTAGGATTATGCTAGTTTGTGTTAATAAGGATCTCACTTTTAGGGTTATATCAGCCACCTCGGAACAGTCATTCTTAACACACATTGTTGCAGTTACTGTTGAAATGAAAGGATGCCCCATAGGATTGTGAGTGCACTATTTTATGTATATTGTTTTGATTTCATGGGCCAAGATTTTGCCTAAGTGTCCATCCTACTGTGATGATGAGCCTCTCTGGCTTTAATTAGATTGGAAGGCAGACATAGACTATTGCTAGGACCAACCTCCAAGCTTTTCCAGCATTGGAGGGCCTTCCAGAGTGTGTGTTCCTCTCCCATACTCTAAGAATCCAAGTTCATCTCCATGTCACAATGGAGCATAGCAGCCCTTTGTGCTTTTGCCCAGAGTTACATAGATAATAATGATACTAATAATAGTGGACATTTATATAGTGCTTTTTTAGACATTTTCATTTGAGCTTCACAACAACCTAATGAGGTATGTATTACAGGTATTATTCTCTTCTTACTGATAAGGATATTAACTTGACTGGAGATACAACTATCAACTGTCATAAAGCATGATTTGAATCTAAGTCTTCTTGACTATAACTGAAATAATTTTCTCTTAAAAACAATGGTGCTATTCTATAGCATGTCAGAGGCAGGGCTTGAACCCTTATCTTTCCTGAGCTTTTTCCATTATACCACATAAAAATAAAGAAAAATGAAAAAAAATAATTCATCGTTAACATACGTGATAATTCTGTAGGGGAGTATTCCTATTTTTCTAGAAGTGAAGTCTCTTTGGGCATTGAGAAGTTTACTGACTTGCCCATGGTCACATAATGTGTCAAAGGCAGAATTTAATCTAGTTCTTCTTGACTCTGGGAGTGGCCTTTGTTATGTCAGCCCTATTCTTCAAGTCTTCACTGGTTCCCATTTGCCAATCCATCATATCAAGTCTAAGCTCTTCTACCTAACTTTTGAAACCTTCATAATCTGGACTTATTCTACATCTATTATTTTTTCACACTATTCTCTGCAAAGCTTTAAGCTTTAGTCAGTTCCATTTGTTCACTTCATTTCATACATATTTATTCTTTTGGTTCTTTTGTCTAGAGGTGCCTTATCTTTCTAACTCTTGAAAACCCTACCCAATCTTTAGCATTGTATAGTAGGAAAAAATGGGTCCAAGAGACCTATTTCTGGTTCCTACTCTGCTACTAACTGTTATATGACCTTGAATAAAATATCCAATTATAAGTTTCTCTGCACCTCAGTTTTCTCATTTGTAATATGACAGTGTTGGGCTGGAGAATTGGTTTTGTCTCTCAAGTTGCAACCCAAATATGGGCTGCTGTGGGTCTACATAAAGATCCTCAGAAAAAAATATATACTCTTGTCTAAACATTGAGATGAACAGAGTGCATCTTTGGTATAGGGGATAATCCAAGGAAGGGAGGCTAGTTCCAAGATTAACCCCTTTTACATCGGGATCACTTCCTCCAATCACAGCCCTGTGTAACCTGTCTCCATGGAGTTATTGACTGCTGTTGCCATTTTTCCATATGGCCTCCTGGGACATAAAGGGTGTGGGGGAGGGAGACTGAACAGCATGGAACAGATCATAGGGCATCCTTTTAAAGGTTAAAGGAAACATACTTGGGATCCAGAGATATCTCTAGAGATGAGAATGATGGGTATAAGTTCATTAAATGGAATTGTATAGAGACAAATGTTCAATCTCTGTACCTAAAGTTTTTGAACCTAAGTACTGAGAGGATAGTGTTCATGTGAAAAAGACCCACGGGCTTTAGAAGACAAAAATACAAGACAAATCAACAGTGGGATGTGGTAACCAAAAAGAGGTAATGCATACATAGGTCATGTTAATAAAAAGATGACATTTTATAAGGCTGGCCTCAGAGAAGACTTGAGAAAATGTACTTCTCTTCATTGCAAAGGTGTGCAACTTTGGATATGGAATAGTATATAGTTGGTCAGATATGGTGGATGTATTGGTTGGTTTTGCTGAACTGTTTTTCTTATTTAAAAAAAAAAATCTTTGTTGTAAAGGAAGCCTTGATAGGTAGGGAAATCAGGAGGAATATATTGGAAAATGAATGTGATTTTTAAAATGGATTGGAGTGGGGAGGCTTATGGCAGGCAGAGCACCAGCAAGATACTGAAATAATATCCCTGTGAGGTGATGAGGACCTGTGTGTTCCTGGTTGAGGAGATGGAGGTGCAGAGGTGACACAATAAATTAAAAAAAAAAAAAAAAAAATATATATATATATATATATATATATATGTATGTGTATATATAGAGATAAAAATCTAGAATGAGAAGGGTTGTAGTTTTACTATATTCTGCCCTAGTTGGATCAGATCTAGAGTTACAATTCTGAGTACCTTGTTTATGAGAGACATTGATAAGTTGGAGTATTGATTAAAAAAAAAAAAGTGACCAATATGGTGAGGAGGGTTGAAACAGTGCTATACAATGGACTGGGGTTCTTTATTTAGCCAAGAAACCAGAGAGAAGTCTCTGGGAACTACCAATCTGTTTTCAAATATTTGAAGGGTTGTTAAGGAGAAGAAAGTCTCTTGTTATGTGGTAAATAGTTTGGTTTCTGAAGGCAGAACTAGTTAGAAGATCAGAAGAGGAAGATTTCCTGTAAATAAAGGAAACTCCATAATAATTAGAGCTATCTAAAATGAGAATTTTAGAGGATAGTGAATTTCCCTGTCATTGGAGGCCTTTTATTTAGGCAAAGATTTAATGACCCCCGGTTGGGGATATTGTAGGGTGGATTTGCGTTTTAGGTGTGGGTTGGACCAAATGACCCCCAAGATTCTTTTTATTTCTAGGATCCTATGTATTTGAATGTGCTTTTGTTCCCTTTTTAGACCTTTGGGTTGAAAAGTCTTAAGTGATGTCCAACTTAAAAGTTCTATTGAGAAAAATCTCTCCTTGTTAGTGCAGCAGAATGTCAGAGTTGTAGAAGCTTTAGAGGCTTATTAATCCAATCCCTAATGGACCAACGACAGCTCTTAAGAAGTGCTAGTGATAGTTTCAAATTTGTGAAGTGCTGTCATGTGAAAGAGTGGTTAGTACTAGATGCAGAGAAGTTGGATTTCCGATTGCTTCAGACTTTTGGATCTTTCTCTCTTATGTGTCACAGCATGGGATTTTAATTCAAGAAATCACATACTTTGTTGTCATTTCATTTGTGTTTATCTTCTGACCTGGATTAAATTACAGACTCAAGAGGGCGAGAAATACATATTTTCTCTCTACGCTGAGACGGCCCCAAACTCAGTTACTTGATCATTGCAGGTGCTCAACAAATATAATATTAATTGTGTCAGTGGAGATCTGTTGACATTTAAGAACTCTTATTTGCCAAGAAAAAACTGAGAAGGTTTATAGAGAAATGAGCAATTTGATGTTTATGCTATTGTCTAATCAAATTATTGTCTAAAAATAGTGTCTAATCAAAATTGCATGTTGAAAATAATCTGTATTTGCCTATTGTGATGCCTGGAGCTCACATTTCTGTGTTTTACAGTTTACAAAGTTCTTTCCTTATGACATTCTTTTATCATTATTTCAGTTTTGCTAGATGAGGATTCTGAGACTAAGAGAAAATAATTAACTTGCTCAAAGCTGCACAATTAGTGAGAGCCATTACTAGGTCATCAGCTCCAAATCCAGTCGTCATTTTACTACATTATGCTATCACCATTCATTTTGGAAGAGAAGTGGGAAGCATTTTAGAGTGGTTGTGGTATATAAAAAGGATTTTGAAATTGAGCCTTCCCTGATCTGTGGTAATTGACATGTAAATTTGGTATTGCTGAGTAAATAAATCCAGACCTCAGAATTTTCCAACCAACTGTTGCCTTTTGAGGTAAAATATTCTTAACATTCTTTTGATTTAGAGTTAGATTTTTCACCCCTAGTTTCTAACACCTTCCTCACCTCTATCCCTTTTAATCTTTATATTCTATAAGCTAACCCTTACAGGCTCATTTTCTTCATCTCTAAAATGGAAATAATAATACTCGTCCATATTTAGAGTGGTCATGAGGAAAATACTTTGTAAATTGTAATATATGGATGAGTTAGTTTTCTAAGTATATATTAAACTTGTAAGATATGAGATAATTTTTTCCCTTCAAAGTTGAGAGTTAAAACAGTATCTTTTAAAAGTACAGTACTTAAAGAATGATTTTAGAATATTTTGTTTTGCCTTTTCAATTATGTTGTTCCTGTGTCCAAAAACTTTCCATGGTTCCCCATTGCCTACAAATTTAAATTGATAAGGCTAACAGTCAAGATCTTCTATAATCTGACTTTAATTTTATCATTTTCTGTTCTCCAAAATCCATCTTCTGTGCTCCCACGCTTTCCTATTCACTGCAGCCTTGAATATGCTATTGTTGGTTACTAAGTTCTCATTTACCTAGGTTAGAGTACCTTATCTCTTTTGTCTGAAACCTGTCTATCCTTCAAAGCCTAACTCAGATTTTACTTCCTCTGTGTCCCCTACCCTGACTATCTACTCAAACCTTTCCCCTTTCCAAACTTCTCTGTTATTGTCAAGGGCACCACCCTTCTCCCAGTCTCACATCTTAAGGTGTCATCCTTGACCCCTCACTTTCTCTCACTTGCCATATCTAATCTATTGATTTTACCTTAGTAATGAACACCCTCCTACACCTCTTGCGCCTCAGTGACATGCAGGCCCTCGTCACTTCACACTTGAACTATTTCAGTAGCCTGATGGTTGACCTTCCTGCCCCAAGTCTCTCCCCAGGCCATCCCAGCCTCCATTCAGCCACCCAGATGATTTTCCTAAAGTGCAGATGCAACCATGTCACTTTGCTACTCAATAAATTTCAGTGGCTTCCTCACATCTACACTATTCAGTATAAAATCTTGTGTTTGTTGAAGCTCTTCATGACTTGGCCTGCACAACCACTTTTTCATTCTTCTTACCACCATACTTACTTCCCACCCCACCCCAAAAAAGTCACAACACTTGCCCCTCCATCCCCCAATACACACACATGTTCTTTAACTCAGTGATGCTGGTTTCCTTTGTTCTTCCTGGAACAAGACAGAACACTGTATCTCCTGACTCTGGTCATTTTTACTGGCTATACGGCCCTGCCCCTTACCTATGATGCTGCCCCTCCCCATCTCAGCCTCCTGGCTTCCTTCAACTTCTGTGCTATCCTGCTTTCTATAGGAAGCCTTCCTGATTCTTTCTTAATTCTGTTGCCTTCCCTCTGTTGATTATTTCCCACTTATCCTTTATACAGCTTATTTCCCTTTAGATTATGGCTTCCCAAGTGCAGAGACTATCTTTTGCTGCTTTTGGTATCTCCAGTGCACAGCACAGTACCTGGTACATAGTAGACACTTAATAAATGTTTATTGACTGACAGACTTCATACTACTCACTGTTCCAGTTATTTAGTACTTTAAAATAACTTATGTTGACTTTTTGTCTTCCACATCTGTTTTTCCTACAATTATATTGTAAACTTGAGAGCAGGCAGTATTATCTTGTGCTGTTTGCATCCTGTGCTGCGCCCGGCACAGTGTCCTTGTACTAAATGCTCAATAACTGTTTTGATTCTGTTCAGTTCTCTTTATGCATGTGCTTTTTAAACATTTGTTCGATTCCTTCAATTTTAGATTACATAAAACATGGGAAGGTACTTGTTTTTCTGTTTATATGGATGAATGAGTGTTGTAATAAGACCTGCAAAGTGAGCAGCGAAGCCAATGATTTGATAAAGTTCTTTTAACTTTTTTGAAGCGTTTTTCCACAGTGACATTTTTTAAAATGTTGGCTAATTCTAATACAAATAATGTTTTAAAAACTCTTGGGGTTGAAGTTGCTATTAATTTTGATTTGAGCATTAGAATTTATTTCTCACTACTCTTGGCCACTACTGGAACCTTCCCCTCTAATGTTACCTTTCATCTACTCTGTGGATCTTGTGTGTACCTGTTTGTCTACATGTTATTCCCTCAATGGTATGTGAGCTTCTTGAGAATAGAGACTGTTTTTTCCTTTCTTTGTATCATCAGTTCTAGCATAGTGTCTGACCTTAATAAATGTTTAATAAATTCTTGTTGATCAGTTGTTTAAGTGTAAGTTGTCCATGTGTGTAGTTCCACATCTTTCTTAATTAAATACATTTCTAGGAAGTTATATGGATACTTATATGTGGTAATTTTTGATAAGATATTGTTTTATTGTAATTTAGATATGTGTTCTCACAGGAAAAAAATACGCATTCCTGATATACAACAAATGATAATTGACTCATCAGTTCAACACCAGCCATTCTTTCCTTTTGATTATATAATGTTGGGATATTTAACATCCTTTGCGATTGCAAGAGGTTAGTGAAATGGACAGTCAGTACATTTTATCTTGTGATATTCATTTGAGAGCAGAGGTGTGTAATTTAAAATCGGTACATAGTTTAGCCTCAAGATTTGGTTGTGTTGGGATAGAGGCTGGATTGAATGACCTTTAATGTCTCTTTATACTCTGATTTTATAATACTGTGATTATATGTTAAAAGTATAACATTTCTTCATTAAGATATCTTGCCAACCTCAGTGAATTTCACCGTTTAAGTACCCATGTTTGCTGTTCCCCATGTGTCCAACACTTAGTGAAATTTATGACCTAGATTCCTAGAAGAACCATCTAGAGTTGATTTTTTTTAAGTGTATAGCTTTAGTAATATAAATTATCCTTCACTTTTCCCTTAATAATAAATAGGGTTGGGATATACGGTTTCACAAAGCATGTTTCTTTGTCAATAATATGGGAACTGTTAAAGAAGTGCTAAACTTCATTTCTAATATAGTCACCAAGTGTATTGACTGACGATACTTGGCTGTGTAGTCAAGGTACAGCATTAGATATACAGATTGGATACTTTATCAGAACTATGGAAGTGAGCTTGCCTAGTGTCAGGCTTCCCAGTCTTGTGGCTTTAGGCAAGAGAACTACAGTAGGGGAGAGGGGGTTATCTTACAGCGAGTTTCTCTCAGGCATCTCTCCGATTTCCTTCTTAGCTTCTTTTGTGTAGCTGTTACTTTACAATCATCCTGTATTATCCCGTGTCAGACTCTTAGCTTCAGAAAGTGCCTTGGAGGTCATTTAGATCGTGTCCTAACAGAAGCTTAAAATCTTGTAACATCCCTGCCAAGGTCATTTAGTCACTGTATGTTAAGGCCTTCAGTCGTTTGGGATCCTACTTTTTCGCAGGGCAGCTTTTAGGACAGCACTCATTATTAGAAAGAAAAATGTGAGAGGGACCCTGCCCCCCCGTATCTTACATCTGTTTGCCCCGATTCTGTTGAATTTCTCCCATTTGACCAAGGGTCGTAAGTTCACACCCTCTGTTTCAGGGAGCAGAAAGTACCCCTTTATTGTTCTGGCAGCTACTTTAGAATTTTCGTGTGGAGGTGGAGGAGCGTCTCTGTGTGTACATATAAACATATATGTATACACACGTACATGCTCATATGTGCATGTATGTTATCTCCAATTAAAATGTAAGCTCCTTGGTGTCAGATTGCTTCACTTTTCTCTTAGTTTAGTTTAGCTTAGTTTAATGCCTTACATACAGTAGGTGTTTAATAAATGTCAGTCACTTGATTGATCAGGTGAGAGGTGGCAGAACGCTACAGCAGAAAGAGCACAGGACTTGGGTTCAGATCCTAAACATTAGTAACTGTGCAGGCCAGAGAAAAACTGTTTTACCTCATGAGCTTCAGTTTGTTTGTAAAATGGGGCAGATCCTATCCCTGGTATCTACCTGACAGGGCTTTGTAAGGATCAGGTGAGCTAATGTATTCAAAGTGGTTGGTAAACATCAAAGTGTATTCTAAATGTCAAGCTAGATTTCAGAGTGCGCAATTCCACACATTGGACTGCTGTGGGGTTGAAGAATACACATGATGACCTCTGTAGATAAAGCCATATGTACCAGTAGTTGTAATTTCAGAAAACATTTTAATAAAATTTATGAAAACACATGAAATGTTTATGGCACATCCAGTGAATGATGGTTCTAGGCAGGAAGGATTAATTTTTTTATTTCTACCAGAATCACTGCATTTGTGCTTGTGAAAAGAAATGGACTTCAGTGTCTGATGGGAAGTTTTAATAGCCTAAACTATTGATCCTTTCTTAGTCTGTTAATTCTGGCTCACTTTTGCCTTTGAGCAGGCCCACATATAATGGTTTAATCAGTAAGTATGATAGAACTTGTTATGAGGAGTGACCATAGGGTTAGTGATAGGGCTCTGTAGCCACAAAGGAAAATGTCAGCTTTTTTATTTAGGCTTAGTTGTGCCAAATTAGAGTGATATACCAGGCATCCAAAGATCTAATTCTTTTGAACCTTCAAAGGAGAAGAAACATGTCCAACTCCTCAATTATGAGATTACCCCCAACCCCATTTAGAAGTATAATTATATGAGTATTGCACATTTGTAAAAGTGAATACATTAAAAGAGATCAAAGACACAATGATGAAAAAGGGAGAAAAACAACAGAAGGAAATTAGATGTAATTTGTTCTTAGCTGTTTGCTATATTCTCTTTAAGAATGGGTAAGTTAGTTAGAGCTGTTGAAGGTCAGAGCTCTTACTTAACTCTGAGGACCTGATCCTGTGCTTTGTTTTGCATTGTGTATGTCCACAAAGTTAGGAACAAGAAAGATTGGCTTTGCTTAAAACCCAGTGCAGAATGCCACAATCTCCAGGAAGCTTATCCTACTCTCAAATTTGCAAGATCTCCTCTCCTCCTCAATTCCACATAGCAGTCTTTTATGTGGTTGTCGTATTCTGTAGTTGTCTGTGTGTATGAATCATTTTCTTCCAGAGAGCTGTCTCTTAATAAAGAATAAGAAAATAGAAAAACAGTTCAGTGAAGCTAACACAGCAAAAAGTCTGACATTTTATGCACAGGTGAAGAAAAAGGGGAAGATGCTTTTAATTTTATTAATTTAGATAAATAATTTGGAGGACAATTTAGGAATTATAAGACTATAAATAATTTATCATAATATCGTTTAAGCTGGCAGAGAAAATTGAATGGAAAGAAATTAAAATGTTTACGAAGGAAACCATTGCCTGAATGAAGCAAGGGAGAACTACCATATTGATCTGAATGTAGGTTATTACCTTGAAATGAGAGCTTTGCAAAACATGTCTAAGCTTAGACTGAAAGATTAAGGTTTTTCTACATGTCATATTTTTGGGGAAAAGTATGACCTCTTTTTGTACCAATCCAGTATATCATCTTGAGGCTGTCCTGTTAAATGCCTTCAGAATATTGCATGCTGCTGGCATCCATATCTGAAGGTGAAGGTAATGATGGGGTTTCTATTCATAGGTCTAGGTAGGCCCAGCCTCTAATCCTTGTTAAGACTCTCAATAACTGTAGGAGCAGTTTTCAGGTTTCTCTTGGGCTTTTGCAGCTCTGCTTCTTGACTTGGCAAGGTGCTTGACCACATTGTTTAAATAGGCCCACCCCATTTGTTATTGCTACGTGCTAGGCTGGCCTTCATTTTGTTATGATGGTGACAAATAGGTGTCTCTGTTGCCTTTAGTGTTCTTTGAGGCTCAGTGTGGCTGCTACCAATCCCTTCTTGCGTGCTTGAATCAGAAGTGAGAAAGGCAGACAGAGGTATTCTGGTACCCTGTTGTTGTTGCTACCCTGTGGTCGTTCACAGCGTACGATTCTTGTGAAACTTCTGCTTTGGATTCTAGCTTAGAAAACGTTGGCTACATCCATCATTTAAGTTAAACAAATGGTTAAAAATAAAACAACCTCCTTCTCACTTCAGAATACAGATATAAAATGAAAAGGCAGTGATTAGGTAGGGAGGGCCTAAAAGAAGTTATCCTGGACTCATTTCTCAAGTTTGCAATTGTCTTCCCTGAATTACAAGTAAAAGAGATAGGAAAACCCAGAGGAATGCGTTTAGATGTTACATTGCTAGAATTGTCCTTTAAAATTATCAGATTCTTTTCATATTGCTAACAGGAGTTATTTAGATTTTTTATGATCATTCTAGGAACTTTTGTCCAAGCAAAAATATTGACCATCTTTTCTGCTGAAAGAAGAGCCTTTCTAAAAGACCATTCTATTTGATCAGATTTCCTTTGTCACCAGAAAAGGCCATTATGATAACATTTTCTTTGGGATGAAAGGAAACCCCAGTTGGAAAATGAGGGATTATCTACTTCTTGCTCCTTGTCAAAACACAATTTTTATTATCTCTAATCTTACGGAGCACATGAATAATTTTGGTCAGGTTGCAGGTAAAATTTGCCAATTTTTTTTTTGCTTATTTCTTATAAATTTGTAATGATTTTTCAGAGGCTGTAAATGTTATCATTATGAAGACTATATATATATATATATATTTATATATATATATATATATGTATATATATATATATATTTTTTCTTCCTGATGAGAGTTTATGAAGCTTCAGAGGCCAGAGGGTCCAGGTTTTTCTGGTGCTGACTCTTAAACCTCAGTGTTGGGGTGAGATCATCTGTTTCCACTTTTCTTTCAGTTTAATAGAAGATTCTTTTATTTTGTTGGTTGCAAGAGTGTCTTGATAATACATAGGCAATGAAGATTTGCATGCTAGAAGTATCCTCAATGACCTGAAAAGAAAGTAAGGTAGACATGAAATAAGAATAAGGCATATCAGGTAGACAGCCAGCCAGCCTGAGTATGACCCTAGGAAATCCACAAGTTATTAAAAGAACTAGAGAAAAGCCTTGGAATTCATTAGTTATATCCTTTAATGGGAATTAATGGAAGGATGTCGAGAATTATTGTAGAATGAATAGGAGTGGAAGGCCTTTAATCTGTGGGAGAGGTAAAACTTACCTTAATGAGAACACAGATCCAATGAAATATCCAAGAAAAGTATGGCCAACTGAGGGAAGAACTAAAAGCGTATTCTGCCATTTTTTTTTATTGAAAATGGAAACATTCATTTGATTAGCTGGTTTGTGATATCACCATACATTAGATATATGATTTAACTGTGAGTGTTTTCAGGTCATTATAGTTCATTGCTTTGACTAGTACTCATCTTCTAAGTATATACCAGTTTGCCAGTGTAATGAAAATGTGTTCTTTATAAGATATAATCAAGAAAATGCCATTTTTTTAAAAGAAAAAAAAATTTTTTTTTTTTTGCTTAATGTAGATGATAAGATTTAGTCTCATTAAGAAACTGGACTAGGATTAAGAATTTTATTGTTTGATGTTGATGTTGTTTTCAATGCTGTAGAAAACATAAAAATATTATTGACTTGCCTTTGTTTTATAGTTGGAAACAGGCAAATCTGAAGTATACTAATACACAATACACAGGAAGCCAGAAATCTAAGATGTTTCTGGTTTGTGTTTGGTAGCCAGAGACAGAAGAAAGGTATGTTATCATTTAAAGGCTTTGTTAGAAGTTTTTCAGAATGGAATTATAAGCAGAGGAAGGATTTGTCTAGAGCAGCAGTTCTCAAGCTTTTTGGTGTCTGGGCCCTTTTTACTCTTAAGAATTATTGAAGACCCAGAAACTTTGGTTTATGTGGGTTATAGCTATTGATAGTTACTATATTAGACGTGAAAATATCTTAGTATTGTTATAAAAATGGTTTTGACCTTGAGCTCTAGATCTTTCACCCAAGTTCCTTCCTACTTTGAGAACCATTGTTCTAGAGAGCGGGGAAAACTCTTTTAAGATTTGAGGGTGAAAGGAATGCACAGAAGAGAATGGGTGATGTAGAGAGGGAGGGAAGGCAAGTGTTGGAAAGGAATGAAAATAGGATGAGACCTGAGGCTGAAACTGCCATGAAAACACTGACATGTATTACTTTATATATACAGCGTGAGTCAGAGACAGTTGAATGAGAGATATAATTAAATGATTAGAAACTGATCCTGTTTGTTGACCCCATTATTTCCACTACTAAGATGTTTATTAAGGATATTAACAAAAGGGAAAAAGACCCTTTTATGAAACAATATTTATAGTGGCTATATTTGCACCTTTTGTGGTTCAGTTTGTTTTGTCCAATTCTTCGTGACCCATTTGGGGTTTTCTTGGCAAAGGTGCTGGAATGGTTTGACGTTTTCTTTTCTAGTTCATTATTACAGATGAGGAAACTGAGACAAACAGGGTTAAATGACTCACCCAGGGCCACACAGCTACTTAGTGTCTGAGGCCAAATTTGAACTTAGGAAGATGAGTCTTCCTGACTCCAGGTCCCGCATAACTACCACATCCCCTTACTGTGCCATATTTGTAATAGGAAGAACCAGAAACAGCTTATGCTTCCAGTTGGGGAGTGGCTGAATGAATCTGGGCGTATCAATATAATGGACTATTACTACCCCATATAAAAAGAAATATATGAAAATCAAAAAGAATTATGGAAGAGCTATAAAAAGTAATGCAGACTACAACATATGTGCTTATTAAGTAAGCCAATTTTTAAAAAAAAACCCAAAAAAATGTCTTTGAAGAACACAAAAAGAAATTGGAAGAATACACAGAATAAATAAAGTATTAAAGTTTATTTTTGATTTTGTCAAAAAGTAAGTAGTACAGAATTTGTGGTTCCATTTTTTCCTTCATTTTGTTTGTTTCTGTAGCAGATGAGGTGAAATAATAATTATTTAAAAAATAAATTAGATGGGTGGTAGAAAGGTTGGATTCTTTTAGCAAGCTCTATCAGAATTTGCTTGCATCTTATCTGACCTTTATTTTTTGTTTTATTTAAAAACACAAATGTAAAGGTTTCCTGAAGCATAGGGATGTCATGAACCCTGTAACGCCCCCCCCCCCCAATATATTAGAAGTACTAAAAACATTTTGGCCATCTTTGCCAAGCTACTGCTTTACATTCTTTAAAGAAGTTTTTATTATTGATATTACGTTCCCTTCATTTCTGAATATATATTTGCTTCCCCTCACTCCCCCCTGCCCAGTAAGCCATCCCTTATAGCAAAGAATAAAAAGGAAAGGAAAAAAAGTATTTCAGCTAAACTAACCAACTTATATAGTAAGTTAGAAAGTATGTGAAATGATCCATATGTCTGCAAAGAAGGGAGGGAGGCTTGACATTCTAGCTATCCTTACCTTGATCCTTTAACACTAAGCTAGAGAAAGAACAACGGCTGCTTCTAATAAACACGTGTAAGTGTTCTGGACAAGGATGAAGTGAAGGATTAAAAAAACAGAAAAGTTTAGTAGAGGAAATTCATTTTAGTTCCACAGCTTGATACTCATTTTAGTTTCATAGCCTCATGAACACTAGGTTTACATGGTTTTGCTTCGTTTTGTTTTCTTTCCAAAGGTTTAGCCATGTGGGATATTGCCTATTTTCATTGTTGAACTATATATGCCAGGTTTTGAGCATCACTTGGAAACTTATCAGGGGACAATGTATTCGGATATTGGCTTTACTTCTCTGATTTCTTCATTTGCTAGATTTGTGTTTGTTAAGAGTATCTACATATTAATAAACTCTTTACTAAGTAAAACATATGTTGCAAAAACAAATTAAATCTCATTCTAATGCAGGTGTTTGAGGGCAAGGAACATATCTGTCTATAATTTTTACAGCAAAAATGGGGTACTGGGCATATAACCATGGACTTTTAGCTTGAAGTCTGTATATACATGTATGTATATATGTATATATGTGTGTATATATGATATATAAATATATATGAGGAAAACATTTAAATTGGTAAATTTTAAAGAATGCTATATAATTGTGAAATGCTGATGATAATAGTAATGATAAAGTAATACAGAAGCTCCGATAACTTTAAATCCTCATTAAGACTTTTGGAAAGACCTGTAATCTTGGCCCAGTTCTCTTAAGTAGTCACACAGGACCTCTGTATATAACTAGGTGAAATATTGGTTCCAGAAAGAAACATCCCAGCAGCAGTGGGGAAGAAGTTGTAGAGTCAGAGCTAAGTTTGATAAAAAGAAAAGCTTCTTAACAGATAGAACTAACTAACTGGTGGAATGGGCTGGCTCAGAAAGTAGTTGATTTCACAGGTGGAGAACCTGCGTCTTTGAGGCCACATGTGACCTTCTAGGTCCTTGGATATGGCTTTGACTGAGTCCAAGTTTTACAGAACAAATCCTTTCCTTAAGGGGATTTGTTCTGTGAAGTTTGGATTCAGTCAGAGTGAGGTACTTGAGGACGTAGAGGACCACACATGACCTCAAGACCGCAGGTTCCCCACCCCTTGTTAGGTCTTCTATGGGAGCCTGGATGTCTGCTTGTCTGGGATGTTGTAAAGAGGGTTCTTATTTTGCTAATCACCTCTGA
Source organism: Bettongia penicillata ogilbyi (assembly GCA_023548195.1). NCBI lineage: Eukaryota > Metazoa > Chordata > Mammalia > Diprotodontia > Potoroidae > Bettongia > Bettongia penicillata. The sequence goes on from JAJHZJ010000276.1 coordinate 1,046,444, forward strand.
AATGTCTTCTGACTTGAATTCTGGAATTAAAATTCATTGTCTTTAACATTTTACACTGTATACCAAGATAAGGTCAAAATGGCTACGTGATTTACACATGAAAAGTCCAACTATAAACAAATTAATAGAGCAAGGAAAAGTTTACCTATAAGATTTACAGAGAAAGGAAAAATTTATGACTAAATAAGAGAGAAGAGAACATTATGAAATGCAAAATGGATAATTTTGATTACATAACATTTTTGCACAAAAAAACCCAATTCAACAACTTTTACAGCCAGTATCTCTGATTAAGCTCTCTTTTCTAAAATATAGAGAGAACTGAGTCAAATTTGTAAGAATAAAAGTCATTCTCCAGTTGATAAATGGTTAAAGGACATAAACAGGCAGTTTTCAGATGAGGAAACTAAAGCTATTGATAGTCATATAAAAAATGCTCTAAATCACTGTTGATCAGAGTGCGAATCAAAACCACTCTGTGGTAGCCAAATATCAGATTGGCTAACATGACAAAACAGGAAGATGATAAATGTTGGAGAAGATGTGGGAGAAATTAGAACACTAATGCATTGTTGATGGAGTTGTAAAACTGAACCAACCATTCTGGAGAGCAATTTGGAACTATGCCCAAAGGGCTATAAAACTGCACATACTTGGATCTAGCAATACCCGCTACTAGATCTGTATCCCAAAAAAATCATAAAAAAAGGCAAAAAGACTCACATGTACAAAAATATTTATAGCAGTTCTTTTCTTGTGGTGACAAAGAATTGGAAATTGAGGGAATGCCTGTCAATTGGGTAATGGCTGAGCAAGTTCTGATATATGAATGTAATGGAATACTGCTGTTCCAGAAGAAATGGTGAGCAGACAGACTTCAGAAAATCCTGGAAAGACTTGCATGAACTGATGATCAGTGAAGTGAGCAGAACATTGTACAAAATAACAGCCACACTGTGTGATGACTATTAGATTTAATTCTTCTGAACAATGCAGTGATCTAAGATATGACTCTTGATGGAAAATGTGATCCACATCCAAAGAAATTTGGAATCTGAATGCAAATCAAAGCATGCTGTTTTCTCTTTCTTTTGTTGTTTTTTGTTTTTTCTTACGGTTTTTCCCTTTTGTTCTGATTCTTTTTTCACAACACAACTAATGTGGAAATATGTTTAATATGATCATACATGTATAGCCTGCATCAGATTGGATCCTGTCTTGGTGAGAGGAGAGTAGAGGGAGGGGGGAAATTTAGAACTCAAAATTTTATAAAAATGAATTTTGAAAATAAAACTAAATTAATTGATTAAAAATACTCATGGTTTTTCAGGGCTTTCTATATAATCGACTTTTGAAATTTAATTTGTGTTCATAAGCAGGAAAATTATTAGTTATTCATGTAACCATTTTTTCCAGAAAATATCAGTAATAATAACTGATGTTGTACTTAAAGATTTGCAGAACATTTTAACTTTTCATTTGGTGATCACAATAGTTCTCTTTGAAATTATTCGAGTTGTTACAACTCCCTTTTTATACAGGAAGAAACAGAGGCTCAAAGGAGTTAGTGTTTGGGGGCAGGTGAGTCACATAGCTAGGAAAGTTAGTAAACTTAGGTTGTCCTGACTGCAAATCTAATACTTCACGTACCATGATACCTTGGTTATCTTTAATTCCTTGGTGAGAAGTTAGTGTAAGAGCAACCCACCATTTGTGTAAATGTTTCTGTGTGTCACAGAGAAAATATTAGTTAGTGGAAATGTTTTATGTGTGGTGGAGTAAAGTTGAGAGAGGGATAAAAATAAATATTTTGGTAAGCATTTCTTTTGGGTAAGACTCTTATCAATTTGCTGTTGTATGTAAAGCCATATAGACCAATGAATGAGGACAAAGTTATATATTATGAAAAATGAAAAGATTTGTAGAATTTTTTTGCTTCTTTCTCCCCATAAAAACTGGAAAATAAACAGTAAAGAGGCTGTGGATTTCTTTTTTTCTTATACCTTTGTATAACCTTTATATCTTTTTAAAATAGACCATTTCTGCGTGACTGTGAGAGAAATCAGGCTGAAGTTCTGTGAAAGGAAAAGATGTTCTGTTCTGCGTAGTTTTACCAAAACAAGTGATATTTAAAGAAATTAACAGTACTTTTCGTTCAGAAGCAAAGTAATTAAATGGTTTGGAGAAAAGAATTAAAATAAAAACTTATCCAGAGCACAGTTTTTTTTTGTGAATTGTAGTGATATTAGTCAACATAAATTTTTCAGGTGTAGCAGTAGAGAGTTTAGCAAGTAGTTGCTATTTTCTGTTTGTAGATTCCTTTTGAGGCCATGGTAAACAAATTAACTTGTGTTTGATTATTTAGAATATAAGAGGTTGCTTTAGATGTCAGGAGCTAAAATTTTTTTCTAAAAATATTTTTTCCCCAAACTTAACATTAAATAAATGTTAAGTACAATGAGTATTTCCACATACAAAGTAGACCAGAAAAAGAAGATTATATATAAGATCTCAAACCTCATTGCATACAGCTCACTTATATTAATGAAATGAGCATGCAGCTTTCAAAGTTGCCCTGCTTGCTTCTCTGGGTTTCCTTCTCCCCAATTCCCTTTTGTGTAATTTGAGAAATGCTTCATTGACCCCTTCTCTCCTTCCCTTCCTCCCTCCCTCCCCTCCTTCTCCCTAACACACTGTGGCAAAAAAAAAAAAAAAAAAAAAAAGATCCTTGTAACAAACACGCATAGTGAAACCAAACAAATTTACCATTTTGATTACATCCAAAAATGCATGCGTCCTTTTGCACCTTGAATCCTTTAAGTCTTTGTCAGTTAATGGGTAGCATGCTTCATCATAAGAATTCTAGAATTGTACTTGGTCATGGTCAATAAGTATTCATGGAGCGTTTATTGTGTGCCAGCCATGATGCTTAGCACTAGGAATACAAAGAATGGCAAAAACTAGTTCCCACCCTCAAAGAACTATTCTAATGAAGAAGGCAAACATGCAAATAATTCGGTATATACAAGAGATAAATATAGAGTAATCTTAAAGGGGAAGGCACTAGCAGCTGATGATGTGTGGGGATGGGGTGTTGGTGAGAAAGGCCTTTGGAGAAGGGGAGAATTGATCTGAGATTTGAAAGAAGTCAGGGCAATTTAGGAGGTGAAAGGGAGGAGGGAGACCATTCCAGTCATCAGGGGCAGGCAGTGCAAAGCCACAGAGATGGGAGATGGAATAGTGTGTACAAAGAAGTGTAGACCTCAGAGTAAGTGGATTGTATGAAATAACATGTTACAAGTGCTTTGCAAACTTTCAACTACTACATGAATGCTAGCTATTCTTGTTGTGGAGTTTGTGGAGGAGAGTAAAGTATAGGAATAGGAAGGTAAGAAGTGGCCCAGTTTTGAGAAGTTTTAAATACCAAGCCAAGGACATAATTGTATTTGATCCTAAGGACCCAGCGGAGTTTCTTGAGAAGGCAGTGATATAGTCAGAACTAAACTTTAGAATAATTTTTCGGGCAGCAGAGTAGATAGAGATGGACTGGTGTAGGGAGAGACCTGAGGCAGGAGACTCATTAGAAGGCTCTTGTCATAGCCTAGCTGAGAGGTGGTGAGGGCCTGAACTGTCATGGTGGCTCTGTGAATAGAGGGAGTGGGATTGTAATACCCTTGGTCAATTCTGCCACAACCCTTGTTCTTGAACTCAGATTTGTTGTAATACTATTGATATATTAGGGAACAGTTTGAGCATAAGGTGAATTTTGAGTTTGTTTATGCATGATTTCATCTATGTGTACTGTGTGTACATGGAAAACTGCACATAGCTAAATTGAGCTGCAGAGGATGCACAAGACACATACATGCACACACCTTCAGACATCTACCAGGTATTCTACTTTTTGATGTTCTAATTATTAAGAAGTTTTTCCCGACACCAAACCTAAATTTTCCTCTTTATAGTTTCCGCCTACTGTTCCTGGTTCTTCCTTTTGAGACCATAATTCAAATTCTTGCACATGAAAACTCTTCAAACACTTAAACTTAATGATCATATCCTTCCCACGCCCACGTTTTATAGTTTTGTTTTCTTCTGGCTAAACAATCCCACCTCCTATGTTTTCAGCATGTTTTAAATTTGTTTGCCTTAAAGGGAAGCTAAATTATCAGAAATCATCTGGAATGGGAAACAGGAGGCATGGGATATTTACGTCCTTTCAAGTGGACTCACCTCTTTGACCTTTCCTTTCCTCATTTTGGAAATAATGTCACATACTAGCATTTTAAGATTCTTAGACAAAACACTTTTCTCATAGCAACCCTGTGAGCTCTGTAGTGCAAATGTTATCTCCCTTTTATAGGTGAGGAAATGTCAACTTAGGTGGTGACTTAACCTCAGGCTCTGCTCATTCTGCTTTATCAAGTCAGGTAAATATGCGTTTTCTAAGCACTTATTGGTTAGATTAGGTGATTTCTAAAGTCCTTTCTAACATACAGGTTCTTTTCTGTTATAAAAATATCCAAGGCAGTAGTTGGAAAATGTTTGTTAAAGTAACCTTTTAAAAAGCGATCCTTATTTCAAGGTACATTAGATCAAGTAGAAGGATTCTATAAATATCACAAATGTGGAAATAATTTGAGATTTAAGAATAGAGATTTATTTATTGCAATGCCCCAGTCAAAAACACTGTAAGGAAATAAGAATTCTAAAGCTGTCTCAAAATGATCCACCCTTGCCTTAGTCTTAAGGTTGGTTTGGTCAGGTAAAATTTGAAGCAAATTTGAATAATTGACTTCCCAGTCAGTTTTCTAATTACATGAATTAGTAGTCTTGAGCAAGTAACATTCATTGGTTTCATGGCTATCAGTTCTTAATGGACTTGACAGCTTTGGGGCTCCTTAGAAAGGAAGAAGACCATGAATAATAGGGAAGAGAGCTGGAATGAGCATTTACTATCTGCCAGGTTCTGTCCTCTGCATTTTACAAATATGATTTCCTTTGATCTTTACAAGCCACCCTGGGAGGGAGATATGTTACATAACAGAATTATCTAATGACTTTAGTCTTCCCATTGGGAAACATGAATGATTTGATTTGTCATGGTTGATGTTTTTGGTAGTGAGCAGATAGAAACAATGACAATTGTAGTATTTCTGTTGCCTGAGTTACTAAATCTGGTTTAGAAATCAGAATAAAGTTGGATTTATCGTTTCAGTGACTTAGAAACTCGGTATAGTTTAGTATATTTATTATATTAGCCATGTATAGTGAAAGTAGCATGGATTAGGAATCAGGCTTGAGAGATGAGTTCTTGCTTTACTATTGTGATAGCAGATAAAAGCTGCTTCAACTTTCTGTTTCTCATTTTCTTTCATTTCTAAAATGGGGTGAATAGTAACTGTTAGTAGTAACTAGAAACCCTAGTCAACTGTTTTTGTGAGGATCAAATGAGTTAACATATATGTGAACACATTTTGGAACGGTACTTGTGTGTGTGTGTGTATGGGTGTGTATAAACACATTTCTATTATTATTGTATCTAACTTGGAATGTAAGATTCTGGTTTGGGCAGTACAATATAGTCCTCACTTAAAACTCGTTTTTGATTTCTTTAACATTAAATCAATATCTAATAAATAGTTTTTATGATTTTAGACTTTTAGACTGTTTGAAATGAAGTATGTATTTGTGACTAGATTTATAGCCATATGTATATGAGAGCAGTATTGTTCTTGATAGTACAGTTAAGACTGTCAAAGTTTCCATTATTAACTTCCCTTTGGATGCTTTCAAATTTCAGTTTAGCTTTGCTTTGGTTCACAGTGATAGAATCTGAATGTTTTTTGCTGAGATGCTTTTTCCCCCGTGTTCCTCCCATGGAGAAAGGATGGAGGATATTTTGTGTGCCTTTATTGATGTATTTTACAAAACTTTATTAAAATTTTTTGAGAGTTGCTTATATCCGTTTTCATAAGCCTCTTTTACGTTATTTGAATGTGACATGGGATATTTTGAGCTGTCAGAGGCTCCCATGAGGCAGAAGTTCTGATAGACCCTATGTAGCCTGAAAGGCCTCATGTGTGATACTGTGGATGGGCTGCATGTTCATCGTCTAAGGCCCATCTCATGTAAATTGATAGAGCTTCAACATTTTTGGCTTGACCACTATGAGGTGAATTTCTTTAGCCACAATAAGTCAGCACAGTAAATAAGGTTCTATTATGATGTGCAATGGTTTTTATGTGGGTAGAAGGAGCATCCATGCAAATGAAATTATAAGCTTTTTGAAATAAAGGTAGTATTCCGTTGTGATCGACTGAATTCTACCTTGTGATTTCCATATCACTTAAGATCCTTGAAACTGTTATTTCATATAGGATGAGGCATTTGGTCTGCATGGGAAATTCTTTCTAGTGAGTGCACTGAACTGTGAGGGTACTCTTGGTGGCTCTTTTGAGGTGATAATATGTTCTTGGAAACAGTAGAGCCCTTGGCAGGTATCATGCTGTCATTGATGCTTACTTTTTAATATTCTAACTTGGGTCTGGTTTTCATTATTTGTTCTTAAAATGTTACAAATTAAAATTTAATATTGGGCAAAGCTAGAATACTTCAATTGAAACCACATGTCAAGTTTTATTAGCCTAAAATCAGATATTTACTCTTTTGGATGTCATAGAACAGTTCTAGTAAGTGGGTAGTGGTTTGGGGGACTTGAAGACGTTCAGTGTTGAGGCACTGAGAATTTCCTTTTTTAATTTTTTTAATTTTATTTTTTTAAATTGATTTATTTAACTTTTTACATTCATTTTCACAAAATTTTGGGTTCCAAATTTTCTCCCCATTTGTCCCCTCCCCCCCACCCCAATACACTGAGCATTCTAATTTTCCCTATCACCAATCTGCCCTCTCTTCAATCCTCCCTCCCTTCTCTTGTCCCCATCTTCTCTTTTGTCCTGTAGGGCAAAAATAGGACTTTCTATTCCCCATTGATTGTATTTCTTATTTCCTAGTAGCAACAACAATAATACTCGACAGTTGTTCCTAAAACTTTGAGTTCCAAATTCTCCCCATCCCTCCCTCCCCACCCATTCCCTTTGGGAAGGCAGGCAATTCAATATAAGCCATATCTGTATAATTTTGCAAATGACTTTGATAATAGTCGTGTTGTGTAAGACTAACTATATTTCCCTCCATCCTATCCTGCCCCCCATTGTTTCTATTCTGTCTTTTGATCCTGTCCCTCCCTAAGAGTGTTGACTTCAAATTGCTCCCTCCTCCCATTGCCCTCCCTTCCATTATCCCCCTCCCCCCTTGCTTATCTCCTTCTCCCCCACTTTCCTGTACTGTAAGATAGGTTTTCATACCAACATGAGAGTGCATTTTATTCCTTCCTTTAGTCAAATGTGATGAGGGTAAACTTCATGTTTTTTTTTCTCAGCTCTCCTCTTTTTTCCCTCCACTAAGAAGTCTCATGCTTGCCTCTTGAATGAGATATAATTTACCCCATTCCATTTCACCCTCTTTCCTCCCACTATATTTCTCTCTCACCATTTACCTTAATTTCTTTTAAGATATGGTCCCCTCCTATTCAATTCACTCTGTGCTCTCTGTCTCTGTATGTGCGTGCATGCATGTACATGTGTGTGCGTGTATGTATATGTGTGTGGTCCCAGCAACTACCCAGATATTGAAAAGTTTTAAGAGTTACAAATATTGTCTTTCCATGTAGGAATGTAAACAGTTCACCTTTGATAAGTCCCTTATGACTTCTCTTTGCTGTTTACTTTTTCATGCTTCTTCTCATTCTTGTGTTTGTAAGTCACATTTTCTTTTCAGCTCTGGTCTTTTCATCAAGAATGCTTGAAAGTCCTCTGTTTCATTGAAAGACCATATTTTCCCCTGAAGTATTATACTCAGTTTTGCTGGGTAGGTGATTCTTGGTTTGAGTCCTAGTTCCTTTGACTTCTGGAATATCCTATTCCACGCCCTTCGATCCCTTAATGTAGAAGCTGCTAGATCTTGAGTTATCCTGATTGTATTTCCACAGTACTGGAATTGTTTCTTTCTAGCTGCTTGCAATATTTTCTCCTTGACCTGGGAATTCTGGAATTTGGCCACAATGTTCCTAGGAGTTTCTCTTTTTGGATCTTGACTTTCAGGTGTTGATCGATGGATTCCTTCAATACTTATTTTGCCCTCTGGTTCTAGAATCTCAGGGCAGTTTTCCTTGATAATTTCATGGAAGATGATGTCTAGGCTCTTTTTTTGATCATGACTTTCAGGTAGTCCCATAATTTTTAAATTGTCTCTCCTCGATCTATTTTCCAGGTCAGTTGTTTTTCCTATGAGATACTTCACATTCTCTTCCATTTTTTCATTCTTTTGGTTTTGTTTTGTGATTTCTTGGTTTCTCAGAAAGTCATTAGACTCCATCTGTTCCATTCTAATCTTGAGAGAACTATTTTCTTCAGTGAGCTTTTGAACCTCTTTTTCCATTTGGCTAATTCTGCTTTTGAAAGCATTCTTCTCCTCATTGGCTTTTTGAACCTCTTGCCAATTGAGTGAGCCTATTTTTCAAGGTGTTATTTTCTTCAGCACTTTTTTGGGTCTCCTTTAGCAAGGTATTGATCTGTTTTTCATGCTTTTCTTGCATCTCTCTCATTTCTCTTCCCAGTTTTTCCTCCACCTGTCTAACTTGATTTTCAAAATCCTTTTTGAGCTCTTCCATGGCCTGAGCCCACCGGACATCCCCTGGGATGTCTGGGATAGAAAGGCCCCGCCCTCCGCGTCTTTCCCTGATGGTAAGAATTGTTCCTCATCATCAGAATTGAAAGGTGGGAACATCTGTCCCCCAAGAAGATAGCTTTCTATGGTCTTATTTTTCTTCCCTTTTCTGGCCATTTTCCCAGCCAGTTACTTGACTTCTGAGATTCCTCTCCACCCCTGCCTAGATCTGCCCAGCTAGTGCTTGGGGTCTGAGATTCAAATGCTGCTCCCCAGCCTCAGTGCTTTCCGCAGCGGGTGCAGATGCTGTTCAATGTGAACTTAAGTTCTGGTGCTCAGGTGGGGGCAGGGCCTCCTCCCAGGCTCAGTTCCCTCAGGGGGTTTATGCAGAGACGTCTGGTAATGTCCCTGAGCTCTTGTCTGCCCTGGGAGTTCCGGGCCACCGCTGTCTCTGCTGCTGCCTCTGCCGCTTCCTCCTGAGGGGGCCCGAGCCACGGAGATACCCTGCTCCCCTCTTGGCCATCCCAGAAGTCTCTCTCACAGACCTGTAGCGCCTGTGGGTGAAGGGACCTTCGGGGCTGCCGGAGATTTCGTCCCTGAAGCCTCCTTGGATCTGCTCCTCTGGGGCCGCATGGCCAGGGCAGCACATGGGTGGCCTCCACATCCGGAGCGTGAGGGACCCCTGGGGATGGCTTTCCAGGGCTCTCTGGAAAGGAAATCTCTTCCACTGTGTTTCTGCGTGGCTTGCTCTGCTCCTGAATTTGGGGGGAGTTCTTTTTACAGAAAATTTCTGGGCTGTGGATTCGGAGCTGGCATATGTAAGTCTTTCTACTCCGCAATCTTGGCTCCTCCCCCGCCATCTTGGTTCCTCCTGAGAATTTCCTTCTTTCACTGAGGATGTTTCTTAAAATGTACTAATGTATAGGGAAATTATTAAAAAAAAATTTCATACAGCTTTGTGTTTTATAGCAATGGAGGTATTAGTTCTTGTTCTTTTCTTAACTGTCATGTCATCTACCTTTGTGTCTTGTTTATCATTTCTTTAGTCCCTGTTAATTCCCCTGATTCTTTTCCCTTTCCATTTTTAAAATGTAAATCCTCTGAAACACATTGTTGTCTGCAAATGGAAACATCTGAAGGATCTTACCATCTACAGGAGTGCTCCAGATGCTTTCATTTGCAGGTAATATTGTGTTGATTACATCAAGCTCTAAAACATTGCAGAGCCTCCTTGAAGAGTTCTATAATTATTGAAAGGCATTTGGCATAGCTGTCATCTCAGGAAAGTCCATGTAGATGAAAAAACTCTGTTGTCTAGATTTTAACATGTATCTGAGTGGACAAGATAGAGAATTTGTCCAAATGTTTGGGAAAGACCCAGATGGGGAATGAGCTGAAAAGGAGGAGAGTGGGGTAGATTGCTTTTGGGAAATTGCAGAATATTTTTAATGACTGCAAGCAAAAAGCCAAAGCCCATCTTTTCAATACAGACATTTTACTGGTGATTGGCAAATGTTCACAAGACCTGGAATATCACTGCCTCTGAAGAACTAAAGTTAAGTGTCACACAAAAAGCAATGGAAAGGCACATGGTAGATGAGAGCAGACTGCAACATATAACCAGTGAGGACTTTGGAAGAACAGGATCATGAAAGAATTATTTGACAGAAAGAGGATAAATTGGTCATTGGGCTAGGGTGACCAGTGTTCTTCACGTGGGACCCTAGCGTTTTAGGAGAAAGCAAGGAAGGTCTCTAGGATGTTGAGTAGAACACATGCAGCACTTCTGTAGAGAATTTCGGATAGGATTAGTGCCTGGATAAGTTGCAGTCTCCATCTTGGAGAGAATTCTTGAATTGATAGAATAGATAATAGGATATAATAGATAATCAGGACTGTGTGCAGTTTAAAACTTCTGTATAAATAAAATGCATTTATACTAAGAAGGGAAGTGGTGAGTAGGGAAATATAAATCAACTATCTCTGATATCCAAGATATATAGGCAATTTGCAGAAATATATAAGCCCCAAAGGATTATCAATGAACTGTTCTCAAAAGGATGCACACTGTTTTTACAGTCATATGAAAGTATGCTGCAGATCACTACTAAAAAGAAAAGTGCAAAATAAAAAAAATTCCAGCAAATAGGCAAAGATTGCAAAATATGATTAGTGGTCAGTGTTAAGAGACATTGTGGAAAGATGGGCCGTATAATTCTGTATGGTTAGACCTGTGACTACATCCTGCCATTCTGGAAAGCAGCTTAGAATTGTGCTGCGAAAGTGACTAAATGTCCTCTTCACTTTCTCTCTAATCCTCAGTGTTTTTCCAGTCTACTGGCTGCCTCCTTGTGCCTACCAACAAGTCCACATTTCCCTAAAAAACATTCACTTCTCTAAACGGCATGATTAGCTGTTGTCTCAACCCTTTTATAGCCAAGTGGAATCACAACCAGTGGGTTCACTTTTCTTCCCTCTCACCCTCTTTTAAATCCTGTGTAGTGGCTTCTGAAACTGCTGCTCATTATCAGTGATCTCCTACTTGTTTCTTCTCAGTCCTCTTTCTTCTTGACTTCTCTTGGCAAACCTTAGCACTGTCAGTTACCTTTTAATCTAGCTTTTTGTGTGACAGTGCTCTCACATTGTTTTCATCCTGTCTGATCATTTTCTTCAAGACTCAGCTCAAAACCCACCTTCTGCTGGAGGTCTTTCCTGGTTCCTCTTAGTTCTCTTGCCTTCCCCTGAGATTAACTCCCATTTACACTCTGTGGATACTTTAGATTTGTTTGTAGATCTTCCCCTTTAGCACTATGAACTCTTTGAGGTCAGTTGTTGATTAAGTATATCAAGTATTTTTGAGCAACTGTTTTCTGGATTCCAGTCTCCAGGTATCTTTTCGGTCGCTTTTACTTAGGTGGGGTGGTGATCTGGGTTTCCATGGCACCTACCAGCTATAATTATTTCCAGTGTCTTTAGGTCTTAAGTAGTTTTCTCAAGTGGCTTTTACCATGGTTTTATTTGACTCCTGACCTTATTTGATACCTGTCTTTAAGAGTCATCACTACAGCATTTCTTTCTATGGTCTTCACTACAACATACCTAAACGTGTGCAGATCCTGAAAAGGTTGTAGACTCTTTGTCAAATATTGTGGGATAATTAATTTCTTCATTTGGTTACTGCTGATGTCAGCTTTTGAAAAATTACTCTTTGTTGATACACTTGGTTTATTAGTTGGATTTATGTCTTCAAACTCAAAAAGAGCTTTTTTTTTTTTGACATGTTTTTAAAATGTCCATCTCCTTTCTAAGTCATTCTACACAATGGCATTTTTTACCATCCATTTCATTATTAGGTTAACATTTGTACCTAATAATGTGGTAAATATAAAATTTCAGTGCCTCTTCAGCTTTTCCCCCTTTGGATGTATTTCCTAAATTTCCACTTTAATTTCAGAATATAGTAATTTCTTATGATTTCTTGGCATTGATCTCCAATACATTATTAGGTAACTTGGAGCTAAGGATATTATGTACAAAAAGAGATATGAAGTCCTTAGCTATAACTGGTAAAATGTTTCCAGTTTTATTATGATGTGGTACTGGTACATAAATAAAACAGTACATTTCACTTACAGTGTGCCTCAGTTTAGTGGTTCAGAGTATCTGAACACACATTTTCAGAAAGTGGGGATATTAGCATGTCTGTTATATTATTGTATCTTGCCTTCTGGTGGTACTGGAACCTAAGGAACACAAGTGACTTTGCTGTTTGGGCTAAACTGATTGTCAACAATGATTCTGAGTAAGGTCAGCCTACGGTGTCACCTCTCCATTCCTTAGATATTGAGGATGGAGTTGTGGCATGTGGTGGCTGGTCTACTTGGAGTGACACCAGACTGTTACGCTTACTCTTCTCAATCTTCTTTTTTGAAGAGGTTCAGGTCGATATGGTCTAGGATAACTTATACTTCCACTGTTATTCTTATCTATTTAATGTTATGTAAGCTATTGCACAGGTGAATAAAATGATATTTGTAATTACATAAGAATATTTGGATACAAATTTGCCTTCTGAAGGCTCACTGAAAGCACCGTGAGGAAAATTATAGTAGCAGATAAGACAATAATGATGCTATATAGTTTATCATATTCCTCCATGGTTTTGATTTCTTTCACTAGTTCTCTGTATTTAGAAAGCCTTTTATTCCACTTGGTTTGTAGATTTAGGAGTATTTGGTGGATGACATCAATTAAAAGTATTGTTCTTAAGTTTTTTTTTGACTAGTGTTATGTCTGAGCAGTTGTGAGCAGCAGTTTTGTTTGTAATGATGCTTTAGTTCCAGTATATTTTGTTGACGACAACAACAGCACAACAAAATTTAAAGTATAGGAATTTGTTATCTCTTAATTAATAAAGGATAGCAAGTGCCTGTTGTCGTTAGCTTCTAGCCACCTTATTGTGTCCTTTTCGTCATCTGGCAGATGCTAAATTTGGCCCCCTGCTGATACGCTGCACAGGGGGCTTCTTAAACCCTCCTGCCGTTTCTAGTTGTGCTGACTTGCTCTCACAAAGCCTTCTCTTTTTCTGGAAATCTGTATGAATCGTTTGTTTGCTGCTTCTTTGTGAACATATGGGTTAAATTCTTGCGGATGTTATCCACAGAGTGATCTGGAGGTGGCTGTAGTGCCAGAACATTGTTCAGCTACAACGGTGGGACAAAATGAGGCACTTGCAAGTCATTAAGCAGTTAGCAAAAAGAGGTTTACGTTGCCCCCACACAGCAAGGATATGCCACAGGGATGCAGTGGTTCTTCTCATCCCCTTATGCAAATGCTTTTGGACTTTTGGGCAGGTGGGTGGCTTTTAGAAATGCACAGTCAGAAGCTCACTGGACTTTTTGTGCCCAGAGGCCTCTGAGGAGTCACAGTGGGGAAGGCGAGGCCTGTCTGGTCCCAGGGACAATTTTATTTCCTTTTAATCCCTGTAAAGGGAGAGAAGGAAGAGAGACCTGGGTCTATCACGTGTTACAGGTGGTAGGAAAGAAGTTATACCAGGGAAGCATTAGTAAATAATTAGTCCCATCACAGATTCCACATTTGGGACTTTAACTACTTCATAGACTTCAGCCAGAGTTAAACCACTTTCAGTTACATTTGACAAATCAATCATGTCTGTTACAATCCTTTACTATTCCTTGGTGCAATGATCTTTGCTTGTTTCAGAGGTCTTTATGTAGGATTTTTATCTTTCCATGTGTTCTGAGAATGTTAATTCTCTTTCTCCTATTTTGGTGAGGACGCATGAATCTTTCTGTATCTTCCTTAGGGTTATAGGACTCCAGTTTTGTTAGTATTATCTGGGTTTTTGTCCTGATACTTTTCAAAAATTATCACAGTCTGTTTTGTGGTCCTGAAAGTATAAATTAAAACTTGTGTTGCATAGGTGCAGATTACCTTTAAATGTGTTATTTCTGTTTAGCTTTGATTACAGGATATCAGTAAGTCTCTTAACAGATTCATTCATAGTTTTTTACGTGATAGTTTTATACTTGAATCTCCAGATTATTATTATCTAGTTTTTACCTTTTTTTAAGTTGGATTCAGATTGCAACAACAGTCAGATATGTTGCTATTTGTATTATTTGCATTTAATATTCTATAGACAATATATCATAATATAATAATATAATTATAATATATAATACTATGTATATAATTATATTCTACAAGTGAATATAATAATTGCTTTTTGTAATTGAATGCAAGCTTAGGATGTAAGTGCATCCTCTGAAGACTTAATGACAGCATCCTCTCCGCAGTTTCAATAGCAGATAGGATAACAGGGATGATAGCCCCCTCATCTGATTCTTACGTTTTGATATCTTCTGCTGGTTTTCAGTGTTTTGAAAGGTTTTCATTCCCTGTAGCTTGGAGATTTATAATATTTGGTAAAGGAGAGCTATTCAAATGTTAAGCCATTATGATCATTATGTCTAGGCATTTGTGGACGACAGTTTGTAATGATGCTCCAGTTCCTCTGAAGTCTATTGGTGGAGTTCTCCAGGATATTTTGAGTTTAGTAGTGGTGGTGTGGGACTGCGTCATGTGCTAGTCCGTGTGAGGTAGAGCGCTTCTGATGTAGGCTTGTCTTGCTCGGGATTAGTTAGGTATTTGATTTTCATAGCCTGCAATAGTGTGTTCTTATAACACATACCCTTCCTTGCATAATCCACATTGATCTCTAAATCTGGGTTCCTTAAGGATAATCATTCTGTTGTTTCCAGTGACGGTGACCTCTCCTGAATTACCATCTTAAACCTTTCTCTTTCCAAAAACAGATTGGTGTGACCCACCTGTTGGTTTGCTTCTTTATTGACATATTCCTGGCTGAGTTTGAGTGAATGTTGTACATGGACAGCCTTTAGATTCCACTGTTTCTTAGGCTCTGCCGGGAGTTAAGCCACTCACAGTTATATTTAACAAATCCAGTGGTGCATGCCTATTATCAGCCTTTACTAATGCCTCCTGAAGTGAGTCGTGCTTATTCAGAAAGCGCATCTGTAGTCTTCTGACCTGTTTATTAGTACTTGAAGATTTCTTTTTTGTGAGGAAGTGTTATCTTTATATAGCTGGCCTGTGGTGATGACCTCTAAGTTTCATTAGTATTATATAGGTTTTTCCTAGGATACTTCTCTTCCCCCTTTTCTCTCATAATTTCACTGGTTTAGATTTGAAAACATTCATTCAGCACTCCTCACTTTTTCTCATCCCATATGATCCAGTCGGTTGCCAAGTCAACTTATACTTTTGCAAAGTCCCTTCTGTCCATCTTCTCTCTCCTCACTGGACCAGCTACCACGTTAGTTCAGGCTGTGATTTCTTTTCACTTAGATTGATGTTACAGTCTCCTAATTGGCTTAACTGCTTCAAATCTCTTTCCTTTCTAAACATCCTCCTTAGAGCGCATTTAGGGTTGCTGTTCCAAAATGCAGGCCTGAGGCATTGGCACTCCCCCTTGTCCCTAAGATCAGGTATAAACTCTTCTCTTTGTCAGGTAAAGGTCTTTACCACCAGACTTCAACCTACTTTTCCAGGTTTCTTATGCATATATCAATCCCTTTCATGCATTCTACAATCTAAACACACTAACATTCATGCAGTTTTACACAGGACATTCCAACTCGAATATCTGACCCTTTTCACAGACTGCTCCATATGCCAGGAATGGCCTCCCTCACTTCTACCTTTTAGAATCCCTGGTTTCCTTCAGAACATAAACTTAAATGTCACTTTCAGTATTATGAGCCTTTCTTGATTCTTTTCCTTCCTCTCAGATGTTAGTAACTCAGTTGTTTTGTGATAATTATCTTGTGTGTATGTATGTGTGCATGCGGATGTGAACATACACATGCACATGCACAGATATGTGCAGTATATTGTTTTGTATATATATGTTAGTCTCTACTAGAATATAAGCTTTTGGGGAACATAGATTACTTTTTATCTTTGTATCCATCGTGCATGAGGTTTAATTAGTGGATGTTTAATTAATGCTTGTTTTATAATTGCTTCAGCCCTCATTGATCTCCTTCTGATTTAATATTCATAATTTACTCTTGGTGTCATAGATGTAGAGTCGGAAGGGATTAAAGAGCTCTAATTCCTCGTTTCAGAGTTAAGAAAACAGAATCTAAAAAGGCTCAATTATTTGCCCAAGTAACTTAAGCTGGGTGAGATTTGAATCTAAATTCTCTTGGCTTCAAATTCAGCAATCTTTCCTACTGTACCCTCTTGTCTTCCTTTGTGTTTCTATTTTTCTGTATTGTTTTAATGAGTTGGTTTTCCTTCCCTGCTACTTTGGGAAGTATTGGAGGGTAGTTGTCATATTTTCTGTTTCTTCTCTATCCTTTGTAGGCTTAGTAGCTGCTGTGTTGCTTAATTGGTGGCCTTAGGAGGATGACCACAGGATTAAGGGGGGTTCAAAACTGGTTCTACCCAATTAAGAGAATCAGTTCTTTTATATTAACCTTGAAACCTTGAGTGACCTGTAAAAATTTATAGCATTAGTAGTGAGGTCTTCAGGTCTTTAATTTTTAAAGAAATTAAAATTTAGTTTTTAATGAAAATTTAGTTTTGCAAAATATTTTGACAAAGTACAGTGCTTGAAGGATGTTTTAGTGGAGATAATCCTATAGAGTATCACAGATTTAGAGTGGTAAAGGTCATCTAATACAGAGGTGTCAAATTTATTGCTGTGGAGTGCTGTCTGAACCAAATTAAAATGTAATTTGGAAATGTTTAACAAAATAAATACAATAAAACATAGATAATGTTAATTTGTGTTTTTCTAAGGCCATATAGAGCCTGAACAGATTGTTTGTATTTGAGTCTGAGACTGCTGATTTAGTACAACTCCCTCATTTTAGTTGATACTTTTGGCATTGTTGAACACTGATTTCATTGGGGGGCTGACTTATATGCTAACCTGCTTTCTTCAGTGTGCTTATCCTAGATTACTTTAGGAGTATTTTATTGTTAGCCAGGCTTGTCTCTGTATTGAAACTACTTTTCTAGATTATTGAGGGTTTTCGTAAGCTTTTTGCTGAAAGTTAATCTGTCCTATTGTGATTAATTCATATACTAACTGGATAAACACAAAATAGAAAAAAACCTTATGAGCACAGGTGATATGAGTTTTTGTGGGTATATTTTATTATTTTTAGTTCATATACTAAATTTATATGCCCTTTACACCCTTGATAATAACCTTGAAGCTGTTTTGCTTTTAGTTGACATGGTATATGATAGCTTGGCATGTTTGGCAACGTCTGTCCTGTAACTTTGTTTTATGTTTCGCTTTGTGACGTTATTGCTGAATGCAACTAAAAAACTTTTGCAATATAAAACTTTGTTTTCCATTTAGTAGTCACTGTATTGTACTTTGTGAAGCCAGATCTTATTTGTCGAATAAGATGTACTTTAAGGAGAAAGTACAGTTATGCAAGGCATTTGTAGAAATAAACTGGTTTTGAAAGTGCATTTTCAAAATAAGACCTTTGCATGTGCAGCGACATGCTTAGTTGAACACTAGGTTATGAATACTGATCAAAGAATGTGGAAACCTCAAGTTCAGTATGTACGTATCTGGTTTTATTTACATTATATAGATAGTTGCCAATAAATCTTTTCTACCTTGCCCTGGTGCTCAAATAACCTTTTATCATCAGGAAATTAGTAAGGATGGGGAGGGAATACTTATTTTTATAGTTATAAAGCTCATAAAAGTTAACATAAAATAGCAAAAAATCCAAATTCATTTGTAACTCCAGTGCCTTGAAATATTTTTTTCTGTCTCTTCGAACAAAGGCCACTCCATTCCCCCAATGCTGCACTGATTTTTTAAGAATAATAAAGTGCTACTCTTGACTTTATTTTAATATGAATATTAAGAGCTGATATTTTTGTAGTACTTTGAAGTTTGCAAGATCTATATATGTCATGAGCTAAGTTTTAGAAAACTCTTTTAATGTAAAAATATAACAATTATTGTCCTCATATAGATGAGGAAACGGAGGCATGACTACAAAATATCGCATGTGTGTAATAGTTTATATTTAAAGGTTTTGTTTGGATATTTGTTCATAGTTTATTTGAGTATACTAAATTTATAATGAAGAGAGGTATACATATTTCTAAATATGTGACTGTATGTATATGCATGTGTATGTTTACACATAGCAGATTGTTGGAAGTTGGGATAAATTTATTTTATAATCACTTTTATTTAAAGTATTATATAAAGTATTATCTTTAGGCTTACTAGGAAGTAGAATTTCCTAAGGAAATACTGTAGGGATTCTAAAGAAAAATGAATTTTGATTTTTAAGTATGATTGTTCTTTATTGAACATATTGCTAGTGTAATATGTACAAATTATGTGTGCATAATTTTTATATTTAGTGTGTTTTTACATTCAGTATAGTTTTGAAATAGCATTTATTTTGTTTTCAGTCATTTTTCAGTTATTTGACTTTTCATGACACCATTTGGGGTTTTCTTGGCAAAGATGCTAGAGTGACTTATCATTTTCTTCTCCAGCTCATTTTATAGATGAGAAAACTGAGGTAAACAGTGTCAAGTGACTTGTCCAGGGTCATACAGCTGGGAAGTATCTGAGGACAGATTTGAACTTGGTACAGTGAGTCTTTCTGGCTCCACTCCACACTCCATTTACTGTACCACCTAGTTGTCCCTATTTATTTTGTATAAAATATTATCATTTACTGTAAAGAAAATGAGAGAAGTACCAAAATGGTGAGGAGATTGTACTTTGCATCAGAAGGTGTCATTTGGAAGCCTGACTCTTTGACTTATTAGCTGTGTGATCTTTGGTAGGCAGTTGGCAAATATTTGACTTTACTGACTTGGGTCTCACTTTCCTCATAGGTAAAATGAAGGGATTGGATTATATGATCTCTAAAGTCCTTTTCAGCTCTCAATAGCATGATTTTCTGCGTATACTATGTGAACCAGGGTGCTAATTACATACATGATTCACAGACCATCTACTTAGTTCACTGTTTGGAGAATTTGGGATCCAATATTAAAATTGCCCAAATGAGATCCAGAAATTGCATTTTAAAAACACGTTTGGTATCTTTTAGATATGCGGTACAGTTATCCCACATCACCAGGGTTTAGAGGTGTGGCGCCTCTGAGATCTGGAAAATCGAAGTAAAATTTTTTGGCCCTTCCTTTGCACCAGAGAAGAAGTCGGAATTTTTTCTTTTTCTTTCATGGGGTGTTTACAATACCTTATTGTAAAATTCGGATTAAGTATTTGATCGTAGGTTTTGTGTCCTCTTCTGGTCTTCAGATGTCATCTATGATTTCTGCCAGACTTCCTCCCAAATTCCCATTTCATTTTTTATGCCAACTTGTGATATATTGACAAACTGCGATGGGGAAGGTCATGATATGGAAGGGATAACTGTATTAACTTTTCTGCTGAGTGTTTTGGCATCAATTACAAGGTACAGTGTTCCTGAAATCAGATTTTTTTTGTCCCTTATTAAGTAGTAAATGTTTGTGAGTCTTTAAAACTAGCAATAATCACCAACAGTTTGTAAGCGTTTACTGTGTTCCGGTAACTGTGCTAACCTTAAGTATAAAACATGGTAGCAAACAAAAAACCCCAAACCAAAAAACAAGACAAAAAACCCCAAACCATGGTCCCATCTTTCAAAAGCTCCCATTCTACTGTATGGGACTACTTGCAAAGAACTATGTACATGTAAAATGTCAGACTTTAAAGAGAGCCATAAAGAGGGTTGGGATACTTAGAAAAGCATACTACAATAGGTGGTATTTGAACTGAGTTTTGAGGAAAGTCAAGGAAGCCAGGAGGAGGTGGAAGTGAGGAGGGTTAGCATTGCTGCCATGAGGAACAGACAACCAGTAAAAAAATCCAGAGTCAGGAGATGGAGTGTCCTGTGGGAACCTCAGTCTAGCTAAAGCTGGTTCATACATTATATGGAAGAAGGCTAGCGATGTAGTAAAGAAGGTCTATAAAAACTGAACATGATTCTGTGGGTAGTAGGAAGCCCTTGGGAAGTGTTGGGCAAAGGGGATGTGATTGGACTGGAGTGCCAGGAATGTCACTGCTGCAGCTGGGTGGAGGATGGGCTGGAGGGAGGAGTTTGCAGCTGGCTGTCAGGATAGTCCTGGCAGAGGGAATGAGGGGCATCTGTGAGGATTGTGCTTGTGTGAGTGGAGGGAAGGGAATGTCTAAGAGAGATACTGTGAAGGCAGAGTTGAAATTAAATAGCTGCTAGTCGATACAGAATTTTAATTGTGTCGGTATTGGTCCTGAAAATAAATACAAAGTGAACTTTTTTTTTATTCCTTTAATAGTTACAATAAAAATGTGAATATTAAAGAAAGCAGGGAATTATTGTGGTCCACCCTAATCATTTTACAGACGAAGACAGTGAAGCCTAGATACCGAGGTAGTAAGTTGTCCGAGGCAGGATTTGAGCCCAAGTTCTTTGACTCAAGAGCACCACACTACCTACCGCCTGACTGAAAACAAACCCAAAAAGCTAATATTTATATGACACAGGGCTAACCACTTTACAAGCATTATCTCATTAGATCCTCACAGCGACCCTGCGGTGCTGGTGCTATTATTATCCCCATTTTACCGATGAGGAAATGGAGGCAGATAGAGGTTACGTGACTTGCCCAGGGTCACACAACCAGTAAGTTTCTGAGGCTAGATGTGAATTCAGAGCTTTCTGACTCCAAGCCCAGTCTTCTGTTTACTGCAGTAACCTAGCTGCCTCATCTTTGAGAAATGTGTATTCTCTTCATTGAATTTTCTGCTTAACTGAAAAGATATGTAGAATTTGTTTTTGTTTTTATTGGTCATTAAAAGTCTTTCTAAAATGCACTAGCTTGAACAAGTTTGGCACTAGAGAAGAGATGAGAAAATGTACCTTTCCTCCTTTCATTAGGTAGACTGGAATGTTAAATCTGTTGTCATGTATGAGATTATTTTTTGAAATGTTTTTATTTTGAAATCTTTATTACAAGGGAGGGGTTAACTAGGTGTGGAAAGTGGGAAGGTATACTTTAAAAATGAATGTGATACCAGTATTTAAAAGTGAAATCAGGAAAAGTTTAAAAATTTATTAGGTTATTTTTAGTGGCAGTACATATGGCTATGATTTAATTTTTCAAAATTTGAAAGTAATTTACATTTATAAAAGTCTTAGAACGTTTTGCCTCACTTGAGTCTTACAACCACTCAGTGAAGTAGATGCTATTATTATCCCGTTAGAGAAGAGGAAACTGAGGATCATGTAACTAGTAAGACCTCAAATCCAGTTTTGAATTAGAACTACCTCCTCCTTCTTTGTTCATTGCTCTTATGGTGCTAGATGTCATTTGTGATCCTAGTGTATATTCTGAAAAGTTTTTGCTTAAAATTAAAAAAAAAAAACTTAATGATTTTCTTTTTTTCTGCTAAAAATCTAGTTTGGAAAAATACTGTGATTGTTTAAAGAATTTCAATTAGGTTAGTTGAGTTA
This sequence comes from Bettongia penicillata ogilbyi, assembly GCA_023548195.1. Classification (NCBI taxonomy): domain Eukaryota; kingdom Metazoa; phylum Chordata; class Mammalia; order Diprotodontia; family Potoroidae; genus Bettongia; species Bettongia penicillata. The sequence goes on from JAJHZJ010000276.1 coordinate 1,068,265, forward strand.
ATTAAAGTTGTACTATATTATTACTGGTATCACATATTTATGAATTGTTGATAATCACTTATTTTAGGACATTATTTTGCTGGTAATATTGATATATACTTGCCTTTACAGTTAATTTTCTTGGAGCTATTTTTATGGCTATTGTATGTTTATAAGAAATGTTAATGTAAATGTATTTAGGCAAGCATGTGCAGCATCTACATGATTGGAGGGAATTTTTAAATCATTAAGATCACAGGTCCATTTGAATAATTATATTAAGATTCCATTCCAGTAAAATACTTTGAAAAGTATTTTTATACTTGAAAAGGCCTGTGATATGATTTTACATGGGTATAGTCCACAAGAACCCTGGGTAACTTTTGTACCATAAGGAGTATCAGAGTAGGGTGGACGATTTTAAAAATAAATCATTCAATATAAAGAAGTTAGGGATATTTTACTTGTTTAGAATAAGTTTATTAGCTAAAATAAAAATCAATAACAGTCAACTGAACAATACAAACCCTATGAAAAAGTCACTCGGTTTCCATCAATAGTGCAATATTCTGCGGTAAAATAATATGCTTTCTTTGGGTGTTCACATCTTGTAGTGTAACACTCTGCAGAAATTACAGGCTTTAAGAAATAAACACATTGTTTGAGGCTGAAAGAAGCAGCAGATATCCAGCAGAGACAACTCAAAAAGCTATATGAATGAATTAATAGAGACGTATAATTTTGGAATATTTATCTAAATAATGAGAAAGTGTGAAAAGCAGTTCCTTGATTTATAAATTAGATATATGGAACTTCTCTATAGTGATCAGTATCTATCTCAAGGAGTTTAACAGCAAGAAAAGATGTACCACAGATAAATGTTCGTAGCTGCATTATTATTAATAACAAAACAGTAGAAACAAAATGTGTGCCAAATTATTGAGGAATGACGGAATAAATAGTGACTTGTGAATGTTATAGAATATTACTGTGTCATTAGAAGTAATGAATATGAAAATCTTAGGAAAAAACAGGAAAATTTCTATAAAGTGATACAGAGAAGAAAGTAGAGGAAAAAGAGTCAGTATGCAATGACTGCAATAATCAAATAAAGTGAAATAAAATTCTGATAAAAATCAATACATTGTTAGTATACTGACAGTTAAAGAACATATCCTTTCTGTTGATTCACAGTCTTTTGTTTTTAGGACATGTGTTTGCAGGTTTGAGTATTTACTGGATGAAGTCTGTTGTACCAGAGCAAAATGCATCAGTAAATTAAAATAAAAAGTTGTTTTTCTCTTCTACATTACTCTCATTCCTCCTCTTGAGTAGGAAACGGAATAAAATAATTTTAAACCTTAAATCACGTAATTTTACTGTTACCAAAATATCTAGTCTACCCAAGTCCGCAGACATTTATTAAACACCTACTAGGTGCCAGGTGGTGTGCTTTGTGCTGGATTTATATATGTAAATACATGTTTACACATGGCACATATGCAGATTGATATGTATATCTTACATACAAGCCTCAGAAAAATACTTGTCAGCTTTTGAGAAAAGCCAGAATAGAGCTTCATGTAAAATAGTAATAACAAGTGCTGCTAGTCAACACTGGAAAGAACAGTCAGAGAATTCATGAGTTGTGATACTCCATGTTGATTTGAGGTATCCTACTATGAAACACAGGATCCTAATTATAACACTTGTAGAAAATTCTGCTCATTTTCATTTCCATCTGGAACAAATCTGATCTAAAACAACTGCATCATTACCCATGACAGTGCATGTGTAAACACAGCTTTAATTAATGAATTTGGTAATTATTTATTGATTTTGATATTGAAATATTAAGTACATTATAATTCTTCAACTTTTTTGTTGTTCTAATACAAAATCATTTCCTTAAGTCTTGACACAATATAGACAGCATGGGAGGAGATCAAACAGTAAAACATTTTCTGCATCCATATACAGAATGTGTAATCCCTCTTTCTCCTCAAATTCTCCAGCAAGAATATAGTTACTCAGCACCCCAGGGTCGTCAGTAGTAAACTTTTAGGGTGGTATCAATGGGTTTTTTCCTAGAAATCTTTCTTCTTCAGGACAGTGAAAACTTTTCCTTTTGCCTCTGGAGTATTATGCTCTTCAAAGACTGATTCAGTCACAGAATTTGAGAGTTGGAAGGGACTTGAGTGGCCATCTAGTCCAACTAGTAGTGTGTCAGTAAATGTTTACAACTGTCTCTCAGGGTAGGGGGAATAAGTACACATGGTAGACTTTTAAGTTGGATATATATTAGTAACGTTTTCCCACTTTAGTATAAATCTAGACCAGGGGTTAGCACACTATGGGTGGAGGACCAAATCAGGCATATTTTTGTATATCCTTGGAAGAATACAAGTTTTTTACATTTTTAAATACAACAAAAACTTTATTTTAAAGAATGTAAAAAAAAAAATCCAAACCCTTAAGACTGTATAAAAATAGGCACAGGCTGGATTTAGCCTGAGGAACTGTAGTTTGCTGACCCTTGGTGTAGACTCTCAACAAAATAATAAATCAGTTCATGATTTGCTGATTTCCAGGGTACACTGAGAATTTAGTAATTGGCTCTCTTGAGGTAATTCTAGAAGCCTCCAATACATCTCTGAATTATGACTAGATATGACTATCCTTGTATATGACTAGAAGAATCCTCACTAAAAAATATCAAACCAGGTATCAGATGCCTCTGATTGAAGACCTCCAAGGAGGGAGGACTCCCCTACCTTTTGAGGCAGCCTATTTGCCATTTAGTACTTTGTCTTAAAGATGAGCTCAGGATGGTCGTGTTTCATTTCCCTAATTGCTGTGTTTCTGACTTATCTAGACTTTGCTGTCATGCCTGTCTGTGAGGGCCCCTTCCCTTCTTTCAACTTAGCTTTTCAGCTCCCTTTTAGGTATTATGTTTCCACAATAGAATGTAAGCTATTTGAGGGCAGGGGCTGTCTTTTTTGTTTGTATTTGTACCTGCAGCCCTAAACATAGTGCCTAGCATATAGTAATTGCTTAGTAAATGTTTGTTGCCTTGCTCTAGGAAGTTTTTGTCCCGACATCAAGTCTGAATTGGACTCTGCAACTTCTGTGCATTGACTCAGGATCTATCCTTTGGAGACAAACAGAAAAAAAAATTCTCCACATGACAGCCTTAACATATACTTGAAATCAGTTGTCATATTCCCTCTGAGTTTTCTCCAAGTTAAACATGCTGAGTGCCTTCAACCAATAACTATACAACATGAGCTTAGGGCCCTTCGCCAATCATCCTGGTTACCCTTCTCTGAACACTCTCATCAATGTCCTTCTGAAACCATGGTGCCCATAATTGAACACAGTATGACAGATGAGATCTGACAAGGGACAATCACCTCCCTATTCTTGGAAGCTGTCCCCATCTTATTGCAGCGCAAGCCTGCATTAGGCTGATTTGGCTGCCATGTCAAACTGTTGACTCATTGAACTAAGTTTTACTCCCGATCATTTTCAGAACAACTGCTGTCTGATCATGTCTCCGCCATCTTCTACTTATAAAGCTTTTTTTGTACCCACACGAAAGAATTTCCCTTTATCCTTAATGAATTTCAACTTCTTCAGATTCTTCATCAGTCCAGTGCACTAGCTATAAAGATCCTTTTGGATTTTGATTTTTTTCTTTCTATCTGTTAGGTAGCCCTCCCAACATGATGTCAGCAGCAGATTTGGTTAGCATACATTTATGTTTTTATCCAAGGCAGTGTTAAACAGGCTAAATAAATAGTTCGGATCCCTGTTACATTCCACAGCAAACCTCTAGCCTCATTGACATTGAACCATTAGCTGGTTCTTGAAACTGGCCAGCCAGCTAGTTCAGAATAGGCTTCACCAGACTGCCAAGGGGTCCATGACACCAAACAGGTTAACTACTCTGGGAGCACTGCATTCTTCCTTATAGTTAGTTAGGTGGTACAGGGGATAGAGTCATTAAGACTGGGTTTGAGTTAAAATTTTGCCTGAGGCACTTAGAAGCAGTTTGACCCTGGACAAGTCACTTAACAGCTGTCTGCCTCAGTTTCCATGACAGTAAAATGGGGTTTATAATAGCACTCTACCTCCCAGGGTTGTTGTGACGATCACCTGAAATATTTTCAAAGTATTTAGCACAGTGCTTGGCATGTTGTTCCCTTCTCCTTTGTCTTATAGCCTGGGCTGTATAAAAGTGTTCTTTCACCAATTCCTCTAGGAGGGAGATCACCTTAAATTTAGAGCAGATAACAGTTACCCTAAGATGGTAAGAACTGAAAACTTTTCACAGGATGCAAATCCCTGCACAATTCCCTCTATTCTCCATAATGCTTGAGATTTTAAGCCTTATTTCTCTGAACTACTTGCAGGTAGTTACACCTCAACCCCAATCCTCTGGTTAAATTTTTACAGTCAATTAGCACCTCTTGATAGTTTGAGTCCCCTAAGAATTCCTTTTCTTTTGTCTCATCAAAAGTCACACTCTGCCTTTCACTAACATCCTCTTTGTCTCACCAATTTGTCTTCTCCAACCATTCTATTTGATTAACCCTTTATTTGTTTCACTTTCCCCATTTATTTCTTCCTTAATGTTGCCTTGTATTGCCAGTTATCTTATCCTTCTCCATTTCAGTACCTTTTCATACTCTATTCCAGAGCTCTCCTTGACCCTTCTACCAGAAGTAGAAACCTGATCAGTGTCTGGGCCTGGGAATTAGTTGTTCTTTGGATTTTCCTCCATTTCTCCAAAATTTTGTCAGATTTTGCCTCCCCAAATTCAATTTGACCTTCTTAATTAGTCCAAACTTCTCCAAGTAACCCACATAATTTCATTCTCCTTATTCTGTTCAAGTCTTTCTGTTCTTTCATCTTCCCATTTTTCTCCCAACAATCTCCCAGGGAGAAACCTCAAGAACCTGTTTCTCCTCTCTTACCTGCTTGGTATTATTCAATAATTTTGATTCCATAATGTCTTTTTATAACACTAACAACCACACCATAAGGGTATAATCTGAATATATATGTTACCTGTCAGCAATTTTGATGGATAAAAGCTCTTCTAAAATATGCTAATAACCTATTAAAGAGCTCTCTATGGTCAAAAGTTGTACTTCCAAAAAATAGTGGAATCTGAAAGAATGGTTTAGCTACACTTTCAGTTTCCTAGAGGTGCTGTTTATTGCCTGGCACATAACAGGCATTTAATAAATAGTTTTAACTGAGTGAATAAACGGAGGAGGAAGGGGAAAAATGAAGGGGAAGAATCTTTATCAGTTCTTGTCTTTGAGGTCAGGTTTTGAATATCTCTGCTCTGTGAGCATTTATCAAGAGAAAAAGATGCTGTCAAATCATGCTTCTTCAGACAGCTCTTTTGTTATGACCTGGGCTGTCCAAATGATCTCTTTCCTCCTCAACCATTTGGAATTCTAAGAAGTTAAGCAAAATTATCAATAATAGCTGTTTAATGTTATAAATAACATTCATTTTGCATCCAGTTTTATTATTTGAATACAGGAGTACAACTTTGTGTGCTTTTAGAGTATATTGTATTGTATATTATTTATAGGACCTTGGAATATTGAACACTTTCAGATGTTTAAAGAGTACATTTGTTATCTTATCTTTGCTTTATGCCATTTTATTTGGTCATAACTTATGACAAATTTGATGTAGAGTTCTAGAAGCAAAGTTTTCTGGTGTTATCATTGGAAAAGCTTTACAACATGGCAGGGCCATGACTCTTTCTTACTTTGGTTTGTTCAGGAGTAACTGAAGCTGATGAATAAAATAGAGTAGGCTTTGTTTTGCATATTTTAAAACAAACATTTTTAAGCCCGAAAATGTTTTTAATTGGCCGATAGGATTTATATTGCCTTTGAGAGGCCCAGCAATGATTCATTAACATGGGCTGGATCCCTTTCTCTTTTTTGACTCTTGCATTCTTGGTCTGTGAAGGCCCCAACAGAATGTTTCTCAGTGTTTTTCCATTCTACCATCCACATCTGAATTTGGAAGTTTGAAGTCCATAGAATGTAAAAACTTTAAAGAGCATACTAGTAGAGTGTGATGTAGATAGAAGCTTTTGGGAGAAAAAAAAGATGGTGATAATGAAGTAGAAGAGGAAGAGTAGTAATTACACAGCTGTTTTAGAGAAGTTCATATTAATTTCTGTTACCACCTTTTGTACATAAAGTTTTTACATATATTATTTTGTTCAATTTTTTACCGCAACTTGGGTAAGGATGTAGTATTAAATAGTATCTTTAGTTTTTAGGTAAGAAAACTGCCAGAGGAAGCCTGTTAGTTAAGCAGCAATATGGGACGGCTAGTTGGTGCTGTGGATAGAGCACCACACCTGAAGCTGAGAAGATAGCAGTTTAGATTGGGTAACCCTGGGCAATTCACTCAGCCACTGCTTGCCTTGGTTTCCTCAACTCTAAAAAGGGGATAATAACAGTACGTACCTCAAAGGATTATTTTGAGGATCAAATGAGATAGTAATTGTAGTAAGCACTGCATAAAAGTCATTGTTGTTATTTAAGGAAAGACAAAACAGTCCCTGACCTAAAAGAGCTCATGTTCTAATGGAGGAGAACATGGCAAACAACTATGTACAAACAAGATACATATGGGCTAGATTGGAGGTAATCAGTGGAGGGAAGGCATTAGCATTAAGGGGAAGCAGGGATACTGGGTAAAGCTGGGATTTTACTTGATTTTTTTTTAAGGGGGGAAGGCCAAGCAATTTGGTGTTAAAGTGACTTAACCCAAGGTTAAGCTTACATAGCTAGTGAGTGTCAGGTGTCTGAGGCTAGATTTGAACTCAGGTCCTCCTCACTCCAGGTCCAGTGCTCTATTCACTGTGCCACCCAGCAAGAAGACAGAGAATCCAGGAAGTAGAGATGAAGAGGAAAAGTACTTTAGGTGTGGGACACAGTGAAAATGGTTGTTACTTTTTAACAGTCAAGTAGCTAGGTGATGGTTGCATCCAGGGCTCACATTCATGTTTTCTTAGTTTGTCTAGTGTTCTTTGTGCTTTATGGACTGTCTCTTTACAACAGACCAATTCAGTTTCGTAAATTTTATAAATTATAAGCATTATTAAATGACCATGGGCAAGTCACTTAACCTCTGTTTCCTCCTCTGTAAAATGGGTATAGTAATTGACCCTATTTCCCAGGGTGGTTGTGAGGATCTAATGAGATAAACCTGGAAAGTACTTTGCATACCTTAAAGTGCCACATAAACATTAGTTATTATTATTATGATGGACCATTTGCTATTAAAATAAATCACAATGGCCATATTTACTTGGATTTTTATGGTGCTCATGATTTCATTCGAGAAATGAGATTCACATATTGATGCTTCATTTGATCTGTGTAAATAGAAGGGAGAGAGACAGAGAGAGAGAGAGAGAGAGAGAGAGAGAGAGAGAGAGAGAGAGAGAGAGAGAGAATGGTTTAGTGTATAGAAAGCTCTTGTTGGGGCCAAGAAGACGTGGGTTCAAGTCTCCCTCTGACATATAACTTGCCTTGTGATTGTGTGTGACACTTAACCTCTGAGCCCATGAGGGAACTCTCTCAAAAGTTCCTAACAATAACTATCTTTATATGACTCTTTAAAGTTTGCAAAATGTTTTTACATGATCCTCACAATATCCATGCAAGGTAGGTGCTATAAATACCCCATTTTACAGATAAAGAAACTCAGGTAGAGAAATGCCTTACCCAGGATCATTTAACTAGTGTTTGAGGAGGGATTTGAACTTAGCTCTCCCTGACTCCTCTTCCAATGCTTTACATTGGTAGAGGAAGTTTCCCTATACCTATAAAACCACAGGTCCAGTTTCTATCCCCTTACTTTCTTTTCCCCAAATAATGCTGACTGGCATTGAATGATGAGGTAGAGATATGTGTGTGGAGGTGGGGCTCTACAGTGGCATAAAATAACAGTTGAGACATAAAGAGCTAAAAGTGCTTCACCTAAGAGATTATTATAAACTTAATATTAAACATTACATTTAGTATGACTTTAGTATGGAGAGAGTATTGGGTCTGGAGTCAGAGGATATAGATTTAAATCTTTCCTCTTCCTGTCTCCATGACTGTGGGCAAATTCCTTAGCCTTTCTTGGCTTCAGTTTCCTCATAGGTCAAATGAGGTGTTGGATTATATGGCTTTCAAGGGTCTTTCCAGTTCTATATCTCTGATCCTGTGATCTGTAGATCAATTAAATTTGCTTTCAAGTTATTTGTGGATTTCATTGTATAAAATGTTATGACTCCATCAGTTGTCTCTTAATTTTGTTTTATGAAGTTGTATTTAGTTATACTTTGTTCTTCCTGTTCTGCTTTTTTGGGAGGTATTATTTCATGATTTATTTACTTAATTCAATTAATATAAACAGTTATGTATTCCATTACATTGATGTGCCCCAGTTTATTAAATCATTTACTGTTTAATGTTGAAGTGGCTTATAATATGTTCTCAGTTACAGAAGCTGGTATAAAATTCTTTTGAACAGATAGCTTTTTAACAAAGACTTTTCAGGGTGTACTGTGAATAATTAGATGATAATGTTAAGTAGTATGATTTAATTTTCAACTTTGTTTCTTTTCTGATCGCTTTCTAAAAAGATAGTGCTGGCTAGTAGTTCTGCTGTCGCTGAGATTTTCATCACTGTTGTCTAGCACATTTATCATGTCCGTAAAAATTACATTTCCTTAATAGAAAAAGTCATCTTTCCATATTTGAGATTATAATCTTATTTCATTTCTTCACTTTGATTATATACTTTATTTATTTTGAGTTCATTGTGCAGCTAAAACCCACTGATATATGGTTTGAGGTATAGATCTACATTTAATTTCCCATCCAGTACTAACCAGGTTCTCCAGTATATTTGTTAAATAATGATTTTTTCACCAGTTTTCACATTCTCTAAGTTGATTTTTTTGGGAGTATTTGGTTGCATTTCTGGTACTTCTCTTTTCTTCTGTCAATCCATTTCTTGTTTTTTTATTTTTGTTGCTTTTAAAAAAAAACCCAACATGCTAATGTCCATTAGTTTTGAGATTAACTACTCTTATACTATATTTTGAAGTTTGGAAGTACTAATTACCCTTCATCAGTTTTCCTTCCACCCTCACCCCATGGTGCCACTTTATGTTCTTGCTGGTTTGTTTTTAAAAATTTATTTTAGTTTAGTAGTTTTCAGTCATGTTTGACTCTTCGGGACCCTTTTTGGGGTTTTCTTGGCAAAGATACTGCAGTGGTTTGCCATTTGCTTCGCCAATTCATTTTACAATTGAAGAATTGAGGCAAATAGGGTTGAGTGACTTATACAACGTCACACAGCTAATAAGAAGTGTCTGAGGCAGGATTTGTACCCAGGTCTTCCTGGCTCCAGGCCCACCATTCTGTCAACCTATCCAAGCCCCCTCCCATTTTGTTTTTTACTTTTGTGATTACTTATCTCTCCCTGCTGTTGCCACACCTCTTTCCTCCCTCTTCCTCTTGAACAGTAAAAAGAAAACTCAGTATAGGTAAACAAGATAGATTCTGACATCGGCCAAGTCTAAAGAGTCTGTCCTATTCTACATTTTAAGCTCATCCTCTCTTGGTGACCTGTTTCATCTTCAGTCTTTGGTGCTCATGGTTTATTGTTGTATTGATCATAGTTCTAAAGGCTTTCGAAATTGTCTTTATATTAATCTTGTCTTCGTTCTGCTCCCCTCATTCTGCATTAGTTTGTACAGGTCTCCCCACTTTTCCTCTGAAACTGTCCATTTCATCATTTCTCAGGGCACAATAATATTCTGTTATACTCATATGTAGTTTTTTTTAACCATGCCCAATAGGTGGATTTATTTTTATTTTCCAGTTTGAGGTTATTATGAAAAGAGAGGCTGCTAGTATTTTTGTTCCATATAGGTCCTTTTCTAGTCAAAGCTCCCGCTACTATGTGCCGGTATTGTCCTTATAGGTGGTCTTTATAGGTATAAGCCTATTAGTAGTATCTCTGTGTTAAAGACAGATATAGGGCATAGTTCCAAATTGCTTTTCAGAATAGCTGGATTAATGACACTTTAATTTTCCACTTGTAAAGGGGAGAATAATGATAATGATAATACCATAACTTCACATCCACCAGAAGAGCAGACAGGTGCCTATTTTCCAGCAGTTTTTCCAGTATGTGTCGTTTTCCTCTTTGGTCATCTTCACCACTCTGATGAGTGTGAGGGAGAAGAACCTCCTAGTTGAGTCATTTGTACTTCTCTGTTAGTGCTTTGGAACTTTTTTTTAACATGGATATCCTTTGACCATTTATCTAATGGGGAATGACTGTTGGTCTAATGAACTTGAATCAGTTCCTCATGTATTTATGAGATCTTTATCAGAGAAACTTGGTGCAAAGTCTTTTCAAATATATGTAATTAGTATTTCTGTTTACCTTCCATGATCCTCTCTTTTGCTTATTTAATCATGACCTCTTCCCCTGCTCCAACAATTTACTTACAATGTTACCTTATACATGTAAGTCCTGTATCTACTTATCATTAATCTTAGCATATGATATGAGATGTTGATCTATACCGAATTTCTGCCAAACTACTTTCTAGTTTTTTCTGCAGTTTTTTTGTCAAATAGCGAATCCTTACCAGGTACCTGGTAACCTTTGGGTTTGTCGAACACTATTCTATTCTGTTGATTTGCCTCTATATTTTTTGAAGTTATATTTCTAAGTTTTGATTCCACTGATCAGCCTCTCTATTTTTTAAAGCAGTACTAAATTGTCTTAATGATTACTGTTTTATAATTTAGTTTGAGATTTGCTACTGCTTAGGCTCTCTTTCTTTCCATTTTTTATTATTACCCTTCATGAGCTTATATCTTCCATTAATTCATTAATTTTTTTACTTTTTTTTTTTTCTCTATAAAAGAATCCTTTGGTTGTTTGACATGTCAGTAAATAATTAAATTGATGTAGGGAGTATCACCATTTTTATTATACTAGCTTAATCTAACTGAGCTGTCAGTATATCCTTAGTTACTTAGGTCTGTCTTTATTTGTGCAAAGAGTGTTTTATACATGGATTCATATGTTTCTTTGGTGAGTCTTGGTAAATATACTCTGAAATATTTTATACCCTCTCTAGTTATTTTGAATTTTCTGATTTTTAAAAGTATATCAGTATATAAAAATATATAATGAACATTTTATTATAATTTTGTCCTGTTCTGTAATGAAACTCCTTGGTGTTTTGATTGGTATTGAATTCAATATGTTAGGTTATTTAGGGAGTGTGGTCATTTTTACTGTGTTAAGGTGACCCGTCCATGCCCCTCCAGTATTATTTAGAACTATCTTGATTTCAGTCATGGTAGTTTTATAGTTCTCTTTATTGGTCATATGTATTATATTGGTTACATGTGGGTAGGTTAATTCTTCATGTTTTTTAAAGGTATTTGTTTTTACAAATGGAATTCCTCTTTTTATCAATTTTTTCTTGATTTTTTTTTGTATAATGATGTTGATAGTAGCAAAGACAGAAGTGGTCATTAACATGTCATTAACATGTTTCTCTTTACAATTAATGATCAGCTTGACCTCATTCTGTGTGATTAATGGGCATGACTGAAAATAGAACATTAAGAATCCTTCATGTGTAATGCAGAGGGTCAAGTGGCTAAAGATTTAGTTCCTTGTATGATCTTAATGACACTTTAATTTTCCACTTGTAAAGGGGAGAATAATAATGATAATATCATCTGCATATTTTTGAGGGATGATTTGACAATTGCTGAGTTCAGCTCTTTGGGTGATGGCAGCAATTTTGTCAGCCTTTCGTGGGAAGCTGATTTGTTTTACAGAGTAGTACCAGATTCCTTTTTGTGTGTAGGATTGATGAACCTGAAGATTCTGTGTAATGCTTAAATCTCTGTGAAGTCTGTATGCTTTCCCAGGCTGACTTTTTTCTTTTTGAATTATGATAGTTTCAATGTGTTGCCTTTTGAAATCTGACTTTCATGGGCTATTAGCCAAAAAACATTTGATTTAAATACCAAGGATGGAAGCATGGATTAGCATGAATGGACCAACATTTTTGCTTAAAATTTTTTTTTAAGTGAGACTAATTTTAAAACAATTGAAACTTTCTTGCCCTTCTATATATTAGAAAAGTTGAATTGCTCAGTTTACGTAACCCATGTTAAAATTTAGGCATCGGGGATGAAGATGTATATATTTGGTTGAAATTTATTAAAACTTTCTAATTGCTCTTGGGAGTTTGTTAAATCTTTTAATTTTCAATAGCAAATGATATAAATTTGTTATTGGTACAATATTGTTGCTGAAGTTATAAATCACATAGTAGATAAGATGTCCCATAAATGTCTAATTGGTTTTTTTTAAACACTACAAAACCACTGTTTCATATGAACTCTATTTTGAGCATTCTTTTGAAATAACTAACTTTAACAGAGAATTCCTGTTACCTAGAAATTGATGACAGACTTACATTTCCTTTTTTGTTTCTTAGACGTTCCATCCTCAGAGCAGCCTGAACTGTTCCTAAAGAAACTTCAGCAGTGCTGTGTAATTTTTGACTTCATGGACACGCTATCAGATCTTAAAATGAAAGAATACAAGCGCTCCACTCTTAATGAACTGGTGGACTACATTACAATAAGCAGAGGCTGTTTGACAGAGCAGACTTACCCTGAAGTAGTTAGAATGGTGAGTTTTTTTTCCACATCGCGGACACTTTTCAGCTCCTTCCATAGTTATCCACAGGTGTTTATTGTGTAAACAATGAAGTTGCTTCCGAAAATTAGATACATCCTTCTCTCTCTGTAACTAAGCAAAACCTAGTCACTGTGATATCTGAAGTGCATTGTATGAGGATAAAATCCACAACTTCTTATACCATAAAAGTGATGAAAGATGAATAACTTTACATTTGAAACCAGGACTTCCAGTACCATGTTTGTATGTGTATGTGTATGTATGTGCTCGGGTGTGTGTGTGTGTGTGTGTGTGTGTGTGTGTGTGTATAAATGTGTGTTTTTAAAGAAAAGGCAAGGAGAGGAGGACCATTGAATGTTTTAAGTCTTTATTTGAACAATGTTCCAAGTTTTCGATATCTTATTTTTTTCTCTTAATTGCGGAGAAAGAAAGCATCTTTAAGCTTTTGATAAAATTCTAGTTTAGAGAATCTAACTAAAATCCTGCGTTTGTGATCAGTTAGTTTTATAGTCACTGAACTGACTCATAAGCTTTTTAAAAAAAGTTTTACTTAGTCTTTCTTATCAGTTATCACTATCACTTTCCGCTGATCTCATTGGACCCCTTTAACAAAGAAGTAGAGTGAAGCAAAAGTAATTAACTTATCGGCCACTTCATGACATAAACAATCATTTAACTACTGTCAGTATTTATTTCTTCGGTAGATTTCTATAGAGTTGGTGTTTTCCTTGGTGCTCAAGAAGGCGCTGCAACTATCACACTCATGTTATTCTAATTAAACTAATTTGAAGTGCTACTGCAGTGGCTTGAGGGATTTAATAGACCTTTTGTAAAAGTAGCGGATTTTACGCCATTAGGAGGATCTGACCCACTGTGCTTTGTGGATATTGACCACAGATTTACTTCTGAATGTGAACTTAGATTTTACAAATATCTAGGTTTATACATTTATAATAAAAGGGTGCAGGAGGAGAAAAAGTTTGTGAAGGTGTGATTTTAAAAGTGTTTTTAGTTTGAGATGATTCTGTCACTCACAGTTGAAGAAGCAGTGGGTGGTTTATAAAGGTTATCTCAGTCAATAAAATTTAAGTTCCATCCTAGTGTATTTTATTTTGGTTGCTAGTCCATAAAAAAGTTATTAAAAACTTATCTGTGGGATCAGTGATTTAAATTCCTTGTAATCATAGCCTTAAGAGTTTACTTGTTGAATGCTTCTTAATCTGGCATTCAAGGATCATCATCCAACTTTCTAGCTTTATCTCTCCTCGGCAAAAAACCTGTGCTTCAACTAAGAGGGCCTCCCCATTGACCTTGAGTGTTCCTTGCTCTTTGCTATCTCTGTGACTGCTGAGATTGTACTTGCCCTTTTCTGAAATACCCTCCCGCTTTTCCCTGTCTAAATCATGCCTGTCCTTCAAGGCCTAACTTCAAGTACAGCCTTCTCCAAGCACATTAGCCCAGGGTAGTCTCTTCCTCTTCAGAACTGTAGCACGTTCTGTTTGTACTATTTACTTGAAACTTATTCCGTATACTACTTTTTATTCTTTAACTTTCTGTTAAGGAATTAACAAAAAAAAAAAGCCTTCCAAATCATTAGTTCCCATAGGATAAGTACCATGCCTTTACTCCCTATACTTGTATCTACCATGGCTTCTAGCATAACAAGAAGTGCAGAGCAGTTGATAAGTATTTATTGAGCAAATGGGTGAATTCCCTCTTTAGTTACTGATTTGTGCGACTTTCAAGCTGTTTATCTCCAGAGTTATCCAATCCAACCAACATTTATGAGACAACTACTGTGCACACCGTATGAGAAAAGTACAGGCAAAATGAGGCAATACAGCATTTAAACTGGTAAGAATTTGGCAGTCAGTTCCAGAGGAGTAGGTGAGCACTAACAATTAGGGCGCCAGGAAAAGCTTTGCGCTGCGGAAGATAATTTGTTGTCGAGTCGTTTCAGTCGCGTCCCACTCTCCATGACCCAATTTTGGGTTTTCTTGGCAAAGATGCCAGAGTGATTTGCCATTTCCTTCTCCAGCCCACTTTACAGATGAGAACTGGGGCAGACAGTGTTATATGACTTGCCCAGGGTCACAGAGCTAGTGAATGTCTGAGGCTAGTTTTGAACTCAGGTCCCTCTGAATCCAGGGCCATTGCTTTATCCGTTGCACCAGCTAACTGCCCCATAGGGAATGATTGTTGTTCTCGTGTGTGTCCTTCAGACTTGCACTTGACTTTGTTTGAGGGAGGGAGGGCTGCGCAGGGCACCAGCCCCACTTCTCCTCCAGAGCCGTCTGGATCCAGTGACCAGACACTCATCAGGATGACTGCAGATGACCCAGAAACCTTGGGCCCCTTAGGCCATGGTCTGTGCAGGTACTCACTTAGGGTGAGGTAATGCCCATTCATTGACTAGACCTGTTTAAGAAGTAGTCCGGGCATAGCTCCTTTAATGAGGCCCAGAAGAAGACATCGGGCTGGGAGAGAAACAGCAAGTTACTATTGATAATCTCTCTAAATCTAGGAGGGTCAAGAGGAGCCCTTAGGCAGGGGCCCATTGGCATCCTGGCTACAGAGTGCAGTAGGTTTAAGGTTTTGGGAGAGGATAGGACAGGACCCAATTGGGGAAAGGACTTGAGCCTTGAAGGAAGCTGGAAGTTGTAAAAAGTGGAGGTAAGGAAGAGCTGTATCCCAGGCATGGGGGATACAGTGCAAAGTCATGAAATGCTGGATTTTGGTCACAGCAAGAAATAAGTTATTAAATTTTGGAAACAGAAAGTAGGGTAGTATACCTGGAAAAGTAGGTTGTATCTAAATTGAAAAGAATTTAGGTCCCAGGCTAAGGAGTTTATATTTTATTGCAGAGGCAGTAGAAACAATGAAGATTCTTGAGAAGGTAAGAAACATCTAATCATCAGGAGGTAAAAAGTTGAAGCTATAGGCAGAGAGGAGTTACCATCCAAGTGTAAAAAATTTTGAAATGTGAGAATAGAGGGAGCTTGAAATTGTTCTTCAAATCCTCAGATACTGAAGCTAATTACTTGAAGGTTGACAGAAGTAAGTCTAGTATGGTTAGAAGGGGTCTGGAGTCAAAAGAACTGGATTCACTTCCTGATTTTTCTGTTCCAATTCCTTCCCCTCTCTGGCTTTCAGTTTCATGGGAAGATAATTATCTTTAAGATTCTTCAGGTTCAAATTGTTTGCTGAAAACTGATCGCATCCAGACTTTCATATTTATCATTTTAGCACCGCCAAAAAATGATTATTCTTTTGCCTTTGATATAAAAGGAACTCCAGCAAAAAAGAGAACAATTTCTTTTTAGAAAGGAAAGAGAAGAAATTAGTTTGGACCAGTGGCATGTGTGTGTATGCAGTTTTTTTTTTTTAAATAGCTTACATTGGTTGAGTGCTTTAAGGTTTACAGAATGCTTTTACCACAACAACCCTAGGAAGTAGAAGGTATACGCATTTTTATCTCACTTTTCAGATGAGGAAATGGAGACTGAGAGAAGTTAATGAGTTTCCTGAGGTAACAGTAAGTGTCAAAGATGGGATTTAAATCTAGGTTCCTACCTTTTAATGTACTGCTCTGTCTGCTCTGCCATGTTGCTTCCCTTTTTAATATAGTTGATCTTTCCCAGGAGGTACCTAGAGACCTGATGCTACTACTGGGAGGTATGCCATTCATTTATTTACTTAAATGTAGTGGTCTTAAATGTGTGATGCATTTTTTTATTAGATAAATCGAAGAGCTGCATGGTTTCATAGAAAGAACATTGACCTTGGAGTCACAAGACCTGGGTTCCAATTTTGGTCTTGTCACATGTAAGCTGTCCATACCTGGGCAGGCAGGTCACTTTAACTCCTCAGAACAGTAGTACTTCCTCTGTAAAATTGGGATATGAAGCTTTTCCTGTACACTTACGAGGAACTTTGTGAGAAAAAAGTGAATGATAAGCCTTAAAATGTTACATGTGGACTCTACTGCTTTTGTCAAATATTTAAGAGAGCTAAGACACTTGGAAAGAAGAAAAAGGAAAAAGTAGTGCCATTACATTATTAAAGTTTCCTAAAATGGGAAGGATGTTACTGGTTGTGACCATAGTACTTCTTGTCCTCTTTTCTTTCTTTTGTTTTCTGTCTTTCCTCAGATGGTAAGCTCTATTTAGGATTGACATACCAACCCCCACCATATTTCTCAACCAACTTCTCTTCTACTTTCCACCTCCCAGTTTGGGAAAATGGAGCTTCCTACTGGTATGAAGACATATTTCCTTAGGCAGCAAAGTAGTTTACGTAATGTTGCCTTAGTACTGATGTCCTTCTGTGAAAAAAGTGTCACTGTCTCATTTTTCAGAGAGGAAAATTGAGGTACAGAGAAGTACCTTATCTGGTTTGTATATTAAATCGGTTATTGGCAAAGTCTAGAACATTGTTTGCACAATGATTGTCAGCTAGATTCTTATCTTTCTCACGATCAGCAACTACCAGCATCAGTGGGTAAAATGATGCAGCTTTCAATGAAATACCAATGCAGTGTTGTCCAGTCCGTGTTAAACATGTTATCCATGTCATAGACTCAAGGATATCTAGGTAGTGCAGTGGACGGAGCACTGGGCTGAGAATCAGGAAGACTCATCTTCATGAATTCAGATCTAGCCTCACACACTTACTTGCTCTGTGATGCAGAGCAAGTCATTTATCCCAGTTTGCCTCAGTTTTCTCATTTGTAAAATGAACTGGAGAAGGGAAAGGCAAACCATTACTGTATCTTTGCCAAAAAAAATCTCAGAATGAGATCATGAAGAGTTGGACATGACTGAAATGATTGAACAACGAATAGACATATTATGAACATTAGTGCTAAAAGAGAGCAGTCTGTGTACCTTCTTTTGAGAACCATTGAATCTATCATAGGATCTTTTCCCTCTAACAAAAATAATAATAGCCAACATTTTCACACTGCTTTAGAGTTTGCAGAGTGCTTTTTCATACAAATTGATTGTTGTCCAACTTCAAATGGGGCCTCACTGCATCATGGCAATGCTTTTATTCCTCTTCTATAGATTCCCTTTTTCATTGCCATAGAAGCTAAATATTCCAAGTCTCTTCTTTCCTCATGCCTTTGATACCTTTTCTTCCACTTTTTCTGCACAGGATTGTAACAGTAAGCAACATATACAGGGGGGGGCTGCTATCACAGGTTTTTAGATCTGCATTTATAAAAGGAAAGGCAACTTTGGAGGGGTTAACAATCTCCTTTAATCAAGCACATATTTCATTCACTTAATTCAAGAAATTAACAGACAGCTCTTCCAAACTATCTTACATAAGTAGTACATATATCACAAATCAACAGGCAGGTCCAACTGTCTGACCATAGTTGCCAGAGAGGGAAGCACCAACATCTGGGTTTTCAAAGCTGGTAGGGGCAGGGGTGGCACTTGTCAGCTTCCCAGAGTCTCATCTGGCACACAAACTTTCTTCCAAAAATTAAGCCCCAAAGTAAAACCTCACCCTCAGAGTATTTATACCTTTTTTAGAGCCAGAGGGCGTCCCAACCCTTGAGAACCAGTTCCTGGTTAACAAAAGGTGTGGGCTTTCCTACAAACCTTCCTTAATCAAAGTGCCCTTAATGGGGAGTCCCATTAATGTGTGGGGAAGATCTTTAATCACATTAACAATGCAAATACATATATTATTTCTAATTAAAGAAACACTTGTTTCTGTACTTTACTACTAGTAAAGACTCTTGGTTGACGAAGGCAGGATTCAGTCAGAGGCATTATACTTCTTGATTATACTAAAACAAAAACAGCAAAAGATCCTACTTTGCTTCCTGAGGATCTACTGTTAACTTCTCTGAGAAAATTGAAAACATTCCCCATGATGCTCCTTCCCTTCCCTGGCCCTTTTTTTTTCTTCAAAATTCCCTAATGTCACTTTTTCCTCTTTTCAGTCTCTGATGAAGAGGTGTCCCTTTTCCTTACCAAAGCAAACTCCTCTACATGTACCCTTCAATCCATGTCCTCCTGTTCTCTCAAACAGATTGCCCCCTGGGTCCTCCCCAACCCATAACCTTCAAGCTCACTCACTCTACTTCGTCCTTTCCTACCCTCTTCAAACTTGCCCAAGTCACCTCTCTCCCAACCCCTATCCCCCACCTCAACCCCCTCCATCCTTAGAAAAACCTTTACAAGACACTGTTATCAGCTGTTGTCATGTAAACTCCTGGAAAAAGTCATTTATACTTGTTGCCTCTACTTCTCTCATTCATTTCTCAACCCCTTGGCAATCTGGTGTTCAAACTTACTTTCAACTGAAATAATTTTCTCTGAAGTTACCAGTGATGTCTTGTGATATTTGGTTGGCTGTTTGATTTTACAGCTCTCATCCTACTTGACCTGCATTTGATACTATTGACCAGCTTTATGGGTACTCATTATGGATATCCTCTCCTCTCTCTGTTCTTTTAATACTACTCCTTTGTGATTTTCCTTCTTCCTATCTAAACTCATTTTTCCAGCTTCATCAATTATATGATATCTCCTAATTATGGCTCTAGCCATTTATACTTATTCTCTTGGGAACATCATCAAATACTATTAGTTTTATTGCTGTCTACATTCTTACGACTGCCAGATCTCTTTGCTGATCTTTAGTTCTGCACCCCCATCTACTTGTTGGATATCTTAGATATTATGAATTTATGTTAACCAGCCTTAACTGCTCCTTCATAATAGAAAGCAGTCCTTTAATCCCTCTCATTTATTCTCTATTTTACTCCCCCTAGAAGGTATTGCAAACCTTATTTTCTTCTCTGACTCCCTTCTCCCAGTGGATAGAAATGACTAGGATATAATCAACCCGGAAAACAGTCCTCTTTTAGAGTAATTAATTAGGTGGGATTGGATAAGAATCAGAGTAAGGGTATTTTGACCCACCTAAGTCTTAAGACTTCTTCCTGAGGCTTTGAAGGAATTGGGATGATACAAATTAAGGGGGGGAAAGCACGTTTTTGATTACTTTTGGCCACTTATGACTAACTGGGGGCAAGAGGCCTAGAGGGGAGTAGTCTTAGAGGAATTGAATAGTTCTGGGAAAATGATTCTCCAAGAGTAAGTGACTTGTTCTGAATTGATGGAGCAGGAATGTTCACTTTTGCCTTACCTTCAGTTGTGTAAATACATTTCATAATATTGTCAAAATTTTGTTGCTCAAGATTCCTATAAATGTTACTTTAGAAATGTTTTCTGTTAGAGAGAATTGTCTGAGGATGTGAGGGACATCTTCCAATTTATATGTTTCTTTATCAGGTTGAACAATGCTTAAATTTAGAATTAATAAAATAAATTTCTGGCATACGTACCCACAATGCAGAGTATGCCTATTCATTTATTTTTCCCCGTATAAGGAAAAGAAAAAGGTTGTGTTTTAATCCATTAATTTTATTACGTATAGATTGTTTTCTTTTTCAGTACATATATTTAGTGCAGTAGTTCTATGTTACATGTTATATGTAATACTGACCTGCTTTCTGTGTCACCTTTTGAAATTTCTTGGTTTTTTATTCTTAGAAAAGTTTTATTGCTTCTCCTTTCACTACTTCCTCTATTAACACTCTCCCCTCTGTATCCCTAGCCCCCTCCAAATAAAACCCCTGCTTTTTAAGTTAAATGTAGCTAAGCAAAAAAATTCATAGTTCAGTGTAAAAACCTGTTACATTATGCTTTGCCTCTCTGCCAAGAGCTGGTATATATGCATCATTAGTCTTCTAGAGTCTGCAAGCATTTCTTAAGTACCTACTGTGTACCAGGCACTGTGCTAAGTGCTGGGATATAAAGAAAGGCCAAACCATCTCTGCCATCAAGGACTTTCCATTTTATTGGAGAAAGAGACAACGTGCAAATAATAACAACGTACACTCTCATGGGGAAAAGCTGTAAGGGTGACTAGGAAAGGCTTCTTCAGGAGGTGGAGTTTTAGTTGAGACATGAAGGAAGCCTGGGAAGCCAGGATGATGAGGGAGAGCTTTCAAAGCATGGGGGACAGCCGGAGTGAGGAAAGTGCTTTGTGCAAAGAATAGCAAAGAGGCCAGGGTTACTGGATCAGAGTACATGGGGGAGAGTAAAGTAGGTTGGAAGATTGGAGGATAAGAAGGAGCCAGATTAGAAAGAGTTTTAAAATACAAGCTGAGGATTTTATGTTTGAACCTGGAGGTAATAGGGAGCAACTGAACTTTACTGAGTTTGGGGGAACTGTGATGTCAGATCTGTGCTTAAGGAAGATCACTGTTAGTCATGTAGAGGATGGATTAAAGTGGGGAGACTTGAAGCAGGAAGACAACTAGGAGGCCATTGTAATAATGAATCTATGAGGTGATTAGGACCTGTTCCAAGGTAGTTGCCATGTGAGAGAGAAGACAGCATATATACAAGAGATATTGCAGCAGTAGAATCAATAGGAGTTGATTACAGTTTGAGTATGTGGCTTTAGGGAGTTATTTGGACTGATAACCCTTCAGCGCTGTGAACCTGGGTGACGTGGGAGGATGGTGGTAACCTTTACAGTAAAAGGGAAGTCTGGGAAATGTTTGGAAAACACAGAAGGGTTTTTTTGGGGAAAGATAATGAGTTCAAGTTTGGACATGTTGAGTTTATCTTGTTCATCCTTTTTTTGGTTACATCCAACTCTTCTTGACCCCATTTGGGGTTTGCTTGGCAAAGATGCTGGAGCCGTTTACCACTTCTCCATCTCATTTTACAGATGAGGAAACAGAGGCAAACAGGGTTAAGTAACTTACCCACAGTCACACAGCTAGGAAGTTATCTGATTTCGGATTTGAACTCAGAAAGATGTTTTGCTAATTCCAGGCCAGGCACTCTGTCCACTGTGCCATCTAGCTGCTTAGGGGACTATCTACATGCTAGACTAGCGGTCAGAAGAGAAGTTAGAGCTTTATAAATAGTTCTGGAATGCTTGCTTATTGCTTCTATCAGTGTTTAAACGAAGTTCTTAAGTTCTTCAAAGTTGTTTTCCTTCATGGTGTTTGCGTAAATTGTTCTCCTGGTGTAGCTGCTCATTTTATCTATAGATTTATACAGGTTTTTCCATGTTATAGCATAGTAATATTCCATTATATTTATATGTGATAATTTGTTCAACCCTTCCTCAATTCATGATCAGTCACTTTTTTGTTTTCAGTTCTATTCCTAATTCTTTCTATTCTCCTTCATGTAGCATATTTTCAGGTAACCTCACTATCTTCATCACCTGACTTGGAATGTGTTCTAGATTTTCGTTATCCTTTCCAGAATTCCCAGAACTAGAAATTGCTCTAGATGTTGTCTAGCACCATTCTTACTGTAGATATAGCCTAAGATCTCACTGGCTTTTTGGGGGCACAGAGGGACAGGTCACACTCAGTGAGTTTGTGCTCTGCTAAATTACCTGCCCTTTTTCACATTAGCTGCTTTCTAGTTACATCCCTCCCATCCAGAACTCGTATAGATTTTATTTTTTTGGAAGCTTCAGTTTAGGACTTAATGTTGAATGCTGTCAGATTTTATCCTGTGAGGTTTAACTGCCCTCCCACCCCCACTCTCATTCTATCAGGAATTTTTATGTATCCTGATTCTGTCACCCAATGTATCATCCATACCTTTCAGCTTCGCATCATCTGAAAAGCTGATTAGCATGCCATGTGTGTTTTCATACAGGTCATTTACTAAAATTTGAATAGCACAGAACCCTGTGGTATGCCACTAGATATTTACCCTCTATGATTATCTATTAGTCACTGCTCTTTTTGGCTTGGTTAGTCAACTAATTCAGAAACCACCTATGTCTTTTTCTAAAAGACTTCTTAAGGCAACTCTTTATTAAACTTAGCACCTGTTTATTTTATATCATAAAACTGTACTCTGGTTATTCATTAAAACATTTCTCATACTAGGCAAACTTGTTTGTATCAGATCTATAGTTTATCCAACCTTCATATTATTCATGTTATTGTTGATTAATCAGGAAGTGTGATAATTTATTTTATTTGCTCATGACATGTTTTTAAAGGTTCTTTTGGATCTATAAAAGGACATGAAATGATGCCGTTAATTATCAGATGCTGTACTTTACAGTCTTAATTTTTCCCTCTTGATTATTTTTTCTGCACAAGATGACCATTTGCACATGTCCACAGTTTGCTGTTTTCCTAAGAAGTTTTCTCTGTCCATGAGTTTTTCATAGAAATCCAATATAGTGTAGAGGTTTTGCTTCAGTTCTGATTTTTAAGAAGTTAAGTATGGTATTTATCCAGGGAACAATTGAGCTGTAATGCCATTTACTTCATTTGCAAACCTAGGCTTACAGCTTAACTGTTGGAAAGATTATTCTGGGTTTTTCTATATACTTAAAAATGTTGACAGCTGTGACCTCTCTGCCTATGATATATAACTGTCCAATAGTATCTTTCATCTCACTGTAATGTGAATACTTTTTTTCCACTAGCTGGCAATAGAATTTTAATCAGATCTGTTATAGTATTTCAGTTGAAGCCCTTAGTGTCTGTCTCTCTCGCTCTTTGAAAGTGTCATTTAGAGATATTTGGAGGACTTGAGTGTAATAGAAGGCTTCTAGAGCAAAACATTTTTCAAATAACTGAAAAAAAAATGATGTGCAGAATTGTAGGGAGTGTTTTCCAGAACGTGAAGCATCATTTGTTATCCATTTGACCTATGTCTTAGTCCATATCATACGTCAGCCAGTCAGCTAACATTTATTAAATGCCTGCCAATTACCAGGCGTTGTATTAAATACTGGTTTGTACATGGCTTTCAGATGATTGTTGAGTCAACAATATGAATGATGCCTGGTGAGTTTAGTCTCTGAAAGAAACTATGGTATCAGAAGCTGCTGTCAACTAAAGAAAGCTGAGAAAATGATAATGTCTTGCATATGTTTTTCATAAAAACATTGATGATTAAAATAGAAAATTGAAAGGGGAAAAAGGAGAGCAGGTAATCTCTAATGGGGATGTTGACAGTTGACCAATTCAGGAAACAAATGCCAATCAGATTATGATATACATATATACATATAGGTGTATGTGTGTACATATGTGTATATATCTACATATATACATATGTATTATATATGTTACATATACAATAGCAAGTAAAATTTACTTATGATGGGAGGGAAAGAAGATTGTTTTTTGAGTTGATAAAAGAAAAACATCAGTCAGTGGAAATGACTGAGGATAAGATGAAGAGTCTGGAGTCTTTTGAAGGAAGTATGACTGAGCAATAAGGAATAGTGGGGGTTTTTTGGTGGTGGGGGGAGTGCAGAAAAAGAAGGCTACATATAACTTAAGGTGTAAGTTGAATTTGGAACAGTGTGACCCAGAAGATAAAGATATGAGCCAGATAGCTTCCATTTCTAAAATTCTGTTATCTTGTGGAATTTTTTCTCAGTAAACTTTTTTTTTTTAAATCTGGATAAAAATGCAATAACCTCGGATGCAGTAAAGATGAAATCAGTTTAAGATTGGTCTTTAATACTAAAGTGGATAAACTTGTTTTGTTTTTAGAGGACTAGTTGTTTTGCTTATTTGGGGGAGAAATTGGGTCAAATGTTATACTGAAAATGTTCAGATGTTTAGAAACTCAAGTTTACTTTTAAAAAAATATCAATTATTGGATTTGAGGGTCATCTTCTTGACTAGAGTGCCCTCACTCTATTTCTCTACCCTTCTCCAAATCAATGTCAACTAGTTCAAAAACAGAATAACAAAACATATACCTTTTAGGCTCATTATAGCTTGATAAACTAGAAAGCCACCCCTGGCCTGTTGCCAGGAACTCCATCCTGGACAGTTATCCAGCTTATTGTGAAACTGTCTGATCAGGGGCAAGGAATGATAACTATATACAGACAGATGGCAAACGCCCTCATAGGATCATAGAACACACGTGGGTAAAGTGAGTTTTATTTTTAGTTGCTTGTCATATAACCTGGGGATTTGTTATACTAATGAAGGGTCACTGTGAATAGAATACTCTTCAAAAAGAATAGCAGCCAAAAAAAAGCACTTTTATTGTTCTGATTAATTTTTGGTTATGTTCTGAATCTTACATAAAATACCTACATTAATCAGTCTATCAGGAGGTTTGTTTTTTTAAATTTGAAATTTAGATGGAGTGTACATTTTTCTCTTAATATCTTTCTAATAATAATCAACATCTCCTTATTTTTGAGATTGAAGTTTTCAAGTTTTACCTTATAATTTGTGACAATGAAATCACATCAATTGATGGGTTAAAAACATGTCCAGAACAGGTACTGAAACATGACTTTTCAAAGGCTATTTTATTACATTCAGAATACCTTAATTGCAGCAGTGATTTTATTTAAAACTTAAAATAATTATCTGTGAGGAAAGAAATATTTGAATAGTGTTTCATAATAGTTTATTTTTACATGAATTTGTGTAAAATAATGATTCAAACTATATCTTCACTGGGAGATGATTGAATTGAATTCAAATACACATAAAATCCTGATATTGCACAGTTATTCTGTAAAGTCAGTGTTATGATCCTTTCCCCCAAAAGCTACCCTGAAGGGGCCCCGTAGTATCTAGATGTATTAGTAGTGCCATGACTGTTGCAGAGTTTACACCTCTATTTTTGGACTCTAGGATTTAATATCTGCAAACATCAGTGCTGGATTCACTGCTCTATTTCCAATTTTGGATGCAGTTGCTTTAAGATTGTTTGTGTATGTGAAGTAATGCTTCCCTGATGGTTTTGAACTGAGAAAACAGACTAGAAAGAGAAATTATTTTTATGGAATTAGTTGTCATCTTTTCAACCAATAGAAACTGCCTGAAATTCTTTTTGCTGTGTGTATATACACATGTGCATATGTATGTGCATGTGTGGTGTGTGTGTGTGTACATGAATGAAATTCTTGTTCCTAAAATGGAAACCGGACATACAGCCCTGGCTTGAATAGATAGTGTGAGTGGTAATGTACCGGGGTTAATGCAGTGGGTTCAGATTATGAAGGTGGGCTGTGCAGTTTAGCTTTTAGCCTGTAGGTAGGCACTTGTAGGTTTTTGAGCGTAATTAAAATTATGTTCTCTTAATCTGGCAAGCAAGCACATGTGGGGTAGGTTTTAGGTAAGAAGTGAAGAGACTGTTGAACTAACCTAGTCCCTGTAAATGAAGGGCTCATACCAAGGTGTAGTATAGCTGAGAAAATGCCGAAGAATGAATGAACAAACACTTTAAAGAATTCCAGAGAGAGACAGAGAGAATGAGAGTATATGAGGGCAAGTAACTGAGAGAAAAGAACACATGGTTTTTGCTGTGGAGCACTAGAAGAATTAAAGTCATTAACAAAAGTGGGGAATAAGAGAAGCTAGTTTAGGTGGAAGAATAGTGAGTTTAGTTTCAACCGTGTTGAGTTTGAGGGACAGCAGAATATACAAAATAGAGTGTGTTTGTAGGTATTTTCTTGTCAGGGCTGAGAACTGACTACTATTTTCTTTAGTAATAATTTTTTTCAGTTGTATTATTCAAATAAGTGATTAAGCCCTTATATTCTTACTTCCTTTATTTCCCAGATCTTCTCCTTATTTATCCTATTTAATTCTCCACAACACATCAATTTCTTTAGGCTATAGGGAAGAAAGAGGACTGATCCATCATGGATTACAGAATAGGGAGAAAGCAAAAAAGCATCTTTGTTCGACCCAAGGGACAGTATAAAGACGGATCTTTGAAAGGTATAATCTCCTTTACCAAATAACACACCTGTCATATCAGCAGAATCTATCTTGTTGGGGGGAAAGTTATTAGAATATGATTCTTTAAGAGATAAGCTTCATTCTTCAACATTTTACTTCAATAAGTATTTACTAAGTCTATGAAATAAATTTGTGAATACAAATGGAAAGATGAATTATACATTTTTCCAGATAATTGTCAAAGTAATAATGCCCAAAGGTAGGATTTCTTAATCGTTTTGTATGCTATAGACTCCTTTGGCAGCCTAGTGAAACCTCTGGACTGTTACAATAATATTTTTAGATAATTGAAGGAAATGCTAAGTGTCAGTTAGTGGGTTAGTGAAAATAAAGGTGTAATTTTTTTTTTTTTACATCCAAGTTAATCCTAACCCTGAAGTCTATCCATGGACCCCAGGTTAAGAAACCATTTTCTAAAGTAGTCACTTGATATTACTAGTAGATATACTTCTCTCTGAAGAAAAGCATGAAGAAAAGTTATGGTGGGATGAGACCTGGTCAGCAGTATCTATTAAGTGTCTGCTTTGTGGGGGCAGGGGAGGGGAGGGAAGAGGAATAGAAACAAGGTTGAATGATGTTCTATTGAGCCATCAAGCACTGTTCAGTGGCCAAATATAGATCAGCATGACTGGAGACGGCCCATGCTTGTGAAGGACTAATCATGGAAATTTGAACTCAGAGCCAGCAGACGTATTATAATTGATCCTTTTATTAAACAAATTCAAATATGCAATAAATCTTATTATATTCCTTGAAGATACTTACAGAAAAAAATATAGTATAAAAACTTGACAATAGCCCAAAATATCCCTAATCAATATTGACAGAAAAATATTGAACTAGTACTAGTTGGAGAGCTTATAGCAATATATCCAAAGGATTATACAATATGACCAGGTTGGATTTAAACTAGAAATGCTGGGTTACTTCAGTATTGGGAAAACATAATAGATCATATTAATAATAAAAAACAATCATATTATGTTAGTTGATACAGAATAAAACCTTTGATAGAGTAAAATATTAAAAATTATAACAATCACTGGTGATAAAATGGGCAAATTTTGCCCAAACAGAACTGGCACAGTTAAAAGTTGGAGACAAGGAACATTTTTTCTTACAAAATTATGTGTTACAGGTATGATATCTAAGATATAGAGGGAAATTTATTCAAATGTATAAGAACAAAAGCTATTCCCCTAGTAGACACATAGTCAAAGAATGGAACAGGTAGTTTCGAAAAAACCAAATGAAATGTGTTAACACAAGCACTGTAGAAATGTTGGGAACACAAAAGCAGAAGTGGCCCCTGCTCTTTTATGGATGGAGTAGCATATAATTAATTACATAAATTTACATATGCAGAGTAGATGGAAAGTAATTTCAGAGGGGAGTCACTCCCTGTTAGGAAAACTAGGAAGGGCTTCTTGAAGAAGGAAATGCTTGAGCTTAATTGAAGAGAAAAATTCCCCAGTGTGAAGGTGAGGAAGGAGAGTGATGCAGGTACACTTTAAATTTTTCTCTAGATTTGCGTACCTATTCCTCTATTTTATTTGTCCTTATTTATGTGCATATCGTATATCTCTGAGGCAGCTAGGTGGTGCAATGGATCCAGTGCTGGGCTTGGAGTCAGAAAGACCTGAATTCAAATCCACCTCAGTCTTCCTAGCTGTGTGACATTGGGCAAGTCACTTAATCTTTGCCACTGGAGAAGGAAATGGCAAATCACTCCAGTATCTGCAGAGAAAGCTTCATAGATAGAGGTCCACAGGGTCACAAAGAGTCAGACATGACTGAAGTCACCCAACAATGGTAACAACAGCAATAATATATCTCTCTGTGCCTCCTGCCCTACTACTTAAGGATAAATGTTGTTGTTTCATGTTTGTCTTTGTATTTATACTTCCTGGCACATAATAACAAAGGCTTGTTGATTGATTTGGTTGGAGCACACATAGTTTGTGAGATGAAGTACTTTGAAATAAGCCTAGAAACATGGAGCACCTTGAAAGCCAGGCTTCTTGTAAATAAGTATTGCTATTAAGACGACCTGATTGCGTTAGCTTTTTGGACTGTTGGACCACCACATTGACTCATCTGGTGTCTGCAATCTATTATATCTCCCTGCTTTTTTACATGTAAATTTTTGTCTAGCAATGCCTTCTGTACTCATCCAGTTGATTTTTTTTTCTTGGCTTTTAGTTTATTCTTTGCCTTCTTGAACATGATATTCTGAATTCTCTGAAGAAGCTTATGTTCTGATGAGGGATACCACATGCAAAAATTCTATGTATCTACGAGATGTATACAATGTAAATATAAGGTAATATTGAGTGAAGACTGTGTAAAAAAAAATGGATGGATGGGAAAAGATTGGGAAAGTTCTTATGCAGAAAGTAGAATTTGAGCAGAGTTTTGAAAGAAACCAGGAGATGGAAGTGAGGAGAGAAAACATTCCAGGCATGAGGGACAAACAGTTTAAAGGCACTGTATCAGGATATGGAGTGGACGTGTCTGAAGATCAGTACGTAGATCAGTTTTGCAACTGTGTTTAGAGTTTGTGGAGGTTCGTAAACTTACACTTTAAATGGCAGACAGAGGATTTTATACTTCATCTTGGAAATGATAGAGAGCTACTAGAATTTGAGTAGGAGAGAGACATAGACTGTACTGTAGGAAAATCACTTTTGCAGAGGAAGGAAGGATGGATTGCAGTGAGAAGGAACTTGAGGCAGGGTGATGTTAGAAGACTGTTACAGAAGTCTGGGAGTGAAGTGATGAATTCTTGAACTAGAGATGTAGATTTGTGATTGGAGAGAATGGTACAAATGTGAGAGAGAAGTCAAAGATGATACTCAAGGTTGAAAGCCTTGGTGACTGAGAGAATGGTAATGTCCTCAATAGTAATAGAAAAGATAGGAAGAGAAGAGGGCTTGGGGGAAAAATAATGAATTCTATTTTGGATATGTTGAGGTTAGAATGGCTGTAGGCCATCCAATCTAGATGATCAATAGGCAGGTGAAAATGGCTAGTCTGGAGGTTAGCAATGAGGTTAGGGCTGGATAAGTAGATTTGAAAATTCTCAGCAGAGAGATAATAATTGAATCCATGTGAATTGATGAGATCACCAAGTATAACATTGTGGTATTTGAAGAGAAGAGGACCCAAAATAGAGCCTTTGGGGACACTGAGCATTGACAGACATGACCTGGATAAAGATCCAGCAAAAGAAATTGAGAAAGAAGAGTCAGAGAGGAGGAGAACTAGAATAATGTCATGAAAACCTAGAGGGAAGAAATTATCAAGGAGAAGAGATTGAATGACAGTGTTAAAGGCAGAAGAGAGGTATAGAAGTTTGAAGTTTGAGAGAAGACCCCCAAGCTTGACAGTTAAGAGATGACGTAGCTTTGGGGAGAGCAAATTGAGTTGAATGATGAGATCAAAAACCAGCTTGGAGAGATTAAGGGAGAGAATGAGAAGAAAGAAAGTGGAGGTACCTATTATACATAGCCTTCTCATGTTTAACCACAAAAAGGGAAGAGATATAGCTAGCAGATAGGGACAGATCATGTAAGAGTTTGTATATCTGGTGTTCAAGCTGTACTTGCCTGACTTGGTTGTTTGCCTCAGATCCTCATCTGTAAAATGAGCTGAAAAAGAAAATGACAAACCACTCTAGTATCTTTGCCAAGAAAACCCCAAATGGGTTCACAGAGTTGGACACAACTGAAATGAGTGAAAAACGACAAAAATTCGTAAGCAGAAATGCTGAATACAATTGAGTCTTGTCATACTTGATCAGAGCTCTCCTTCAGTGAATCCCAAATATGGCTAACTTTACCTTCCTTTAGTCTTACTTTCCTTTTGTTTTTGTCATTTGTCTGTACTTGTGATTTCAGTGGTGTAGAGGATTCCTAATGAAGAAACTTCCTCTACTGATGCAAAATAGCAACTGCTGTATGATTTATAGTTATTGAGATTTGCTCAGGCATGAACAGATTTCCCATGGTTCAACAGGCAGAGAAGGAAAAAATACTGACTGCCCTACACTCAAAGGGTCTGCATTCTAATTTTGCTGTCCTGTTCCTCCATCTTGTGTGACTTGGGTCAGAAGTTCTTCAAAAACTCCCTGGTTCCAAGTTTTCTCAAATAAAATGAGGAATTGATTGCCATTAGATTGCCATTGTGAGGACTCTTTCAGCTCTAGATCTTGGATCTTATGAAGGCAATGGATATTACTCCCAAAGGCTGTGTGGGGCTGTGGAAAGAATATGGAATTTGGAGTCAGTGTCTCTGAATGCAGATGCAGCATTTTTCTCTGCCTTACTTTAGGTTGCAGTTTCTTATGACATTAAAAAACGACAAGGACTTGGGCAAAATGGTTACTTCTGAGACACCTTTTGGCTGAGAATTGGTGATCTTATGATTTATAAGTATTTGTTGGTCTGACACTCCAATTTGTATAATTGGAATCAGTTTGTTCTTTTGGTTCTGGAGTCACTTCTTTTAAGTCCTGAAACTAGTCTCACGAACAGTACACCTCTTCTCACCTCAAATATCCAACCAGCTGAAAAAAATCTACATTCTCCAGATTTCCTCTTTGGTTCTGGTGAGCCAGCGCCCTATTTTCCTCCAGTCTGTCCTTCACATACCTGCTAAAGTGATTGCTAAAGTGATTTTTCCAAAGCATTTTTCTTTCTAGTAAACTGCAGTAACTCCCTGTTACCTTTATCAACTATGAACCTGTTTGTTTTTTTAAAGTTCTTCACAATCTGACCTCAATCATCCTTTGTAGTATTTTATACATCATCCTATCTCTAGTTCAGCCAGATTGACCATTTTGCCATTTTTCACATATGTTGCTTCATCTTTCATCTCTCAGCTGTTGTAACTGGGTAGTTCCCACTTCTCTAATGCATTTCTTTCTTACCTTTGGCCATTAGAATTTCTTGTTTTCTTCAAAGCTCCCCCCAAGAGCCACAAAATTCCGTATGAGATCTTTCTCTCTTGTCTGGTCCCCTTTTGCCTGACTGACATCCACCCCGCCCAAATTACCTTTTTTAAAAAAAATTCTTATTAGGCACATGATGTTTTCCTAGATTGAGGTGGAAACTCAATCTTTATCAGTCCATACAAATTTTCTCATGCTAACTGAAGTCCTTATATTAGTTATTTCTTCTCAGAGCAACTATCTCCTATTGTATTCATATGCTAATTTCTTCATTCTTCCTACAATCAGTGGTCACCCACTTTGTTTCTACTTGCTATCAATATTTTGGTAAGTGGAGGATCTTTCTGTTTTTTATTTCCTTGGGATATGTGCCCAGTACTGCATTCCATCCCTCTTGAGCTGATTATCTGCACTACAGAATTTTGAACTACATTTTACTACTTTATTCTTTTTCTGAACTCTTTTGAAATCTTTTTCTATAATCTTGACTGCAAATCAGATGTGCTTAGTGTTCCTTTCCTTAGCTGTCACTAACTCTAGGATGGACCAGTCACTTCTCAAGGTTCTAGTTATTTCTTTCTCTGTGACCTGTTTTTTTTGTTTGTTTGTTTTTGGTAAGAGTCAGGACCAGGATACTGGTTTCCCTCCTTACTAATTCTGTCTTTTACTAGAATAAAATTATTATCAAAACAAATTCAGGGGAACTTCAGGTTGAATTGGGAAGCTGTAGAAGTGTCTGCCTCTCCAAAGTATGGATTAATTCTCTGCTAATTTTGGCCTAATAATTAATACCAAGAAAACACAGGTGCTTCATCAGCCACCCACCACACCATCCATACATGAAACCATCGGTTACAATAAATGGAGAAATTTTAGACACTGTGGAGACTGTGTGTGTTCGTCCTTCATTGCTGAAGAAGACCATGCAATAAGAGAAATAATGACATGACTTGCACTTGACTTTGTTTTGAGTGAGTGGGAGGTCACTAGCCTCACTTCTCCAGAGCCATCTGAATCCAGTGACCAGATATTCATCAAGATGACTGGAGATGACCCAGGATGAGGCAATTGGGGTTAAGTGATTGGCCCAGGGTCACACAGCTAGAGAGTGTCAAGTGCCTGAGGTGAGATTTGAACTCAGGTTCTCCTGACTCCTGCACTGGTGCTCTATCCACTGCACCACTTAGCTGTCCCAGTATTAGACTGATTATCAAACTGAAGTTTTGCAGAGCTGTTGTGCTGGCCTCATTGTTATATGCCTGTGAAACATGGACAGTCTACCAGCGCCATGCCAGGAAACTGAATTGCTTCCATTTGAACTATCTTAGGAAGATTACTTGGTAGGATAAGGTACCAGACACTGAGGTATTTGCTGGAACTAAACTGCCAAGCATTCAGACTGTGTTTCAGAGAGCACAACTCTGATGGACTGGTCACGTTGTTCGAATGCAAAATATACCCTTACTAAAAAGACTTTTATGGAGAATTCACATGGGGCAGGTGATCGTGTGGTGGTCAGAAGAAGTGATACAAGGTCACTCTCAAGGTTTCAGGAAGTTTGGATTTGATTGTGTGACATGGGAGACACTGGAATAGGACCACTCAGCATGGCGTGCCCATGTCAGAAAGGGTGCTGTGCTCTATGAGCAAAGCAGAATTGAGACAGCACAAAGGAAAGGATGTGCACATTTGGAATAACCACCCCAGATGTTCACATGGACTATCTGTGCCCAATCTGTGGTAGAGTATTCCAAGTTCATATTGATCTGATCAGCCACAGTCGGACACACTAAAATTTGGCTTTATCATGGTGATGTCATTCTGGTTCTCTTTGAGAATGAAGGATAACAGCCACCACCTTTCACACAGAAACCCCCAAGTATATCTTAAAATGGCCTTAGAAAGACCAGTGCTAAAGAAATCTGGGAAAAAAGACATAGGATGAAGTTCATTCATTTAGTACAGCACAGGAAGATGTCCAGATCAGGGTAGAGTGATCAGACCAGGGAAATCAGTGACAACTCAGGTAGTCCTAGAAACAATGGAGGCTGGTGAAGAGGTTGAACTATCCACTCTAATATCTGGACAGAAAGCTAACAGGATAGGGAGGAAGCTTGGGCAGACTCCTGAAAATGGACTTGAAACTTTCAGTACTCTGGACAGTGGTATCACAAGACTGTAGCAGTTCTAATAATAGAGTCCCTGAAGTCATCCCAACCCTGGCCTGTCAGAACAGAAATAGGGTATAGGACTAACCCTGATAGGTTACATCACAGAGAGATAGGTCGTAACTCTGAACTTCTCAAGACACTAGAGGTTCACAGGAGACAAGTTCAACTCATTTCCTAAGAATCATGTCAGAAAAGATGTGTAGAAGGTCTAATAACCCAGTATCTTTTTAGGGCCTGGTAAGGCCACAGCAGATGAGGGATCCAATTCCTGACTGAATCATGTAAAGAGATGGAAAAAGAGTACAGCCAAGGCCTGAAGCTGTAGTAATCCAAGAGACTGAGGCGGAAGCTGGCTATTATGGCAAAAGATTGAGCCTAATTCTAACCACTCCATGCAGATTAACAATGGCAGTGGCATCCAAACTTAAGGGAGAAGACCAAACAAGACCCCTATCTGACCCACCTAAGCCCAGAGGAGACTAACTTAAAATCCAAATCCCCAAACTGAATCCCAATCTAAACTGAAAATATGAGTAAACAGAAGACACCAAGTGAAGAAAAGAATATGAGATAAGAGAAGCTAAAGGGGTAAAACACAGAAGAAAAATGTAACTTCCACAACTACAAGCAATGCTTTGGAGGGGGAGGGCAATCAGTTGCCATAAGTATTTTAGGAGTAACTGAAAGATGTTAAAGATGACAAGATAAAAAAATGAAATGAGGAATGAGACAGGGAAAAAATGAAAGTAAAATTAATAAATTAAAATAGAAATTGAAAACTACCCAAGTAGGGGACTGCCTGAAAAAAAAGTGACTTTATTAGATAAGGAATATTAGAATCAAGTCACATGATTTAAAAAAAATTAGAAGAAAATATAGGATATCTACTGGTTTGAGGAGAGGCCGTTTAAAATTCAACACACTCCTCTTGAAAACCATAACTGAACAAAAAACTTTGGACAGCATATTTCAAGAAAACCGTAAGAGAAAGCTTAGAATCAGAGGGCAAAGTGGAAAGAGAAAGAATCTACCCATCACTTTCTTATAGGAATATACTAAGGAGTGTCATAGCCTACATCCAGAGGTTCCAAATCGAAGGAAAAATATTTCATGCAGTTTAAATACTCAAAAGCCACAGGGAGAATCACATAAAGGCTATGCTGAAGCTACCTAAAGGAGAGAAAATCTTGGAATATAGTATTCCAAGAGGCAAAAGATTAAAGTTTGCAACCAAGAATAACTTACCTTGGAAAACTAAGTATAATCCTACAGGGAAAAAAAATGAATCTTTAATAATAAAGAGAACTTTCAGGCCTTTCTAATGAAAAGATCAGAGTTGAATAGAAACTTTGGACTAAAGAGAAACCTAGAAAGGTAAATAGATTTGAGCAATTGAAAGGGGCTAAACAATGATGAAATTCTTACATTATAATATGGGAAGAAGAGACAAATGTCCCTTCATTATGTTTTGTCTTTAGAGTTCATAAAGGTAGCTAAATAAGACATAGAGAGGACTGATTTGTGTGTTGGATTTAAGAAAAAAAAGAGAAAGAGATAAAGGAAGAGATAAGGAAGAAGAGGAACATTTTGCCTAAATACTGTGTGCTAGAAGAGCAGTGAGTTTATAAATATGGTGGAAAGAGGGGTTGGTGGAAGAGTTTCTCACATCCTCACTTTTATGTGACCTTGATAAAGATGAGTTGACCTGCTAGGTCCACAAGTACAGCCTTTTGATAGATTCCAAGTTTTCGAGAACTTTTTATTAAGAGGAGTTTGGATTCAATAAAAGGGTCGCACTTGAGGATCTAGAGGGCCACATGTGGCCTCTGGGCTACAGCTTCCCTACCCTGAACCAATTTGGCATAGATATGCAATAAATAACCAGGAACTGGAGAAGGGAAGGGGGAGATGAAGTATAAGAGAAAGGGTAGAGTCAGGAAATGATTTGGCATAAGCATGATACATTTCAATTTCAATGTTGATTGAAACAGGGAAGAAGAAAAAGAGTAAGAAGGGTAAGAAACCAATCAGGATCTGAAGTTAGTAAAGAAAGGAGGGAGAAAAGGAGAAGGAACAGACCTCTGCAGCAATAGTGTGGATCAGCTTCCTTTTCTTTGTAAAGAGAGTGCCAGGAAGAAAAGAGGATATGACAGTATAAGGGGATATGACAGAGAAAAATCTACAACTAACAGACAAAAACTACATTTTGCTCAGCTATTCCCCAATTTCTGTACATATAGGTTTCCCATTTTTTGCTGTTATGAATGTTGCTGCTGTGAACATACTTGTACCAAGGATTCTGTACCTCCTTAGGGTTATTAAGTGAGGGATATACTTTCAATTTATTTTCCTGAATGGTTGGACCAGTTTTTTATTTTCTACTTCTTTGCATTTTACTTTATGAATTTGTATGCCCTTGTATGTTGTCAGTTTTTATATGGTCAAAGATTTTCATCATTAGTCTGATAGAACAATCAAGTGAGTTTTTTTTCAAATTTATTGACATCTTCAGTTCCCTTGTTTATCTTTTTACTTGTTTTATCAGGTTCTGATAAAGTAATACTACCTAATTTTAAGTCCTTATTCTTGTTCTTTATGCATTTCTTAACTTTTTTTTTTTTAAGAATTTGGTTATATTATTTGGAGCAGAAGAGTTCATGTTGATGTTTTTTATTTATATAGAGTGTTGTTAATCGATATACATTCCCAACTGTTTCTGTTGGTGGCATCTATGTGTAGTTGCTTTGCATGAGATTTAACTATGGTTCTTTTCCTGTAGTGTATTATATTCAATTTTGTATCATAGGCAATTTGATAAACTAATCCCTTATTTTTTGATATACCAAATTCTAGGTTATTTCTTTTTATTTCTTATTGTCATTGAATAATCTGATGTGATTTGAATTGATGTTTTTTGATATAAATTGTTTTTCTTCTCTGTTGTTTGAAAGATTCGCTTTAAGCTCTGAAATTTGATTACTTCAAATTTGGTTAAGTTAAGCTCAGTATTCCACAAAATTGGTGTCTTAGGGGGGTCTATGGATTTGTACTTTGCTCTCTGTTTCCAATACTACCAGGCATTTTTCTTGTTTGATTGTCTAATAATGTGTTATTCAGATTGTGTTTCTTCATAGTTTTCTGGTTGACCAAAAAACTCTCAGATCATCTTACTCAGCTGTGGTCTTTAGTTCTGTTACTTTGTTTTGCAGAAATCTGAAGTCATCTTCCAATTATGCAGCTTAAAAATTTTTTTTTGTCGTTCTTGCATTTTTGTATTTCCATTTAGGCCATTCCAATTCTCAGAGAATCTACTACTGATTTATTGAGATTTTCCACTGTCTTGTCTAAGCTATTGATCTTCATATGTATCTTTTTGTATTGTTCTTCCAAACATCTCATTTCCATGCTTAAAGATGCCAATTCTTCTTTTGTGTCTCTCGTATTTCTAATTCACATGTTAATCTTATGGTAAAATTCCTTCTCTCTCTCTCTCTCTCTCTCTCTCTCTCTCAAGTTACTGTTATTTTCTTCTGGAGATTTTGCCTTGCTTTGTTTCATTCCTTGGCATTTAATTACTATATGGGGGTTCCTTTTTTTTTTTTTTTATTATTCATTTTTTTAGCTTCTCTTTACTTTTCCTGTGAGGGTTTCCAGGTGAAGGTTTCACTGTAAGCATTTCTTTCACTTTGGAGCTTCGTTTTTAGCTCTTTTGAAGTGTTGAAAGGGGAGCATTCACTTGCTCAGCCATGTTAACACAGTTCTGCATTATTATTTGTTGAATTTCTTTTTCCTCTTAGCTAACTGAGTAGTACTTGTCTCTATCAGAGAGAGAGAGAGAGAGAGAGAGCGCGAGTGTGTGTGTGTGTGTGTGTGTGTGTGTGTGTGTGTGTGTGTGTGTGTGTGTAAAAGCTTTCTTTACTAAGTGCTATTATGTTCTCTTTATAGCTTCCTTTTTCTAGATGATGAAACTTAGGCAGGTAGATAAGGTTGTTGAGGTCCTGGTATGCAGCTTTCTTTAGAGTAATTAGAACTCCTCCCTTTTCTGGCAACTCTTCATATATTGTACTATTCCATATTTTGTTTGTTTAAAAAATAATGCACTTTGAAGCCATGATAACAGTTTGTTATATTCTCAATTGATCTGCATGCTCTGTTGTATGATTTCAAGAAATAATCATTTTTGAGGCACATTGGCTGGAGTAGATTTGAAGTCAGCCATTCCATCTTCTACCTTGTTTTAAGAAAGATGTAAACCTTGTCACTTAAAAACCTACTGCCTAATGCAGAAGTGATGAATCGGTAAATTGAGTCATTATTACAATAATTAGTGTAGTTGAAGGAACACTGAACTTTGCATCAGAAGTTTTGTTTTCACATTGCAGTTTTTGAAACTGGTCAGTACTGTGACCTCAGTCAAACAAAGCTTCATGGTTGAGTAGAAGTAGCACCAGCTCTGGAGTTAAGAACTTAGGTTTAAATCCCACCTTGGGATTGTGCATCTTAGGACAAATTGTTATCTTTCCCTGAGTTTCTGTTTCCTCATGTAATATGAGGAGATTGGACTAAAGGGGTTCCGGGATTCCTTGAAGCTTTAGAGCTGTAAAGTAATGGATCTCAGATCTTTGAGGCTAAGTTTCCTCATCTTGAAAATGGGGATCATAAAACTGCCCTGCAGGGTGGTTTGGATAAAATGAAAGAAGGTGTGTAAGATGCTCAAGAACTGTGGAGTGATATATGTGCTAGCTGAAGCAGCATGAAGTAGTGGATAGATGGTTCATTTGGGGTCATGGAACTTGAGTTCAAATTCTGTTTCTGATACTTGCTGGCTGTGTGACTATGGACAAGTCATTTTACTTTTCAGAGACTCAGTTTCCTCACCTGTACAGTGTGGAATATCTCATAGTGTTTTGAAGATTAAACAAAATAATACATATAATGTACTTGTCCAGTTTTGAAAGACATCTCTTAACAGTCCCTCTGCTGTCAGTGTTTCTGACCCTGCAGAGGGCTTTCTCTTCCTATTTTTCTTCTCTCTTTTTTGGGGGACTTCATTAATTGTGATATCCTTAGTTATTGAGTTTGTTTACCTTTTATTGTCCAGGGTGCTTGCAGAGAAAATTAGTTTTTAGTCTTT
The DNA here is from genome assembly GCA_023548195.1 of Bettongia penicillata ogilbyi. Taxonomy (NCBI): domain Eukaryota; kingdom Metazoa; phylum Chordata; class Mammalia; order Diprotodontia; family Potoroidae; genus Bettongia; species Bettongia penicillata. The sequence continues at coordinate 1,107,105 of JAJHZJ010000276.1, forward strand.
TTCTTTTAGAAATATTTCAAATGCCTTTTGTTGAATGTCTATGTTTTTTCATTTATGATTAAGCTCAGGTTTACAAGTCTGTCACTTTTGAACTGCAGCTTGAGCTCCTTGGCAAGTCATGATATGTTTATTCCATTTGACTTCTGAGGTTTCTGGGGGGTATAGAATTGGCTTGTGTCAGTTGAGTTTCCTTTGCTTATATATTTGAAGGTCTTTCTCCTGGTTTCTTGTAGAAGTTGTTGCTTGTTCTCAGAGTTCCTCTGCTTAACCACTGTGTGTCTTGGAGTTTCTGGCACAGGGTTTTCTTCTGTAGGTGATCGGTGGATTCTTTTGATTTTATATTCTGTATTCAGAAGTTCTGAACAGTTTTGTGCCATTATTTCTTGCATTATTGGAAGTCTAAACTCCTTAAGTTGTCTCTCTGCATCCTGTCTTCAAGATCAGTATGTTTTGCAACAATGCAGAGACAATGTTTTCCCAACATTATTCCTTTTTTGCTTCTCTTTTTCTAGCTTGCCTTCATATTTCCAATCAGTTATTTTCTCTTTTGTTTCTTTAAGTAAGAATTGCCTCCATAGATTTAAGGTTTTCTCTTCTGCTGATTATTTTTGCTGTGAAGGTGATAAATTCTTCTTTGACAATTTTTATTTCTTTTTTGATGGGAACATCTTGCTGAGTTTCCATATTCTCTTGGGGATCCATAGGATCCTCTCCATTTTCAGCAATGAATTCATTTTTCTTCGTCTTACAATATTTATTCAGAGGTGGTTGGACTTGTTTAGATGATATGGAGACCAGATCCCCCTCTGTTAATGCCTTTTCTGTTGATATGTAGTAAATATTGGCTTATACTAAAGATTTTTAACTGAGATCTTTGGTAATTCCAATCTTTTTTTCCCTTAAATTTCCTTGCTCACTTTTTACTTAGTCCACTTTCATGATAGTTTCCCAAGGGCTGTACCTCAAAGCTAGGTCAGCACCAGTCCCTTTCCCTTTAAGCATAGTGTTTAACTCCCCCCCATGCTATGGCAGTCAGCCTCATTCCTTTTCTTCATTATTTCTCTGATTCGATACTGCTGTGCCACATTAGGGACACTGTTGTCCCTGGCAGAGCTTGCTTCTATTTTCCTCTGCTTCTACTTCCCTTGCACAGGCTTAGGGGTTGGGGGAGGACACGATTGAGTTCTGTTGCTTGTTGCCTCCGAATGGTAGAGTGAGGGCAAGAGTCGGGGGTGGGGGTTAGTTGGCAGAGACTCTAGCATCAGCCTTCAGAGAATTGCTCAGTGGATCCCAGAGCATAAGCTCATGAAGTAGATTGTGCTGCCCTGCCAGGATGGGGGAGCTGGTGGGGGAGGGTATGGAACGAACACTAGAGGGCTAAGTCTTATTTTGATGTTCATCGATTGTTACCTTATTAGGGTTCTTAAAATGTGGTTCGACCATGGGGAAAGTTGCAGTTGCTTTTCCTTTGACACATTAATTCTTATTTTGGAAAAGTTTGAGAGGTCATGAGGAGTGGAAAGAATGTCTAGTCCTCCATCTTGTCATATGACCTAAAAGTACTCTTTGCAAACTTTGAAATACTATACACTTGCTATCTTCATCATGGGCCAGGAGTTACATGGTCACTGCATGTGTATAATCTTCTATTTCTTCTGTTAGTAGAGATTGGACCAAAGAGGCTTTTTATGAAGGGCCTTAAAAAATGACCATTACTATCATGAAGGAGAGCAAGTATATTTTTCTTCTAGGTGAATTGTATAGAAATTTGGATTTTGACAAAATGCTTCTCTTTTTATAAACTCTAGATAGGTTTTTGGTTTCTCTGCCCCTGCCCCATTGGTTCAAATTTGAATTTATGTTGATGCCTGTAGTTTCAGTTAAAGTTGCTTTAGCACAGATAACCACACACTTTATACTCATGGTGTCCTCCAGTGGGGTACTCGAGAGTCCTTGTCTTTCCAAGTCCTTACTGCCTCTTGAAGCAGTTTGATGTAGTTAAAAAAAAAAAAAAAGATTTGGGCTCTGAGAACCTTAAAATCTAATCCTGACTCTGAGACCACTAGTGTGACCTTGGGCAAGTCACTTTATTCCTTCCAAACTTCAGTTGACTTATTTGTAAAATGAGAGAACTGGTTTAGATGATTTCTAAGTTCTCTTCCAGTTCTAAATTCTGTAATTCTTTGGCTCATTGTATTGATCCTTTAATGTCACTCACTGAGTGTTACTGTTAGCTAGTTAAGCTTAGGCGAAAGAAAAGGGCATTAAGAAAAGGGGAAAGGAGTTAGGGGATAAAGAAAATGTTAAAATGTGAGGGGAGAGAGAGAGAGGGAGGTGGGGGAGAGAGGAGAGAGAAAGGAGAGAGAGAGAGTTTGCTTCATTCAGCCAGTTCGACTGCAGTTATAAATGTATTATTGTATGAATAAGCCCCCTGATTTCTTTAGTTTCAGTTCTTTCCTCTGTGAAATGAAAGAGATCTTTTCATTTTCTCCCTTTGTAGGGTCTTCAAGCTAAGAATGATTTTGACGTTTTTAAATAAAATGGGTCACAGTTTGGTCCTTGGACTAGTCTGCTGACACCCTAACCTATAGCATGATCTCAGCTACTTGTTTCAGGGGTTTCAGCCTGTCATTTACTAGCACATCACCTCTGTCAGTAACCCAAGAGTGAAAGATTGAAGTAGGTAATTGCCAAAATCTCTTCAGAATATTTTACTTTTTTTCTCTCGCTGCTTATAGTTTGGAAGGCTTTTATTTGGAAGAGGAATTAGAGCAGTAAGGTAGAACAACTGGGTTTAAAACACCAAGGTTCCTTGAAATTTAGGTCTTTGACAGGATTTGTACTTCTTCAGCAGGTAGAAACAACTGAGTTTAGCACCTAGTTAACAAGAATAACTCCTTAAAATAGAAAGCTATCCAATGCCATGTTCTTACCTGTCCTAGCCCTCATCCTCCCTGTCTAGGGGTGACTTCAGTCACTTTCGGAGGCTTCTGTAACAAGGGCTGGTATCCATGGCCACTCTGGGGTGGGACTTGTTCCCTGAAGTCTGAGTCCCACCTTCCACTCTCTACCCCCCAACTCATTTTTTTTTACTTTAAAAAGTTAATTTGAGGATGCCTTTTCTGTTGCTTGCCAAGGCATATCTTTAGTTTTAGTGATTACTAGGAGTGGGGAACCTGTAGTCTCAAGGCCTTCTAGGTTCTCAACTGTGGCCCTTTGACTGAATCCAAACGTCATAGAAATTTGCTTGTTCTGTGAAGTTTGGATTCAGTGAAAGGGCCATATTTGGGGATTTATAGGGTCACATTGGAGCCTCGTGGCTGCAGATTCTCCACCTTTGGAGTGGATTAAGGTCCCAGGAGATATAATTAGCATTAACAGGTAGAAGTTATAGAGGGACAAATTTTGTTCTGTATGAGGAAAAACATAACAAGAATTTTGGAAGGCACAAGTGTTGGTGTGTCCCTCATCACTAATGAGGTCTTCCAGGAGAGCCTGGATGTCTGCTTGCAAAGAAGGTTTAATTCCAAGTAGGGGTTGAACTGGCCAACCTGGGAGGTTCCTTCCACCTCTGGGATTCCGTGATCTAACTCACAATGCTATGATGTGAAAAGTACAAGGGAAACTGAAGTTGAATGGAATTAAAAGTCAAGAACTCTCTTCATTTATCTTTATGTCTTTTTCCAGAGCCAAGTTTGGTGAATTGCAGTGTAGAAATAAAACTGTTAGAAACATAAAAGAAATATATGGGGAATAGTCAATTAATGACACTTTTCTCAGTGCAAGGCCACAGGGCGTAAAGGAAAGAATGGTGAACTAAGTAGCAGGGGATCTGACTATACCTGTAGAACTGTGTAACTTTGGGCAAGTCTTCTACGTGTACTGTGCCTCAGTTTCCTTTTCTTTAGGCTGGTGTTAGTGGTAATGATCTCTGAGACCCCTTCAAACTCTGTTAATCTTAAATCACCTTAAAATTCTAAGAGCAAACTGAGTGGCAAGTGATGGTTGCCTCTGTCTGTACAGTGAATTGCGCCCCCTTGTGGTAATAAAAATACCATCTGCTACTTTTCTACTGTTGACCCCATTGATATATCTGGTCTCCATTTTTTCTTGTTTTTATATTTTTCTGGCAGTTAACTTTTTGGTGCACAGTTGCAATTCTCACCTTTAACTTGATTTATCTTTCTCTGCTGTTTATTACAAAACCTTTAATATAAATAAAAATTGTGATAGCTTTTGAAAGCCATTTTCAATTATAATTTTGGTGCTAAATTTGGTTTGCGTGATTGCATACTTTTTGGAGTTGGAAGAGACTTTGAAGGCGTATAGTCTAGCCCCCTCAATTTACAGATGAAGAGCCTGAGACACCAAAAAGTTAGGTGATTTGTTTAAGGTTATACAGCTATTAGGTGAAAGAACTAGGGCTTAGCCCTAGGATCTGTTTATTTTGGTTCATGACTTTTTCTTGAATACCGCACACTGCTTCTCGAATTTTATATGTCCTAAGTGACTAATGAAGTCCTCTCTATTCTGAATTGTTTTTGGTTATTCCATGAACATTATTGAAAATATACATTATAAGTTTGTTTTGAAAATTTTATTTATTTCTGGTAATACCTTTTTCCCCTGAAATGATCAGCTAAAAGGGTAAGAGCTTTCAACTCTCATTTTACCTTCACCATCTGTCTCTTTTAATGAACTCCAGGGAGGGTCAGGAATGGAGAGGTTTAGGGTAGAAAGGGGGAGGGGTTGAGATCATACATCCTGGATAAGCACAGAGCTGTCATTACTTATTTGATAATCCACTTAAACCCGAGATATAAATCAAAGGCGGCCACCAATGACAGAACAAGGTTTCATGGAGAATGAAGCAGTACCTACAAGTTTATCACTTAGATTGTTGGTTAGACAGCAAAATTAATTACTTTTCGTTCACATAATTTCATTTTATTGATTGACAAATGGCCAGGTTGGATAATAACCCTTAGTTGTCTTTGTAAAATAGTTTTCAGATAGCACAGACCTTATCTTGAAACCAAAGATATAATATTGTAGAGGCAATAGAATGAATATCAGACTTGGCATCAAAAAACCTGGGTTCAAAAAGCTTGGGTTTCAGCTTTAACACTTAATAGCTTTGTGACTTTGAGTTTACATGATTTCTTTATGTTCCGGTTTCCTCATCTGTAAAATGAAATAATAATACTTGTACTTAATATGATGTGCTGCAAGGATCAATGGCATATTGCAATAAAATGATCCAAAGATTTAAATTGCTATTGCATTTATGTAAGATGGATAGCAATCTGGTCTGGGTCTGAAACACAGTTGATTTCCATAGGGAAGTTACTTAGAATTTCTTGATATTAAAAGAAAGGTATATGAGGACAGATGCAACCTGTGACACAGTCACCTCGTCACACGTACTTGAGGTCCACTTGGGAGCTGGTCACCTCTCACAGTACTGAAGACTCACCTGAGAAGCTGCTTGAGCTTAAACTTTTATACTCAGGATGACAGAGGGAACCGGAGCCCTTTACAAATGAGTATACCTGTCTGAGATAAACATGATCCAGGAACCTTGGAGAACATCAACCATGAATAAGTTAGAGCAAGCTGTATGTTGAACAGAGAACTATTTTGGTGCTCATTCGTTGTAACTGTGATCACCATCAAGTCAGTGTAGCTGTTTCTGCCCATGGAAGGGCCTCTACTTTGTGCAGCCTGCATTAGCGTACCTCCTAGTTGTACTTTGTGTAGATGGCAGTGTGTATTGGATTATTGGATGGATGACAATCCAGTGATCACTCACTGATATTGTATGGAGGGACTTGTGCCCAGGGAGCAGAGTGAAGGTTAGAGACAGTTCTGCTGAACTACAAGATCATGTATCCTAGGGTGACTTCCTCTGTTGTGTAATAGGTTTCATTCAGTCTCGCAGAGGCTCATCACTGAAGCTAGTGGATCTTAGGGTGCATTAATTGGCAGAAGGGTTTTTGTACTAACAACTGAAGGGTCAGAATAGAATTTTCAGTTGATTGAGATGTCTAGATTAAGATTGTTACTACAAACGAAGTACTTAGTTAACGTTTCTTCTCAGTCCCTGAAATAGTTGGGTGAGATACTTAATTTCTTTGTAAATATTCTCATTGCATTTTATAATCCTGGTCATTCTACCAGACTGTTTTTAGGCCTTTCTTGGTATGGACCAGGGGTGGGGAACCTGCAGCCTTGAGTTCCATATGTGGCTCTCTAGGTCCTCAAGTGTGGCCATTTGACTGAATTCAAACTTTTCAGAACAAATACCCCCAATGAAAGGATTTGTTCTGTAAAACTTCGACTCAGGGACATAGAAGGCCACAAGAGACCTTGAGGCTGCAGGTTCCCCACCTCTGGTGTAGCCAATCCTATAATACTACATAGAGAAGAAATTCAGAAGGGAGCCTTGCAGTCTCATCTGCCTGAATTACAGATGCCTGATTGCAGGGAGATAATAGATTTAGAATTATTTGAGGAGTTACAAGTTTTCCCCTTTTCATTTGAAAGCACAAAAAAGGAGATGTCACAGCAAGTCATGTTGTTACCAGCCAAAGAGAGAACATTTAAATGTGACCCACTTGGGCCAGGTTAGTGTGTGTTCATCCTTCGTTGCTGAAGAAGACCGTGCCATCAGAGAAATGACAGGACTTGCACTTGACTTTGTTTTGAGTGAGGGAGGGCTGTGCAGATCACCAGCCTCACTTCTCCTCCAGAGCCATCTGAATCTAGTGACCAGATATTCATCAGGATGACTGGAGATGACCCAGGATGAGGCAGTTGGGGTTAAGTGACCTGCCCAAGGTCACACAGCTAGTGAGTGTCAAGTGTCTGGGGTGAGATTTCTCCTGATACCTGCACTGGTGTTCTGTTCACTGCACCACCCCCAAAGTAAAGCAGTGTTGAATTTAGAGGTTGGTGGCAGATAACTTCTTTGGTATATTGATGAGTATGTGACCTCACTGATGTTTGTTCTTCCTCAACAATGCAAATCTCAGTCTAATCAGACCTGTGTGAACCTCTTCTTTGTTTTATCAGTTAGTCAATAAATATTAGATTTGGTTACATTTTACCATATGCTATATGCCAAGAAAACTGAGGATATAAGACAAATGGAAGGATAGAATATTTTGTCCTTGATCCTGAAGGCTCTGGTTAGCCACTGAAGTTTACTGATTGAGTTGGGGGTGGAGGGATATGATCAAGACTTGTGCCCTAGAAACATCACTTTGATGGCTGAATGGAGAATAGAGTAGGGAGAGAATTTGAGGCAGGCAGACTCTACTTAGCAGGCTATTGCAGTAGTCTAAGCTTGAGTTGATAAGGGTCTGTACTAGAGTGGTGGCAGTGTCATAGAAGCGGGGTGTGTTGGAGAGTTGTTGCAAAGGTGAAATCAGCAGGTCTTCGCATCAAGTTGGATATGGGGTATAGGATGACACCTAGGTTGTGAGCCTGGGGGACTGGGAGAGTGGTGTTGCCTTCCACTGTAATAGCAAAGTTAGGAGGGAAGGGTTTAGGAGGAAAAATAATGAGTTCAGTTTGGACACATTGTACAGTTTTGTCATAAAACGGATACAGAGTATCTACCCAGGGCTATCCTTTCCCTCTCTTGATATTACAGGGATATCAGTGGAGCCTCAGGCTGTCTGTTACTTCTGGCCATCCCTCCATGTCTAGTCCCTCTTTCTTCGCCTACCTTTCATGTATTTCTCTGTAGAATTCTTTACACTACTTCTCCTGTTCAATTCCTTCCCTCCTTCCTTCCTTCCCTCCTTCCTTCCTTTCCCTTCCTTCCTTCCTTCCTTCCTTCCTTCCTTCCTTCCTTCCTTCCTTCCTTCCTTCCTTCCTTCCTTCCTTCCTTCCTTCCTTCCTTCCTCCCTCTCTCCCTCCCTCCTTCCCTCCTTCCTCCCTCTCTCCCTCCCTCCTTCCCTCCCTCCCTCCTTCCTTCCTCTTTCAGTACTGAACAATTTCTCAAAGGTAATCTACTTCTCCTCATTCAATTGTTCATTTTTGGGTCATTGGTTATTGTACATTGTACATTTTCAGTTTCTGTCTATGACGTATACTGAGACAGTATATACAGTGGAAAGAACAAAGCCCACCACTGACCCTTAGCACCCCTGTGACCACGGGCAAGTTATTTAACTTTTCTGACCCCTGGCCTGGATGTCCTGTGTAATGGTGGCACTCACCATTGGCAAACCTGTATCTCCCTGTTTTATGACTTTTAAGTCAGAGTGTCTTCACACAAAGTTTTACTGTTACTGAATTGCACAGAATCACAGAATTTTTGAATTGAAAGAGGTCTGACTGTAGAACTCTCTAATTCAATCCATACCAGAAGGAATTTGTATCATTATATATATTTAGCAAATGATCATCTAGCTTCTGTTCAAAGACCTTCAGTGATGGACAAATCCATCCCTCCCAAAGCAGTAGGAATTATTGTCTTTACAGCTTCTGTCTTTTGCTTGTGATTCTGCCCTCTGGGGCCAAACTGAACAAGTGACACAACTGCAATCTTACATGATAGACTCTGCAGATATTGGAACACCGCTTTACATAGTGAGTTTGTAGTCTATCAAAATCCCTAAATCTTTTTTTTCTAAACCGATCATTGTCTAAACATGCCTCCTCCCTTCCTGTATTTGTGCAGTTGATTTTTTTGAATCTGAGTATGATTTTACGTTTGTGTTTGTTGAATTTCATCCTTCTATGTGTAGTTTAGTTTTCTAGTCTGTCAAGATCGTTTTGGATCCTAACTCTGTCATTCAGTGTATAAGCCACTTCTCTCAGCCTTATGTCTTCTAAGAATTTGATAAACATACAAACTATGTCTTTATCCAGGTGATTGATGAACATGTTAAAAAGGACAGAGTCAAGCACAAAATCCTTGGGATGTTCCATTAGAGACCTGCCACACTGATGTTGAACAATTAGTGATTACTCTTTTGAGTCCAGACATGGGGAAAGTCTGACTCTTTCTAATTGTATTACCCTCTAGTTTATCTCTCCGTCTTTTCTAGACTAATGTGAAATTGCTTTATCAAATGCTTTCCTAAAATCTAGGTAGTTTTCATCTTAGCTCCACACTGTAATTGATGACCAAAAAAAAAAAGTGAATGAAAATCTTAACACAAATCTTTTACATTTGTGGTTTATTTATTATCCTCCTTTTATGCTTCAATTTTAAAATTCCCTCCGAGGAGTTTGGTTACTTGGAGTTTCTCACCAAATTTTTCATAAACTCCCTTTTTTTCTCCATGCTGCTTGCATTGGAAAATTTTATGTGTTAATATTGTTTATCATCTTTAACCGTGCTCCTTTATAAGGCTTTATAAATGAATTAATGTTCTAAATTCATACTTTCTCATAATTCTTTACTTGGGTAAGGAAATCCAAGTTTTGTTAACTGATCGTTTTTAGGTCCTTTTTGTCTCTTGTAATAATTTATTTTTAAATGTTTAATGTGTTCAGGAAATTGTGATAGTCTTAAATATAGTCTTAAAGATAAAGTCTTAAAAATTCATATCTATTTTTTTTTTAGCATCATCACCTTGCTGATTGGATTTGTATCATATTGGAGTTGTATCAATTAGGGGCCATATTTTCTCATTTTTATTCTAATATTGGTATCAGTTTTGTTCTTTGCTCTGTTACCTAACTGTATACATGCCTGATTTGGAAATAACTCCTACGTCAATAATTAGTCATTTTTTTCCTGTTGAAATGTAACTTATTTATTTTTGTGATATTATTTGATGTTTACTATATCCAACACCTCCTTTATGTGCAGAGTTTCAGAGTAATCTATGGCCTCTTATTTCTTACTTCTGAGCTATATTTTTAAAAGTATTTTTCACCATCTTCCCTTATACTTGAATTGAAGTTGCCAAGTATCAAAATATATCTTGATTTCATTTGAAAAGGCCTTTTCATATTCTTTTTTGTATTTCTCTGTTGTCTCATTCTCTCTAACAGACACTGGTACATAAGCAACAGTTATTTTTACAGTTGTCTGTGCACTACGGAGTGTGATCACCAGTCACTGTCATTTTAAGTGTTTCTTGTTGCTCTTGGATGCACAATAACATGAGCACTGATGACAGCGTGATTTGCTTCTCCAAAGAGATCCTGTGATCATTCTGTCCACTCTTGCCATTTTGGCTCCATTCTTTTCTATGGCTTCCTTTTTCTTTGGTTTCATTTATAGTGAGAATGTCAAAATTTATTTGATTCAATTCTTTGTGTATTATGTTTATTTCTTGGACATTGCAGTAGGATCCTGCATATTTCCAACACCTAAATTAATGCTGAGATAGTCTAAAAATCACACAGTTCTTAGGAAGCACGCTTTGACCTATTTTTGGCCATTTTAGCACCACTGTAGAAACAGGAGGGAGCAGCATGGGATTGAGGGCTATTTTATATTTTCCTTTGTTCCATGATTTGCTATGATCCACAGGTCTTTCTGAACCTAACCAAACTAATCCTTGGAAAGTTGACATTCTATCCAGTGCCAAGTTTGTATGTACAAAGCTCTCTTGGAAACTGTTTTTAACTTACTTTACTGATTTTTTTTTAAGGTATCTTGCAATATATTCAGAACACTCCCTCCTAGTGACAGCAATGAATTTGATCCAGAAGAAGATGAACCTACCCTTGAGGCATCATGGCCACATTTACAGGTATTTCATTGCATAAAGATACAGGGCGAGGTTTGTTATTCCTTTAGTTGATGAATATTCATATCCTTTTCAGTTTTTGTTCATCAAGGTTTAGTTACTGCTTGTTCATTTAACAGGTAGATTATTGTTTTTCCTTCTTAGTAAGATTTCTAAGAGAATAAAATGAAAATTTCTTGTTTTTTTCAGGACTGTAGTTTGAGTCTTCTTGTTCTTGCAGAGTGAGTCAAAAACCCCTCTGCTCTCAGCTTCAGTACATTGTCAGATTGTAGGTTCTAAGCGTTTGTTTTCAGGTGACTCAGTGTGATGCACCAGAGCCTCAAATGGGAATAAAACTGTTTTCACATTAGCATTTATTTGAACATGACAGGATGTATTCATTAAATGTCACAGGTCATAGAATCCATTTTTACCATAGGTGTACCAGGATTATTAAAGAAAAGTCATAAAGAAATTTGCTCTCTGGGATCTCGAGACTATTTTTTTTTGGACAGATCCTGATGGTATTCCTTTCATAGTGTCGCTAGAAAGAGGAACAAATGAGTGACGGCAGGAGAGATGAGCGCCCTTCCCTCTTTTCTACCATTTGGGAGTGTTTCCCAATCTTTTTCAGTCTGCCAGACTAAAACTGAATCATTGCGTCCCCCTTCAGCATGTTCCCTTTCGTTCTCTCTCAGATAGCGTATCTCCCCACATTATATATTGGTGTAGTTTATATGTATACATGTATGCTAGTCATTCTGTATTCTTTTTCCATCCTGGTTCCTTTGGCCTTCTATATTTACAAAAAATCATGGAGTAAGGAAATCAAGATGCTGTTAAGACACCTCCATAGTGACCTAAAAAGTCCTGATGTATTGTTTGGGGAGTATTTAAAAATTTAGAGAAAGAAAAAATATTAAGAATATTGCTGCTTTTAATTTGATAAATTTTTATATAAATTTACATATCTGTCTCTTTTGAACAAGTTTCATATTTTTTTGCAAGAATTCAACCATATTATTTTCCCAGTAATAACAGAATTTCCAGAGAGATACCCTTTGGGCTTCCTAGCCTTTTCCATAGGTGCTTCCTGAATTGTAAAAAAACAACCCTAAGTGGGGTGACTGGTACATGTGGATTAGGGTCTCAGGGGGATATTATTATTCTTGTAATTGTTTTTGCCAAGTCTGAGTCTGATGTTTTATACTGCTTTCTGATTTTACTTTGGAAAGGACTTCTTTAAAAGTCTAATCCTCTGGGAAGAACCTTGATTGCAGATTTAAAACTGGAAAGGACCTTAGAGGTCACTTAGGCCTCCCACTCCATTTTATGGATTAGGAAACAGGCCCAGAGAATATAAATATTTTGCCCATTGTCCCACAGCTATTAAGAAGAACAAAGATTGGAACTAAGATTGGAACAGCTCTTTTTACTGCATTGAAGTGGGAAGCTTTATTTTATAGCTTTTTCTTCCTCCAGAGAAGTCCTGTGTGTTCCTTTTGCGCAGCTTTTTAAATATTCCTCTGAATTAATGACTTCAAAATGATTCTCATCCTTCCCACTTTTGAAACAGGTTCACAAATTGCTGAGCCAATTTGCTCTCTAATGTGTTGACAGAGGCTAGAAGCAATGAGAAGATTTCTTTCTTTGGCTAGGTAGTTTGCATTTTGAGTGTGTGTTCCTTCTTCCATTCTGTCCCCACCTCTCTTCCACCTCCCGAGGAGAGAGACTAAGTTTGCAAATTAGAGTCTTGTGCTAAATAGGGCTTAGCATTTCAAATAGTAAAAAATTTTTTGAATGACTTCTCCTTACACTTAAGGAGCACTTTCTGGTTCAGGTTTAAGATTAAGAATAAGAGATCCTGGAGCCTTTCTCTTAGTTTGGCATGAAATACTCATATAGTACTCTGAAAACATAATTTATTTTTTGGTTCTGTCCTTCAGTCTGAAAACATGAAGATTTGCTTTTGAGGTACTTAGGCACCATTTTACTGCTTAAGTGCAAAAAATTTTTTTGTATGTTATTAATAAATATAGCCAACCTTTCACCAAACTATTAAAAATCATAATTGATTTCAGGGAACCAGAGGGCTGAGAGAATGCATTTCCAATTATACTAGAAACCCTTACCAGCCAGTGAGTAAACATTACAAGATGAGAGCATGGGAGTTGGCAAACGATGAAACTGTCCTTATTAGGGTCATTTGAACAGGCTGACTTATTTTTGCATAATTAATAGTTGTTCAAAGATTGTAGTATAATGAATCAAAGAATGTTTTTTCCTTTGAAGTGTTGAGACCCGGAGGCATTTTTTTATATTAGCATGACAACCTTAGGACAAAAAAGCATAGACTACTGGGGATGGTGGTGGAGAAGAACTTAGGAGAGAAGCTCTTAATTTATGGAAAATCTGAAATAGGGGAAAATTGGATTTTATTGCCAAAATATAATAAGACTTCCATGTGTATCATGTGTATATTAGAACAATATTTAAGTTCCTTACAACTAATGAATACTGCAAGTTGCTGTAAAACTCCCTTCCTTGTTCCCAGGTCAGGACTGATACTACTGCTCTAGCCACGTGTGCAAAGGGGGCTGGAAACATGGGTGGCTGTGTGCCTGTCTATAGGTTTTAATTGAACAAAGTCAGAAATCACAGATGCTATAGTGGAATGTTAAACATCTCAGAATATAGTGTAACATCTTAATCCCAATTTGTGGTGTGTGTCTTAGATCCCCTCACAGTATCAGAGCAGCTTTGTGAGGAAAGTTGATTTAATGTCACTTCTGTGCTGGTAAGAAAACTAATCATAAGAAAAACAGAAATGATGTGATCCTCTTCCAGCATATTTGGGGTTCCAAATCCCAGTCCCAGTTTCGGTTCATTCATCGTGCCATGCTGCTTACATTTTTCTTTGTTTAGTAAATCTTATTTCAGAACTCATTGTACTCTATCTGTTGCAGCTTGTATATGAATTTTTCATACGATTTTTGGAAAGCCAAGAATTCCAACCCAGCATTGCCAAAAAATACATAGATCAGAAATTTGTATTACAGGTAAGAAAACTATTTGTTCAGATTGATTATATGTATTTGTTGCTCAGTTGAGTTTTATTTCTTTGCTGTTGAATTTCTTATGGGTAAATAGTCAAAGTTTTGTTAAGGACAGGCCGGGGGCTATCAACTAACCATTCTACCTCAGTACATACATACATGCATACATATGTATCTGTATATATACATATGTGTGTCTATACAAAAACACGTGAATTTCCATTATATTCTATTCAGTGTGGCATCTCCTCTAACTCATGGCATTGAAAGTTAATGACAGTAGAGAATGCAAATCCTTGAATTTCTGCAGTTTTCTTGTATAGGTTGTTTAATTATAATTTCTCACATACAGCTCTAGTTTCTCATGAACCTTTGTTATTTTAAAACCTATTATTCAAATAAGGATTCTTAAGGGGCTTTTATGTGTGTCCCTTGAAACTCTACATTTGATCTGCAGTGTTTGACTACAGAGCATAAATAAAAGGTCTTATAATAGGAGTTGAAGCAGTGCTGAACCTTATAAGTAAAGTTCCTTTTTCCTTTTAGGAAGCAGCACACCTTCCTGGTAGGAGGCAGTGTTATAAACCTTTGGCAGTCTCCTTAGAGGGATTAACCCTCACTTGGGTGGTTAGAAATCTTTGGCTGTAAAACTTAATACTTTATAAATGATAATGACCAAGTTTGGCTCCAGAGAAGAGTTTATGAAAATCCATCTCCCTACCTCAAAGTGGGCCTGTGGGAGTGAGATAATATATATTCTGTCAGACAAGTTCATTGTGCTGGTTGGCTTTGCTGAATTTTTTTCTCTTTTTTAATCCTTATTATAAGAGGAGACCCCCTGGTGGGGAGGAATATGGGATATACTTGGAAACAAATATGACATAAAATGAAAAATACCAATAAATTTTTTTCATAAAAACTATTTAAAAATTTTAGGTTGCATTTTTGCAGACTTTTGGGGTCCAGGTCCTATAAATTCAGACTATTTCTTCCTATTTATCCTTATCTTGGTACTCTTAACAGTTCTGGGCCAGTTATTTTATTTTAGGCCCCTGCCTAACAAAAAGTGTCATTTATGTTATAGGGAGGTCCTTTGTAAATAGTTTTCTCCTCTTAGAAAAAGGGCAAATTGGATACCATATTTAGAAAAGAACAGATACCCTTCACTATAAAGCAACAGAATTTTATATATACAAACTTTGACAACAGTAAACAAATATTTGTAAGCGTCTATGTCAGGCACTGAGGGCAAAAATGCAGAGAATGAAACAATTCCTATTCTTGAGGAGATTATATTCTCCCAAGGGGAAAGTGTGTGTGTGTGTGTGTGTGTGTGTGTGTGTGTGTGTGTGTGTGTTTGTGTGTGTGTGAAAATATGTAGAAAATGATGTTTAAACTGTATCTTAAAGGAAGAGAAAGACTTTGAGGTGAAGATAAGGAGGGAGTACCTTCCAGCCATAAGTACGGAACCCTGCAAAGGCACAGGCACAAGAGGTACTTGTCTCTACATTACAGAGTGCTTGGAGGTTGAGAGTGGGGTGGCCATGAGTGATAGCCAAGAAGACTGGAAAGATAGGTTGGAACCAAGTTGTGTAGAGCTTTAGCAGCTAAACAGCAAAGTTTCTATTTTATCTTAGACACAGTAGGAAGCCATTGGAGTTGATCTAGTAGGAGAGACACATGGTCACATCTTCACTTAAGGAAAATTATTTTGACGGCAGTGTGTAGGATGGACTTGATTGGTGAGAAATTCGAGGCAGAGAGTTTGCTGCATTAATATAAGTGAAAGATGAGGAGGACCTGAACTAAGATGGTAGCTTTGAGAGTAGAGGGAAGGGGGTAGAGATGAGAGCTATTGTAAAGGTAGAAATGGCAAGACTTGGCAGTTTGTTGGATGTATTTGGTGAGGGAGATTGAGGAGCTGAGGAGCATGCTTGGTTGTGAACCTAGGAGAATAGAAAAATGATGCTTTTGAATAAAGTAGATATGTGGAGGAGAGGAGGGTTTTGGAGGAAGGATATTGAGTTATTTTGGGACATGTTGAGTTTGATTTACTTACTCTCAGACCTCCACTTTCTTTATCTGTAAATGGGGATCATATTGCCTTAGTTCACTACTGTTTTTACCTTACGGTTATGTAACAACCTAAGTTCCTATTACTGCCTCAGAATCATGAAGATAAGGGTAGGCTCGTCTAGAAACAGGCTCGTCTAGAAACATACTGGTTGTCTGGTGGCCTTGAAAGTCCCTTCACCTCTCAGTGCTTCTGTGCAACTCTTTAAGACTTGAAGTTCAGAACAGTTCTGCATTGATAGGAATTTCTATCCTGAGAGATTTCTGCATGAATTAAATCATAGATCTAGACCAAAAAACCAAAATCATTTGTTAAATATGTCCATGTACATGCATACACATACACACACAGACACAGATACACCTTTTAGGTACTAACCTGAAGGAGCTTGTTCATTCATCAAGGAAAAGAGCTCGAATCTTTTTTGAAAAACAGTTTAGCGAAGAATCAAGGATCCGTACTAATGAACCACTTCTTCATGCAAGTTTCTCCTCCTATATAGTGAAATAAATATGTTTACAATCCAGCCTGGGTTATTGATTTCTCATGAGCATGTAAGTAAACTGCCTTTGTGTTAGATTCTGTCGTAATTCCTTTAAGGACATTAAATGAATAGGAAATGGACCCATACCTTTAGTAAGTAGACACACACACACATATGTACGTATACATATATACACAAATAATTATAACACATGGTTGAATATGACATGCAGAGGATAGGTATGAGCAAAATTCTTAGGACTTTTGAGGTTCGAAAATTTTCTGACTATGGCAGGGTACAGTCATTTGAATTCAAGAAACATTTATTTAGTGCTTCAAAGTTTGTACACAAATATCCATATAGATCTCTGCATAGAAAATTTGTGCATGAAAGCACAGATAGAAAGACCACACAGATAGAAAGAGCTCACAGGGGAGGAGAATCATTTCTGGCCGAGATGGTGAAGGAAAGCCATATGAGGAGAATGGGGAGAATTTCAGTAGTACTTTTTGTGGATGAATGTATGAATTACTTTATCCTTTATTTTGACTTTATTCTGTATTAGTTTAAATGATACAGCTTTGGCAGCACATTTTTTTTAATCACTAGGGATTTTATTATTGTCAGAGTACATTTAAATACATTTAAAGTATTTCTAAAGACTGCCTTCATCTGGTTTACGAGTCCAGAATGCTAGTGGTTGCTAAGAGACATGCTGCTCGAGTGTCCCCATAAGCACATCTACTGCTTTGGATTGCTATTGAGTAATTTGTATTTCATATTGAAAGTTATATTTAGGAAAAAGGTGCCATAATTATCTTGCAAATTATGCAAATCACCCAGCCTATCCTTATAAGTGACCTTTGGTTATTATGTTTAAAACCTCAAAATATATTGGGTAAGATAGAAATCAGCGCATTGGATTTCAGGTTCTAGCTTGAAATGGATCATAAATACTCTTGCGTTTCAGCTTTAAAGAAGAAATGTTTTCAAAATCATTCAATACTACTTAAAATATTTTGCCTTTTCTCCTTGAGAATGGTATTAGAGCAACAGTTCTCAGGTGAGAAACTTTCTGGAGGTCCAGGCAGTCAAAACTTTTCATTCTATTTTGTTGTTCAGTTGTATCTGATTGTTTGTGACCCCATTTGGGGTTTTCTTGGCAAAGAAACTGGAGTGTTTTGCCCATTTCCTTCTCCAGCTCATTTTACCGATGAGGAAAATGCATGGTTAAGTAACTTGCCCAAGGTCACATACCCACTAAGTATCTGAGGCCAGATTTGAACTCAAAAGGTGAGCCTTTCCGATTCCAAGCCACAGGGCTCTAACCACTGCACCACCTAGCTGTTCTTTATGCTAAGATGTTTTAATTTTGAATATGGCAACTAAACTATATCTTGGTGGAGGGAAGCTCCTCAGTATTTTTTAAGAGTATAAAAGGGCTCTAGAGCAAATAAAAAATTGGTGCATTCTCATATGGAACTTATGAGAAAATTATTACCAATTAAATAAACTTCTTCCCTCTTCTCCACCCATAAAAGCAAACTCACCAAATCCCCTTCGTCCTTGTTCAAGCATAACATTCATTTCTCTTAATCTTTCATGGGCACCTGACAGAATTCATGATTGGTTTAAAAAAGAAAGAAAGAAATCTAGCAACAAAGTTATTTCATAGTATCTTAGATTTATGGATTTTGTAGTCAATATAGTCCAGCCATTTTACAGATAATGAAACTGAAGAATCCCAGAAGCGGCTCGGTGAAGTAGTACATAGGGTACATTGGCTCAAATAAGGAAAACCTGAGTTTAAATTCTGTATTAGTTATTTGCTAGCTGTGTTATCCTGGGCGAGCCACATAACCTCTGTGTATCTGTTAGCTCATCTATAAAATGGGAATGATAATGGGTTTGTTGAATGGATTTGTAAAAATCTTTGCAAACCTTATTGTACTATATCAATGTTAGCTCTGATTAAGTAAATTTTTATTGGTCTTTTTTTTTTTATATTAACACATTTTCTCCCAATATACCACCTCCTCCCTTTCCCAGAGAGCCATCTCATATAACAAATTGCATTTTTTAAAGAAAAAAGAATAAGAAATCAGCAGAACTAATCACTACATTGAAAAGTTTGGAAACATGCATTGTATCACATTTGTGAATGTCTTATATCTGCCAAACAGTGGAGTGGGAGTGTCTTCTCTTATCTCTTCCTTCTAAAGATGCCTCTTCTTTTTATCTTTGAAACACTCACTTTTGATCTGTGTGTATGTGTGTATGTGCTCTTTTCATCTGCTGCTGTCATTGTATATGTTGCCCTCCTGACTCTGCCTCCTTCATTCCATCTATCTGGGCCTCTGAAGTTATCACATTGGTCATTTCTTATAGCACAGCAATATCCCATTTTGTTGTGTAGCAGTTTGTTAAGCTACTTCTCAATTGATGGCCATCTGCTTGGTTTTTAATTTCCTGATATCACAAAAAGTAGCTATCTATTATCATTACAATTAGAGTGATTTTTTCCAGTGTCACCCAGGTGACTCCCCTATTTAGGGTTTTGAACATAAACTAACTCCAGATCTAGATTTGTTTCCACTGTATCATGCTACATCTTACTGGAATTAAGCAGAAAAATTGTGTTGTAAACTGGCTTTCTGGAGTTAAAGTAGCGAAAGGTGTAATTTGGGTAGAAATATTGGAAAATGTTAACTGTAAAGTTATGCATTGCCTGATTTAGAGCCCGGAAGATTTTCTAATGTTGGTGAAGATATAAGTTCTTTTGATTCCTTTAGGAATCCCTAAGTCCCTAAGATAAATTACATTAATAACTAGTAATTATAGAGCACTGTGAGGTTTACAAAGTGCCTTAACAAATATCTCATTTGTGCCTCACAACTCTAGTTGGTAGATGTTGCTATTATGCCCATTTTATGGATGAGAAAACTGTGGCTGAGAGAAGTTAAATAGCTTTCCAAGTGTCACAAGGCTGCTGAGTCCTATTCTCTGTCTCTTTGTCCATTAAGATAGCTGCTGCCTTCCATTCCTCAGATAATTTAATGTGGATAATTCAGTGCATCAGCAAGCCATAGAAGGGACTTTCAACAATCTGTAAATGAATATTAAAAAACAGAAAGTCATAGTGATATCTTTGTCCCCAGTGTAGTATATTCCAAAAGTTAATGGAGAGAAGAAATTTAATCAGGTTCCATTTTCAAACCTGCACTTTCCCTTTACTTCCTCTTTTGTGTGGTATGAATTGAACAGTCTCCTCAGAATTTTTTTTCAACCACATTCTCCCATTCATACCAGGGATATAAAACCCTTTCCTACTTGAATGTAAAGGAACTAAGGTTATAGTCTGCATTAACATTGAATAACACTGATAATTCAATCATGTTTAAAAAGTAATGCTCAAAAATCTGAACAATATGGTGGTAGCTGAGCATTGCTTGCATTTATAAATGAACCAACCTTAAAGGTTTCTAGATTGTATAATCAAAGAGATAGATAACTTCAGTCTTAGTGAATTATTAGTCTAATATAGACCATCCCAGCACAGTAAATATCATCTGTTAAAGTTTACCAAATTACTTGATAAGTGAATCTCTAAAACAAATTTACTTTGCATCTAGCCAATGAAAAATGTAAGAGTGAGGTAAATTTTTCAGCTTTTCGGTAGTGTATGTGTATACATGCATGTGCATGCACACACACAGAGGAACACAAAAATTCTCATGTGCTACCTGCAAAGGGTACAGTTTATATTTGTCTATAAATGAACATAAAATGTAATATTTTAAATATACACAATGTATTTTGTAACATTTGAAGTCTTCTTTACCTATTGAGATAGAAGAGTCTAGACTGTACCATAGGAGAAAAAAAATTACCTGAGATCAGGATGCTGCTTCCTGGATTGGGGTAAAGCACAGGGAGTAGATGTCTGCTTTGGCTTCCACATATCTTGTCTAAATGTTTGTCCTCCAACTTCCCCGGGCAAAATGACAATAACCATACTTTTTTTCCCTTTTTTCTCCCTGCTCAAATAACACCCTTCTGGCTTGATGGGGATGTGTTTCTTACCCTTTCCCATATGACCCCTCTTAAATACTGTGCACTAGAGTTAAATTACCAGGCATCTTAAGAGCCTGACTCCCCCACAGTGTTGGGCCTTACTGCAGAGCGTCCTTCAAGAAGAAGGAAGAGCTTAAATTGAGTACAGTTCAACAAACATTGATGAGGCAATTAGTTCCTTGTAGAGATGCAAAATTTAGGTGTGTCTTATAACTGATTGCTAGAATATTTGTGGTCGTAAATCTAATCAGTCTTTGTTTTCTTCTGTATTTTGTTTTCATGTGTGACAAAACCTTATTGGGTAATACATCATATACACTAGCTAATTAGGGAAGTTAAGGATTGGTTTTAGTTATTTTTGACCTTATTTGGTATTAAACTGTTTTCTTCACATTAACGTATTGTAAACATTATTTAACATAAGATTTACTTAAAGCTAACATTTATTTGACTGATTAATTAGTATTGCGCAAACACTATGTATGGACCAGCAGTTAGGCCTCTGTGAAGATTTATGACAGCAGTGGAAAAAGGTTCCATGCCTTTAACTCAATTGTACAAGTATTTATTATCCCCTGTTCTCATGTTCAAGGCACTTTGCCAGGCACTCAGCATACAAAGAAACAACAGCCTGTGCCCTGACATCGTATTGGGAAGAAAGTGATACATGCAGTAAAAATTATCTAAGTAAACACAATATATTGTTGCTTGTCCTTCATTTTCAAAAAGAACCAGTGGCATCCTGGGTGATATCTTGACCTGCATGTGAACTGGATTTAAGTGAAGCAGAGTTGCCCCAAATCATCGGCCTCACTCGCTCTTCTTAAGGCATTGAAGTGCAGTGGCAGGACAAAAGTTAAGGTGGCTGGCAGAGGTCTGTGCTAGAGTGGATGACCTTGGTGTCTTTGATGACTGAGCTCTCTAATAAGAGCTCCACAGCACTGGCT
Source organism: Bettongia penicillata ogilbyi (assembly GCA_023548195.1). Lineage (NCBI taxonomy): Eukaryota > Metazoa > Chordata > Mammalia > Diprotodontia > Potoroidae > Bettongia > Bettongia penicillata. The sequence continues at coordinate 1,128,440 of JAJHZJ010000276.1, forward strand.
TCAGCCACCTTCATGGCCATTGGAATAAATCGTTCTCATCTGTCCAATCTTCCAGGGAAAGTTTTCACGTGCTTGGTGTAGATATTTCCCTAATTCCTTATATGCATGAGGTAAACCTCCCCCTAATTCACTGACAGCTTTGAAACCTGTTAGTTACCCTTGATCTGGTTTAGCCCCTAATGTGTGGCTGTTGTGCATGCTACAACTTCTTGGAACCACAGGTGAGAGTTGGATGAATCAGATGGACATCTAAGGTAGATGAATAGCCCTGAAAAGATCTCAGTAAGCCTTCACACCAGAGGAGCTAGTCCTCCTGAATATCCCATACTCCCCAAATACAATATATGGAATATATACAAAGCAATTTAATATAAAGGGCTGTTTATTAGCAATAGAACGGTTTCCAGAGGCCAAAATAGAAAAATAAGAATTGAAATAGGAACACAAGAGGCATGTGGTGTACATAGCTGGGTATAAAGGAGCAAGGAGTGGTGGTGTTCAGGGAAATGGGCTTCAGTCTAGACAGGCTATACCTCCAAATCACAGGGATCCTGCGTGGAGACCCAGTAAGCCCTTCTCTCCGTGGTAGCAAAGGTAACATTATTTTGATGATTAATCCTGGGGGGAATGTGGAAGTGTATACATGGCAGTATGTAACAAGGCAGATGTCCAGTCTCAAGTCTTTTATCCTGGTCAAGGCAGGGGTCAGTGGAGTCTGATAAATTTTTCTTCAAGCATTCACTAAAATCTAGTAATAAATGGAAAATGTTTCTTTCTCTTGTGGTAGATTGCAGCCAAGGGCCTTACTTTAGGTTTTTGATTCTATACCATTTTCGCTTTAGATTTATTCTGTTAAGAGTCAGAACAGGGTCTTTTAACCGAACTCTTGAGCCGTGTTTAAAGTTGTAAAGTTAACGTTAACTTTTGGGTTAGCGCTCTGACAGATCGTTCTGTTCTGTACTCACCTTGGCAGCTTGATTATGTTTTAGTTTGACAGTTTGTTGTTAGTCATTTTCGGTAATTTCTTGCCCAGGATGTTGGAGGGGTTTGCCATTTTCTTTTCCAGCTTCATTTTTACAGGTGAGGAAACTGAAGTGACTTGCCCAGGGTCACACAGCTAGTAAATGTCTAAGGCCGGATTTGAACTCAAGAAGATGAGTCCTCCTGAGTCCAGGCACAGCACTCTATCCACTGTGCCACCTAGCTATCCCTAGTTTGATAGTAGCCTACCTGTTATCTGTATTCTACATTTAAACAAGTGGCATCATTTTTCTCAGTCCTTTTGTATGTGTGTAGATACGCAGTTACTTTATTTCATGTGTCATTGTTCTTCATTTTTTCCATCTGATTAGACACATAATTTTGACTTTGCCAGTTAGTAGTGCCTCTGTGATCTTGAGCAAATCACTTACCTCCTGTGGTTCATTTTCCTCATCTGTAAGATGAATGAGTTGGACTAAGTGATGGCAAAAGTCTGTTCCAGTCTGTGATTCTTTTATCTTCATCTCTTCCCTACATTAAAGGCTACACTAAGATGTACTTGCATTCTTCTTTTTTGCTTCGTGAAGCAGATGAAAAGCATCTGATTGAACTATGATTCATTTTTATTTTATTTTTCTAAAAGATGTATTTTTCAAAATACATCTTTCCACAGGACTAAAGGAAGGCATCCGGTCGTCTATTTTTGAGGGTCTAATGCAACCATTAGTTAACGATTAGGTTTTCATGAAATGGTTTCATGATTAACCATATATAACCATTGTTGACTCAAGCTTTATAACCTCCTCCCCCGCCTTCCTTTATGCATGATTGTGAATTACTCATGAAACTGCTTTATAAGACTTTAAAATAGCAACAGGACCAAAAATAAGGGGAAAAATCCATTCTTTCTTTTAATGAGTAATGTGATAGCTCGATGGAGTTAATACAAGTGTGAGTATGTAGCAGAGTGTACAAATCACAGAGCAGAGGATGAGACAAGAAGAGCATACTTGCCAATGAAGTGGTTTTCATCCCTGGGCAACAGTATTTCAGACTTTGTGAACATAGCTTTGTGGCTTCTTTTTATATTTGAAGATGCTGTGGCTAAAAATATCATTTATTACCTGTGTGTATTTGTGTGGAAGACAGAGAATGCCACTGTTCTTTTTTCCGTTTGCTTGCCTTGGTTTTGCAGTTGACACCATTGTTTATGGAACCATTTGATGTCTGACACTGCCACTGCTACCCCCAAAATCGCACCTTCCTGTTTTGATGGCTTTCTGCCAAGATGATCTTTTCAAGTATTCCATGATTTTGCCATATTATGTGATATTGACTTTGTTTTTTCTAGCCTTTCTAATATTATACATGTAAGAGAATGAAAATTTCCTTAATGTTTTACTCAAACAACAAGAATGATAACCTAAAATAACGTTTCAGTTAAGTGAGGAAAAACCATTGCATTCATATGACAACTGAAATTTTGTTAGGGCTACCGGTAGTCTCAGACGATTAAATCTGGCCAGATGTTTACATTTTTCCTCATTTTAGCCATTTTGTATTTTCCTTTTTTTGGGTCGGGGTACTTTTCCTAGATTGGTTTGGCCAGAAAAATGTAGTCATGCCATGGATGAACTGGTGATTTAACCCCTGCGCATTTAATTAGGTTTGTTCACAGATTATAGACTTACATACAAAAACCTTCAGATATGGTAGCCTCAGAGTATTCAAAGAATACCGTTGGCCAGATTAAAATAGTCAGTAGCCTGGGGCTAGACTAGAAGCCTTGGGTTCAGTTTCTCATTTTGCTTGTTTTGCTACTTAAAAATCTCTGTGACCTATCAGGTTAATTTACCACTCTGGGCCTCAGTTTTCTCATCAGTAAATGGTGATTTGACTAGCTTATTGTTAAATCTGCCTGGCCCTGAATCCTTTGATCGTATATGAAGATTCTGCATTACTCCCTTGCAAATAAATAATCTGTGCCTTTTTTACTTAATACTTTTGATTATTTTATTTGCCTGAAAACTTTCTCAGAAAGATATACCAGCTAGTGCTTTTTTTTAGAGTTATGAGTATGGTTCAGCTCATCAGCATTTCCTGAAATTAAGTTAGTGCGTGAATTTGTATTTATTGTTAAATAACACGTGTGATATGTTTGTGTGTTTTCCACAATAGCTTTTGGAACTGTTTGACAGTGAAGACCCTCGAGAACGAGACTACCTAAAAACAGTCTTACACAGAATTTATGGCAAGTTTCTTGGTCTTAGAGCATTTATCCGAAAACAGATTAACAATATTTTTCTACGGTAAGTAGTAAGGGGAAAGAGAAGGAAGAAGAGTTTAGGGTCTTAGTAGAACTATTAAGTAAACTTGACACATTTAGCTAGTTAGCCTAAGAATGTTATTTTTTTTTTCTATTGTAGGTTTGTTTATGAAACTGAACACTTCAATGGAGTAGCTGAACTGCTGGAAATATTAGGAAGGTAAGCACTTTTTGATTTAATTGCTAATCTCAGTTGAATAGCTGTTCTAAAAATTAGAGTCAAGTGGCAAAACTGAAGTGCTGATTTAGATAAATCTTGCTGTAAATTACTTCCTGTTTGTATTAAGCTTGACTAATATCAAATTTTTTTTCTTAATCACTTTGCCCTACGGTTTTTGTGATGATAATTTCACTTGAGTGATGAAAACAGGTATTTTACTTTATTGTAGTGACAGCTATCTAACGAATGGTCTCTTTATTTGTCAAAGAGCATCTTATTCTTGTTAATTTTGGGGCCAGCTTTTCTCTTGTCACATTTGTTGAGAAATTAAAGGTCACATATAAATAAAGAAATAAAAAAGATTGCTATTCTCAAAGGAATAATCTGCATACAAGTAGCTCTTGAACAGCTGTCTGCAGTTGTGGAATGCATTTGTTAATTACAGGTGTTAAAAAGGTTTCTTAAGGCATATCAATGTAGTTTATCTTTTTTTTTTGTTTTTTTTTTGTTTTTAAACTGGATAATTTATATAATTGACTTTTCCCATTCACATTAGGACAAAAAAATATGTGGTCTAATGTGGGGTTTATTTTAGTTTGAGGTCTTGTTACCCGCTGTGACCCATGAACAGTAAATGTATTACTGAGATGGAAAGAGAGGAAAACAACAGGATGTGTGAAAGAGGGAGAAAGTATGAATTGAGAGGGACAGAATCAGAGGGGAAGTGAGCAACACAAGTCATTCTTTGAAGGAAGGGAATGGGGAAGGTAAATGGGGAATAAGGGATCTTTTGGTGAAAAAAGCATTTGGAATCTAGTAATTAGATAGAGAAGCTTTTCTATAGAATCAAGAACAAATCATTGTCTTTTATTCTATATCAGTCTTTCTTACTGATGAAGAAGAATTTGTTTAATCTTGAATTTTAGTGCTTTTTTTTTGCATTGTTAGTATTTTTACAAATGAAACTGATTCATTCTTATTATTTGGTAGATAAGTTAATTTGTTGTGGTGACATCGCTAATTTTAATTTGTCTCCTTTTTTCCTAGTATTATCAATGGCTTTGCTTTACCTCTTAAGGCAGAACATAAACAGTTTCTGGTGAAGGTGTTGATTCCTTTACATACAGTAAGGAGCTTGTCTCTCTTCCATGCACAGGTAAAATATTTTAAAGTGATATTTCATGTGGCTACAAAATAATTTCTTGAAATTTAAAAAAAAATGTGGTCACTTAAAAAACTTGCTAAAATTTTACTGGAAAATTAGTTGTAGCTATATTGGAATCCTAGAATTTTTTAGTGCTTTGAAAGAACCTGAGAGATGGCCTAGTGCAGTTCCCTCATTTTGCAAGAAACTGAGACAACACAGTAAGTAATTGTGATCTTTGAAGTCATACAGTTGCTTATTAAATCCTGAGACTGTCATATTACAACTTGTGTGCATAAGTGGATCTTTCAGTCTTAAATACCCCAATAGTATTCTTCAGCATGTATTTTTCTCCTACCTTTTCGTTACCTCACTATTTCACTTCCCCTCTGCAAGGACGTTTGCAGACACAAATGCTCTTTGATTTTCAGTCTGTCTCCCTCTCTTTTTTGTCCTACTTTTATCACTCTCAGAAGTCACATCCTCTCATTATCTGTTCTGTACATCTTCTAATTTATTTCCTAAGTAATTTTTCCTACTCAGCATGTCACTAAAGGGGTTGCTAATCTTGGTAGCATTTTAATTCTGTATCAAAATTCTATTTTCTCTCTCCCTCCCCCATATTTGAGTTTGACTAAATATATAATACATTTTTCCAAGCACTTTTCTTCTTTAAATGTTTAAACCCCTATATCAAGGAAATTCTAGCCTCCCATGTGTTTTTAATGTATCTTTAAATGTTGTTTCACAAAGATGATTGCTTTCCAAAATTTTTTATAAGCCCTTCCTGCAAATCTTGTTTTTTGTCTTTGGAACATAAAATCACATTTAATAAGCATATAAAAGAATGTTTACCCTAAATGAATTTACTTCAGATTCAGAGCTCAAGATCTCATCAGCTTCTGTCTATGCCAGATAACTTCATTTTTTTGCATACCAATGAGATAGAATTTTGCTTATGTTGGTCAGTGACATTTTTAGTAAGTTCCCATTACTATCATGTTATTTTGGTACCAAAACAAATTACTGTTTTGCTGGTGTTGCCAGAGATAGCAAAGGGGCACTGTTGCAGAATCTTTGTTCTAAAAAGATCTCTCAGATAAAGTTCGGAGAATTTAAAAATTCACTGGAATATGACTTGACTTTTCTTTTTTTTCATTCCATAAACTGTAACCAGTACCCTTCTTACAGATGCTCCCTAAAGCTCTGTCCTGGGTCCTCTTCTCTACTCTTTCTACACTTTCTCCTAGAGACCACATTAGCTGCCATGGGTTTAATTATCTTGATTTAGATGACTCAGTATCTACCTAGCCTCAGTCTCCCCTCAGCTTCAGACCTGCTTATTTGACATTGCAAATGGTGTATCCCTGAGACATCTCAAACTCAGCACGTTCAAAACAACTTACTGTGTTTCCTCCTACCAGGGGCGGGGAAGCTGCAGCCCTTGAGGCTGCAGGCCCCCTACCCTTGTAAGCTTAAACGCATCTCATTCCACACTAGTCTATTTTTGTCAAGGGTATCACCATTTTTCCAGTGTTTCAAGCTTTGTAACCTTTGTAGCCTCATATCCAGTTATTTTTCAGATCTTGTTGCATCTTACCTCCATGACATTTCTTTCAGTCTACCCTTCCTCTCTACTTACATAGTGACCATTTTGGTTCAGTTTTTTTTAATCATTCCAGACCTTTTCCTACTTCAGTCCATCCTAACACACTACTGCCAAAGCAATTATCCTTAAGCACAAATAGGAGGACCATATGGATCCTCTTTTTAGCCTACATTGGACACTACTCTTCCTCTTTTCATCTCAAATTCTGTGATCAATCACCTGGCCTTCTGTCTATTCCTCATACATAATACTACATCTCCCATCTCTGCACGTTTGCACTGAATGACCCCCATGCAATACCTTAGAATGCAATACCTGAATTCTACATTATAGAATCCCTTTCTTCCTTCACGACACAGCCTAAGCACCATCTTCTTCATCTCTCTCAATCTTTTATTTAACTACTTTGTATTAAATTTGTAAATACTTACATATTTATGTGTTGATTGTCCAGTTAAAATGTAGGTATCATCCCATACTTTGTATTTATGTTTCCTGCACATAGCACAGTGCCCAGCACTCATATTGTAGGTACTCAATAAATGCTTTTAGATTGAAAGATTGAACCTGTCATGTGACCTGGAAATTAGTAAGGCTTGTATACATGTCCTTTTTTTCTGCCACAAACTCATTAATTTGTTCCACTGTGTTGGATCTCAGTTTCCTTATCTGTAAAAGAAAGTGATATTTGTAAGACTTCTTCTTATCTTAAGATGCAAATGACTATAATTTTCTTTCCACTAAAGTCTAGCAATAAAAATTTCTTGTTTTTAAAAATGGTTTTCATTTTGGATTTTTCCTACATTGAGTTAAGGTAAAATTTAGTCAACCAAGCATTGTGTACTTTTAAATCTTAAAAAGAACTTTTTGGATTTCTTAGTTAAGAATACTTGTAATCTGGTATTTTCCTTTTCTTTCAGTTGGCATATTGCATAGTACAGTTTTTGGAGAAAGATCCTTCACTCACAGAGCCAGTAAATATTACTTTGGTACTTTTTGCAATTTGAAATTCCTTTTCTTGATTGCTGTGGATTTGAAAAATGAAGTATTCTTTTTCTTCTCCTCCGTTTTAGGTTATTAGAGGGTTAATGAAATTCTGGCCCAAAACATGTAGTCAAAAGGAGGTAAGTTCTTATCAGTAATGTAAGTTTCATAGTCCTGAGTCAGACCTTATGATATATCTGTGATGGTTTTGCCTTTACTTGTAGTTTTGTTTTTTTGACAGAATTCTTAATGTTATCATAGGATCTGAAGTATATGTCCCCCTTCAAAAAAAGTTCACAAGTATGCATAAAATTTGTTATGTCATAATAAAAGGATTCTCATAGATATTACGTTTTAATTTACTCCCCCTTTCAAGTAATTTTCATATTTTTCTTTGAAGTTATGTTAAAGATGTCTAATTCATGTCATTTAACAGTTATCTTTGTACCTAAGTATCTAAGTGCCTTTTTCCAGATTTGCATAGTTTAGCAATCAACAAGCATTTATTAAGTTTCTAACATGGATCAGGCACTGTATTTGGTGAGGGAGATACAGAAGCAAAAATTTGAAAGGATCCCTGCTGAGGAAGACGTGCTTATGTAAATATATGCACAATAAGTACAAATACATAGCTCATGTGATACTACTACTAGGAGATTCGCTGATCACTGCAAATTCTTAGAGTGTGTGTGTGTGTGTGTGTGTGTTTCAGACTGTAGATATTTTTACTAGTTTAATGCCTTTCAGAGTTTATATAAATGTATGTATACATTTCTCATTCCTTAGACAGCCTCCTTTAAAACTGTCCAGCTCCTCTCAAAAAATGTCCTCATGATAATTCACACATACATGCCACATGTTGTAGTGCCCTGATCTGGTGACAAAAGAAGGTGATGTGACGACAGTTAGTAAAGGTCCTCTGGCAGCGTGTGCCCGCTGAAATGTTTCACATATTGTTCTTTTTTCTGGCAAATCATTTTCAAAGTGTTAGCCTAATTTGAAAAGGCATCCTGTGTCACATACTTTGTAAAGTAAAATACACATGTCATATGCTTTAGTGTTTTTTCTTTTTTTGCATAAAAGTTTTAATGCATAAGATTTTCTTAACCAGACCGTTTGTGTAATTACATTCTCAACATGTAGTAAGATTCAATGTAAAGATCTTGAAATTTTGTATTTAGCCTGTGCTTGTTGTTTTCTAGGTCATGTTCCTTGGGGAGCTGGAAGAAATTTTGGATGTTATCGAACCTTCACAGTTTGTTAAAATTCAGGAACCATTGTTTAAACAAATTGCCAAGTGTGTATCTAGCCCTCACTTTCAGGTCAGTGATGGACAGGACCCACTTCTTGTTTCTAGTTTGTTTGTAACAACAAGCCATAATATCCAGCGACCTGTAGACAGTGGAATTGTTTTGGTTTAGTTTCCCTTCTGTTGGACAGAAGTAGAATAAATGTTAGGAACCCATGATGTGATTGATATTTTTTGTCTGCGTAGGCAGTTAGATCAGTGAAAAGATCAATTAAAGCTCACACAGTATATAGCCACATTCAGTAGGAAAAACAACCCTTACTAACATCTTTGGGGAATGCCAGGATATGCCAGGGAACGGAGGGCAGTAGAAACTTACCAGAGCCCCATCTAGGCTTTTAGTTTGAACAAAGAATATTGTTGGAAAACAGATTTGTGATACAGAAAGTTCTTTCTTGACTGATAAAGTGTTGGGCTTTGTTGTTTATTTCATACAGTTTAGAGCTAAGAGAGACCGTAAAAATCATTTTCTGTTCCTCACTCTGTTTATAGTTTAGGAGACTTAACCTTCCCGGGCAGGTTAAATGATCTAGGTTATCTGGAGAGTTAAGAAACAGAAGGGGGTGGGGGTGGGGGGGGAGGATTCAAACCTAGGTTGTCCTGGTGCTCTCTGATGCTTGTGTTCTTTCTGTTACTTTGCCCTGCCTTAAAATTGGGCAAAATACACTTATGTTTCAAACTCACAGACTTGACAAAGATTGACTCCCTTTATAAATCATATTAATTATGTCAAATTTGTTTCATAGCATAACAGCTCTAAGAGAGATTCTCTTTTCTTTAACTTCCACCATTCTTCCCAAATTGGAGATATTATAATTTAACAATTAGAATTTTATTTTTGGTTGAGGTACTCAAAAGGCAAAGTGTATTTATGCCATCTTATGATAAGATCATAGCACAATAGTAAGGTGTGCATAGGGACAGTATAATAACACCAGTCTACCTAATATCTAGATGAAAATAGATTTCAGTCAGATATGTGGCTGTATAGATCATAAATCTGGATTTTGGACAGGATTTTTCAGTTTTTGTCAGAATTATGAGGACTACTACCTCTGTAGATGAGTTAACTATCTGTTAGTGCAAGTGTCTAGAGGACTAACATTCAGAGTTAGTTGAGGTTTATTAGGAAAAAAAGGACAATAAGAAAGCCAATTTTTTGGTGAGGAGGATGGGAGGTATTATTGATTTTGCCCCCTTCATTTTGGGGTAAAAGAAGGGATCAAAGAAGGAAGAAGTCTGTCACTTGGTATAGATGAAACTGATCATCAAGAGAAGGTAGAGTTGGTTAATGCATATTTGCCTTTCTCCTTGCCATGGAGAACAGTCTTTGAATTGGTAGAGGTAGAACAGAAATGGCCAGCAGGATGTCAGTATTCAAGAAATGTAGGCGATGAGAATATCTAACTGCCAATCATATTCACGTCACCAGATTCAGAGGAACTACATCTCTAGAGTATCAAAAGAACTGACAGGTGCTATTATTGCAGCATTGTCAGTAACCTTTGAAAGACTGTAGAGGATGGGGATAATACAGTAAGATTAGAGAAAGGTAAATACCCTAATTTTCAAAATAAGAAGAGAATGAAGTCAGCATACTATAGGCCATTGAATTTGACTTCAATTCATAGAAAAATTCTAGGAAGTATTATGGTAGGAACCAGTGTTAGAAACTCTTCTTCAAACAGATCTAGAAAATGTAGCAGATTGAATCTTGATGGGGAAATCCAAAAAAAGGTACAGTGAGTACAGCCTAGCGTTGTGAAACAGAAGAGGGATCTGTTGACTGAGAATGGGATCAGTCCACATGTAAACACTCCAAGACCAAGAAAGAGGCTGTGTACTAGAACAAAGGGAGGCCCAATTCTTTCCAAGGGCACTTCCAGATTTGTACAGGGCCTCTGTGACGGACAAGTATAAATGTGAAGCATCGTCACCCATTATCCAGTTGTGAGTCACAGATCCAGGATGGTCAGAAGGAGACCTGCACAGAGAAGTGATGTTCCAATGAGGGAGACCCTGAGTTGTGTACAGAGAAAGGAAGAAATTCTGAAACCAACAGCAGAAGCTGTGATGTAGCTCAGATACCAGGTGTAGGGCAGGTTTTCATTTAAAGCATCTAACTCAGGCTACAGAGAATAATCAAGGCAGGAATTCCGGAAGAAAGGGGAGCACACAGAACCGCTGTGAACCAACGGAGCTTTCCAGCCAGTAGAGTTGGAGTGTAGCAGCAGTCCACTCTTGCATAGACCCAAGCCCAGGCCAGGAACTTGCAGAACTCAGATGAGGTATGGGGGGGCAGAGGAGGAGCAAGGAGACTCGATTAGACCACTTTGGAAGGATTGAATGCTCACAGGTCCCCAGCCTGTCCCTGAGATCCTGGAATAAGACAGATAGTAACAGAGCCCAGTCCAGACCTTCCTTCCAGAAGTAGGGCAGAGGTCAGGCCTCACATCAGGTCTGAAGTCAGGAAGTAAGCTGGAATTGTGGGGACAGATGCTCAAGACATAAATGAAGAAGAGGAGTCCACAACATCTACAAGTAGTGCCTCAGAGAAAAACATCTCAGACACACACTGGCCAGAATTCCTGAAAGAGATAGTTTTCAAAGAGTTTAAGAACGTTTTTATAAATGGAGTGAGAAACTCTTGATGAAGAAGTTAGAAATGAGAGCTGTGGGATGGGAAGTAATGCTTAACACCAGAGATACGAAAACTTGCCCAAGTAACAAAGTGCCTGAAAATTAAATGAAACAACTACAAGGCAGTGACTCCATGAGGCCACAGATATGAACATCAAATGGTTGAAAAGATAGAAGAAAATATAAGGGATCTTATAACAAAATGAACTGACATGGAAAACAGATTGAGGAGAAGAAATTTAAGAATCATTGAACTTTCTGAATGCCAAGACCAAAGAAAAAGAACCCAGACATCTTAACTGTCCAGATCTTTTGGAATCAGAAGGCAAAATGGAAATAGAATCCTCTAGTCACCTTCTAAAAGAAACCCCTAACTGAAAATTGCCTGAAATTTCAGTCACAATCCAGAGCATCAAAGAAAAAATGCTGCAAGCAACCAGAAGAAAAGAATTCAAGTACACAGGAGCCAAGTAATCAGGATTTAGAAGTAGACATCTGCAGAAACAAGGAGGAAGGGGTGGAGGGGAACAGCTGATCCCTGAACCTCAATCTCATCTGAACTGGTAAAGAGGAATTACCCTCCCCCCCACATACATACAAACACACATTGGGAGCAAAAACACATTTAACAGGGAAAGAGGAGGGAAAGGGGAAAAGAGAGAGGGGGAACTAGAGGAATGGTGAGTTAAGGGACAGATTAGTCCTAATCAAAACAAACTCCAAGGATGCATAAAAGTATTTATAATTCTTTTTGAAATGGCAAAGCATGAGAATCTCAGGGGGTGCCCATAAACTAGGAGATAGATGGGCATAAGATTAGATAAGTTATGGTAGATAAATGTGATAGAATACTATTATGCTGAATTTGTAGCCTGCCAACCAACCGGGATTCCGAAGGACTTATTATAAAACATGCTGCCCATCTCATGATAGAGAAGTGGAAGACTTAGAATGCAGAATGTGACAATTTTTTTGAAAATGACCAATGTGGAAGTTTGTTTTCATTGACTTATACATGTTTGTAAAGAGTTTTGTTTTTCATGTGCTTTCATTTAGGAGGGGAAATAGGAAGGTGAAAAGGTAGATCTTGACTGTTTAGAACAAAATATTTTTTTAAAAAGAAACTATTATGAAAAGGATAATCAGTGAACATAGAGAAATGGAAGCAGTGGTCACAAAGAATTGATTTGGACAAACCTTATTGTCCTTTTGACTAGGGAGATCAAGAGGATAATATAGTTTCCCTAATTTTAGCAAAGCAGTTGACAGATTTCTTATGGTAAGTATTCTTGTGAAGAAGATGAGTGATACAGGCTAGGTACAGTTGGGGGAATTTAACAGGTTGAATTGCAAGGTCAAATTAGTAATCATTAATGGCTGGATGTCATCTTGGCAGGAAGTCTCCAGTGGAATATCCTGGGCAGCTAGACTTAACAGTGGTGCTTAACATTTTTATCAGTAACTTGATTGAGGACATGTGCAGTATACTTATCAACTTTGCAGATGATTCAGAATGAGGAGAAGCAGCTAATGTTTTACAACTCAGTCAGTAGGAATGTTTGGCCAAATTTAATAGGGACAAATTAAAATCTTATGCTTAGGTGAAAAAAAATCAACTTCACAGTTACAAGAATGAAGAAGACTTGTCTATATATCAGTTTGTCCAAAAAAACCCTGGGGGTTCATTAAAAATCATAAATGTAATATGATACCCCAAGATTGTCAGTGTAATCCTAGGCTGTTTTAAAAGAAGCACAGTGTCCAGGATTACCCACAGTCACATTTGCGTCTTCCTTGACCAGGCCACATGTGGTGTTTTGTGGTTAGTTCTGCTCATTATATTTTAGGAAGAGCACCAGTGATTTTGAGAGCCTTCAGAATTGGGCAGTCAGGAATGTGAAAGATCTTGAGTTCATACCACTTGGTGATTAGTTGAAGGAACTGAGTGGGAATAGCTAGCCTGGAAAATTATAAGGCTTTGGAGAGATGTTCAGTTTATCCAGGTGTTGGAAAGGCTGTCACTCAGAAGAGGGATTAACCTAGTACTGCTTGTCTCCCAAGAGCGTGGAACTAGGGTTAGTGAAGGGTGGAAGATGCTAAGAAAAACTTAATTGGCCACTTAGGGAATTAATGAATTTCCTTTCACTGGAGTTAGGTTCTTAAACAAAGGGCTAGATGACATTTTTTAGCTATATTGTACAGGAATTTCTTTTTTCAGATAAGGATTAGACTAGTTGGCCTCTGAGATCCCTTCTAACTCTGAGATTCTCTCTATCCTTGGAGAACTGAGTTGCGGATGGGGATTGGAGAGTAGCAGTTGAGGGTGGCATGTATTTAAATAATGTTCATAGATTACAGCAGCTGAAAGTAATCTCAAATACAACATCTTGTTCTTTTTATATACTCTTGTGCATTAGTACTTTTAAATGCAGTCCTAATTTGTATATGATTCTTTTTATATTAGTTTTAACTTCCTTAGTAGATCATAAGTTTAATAAGTCAAGAGACTTTCCTTAAATCTGTGTTCTTAGTGTATTTAATGCCTTGTATATAGTAGATACTCAGTTGAATGAATAATGACTCACATTTATATGACATTTTATTGATGACAAAGCACTTTCTCCCCAATAAACCCTTAATGTGGATACTACAGGTTTTATTATTTCTTTTTTTTATTTTTTTATTTTTTTTAATCTTTTATTTTTATTCATTTAACTTTTTACATTCATTTTCACAAAATTTTGGGTTCCAATTTTTTCTCCCCTTTTTCTCCCCTCCCCCCATCCCAATACACCTAGCAATCTAATTTTCCCTATCTCCAATCTGCCCTCTCTTCTGTCATCCCTCCCTTCTCTTGTCCCCATCTTCTCTTTTGTCCTGTAGGGCCAGATGACTTTCTATTCCTCATTAACTGTATATCTTCTTTCCTAGTAGCAACAACAATACTAAACAGTTGTTCCTAAAACTTTGAGTTCCAAATTCTCCCCATCCCTCCCTCCCCACCCATTCCCTTTGGGAAGGCAGGCAATTCAATATGGGCCATATCTGTGTAGTTTTGCAAATGACTTCCCTGATAATCGTGTTGTGTAAGACTAACTGAATTACCCTCCATCCTACCCTGCCCCCCATTGTTTCTATTCTGTCTTTTGATCCTGCCCCTCCCTGAGTGTTGACTTCAAATTGCTCCCTTCTCCCATTGCCCTCCCTTCCATCACCCCCCCCCCCCGTTTATCCCCTTCTCCCCCACTTTCCTGTATTGTAAGATAGGTTTTCAAACCAAAATGAGTGTGCATTTTATTCCTTCCTTTAATCAAATGTGATGAGGGTAATCTTCTTGTTTTGTTTTTTTTTTCTCAGCTCTCCTCTTTTTCCCTCCACTAAAAGGTCTCCTGCTTGCCTCTTAAATGACATATAATTTACCCCATTCCATTTCACCCTCTTTCCTCCCCCTACCTTTCTCTCTCACCATTTACCTTAATTTCTTTTAAGATATGGTCCCATCCTATTCAATTCATTCTGTGCTCTCTGTCTCTTTATGTGCATGCATGTGTGTATGTGTGTGCATGTGTGTGTGCGTGCACGCGTGTACTTGTGTGTGTGTGTGATCCCACCAACTACCCAGATACTGAAAAGTTTTAAGAGTTACAAATATTGTCTTTCCATGTAGGAATGTAAACAGTTCCCCTTTGGTAAGTCCCTTATGACTTCTCTTTGCTGTTTCCTTTTTCATGCTTCTTCTCATTCTTGTGTTTGAAAGTCAGATTTTCTTTTCAGCTCTGGTCTTTTCATCAAGAATGCTTGAAAGTCCTCTGTTTCATTGAAAGACCATATTTTCCCCTGAAGTAGTATACTCAGTTTTGCTGGGTAGGTGATTCTTGGTTTGAGTCCTAGTTCCTTTGACTTCTGGAATATCCTATTCCACGCCCTTCGATCCCTTAATGTAGAAGCTGCTAGATCTTGAGTTATCCTGATTGTATTTCCACAATACTGGAATTATTTCTTTCTAGCTGCTTGCAATATTTTCTCCTTGAGCTGGGAATTCTGGAATTTGGCCACAATGTTCCTAGGAGTTTCTCTTTTTGGATCTCTTTCGATGGATTCTTCGAATACTTATTTTGCCCTCTGGTTGTAGAATGTCAGGGCAGTTTTCCTCGATAATTTCATGGAAGATGATGTCTAGGCTCTTTTTTTGATCATGACTTTCAGGTAGTCCCATAATTTTTAAATTGTCTCTCCTGGATCTATTTTCCAGGTCACTTGTTTTTCCCATGAGATATTTCACATTCTCTTCCATTTTTTCATTCTTTTGGTTTTGTTTGGTGATTTCTTGGTTTCTCAGAAAGTCATTAGCCTCCATCTGTTCCATTCTAATTTTGAGAGAATTATTCTCTTCAGTGAGCTTTTGAACCTCTTTTTCCATTTGGCTCATTCTGCTTTTGAAAGCATTCTTCTCCTCATTGGCTTTTTGAACATCTTTTGCCAATTGAGTGAGCCTATTTTTCAAGGTGTTATTTTCTTCAGCATTTTTTTTGGGTCTTCTTTACCAAGGTATTGACCTGTTTTTAATGCTTTTCTTGCATCTCTCTCATTTCTCTTCCCAGTTTTTCCTCCACCTGTCTAACTTGATTTTCAAAATCCTTTTTGAGCTCTTCCAAGGCCTGAGCCCACCCGACATCCCCCTGGGATGTCTGGGGGTACCGAGGCCCCGCCCTCCACGTCTTTCCCTGATGGCAAGAATATGTCCTCGTCATCAGATCCGAAAGTCGGGATCATTTGCATCTGTTCAAAAAAACTCTCTATAGTCTTATTTTTCTTCCCTTTTCTAGGCATTTTCCCAGCCAGTTACTTGACTTCTGAGATTCCTATCTAGCCCCGCCTAGATCCGCCCAGCTAGTGCTTGGGGTCTGAGATTCAAATGGGCTTTCCGTGGCAGGTGCGGCTGCTATTCAATGTGAGCTTTAGTTCTGGTGCTGGGGTGGGAGCAGGGCCGCCTCCCAGGCTCAGTTCCTTCAGGGGCTTTATGCAGAGACCTTCAGTAATGGAGGGGGTGGGGCAGGGGCGTCTCCCAGGCTCAGCTCCTTCAGGTAGTTTATGCAGAGACTTTCAGTAATGAAGATCCTGCCTGCTCAGGGAGTCCCGGGGGCCGCCGCTGCTGCCTCTGCCTCCGCCTCCGCAGCTTCCTCCCAAGGGGGCCCGAGTCACGGAGACACCCCGCTCCCCTCTCGGCCAGCCCAGCCGTCTCTGTCACTGACCTCTAGCTTCTGTGGGCGGAGTGACCTTCCCGGCCTCCGGAGCTTCCATCCCTGAAGCCTGCTCCGATCTGGTGTTCTCGGCCACCCGGCCAGGGCAGCACTGGGGTGGGGTCCACTTTCCGGGGCGTGACGGACCCTGGGGACCGCTCTCCAGTGCTCTCTGGAACGGAAATCTCTTCCACTGTGTTTCTGCACACCCTGCAGTGATCCAGAACTTGTGGGGAGCTCTTCTTACATTAAATGCCTGGGCTGTGAGTTCGTAGCTAGCATACAATGAGTCTTTCTACTCCGCCATCTTGACTCCGCCCCCCGATTTAGCGGTTTTATTATTTCTATTGCATATATGTGAAAACTGAATTTCAGAGGTTACGTGTCTTGCTTAAGGTCACACAGCCATCAAATAATGTTATTCCAAGTCTTTTTACTCCAAGTCCAGTGCTGAATCTGGATAAACGCAAAGATGGAAATGATTGAAGAAAAAGAAAAGGAATGAGAGAATGTCTAGTTTGGAAAATGACAAAATGTCTCAGATACCATAGTTAAACACATTGTGGATACAAGAGGGTAGTTAACCTTTTTTTTTTTTTTAAACATACTGTCAGTTACTAATCCTAGTTTTTAGGTATTGCCTTTTTTCTTCAGAGAACTTTTATAGATATTAATTATCATTGCCCAAATGTGATTACCATATGGAGAAAAGGAAATAAAGAGACAGAGGAACTTTCCCAGAGCCAATTTGCAGGTTATAATCGTAATCAGAATTAGACTTAAGGAATTGCTAGTTTCCTGTTTTGTCTTAGTGTCCTTTCTTTTCTCCCTCGAATTTCCCAATGATAACTTCAGGATTCTGTATACTAACAAACATTTTTTTTGATTCTTTAGACTCTGGTCGGGGAGATGGACAGAGATGGCAGGAGGGTGGCATTAAAACTTGAGAAACAAGAACAAATTGCTACTCTACCTCTCCCCAGTATTTAGTTCATATTGATAGTTGTTGCCAATTTGTACGAGAACTGGAAGTCAGCATTTTTTTTTCCCCACTCAGTCCCACTATGTAGATAATGAAGTATGACTGCCCCAAATGAATTCTCAGATTGGGACAGGAGATCAGCTTGTAGTGGGTAGAGATGTGTAAGAAAGAGGGGATGAATGAGTACAGGGCTACAGTTTGAAGAGTGCAATTGAGTTATTTTGAAGATTATTAAAGAGTTTAGTTGGAGGATAAATGGCATTTGAGGCCAAAGAGTTCTACATAATAATAACATGGAAGATAATGTGAAGATAGAAAGGTACAAAATCCTATTTTTCTTCTAAAATTCAGGAATCATTTAGGAATTTTCAGAGACATTTAAAATACATTCTTCAGTGAAGTAAAATGTTGTTAATATTTAATTTTGTATCTGCTTTAAATATCATTGATTTGATTTGATGTTTTTAGCAAGAAAAAGAAAATGACCACTTAAGACATGTTTAAGTACTTAGAAATGATAACGTTTTGTTTTACCTTGGTCTTTTGCAAAGCCATTAGTTGTTCTTTTTCTTTAGATATTTATTTTATTTTCCCTTTCTTCACAGGTGGCAGAGAGGGCACTGTATTATTGGAATAATGAATATATCATGAGTTTGATAGAGGAAAACTCCAATGTCATCCTTCCCATCATGTTTTCCAGTCTCTATAGGATTTCCAAAGAACATTGGAACCCGTAAGTTTGAGTTCACGCTTTTGTTTTTTTCATTTCCTTTAAGAGATGATTATGTCACTTATCTCAGAAAAACTCAGTGACTTTCCCTTGTCAAATAAAGTTCAAAGTCTTTTTTTTTTGCCTGGCATTTAAGACCCTCCTTCTCCAGTCTGGTGCCACCCACCCTTTCCAGCCTTATCTCATACTATTCCACTGCATTTACTATATGATTTAGCTAAACTGGACGTTTATTCTTGGACATTGTTTGTGGTTTCCTGCCTCATTGCCTTGGTTCTGTCTTACTCTTCCCAGGCTTCTGATGCCCTCACTTCCCCTTTTTCCCCTGTTCGGGTTCCTGCCCATCCTTTAAAACTCAACTCGGATTCTATTCCTCCATTCTGTTCCTTGATCTTCTGCCCCCTCCCCACTGCCAGTCAGTAATAACCTTTTTTCCACTCCCACCTCTTAAAGCACTTTGTACCTCTCTCATGTGTCTGTCATGTATTGTTTGGAATTAGAGGTTTTTTGTGTATGTGTCATGTCTCCCTATTAGATAATCACCTTTATTATGGGAGAGATGATGTTACATAAGCCTTGCACATCTTCTCCCCCTCTCCGAGTACTGTAGAACCATGCTCAGCACACAGTGGGCACTTAATAAAGTTTTGTTGAATTTGATTGACTTTAGAAGCCTCTTGGATTTAGACCTTTGGGAAATTCCATAGGGGTAAAATTATGATGTAAAATATTCAAATGTAGATTTAAAATTCAGTTGGGTGTAAGTAAAAACCAGGTTTGATTTTTATTAACCTTCATATTTGAATTTAAAACAATTTCATGCCATGAAAACATCTCAGTTGGTGGTAGTGAATCACTAATTATACCATTTAAAAAAAAGAAAATCACCTTATGTATAAATAAGAATCAACATATTAAGAAAATCATTTAGTGTGTTCATTGTATGCCTTTAAGAGTTTCACACGTAAATTTCCTTCATCTCATTTTCCCTTGTATATACTTACTAGGTTACATTTATAAAAATTGTTTTATAAGATAACAATAGCTGTGATACTGGCATTTATATAGTGCTTTAAGGTTTGCAAAACACTTTACAAATACTATCTCATTTGATCCTCACCACAACCTGAGAGCTAAGTACTGTTATTATCTCCATTTTGCAGATGAGGAAATTAAGGCAGGTTTAAATGACTTCCCCAGGGTTGTGCAGCTAGTAAGTGTCTGAGGCAGAATTTGAACCCAGGTCTTCCTGACTACAGGTCTGGTGCTCTGCTAGCAAAAAAATCCACAAATGTCACTTTTATAGTGACATTTTAGGTTTTTTGAGCTGTAAGAAACCTAACATATCTTTTCTAACTTCATTTACCTGGTGAGAAAAGTGAGGCCTGATGAAGTAGCTTATCTAAGTTCTAAGTAGTTCTCCAGCTCAAGTCTTCCTTCCTCTTTTAGTAGGAACTTAACCCTCTGGGGACATTCACAGCAGAATTCCTAATTTGTTAGAAATTAGTTGAATTTCTGGTTTCTCCCCTTGAATGCTTGCCTGTCCATCATAGTGATAAGTTTGGGGCAATAAGCATGTATGTTCCTTTTCCTTCATTGCTCTTGACCTAGACTAGAATATTCTTCAGAACCAGGCAGCTAATGTTGTCTCTTTGAAGTACAGAGAAGCAAAAACTTAGCACCTAGACATTTAGAATTAAAAAGTCGAAATTGGGTGGTGCGTTCATTTATTAATGGCACATTAATTAATGGTAATGGCAGACATTTATATAGAAGTCTGCAAAGTGCTGTATATAAATCTGTTATACAACATTCCTGGGAGGTAGGTGCTTTTATTATGCTCATTCGACAAATGAGGAAACTGAGACTATGAGAGATTAAATCATTTTTTCCCAAGATTGTACAGTAAATATCTGAGGCAGGATTTTAACTCAGATCCTTCTGTCTCTAAGAGAGGCCATATTCCATCCATTATACCAGCTAACTTCCTAGATTAGTTTATTTTAGTACATTTTTCTTTGATATTATTGTTGGAATTTAGAAATTTTATTTTAGATATTGTGTATTGATGCTAAAGCTGTTTGTGTTTAGGTCCCAGTTTTGTTAGCACGTAATATAAGCCAGCTAGCCTTAATGTTGCCTGACCATAGGCAGCAACCTGAATCTTGGCTGGGTATCTCACAAACATATGTCACTGGGTCACAAAGGAGGAGATGAGACAAGAGGAGACAAGAGCAGGTGGATTGGAGCCAATCCATTGCCATCCCTATAAAACTCATGCTTATACCCTGCTGACATGATGTCAGCACCATCATCACTGAGATGGCATATTCACTGATCTTTTTGAATCTTGCCTTTATGGGAGTGTTTTAATTTTTTGAAATTCTACAAATATTATTTGAAGGCTATTTTTTTTTTTTTGCTGATGCAAGGCTCCACAGTTTGGATCTCTCATCTTTACTTACTTTTAGGAAGAAATTATTTAATGTCAGTATTTGTCTTATGTTACTAAGTGCCCACGTGTGTAGATATACTCTCCGTATCTTCCTGGGAACATTCCATTTCTTGGCATGGAGGACTCACACATGAAATTCTCTTACTTTACCAGGTCTGTAGGGTGATTTTATTAGCTCCTGGATGAATGAGTTCTCTCCTTAGACAGTGAAGGGCAGAATTGTAGATCACTTCTAATTGTGCCAGTGATGGAGACAAAGAGATATAAATTTAAAAAGCTCATTCAAATTCAAGTATTTCTCTGGATTCATTTATCACAGTATTAAATAAGACCAATTAACAAATCCTCTCTCCTCTGTATTTTTCAGGGCAATTGTGGCTTTAGTGTACAATGTATTGAAGGCATTTATGGAAATGAACAGCACCATGTTTGACGAGTTAACAGCCACTTACAAGTCAGATCGCCAGCGGTAACTCTTTAAAGCTTTTTT
Source organism: Bettongia penicillata ogilbyi (assembly GCA_023548195.1). Lineage (NCBI taxonomy): Eukaryota > Metazoa > Chordata > Mammalia > Diprotodontia > Potoroidae > Bettongia > Bettongia penicillata. Next base: position 1,149,490 of record JAJHZJ010000276.1, read on the forward strand.
GTCAACTGTGCATAAGGTTCCCTATTTAGTTCTTGCCTTATTCTTTGCTTAGATTGCCTGATTTAACTTACAGTGAAATGCAGCACTTTTTTTGGCATGTTCATTAGCTTTGTACTTGTGGGATGTCAAATAATATCATGCATTGATGTGTTTTGTGCCCTGTGAAATACAGTACCTGTCCTCAGGTTTGTGGATATATAATCTCTCATAGGCTTTTTTTTTAGCCCTTAGTTTGACAGAGAGCTAAATGCAGTAAATTCTACCCTCCTATTAGGTTTTCATTTAGCCCCAAGGTCATGACCATGGAAAAGACCTCCTTTGTACTATTCTACTGTATATATTGATCATTCCATCTCAGACGTTTCAGGCAGTTTGGTTCTTGGACTGCCCTGAGGTGTTGGGGTGACTCCAGCCTGTCCTTTTTGAGGGCCTGTAGACAGGCTCCAAATGCTTTTCGTTCAGAATTGCCCTTTGTTGAGGAAAAAACCTTTCTTACATTACTACCCACTTCTCTCTAATCCCTGTCTGCCTCAGCCCTACCCTTTAATCTTCCTGTGTTGCTGTGCCTTCCCTTTTCGTTCCACTGTTTTCTACGACCCCTATTCTCTATCATTAACAAATTTCCCTTTGTTCTAAGACTTCTTCCTCTCAGACTGTCCTCTTGAAGTCATAGAAATTTAATTTCTCCAGAAGACATTCAGTTCATCTTTGTCTGTCCTCTGCAGTTTTGGGTACACCTTTTTTCATTCCTTCCACTTTGAGTATTATCCCTACACACTGGAACTGTTGGAGTAGGCCTGTTCCTTAATTCTTGCTATTTCAAGATGAGCCCTCTGCCTCTATTACTTAACAAATGCTATTCCTTTGAGGTTTCTACCATCTGTATTTATTACATAGTTTATATTCTTATTGCACTGCCTTACTCCTTAAGCCACACCCAGGTCATTCTCCCATTTTTCTCGCTCTGTCTTCTTCTCTGCTTCAGACTGACCTGATACATTCATTTTCCTTGAAACACTCTGGTCTCCTAGTTCAGCAGACTCCCATTGTCGGTACAGTTTGTTCTGCTGTCACCACAAAGATGGGGTGGTCCTAGATCCCTGATCTTACCATCACCTGTTTTTCTTCTAGAATGCTGGAATTCTTTTCTGATCATCCTGTTCTCTCATTTCTTTCTCTGCCTTACCCTTCCTAAAATTATTCTTTATTTTTACAATGACAGTAACTGAATTGAATCCAGCCAGCATTTATATATTAAGCATCTGCTATATGCCAGGTGTTGGGGATACAAAGACAAAACAGAAGCAGTCTCTGTCCTCAGAGAGCTCTCATCCTTGTTCTCATCTATCAGTGTTCTGGCCTCACTCCCCTTCCTTCAGTCTGGGCACTGTTGACCAGTTCACTCATACAATTCGCTCTTCTTTTAACTTCCTTGTTCCATTGGCCTGTTGCCTCCCACGTATCAGCAAAGTTGCACCATGGTAACCTACACCATCTTCTTTCCGTGCTTCTACTCACTTGCTGCTAAATGCTTATGACGAACATCATGCAATTCTGCTGACTGAGGCTACAAATTATTATTAATTTCAGTTGTGTGTGGTGTGTGTGCGCGTATGTGTATACACACACATACATACACACACACACACACACACGGACACACACCTTTTCTGCCTCAGCTCCTACTTTACTTAGAAAATTGAGGCCTTAGTCATGAATTCCATTCACTCATTTATTTCATACATCAAAAGCTTTCTAGTTGTCCCAATCTTTTCATTATTTCTTTCATTCCTGAGATGGATAGTCTTTCTCCTTACAAAGGCTCTACTTTATGCTTGTGATTCCATTTCCTTCTTTTTCCTTGAAGATATTGCCCTTTTCAACATTTCCTCCTTTTCTGGCTTCATTCTTCTTTATCTTCTGGCGGCGTTTGATACTGTCAGCCATCCCTTCCATTTGGACACCATCTTATTTCTCAGCTTCTACAATGCCACTCTGTCTCCTGGTTTTCTCCCACGTCTGAACATTCTTCTCAGTCTTCTCCGGCCTAGTCCCACCTATGGGTTCTTATTGACTCAAAAGGAAAATACAGACTCCTTAGCTTGTAACCTGCCTTTCTAGACTTAATAAACATTCCTTCTCTGCAGGCACTCTACTTCAAATCCATATGGTGTTCCTTGAACTTGAAATTGTCTCCCTCCTCCGTGATAGTGCACATCTTATCCACTTCATGCCTAGAGTGCATTCCCTATTCTATAGAAACCCTTTTCTGATTTCTCCAGTTGTATTTACAGCTCTTTACACCCTATAACCCTCATTAAGAGGAAAGTTCCTTCAAGGCAAAAACTGTTTTTCTTTTTTTTCTTTGTAACCCCAGCATCTTGCACAGTGCCTTTGTACATAGTAGGCATTTAATAACTGTTTTTTAAACTGAATTGGTTTGAACTGAGTGTTACATTAGTACCTATACAGTTGGGCTGATTTTATGCTTATTAGCAGATGAGGAGATGGGAAGAAGCTTTTCAGAACACTTTCTTTTGTGAAAAGGGTGGCTTCATACCCATCTAGTCACTGGATTCAAATGGGTCTAGTGGACAAGTGAGGCTTGCACAGCTGTCCCTCACTCAAAACAAAGTCAAGTGCAAGTCATGTCATCATTTCTCTGATGGCGTGGTCTTCTTTGGCAACGAAGGGTGAACACGTGGCTTCATGCCTGTATTCTAAAGGATATAATAAGACTTAGAAATAAAATTAAGATGAGATGAAGGACATGGTTGATAAACTACCTTGTTTAGTTGAATGACACTTTGATGATGATGATGATGATGATGATGATGATGATGGATGGTCCTACTTTCCTAATCAAAGCATTATTTGAGGCTTTGTTGTTTTCTCATTTAAGAAATCTGATATGTTTTAAGACCGTCTGAGTATTAGAATCAAATGAAATATAGTTGAATTTGGCCTGGGAACGTATTTTTTCATTTTATATGCTTAATTTTCTAATTTGAGTGTGTTTCTTTTCCAAATTTCTAATTTTCTAAAGAAGAACATGGAAAAATTGAAAAAAAGTCTTAGAACTTTTAGTAATTGAGCACAAGTAATTAATTAATTTTAGTAATTGAGTTGGGCCTTTGGTTTCATTTTTGGGCCCCTGCAAACAAAATGCCAGGTACTGTGTATCATAAAACTCTGTAGTTTCTTTGGGTCTCCTAAATTTTTTTTAGAATATTCTTAACTATGACCTGCTTTGTTTTGCTTGACCTGCTTTGTTTTGCTATGCTTTACTTAATTTTAATTCTGTTAATTGTATTTTACAAATGAGAAATATCAAGTGGAGAACTTTTTTTTCAAAGAGCCATCTAATTTAGAGGATTTATTTTCACTCTTAAAGACAGTGAGTTTCTTGAAAAGTAATTTGATTATAAAATTTGGTATAGGTTTTCTTGCCATTTGTAGTCAGGAGAGGCCAACCTCTGTCATATCAGGAAGTTGAATGATATTTTTAAGGGTGCTTTGAATTATAATAATTCAAGTTCTTAAATCTATGATTATATTCTGTGCCTTGAACAAAATAGTTTTTTTTTTGCTGTTTAAAAATGTTAATTCATATGAATGTTAAGATGTATCATTGCAGCATGGAATATGTCATCAACCTCAGCAGAAGTTTTAATAATATTAACCTATAGGGGATTATTTTATGGAAAAGCCTAGGAAAGAGATTGAATATTCTATCTATTAATATAAGAGTTTAGTACTAAATATGACCTGATCATTACTATTTGGCTTCAGAAATGTGCTGAATGTACAGGGTAAATTGCAAATAGCTTCTTATAAAGAAAAGATAGGAATATCCTCAGGGACAGGAAGGGCATTGCTTTGCCTTGGGGTTCTAGGATAGGTAGTTTTATGAAAGTAGACTTCTTATTATTATTGAATTGGCTCACATTAGACTCCATAGGAAAAAAATAGAGCTTACGAGGTGTAAGGAAGCAAAGGAATTAATATGTCAAATTATGAGTAGAAAGTTGGTTTTGCCATATTTGACATCTTTGAAGAAGGGTTGAAAGGAGAACAACAGTCATGGAATGCCAAGGGTTAATTAATGCTTGCTGAGAGTTGTGGATGACCCAAGTACTTAAAATGGTTACAGTTAGTTCATATGTCAATATTAGTGCTATTTCATGTTGGAACTGGAAGAGAATGTGATAGCACCCAAGTGATGGTATTTTAAAATTCATTTCTGTAGGATATTCCTGTTGGAGATAATGAGGAAGAATGTCGGTGACATTAACATATCAGAAATATTTAGAGATTTTGAAATGAAAGTTGTCAGTTTGAAATGTATGTTAATTCCATACCTGGAAAAGAAGATTTTTGGGGATCAATACCAAGAATGCCATAGTTGACATATACATGAATTAGCTCCTAAAGCATAAAATAAAGTTGAATGTTTTAGTAATGTCTTTTCTTATTTCATTTCAAATTAGGAAGATATGAACCTGACTTGATGTTCCAACTGTTTTTGATTTAGGGACATCCTAAAAGCACTAGGTCAGACTCTTCCACTCTTTCTTCCAAATATAAAAACTGTGCATTTTACCTAAACATGATTCATGATATTGTGATTTCTCTCCTCTTAAAACATAAGAAAGTGTTCAAAGTTCTTTAGCCACCAAATAGATTTTGAGTTATATTAAATCCAATATTAGGAGCTTGAAGATAACATTTTTTCAGGTCTCAAACTGAATTAATTTAGGCTACTAAGAAGCCATTAGTAAGAGATCTCTACCGTAAGGTCAGAGGATCATCCCGTTAGTACTACCTTAAAGATTATCTAGATGAACTGTACATTTTGAGTGGGACCAAAGGAAGAGGATGTGGCCAAAGTTGTAGCAGGTAGTGAAAGATCAGGGCCAGGATTCAAATCTGGCACTTCTGACTCTGTCTAGTGCCTTTTCTCCTAAACTGTGCTGCTCCCCCAAATGCCTTGACTGTTCTTGTATTAAATTTGGTTTTCCAGATTCTGGGCAATGGCTGATAGAGGTTGAAATGAATAGGGAGGTAGATGAGTTTTGAGGAAGTATGTCCCTACTTAACTAAGTGAACCAGTGTCTATAACTTATCTGAGGTAGGATAAAATAATTGAGCAGTGAATGAACTTCAGGTTGTTACTTGCTTCAGTACTTCAAGGCTCCATAATTTCATTGAAGTATACCTGTCTCTAAGGAAAGGAAAAGAATTAAGGACTTAATTCCAAAGTTTGGACAGTAGATGGACTTCTCAGAACTTTGCAAACAATCATTGTTCTAACCCTACTTTAAAACAGTCTTCAGAGATCTGTTGATAAAATTGCTGTTACAATTCCATTATCAGGAGTTCCTTATTTGTCATTAGCAGAGAGTATGATACAATTTTCACCTATGGATAAATGAATAAAAATTCATTAACTGCTTACTTTGTACCAGGTGTGGGTTCCACTGCAGACACAGTGCCAACCTGCATTGGTATAGGAAGTTGCCTCATGTGAAAGTTCCCTAAATTGGTGAAATCCTATGTCCAGTCCTTGTCCCTGTCCCCAGTCCCAGGCCCTGTGCTAAATTCTGGGAGTACAATACGAAAGTCAGCTATTCCCTCACTTTAAGATTATATACTCACTGTGAAAGACGGTACATAGTGTTTAGGAACGGTGGCTAAGGAAGGACGTATCTGGGGAATCCCTGAGAGGCAAGCTGGCTCCAGGACCATTTTTAGTACTGATCAGTTTTTTGTGCTAAGAGCAGGCAAGAGGTGGAGGTACATGTTGTTGGGAGGAGGAATGGCATGGATGACACATCTTCATATGGTGTGAGGATTGTATCTGGGGCCTGTGGCCAGAGAGATTTAGTAGGTTAGTTGAGTTAATGTCCACTTAGTAGTCCAGGCAACAAGACCCAAGGTATGGGCTTTCCAAAACTGAATAGATTAACTAACCCTGGGATTTTATAGGGATGTTTTCTGGAACTATGGTATATGCAGACAACATTCCCCTGAATACATTGAAGTAGTACTTCAGTTTAGGTATATTTGTTATAGTTGGATTAAAATGGAATTGTAACCTAAATTATACAGCAGGAACAAGACTCCTTAAATTTCTATGTTATTTCCAGGGAGACTATGCAATGCAATAAAAAGAGATAGAAGCAATTTTAAGTCATAGCTATAGTATTATTCCAGTGTCTTGGTAATTTTTAATTAGCTCATGTATATTATCTGTATGTGGCTAAGGAGTTGTTACTTACAGGCTTGGTTAGATGACCCAGAAGGGCATATCCCTTTTTCACTTGGGGTGAAAAATTCCCTGGTTTATAGTTAGATGATCTAATTGACAGTTAACAAAAGTAGAATTTCTGTTGAGGAGATTGTTTCATTTGAGTAAGGAGTGCAAAATCCATCCAAACTACTACCATGTAAACTCAGGGAACCTGAAACCTTAGAAGTCATTGGAAGGTCTTTATTTAATTTATTTTTTAAGGATATGCAGAGTTAAATAAGAGAATCCTGAACCGTGTGGCTTACCACTGTGGAAAGACCTTTACTTAAGTTCATAGACAGACCATATTATATGTATTAGGAGAGAGAAAAATGAAGTGATAAAAGGGCTAGATATTTTTCCCTTCCTATATCTCAGCGTTTAGAACATTTCTAGACTCCCTTTTGAAAGCGGTGGAATTTGCTTTTGACTAAATAAGAATAAACTTATCCTCACCACCCCCAACACTCCTCCAAAAAATCACCAAGGTGCTCTTGCCTATTGAACTGATCCAGACAAACGATCCCCTTTGTTTTTCTGAGTTTAGATAGCAGTGTTTCTCTAAGGGACTGAGCATAGAAGAATATGCATGTGAAAAAGAATCTTAAAATATCCTTGTCATCTCCTACTTGTTCAGTTAATACTATTTTTGTGTCTATCTGAGTGTGGAAAACCAAGAAACGACAAGTTTAATTCCAAACTGTTCTCAGAATTTAAAATGTGTGTGTGTGTGTATGTGGCAGGGTGGGGGATTCCAATCTCTTGAAAACTTCTCCATCGTTTACACTGAATTCTGTTTCTTCTACCAGTGAGAAAAAGAAAGAAAAAGAACGTGAAGAATTGTGGAAAAAACTGGAGGACCTGGAGTTAAAGAGAGGTCTTAGACGTGATGGAATAATTCCAACTTAACAGCCACCACAAAATGACAACAGCATTATTAACCTGTGGAGTCACACATTTATGTAGTAGAAGATGGAGCAACAGTTTTCTGTATTGTGCAACTTTACAGTAGATTTCACATTTGTTTCATTATTACAACAGCACTGTATATACCTGTCTCTAAGTAAAGGAAAAAAAAATAAGGACTTAAATCCAAAGTTTGGACAGTAGATGGACTTCTCAGAACTTTGCAAACATAATCATTGTTCTAACCCTACTTTAAAAGCAGTCTTCAGAGATCTGTTGATAAAATTGCTGTTACAATTCCATTGTCAGGAGTTCCTTATTTATCATTAGCAGAGAGTATGATACAATTTTCAAATGTGAACAATCTTAAATTTAGCTTGTCTTTCTGCTAAGTTGTTAAATGTATTTATAGTAAAAGGAAAAAAAAAGACTGTCATTTCCTTATAAGTTTGTGTAACATCCTCCTTCTCTGGATAACTTTACTGTAATTTGACATCTTTTCCTTTTGCACATCTTCATAAGTTGGATGTCCACAAAGAACAGGGCCGTGAATACACAGGTCCCTGCAAAGGTTTCGTTGACTGGTGTGAGCACGCATCTTTCCAGTAACCAGGCTAGCCCTCATACTCCTTCAGTTTTCACATCAGGAGTAAAATATTGAGAGGTGATAAACATGGTAGGGAAGGGAATTTTGGATTCATGCGTCAGTTTCTGATGGATCCAAATTATTGTCTTGAATCCTTTTGAAAACAGGCACTGTTACATCACAGACTTCAGTACCTAATCAGTATTAGTTATGTGTATCATTGAACACATATACCAGAGCTGTTTTAGTAATGACTGAAATACATCTTTTTGGACCACTTTGAAATAATAAAGACAAACACTAAACAGTACAACCATGAAATTGATCTCCAGGGATTGCAGATCTAATTGGGAAAAGAGTTGAGCAAACAGTTCAGACTGTTTGGAGTTGTTGCCTTACTTTTTAATATGTATTTATAAAGTATTCCAGCAAAAGAGGATGTAGCCTCTGGAAAAATGTTACAGTGTTTTTGTAGACTCTAGTTGAATTTCTCATCCTAGCGTCAGCCCTGTTTTTAGCTGGAAAGGATTCAGGATAACATTAACATGCATTCTGAATCAGATGCTTATTCCTAAACTACTGTATTTGTTACCAAAAGTGGTTCTACAAATGCTACTGAAAAAAATCTGGAAATTCCTTATGTCCTGAGTATTAATAATAAAGTTTAAAAATGCTTTTATATCAAAGGTGCATTGTGACCAAATTGTTTAAGGAAAAATAACAAAAATGAGGGCTGTATCACAAAGTATATACATCATTGGCTATCTGCTTTGTACTTAAAAGTGAAATCTTACATCTTTGGTAGGTAAAATGCTGATAAGACTCATGTACAGTATATATTTAGCTAATATGATGGAATTATTATATACCTAAAGGTATGTATTGCAGGATTTTTTTTCCAGGACTTTTGATCTGTTACAGACATGACAACAGTGAGTTGATAATCCTCAATGATTGGTCCCAGCAGTATTTATGATAATAGAGCAGATTCTGTGTTCATGCATCTAATTGTGATAGTTACAAACATGAACACGTCAACTGTTGACCTTCAATAGGAATACAGTATAAATATGGGCTTGTATATTTTCCTCCCTCCATTTTAAGTATGTAGTAGAAGATAGTTTTCTTGTTTCCAAGCCAAAAAAAAAAAAAAAAAAAAGGAGTGGGGAATGGATGGAGAGGGAAGCCCTATCCTCCCTCCCAGGTTAAATGTTTCAGGATTATCAGGTCATAGTTTATACATGAGTCAGCCTCATATGAATCTTGTCATCTCAGCAGTTTTGTAAAAACTTGACAATATTAATTCTGAAAATGAAATAGCAGTAAACTAGTCATATGCAACACCAAAAATAACATGGTTTAATGGAATTACTAGAGAGGTTTTTTTTTTCTAAAAAAGAAATTGATGGGAGATTGATAGAAATTTGGCAGAGGCTGCCAAAGATTATACAACTTCTTTTAAAATACTGGAGAAAAGGTGCAAGCTCAAATACTAAAGATAAAAAGAAATTTATAACAAACCATCTCCCTTAACCCCTTTGATTTGAATAGCCTTTGATTTCTACTATGCATTATGATTATTTTTGGTAGTGTAATCTTATATTTACAGTTAACATGCCTTTGAAGACTGAGGACGTTACATTCGTGGATGAATGAACTAATAATCTCTGCCCACTGGGGTGAAATGCAGTCATTTGAAACTTTAGAAGGCAAGGAACCTTTCTTGTACCATAGGTGATGACTTTATACAAATGATTCTCAGTGTCAACTTTATATGTTGAAACCCATGCTGAGAAAACCGGAGCCGAATATTAGACCTACCTGAAGAGTTGGTCACATTAACCTGCTGCCTTTAAGTGGCAGCACATCTAAAACTCCTAGGGCAATTTCTGAGAAGAAACACTATCTTTTCACTTTTTTTTTTTAAACTGAAAGAGACAATGTGACCTTTGTCATGTTGTGTCCAATGACGCAGAATAACTGAGGTCACCCGACTGTTGCACTATGTGACATACTTAAGGACGTACTTGCTGCATTTGCAGCAGCCTTCCTTGTCCCTTCCCACAGTCCTGATCTTTGCTGCAACTCAGTTGTGATGAACGCATCTCATCCTTTTGTTTGCTTCATAATTTCCAGAACTATATATAAATATATTTTTTAAAGAGCAAATATCGTAGTTAGCGAGTGGCCACTCACTCCCTCGTTCCTACCATATTGGTTTCAGGGCGAGGGTTATGAGTGTCTTCAGAGGAGGACTGTGGCATAGATAGATTGTGGGCATAGAAAAACCATACCCGTGAATATTCCCATCTCACACTGAATCAAGCATGCATTCCTTTCACATCTTGGCAATTTTTCCCAGTTGTTTTCCTGTCACTTTGGGGTATTTTTTTGTTTTTGTTTTTGTCTCCCAAACATTTGAGTGGGTTGGTTTTTTTGTTTTGTTTCGTTTTTTGGCTTTTTTTTTTTGTAAAAAATAAAATAAAAAATTAAAAATAAATGAATTAAAAATACTCTTAAAGCCGCTGGATACTCACGAGCAGGGTTACACTCAGTTCATCTTGGACTTGTTTGCATAAATAGAAGAGTTTAATTTATTTTGTACCTCCTTCTATATGTGGAATCAGTCCAGGGTGCAGAGCCAGGAATTGCTTGCATTTGCACCTGCTGTACCTGTTGAGTATAGAGCAGGCTCAATCACACTATGAAAAGAAAAAAAAAGTATATTTAGAGCTTTAAAAGCTTTTTTATTTTTTTGTGGGGGGTGGGATAGGGTCAAGGGAAGATGTATGGATGTTTATTAGCATGTAAAAACATGTTTGGTTCAGGTTAATTTTTTTTTCTATTTTTAATTTTAGTTTTCCAAATTGGGTGCATCAACTTGTCCCAGAAAGTGGAGTTATCTCTCTTTCAATGCTATTACCAATGTCATCACAAAGTGACAGTCACCTAATAGTGAAAAGAAGGTGACGGCTAGACATGATCAAATGATGTTTTATTTGCACATGGATATTTTTATTTTTATATTCTGGTTCAACCAGTTCTCCTAATGGAGATAGGAAGTGAGCCACAAAGGATTTTTCTAGTAGGTATTGGCAATGAATTTTATATTCCTCAATATTTAGTTTTGAAAGTCTAAAAGGACTGTGCAACGTGGAGGCAAAATTGAGCAAATTTCGATTTAAAAGAATGTCAGTTCACAGACTGCTTCTTTGTCCACTGAAGCAGCGATTATCTGTTTAGAAACAAACATCCTATATCATGATTTGTATGAATATAGGTTTCCTTTTTTTGATTGCTTACTGTAAATAAGTTGTAATCCAAACCTCATGTACCAATGAGGAGTTTTCAAATATAAATATTATCAATAAATTTCTTGTCCTATTTTTGATTGTAGTATAAAGAATGACATGTTCATGCTTTGGTTAAAGGATTTAGCATTAGCTTTATCTTTTGGTATGTTAGCATTTCATTGTTTCAGCAGGAGAGGGCAGCAAAAGTTCATTTTCCCCCTTAGAATTGCTGTGGTCTGTTAGGTTTTTTTTTTTTTTTTTTTTAAACTTCATCTATTTGTGGGTAGAAATAAAGTGAAACATTTTTTTGATATGAAAAGTTGCATATGAAAATAGAGACTGACCTGACCAGACAGCGAAAATCTTCTGTTCCTCATGAGACGTTAATAGAAAACGCCACAGAACAATCTTCCAGCTCCAGCTAAAGTATGTATGCTACTTCCTCCTGAGACTGACAACCAAGGGCAAGCTGAGTGTCTAAACCCAGGGGATTCCAAAATGTCATTCTTTGGAAGTGATTTACTTTCTTCAAGGTGGTAACAAGGACAAAATGACTGGTGCTCCCAAATATCCATGTAACCTTCTCCTTTCACGCGTGTGTGGAGAACTCTGTACTGTGGGTGCATCGAAATAAAGAAGCAATGACGAGTTTCCAACTGCTTGGCTGGTTTTGTTCCTGTGTGACGAGGTTTTGTGTGTGGGTCGGGGGCGGGGGGTTGTTATTTTGCCATGTTCTCATGGCAGGACCCAGTGATTTGGGTGAGGTGGTTGCTCTGGAGATGAGACCTAGCTGGGGACCATTGGGCAAATTTATGGGGGGGAGCCTTGCCCTGAGCTCATACTGTCACCTTTGGTGGTGGCACAGTGAAGGACTAAAGGTTGTGGTCTGGAGTCAGGAATCATGAGTTCAAATCCTGCCTCAGACACTGGCCTTGTGACCCAGGGAAAATCATTTCAGCTTCTGTTTGCCTCAGCTTCCTAAATTCTGAAATGGGCGAGGGGGATATGATAGTGCCTACCTTGAATGAGTGTTGTGAGGCTCAAGTGAGGTAACACTTGTAGATGTGCACAGCACAGTGCCTGGAACATATAGTAGGTGCTTAACACGTACTTATGTGAGGATCAAATGAGAAAACGTTTGTAATAACACTCCGCGTGTCATATAGTTGGTGGCTAATGTATGCTCGTATAAGAGTTACATAAGATAATACTTGTAAAAGCACTCAGCCCGGTGTGTGACACGTTTTTTTGATCGTTGTTCAGTCATTTTCAGTCCTGCCTGGTTCTTTGTGACCCCATTTGGGTTCTTTTGGCCCAAGATAATGAAGTGGTTTGCCATTTCCTTCACAGAGGCAAACAGGATTAAGTGACTTGCCCATGCTCATACAACTAGTAGTGTCGGGCCAGATTTGCTTTCTGACTCCTGACCCAGCATCCTCTCCATTGCAATACCTAGCTGCTCCTGGCTTGTATTAGTAATGGTTCCATGTGACGATCAAGTGAGATATTTGTAAAAGTGCTCAGCACAATTCCTGGCAAAAACAGCAGGTGCTTAATACATGCTCCTGTGAGGATCAAAGGAGAAAACTTGTAAAAATGAGCATAGTGCCTGACACATGGTGCTTAATGCCTGCTCATTTCCTCATTCATTTTCCAATTTAGGATGAACTTGACTTTTTGCCAGTTATAATTGTACCCCAAGCTCCAACAGGCACCTGTTAGGACTAATTCTGTTTTATATTTTTGTGCCGTTTCAATCTAATCATTTGGGAGGAGAAAACTCTTACTAATGAAATTGTCTTATGTTCAGTTCTAAACTTAAGTATTCATTTTCAAATGTTGCTATTTGTAATGTTCAATGACAACAGCTTGGAGTGATTTAAAAATAGAAACTTTACATAAGGGCAAGGTAATTTACTAAAGTCAGCATAGTATGATGAAAAGAGGGGTGTTTTCGAGTTAGAGGAACTAAACTCACATCCCAACTCTGCCACTTGTGACTTGTGTATCCTTGTTCAAGTGACTTCACCTCCCTGGACCCCTATGTACTCATCTGAAAAATGACGTTGGTGGTCTCTAAAGACTATCGTAGAAACGGATTTATTTTCAGAGTTAGAAAGAATGTTTCCTATCTTGAACAATTAGCCCCAGAGCCAAATCTAGGTATCCTTTTTTAGAGCCATATGCTGTAACCCACATTACACATGCTGCTGCTGGGGTAAGGTATAGACATCAAGTTGGGTCAGGTTCACATGTTTTTATGTGTGCCATGTATTCTCTCAAGACAAAACCTTTTAAAATCGAGTCTGCCATACCGTGTGTCTGAAGGGGAAGTATTCTGTTGCTTACCAAAACCAGACTAGAAGATACTTTAAAAGTCAACTGAAAAGTGGCCTTTGCTTTCTTTAGTATCAAGGCATGAGGCTGGGATCTGGCACCAGGGCATATCAGTCTATTTCTCTAGTAGATGCTTGTAATTTCCTGTCATGCAGATGGAGGTGGGAGACCTTGATATAGATACAGGTACTCACATTCTTGGCATGTGGGAACCCTTAGATGAACCCCATTGGGATAGTTTGGGCTTGGTTTTATAGAGTTAATCTGCTTAGTTAAATAATTTATTGATCACCATGTGCTAGACATTCCAAAGTGCTGAGGATAAAAATACAGCCATATAAAATAGTCTCTGTCCTTAAGGAGTTTACATTTGTAATGGAGAAAAACACATGAATAGGAGGAGGAGAGGAAGAGGCGTAGCCTGTCAAAAATTCACCTATCGGAGCTGGGAGCCCCCAGTGTGGTGGATTTATCAAAGCAGCTTGATGGAGGGTTTTATCCTTTGGTAAGCTCCTTGAGGCCATAGGGTGGTTCTTTTTTGTCTTGGATCACCCACCATTAGTGTAGCGCCTGGCACATGGTAGACTTTTTTTAATTTATTTTTTTCAAATTGAATGTAAAAATGTTAAAATTTTAACTTACAAATTATTTCTTTCCACTCCCAACAACCCTAATGAAATCTTTTTGATAACCGCTCCTCCATACCAGGCTTAGTAGGTGTCCTTGAATTTCATGGGTGGAAAAAAAAAATCAGTTGATGTTCAGTCTTCTGATGATAAGCCTCTCCAAACTGTAATCAAAGTTTTTCCAACTTGGTAAGACCTAACAAAGTTTATGTTTCACTGATGTAGCCTTTAAGAATACAGGATCAACTTTGAACAATGAGGAGATGTCAGTTAAAGTTTATTGGAGGAACAGGTTCAATATTATACTTCAAATTTGTTTGCTTTCTAGGTACAGTGCATTGTGCTAAGTCCTCTGCTGATTTCTGCTTGCCTTAGACTCAAAAACCAAGGCATTAATAAGTGTAGCATTTGGCTAGTAGGTAAGCCTTAAACTCAACGCCATACTTTCTTTCTCTTGGAGAGTCTATAAAAATCTCTTTTGGTAACTAATGTTTAATCTACTTACAATAAAGCTGTCTAGGGCTGGTGTATCATTTCTTGCCTTTAGGAGGCAAGTAGGTGGCACAGCGGATAGAGTGCTGGCTATGGAGCAGAAAGACTCATCTACCCAATGTGGCCTCAGACATTTACCGGCTGTATGACCATGGGCAAGTCATGTAACTGCCTCATTTTTCTAAACTAAAAAATGAATTGGAGAAAGAAATGGCAAATCACTTTGTTATCTTTTCCAAAGAAACCCCATATGGAGTCATGAAGAGTCAGACAAAACTGTACAAACAACAAGGTAGCACAGTGGGTAAAATGCTGGGCTTGGAGTCAAGAAAACCTGAATTCAAATCAGCCTGAGACACTTGCTACCTGTGTGATCTTGGATAAGTCACCTAACTTCTTTGCTTCAGTTTCCTCAACTGTAAAATGGGGATATAATAGCACCTATCTCACAAGATTGTTGCAAGAGGAATTTAGGCTAGTAAGTAGTAAAAAAAAAACAACAAAACACAACTTCCTGACTATTAAAGTTGGAAGGGGTCTTAAAAGTTCTGTTACATCTTTCTCACTCTGTCTCTTCCTACCTCCTCTCCAAATCCAAATCTCCCTTCTTCCCATAGCCTTTTCCAGGTAAGTTTCTAAACAGAAATCTTTAATCTTAAAAAAAAAATTTCTAAATGAAAACTTTAAAGAAAGTTTGTACTACTTCAAACGCCTGTCTCTCTAGGGTAGCCTCAGTTGGGAATGTTACTCTGTTCAGACAAGATGTCTCTCCACACTCGTAAAGAATAGGTTTAAGTCCAGAGGAGAAGACTGAAGAGAGATGAATAAACCCAGTTGCTTGGTTTTTCACATCACCCTTCAACGATCTAAATCTTTAAGTCAGACCTAATTCTTTAATACAGTTCTCCAGGTTTTTTTTTTGGTTGTTTTTTAATCACCTGTCTGTACAACAAATTGAAATTGGAACGTCCATCTATCAAAATCAACATGCTCCATCCCTTGAAATGTCATCCAGGGTTTTGTTTGTCTTAATTCCCTCAGAAGGCTCTGTCAATGATTAGGTAAGAGTCCGTTCAAATTGCAGAAGAAAGAATGAGAGAGAAGCTTTTCAAATTTTGTCTTCCTTGTGGTCTGTGTCCTCCTCAGTCTCCTCGGAAACCACCTGGATCTCCAAAGCCCCCTTACCCTGCTTTACCACCTCCTCAGTCATGGAAGCCTCTACAACCATTGCTGGCAGGACCATGACCATGGCTTCCAAAGCCACTGGGTGTGGCACAGTCCAGAGTCACTTTATTTCCATCAATTTCCCTGTCTTCCATGGCCTCTTTTACAGCTTCTTGTGAGTTGCGGTCCATAAAAATGAATCCTTTAGATAACTGTCTCCCTGTCTATGATTTTCCTGGCATCAAGAGAGCCATGAAATTAATCTTTCAACATTTCTTCTGTCACAAGAATTCAAAGCTTCTTTTGCATCTTCTGCAGAGGCAGATTCAATGAACATGTACCCTTTAGACTGGTCTTAGCTGTTCCAGGGCAAGCTGATTGAAGTCACCTTCTTCCACTTCCTGCAGACTTTCTTCAGTGGCACTACAGGTGTGGTTATTCAGCACCAGTTGTCTGAGTCTGCTTGTGGCTATTCTCATTCCAGGAATTATTTTTCCTACTTCTCAAATTCTCTTGTCCTTGAGTTTTTTTCCCTTGTGTAGTCCAAAATGAATTTCTGACCATCAATATCAGTTCCCAAGAACAGGGGTTCTTAACCAAGGGTCAATGAGCTTATTTTTAAAAATATTTTGATAATTATTTCAATAGAATGGGTTTCCTTTGTAATCCTATGCATTTTATTTTATGTGTTTGAAAACATCATCCTAACAAAGTCTCCATAGACTTCACTAGACTATCCAGAAAGGTAAAGAATCCCTGGTCAAGAAGAAAGAATGAATATAGCATATGAAAAAGGACAACACATGGGTTCCTGTAACACTTGAATGCTGTTGAATCTCATTCACTTCCTCATGTTGCCTCGTGAACACCTCGGATCCCAGCTCAATTATGACATCGGGTTTGGATGAGAATTAGGAAGGGTCCTGTGGGCAGAGAGGAGTGGGAGCATATCAGATTTTGGAAAGGGAACTAAGTAGTATAGATTAGTGGTCTCCAAATTAAAGTAATCTCTTTAAAAACTATTTAAAAACAGTTTTGACAATGCACTTTCCAGATAGATAAGTAGAGAGATATGAGTATATGTCTACATATTTATTCAAGCATTGTATATATGCATATCATTTAAAGTTGAGGTTTTTTCAATATTTGGTTTTAAAGGCTGTCATAGCAGAACAGGATACTTCATAGAAATATATAGCTTCAAATTTAAAGGATGTTGCTAGCTATGCTTACTAAATCATGACTCTCATTTTAATTTTTTAATCTTAAAAAATTAATTATTTTTAACATTGTTTTCTTTTCAAATGTTGAATTTCGAATCCTCTCCCTCTCTCACACCCCCTCTGCCACCCACTGAGAAGGGGAGCAATGTATCAATTATACATGTGAAATAATGCAAAACATTTCCATATTAGTCATATTCTTTTTAAAAAGCAAGAAAAACAAAGAAAATGAGAAAATTATGCTTCAGTTTGTACTCAGAGTTCACCAGTTCTCTCTCTGGAGGTAGATTTTTGTCATGGAGTCTTGTGTTGTGGTAAGATCACAATAGACAAGTAGAGAGTTGGTCATCATGACAACATTGCTGTTGCTATACACAGTGACCTTGGGGTTCTTCTCACTTCACTTTGCATTAGTTCATATGTTTTGCCATGTTTTTCAGAAACTAGCCCCCTTGTCATTTCTTACAGCACAATAATATTCCATCACAATCATATGCCACAACTTATTCAGTCATTCCCCAATTGATGGGCATCTCCTCAATGTATAATTCTTTTCCCTTCACAAAAAGAGCTTCCATGAATATTTTTGTATATGTAATTCCTTTTCCTTTGTGTCTCTTTGGGGTACAGACCTAGTAGTGGTATTTCTGGGTCAAAGAGTACACCCTTTGGGTATAGTTGCTTTCCAGAATGGTTGAACCAGTTCACTACTCTACCAGCAGTTCATTAGTGCATTTGTTTTTCCCTCTAGCAATTGTCATTTCTGATAGATGGGAAGTAGTATATCAGAGTTGTTTTAATTTGCATTTCTCTAATCAATAGTGATTTAGAGCATTTTTCATATAGCTATAGAGAACTTTGATGTCTTTTTCAATTTTTTAAAAATTTTAGACAAATACAAAAACTTAAATACATAATAAGAAAAGAAAAAAACATTATAAACTTAAATATTAAACTTACATATAAAAGAAAAAAGAAAACAATGTCATTTGCACAGCAGAACATAGGAGAGGATTCAGAATATATTTCAATAACTTATCATTTCAAGAAAGCCTATATATTAAATACTGTGCATTATGCTGAGAACTGTCCCATCTTTTCTTTGCTTCCTTGTAGATTTTCTTTTGTTCTCTGCTGTACACTTTTTACTTTGTTCTTTTTTTCCCCTACCTTACCCTTACCTACCTCTCCAAAGCTACAATTGATCTTGGATATATTTATAGATGGCTATTGATATATGCATACATGTAAACATATATAAACATGTACTTTCCCTAAGAAATTCTACTCCTGATCTTGTTTTTATGTTTGTGCGTATCTGTTTTTTCCTATCTCTCCTAACTCCTCTACTTTACTTCTACCTGCTACCTTGCCCTTCTATTACTTTACTTACCCCCACTTCAGCAATACCTCCCTTATCTTCCTATTCCCCTAAATCTAAATACCCTTTATATGCCCCTTTGACCTAGTCTGTCCCCCTCCCCTCTAAAACTCCCTCCCTTATTCTCCCATTCCCCTAAATCTAAAAACCCTATATCCTTTCAAAGTATTCCCTTACCTCCCCTCTAAAGATCCCTCCTTCATCCTCTCCTCCCATCCCCTTAGAGTTTTATTTCTTTCTAAATTTAGAATATTTTTATACTCTTCTAGGTGTATATGCATTTTCCACTCTTAAACCCATTCGTGATGAAAGTAGTTTTCCAGACCCAGTAACCCCATCCTCTTCCATCTAATTGGTTCTTCTTTTTGCACCTACTTTCGTATAAGATAATTACTCTTTTAGCTGTTTTTGAATGGTTTTACTTTTTGAAGTTATATCACACTCAGGTCTACCCCATAAGCTACCTAATTACTAGTAACAATCTTAGACATAGGTATTACATTTTCCATACATAAAAGGTAAACATTCTATCCTTATTTAGTCCCTTGTAATTGATCATTGGTATGTACCTTATATTTCTCATGACTCTTGTATGTCAAATCTTCTATTGGTGGTTTTTTTTTAACAGTCCTGAAAATCTGACAGTTGATCAAATGTCCATTTTTTTTCCCATTCAGAATTATGCTTAGCTTTGCTGGGTCTGACATTTCCTGCCGGAGGCCCAGTTCTTTTGCTCTTCAGCATATAACATTCCTAGACCTGTAATCTTTGTGTTGCCAACGCTTGGTCTTCTGTGATTCTAATTGTGGTACTGTCATGTGTAAATTGTTTTTTCTTGTTGCTTGCAATATTTTGTCCTTGATCTGGAGGTTTCAGAATTTAACTATAATATTTCTGTGGTGATTGGCAGAATCTTTTCTATTTCTGCTTTCCCTTCTTCTAATGCTTCAGGACAATTTTCTTTAAAATATTTCTTCTATTATTGTATCAAGATTCTTTTTTTGATCAAAACTTTCAGGTAGTCTAATTATTCTTCTGTCCACCCTGTGTTGTTTTTGGTTTTTGTCTTAGATTTCAACAAGTCCAGCGACAAATTATATTTCCTTGACTACATTTCTATATCAATTGTTTCTACTAATTTTTCACTTTTCGTGTTCAGTGAGTTTTTTACCTTTGGTTGTAGGTTATTTATTCTTCTGTTTCTTTCCTAGAGAGCTCATTTCAATTGTCACTACATTTTCATCTCTTCATTTCTCCTAGGTACTTGTATTCTTTGTGGCCAAGCCATTTTTTCCCTTCTGAGGATTGCTTTGTAGCTGTGAAGTTATGTCTTCTTCTGGCTTTATTTCTTGGGTGTCTCTTGATCCATAATATTTCTTCATTATGTTCAGTGCCTTCTTTTGTTTACTTATATCCCCAGGCAAAGCTATGGGTTTGGGGCTTTATGCTTAGACAAAGCTCCATCTCTTTTCATACTATGGAATGGAGTGGTCGGGACCTGACCTATTATATCCTAGTATCCTGATGCAGGCTTAAATTTTCCCCTGGTGATTCTGTGCCAGAAAACTGACAGGCTTTTGTGCCCCTGGTTAGACCTCTGCTGTCCTCCAGCTTCCCCTTTGGATGTCCTTAGTTGAGGTATTGCTACAAACTTCAGAGATGTAGCTTTACTCATCAGGGAACTGCTTTAAGCTCCTGTCACTCTTGGTACATCCCTGCTTTGTGCACTGCTGTGGTCTTCCCTAGGGTGTCCCTGGTTTGGGGATATTGCTAGAGGTTTCTGGAGTCTTTACCTAAGCTCATGTCAGCTTTCATGGCAGTGACCCTCTTTCAGCGCCTGAGACTTTTGGCTGTCTTTTGGTAGAGTCATAGGTTTGAATACTGATAAAGTTGCTTACTGGTGTTTTACTCTGAATTTCTTATTCATTGTTCAATCTAGTGCCCTGATTAGATCATTGCTAGAGCATATGTGAGAGAGTGAGGCATCTCTATGAACTTTCATGCTGATATCTCAAGCAGAATTCAATCAAGATGAAATGAGGATTTTCATGAGTATCTTAAAGAACTAACCATTCCATCTGAGGATAACTTCTTGAGTATGACCATAATAACAGCTCATTTTTAGGGGTGCTTTGGTAATTCAACTAGGCAGACTAGAAGAAAATAGATGAAGAATCTAAGCAGATTATAGGAAAAACTAAAATTCATAAGAATAGTTAACTAGGCAGTTCTATTGAGCATTTCTATTTCTCCAGTCATTTTATAGGTGATTTAAAAATTGTAAAAGACGTTAGTTAAATTTCAATGGGAAGGACTTAAGTATTTGTTAGATTATATAAAAGGCAACGTGGTACAGTGTCTAATGGGTCTGCCTTAGAATCAGGAAGACATGGGTTAAAATCTTGCCTCTGAAAATAACAACTGTGTCCAAAAGCAGTCACTTATACTTGTAGTTCCCTAAGCAATTTTGTAAGACTATAAATTATAGATTAATTGCCAATGTGTATGGGTGGAGAGACTTTCTACACCAGGAGTTACTTGTAGTGCTCCAATCACTGGTCTGAACCAAAATGTGGGAAAATGCAAAGCAGTATTCTAAGTAACCTTCAGTAATGTCAAGTAGTCCCAAAATTTGAAAAAATAAGTTTACAAAATAGAAAAAAATTACCTGTAAGGATATGTGATTTCATTTGTGTGAAAACTCCTTCCACTGATACAGGTTATAATTCCTCTAGAATATAGTTAATTATCTTCAACTGTTGCTGTAACTGAAAAAAAAATCATGACCTAATGGTCAACCCTTTGACCATGACTGACTCCAAACTCAGTTAGACCCAGTCTACAGTAATGGGACCTTGTGCCAAAATGACCTAGAATGCTTATGCCCTGACTAGGCATTCATAGAGTCATAGAAACATATATATATACACACACACACACACACACCACACACCACACACACACACACACATATATATATATACACATATAAATAACATATAAGATTATAGTGACTTTTGGTGATAATGGTACACCATCTTCTGGCTTAAAATAAAACATTTCCAACAAATACACAAAGTCTCCAATTATCCTAGGTGATATTTATAAGTCTTATTGCTTCTCTCAGATGAGGCACCACAGGTTAGCGGACTTTTTGTTTTTGTGTTTATTTTACTTTTGTCTAGGTGGTACAGTGCTATACTGGTGAGAAGTACTGCCAGTCACTCTTTACTCATCTTTCTTTCTGCCCCAGTACTTCCCTCCTCTCTTCTTTTCTGAGATGAACTTTGTGTTCAAACCAAGTCTGGTACAAAAATGGTGAAGTCCCTGTCTCAGAACTAACATGATTTCTCACAGCCCTCCTAGCATCTAATAATCCATTCATTAACTAGAGGGATTCTGACATATATGTTCTTTCTTTGCCCTTGGAATTTTCTATATGCTATTTTTTCATCTGAGACCTCAATCATTGGGTTACTAGCAGAAATATTTCTTTCTTAATGCCTGTGGTAGCAGTTTGTCACAGTTGTTAGCTTAAAGAGACAAAGTAAACATTTAAACAAAGAAATATAAAGAGAAAATTCTTAGAAATAGGTTTTCCCCATGCCCAAAAGAAAATATATCAGCTCCAACCCTCCATGGAGAGAGGAGAGTGGAGACAGGTTAAGGGGAAAAGAGAAATGAAAAAATGTTACCCTTGTGGAAAAATTGGGACACTCATTTATTGCTGGTGGAATTGTGGCTGATCCAATCATTTTGGAAAGCAATTTGGAATTATTTAACTGCCTATACTCTTTGATCCAGTAATATCACTAGCTCTATTTCCAAAGATAATTAGGAAAAAAGGAAAAGAACCTATATGGTCTAAAATATTTATAGTAGCTTTCTGTGGTGGCAAAGAACTGGAAATTGCAGGGATGCCCATCAATTGGAGAATGGCTGAATAAGTTGTGGTACATGATTGCCATGGAATACTACTGTGCTGTAAGAAATGATGAACTTGATGACCTTAGAAAAACATGGAAAGACTTGCTGAAATAATGAAGAGGGAAATGAACAGAGCCAAGAGAATATTCGCATATATTGTATACAGTATTGTAATAATTGTATACAGTAACATCATTGTTTTTAAGAATGACTTTGAGTGAGTAAGTCATTCTGACTGTTATAAATACCCAAATTAATTATAAGGGATATATGAAGAAAGATAATATCTACATCCAGAGAAAGAATCAGTAAATAGAAGTTTTAAAGAATAATTTTGCATATGTGCGTGTATGCACCTATTTGTGCCTAGGGTGGGGGGGGAAGAAAAAAAGAAATTTACATGATAATTTTATTATGTATTTAAAAGAAATAGCAAGTTATACATAACAGATTTGCAGTTTCACGTGCAATTATCTTTTTCATTATATTATGTTATGGAAATGCTTGTTTTTTCTATAAATTAAAAAATGACAATTAAAAAATACCACCTTGAGGTCTGCAATGTGAGTGGAAGGAACTTCAACAGCACAGCATCCTCTTTGATGTGCATCATGCATGCTCTTATCTCAGTTGTGCTCCTGGGGTCCTGGTGCTTATTGCGCAGGATAGCTCTATTCTGTGGCTCTGTCTGGCTCTCCTCCTTCTCTTTACAATCTCTTAGGATAGGAGGGCCCAGTTTGTCATTCAATCAAGCCTCTGTAGTCAGAGGGCCAGAACAAATAAGGGTGGGGAAATAATGTGTGGGGGGGAGGGGAGGAAGGAGAGACAAGAAGGGGAAAGTTAGGGGGATTTCCACCCATCCCATTTGTTGGGCATTCATCTCTAGCCTCCTCATCTCCTTGAGAAGCTAGATAGTACTAAGAACTGTTCTCTCATTGGTAAAGGTGAATATTTAAATACTCTTTAGGCATTCTAGGGCAGAGTATCATCTTCATTATATTTTTAAAAAGTCAGTAAATAAGACCCAGGTAATTATTGCTCAATGTGTTATATAAATATAGCATTTTAGCCTTATAGCAAACATCTAGTATAATATTTGTTCATTTAAATGAGTTGGTTTTCATTTCATTCAAGGTCTTCTATGAAAAGATAATTTTAACAGCACTCATATTGCTGCAAAAATTCATTTACATTGCTTCCCCCCCGCTCCAGTTTTAAGAAAAAGAGGCAAATGATGACGAGGACACACTTAATAGTTAAAACATCAACTTGTTGAGTTCTGTAAAATGAGAATAGATGTTCAAAATGATGACCCTGAAGCATTACAATATCTTCAATCATCAAAGAAAATTCAGTTATATTCATTATTAGAACTATCTTGTTAAACAAAATTAACATTTCTAAAAGTTAATAAAAAAATCCAACTAATGGGGACATCTTGTTCCCTATGCACCTGATTTAATTAAGGTTTCATCGTCCTTAGTTGCTGGTGATTAACCTCTACAGAATTAGCTATGCTGATTCACAGTCAACAAATAAAGGCTTGGGCTCAGAACCTTTCCAACTTCCTTAGATATTGACAGAAGTGACATCTTACCAACGTAACCTTTAGTAATAATAATAGCTAGCATTTATATAGCACTTGAAAGTTTGCAAAGCTCTTTACAAACATTATCTCGTTATCTTTTTAACAAACTTGAGAAGTAGGTACTGTTTTCACACCCATTTTACAGATGAAGAAACTAAAACAGAGAGGCTGAGTGACTTCTTAGAGTTGCACAGCTACTAAGTGTTCTAAACTGGATTTAAGCCTAGAAAGCACTGTTCAACTTGTTCTCTGAGTGCTCTCTAGCTGCAGTGGGTTTATTTCTATTACTCTACCAGTCTCTATCAAAATTTCTACATAGGGTGTCCCAATTTACCTTTACACCTGTATACATTTCATCTCTCATTCTCTGGGACAAGGAGAGGATATTTATATTGTTTTTTAAGGGATAATTCCTGTCAGTTGATCAAAAACTGAATATCTCTGTCTCATCCAGCAGGCTTCATCCAAGTTGCTATAAATATTTTGGTCGAGTAATACAATATTAAAAAGTAAAAACAGTCAAAAGTATGTTATATCAATAGATACAGAAAAAGTCTTTGGTAATACTGTAAAAGCAAACACCCTGACATACACAGGAGAGTCCACTTTCACAGATTCTTAGATCTACTTTTCTAAAAGGAAAGGCAACATCTGAGGGGTCAGCAATCACTTTAATCAGGCACATATGTCATGCACTTAATTCCGGGGGAAAAAGCACCCTGAATTTCAGAGAAAATACAAAATCAACAGACATGCTTCCAACTGTCTGACATAGCAATACATACATCATAGATCAACAGACAGATCCAACTATCTGACCATTACATACATACGTAGTTACCAGAGAGAGAAGCACCAACATCTAGGTTTTCAAAGCTGAGAGACTCCTTAGTGGCTGCCCAGAGTTTCCATCTGACCAAACAAACACTTCAATCAGTAAGCCTCAAAGTAAAACCTCACTGTCAGAGTATTTATGCATTTTTTAGAGCCAGAGCGCATCACAACCCTTGAGAACCAGTGTCTCATTAGAAACTTAACAAAAGTGCTTCCTACATATCTTCCCAGGCCCAGTAATAGGTGGGGAAGATCTTTAATCACATTATTCAATCAGAGTCAGTTGATTATACTAAAACAATAAGTGCATTATTGATGCAATTACCAAGAGTTATTTGGTTGTTGAGTTTTTAGTAGTATCTGACTTTTCCTAACCCCTTTTGGGGTTTTGTTGGCAAAGATACTGGAGGGGTTGGCCATCTCCTCCAGTTCATTTTATAGATGAGGAAACTGTGGGGGGGGCAAGAAGGGGGTCACACAATCAGTAAGTGTCTGAGGCCAGATTTGAGCTTAGGTTTTCCCGACTACAGGTCTGGTGCTTGATAGACTGTGCCACCTACCTGCCCTCAAGTAGTTGCTGATGTTATTTTTTTCTTGGTTCTTGAAGAGCAACCATAATGACATCAGGAAGGTGATGTCTTAACTTGCATGTGAATTGGATTTAAGTGAGGCAGGGCTGTGCAGAGTCACCAGCCTCACTCTCTCCTCTAGAGCCATCAAAGACAAGACATAGATCAGGACAATTTCAGATGGCACCAGGTATAGTGGGAGACCTTGGCCATTTTAAGGGAAGGTTTTTCTCAGGTCTCAGTTTGTCTGAGGCAATATCCATTCAGTGGTTTAAGGTTGGGTAAGAAATGAAGCAAAAAGATGGCCGCATTTGCCTATTTACAAAAAAAAAAAAAAAAAAAGCAATTTGGGAAAGGAAGACCTTCAAGGTTTCTGGCCTGAACAGAAACAATTGCTATTTACACTCACCCTGGGCCACTCAAACAATGACCAACAGAGTCCTGGGCTGGCTCCAAATTACTTGGTAGACAGATACAAAATAATTACAAAATTCACCTTGAGGGGAAAAAAAGGTCAAGAATGAAGTTAGTAGAGAAATGTAGTAGAAATCAAAGGAGGGCCTAGGGCTAACAGACAACAAAACTTTTTTTATATGTGAAACCATGATTTTCTATTACATATGGCTTTCTTTTAAAAAAATGTATATAATAAAATTCAGCATGTTTTTTTTCAAAACTGTCCTGTTTATCTGTGTTTCCCTCCAAATTTCCTTCTGTTCTTTTCTGTGTATTTTCAAAAATGTTTTGATGACTCATTTTTCTTCTTTTCGGAGGGAGGGTGAGGGAGCATTGTTGCTAGCTTCTCTCTCTTCCTCAAATTGCTTCCCTCCCCCCTTAAAAAAGGGAAAACATAATTCTTGTAAAAAACAGCATGATCAAGAAAAAATCTGCATATTGGTCATGTTCAAAAAATTCTACTTCTTTCTATTCCTTAGGCTCATCATCATTTTATTAAGAGGTGGGTGTCATGCATCATCATTAATCCTGTGTAATTGTAACTGATCATTGCACTGAGCAGAGTTCTTAAATCTTTCAGAGTTGTCTTCCTTTGCAATATTATTCTTATTGTATAAATTGTTCTCTTGGCTCTTCTCACCTTATTTGGCATCAGTTCATACAAGTCGTCCCAAGTTTCTCTGAAATTGACCTTTTCATCTTGTTATTATATGAGCATATCATTACATTCACATGCCATGATTTGCTCAGTAATTCCCCAATTGGTTTGTATTCCTTTAGCTTCTGGTTATTTTCCACTCCAAGAGTTGCTATAGATATTTTTTTATTTCTTTTTTTCCTTTTTAAATCTTTTTTGGGGATAGGTCTAGTGGTAACTTAAACAGTATACACATTTTAGTGCCTTTTTGGTAGCAGTTCCAAATTGATTCCCAGAGATGCCAAACCAATTTACATGTGCATCAATAGCACACAAGTATGTGTATTTTCCTGAAGACCTTCCAAAGACTGTAATTGTGAATTTTTATCACCTTTGCCAGTCTGAAGTAGAATCTGAATTTTTAAAATTTGTTTTTCTTTAAATTGTTAGTGATTTAGAAGAGACTGGCAAACTACAGCCTACCACCTTTTTTATTGCCCATTAGTTAAAAATGGTTTTTACATTTTAAAATAATGTCTAATTGTATTTAAACGTGTGAACACCATTCTTAGTTTCAGACTGTATAAAAATAGGCTATCAGCATGATTTTTTCCTCAAGTTGTAGTTTCCCAACCCTTGATTTAGGGTAATTTTTTCATGCTTGTTGTTAGCTTGGATTACTTCCTTTTGAGAACTACCTGTTCATATTTTTTTTTTTGACTATTCATCTATTTGAGAATGGCTGTCATTCTTATATACTTGAATCAGTTTCATATATATATCTTGAATCTGAGACTATTATCTGTGAAACGCTGCAAAGATTCTCACAATGTTTCTCTTGTAATTTTAACTGCATTGATTTTGTTTGTGCAAAACTTTTTCAATTTTATGCAACAAAATTTTATCTCCATTTGTTCAAGAATTCTTCCTCTGTTGATAGTTCTGAAAAGTACAATGTGAAATGTTAGTTTAACCCTAATTTTTGCCAGATTAGTTTCTAGTTTTCAGAGGAGTTTTTTTGTTCCAGTAATTGAGGTCTTTTGGCTTATTAACACTATGCAATTGTGCTCATTTGCTTCTATAAACTGTATGCCTATTCTTTATGTTTTAGCCAGTGCTGACTAGTTTTGATGAATACTACTTTGACATATAGTTTGAGATCTGGTAATGATAGGCACTTTTCCTTAGAGAGTCATTGATCTCTTTCTGGGCCAATCTTTTTTCAAGGAATGTGTTACTTGAGTAAAGTGTTGCATATTTTGTTCCAAGCTTTTTATCATCCTACTAATTCTTTCCTCTACAGCTCTCATTCCCTTGCTCATTCTTTCCTCTAGATCTCCTCATTTACTTGAGTGATCATTAAAAAACTCTCGCTTTATTTCTTTCAAGAATTCCAGTAGAACTTGTAGCAAAATTGATGATGTGCAGTTCTTTTCTTCTGGGTTAATGTCTTGGAAATCCCTTGCTCCATATTTCAACCTCAACAGTCTTTTGTGTTTACTCAATTTTCCAGCCTTACTTTGGAATTAGAACTTTATGTTGAAAGAAATGATGAATCCTCCTTTGGCACTTTTGAGATCAGAGTTGGGAGAGCAGGTTCAGGTATGACAGAATTCGCTTAGACCTTCTCTTTTAGCCCATGGGAGTTTTTTATTTTGCATGAAAAAGCATCATGGGCATTCTTATGAAGAAAGTTAAGACAGAGACCCCGATTTTGGGGTGAGTTATGCTTATATGGAGATGTTCAAGATGATGTAATTTTTAGGGTTTCTTATCAGGGTTGGAGATTTAGGGACAGGATAAGTACAAACAAGATGAGGAAGATGGTTGCTTGCAAGATGAGGAAAGATTGTCATGACACAGGATGAAGAAGATGAATAGACAGGATAGGGAACACAGGATGGGGGACAAAAGCAATTCTTTTGGTACCAGTTGTATGGTATTTCAAGATAAGGGGAAAAGGGCATTAGGGCACCCTTAAGTTATAGGATCTCAAGTTCCAGGATAGGCTACAGAATGAATCTCAACCTTCCCCCCTCCCCTGCCCCCTACCTCAGGGGCCTGGGAAAGTAGCCCTTAATATTAACCCTTAGGACACCATTTGTATCCATATCAGTCCTGATCATTATTTGGTGTTAGGGTAATATCATTTTATAAAATATACTTAAGGCTGACTATTCTCAACTGACTGGTTGGTTACTGTCCTTTGCTTTTGAAGAGGATTAAAGCGACATCATTATGCTAGAGTCAAGTTTCAGTGTGTCCGACTGTGGCTGATCAGACCAATATGAGATCAGAATGCTCTACCACAGATCAGGCCCAAATAGTCTGTGTGAATTCTCTAAATTTGCCCATCCTGAGTATCTTGAGGGGAAGCATACCAGTTGGTACTTAAGCCAGTATCAATAAGTAAAGTCAACCCCCTAGAATCCTGAAGGGGAACTCTTTGCAAGAGTGGGAGTTGGGATAAGGGGTATAACCCTGAAATCACAAGGGCTACAGTAGATGTGAGAGAACTAGGCTGTTCTGTTTCCCCTCCACCATCTTGAGGAAAGTATTAAAACTATATTTTAAAATAGTAATCATCAAAATTATTTGGTATAGACTAAAACATGAAAAAGTTAATCAACAGAATAGTCTATGGAAGCAATATGCAGAAGCAGTCAAACATAGTAGCCTAGAATTGGATAAACCCAAGAACAGAAAATAATGAAGCAAAAATTCCCTCTTCAACAAGAACAACTGTGAAAGTTGGAAAGAGGTTTGGGAGAAATTAGATTTGAAACAGTACCTTAGGCCATTTACTATAGTTACCTCCTAATTCACATACAAACCATAAAAAGATTAAAGAATGATAGAGAGAGAGATTCTTTAAAACAGGCAGAGGAAATATCGCAAAAGAGAAAATGAACAGTTTTGATTACATAGAATTAGATCGCTTTTGCATGAACAAAATCAGTGCAACTCAAATTATAAACAAAACTTTTCATTTTAGAAGGGAAAAAAACTTCTTGGGAACTGATAATCAAAACTTGTAGGCAATTGATCCAAATATATAAAAACAAGAGCCATTCCATAATAGATATGTGGTTAAAGGATAGGAAGAGATTGTTTTCAAAAGACCAAATGAAAAATATCAACAAATAAATGAAATAATGTTCCAAGTAATGAAAAAAAGAAGAAATTCCAAAGAAAACAAGTCAGATTTCATCTTATTTATATCTATTGGTTTGAAAAAGATGACAAGAGGAAATAGTGGTAAATATTGGACTGGAAGATGGAAGATGGATACACTAATGTACTGTTGGGGGAGCTATGAGTTGGCACAACTATTCTGTAAAATAATTTGGAATTATACTAGAAAAATCGGTAAATATATCCCTTTGACCCAGTATTACCATTACTATGCCATCCCATCAGGGAGACCAAAGACAGAGGAAAAAGTCTTATATGCACAGAAATATTTGTAGCAGCACTTTTATAGTAATAAAGAACTGGAAATTGGTGGCTTCCCATTATTCCCCAGTTGGCAAAAAAAATTCTGGTACATACATGTATTCAAATAATGAAATTTTCAAATGGAATTGTGACTTCATTGACTATTATTGTCCTGTAAGAAATCATGAATGTGAAGATTCTGATGAATCTTGGTAGACTTTTATGAAAAAGCAAAGTAAGAAGAACAATGCTTCATATCATGATCATGCCAGGATCCTTATGTCAAGATAATCTCTCTCTTTTACTATTAGGAGATACCGTTTTCCAGAGGTATGATCCAGCCAACAAGCTGTGCCCTGAGCTTGGTATAAAAGTAATCCTTTGCTCTCATCATCTAGATGAACTGTGCTGCAGCAAAATCCAAGAATTGTTTCATACAATGACCTCTGAAGTCATTGAAGACCCTGAAGTTTTTTTCCCTTCTAAAATGAAAAGTTTTGTTTATAATTGAGTTGCACTGATTTTGTTCATGCAAAAGTGATCTAATTCTATGTAATCAAAACTGTTCATTTTCTCTTTTGCGATATTTCCTCTGCCTGTTTTAAAGAATCTCTCTCTCTATCATTCTTTAATCTTTTTATGGTTAGTTTGTATGTGAATTAGGAGGTAACTATAGTAAATGGCCTAAGGTCATTTGTATGAAATGGCCTCATGGTCCCTGAGCTCAGACAAGTACCTGGAGGAGCCATGTTCTGGTCATGAAGTCCTGCTATGGATCAAACTTGCCTCATTGTTGCTATTACCCCGCATTGTCAGGGCTACCTATCACTGCGCAAATACTGCTATGTGTATCAAGGCTTGGCCTTGCTAAAGAGGGTCCCTTCCTGAAAGAGTCCCCCAGCATATGTATCTAGTTTCCCTCTTCCAATATAATAAAGGAAGCTTTTTGCTTATGACCATTGTTAGCTATTTGGTTTAATTTTAATTTTATTTTTCAGAGTTAATAGTTGGGTATTACTTCTGTGAGTTCTGGTATTTTTCAGAGTTAACAGTAGTTGCATAACCTCTGTGACTCTGTTAATTTCTTTTCGTGGTTTAACAATCACAATAATGTAAAGTGAAATAAAATGGAAAGATTTAAGGACTCTGATCACTGAAGTAAGAAATTGTGACTTTAGAGAAGTATTACTAAACTCAATAGAAATTCATATTGACTTTGAAAACCTCAAATTAACATTATCTATACTGCATTATATTTTTTACTTATTTTATTAAATTTTTCCCAATTATGTTTTAATCTAGTTAGAGCTCCACTCAGGAATTTTGCCTGCTCATTTGAGTTTGACACCTCTACATTAAGGGACTGACAGCCAAGCCTTTGGGCAGAATGATAGTAGACTATCAGCACAGAATGAGGCATATGTTGTCAGGCATATTTAATATGTTTTTTTGGTTTGCTTAACTGTACTAATTTGTTTTACTAGAGGGTTCTATTAGAGTGTGAGAGTGAGAACCACTAAGAAGTAAAAAAAAATCAGTAAAATTTTAAAGAAGAGAGAACCGATTTACCTCATTGCAAGATTGACCTTATTTCCTTGTTAGCAGGGTTACTAATTGAACGTGAAAATGCTGTGGACATATTAGACCTGTATTTCAGTAAGATGTTTTAGTAGTATTTCTTATGTTATTTTTGTGAACAGGATAAAGATATGTGCTACTTGGTTGTGCAGTTTTGTGGATTGCATTGGTATTAGGAGTGGGTTTACCATCAGCATCCCATTTAGGTTCAGTTGTTGGGATGAAGTGAGGCACTCAATGAACAGGTAATAAAAAGGGTATTTTACTTTGCCCTAATACAGTGAGGATATACAACAAAGATACAGTGGCTCTTAGCTTCTCTGGTTGAAGCTAATCTCATCTCTATTTGAAAATATGTCTGGGCAGCAAGGTAGGATATGATGACTTGCATGATCTTCAGCAATCTACCATGCTGGAGGGGCCTCAACTTCTTAGAGTTCATACTTATTAAGCATTTAGCTCTCTCATGATCTGGAAAATGCTTCAAGGAGTCAATCAAGTCCCAGGAACAACTTTGTTGCTTTTTAGGAAAAATGATCCCTATTGCAAGAAAGGGGAAGGTGAGAGAGGAACCCAGTTCCTACCAAAAATGGGTTGAAGGACTAGACCTTAAGATTAGTCATTAATAAATGGAACAACCTGGAGGGAGGTCTCTAGTGAAATATCTTAGAAATCTGTATTTGGTTCTAGTCCATACAAAATTTTTAGTGAGTGACTTGAATGGTAGCATGGTTAGAAGGTATATCAAATCTGCAGCTAACACAAAGGTGGGTAGGATTACTGAGATGCTGAATGAGTCAGGATCCAAGGAGATCCCAACAAGCTGGAACACTGGACTAAACTTAATAAGAAGGAATTTAAAAGGGATAAATTACATTTGGGTTTGTATCACAAGTAAACACACAGGTAACACCCAACTATGCCAGGTGGTAGCAGGAGATATGGGAGGACTGCTAGCAGGTGTTCTAGCACAGGTTCATCTTGATTTGGGCAGACAGACAGGAAGAGAGACACAGTAAGGGGTTAAATAAGCCTACTTTATTCTAATCTCACAAGAGATTGCTGATAAGGGGAGCACCAACTCCTACAGCTTCCTTATAACTCTTCTTGCAGGAATGGGTGAGAGTATAGTAGGAGCTACAACTCCTATAGTCCTCTAAGTCTTGATGGGGCTGATCAAGGCATGCGCAGCTTTCCAACTTGTGCATTCAGATTCCCCTAAAGTTTCCCCCTCTTAGTGACCGTACCCACTTGATTTATAGGGTAACAGACAAAGAAGGCATCTTGGCACCTGTATGTAGGGAAGATTTTGTTATCCTTTTAGAGTTTAGTTTCTCAGGATCCATGACCAAAGAGATGTCTAGTTTCCAGGTGTTAGATAATAACTCCCCGAATAGCTCCAAGGATTCTAGGTAGCAATTCCTAGACTCATAGTGACAAACAGTCCTACTGCGACTGTGCCATGAGATATAAGGGTGACATAATTGATATTTACTGTGCTTATGCTGAATGACAGTATTGCTAAAGTAAACCTGTGAGGCCATAGTTGGCAATATGCCTTCTTTGTCTGTGGCCCTATAAAACAAGTGGTCAGTGGGTGGGGAACCCTCAACCAGCTCCTATTGGGGCTTTAGGGGATTTAGGAGAGTGCACAAGCTGTGCCCATCTTGATTGACCCCAATGAGACATGGGGTAGTTGCTCCCTCTTCTCCTGGCTCCTGTGAAAAGGGTGGTTAGGGAATGCTGTAGGACCTGGTGCTTCCATTATCAGCAACTTGCTTTTGAGAAGACTAGGCTAGAATAAGGTAAGATTATTAACCCCTTTGAAGCTGTCTTCCTGTCTGACCAGATCAAGAGTGAATCTGTTAGAAGCTGGAGTCCAAAAACTCCAGCCTGTGTGTTACCTATGAAACAACCTTAAACCTCACAGGTTAACTTTAGCAATATCGTCATTCATTGAAAGTGTAGCAAATTTTACATTGTCTTCCCCATATCTCATCGCATAGTCACAAGAATTGTTTGTTGCCAGGATCCAGGGACATTATGTCTAGGATCCTTTAAACTACAATTTAAAAGGAATAACAAAATCTTTCTTACATTTAGACTTATAAAACCAACTCTATCAGTAACAGATAAGGGAAGCACGTGGCTAGATAGCAGTTCAGAAAAAGATCCAAGGGTTTAAGTGTATTTCATCCTCTAGATGAATCAAAAACATGCCACGATAACCAAAATGGTAGCCAAACTATAATGTGATGGTCAATTTCAGTAAGAAAGGCAAAGCGTCTTGGACTAGAGAAGTGATCATCCTGTTATTCTCTGCCATGGTCAGACATCTGGGGTGATATGCTTAGCAATGGATGCCATATTTTAAGGAAGACAATGATAAACTAAATTGTGTCCAGGGGAGGGCAACTAGTATGGTGGAAAGACTCAAAGACAGAGGAAAAGAGGAGAATGGGAGATGAGGCAAATTTTGAAGAATGTAGGAAAAGTGCTAAGAGTACACTACAAAGCACTGAGTGCTAAGAGGGAAAGTGCATTACCTCAACCTTCTTAATGAAATAGGAGGCTATGAGCTAACAGGGCCCTGGGCATGTGGTTGGTCTTGGAGGAGAGACATTGGAAACAGTTGTTTTGGGGAATGAGCTATGAAGAAAGTCAATAAAAGTAGAATAGGGTTAATAACTGTGAAGGCCAGCCAGGTTCTGAACCCTGTTTGAAGTGGGTGAAATCAGCTGTTTTGTCATGCTCTTCAGCATCTCTCCAGCAGTTGAGATGTCAGGAAAGGGAATTTGGATGCTGAGAGTTGGCCAAGGATGAAGCTTAGTAGGACAGGGATGATGGAAGATCAGGGAGGCAAGGGCATCTAGTGTAGAAGCTAGGGAAATAATAAAGTAACAGACAAGAGAGAGTTCTGGCAAGCTGGATGAGTGGGAGGTTTTAACTGAGAACAACTCCTCTGAATCACCTTGACAGAGCCACACATGTATCAAATAAAAAAAAAGGTTGGGGAGTAGGGTAGGAGGGATCCCTAAGCAATGGTCACTGCCACCCACTCACGAGGATTTTGTTTACATTGAAGATGTCTCTCTACTCAAGAAGCAAACAACCCGATTAATGCCACATTTGGGGATGATTGATTGAGTAATGGTTTGTCATATACCTTCACTAGATACTTGATGGAAAAGGAAGACACAGGCAGATGGAGAGAATCAAAAATAAGAGATGTACAAAAAAGGGCTATATACTGCCTCAGAGTTGCTTTCCTGAAGGAGAACCCCATGCACCTGTACATTATAAAGTTTGTACAATAAGTTGTAAGGAGTGAATGGAAAAATGAAAAAAAGTCATTTATTAAGCACTTACTGTGTGCAAAGCCTGCAGAAGGAAATGACAAACCACTCTAGTATCTTTGCCAAGAAAACCCCATGGGCTTTTCATACAGAGTCGGACATGACTGAATGAGCCACAGCAACAATAAATGTGCAAAGCACTTTGCCAAACACCAGGAATAGAAGTAGCGTAGCAAGACGGTTCCAAGTTTAACTTTCTTAGTTCTGAGGGAGCTCGTATCCATTCACGTCATAAAAGGGTTCCATATGTAGGACAGATGGAAAGGCCCAGATATCCATAAGATGCATACAGAGGCAAAAGGAGATGGTAATGCCTCTTATTTAATGGCATTTCCATGGCTAGAACTGTATTGTTTTCTCATATCAAATCATTTGACAGTACAAAGGACTTTGGTGGTAAGAACTTTTTAATTTTGTAATTAATGAGGAAATATCAAACATATCCATAGATGACTCAAAATTCAGGGTGATAAGTATAATAACAAGTCAAATACCAGGCAGAGTAGTGACCACCCCAAACAGCCTTTAAGTGAGTATGGTTGACCCTAAAACCATGCTGTCTTCTTTTGTGTTGTATTAACTGTTTTAGAGAGGAATGCTCTTTTTTTTTGGCTTGTGTGCTTGTTCATTTTTTTTAAGTAAACTTATCAAGAAATTTTTTAAAAAAGAAAACTTAGGAATGTACTTTGCAAACCATAAAGTACTGTAGATATATACTTTTTCTTAAAAATGGAAAGTGAAGTGAGGGTTGAGAAAAAAGACTAGGAAAATAGGGATAAGAAAATGAATTAAAAGTAAAATAGGAATGGAATATATTTAGCATGACTGAGAGAGTGGGAATGTAAAAGGATTGGAAGCTCTGGTTGGAAAGAGGACTTCATCATTTGGGAACATGGAAATGTGATGGGGATTTGAGAATGCCATTATCCTGGGATTTGTAGTTCAGAGAAACAAGCATTCCCTTTCAGTCTTGAGAATGATTTGGGATTTGAACCAGAAGGCAGATTTGAGTCATGACTGGGAATTCTTTAAAAGACACACATAATCTGCAAGATATTGATTGAAAGGAAGGAATAAAAACAGGGATATGCTGGAGCCAGCTCCAAAATCTTGTGAGAGTTGATTATTTAATTTTCAGTGTGAGCATTTATACTTTGGAAATCAGCAAATACTACAAATCAAGACTTTGATTTACATTGTTTTCTTGATTATGTAGATTTAAGAAAGGGGTTGGCAAAAATGTTGATAAAGTAGGGTGCTGTGCATTCATCCCCCAAGAGGTGGTTGTTAAACATTTACCAGCATACTCCTGGATAGGAACTTTCTAAGAGCTGAGCAGTCTGCAGTGGGGGGAACAACTTCTTCAAACCCATCTAGGACTTAAGCGGAGCTAGAAAGAATCGGTAGCACCATGGCAATAGGCAGAAGGAAAACCCAATAGTGGACAATGAAAGTGAGGGTGAAAGGAGGGCTGATCTCCCATAGACATCTTGGGGCAAAAGACAGGCTACAGCTACCAGATGTACAGATCTCTTTAAGGACTGAGGAGCGTTCCCAGGAAAACGTTGCCTCCCTGTGCTTGCTGAGGGACGCACATTGAATTATTCTTTACTCCCTTCTTTTCCCAAATGTTTTCTGGATCCTGTTTTTGCCTGAAACATAAATAGGTCAGGGATTAGCTAGAGATAAACATAAATTTCAATTAAGGCAGAAAGGCAAACTTCTGTTTGAGTGTTAGGAATTTTCCTAATTGGAGGCTGTGAGATACTGTGATTATACAATTAGGGTTTTTGTTGATATAAACGCCATCAAATGGCAGAGGAAGGGACCACATAGACCTGAGTACCATCATATTGTCCCTAGTCTATAAGGGAGCTTATTGTTGTAGCGAGGTATGGCTGATTCATCCTCCACAGAAGGAAAAAGAGTGGAGTAAGCATTTTTATATCTCCTACTATGTTCTAGGTATTATTTTACAAATATGATCGCATTTGAGTCTCACAACAACCCTGCAAAGTAAGTGCTATTAGTAATCCTTACAGTTGAGCAAACACAGGTTAAGTGCCTTGCCCAGGGTCACACAGCTAGTAAGCAGCTGAGACTGGATTTGAACTCAGGTCTTTCTAATTCCAGGTCCAGTGTTCCATCCACTGTGCCACTCAGGAAAGAAGGAAAGGATTGTGGCTAAAGAAAAGGTCACACTGATGAGGTAGATGATGTTCGGAGTAGGGTTGTCCAGAAAGAATTTAGGGGCAGAGGTTCTCCTAGTCAAGAGAGCTTTATTGATGCAAAAGTGGCAGGCTAGTCTATAGGAGTACTAGCAGCCTGTACTTTAATACACAAGTTTTGGGCATTCATCTAGGGGTGAGAGTGTGTTCCTACATGGGCAGTTAACTACAGGAAAGGATTTCAGAAAAGAGGAAGTAGGTGTGTTGGATAATTTACAAAACAGATCAGGGATGTGGTCACACAACAGGGACCTTAATGCAACATTTAAGGAGATAGGCACAAACCATAGGGGTTAGTCATGTGCACAGAAAATAACTAGGTTTTCTTGTCAACACACAGAACCCCCTGTTCCTGGGCAGATTTAGATTTGGGCAAGGCTCTCGTCGTAGTTGAGCAGAAGTCAGCCTCATCAACATGTAATGTGTATAGGTTCAGCCTGGCAATATCAGCTCTGTCTTATCAGAACAGTGGAAAAAGACTCAAGGACCAGACAGACAGCCCAACACTTTACAGTGACAATACAGAGAAAGTGGAATTCTCTGAGATGGTGACTACGTAGAAAATAATAAAATATTTGTGAGCCAAAAGACTGGAAATGTATTGCTTTAAATCAATTGTCACAGTATTTTAAGTTTTCTCTCTTCTTGTGATGGAATACTTCAATATGAGAAAAAGAATGTATAAAAGATTATCCCTATGTAGAAAGTGAAATTGTCAGTGAAGTGAAGTTCTGCCTTTTAGGGGCAGAACTTGATGTAAGGACAAACTTTCCTAACAACCAGAGCTGTCCAAAAGTGCAATGGTTTGCCTTTCAAGGTTGTATTGTCCTGTCAATGGGGACAGCAAGTAGAGGCTGTATTCTAACTCACTAGAGATGTTATAGAGGGAGGAGGAGGTTCCTGTTCACAGATGAGCAATTGCTTATAGGAAAAGAGGTTTCTCCAGTTTAATTAAATGCTTAATTTAATTGAACTGAAGTGAGAGCTTTGAGCTAATTGATTAATTAATGAGATGTTGCAATTTTAGTAATTAGTGGGAAGATATCTAAACATAGCCCTGGACCCTAGAACTCAGAATGATGGAAACGAATGTGTTAGTAAGTTAAGTAGTAGGCCATGAGGAAAGATCACTCCATATAAGCTACTGCTTAGTGTGGTAGATCATAAAACCTTGCAACATGCCTGTTGACAAAGACCTTAAATAAACGCAATGATAACTACTCTTGCGTTGTTCCAGGAGGCTAATACTTAAAATATGGAACCATGTTTTGTGCGACTACTGAACTGGAACTTTCTTTTCAACTTGGCATTGCGCCTGTACTATTTCTTTCAAGGACCAATTCTTCTGGCAACCCAGGGCAGGGATTGAATTCATGCTCTGTTGGTGGTCATTTCTTTCAAGGAGTACTGTAGTGGACTGTATCAGTTCAGAGGTCATTCTATACTTCACTAAAGGGAACTCCTAGGAGTGAAATAGGAACTGGAGCCAAGGGGAAGGGCATAGGATAGTAATTCACACCAGGAGTCCATTATTGTCGGTAATTATAGCTATATGCCAGAACCTTGTGGACAGCCATTCCTAATCCTGCCGAGACTATACTTTTACGGGCCCAGATGCCATCTATTATCTCTGGAAAAAGGGAAAGGGGGCATAAAAGGAGAAAAGGAAATAAATATTTCCTTTCTGATTCTGTACCTAAGCTTAGCTGTCTTTTATGAAATTTGTTCTCCATATATAAATTGTTGAAAAAAGAAATAAAAAACTCACTAGCCTGGTGAAAAAATAAAGAACACAACTAAATAAGCTCTTAGAAACAAAATTAGCCTTATATTAGGGCAGAATATGTAAGTAACACATTACAATACTCAACATCATTAATGATGTTCCATATCCATTATCCATGTTTCCATATCATTAACGATATGGAAAATCTTATATAAGATTGTAGTACATAGAAATGATTTTAGAGATCATCCAGTACACCTTCCTCATTTTATCTAAGAGGAAACTTCAGGAAAGACTATACCAAAGCTTGATTTTCTTCCTAAGAAATACATAGCACCATTTCCCTGCTTTTGAAAGGATGGTGGCTAGGAAGTGTAGAGTTCACTGTTCACTAAAGAAGACTGAAAACTGACAGAAATATTCTTTGAGTTTGCTTGACTGAGGAAATGCAGAATTTAGATTGTGTTAATTAGTAGTTTGTAGACTTGTTGATGGATTCAAAAGAATATTATTGCTTTCCCCCAGTGCACTTCAAGCCTTAAGCTTCTCAGAAAGTAATTGATTCATGTATGAGTCATTCAAAGTGCTCTGAAATTATGTCCTCAAATAAATTTCTTAGAAAACAACCCCCCAAAAACAAACAAAAACCCCCAAACCAACTTTCTTACTGAGACTTTGAAATAATACTGTCCCTTAATGATGTCTGTCCTTACTAGTGGAGGGAAGGCTAGAAGTTATCACTTTGTAGGATGGAAATTATGAAAGGGGAATGTGAGAAGAACTAAGAGAGGAATGCACAAAGGGAAAGACCACAGAGACTGAAGAAAGGATAGATTGGGACACTGGGGCAAAGGGATGAGAATTGGGTAACTTATAAGGGAATTCCCAATCCCTGAGCAAAACTGATTGGATGGGTGAGAGGTCTGAGAGAGAGAGAGAGAGAGAGAGAGAGAGAGAGAGAGAGAGAGAGAGAGAGAGAGTGAGAGAGAGAGAGAGAGAGAGAGGGAGAGGGGAGAGAGGGAGAGGGAAACATCAAAGATGACTCAGAAGTTTCAAACCTACATGTTTGTAAGGACAGTAAATGCCATCAATAGAAGCAGGAAATTTTGGAGTAAGAGTTCAGGAAAGAAACTAGGGCCAAGCATATAGATTTATTTGGCAGTTATGCTTAGAGATGCTCACTGAACTCACAGGACTAGGAGATATTCCTAATGGAGAGCATAGAGAAAGGAGTGAAGAGAGCCAGTTGGATTGAAGTCTTTCCACTGTTTAATGTTAATTAAAGAGCCTTAGGGTATACAATTGCAGGAGGTTTTGGTGGTAGATCATGAAACTAAGATGTGGTCATTCTTGAGGAAGGATAACCAGGACATATGTGTGTTTGTCCTTTGTTGCTGAAGAAGACCCTGCCATCAGAGAAATAATGACATGACTTGCACTTGTCTTTTGTTTTTCTGAATGAGGGAGGGCTGTGCAGGTCACTAGCCTCACTTCTCCTCCAGAGCTATCTGAATCCAATGACTAGATATTCATCAGGATGACTGGAGATGATCCAGGATGAGGCAAATAGGGGTTAAGTGACTTGTCCAAGGTCACACAGCTAGTGAATTTCAAGTGTCTGAGGTGAGATTGAAATTCAGGTCCTCCTGTCTCCTGCACTGGTACTCTATCCATTGCACCACCTAGCTGCCCCAACCAGGAGATAAGGGTATCCTGTAAGCCAAAGGAAGCAAGACAATAAATGAGGAGGGAGTGGTCGATGGCATTAAAAGAAGTACAAAAATCAAGAAGGAAGAACCGGTAACTTTAGAAAGAGCTTTTCAGTAGAGTGGGTGAGTCAGAAGCTAGATTGTAAGGGTTTGATTGAGTAGGGAGAAAGTAGAAAAAACAAGATTAGAAAACTTATTTCCAGGCACTTGGCAGTGAAAATGAGAGATATAGGATGATATTTGTAGGGGATGGCAGAGTCAAGTGAGAGTTTTTCTTTTTTTTAAAGGACAGCAAAACTGGTACGTGGTTTTAGGCAGAAGTCTAGGATACATACAATAGATAAGGAGGGATAATATGTTGAGAAGGGTATGATAGAAAAGGCACACTTGACCAGTAAGTATGGAATTAGGGATAGAAATAGAGATTGTCTTTGCTAAGGAAATAATTACCTTTTCTTTGTAGACTCAGTCAAAGGAGAGAATAGATGATACAGATGAGTTTTGAGATATGGAGTAGGGAGATGAGGGAGTTTATATCAGGTGATGCAGTTTTCTAAGTAAATTGGTAGATGCATTTATTTGCTAAGAGAAAGAGGGGGTAGAGGAGGCAGAGGCGTTTTGAGGACAGAAGAGAATTTAATTTAATAAATGAAATGAGCATTTATTGATCACCTACTATTGTTTTTGGGTGGTGAGGATACAAAGTTTTTTTTGGGTGGGGAGGGAAATCTCTCCATTCAAGGGTCATGGATTAAACATGTACACAAGGAAAAAAAATATTTTTTTCTCACAATTTGTAGGCAATAGAAAGGAATTTCAAAAAGGAAAAAGGGTTTCCCACTGGGTAGATCAGAAAAGGCCTTATGTGGAAGTTGTACCACCTGAGCTCTTGCTCTGAAGGAAGCTAGGATTTCGAAGAGGCAGAGGTAGAGAGGGAGCGCATTCCACATGTGGGAGGATCATTACACAAATGTTTAATACAAGGAACAGTTAGCCTGCTCTTTTGACTGGAAGGGAATATTCATAAAGGAGAACAAAGGGAAGAGAAGAAGCATTTATTTTCAGAGTTACTTCTAGGGACCTGTAAGTTTTCAGTTCTTTCATGGTGGTATG
This sequence comes from Bettongia penicillata ogilbyi, assembly GCA_023548195.1. Lineage (NCBI taxonomy): Eukaryota > Metazoa > Chordata > Mammalia > Diprotodontia > Potoroidae > Bettongia > Bettongia penicillata. Next base: position 1,190,949 of record JAJHZJ010000276.1, read on the forward strand.
ATCCAAAGAGAGGTATTTACTCCTCTCCTGGCCTGTGATCTGGTCTATGAGCAACCACAAGCACTCTTTTTTGCCTTGGAACTGTGAGGAAGGTATCTCTGGATGCCCCGCCCCTTCTCCCTATCCCATCAAGCTGTATATAGACCAGACACCTAACCCCCGTAATGGCTCTGCCTCTCTTAGGGGAGCAGGGCCCATGGCCTATGCTCTGTCCCTCCCACAAAGCAGGGCCTGCTTGGGTGCATCACCCCAATAAATGCCTTTCTTTAACTTGGAGAACTGTCCAAGTGAATTTCTTTCAGGGAAATAGGACCTACATGTCTATATTCCATCATTTCTGGTGGCACCCCAACATTCTTGGGGTACACCTGAACTCGTCATGTGCTGGTGAGGACTGCATTCCCCTCTCATCCTTGAGCAATAGAATTTTCCTGCTCAACTTCCAAGTTGTTTTGGGCTGGAAATTTGTTTTATTCTGTGTTTTTGTGAGTTCTGATGCTCTAGGATTTGTTGACTCATATGTTAAAAATATTTGTGGGAGAGCTCAGGTAAATCCCTGCCTTTACTCCACCATCTTGGCTCCTAAGAACAAACATTTATCAAGCTTCTACTATGTGCTAGGCATTGTGCCCAGCACTTTACAGATATCAACTCATTTAATCCTGACAACTCTGTGAGGTAGGTGCCCTTATGATCCTCATTTTATAGTTGAAGAAACAAAGGCAAATATAGGTTAAATGACTTACTCAGGGTCACACAGCTAGTAAATGTTTTATGTTGGATTTGAAATCAGATTTTCTGACTCCAGACCCAGTGCTCTGTTCTATTCACCTAGCTAACTTTAAGAGGAGTATTATCAAGTACTAATAGGAAGGGAGGGGGAGGGGGAATCAGGCTGTGGAGAGCTTTCAATGCCAGGCTGAGGGATTTGAATTTTATCTTAGAGGCAATAGAGGAAAAGAATAAGGAATTACGTTAATCAGTCCAGATTGCCTCCTAAAACAAGATATGAAAATGCTTTACAGCGGATATCTTTTCATTTGGTAGTAATACGGGATTGCTTTACAGAATGATTGCCTAGTTCAGCCAGTTGGAAAGAATTTATAGGACTTCAAGATTAGAGAGACAGCTTTGGGTACAGCATCATCCCATGGGCTAAGTAAGTTGCATAGATTCCAATCTCATTAAAGGATTTTTTAGTTCAGCTTTTGTCACTGTATATTTTTCTAGCTTGGATCCTAGCATATTATTCTCAGCTGCCAGTTGAATTGAATTTTTTTCATTGTTTAATGTTAATTATTTTACTCTCTCTCTCTCTCTCTCTTTCTCTGCCGCTGTCTCTTTCTCCTTGGTCTTGTTTTCAGAGTTGATGTATATATCACATATATGTCATCCCCAAAACAATCTGAACAATAAAGACTGCACAGATATGTCTGTATACGTAATAACTGGTCTCTTAGCGAGTCAGAAACATTTATTAAATATTTTCAACGTGTCAGATACTGTACAATGTACTGGGGATACAAAGAAAGGTTCTCTGCCCCCAAGGAGCTCACATCCTAATGGAGGAGACAACATGCCAGGAACTATGTAGGTACAAGTTAAATAGAGTGTAATTGAAAGGTTATTTCAAATGGAAGCTCTTAGTAGTAAGGAAGACTGGGAAAGGGCTCCTAATGAAGAGGGGATTTCATCTAGCCTTGAAGGAAGCCTCACCCCCACTTTGTGAAGATAAGGAGGGACAATATTTCAGACATGGGGAATAGTCATTGTAAAGATACTGAGTCAAAAGATGGAATGTCATGTGAGAGGGACAAAAAGCAGGCCAGAATAGCTGAGTTAGAGAGTTTGAGGAAGACTGAAAAGTGGGAAAGGGCCTGGTTAGGAAGGGTTTTAAAAACCGAACAAAGATTTTATATTTGATCCTGGATATCATGGGGAACCACTCAAGCTTATGGAGTAGTGGAGTGACTGATCAGATCTACACTTCAGAAAAATCACTTTGTCAGTTTAGTGGAGGATTGATTGACTGGAGAGAGACTCAAGTCAGAGAAGCCAATCAGAAGTCCAGGTTTGAAGTGATGATGGCCAATGTGAATGTGAAGGTGGCCACTGTGTGAATGAATGTGGAGGGACAAATATGAGAAATGTGAAGGGAGAAAGGGAAGGGTGAGAAGATTTGAGAACAAACTGGATGTGAGGGCAAGTAAGGAGTCAAAAACTGAGTAACCTTGGGTCACTGGGAAGATAGTGGTGTCCTTGACAAAATAGGAAAGTTGGGAAGGGAAGGATTTGGTGGGGGGAATAAAAAGTTCTATTTTAGACGTGTTGAGTCTGAGATAGTTATGGGACATCTAATTTAAGAGGCGTGGAGCTCAGGAGAGAGTTAGGACTGGAAAGATAGATCTGGGAGTCATCTGCCCAGGGATGACAATTGAACCCATGGGAACTGGAGAGATCATCAAGTGAGACAGTACCGAGGAAGATGAACCAGATTTTGGGGGGACGCACATATAGCGGGTGTATAAAGACCTGGATGAAGATATGGTAGAGGAGATTGAGAAGGAAAGCACAGATGGATAGAGGGAGACTACAGGAGAGATCTGTGTCATGAAAACCTAGAGAGAGTATGAAGGAGAAGAAAATGGTCAACTGTGTGAGAGGGCTGCATACGAAGAGAAAAAACACTAGATTTGGCAATTTGGAGATTATGGATAATTTTAGAACTGTTTTAGTTAAATGAAGCCCAGAGCCACTTAGAAGTGAGAAGAGGGGAAGTGGACACAAGATATAAAAGGTGATAGGATTAGAGAGGAAAGCATTTGAATGTAGGGGTTAGTTCCTGAAGGGATTGAGTTAGAGAAGGGAGAAGTTTAGCCAGTGTAGAGACAGGGTCTAAAGAAAGATCTGGATGGCAAAGGAATTAGAGTTCATGGATGTGACAAATAGTGGACCTAGGGGTTTCAAGACATAGAAATAGAGGAATGATAAAAAATGGATATTAATGGTATGATTATATCTGTGTGGAGCAGAGGTGGAATGGAGGAAGGAACTAAGTAGATTTAGGAACTGGGAAATTACGGTATTTGAAGGAGTGTCAATATACATGTTGAAGTTCTCTAGGACGAGGATAGGAGTTATGGAAAGAGAAATCATGAGTCAGTCACTAAACTTACTGAGGAACAAAAGAGAATGTCCTTGGGTTCAGTAAATAATGTCCTTCGAATCTGGATTTGAATAGGGCAAACATTTAAGAAGAGAAAGTTTCCTTAGTGATGGTGGTGGAGGGAGGATCTAAAAATAGCAATAGGGAGCAAGAAATAACTGTTCTTTCACTACAACTTGTCAAGGGCTTTGAATATAAATATACTCAGTATTGGAAAGGTTGGTCAATGACACAGTGTCAACAGGAGGGAGCCAAGTCTCAGTGAGTGCTAGCAAATGAAAAGAGGGAGAAAGGATAAGTTTGAAAATGAAAGGGAGCTTGATAATTACTGAGCAGGAATTCTTGAGAGCACAGTGGAAGGGGCAGGTAAATCTAGAGTAGAACCCTGAGAGAGTAGGGAAGGTAGAGATGGGACTAAGGCTACGAGAAGCTGGAGATGGTGTTTGTGCCTTGGCAGCAGGGGTTTTAGAATCAATAAAAGGATGAGAATGTGCTCATGATTGAAGAATGAGACCAGGCAGAGTATCAGTGGTTGAAGAGAGTTCTAATCTTATGGTAGGTGGTGATATGTTCTGTGAGGCCCAAGAGGCTTGCCTCACATCAGCCAGAAGCAGATGAAGGTATGGTTTGGGAGAATCTGGTCAAGAGGCACAAAGGGGCAGTGGGAGGTGAATTCATGTAGGGATGGCCTCTGGAGAAGTAGAGAAAGCCCTGGGGTTAATAAAGAGAACAGAGATGGCAGTTCTGTGGGATCTAGAACTAACAATAAAGCATAGGCAAGACTTTATGAGAAAAACAGAGTTCTAAAGTGAGTATCTGAGATCTAGGTCTGACAGAGGCAGTGGGAAATCTCTGGTGTGAAGACAGAGGTTAGGAAACTTAGTGACTGCTGTCCAGCAACATGTTGGGAAGACCCTGAAGCAAAGATAGAGTTTTGGAAACTGACTGAGTTGATTGAGGTCTTATGCCAGTGTCATAAAAGGTAGTATAATTATTTATGTATAATTTGTTGTGTTCTGTAATTCATTGCTTTACTGTTTGAAACATTTAAAATACCTTCATTTGGGAGCAGTAAATTCATAATGAATAAAGGGATTGAGATGGATGTCGTTTCTATCTCTTCTGTAAGCACACTCAATAAGGGATTAAGTCCAAGTTGAACCTTCTGCAAGAAGCCTTTCCCAGTCCTTTTTAATCGTAATACCTTCCCTCTGGGATTATCTACAATTTATCCTGTATATGTTTTGTTTGTACAGAGTTGTTTACATGTTGTCTCCTCTGTTAGACTGTGAACTTCTGGAGAGCAGGGCTAGGGTTTTTTTTGTTGCTTTTTTGGTGTGGAGGGATATCCCCTAGCACTTAGCATACTGTCTTAAACATAGTGTTGTTAAGTCATTTTTCAGTCATGTCTGACATGACCCCATTTGGGGTTTTCTTGGCAGAGATACTGTAAGTAGTTTGCCATTTCTTTCTCCACTGATACATAGTATGTGCTTAACAAATGGTTATTGACTTGATTTGGCAAGTATGGTGGCTTCATGATCTTTGATGGTATAAATATTATACCATAAAATATTTTCATATATTTTCCATTCTTTTTTGCATTTTCTTATATTCACTTTTACCTTTAAATGCTCTTAGGATTAGTTTGTAACTCCCACTAAACTATGATTAAAGAAGTTTAATCTGCTCCTCTCTGTTGTAGCAGACAATACTGCTCAGAACCCTCCATTATTTTTCTCTGTAAGATTTGATAAATGGTGTAAACTTTGGGTGCCACATTTTTCTGCTTAGCATGTAAATCAAGTGTTTGTTGAGTGATGCACTTTTAATTTCATTTAGTCTCTTTGTTATGGAAGTTGATTTCTAGTCATTAAACATCTGCATGAAATTACTGTAGTCAGTATCTCTATCCTTTCTTCTGTCCACTTTCCATCATCAGTGATATGTTTAAATCAGTCAGAATGGAGTTGCTTTCAATAAATGTTATGTTTTTCTCATTTTTATTCGTTCTTCTAGCTTTGTCCTAATTTTAATTTTGATCTTCATTCTAACAAGTCAGTGGTCTGATCATATAGATAACTGATTCAGGAATGCATCCTTCATCATTCACAAATCATTTACTGTCTGTTAAATAAAAAGATATTTTCATTTTTCTATAATATTATCTTGCACTCACCACTTCCAGTAACTTCCAATTCTTTTTCTCAAAGAAATTATGCAAGATATGTGTAAAACTTTGTCTTTGGTCTCATGCTTTATTTCTCATTAAAATATACTATTTAAAGGTTGAGAAACATTTCTCTTTATTCAGGAAAAACCTATTTCTTTTTCTCCCTAGACACCATGCCTTCTTCATACAACTGCTGGGTTTTTATATTTCAGTGTTTTCCCTTGTTTCATTTATTCATCTATTTATTTACTTATTCATTCATTCATTTATCTATTCACTCATTCACTCACCCATTTGTTTATTCATCCCTCCATTTATCTATCTAGCTATTCTATTGCCATCTATCTATCTATCTATCTATCTATCTATCTATCTATCTATCTATCTATCTATCTATCTATCCTATTGCCATCCTTCCCTATGCCTACCATGGCATGGAAATCATTAAGATCAAAATATATGTTAATTTAGTTTAGTGGTTATTATTGAATTCTTTGTAGTATTTCTCTACCTCTTCTTCCACAGATGAAGAAATTGGTTTCCAAACTGCTTTTATATTCATGGAGTTATTTTTGCAAATATTTATGCATACTACAATAAAAGATAACCAAAATTCCTATGAAATGATATTTCTTTTTGCCTTTGGGCACCTCTTAAAATAAATGCCTTCAACTCTTTATTTGTCTCTCCAAGGAGAACCTGTGAGTTCTCTTTTCCAATTAGCTTCAGCTTTCTTCCTTTTTCTCTTTTCATTTATGGTGAAAGAATTCAGATCGATGCATTTCACTTTTCCCTTCAGTAATGTGTCCACTGCTCATTGGACCAAGATATCACATTAACAGTATCAACAGGTAAGGACAGCAGATTGGAAAAAATAGGTCAATTAGACCAAGTGCATGTAACACCTATGCAAGAAACAACCTGATTGTGAAGGTTGAGAGATTAGTTAATAAGTTGTCTGTAGGAAGCAGCTACTAAAGGCAAGAGAAAAGAATCACAGTTCTATTAATATAAGAAAAAGGTAAGCAAGAGAACATTAATAATCAACTATGTCTACTTTCCCATTTACATGTTTATAGTAATAATAATAGTAGTTACCATTTATTTAGTGCTTTAAGATTTGCAAAGTGCTTTCATATGGTAAATAATTTAATTATTTTGAGAATAATTATTGTAAAAATAAAAGAATAATTATTGTAAAAATAACTAATAATGAGAATTATTACTATGTGAATACAATTATGAGAATAATCTCCACATACTGCAGACATCTCTTTAAGTATGTTATTTTTTAAGTTCTGAATTTAAACACTAAATAGAGTGGGCAGTTATACATAACAAAATAGAGCAGAAAAGAGGGTTTTCCATGAAACTGCAAATCTCTATCACACATAGCTTTTTCTTTTTAAGCATATAATAAATTCAACATTTAACTTTATGAATTGTCTTGCTTGTCTTTATTTCCTTCTGGCTTTCCTTCTGTTCGCTTCTTTGCATTTAAAAAATACTTCAGTGACTAAGGACATCCTTGATGAGGATATGAGTAGGGACCAGGTGGATTTCCAACTGTCTCTGGGCAGTAAGCAAGGCTCTTAGTGATGCGGGCAAAGGTAATTTGTGCTTCCATCAGGAACAAGTGGCTTGGAAGCTAAAAGTTAAATGCTGATTTCCCATGGTTTCTCTGCTAAAATTCGGAAAGTTGATTGGCTTTTTCCTTTTTTTTCTTGAGGAATACAAATTTATTTTATTTTTTAAATAAATTATTTATTTTTCTGTTCTCAACATTCACTTCCACAAGAATTTGAATTCAAAATTTTCTCCCCATCTCTCCCTACCCCCAACCCCAGGACAGCTTGTACCCCATCCACTCTTTCCTCCAGTCTGCCCTCCCTTCTGTTACCCACACTTCTTCCATCCTCCTTCCCCTCTATTTTCCCGTAGGGCAAAATAGATTTCTATACTCTATTTCCTGTATACCTTAATTTCCAGTTGCATGCTAAAACAATTTTTAACATTCATTCTTAAAACTTTGAGTTGCTTATTCTCTGCTTCCCTCTCCACTCACCCTTATTGAGAAAACAAGCAATTCAATATAAATCATACATTTGTAACAATGCAAAGCACTTCCATAATAGTTATGTTGTAAAAGACTAATCACATTTTCCTCTGTCCTAGCCTGCCCTTCAGTAATTCCATTCTCTTCCTTGACTTGTCATCCCATGATAATGTCTGCTTCTGATTAACCCTTACCCCAATTTGCTTTCCCTTCTTTTATCTTCCCTCTCCTATCCCCTTCCCTGTTGCCTTTCTGCAAGGTAAAATAGATTTCCATATACAATGCCGTGTGTGTTATTCCCTCCTTAAGTCAAATCCCATGAGAGTAAGGCTCAATTATTTCCTTTCATCTCCCCCCTCTTCCCCTCCACTGTAAGAGCTCTTTCTTCCCTCTTTTATGTGAGATGATTTGCTCCATTCTATCTCTCCCTTTCTCTCACTCCTAGTACATTACGTTCAACAGTAAATTTTATTTTTTAAGGTATTCTCCCTTCATATTCAGCTCACCTGGGCCCTCTGTCTATGTGTGTGTGCATGTGTATATATCTATATATATATATCTATATGTATGTGTATGCAGATACATACACACATACACCCATGTACATACACATACCTACACATATACAATATACACATACATACATACCCATACACACCTACATATTTATATTCCCTCTAACCACCCTAGGACTGAAAAAAGTCTCATGAATTACAAATAAGATTTTTCCATATAGAAATGTAAACAGTTCAACTTTAATGAGCTCCTTAAGGGTTCTCTTTCCATTTACCTTTTCATGTTTCTCGTGAGTTTTGTATTTGAAAGTCTAATTTTCTATCCAGCTCTGGTCTTTTCAACAAGAATGCTTTGTCTTCTATTTCACTGAAATTTCATTTTTTCCCCAGAAGTATTACACTCAGTTTTGCTGGGTGGGTGATTCTTGATTTTAATCCTATCTCCTTTGATCTCTGAAATATCATATTCCAAGCCCTTTGATGCCTTGGTGTAGAAGTTGCTAAATCCTATGTTATCCTGATTTTATTTCCAGAATACTTGAATTGTTTTTTTCTGGCTCCTTGTAATATTTTCTCCTTGGCCTTGGAACTCTGAAATTTGGCTACAATATTCCTAGTAATTTTCCTTTTGGGATCTCTTTCAGGAGGTGATCTGTGAATTCTTTCCATTTCTACTTTACCCTCTGGTTGTAGAATATCAGGGCAGCTTTCCTTGATAATTTCTTGAAAGATGATATGTAGGCTCTTTTTTGATCATGGTTTTCAGATAGACCAATAATTTTTAAATTATCTCTCTTGGATCTATTTTCCAGGTCAGTTGTTTTTTTCCAATGAGATATTCCACATTGTCTTCTGTTTTTTTCATTCTTTTGGTTTTGTTTTTATAATTTCTTGGTTTCTCATAAAGTCATTAGCTTCCATCTGCTCCAGTCTAATTTTTAAAGAACTATTTTCTTCAGTAAGCTTTTGAACCTCCTTTTCCATTTGGCTAATTCTGCTTTTTAAAGCACTCTTCTACTCATTGGCTTTTTGGACCTTTTTTGCCATTTGGGTTAGTCTATTTTTAAAGGTGTTATTTTCTTCAACATTTTTTGGGGTCTCCTTTAGCAAGCTGTTGCTTTGTTTTTCATGATTTTCTTGCATCACTGTCATTTCTCTTCCTAATTTTTCCTCCACATCTCTTACTTGGTTTTCAAAATCCTTTTTGAGCTCTTCCATGGCCTGAAACAATTGCACACTTTTTTGGAGGTTTTGGATGTAGAAGCCTTGATTTTTTTATGTCTTCCTCTGATGGTACGTTTTATTCTTCCTCATCCAAAAGGATCGAAGAAAGTAACTTTCCACCAAGAAAGTAACCAACCTTCTACAGTCTTATTTTTCCCCCCTTTTTTGGGCATTTTTCCCCCAGCCAGTTACTTGACTTTTGAGTCCTTTGTCAAGTGGAAGGTATACTCTAGCGACCTGTAAATTCTCAGTTCCTTCAAAGTGGCACAATCAAGGGAGAGAAGTTTACTCCTCTCCTGGCCTGTGCTCTGGTCTGTGAGCAACAACAAACACTCTTTTCTGCCCTGGAACTGCAAGTAGGATTCCCTCTCTACAGCCACCACCAGCTCCACCATACCAGTACTCCTCCTCACCTCAGGTCCGCCACTTAGCTCTGAGATCCAGATCAGATGCTCAGTTTTCCTCAGGTCTTTAGGTTGAGGGCTCTAAAAGTGGATGCTGCTGCTGCAGTGACTACTGCTGCCCTGGGGCTGAGGCTGGGGCCTAACCAAGCTCCCTTCTCACACAGGTGAAAGAGCTTTCTTACTGACCTTTGATGTTTGTGGGTTAGGAAATCTGAGAGCTACAATTGCTACCCTTGATTCCATGCCCTGAAGCCTGCTCTGGTCCTTTCCATGCTGTGCTGTGTGGTCCAAGCTGGGCTGCACTCTGTTCCAGATCTGGTGTGATAGACCTTTCCTGTCAGCCTTCCAGACTGTCTTGGGCTAGAAATCTATTTCACTCTGTCAATTTGTGGCTTCTGCTGCTCTGGAATTTGTTTAGAGTCATTTTTTACAGGTATTTTATGGGCTATGTGAGGAGAGTTAGAGCAGGTCTGCCCTTCTACTCTGTCATCTTCTGATTGGGTTTTTCTTGATTAAGCCCTTCTTAGTGGATTTCCTGTCAGACCAGGATTAACGATAACACAGACCACAAGTTTGCTGTAACATCTAGTGTAGAGGCATAAGAGGCCAAGTGTCTTTTTGAGTTCCTTTCTAGCTCTAAGAGCCTATAATTTCTTGAAACTAGTTAAAATTCCATAGAAGTAATTATTTTACGCTACCTATTTTATCATCTGATCAGAAATTCAAAGGCAGAAGGGGCCTTGAAGCTCTCCTAGTCCAACCTCCTTATTTTACAGAGAAGGAAATTCAGAGATTAAATTACTTGTCCCAGTCTCACATATGATAAGTAACAGAGCAGCCCTGTGATACCACCACAGCTAATGTTCTTTCCCTTGTACCAAGTTCCCCACACTGTAATGATCACTGACATTAATGATGATAATGCCTGGAAGCACTTGAAAGCACTTCTGAATTATAAAGAAATAATTGTGTTCTGGGTAGTTTTCTTAAGTGTATGTTATTGTGTTTTTTCTTTGAAAATAGTTCATAAAAATGGATCACTGCATAATTATAATGACCAGACTTGGTTCTGGAGAAAAGTTGAGAAAATATATCTCACTTCCCTCTTTGCAGGGGTGGGAGATTCTGACTTTGGAACATTGCATATAATGTCAGAACCAACTGATGTGCTGGTTAGTTTTTTGCTCAATTGCATTTTTCTATATTTTTATTCTTTGATACAAGGAGTAGCTCACTGGATGATGGGATAGAGGACCATATTCAGAAATGAAGGTGATGTTAAAAACAAAATATGTTCATAAAATCAAAATATTTATGAAATAATGAAAAAAGCAATTAAAGAAAGAAATTCATGCTTATAGAGGGAACTTTCCACTACTTTCTACTAATCAGAACTCACCTATGCTCTGACCATACCAGATACTAACCTTTGTTTTGTTTAAGTACTTTCAAGTTTTGCAACACTTTATAGGACCTGTCTAACCATATATAGATGTGAGGTCATCACCATACTCAATGTATTAAAAAAATTCATCATATAAAATTTAGAAAATTAATACAGAGCCAATAAGGAGGAAGCACTGACTAGCCACTCCTCTCCCAGACTTTCTCCACAATGACCCATAGCTGGTACCTTCAGACCTTCCCTGCTTTTCCCCACCATCTTTTCAGTTTCCTTTGAAATTTTGTCTTCTCCCACTAAAATGTATTCTCCTTGAATTCAAGAGCCTGTCTTTCTTTTTGCTTGTATTTACATTTTCAGTAGCTAACACAAAATGAGTGCTTCATAAATACTTGTCAACCTGATTGCCTTACAAGAGTGTTATGAGGAGTAAAGGATATAATATTTGTAAAGCACTTTGCAAACCTTAAAGTACCTCAGAAATTCTGGATATTATTGAAACAAATATTATATAACACCATTGGGAAATTACTGACAGACTTTTTAGATACAGGACTAAGGATAAAGCATTGTGCACATTCGTAAGGTTAATTCTCTGAAATTCTGAACCTAGCACAGTGTTCATACTCAGCAATTGTTTAAGATCTGTAGATACAGTCAGTTCTCCTGCAATGTGATATATCTATTCCTCAAAATCCCCAAATTATGTAAAATCACATAATAGAAACCATGGAGCTTTTATGGAAAAAATGGGATTAGGGTACAACACTCAAAATCATCAGTGACACATGAGAAGAAAAGATAAGAACCTAATAAGAATAGTAGTAGAGTTTTATATATGTAAAATATGTATATATGTAAAAAGAGACAGAAGTATTATCATAAATTACAGCAGCATCCTTAACCTCAGGCTTCTGCCCAGCCTTTACCCCAGTTTCCATGGGGCCCAGGATAATAAAGTTGACTACAGGTGAGATGGAGGCCTTGGTGGGCTTCTATTCCTGGAATAGGGATCCCGGGTGGTGGTAGAGTAAGTGGTACAAACCAGCCCTCCTCTGCTCACAGTTCTAATGTACCAGAAGACATGCAATAGATATGACAGTTTGACTTGAAAAAGATCTGAAATTTATTTGTGGAAGTGGTCAAAAGGGTTGGAGCCTGTGAATTATTGTCATATGGTGAAAGGAGGATTATCTGAAACCTGAAAAAAAGTTATACACCAAGATGCGTATGGATCTGATTCATTGTCCTCCTCTTGTCTTTCAGTGTTGAAATCTCACATAAGCAAACCAAAAATCCTGTTATAATCATATTATTCCCTAATATATTAAATGCATTAGAATAAATTCACATTTTCAAAGCAAGCATTATAGCAGAATTGACCATATATAGATTGTAGATTATTATTTATCATTTATTTTATTGTTTGGAAAAATTATTAATTATTGTATGGTTTAAATCCAACTTCATGTGACCGCAGATTGTTTGAACCCAGAACATCACCCTCACCTCAGTAATTCTCCAGGAATATTAGAGATAGTTAAAAGAAATTATGGGTTTCTTTAGCTTCTGGATCTACCCCAAACATTCTTACTTTGCATCCATCTAAGGTTGTGTTTTGGGTTCCCCTTTATGTTTTGGCTTTGCCCAAATTTTATTGAATATTCACATTTACTCATTCATATCCATCTCAATCTAGCTTGCTTTCAATTTGCACTCTTGACAAAATTGCTTAACCCTGTGTCTTCCCTAAATCTGAATCCTATATAATGTAAACTTTCTAGAGCCTCAGTGAGAGGGAACCACACCTTTTCTCTAGCTTGTTCTCCTCTACCAAATAACCTAATACATTTATTTCTAAAGCTATTTCCAATTTGGGGGTTTGTTCTTGGTGAACAAGTTAATCTAAAGATGTATATCTCTATCTTTAGATGTCATTATTTAGATATCAAAGTATCTCTCTCTCTAGATATATATCCATATTTATATATAGTTCGACACACACATATGTTTACTGAAAGGCCCATCTAATTGCATTGTCATGATCATTCTTGGCAATAATGTATGTGTGTATGTGTGTGTGTATGTATGTGTGTGTAATTATCCCTTGCATTTTTCCAGTGTGGATGATTAGGCATATTTATGAATGACCTGATTTTTGGATTTGATAGCTCAAATGACATTAGCATAATGTCATAGGAACCCAAATGCTGAATGAGCAAATGAAGAATTTGAAAAAAGATACGATGCGGGCAATTTGCTTGCCAATCCAAAAGAGAGTTCCCCGATCAGAAAGTCCTGAAAACATCCTTGTCTTACAATGCAGTGAGTGCTATCCACCCTCAACATACTATTTAGCTTTTAAATAGTCATAGAGTCAATGATTTACAGAAACAAATAGTACTATGAAATATTACTGGGTCCATCCTCCTGCCTTCATCCAGTAGAATATCTAGACCTTTCAGAACAGTTTTGCTCCTTGTTTTTTCTGTTTTGAAGCCTCTGGCACAGTCTTTCTAGTTTTTCTTGATTGCCCATTCCAGTGTTTTATCACTGTTAGACAAGTCAGTTCTTTCTTATAGACTAATAGCTTTTCTTTCTTCTATTTATGTACATTTTTTCTTATTTGTTCCTCTGCAGATTTGAAGAGCAATTGGACTATTGATTCTGTTTTTGGATACGCTAAAGCTTATGACTACAAATTCCACGTTATTTCCACAACTCTATGCTATGCTAAGCTGTCTAAACCAGCCATAGTTTCCATCAGAATCCTTTCTTCCCCGCAAGATCTGAAACACCCAGAACTGGCAGTCATTATCACTAGAAATGATTTGAGTGATCTACAAATGGAACTCATTATCTTTGCCTCCGAACTTATCCATCTTCCTTACTTCCTTGTTTGTGTTGAGATCACAAACATCCTTTTAATAAGCCAGGTTCACAACCTTGAAGTCAATTCTTAATTCTTCATTTTCCCTCACTCCCCTCCATCCCAATACAGTCATCATATTGGCGCTATCTCTACAATATCTCTCATATTCATCTTCTCTTAATTCACAGGGCCACCACCCTAGTTCAGACCCTTATCATTTCTCACCTAAACTACCAAAATAGATATCATCTTAATTGGTCTCCCTTCTTCAAGTCTGTCTCCTCTTAAGTCCATCTTCCATATAGCTGCTCAATTACATTCTAGATGTTACTTGTCTGTTGAATAAACTCTGGTAGCTTCCTGTTGCTTTTAGGATAAATATAAATTCTTCCTTTAGACATGGGAAAGTCGACAATCTGGACCCATGTTTGTAAAGAGATGGAAATGGACCTCCATTCTATTGACTAAAGGGAACTCTCAGGTGAGGAAAATTCCTGTGCCACTGTAGATGAACACCTTCAAAAGTTGTCTAGAATGCTTGAGAGGTCGAGTCTAGTGCCCTGTAGTCAATATGTATGACAGGTGAGACTTGAACTAACGTCTTCATGGTTTGAGGCCAACTCTCTATCTACTCACTCTACCTCATTACCTCTCATTATACAGTTTATGGTTCAGCTAAACTAGCTTCTCTGATATACCTCACACAAGACATTCCATTTCTCACCTCTGGGTATTTTGCATTTCCACAGATTGTCTCTTATTCCCTTCACACTTAAGGAATCAAAAGATCATAACTTTAGAGCTGGAAACAGAGATCCTGAGAGACTAACTGATTAGTACAAGGATAAGAAGTAACAGAACTGGGCTTTAAAGCCAGGTCTTTTGACTCCAAGTGCAGTAGTCTTTCCATTACATCACATGGCATTGGTAAACAAGAGGTAGATCAAAGATGCAGATGTGGTGGCTCAGTCTGATTTAGAAAGATCCACTCCATTGTCTTCAAATAGCTGGCAGTTACTGTTCATAGAGTCTAGATGACATGTTAGAAAGAGCATACCATAATCTGCATACCAGAATCTGGAAACATGCACTCTAGTCCTATTCTGTTACAAATTGGCTGTGACCTCTGGCAAGTCACCTGATATACATACAAAATACATATACATAAATGTTCACACACATATATAGACATACACATGTATATATGTGTATATAGGTACATATATATATGTCCACACATATGTAAGTATATATATATATATATATATATAAATATATATATATATATATTTATATATATACCAAACCTTTTTCAGAGAAATTGTATAAAAAGGTCTTTCCCTCATTTGACCCCTTCCCTTCTGGGTGCATTTATTTTGCTTGTGCAGATGTTTTTCAGTTTCATGCAATCAAAGTTATATATTTTATCTTCTGTAATTGCCTCTATCCCTTGTTTGGTTAAGAATATATTTTCTACCCAAAGTTGTTAATGGTATATCACCTATTAAATGGATCATGTATCCTTTCAGAGTGTATTCTGGAATATGGTACAAAACAGTGGTTGAAGCCTAATTTTTGCCAGACTTCTCAGTTTTTCTGACAGTTTTTGTTAGTCATGGAACACTGGATTATTGGGTTTCATTTTTTTTCTCCCTCTGATTCTCTCTCCTCTGTCTGTCCAATTGATCTGTCTTGCTATTTTTAACCAATACCAAATCATTTTGATGACTGCTACTTTATAATATAGTTTGAAAGTTGCAATTGATGGTCTTGCTTTGTCCTTTTCTCTTTTCTGGCAACCACTTCTACACTTCCAGCAGCCTCTGCTTCCTTAACTGCCACAATTATTGATGACCCAGAAAGCAAAGTAAAAGGTCACCAAAGACAAAAAGTTCAACATCATAAATGGATATGTTTTGATCAGTAGAAATAACATTAAAGAAGATATTTTACTGTCTGCTTTGCTGCTGAACCCTAGAAACAATGAATTCCTTCCATCTGGCAGGCAACTGGAACCTCCTCTATGTATTATTTCTCACTGTTAAAAGTGAGCTCTTGAGAGGAGAGATTGTTTTGTTTTCAATTTATATTCCCAGTGCTTGGCATATAGTGCTTATTAGCACTGAATAAATGTTTTTATTTATTCACTTATTTACTCACATCTGAAATAATAAGACCTCTAATATCCCTTCCAACTCTAAAATATTATGCTTCTAGTGATAAAAAGTTTTTCAAATAGTTTTATAATGGATTTTGATACTTTTACATAAATTCATACATTTAGCCTTCCGAAAGAAGCCTTCTCTATGCAGTTTTTGTGGGACCCCTCAATTAATACATCCTTTCCTCTCCTCTTCATGTTTTCTTGTCTGTGTATATATAGTGCTCTCCCCAATTCAAGGTAAACTTTCTATTGCAGTCATAGTAGGGCATAGTGTTCACAGTGAGATAATATTTGCAAAGTACTTAGCACAGTGTTTGGCATATAGAAGGTGCTTAATAAATGCTTGTTCCCTTCTAAAGTATGCTGGATTAAGATTCAAGAAGCCTTTATTCAAATATCCTCTTCAATACTTACTAGTTGTGTGAGTGCAAGCAAAGTATTAAACCTCTCTGAACTTCCATAAGGATGATAATGCCTATAATACCTACCTTGTCGGGTTGTTGTGAGACCCAAATGAAAATGTAAAGAACGTTGCAAACTTTAAAGTGCTGTGTAAATGTCATGAAGACCACGATGATGACGCTTCTTAAGTACTGTTTTTTTTGTCTTTGCTATTGTTAGTGTTTAAGCATAATTACTGAAACATAATAGATATTTTAGAAAAGTTGAATTGGGTATCCTTGAATGGTGTCCAATCCAATAACTCCTGTCACCCACTCTGCTACTCTTAATAAAAATTTAATTAATAAATTTTTTATACCCTTAATAAAATTTTCATTAATAAAAATGAATAAAAATAATTAATAATAAATAATGACCCTTAATAAAAATTTCATTTTAGATATTTTTTTCATGAGAGTTTCCAAGACTCCATTAAGAAACAATTGCAAGTGGCTTACTTGCAATTACTTAGTAATGTAAGCTATGTTTTCCAAAAAAGAAAATGTTATAGACATCTGTACAAAACATTGCTCAGAGAGCTGGAAAAATTGACAATAACCTTGCCATGTCTGAAAGCCACCCAGGGACCTCCTTGAATGTGAGTGGCAAGTTCCTAGTCGGAGAGATTAGGAAATTCCTTAACTTATATAAAAATCCTCGTTAATCCTTTTATTTTTTGTTCCCTTTTCAAGCTATCCTTTATAAATCCACAGCTATTTCAGCTGTTTTCTGCTTCTCAGACTAAAATACAGGCCTTCCCAACAACAAGAACAAAAATCCTGGGTCTTGACATCAAAATTGTGTAACTGTGCAACCCATTATTTGGATTAAAAGCCTGCTAATTGAAATGTGTGTTTGGTTTAGTCACCAGGGAAAATGTGGTGAAGAAAGAGCTACAGACAACCATGCTAGGTAATCCTTTGATCATGCTAGTCATTAAGGTTAGAAATGCTGGTGCAGTTGTAAGACTGAAATGGTGGATGCCATGAGGCCAGGAAAGAGAGACTCATGCAGGTGGTGCTGTTTGAAGTATGGGAAAGTTCCCTCTGCAGCTTTCACCACCTTAAGTCAAGGGGGAGGAGGAAATGAGAGAGAGAGAGAGAGAGAGAGAGAGAGAGAGAGAGAGAGAGAGAGAGAGAGAGAGAGAGAGAGAGAGAGAGAAAGAGAGAGAGAGAGAAGAGAGAGAGACAGACAGAGACAGAGACAGAGAGAGACAGAGACAGAGAGACAGACAGAGAGAGACAGAGAGACAGAGAGAGAGACAGAGGGAGAGACGGAGATGGACAAAGATGGAGAAAGAGACAGAGAGAGATCACAAGATGGCAGGATTGATTACAATTTGATAGCAGGACACTTAGAGGTGCCAGGAAGTAGGCAAAATGCTGATGTATGGCAAAGTGAATGACAGACCAGCCTTGGTCAGAGAGCATGGTTAAGGCAAGATGGGAGAGTCAGTGCTTGTAGCAAGTAAGCACTGGGAGTCACTAATCCTGAGAATGAGTGAACAGGGAGAAGGAACAGTGAAACACAGGGAAGATAGTAGGAACATAATAGACGTTTAATAAATGTTTATTGCTTGATTGAAACATGGTGCCAACCATTCTCCTTCCCCTGTGTCATTTGTTGTGGTTTACATGTGGTGATGAGTGCTTGCCTTTGTCTTAACTATACCACCAGCACACTGTAAAATGGTGGTGGTGGTGGTGGAGGGATGGCACCAGCAGTGACAATTGTATGATCAGTATCGGCTTAGTAGCTACTTATTTGAATGATGTGAGCCCCTCTTATTTACAGTACTGGTCCCACGACTGGTATGGCAGAGATGAGGCAAGACTCAAATCTGAACTTGCACTAGAGACGTGGCCCATCAGATCAGGAAAGAGAAAGTTATGGATTTTGCTTTTTCTGTTCCATTGTTTCCTAAGTTGGAAGAACTTTCTTACCTATTAGTGCTTAGGAAAATGTGAAGGATTTGTCGACAAAAGACCTGGATTCCAAGCTCTGCCACTTGCTAGCTGAAGTGACTTTAGGTAAGTCACGTAATTTCTTAGGACCTTAATTTTCTTAGCTGAAAAATGAGGAGGTTGTATCAGATGACAATGAGAGACCTTTTCAGTTGCATTTATCTTTATCAGATTTAGCCTGATGTTCCAGCCTGTCAAGAGTATTTTTTGATCCTGACTCTTTTAATCTGAATGTTAGCTGCCCCTTCTAGTTTTGTGTCATGTGCAATTTGGATAAGTATGACATCTGTTAGTCAATCAGTCTTTAAACATTTATTAAGCATCTACTATGTGCTCAGATACAAAAATGAATGATAGTCTGTCATCAAGGAACTTCTAGTCCAATGGGGTAAGACCACAGAGAAAGGGAGCTTGAAAGTCAAGGCAAAAGTGGGGAAGGTCCCTTTTTTGCCATAAAGGGAGGAAATCCAAAGAAGTTGAAAAGAGTAGGATATGAAGAGATAACTACATGACTAACCTGGTTCATTTCCTTACCTGGAGGTTTTGGTTGTCTATGCCTTTATCCAAGTCAAATAAAAATGAATATAGGTCCAAATGCAAATTCATGGAGCACTTCGCTGGTGACCTACTTCCAAGGGAATATCAGACCTTTAAGGGCTACCCTTTGATTTTCAGATGCTTCAAGTGGTGCTATATATCTGTGAGTCCCAGAGTACCACACTCTACAAATGAGAAATGCTAAATTGGGTCTGAGGTGAGGACAGCTAGAAAAGTGGTTAAGTTCTCTTATCCTGCCCCCTCAAGATTTAGCAGCAAATGCTTGTTAATTAACAGGAAGTAAGCGTTCATAAAGTGCTTGTGTGGCATTTGTTCAATCATTTTTCAGTGCTGTCTGACTCTTTGTGACCCTCTTTGGGGTTTTCTTGGCAATGGTACTGGAGTGGTTTGCTATTTCTACTCCAGTTCATTTTACAGATGAGGAAAGAGAGGCAAAGAGAATTAAATAACTTGCCCAGGGTCACACAGCTAGTAAGTGTCTGAGGCCAGATTTGAACTCAGGAAGATGAGTCTTCCTAGTCCTCCCTCCCTTATCCCCTGCTGCCCTATTGTGTGGAAGGCACTTTCTATATGCTGCAACTAAATGCTAGGGAAACAAAAAGAGGCAAAGGACAATTTCTGCCCTTAAGTTGCTCACGAATTAAAGGAGGAGACAACAAATAGACAAATACATGCAAGCAAATGATATACGCAACAAATAAGAAATAAGGAACAGAGGGGGGACACTAGAATTGAGAGGAATTGGGAAAGGCTTCTCTACCATAGTCTTGCCACTGGTCTCTGATGACTCTGAAGGAAAGAGTGGACTGATGACTTTATACAGCTCTGCCTCACTTAGATCTAGTTCTCTAGCAAGTCAAGACATCAGTCTCCTAATGTCACTGGTCCTCTTCTAGGTGAAGGAGGGAGTTTGCCTGGGATTTGAAGGAAGCCATGAAAACCAGGAGATAGACATGAGGAAGGAAAGCATTCTAGGAATGGGGGACGGCCAAAGAAAATGCCTTTTGTTATCAGTCACTGGTTATATAAGAAAATGAAAGACAATTTCCACAAAAATTGTGACAAATCAAATTTGAGGGACATTTTGGGGGACAGTTGGATGGTCCATGGTCTCAAAGTAGCAGCAATGAGGCTATATGATGAGAGCCAGAGCATTTTCAGTTTAGAATGTTTCCCTAGGTCTGCAGAGAATCTCTTGATCTCAGGGCTGCTATCACCAATGTAAGTGCTAAGAGTGGGGTTGCATATTGATTTTGGAATCTTACAATATTGCAAGTGCTTTGGATCTTCTATACCTATAGGAAGGAGTGTGGCTTCTTCATGTGAACTATGATTTGTCTATCAGCTTCCCTGACACTCTAAGAGAGATATAATTCAGGTTTTGTTTGGGCAGAGACCAAACCTATTAGTACTTGGCCTATATTGGTGAAACAATATTCTTATTTGCCTGTATTTTCTAAAAGTAGAAGAAAATGTTAGATATGTGATAGCAAACTAATTGATCTATA
This sequence comes from Bettongia penicillata ogilbyi, assembly GCA_023548195.1. Taxonomy (NCBI): domain Eukaryota; kingdom Metazoa; phylum Chordata; class Mammalia; order Diprotodontia; family Potoroidae; genus Bettongia; species Bettongia penicillata. Next base: position 1,211,396 of record JAJHZJ010000276.1, read on the forward strand.
GGAGAGAACAAGGAAAAAAATAATAAAAAATCATTAAAAACTTCTGAAAACCATGACTAAGAAAAAAAAATCCTGGGCACTGTATTTCAAGAAATTTTTTAAAAAAGAAAACTTTCCAGATTTATTAAAACCAAACTTGAAGATAGAAAGAACCCATCAATCACAGTCACCTCCTGAAAGAAACCTTGCAAGAAAAACTTCCATCTATATCCCCAAGAGATTATAAAAATGGGAAAGGGTTCCACATGTACAAAAATATTTATAGCAGCACTCTTTGTGGTGACCAAAAACTGGAAATCAAGGGATGTTCATCAACTGGGAAATGGCTGAATACATTGTGGTATATGAATGTAATGGAATACTAGTGTGCTATAAGAAATGATGAACAGGAAGACTTCAGAGAGGCCTGGAAGGACTTATATGATCTGATGCTGAGCGAAAGCAGCAGAACCAGGAGAACTTTGTGCATAGCAATGACCACAGTGTGTAAGAGTTTTTTTGTGGTAGACTTGGAACTTCATTGCAGTGCAAGGACTTAAAAAAATTTCCAATGGTCCTTTAAGGCAAAGTGCCTTCCACATCCAGAGAAAGAACTATGGAATTCAATCGCAGATTGTAGCAGATCATTTTCTTTTGTATTATGTTTTGTTTTGTTACATGATTTCTCCTGTTCATTTTAATTCTCCTACACAGCATGACTATAGTGAAAATATTTAATAGGAATATATGTGTAGGACCTATATAAAATTGTACGCCATCTTGGGGAAGGAGGGAAGAGGTAGTGGGGAGGGAGGGGAAAAAATCTAAGTTATATGGTAGTGGTTATAGAACACTGAAAATAAATAAAATAAAAAAAAGTGAAACCAGAAAAAAAAGAAAAATTTCCAGGAATGTCACAGTCAAAATCCATAGCAAACATTCAAGAAAAATCATTCAAGTTCTCAGGTGCCACAGCTAGGATATAGAAAACCTGACCTCTTCTTCTGTAAAGGAGAGCAATTCAGTATTCCAAAAGGCAAAAGAGAAAGGTTACAATAAAAAATAATTTATCCTGCAAAACTAAATATAATCCTGTGAGGAAAAAATAGACCTTTAATGGAATAAATTACTTTCAGGCATTTCTGAGGAAAAAACTAGAGCAGAATAGGAACTTTGAAATGTAAACACAGGAGCCTAGAGAAAACTAGAATGGAAATTTCTTTAAACAATAGGAAGAGATTATTATGGTGGTGGCTAACACGCTAACATGCTAATGGAGGGAGAAGAAACAAATGATTCTTCATAACCTTGGTGTCTTCAAAGGTTATTGAGGGAGTTAGAAGAAACCCAGAAGACCTTGTGGGTAGAGTCACTCTTGGGCTTGAAGAGGGAAAAGAAAAGATGAAAGGAATACACTAGTGTAGAAAGAAGGAGATTTTGGGGAAAACTTGCTATTTCTCCTAATTGGGGTATGTGAGAGTTGCAGTCATGAAGGAGGGAGTGGAGGAATGGGATCGGATGAATCTCACTCTTATTTGAAATGGAAAAAACACATAAACTGGTATTAAAAAAACACACCAAGCTCAACAGGAAAACAAACGGGGCTAGTGTGTGTGTGTGTGTGTGTGTGTGTGAAAAGGGCGGTTAGTACTAGGGAAGGAACAGTTGCAAACAAAGCAAACTTCCAAATCTTTAAGAAGACATTTAAAAGGAAAAAAGAAAAAATAGAAAAGAATTATAATCTAAGGAAGTGTGGAGTTGCCCATTACTTGGGAAATGGTTGAACCAATTGTGATACATAATGTAATGGATAATTTATAATGTAATAAAGATAATTTCTGAGTATGTTTAGGTAGTATGAACTGATTCAGAGCAGTACAGAGAACAGAAGTAGGAGAAAAATTTATGTAACAGCAATAACATTATAAAAAAGAATTGAAAGAACTCTAATCAACGCAATCACCAACTATGTCTCCAGAGGACCTAGTCTGAGTAATAATAGTAATATAATAATACTAGCTAACATTTATGCAGGGCCTACTCTGTGCCAGGTGCTTTACAATTATTATCTCACTGAATTCTTGCAATAACCCTGGGAGGTAGATGTTATTATTATCTCCATTTTACAGATGAGGAAACTGAGGCAAGCAGAGGTTATAGGATTCTGAAGGTCACACAGCTAATAAGGGTCTGAGGATGTATTTGCGCTCAGGTCTTTCGGACCGCAGCCCCAGAGCTATAGCCACTGTACCACCTAGTTTGAAGCATGTTACCCACTTCCTGATAGAGATGATGAACTCACAATGCAGAAAGATAGGTATATTTTTGGTATTCGTTTTGCTTGATTTGCTTATTTAGTTTTTGTTTCTGTCTTTCCCAGGCTAGAAGTGCAGCAGCCAGTAACTGCTTTGATCTGCTCCAGTTCTGACCCAGCCTGATTCAGCCTTTCTAGTCTGTGGGTTGTTTTGTGTATATTTGTATATTTAAAATTAATATGGTGAAGGTTATTTCTTAATTATCTTAAAAGTCACTGTACTTAGTAACACCAGCCCGGGAGCTCTAGCTCTAGAAGAAAGTATCCTTGAATCCAGTTAGGTTACTGTAATTCAGTCAGGTAAGAATTGCTATGAATCGGTGGTCATTGAGATTAGGTAACATCAATTTGTAGCGAATCCAGTTATCAGGGCTGTATGGCTCCTTCCTCCAGCTTCATTCTGAGGTCTAAAAGTGGGCCTGGAGATAAGGACTCTGGGAATAGTGTGGGGCTGGGGTTTGGCTATGGCTATGCAGGAGCAGCAATAGGATGATGAGGCTGAGAATGACATATCGTTGAGGAAGTCAACTATTAGATCCTGACTGTGAGGGAAGGTGTGATGAATTGGTGAACAGCCTGGGAAGAAGTGACTGGAGCTCAATTGGATGATGAAAAATAAGTCGACCAAGGAACATGGCACAGGAGAGATGGAAGTCTTGGAGGTAAGAATCGGAGGAATTTCAGTTTTTAATATCATACACTCCCTTTTAGCTCTGCCTCATAAAGTCTTCCTCTTAACAATGAAACTCAAGCACCATCTTCCTTATGCTCCCCACCCCCTTGCAACTACCAGTGCTAATGGATGCTGTGTATACAGGTATATGCACACATACGTACATCTATATATTTTTAAAATATTTATGTTTGTCTATTTATTTTTAGTTTTCAATACTCATTTCCACAAAATTTCAAGTTCCAAATTTTCTCCCCATCTCTCCCCTCCCCCCACCCAAAATGCTGTGCATTCTGATTACCCTTTCCCCCAATCTGTTCTCCCTTGTTAGCTTAGTGTGCAGGCTAATATCAAAGAGTTGTAAGCTTGCCTTTATCAAGACTCTGAAGAGATGAAGGCAGAGGCTGGTATCAAGCAGCATAGTCCAGCAATGACCACAACACCAGACCAATGGGGAGATGAGCCCAGCAAAGACACCATGCCTGACAAAGCTGGGTGACAGATGCATGAGGACATCACCAGAAGACATCCATTGTCCTTCAGTAATGAAGTATCTCTATGCTCGTGCCCTGGCCATGCAAATTTCCTGCTTATTCCTTATATTTCATCCCAACATATGCTTACCCTCCTCTCTGATTGTGTATGTTTGTGGGAGAGTATGCCTTAAGTTTATAGGGGGATGTTTTATTGTGACTTTTTAAAAATCTAATGAGCTATTTTATTAAATTCCTTTGCCTGGTTGACTAGAGAACATACAAACACCTGGGTGATCCATGGTTCTAAATGGATATGGACTCTCAGAACACTTCGAACCAAGGGTAACTATTTTGTATTCTCCCATATGTGTGTGTTTAAGGGTATCTTAGGCACTAATTATTTTTTCATTTTTTTCCCAAAAAATGTGTGTGTTATTTTAAAAAATTAATTAGTTAATTCATTTTTAGTTTTCAGCATTCACTTTTATAGGATTTTGAGTTCTAAATGTCCCTCCTCTCTTGTCCCTCCCCAAGACAGCACTCAATCTGATATAGGCTACACAAGTATAATCATATTAAAGATATTTCCACATTGGTCATGTTGTGAAAGAAGAATCAGAACAAAAGGGGAAAACCATGAGAAAGAAAAAAAAAACGACACAAAAGAGAAAATAGTATGCTTGGATTTGCATAGTTCTTTCTCTGGATGTGAAAAACATTTTCCATCATGGGTCTTTTGGAGTTGCCTTCGATCCTTGCATTGCTGAGAAGAGCTAAGCCTAACAAAGTCATTGCACAATGTATACATCTAGTATGGCTAGATGTGTTCTCGTGGTTCTGCTCACTTCACTCACCATCCGTTCATGAGTCTTTTCAGGTTTTTCTGAAAATCCGTCAGGCACTAATTTAAATCAAACAACTTTTGTTCACTGTGTTTCAATGACTTTATCTTTGGTCAGGAATAAATTATGGAGTTAATAGGTTTTATACAGGCTTCTGTCTCTGGTTCTGCCATCCTATCATTGGAAAGGCTCTCTATATTCTTATGTTCCGTATTCCATATGAAATAAAGAATTAAACGACCAAGATGAAGAGGATTTTCGTGTCATATTAGGCATTAGACTGGGGGCATGAGTCTAAATTCTGGAGTTGAACTTAGAAGGCATGTAACTTCACCTTTGAAATGGGTATGGCAATGTTTGTACTACTTTGCTTACAGGCTCATTGGGAGAAAGCACTTTATATATTTTTATATGAATTTCAATAGATATTGTTGTCTTTATTCTGGTCAATGGAGATAAAAATTCTGACCTGGTTAGGGATGGTCTGTCTTTCTTTTCTCAGCAGGAACGAAAGAAACATGTGTTAAGTATCTATGATATTCCAAGTGCTTTACAAATATCTTATTGGATCCTTACAATAGCCTGGGATGTGTGTATTATTATTATCCCCATTTTACAGTTGAGGAAACTGAGGCAAGTAGAGGTTCAGGGACTTGCCCAGGGTCACCCAAGTAGTGAGTGTCTCAACACAAATTTGAACTTAGGTCTTCCTGACTTCAGCTCCAAGGCTCTAGTCACAGTGATATTTAGCTGCCATTTAAGTTTGGAACTAAGGCAGAACTCATCTAGTATGACTCCTCCTTATGTGTAAGACATAAAGTGTTACAGACCAAGCAGCTAAAGGAAACACTTCTTTATTTACCTCTTTTTCAGGCTGAAAGTCTGAGTGCTTTTTGTCCCTTGATACAAATCTTTGGCGTAAGCCATGACAGCGATGAAGCAATTACACAGAATAGAGATTTGGGGTTAGTTTGGGGTTATTACACAGCCTTGGCAGAGGATTGCTATTGCCTGATCCTGTGTGAGAGGAAAAGGCTCTCTGCTTCCCATGCATTTTGTACACAATAGTAATTTGTATGGACCCTTTCATTCAATTATAGGTCTTAGAAGGGAGTGCAAAGGAAATAGCAAAGAAAGAGATCACTTGGTGAAACATTAGCTAATGGGAATTTTCTTTAATACCCTATTCCCTCAGCATAACTGACAGCAAAGTGTTTACTCTTTGTGGGCTCAGACAGGGCTTCAAGAACCCCATTTGAACAGCAAGGAGAGGAGACACATACCATATGTTCCACTTTATAAATGTAGCAAGCTAATTCAAAAGAGCTGGATCTTTTCCATGATACTGTGGACCCAAGGCTCCTGAAGGGAGCCAAATGGATTTTTCCTCATGATGCAATAGGCACAAGGTGCTTTCACAGCAGGCTAAGGAAAGAAGAGATTTTAGAGTGAGTGGTCACAAGGAATGGGAGCTGGCAGTTGCTGAAGCAATGACTGACCAATAAGTGCTAAGGAATTCCTGGGTCAAGCTCATAGAGACTATGGGATCACATTGTGTTTATTGATCACATACTATTTATTGATTGCAAAACAAAACTAAAAAACCCCCAAACTCAAAATCTGACTCAGTAGAGCAAAATAGCCTTTAATGTTCTTCAACAAGATGCATTTACATGTGAAGATATATATGATTTCTTGATAAACAGTTACTGAGAAAACTTTTTTCAATGATCCCGTCAGTAGTAATAGCAAACACTGTGGGGACCAGCTGAGAAATTAAAATAATGGCAGCTAAGACCATCAAGGTGGTGGACCCTGAGAGAAAGCAGAGTGCACCTGATAATTGGACTGGTGCTGCACCCATGACAACAGTATTCAAAGAAGAGACGCCATTAGTTACTGCTTGAAGTTTTGTGGGGACTATGGCTGCATCATCGAGGGCATAGGAAGAAGAAAAGGTATTTACCACCAAGTGAGCTTGGGTTTGGTTTTTGCTAAGTGGGTTTTTGCTAATGTGGGTCTGTTTTCAGTCTTCTATAGAGATGGGGGAGAGAGAGTGATTGAACAGGGAAACTCTAATCAATTGATTTCCTTCTTCCCCTTCTCTTAGCCAATCCATTTTGTCAAATTGCAGAATATGGTGTGTGGGTTGGGAAGGAAAACAGAGATAACAAAGTTTTAAAGGAATGGAAAAGAAATCTTTTCCCTTTGTTGTTTCAGATGTTTTTTCAGTTTTTTCTAACTCTTTGGAACCTCATTTGGGGTTTTCTTGGCAAAGATACTGGAGCAGTTTGTCGTTTTGTTCTCTAACTCATTTTACAGATGAGGAAACTGAGGCAAACAGAGATAAGTGACTTACTTAGATCATATAGCCAGAAATTGTCATAGGACCAATTTTGAATATGGGTTTTCCCAACTCCAGTCTCAGTGCTCTATCTACTGTGCCACCTAGCTGCCCATGAATGAGATATGAAGTTTTTTTTTTTTATCAAATTTGCTGGAGTTCAGTCAATTGGTCTGTAATCCCTTGATTAATCAATTCCACTATGCTTATATTCTTTTTAATAAGGTTATTCTATTGTTAATTTAGTGTCTGGAAGAGAACTAAAGACCCTTTGTGGAAAGCCAGGAATTTTCAGATGTTCTGTTTCCCTGGGTGGGGGTAAAATGAATCATAGAGATATTTTGGACAAACCTTTAAGATTGAATGTTGTCCCTGGTGAGGCTAGAGCTTCAGTTCTGGACCACAGTTTACCTAGAGTATCAATATCTAACTTGTGGAAGACAGTCACATGAAGAGATATGCCATAGCCTTATGCAAGATACACTGTGAGGATATGGAAACACCTATTTTAAGAGGCTGAATGTGTCCTCAAAATAATTGCCACAGAGAACTTGATAACATCTTTTAAACTACTTATTACTTTACAGATGCCTTGATGTTTGGTGACTTAAATAGAAAAGGCAGTTCCATGAAAAAGGTTGGAAAATATTTTGTGCTGCAGGTGATATAATTTTATTTATTTTTATTTTTTTAATATTTATTTTTAGCTTTCAACATTCATTTTTACAAAATTTTGAGTTCCAAATTTTCTCCCCATCTCTCCACTCCCCCCAACCCATAATGTCTTGCATTCTGATTACCCCTTCCCTCAATATGCCCTCCCTTCAACCACACCCCACACTTCCCTTGTCCCCATCTTCTCTCTTTTCTTGTAGGGCAAGATTTCTATACCCCATTACCTGTATTTCTTATTTCCTAGTTGTATGCAAAAACAATTCTCAACATTTGTTTCTAATACTCCCTTCCTCCCTCCCCACCCATCCCCACTGAGAAGGCAAGCAATTGAATATAGGCTATATATGTGCAGTTTTGCAAAAGACTTCCATGGTAGTCATGTTGTGTAAGATTAACTATATTTCCCTCCATCCTGTCCTGCCCCCCATTTATTCTATTCTCTCATTTGACCTTGTCCCTCCCCAAAAGTGTTTACTTGTAATTACTCCCTTCTCCCATTTGCCCTCCCTTCTATCATCCCCTTCATCCCACTTGTCCCCTTCTTTCCTACTTTCCTGTAGTGTAAGATAGATTTTTATACCAAATTGAGTGAGCATGTTATTCCCTCCTTAAGCCAAATGTGAAGAGAGTAAGTTTCACTTTTCCCCTCTCACCTTCTTCCCTTTTCTCCTCCAATGAAAAATCTTTTTCTTGACTCTTTTATGAGAGATAATTTACCCCATTCCATTTCTTCCTTTCTCTTTCCAATATATTCCTCTCTCACCCCTTAATTTTATTTCTTTTACATATCATCCCTTCTTATTCAACTCAACCTGTGCTGTGTGTGTGTGTGTGTGTGTGTGTGTGTGTGTGTGTGTGTATAATCCCTCCAACTACCCAAATACTGAGAAAAGTCTCAAGAGTTACAAATATTATCTTTCCATGTAGGAATGTAAACAGTTCAACTTTAGAAAGTCCTTCATGATTTCTCTTGCCTGTTTACCTTTTTATGCTTCTCTTGATTCTTGTGTTTGAAAGTCAAATTTTCTATTCAGTTCTAGTCTTTTCATCAAGAATGCTTGAAAGTCCTCTATATTATTGAATGACCATTTTTCCACTGAAGTATTATACTCAGTTTTGCTGGGTAGGTGATTCTTCGTTTTAATCCCAGTTCCTTTGACTTCTGGAATATCATATTCTAAGCTCTTCAGTCCCTTAACGTAGAAGCAGCTAGATCTTGTGCTATCCTGATTGTATTTCCACAATACTCGAATTGTTTCTTTCTAACTGCTTGCAATATTTTCTCCTTGACCTGGAACTCTGGAATTTGGCTACAATATTCCTAGGAGTTTCTCTTTCAGGAGATGATCAGTGAGTTCTTTCAATATTTATTTTGCCCTCTGGTTCTAGAATATCAGGGAAATTTTCCTTGATAATTTCATGAAAGATGATGTCTAGGCTCTTGTTTTGATCATGGCTTTCAGGTAGTCCCATCATTTTTAAATTATCTCTCCTGGAACTATTTTCCAGGTCAGTTGTTTTTCCAGTGAGATATTTCACATTATCCTCCATTTTCTCATTCTTTTGGTTTTGTTTTTTAATTTCTTGGTGTCATATCAAGTTATTAGCTTCCATATGCTCCATTCTAATTTTTAAAGAACTATTTTCTTCAGTGAATTTTTGAACCTCCTTTTCCATTTGGCTGATTATGCTTTTTAAAGCATTCTTCTCCTCATTGGGCTTTTGGACCTCTTTTTCCAATTGAGTTAGCCTATTTTTAAAGGTGCTATTTTCTTCAGCGTTTTTTTGGTTCTCCTTTAGCAAGCTGTTGCCTTGCTTTTCATGGTTTTCTTGCATTGCTCTCATTTCTCTTCCTAATTTTTCCTCCACCTGTCTAACTTGATTTTCAAAATCCTTTTTGAGCTCTTCCATGGCCTGAGATCACTGCACATCCACTTTGGAGGTTTTGGATGCAGAGGCTTTTACCCCTAGGTCTTCCTCTGATTCCATGCATCACTCCTCCTCATCTGAAAGGATGGAAGAAAATACCTTCTCACCAAGAAAGTAACCTTATATTGTCATTCTTTTCCCCTTTTTTGGGCATTTTCCCAGCCAGTTACTTGACTTCTGAGTCCTTTATCAAGAGGAGGGTGTACGCTGTGGACCTGTACGTTCTCTGTTCTTCCAAGGTGGCACAATCAAAGGCACTGGTCTGGGAGCAACCAAAAACTTTTCTGCCCAGAATCCGTGAGTAATAGAATTCTTGCTCCACAACTGCCTCCAGCTCCCCCATGCCCCAGGACTGTGCTCAGTGATGAGATTCAGATCAGGGGCTCAATTACACCAGGGGCTTTAGGCTGAGTGCTCCACAAATGGAAGCTGCTCTTGCTGTTCCTGTAGTGGTTACTGCTGCTGCCTACTGCCACGTGGGCCCAGGACTAGGGGAGGACCTTGCTCTCTTCTTGTCCAGTTGAAAAGTCCTCTCACTGACCTTTGAAATTGTCTTTGGCTTTTGTGGGTTGAGAGATCTGATCACCTTCTCATGAGGAATCCACCCCCGAAGCCTGTTCTGATCCTGTTCCTCCTGGTGGTCCCTGGTCAAGGCTGGGCTCCATGTGATAGACCTTTTCTATTGGCCTTCCAGATTGCCTTGGCCCGGAAATCTCTTTCACCCTGTCATTCTGTGGCTTCTGCTGCTCTAGAATCTGTTGAGAGTCATTTTTGACAAATATTTTATGGGCTGTGGGGGAAGAGCTTGTGTATGTGCATCTTTCTACTGTATCATCAGGTGACATAATTATAAAAGTGCTCAAGAACTGGTTTTTGAGATATCTTAAGATGCACCATGGAATAATGGTTAAGGCACTGACTTGGATCCAGGAAAATTTAGGTGCAAATACTGCCTTAAACAATTATGAAATGTGTGACATGAGTCGTCACTTCATCTCTCTTTGCTTCCATTTTCTCATCTCTAAAATGGGGAGATGGGATTCTATGACCTTGCAAAATCCCATTCAGTTCTAAATATGTTATCCTATGATCTCAGTGAAGGGAGAGTTGCAAAGGATAGTTTTATGAATAATAAAAATCAACTGAGAAGACATCAATGACTTTTGACATAGATGCCTATTTTCTAATCTCTTAAATCTTTTCAGGAATATCCTATCCATGAGCTGAGGATATCCTTGGTGTAAAATGTGAGAAGGGGAGAGGTAGACTTTCCAAGATGATATTCTATAGCAGACCATATCTTTATAAGTCATGCAATTGACTGACAGTTGTGAAAACTTTGAGATCAAATTGTGTTTATGGTTTATTGATTGCAAAAACAAGCACAAAACCCAAACCACCAAAATCTGACTCAGTAGAACAAAATAGCCTTTAATGCTCTCCAACAAGATGTATTTACATATTAAGATATACATGATTCTTTAATAAATACCATCATGGAGAAAGCTTTTTTCAATGATCATGTCAGTATCCATAATAAATGAAGCATAAAACTGGCAGATATTTGCTCCCTAAAGAGCTTGTCACTATTACAGTTGTTTTCCTCCACCAAATCCAAATGGAAGAGGCATTCCTTACAAGTCTGTTGCTCTTAAAATGTGGCTCCTAGACCCCTTGGACTCCATGAGACCCTTTGAGGGAGTCTTTGATGTCAAAACTATTTTAATAATATTAAAATGCTATTTGTCTATTAAAATACTCATCCCCTTATGCAACTACATATCTGTGTGAAGCCAGATTTTCTTCACATAGTTCAACCAAAATAATGTTGCAACAGATTGAATTCAGAAGCAGATCTAAGAATCCAACTGCCTTCAATTAAGCCAGTCATTAAAGAAATTTACAAAAATATGTAAAACAATGCCACTCTTCTCACTAAATTTCTTTGGTTTTGGAAAATATAGTGATTTTTGAGTAAAAATGTTACATATAAATAATTTATGAATTTATTACTTTAAAAGGAATTAATGTATCATAAAACTTACTAGTTTTTATTTTTAATATGATATATATCTATATTACACATAAACAAAATCTCTTTGGAGTCCTCAATAATTTTTAAGAGTATAAAGAGGCCCTGAGACCTAAAAGATTCAAGAACCAATGTAGTAGACAGATATTCTCCAAATGTCCCTATTCATTGATGACATTGTACAGATTGCATTGAGCCCTGGGGAGTTATAGGCCTTCATTAAAGAAATTCCTGGTCACTCAAAAGAGACCAGCCTAGCAATTCATACAGGAAAAATAATGCAAGTTGATCAGATCATGGCATATTGTTGGATGAAAAATCCATTGAGTTAGTATAGGCACTACCGACTGTGAGCTGAGCCTCAAATTGAAGGAGAGCAGGCTGGCTTAAACTGGGGAGATTACACAGAGCTTAATTTCAAGTTCTTCTCTGATACAAAAGCTCATTTTTCCCCCACCATAGCTATTCCTATTGTAATGTTAGAGATCTGTGAATCACTTCGGACCATGGTCTCAGAATTATCAAAACTGGAAGATATACAAGCAGAAGAATATCAACCATAAAAATTTATATAAAAATTTAATTTATACAATCCTTATTGAGAACTTTACATATATTTCATAACAACTCTGGGATGTACATGCTATTACTGTGCCCATTTTATAGTCCAGGAAAATGAGGCAGACAGAAGTTAAATGACTTGTCCATGGACACGCAGCTACTAAGCGTCTGAGCACAAATCTGAGTTTAGGACTTCTTTTCTTACTCATTATTTCACCTTGTTGCCTTATGATGACTTACTGTGAGAATCAGGGTAAAACCATCATCAAATACATGTCTCACTGGGGAAGAATATGGGTTGTCATGAATGAGGAAGAGGGAAAAGAGAAACAGATAAACAGAAGGTAGCAATGCTATGTGCCTAACTCAAGCTAATGGCTTGCTTTTTCTTTAGCTGAGGCCTTGTACAATAATAGCAACCATTTATCAAGTACTCCCTATGTACAAAGTGCGGCTCTAGGTGCTTGGCAAGATATAAAGATAATTAAAGTTTGATCTCTACTTCCAGGGAATTTATAACTGCCTTGGCTATGAGCAAAATGGATGGGCAATTTGTCAATGAACTTAGCCTTGCGTAATTTTACTGCACATTTTGTTCTGGGCAAATAGTATTTAGGAGTCAAGTCTCAGATGCAAGATCAAGCCACCAAATTATATTTGTTTTGTAACCAAAATGAATTGTGGGAGCAACTTGACACTGTGGAGACACAGAGCTTGGATCTAGGCTTCACCACTGTCACTCATGATCAGCATGATCTTAGGCAAGTCACTTAAGTCTTGATTTCTATATCTGTAAAATCAGAAGGTTGAACTAGTTGGATCTTATAGGGAAATATGTGTTCTACTTGTTCCTGAGCCTATAAAAAGAATAGCTTCTTTCTTCTTTTCTCTTCTTCCTTCTCCCTCTTCCTCATTTTTTCTTCTTGGGTGTGTTTTTTTTAACATGAAGCCATCTTTGGATTCCCCTCCCCTTTTGTTCTAAAACAAGTCATTTTGCTATTGTGTAGATGCAGCTTGAGAGGAAATCTAATGAGAGAGATTTTACAGCTATGCATTTGGGTAAATTACTAAGGGGTGGCCCAAGTTCTGGAGACCTAAGGGAAAACCTGAGGCCTGATAGGACAGGCAATTCCAAGTGAGGAGCCTCAGTTTGTAATAACATTTATAGGTAGGCAATGCGGTCCAGTGGAAGGAATGCTGAATTTGAACTTGAGTTCAAATATTGGCTCTGCCATTGTTTGCCTGTGAGTCACAATCTTCCTAGGACTTGGTTTCCCAACCTGCCACTGAGGTAGGTAGGAGAATCAAGGTGATAAATGGTATGAAACATGCAAAGGAAGACCCACAATAAGTCTAGGCCAAAGACAGGTACTGTGGATAGTGGAGGATTATGCTCACCAAGGCAATTGCTTACTAAAGACAATTTTCCCTTTTATAACTTTTCCCCCTTGGGCTAGCCCTGCGTATACTGTATACTGCTGCACAATGTAATGGATTAAGAACTGGATTGGGAATCAGGACAACTAACTTTTTAGCAACAAATGCTTTCATCATCTTAGGCAAATAACTGAAATCTTTCTGACCTCAGTTTCTACATATTGAAAATGGAAGGAGATTGTACAAGATGCTTTCAAAATTCCCTTCCAGCTCTAATTGTTGGGGGGGGTCCTGACTCTGGTCCTATTGATATATTCACTACATTCATTGTCAAATTAAGCAGTTTAGCCACAAAGATGGATGGATCATCCAGGAAAAATTTTATGAATAAATTCTATTCTTTTAATAGAAGCCAGGAAAAGCACAAGTAACTGAAGGTCAATAATAGGAATCTTTTCATAGAAGAAAAGCTTTATAAGGTAATCAAAGGAAACTAACAAGAAAACTATGGTAAAAGCTAATCCTTTTCAGCATTGGAAGCAAGGTCCTTATTTCACTGTGAACCTCCAGCATTTGGGGGGTTGAGGAGGGCAGTAAATCTTAAATGTAATCATTTTAATGTGCTGGTCTTTGAGAAGAGCTGCATTTTATTTTATTTGTATTTATCTGGAGACAATCAGGCTTAAGTGACTTGTCCAGAGTCACATGACTAGTGTCTGAGGTCATAGTTGAATTCATGCTCTTCTGTCTCCAGGGCTAGTGCTCTACCTGCTATGCCACCTAGCTGCCCCAAAGAGCAGAAGTTCAAGAGGTTCAAGAATGTTTTTGCTTTTTAGTTCACAGATACCTTTACTCTTCTGAGGTCTCATGATAGCATGGAGATGACCCAGGATTCCTGATGGTTCTTCTATTGGAGCACAAGTTGAGGTGGGGCTTATTAAACTGAAAAGGCTTCAAGTAGGAACTATGAGTGGACCACACATCTGTTGTACAAAGACAAGCCAAACTAAGCTGCTTTCAGAGGTTTATCATCCAAGGCCTATATACTCCATGATGAACTTTTTATATCTACTTGTGAAATGATCTACTAAGTCATGGAGGGGATTATTATTTGGATCAGTTGGAAGGAGTACTAATCTTGAGAAAATCTGAAATTCTTAAATTAAGAAGTATAAGATAGTGTTGTAAAAATATTTCCTTCAAAAAATATCTTAGCATAGTGTGTGATACTTCATACAGGTTAATTTAAAGGTGATATGACGAGTCCATCAAAGTAATAATTGTTCATTTAGTTATCCATTCAAGGGAAGGAAAGCCCCTGGCACATGGTAATCACTGGAGACTTTGAGTGACTTAGAGTAGGGTTTCACAAAAGATTGAGACAGGCTAGTACTGACTTTTATTATGACACTTTTCAACTCCCACAAGGCAAGGCTCCAGGCTTGACATGAGACATTTAGAGGGTCATTCATCTCCTCTGCATCAGTGAAACTCAAAGAAAAAAAGTCATGGGTTTTAAAAGAAGAGGATGACTTTTTGGGTGAACTCACACAGTTTCCATCTCTTAAGTCTTTGGCAAGTGATATTACAGATTGGCAGGGACTTGCCACAGAGGTTCTGACTATACAAGTGTGGGGCATAGAACTTTCTTGAACTGGGCACATAGAAAAGGACAGGGGTGTTAGGCAGGAGGAGGGGGCATGTCCAGAGCAAAGGCTGCCTGCCATGAGAGAGGTAACAAGACAGAAGTTTTGGACTACTATAACCATCAAAAGATATTTTGTATTCTTATAGCAGTGATGGCAATATTGATTGTGCAAAAACCAGACCAGAATTAGTTTTCCTAATGCCATCTTTTAGGGATGTTTATCAGTAAATCACCATACAGGCATTGCTAGTTCCAGATTAATTTCGTAGTTAGTTAATTTTTTTCCTGGCAAAATTAGTTGTTGAACGGTTCAGGATGTTCCAATGGTGGTTTATGTCTTGTAATTTACAGCCTTGTTAATTCTGGTGACAAAATATTTTTTTCTGTTGCGAAACTGCTGCCTTATTTACTTTGTCTGAATATGAATGAAATGACCCGACAATTCCTTGGGGATAAAATGTACTTGCTTAGACATTTTATGTTTTAAAATCCATTTGGGAAATACTTTCTGGGGAAACATATTCTATAGTAAACTTTGTATTTTCATTTCTTTTCTAGGCAATCTTGTTTTGATTTTAGTAGCCCAGCAGCAACATATATGCTGTGTTTAATTCAAGAAACATTCCAAATATCAGTATGGAGAGGTGGAGAGAACACTAGATTTGGAGTCCTGAATTTGAAACCTGGCTCTGTTATGGACTACCAGCTTATTTCCCCTCTCTGGGTTCAGATTTCTCCTCCTCAGATTGAGGGGATTGGATTTGATGACCTTTAAGGTCACTTCCAGAATTAAGTCAAGCTTAGGTTAAATCTGGGATGAAAGGAAGGAAACATTTATTAAACCTCATTACATACCATATATTGTGCTAAATGCTTTCCAGATCATCATCTCCTTTGACTATCTCTACAATCCTATATGGTAGGTGACCCTCATTTTACCATTGAGGAAATTGAAGCAGATAGAGGTTGTGACTTTCAATGATCCTGGACTGGTCTGACCATGCTCAGTTTGCCTAACACTGAAGCACCTTTAAGGGGCCTTTGGAACATGTCCAAATTGCCTAAAATAGAGGCCTCTGTGTCCCCTAGCATGTGTAAGGGAATAGTCAACTTTCATTGACTGCCTGTATCTTTAAAATGGGCCAGACTGAGCTGTTCACTCTTATTAGCTGTGTCCAGTGTATGAAGATCCATAGTGAAGTGTATGAAGATCACATAGTGAAATGAACAAGCAAGAGACTTTCCTTTCCTTGTTCTCTCCATTTTACCTCTTCTCTAAGAAATGGACCTGGCAGAGTTTGTCTCTCTTGTGTGTTTGTCCTCCACAGTTCCAGGTTTCAAGTGATCATGGGACTGGAGAAGGAGTCCAAGCCATAGTAAACTTGGTGTCAGGATTGTAGGGGGTGGGGATGGTGCCACCAGCTATCTCAGCATAGAAGCCCTGAGAAGCCAGTGTGGTTGAAACTCATGCCCAAGGTGGATTTTGGACTTGGAACTAGGACTGTGCTCTATGGGAACCCAGCTAAGTTACTATGAACTTAATTTTCTTCTCCTCCCCAGAGATTGAGGTGGTACAGGAGAGGAGGATTACACTTCCCACATGTTGAGGGGAGTAAGTTTGTATATTTATGTTTTTGTCTTTTTATATAAATATTTCTATGTCAAAGATAAACTGACTGTTGGTGGCTAAATGGAACTGATGTCCACAGGCCCAATCTCTACAATTGAGGGAATACCATTTGTGGGGACTGGAACCATTTGTAGAGAGCCTAGATACCCCTCTCTAGAAAACAGAAAACTCTAGGAGAAAAGTAAAATCTAACCTATCTGGCCTTCAGGCAATTGGGGCTAGAGTAGTCTGTATTACAATTCCAAGGAGAGACTTATATTTACTCGTTGCAGCAGTGCATAGCATCCTATGGAGAGGATTACTCTAAATCTAGGCTTTAGATTGAATAAGAAGGTATAGTTGAAAGCTTCCTGAACTTGTGTTAAATCCTAGAGTGACCCTAGGATTCCAATGATCACATCTAAGTTTCAGTGACTGTGGCCTCTTCATAATGATTCAGCTACTGGGTCTGACTGAGAAATCTAATAAAATTAAGGACTTTTGAAGAAATTTTACGTTTTGTTGGACATTACAAGCACATTTGGTATTAATCACCCAAGGGTGTTAACAACCAGTATCTTGATCTTTTTAATTCTAAGTAAGTTCCAAGTTTACTTCAGTGAATGGAAGAACTGATGATACCCAGGTTGTCTGCGGTTCTTAGAGAGTGGACAATCTTTTATTTCCAACCTCTGCGTTTTTTCTATGTGGTTATCCTGACTTGGTATCTAGCGCTGTGTTTTAGTGTTTACCCAATCAAAACAGTCCTGAGTTCCTATCCTAGGCAAATCCTCCCTTCCAATATTGCTATATCTCACTGAATCCTCCTTATGTATAAGTATAGTGAATTAACTCCTCATGGAAACTGATAGACATGCTAAGATACTGTAAACTGTATTTTACTTTTGGTATAAAATCAATGAAGAAAATAAAACAATAGATAATAAAACATCTACCATAAAAAGCAAGCAACATTTCCTCCTATACCCTATATGGTATATAGATCACTTTGAACCCAGGAATTTTAGGAAATAAACAGTTCATTTTATTAGCCTCTCTGTCCTTTCCTCCCAAAAGCAGTCAAAGGAGTATAGACACAGTTTGCAATTAATATGTAACTCATAATTTCCATATAGTCAATCTTTAAAGACTCAGGATTTCCAGACCCAGCAAATTGTATCCTCCTCAGCATTATGGAAATAATCTTAGAAACTGGTGATTTTTTTCTCCATATCATAAAGTTGGCAAGAACATTTGACTGCTTCTTGCTATAGTGAGCTCATTTTATGTGGACTTGGGAAATGGACTCAGTAGCAAGGGCCTGTTTCCTAGGTATCTTTCTTGTTCTTTTAATTCAACTCTCATTCTGTTTAGTTACTTTGTCAGCTGCATCTCCTCAGCATCACCTTTGCCTGCTGCACCTTGTGACTTCCTGTTGCATGCTTCTCTCATATTCCCCATCTATGACCAAAGCTCCATTGTTCTGTCCAGTGGAAGAGGGCAAACAAAGTGAGGGTGCACTATATTTACAGAATTATAGAATTGGAAGGGACCTCAGATCATCTAATCAAAATCATACCTGGAAAAAATACCCTCTGCTGTATGCCAGACAAATGGTTATTCAGCCTCTCCTGAAAAACCTCAAATGAGGAGGAATCCATTGTGCCTTAGATAGGGCATAATTTCAATTTGGGTTCATTATAATTGTTAGAAAGGCTTAGGGCCTTTTCCACCATGGTTTTGTCTGATCTGCTCAACAGTATGTCATTGATGTAATGGTGGACATCAATACCCTTAGGAAGGGCTTCTCTTTTAGGATTTTGCCCACCAGATTGTGGCAATATAATGGGGAGTTCAACTAGCTCTGAAGAAGGACATTGAAGATAAAATGGGTTCCTTCTTAGGTGAGACTAGTCTCAACCACTGGAATGGAGAAAAAGGTATTGCTTAAAAACCCCATACTATTCACCCAGAGCTTAGCTGCTTGGTCTACTACATTGATGAGTTCAGAAATGACAGTGCTGATTGGTGTGACAACTTTATAATATATATGAAAATATACTACAAAGGCCTTTAAGTGTCATTTTATTCCTTACAGATCTTAGATATTTTTAAAGGGGAGGGGGTTGGTATAGCAAAATACTTTAGTCTCCTTCATCTCCACTATGAGCCAGGGATAATTCCTCCTTTTCTTACCCCAGATTCAATACTGTTTGGTATTAACTACACAATAAGAAGCAGGCAACTCCAAGGGTTCCTTTGGCCCTATCCATAATAACTGGTATAAAGGTTACCATGAATATGAGCAATCACCAGCTCTCAAAAGTTCATAATATCTATGTCCATAATACATTCACTGTGATTAGCTGTCACAGTTGGGACTCATTATCCTCCGGCCTTCTTCACCTGAATAAGAATTTCCATACCTTTATGGTCTCTCCACTGACACTCCTAATGGTAACTGGAGTGTTTTTATGAACCTAGAAGGGAGAGTACATCCAGGAGGAGAGGGCACTCAGAAGAGTCAAATACTGAAGACAGGTAAAGAAAGATGATGATGATAGAGAAAAGGCCATTAGATTTGACAATTCATTCTGAAAGGAGAATTGTCTGTTGAGTGATGAGGTTTGATACTCTGCAAAGGCTTGAGGAAAGGAGAGGAGGTGGAAAAAGAGTGTGTGTTTTTTTTTCTAGGAGTTTGCTTGAGAAAAGGAGGAGAAATAGACAATGATGGATCTATGCTTCCATAGTACAAATCCCAGCAAAGGCCTGGACTTTGGACAGGTCATCTTCTTAATTGCACTCATTTATTTTCACCGAGCAAGATACAATGGAGTAGAATTAGAATTATGTAGAATTAGAATTATGTAAACCTAGGAAATCATAAAGCTAGATGAAACATGAAACAAAGGACTTTGAAAAAGCTTACATTCTGTCCATTCGTCTCTTCAGAGTCTCCTCTTCCTTCAATGACAAAAATGTTTTGTTTTAATCAGATCTCATCTCCCTAATGTGAAAGGTTTTTTTACATAGATTGCAAAGTATTAAGCCTTTGACGGGGGATGGTAAGGGAAAGTCAAGAAGGAGTGGGACCTTGGTTCCTTGACACTGAACGTGCGGTTCACATCTGGCTAATCTGTAGAAAACAAAACACTATTTCCCACTTGAGCTCCAGGAAAAAAGTCCTCTTATTTTTGTGAAATCAAAGCTACTTTGTAACCATGACAAATTTTCAATGGTGGTAAAGTTTGCCTCCAGGGAAAGGTTCTATTTATAAAAACCCAACACAGAATAACTGTTTTATCTTGTCATCCTGGAGTTATCATACAGGTGACTGACTGCTTTGGGAGTGGCTGCACGTAGAACTCTTTGGGGATGATCTCATAGGACCTGTTAAAGACTTCAGTGCAAACTGAAAGGGGGGAAATGGTACCAAAGAGGTCAGCTGTGGCAATTTCCATACTTTATTTTTATTTAAAGAAAGAAGTAGGGTAAGTTGGAAAATTCAATTCAATGAAGACTTATTAAGGATCTACTGTGTACATAGAATTATGGTAAATTGGAATGAGGTGGTACAGTAGATAGAGCCTTGGAGCCAGAAGGACCCGAGTTCAAATATGATCTCAGACGCTTGCTAGTTGTGTGATTCTGGGCAGTCATTTAACTCAGTTGGCCTCAGTTTTCTCATCTGTAAAATGAGTTGGAGAAGGCAACGGCAAACCACTTCAGTATCTTTGCCAAAAACACCCTAAATGGTGTCCCAGAATCAGACACAACTGAACAACTAATTGGAACAGATCCCAGAAAGGGTAACTGGGATAGTTAGGGGAGTAGAGACTTTACCATATCAAGATCAAATGAAAGAAAAGAGGATGTCATATCTGCAGAAGAAAATCTTTGTCGAGGATGTTCTAGCTGTCAACAAGAATTTGAAAGACTGAGAACTGAAAGAGGGCTTAGATTTGTTCTGGTTAGACCTTAGGGCAGAACCAGGAGAAAGGGCCAAATTAGAAAGGCAAATGTGGGATCCATGCAAAGAGGGGAGGAAGGTTATGTCATTGACATTGGGAACTCTTGTACAAGGAAAGTCCCCTTTTCAGTAGTAGACATGTAATCTGCAATTTAGAATCTTAAAGAGTTTTCCAAAGTACTAAGAGGTTAAATGACTTACCCAGGGTTATATAACTTGTCAGAGGTAGGACTTGAACCCATGGATCTTACCAAAAATTTTCCTAAAGATTATAGCTGCAGCAAAGTAGAATAGAATGCCTTAGGAGGGAGTGATTTACCTTTGAATGGAGGTCTTCTTCTCTGAAAATCTGGGGGTTCTGGGATTCTTTGCTTGAGAGAAATATAAGGTCTAAGTAGTGACAAGAGCACTTGACCTGAACTCAGAAGACTTGTTTGAATCTTGGCCCTAATATTATTCACTATGGAACCATGGGCAAATTTCTTAATCCCTGTGCCTCATTTTCCTTATTAAATGGAAGAGAAGCACATATCCTAATTCTCCATCCTTCTCATTTTACAAGTGAGGGAATTGAGTCCAAGGGATAGTAAGTGACTTGTCCAAGTTACCCATTATGGTGGCAAATCCAAAGTTCTCTAGCTCCAACTCCAGTGTTCACAAATTCTTGTCCTGGCATTGAGGATCTTTGTAACCTGACTACAATCTACCTTTCCTCACCTTCCCACACTCCATGTTATAATCTGAATGGATTACAAATGATTCCCTGAATCCAACATGCAGTTTTGTAGTTCTGTACATTCCACACAGGCCTCAAAGTTACTCGTGTCATTGTCAGAATCCATTCTTTCTTTCAAGCCACGTCTTCCCTGATGCCCTCAGATGAAAATATTCTCTCCTTCCTTATATATTCTTTTTTTTTGGAGAGGGGAAGACAAGGTAATTGTGGTTAAGTGACTTACCCAAGGGCACGCAGCTAGTAAGTGTCTAGTGTCTGAGGCCGAATTTGAACTCAGGTCCTCCTGACTCCAGGGCTGGTGCTCTATTCACTGCACTACCTAGCTTCCCTGTTCCTTCTATATTCTTAAATCACTTTTCATGGATTCCTCTTTTGAATAGATCACTCCCTGCTTTGCATCATCTCCACCATCTTGCAGACCCCTAGCTGAAGGTAACTCCTTGTGGAGGATAGGGACTTCTAAGTTTTTGTCTTTGTATACCCAGAAATTAGCACAGAGATTAAGGTAAATAACTAGTATGGGTGGGTCATGAACGGGTGGGTCATGAAGTGTTGTACAACAGTGAGGTTGTCCTCATCTTGTTCTATCCAGTTTAAATATATAAAGGGTTTCACAGAATTGTGAACCTAATACTGCTAAAAGCAATGTCTTGATTATTTAATCCACACCAGGGAAAGCTTCCTTTGAGACACCAGGTGCATAAAGAGAGGGATGAGGGAAGAGAGGTTCAAGACAAAAGATGTATTGAGATTGTAGTTAATAGTAGGTCAAGGATACAACCATAGGTAACACCTGCAACTCAATCAGTGGAGATCTGAACTTTGAATGAGGTGATGTTTAAGCCACAAAAAAGGAACAAGGAGATCAATCATTTTGAAGGAGGATATTTCTAAGCCTTGAACCCAGAATACAACAGAATCTCTTGCCCCTTCCCAGAGTGGTGTTGGAATGTCTGGGTCCTTCATGACCAGAGACCTTTTGAGGAGGGGAAGGGTTGTTAGCAGACGGCCTGATTGGTTTTCCATTTCTGATGTCATAGACAAGAAGCTAATGAGCAAAATGTTTGTATGGAGGCAGGGACTTTTTTTTTTTAAATACAGAACACTCCAGATATAGACAATTTCAGAAAAAGGTACCATGTAGGAAGAAGGATCATGTCTAGAGTGGAGGAAGGCTATTGTTGTGTTTCTCCTTTATTGCTGAAGACCATATCATCAGAGAAATGATGACATGACTTGCACTTGGCTTTGTTTTGAGTGAGGGAGGGCTGTGCAGGTCACTAACCTCACTTCTCCTCCAGAGCCAGGCTATTATAGAAAAGGCTAGAACCCCAAAACAAAACAGTTTTTGCACAGAGGTATTAATATCATTTATTATGAGCCAGGGCTCTTCATTTTATAGTCTGGGAAGGAGATATGATGCATCTACAAATGTTTATAAAATAAAATCATATATGAAATACTCTCCTCTCCTGGCTCCATTCCTGACTCTGACCTTCTTTCTTTACCATGTCCCAGCAGCTTTCTTGCCATGGAAAGTGCTTTTGTCCATGGAGCATTCTCATCCCTCCACCCTTGTGAACTCTTCCTTTGGTTGGTTGGTTTCTTTCAGAATCTCCCTTCTGAAAAAGTGCCAGGGAAGTTGTGGTCACTCCTCCCTTCTCTGCTCTTGTATCCTGGGTCATCTCCAGTCATCCCGTTGAATATCTGGTCACTGGATCCAGATGGCTCAGGAGGAGAAGTGAGACTGGTGACCTGCACAGCCCTCCCTCACTCAAAACAAAGTCAAGCGCAAGTCATGTCATTATTTCTCTGATGGAATGGTCTTCTTCGGCAACGATGGATGAACACAATAATAACAATTCATGTATTCATAGCAGCATTTTTTTATTGTAGCAAAGAACTGGAAACAAAACTTGTGGCTATTGATTAGAGAATAACTCAACCAATGGTGATACATGAATGTAATAGAATATTATTGTACAATGAGAGTTGATACATAAAAAAAACCAGAGGAACTTGGAAAGACATGTACAGGATGTTCCAAAAGTCTCTGCGCTATTTTAAGCTATTCCAGGGGATAAAACATATTTCCCTCTTCTCAGGAGTAAATATAGGTCACCAAAGAGGCACAATACTGTATATACTGTTAAACATGGTGTTTCCACCAGTCAATTTTCCATCGGTCATTGTATTTTCTTTACTACAAAAACAGGTACAATTGTGTAGTGATAGAGGCAACGTATGGGAAATAATTGTGGTCTAAAAAACAAAAACAAAGCTTTTTTAAAGATTGATTTCACTATACTCAATATCAACAGAAGAAGCTAAAAACTCATCCAGTCTGGGGAGACTTCAAATCGAGTGTCAAGAGCCTGCTGTTGACAAAGGATCTCCCATAGGACAGTGTCTTCCGTAGTAGCCCCCTTAAGCTTGCTCTAAATTGCCAGGCTCCTAGGTAACTAAGAGGACTTGAGAACATGAAGACAGACCATGAGAACTCCACTAATTTCATAGGTTCATCTTTTGCATGTAGGAACTTAAAGTTAAATTCTTCCTTGTCAACCCAGATGCCACAATGTGGACAATCAATCTATATCCAGGTGACCCCCACTCGACTCTGACCCCACCTCACCTGTTTGTGTTTCCCTATGCCTTCTGAGGCCCAAATACTATCCTTGCTTTAAAGGCTAACTTTAAGTAGCTAGCTGGAAAAAGCTTCTGTCTTTTCATTGTAACTTGGAGTATCTTTTCAAACAATGTAGAATCTAAGTAAATTATACATGACTAATAATTGCCAATTTG
Source organism: Bettongia penicillata ogilbyi (assembly GCA_023548195.1). Taxonomy (NCBI): domain Eukaryota; kingdom Metazoa; phylum Chordata; class Mammalia; order Diprotodontia; family Potoroidae; genus Bettongia; species Bettongia penicillata. The sequence continues at coordinate 1,235,366 of JAJHZJ010000276.1, forward strand.
ATATAAATTACTTCTGCTATTCTATAATATAGATCTCCCTAATGATTTCTTGAAAAGAGAGTTTAGGCTTTTCAAACAGCCTTGTGGGCAATGATATAATTCCAATAATCCTCTCTTCTCAGTTGCAAAGATTAGGAATGAAACTCATAAGGAAACTAACAGGTTGAAAGATGCTTTAGCTGGATTTACTCATATTCCCTCCCATTGAATAGGTCTAGTCCTCTGGAAAAAGGACATGTATATCTGGCATGTATCATCATCATTGTTAATGCTCTATTTTCCAGATTGCCTTGGTGACAAGGGAAACTAACAAGGAAGTACAGAGGGTATAACTTTGGAAATAAAATATATAACCCCTCTACTTAAGACAACACACCAATCTCAGAAACATGAATCAAAATCTTCTAAACTTCAAGTTCCACTTATTTTTAGGACTGCCTTCCAGGTTTCTTGGAAGAAACCAGATGGCTAAGTCATATAGGTTCATTTAAACTAAACTAATCCAATCCAATCCACCTAGGAGGTTTTATGGATTTCTAAGGGCAAAAATAAATTCATAACTCAGTGACCAGTGTGATGAGTCTCTCACAAAACTTGGCCAACATGTTCAAAGCCTTTCCAGTTTCATAGAGCCTATGATCTTCAGCCACAGTCTCAGGGTCACCTCTGTACTAATGTCCTCTAACCTAATCTCTCCTTTTAGAATATTAGTACCAATAAGATGGTTTACAAGTTTATATACATACACATGTCTGTTTCCTAGTTAGTAAATCAAATCATGTGATTAAATAAATGTTATAAAATCAGGCAACTGACCTTGGGGAATTAAGTAGAAGAAATTATCCCAGGTCAGTGTCATTTACTAAACAATATGGCACAAGGAAAACACTTTGGAGTTAGAATGAAATGGATATCCTGTACTCTGGGTCACTTTATGCCCCCTAGACAATCTCTTCTCAGACAGTTCCAGGAGGAATTCATAATTTGGATTATTAGATTATAGACCTAGAACTGGCCATCTAGCATCCTCCCCTTCTCTGCTGTGAAGAGATACGGACCCTCATCACCGCATGCCTAGACTATTAAAATAAATCATGAGTAAATCTCCTTGCCTCAAGACTCTCCCCTATCTAGGCCATCCTCCATTCATATTATCTAAAATATGGATATAACTATTCAATAAATCCTCTATTCGACAAGTCCAGTGGCTCCCTACTGCCTCTAGAATTCAATATAAAATCATCTGACATTCAAAGCCCTTCAAAACTTTACCCATTCCAACCTTTGTAGGCTTCTTATACCTTACCCCATGTCGTGTATTCTACAATCCAGTGACACTGACCTCCTTGTTGTACCTCACACAAGACAGTACATCTCCTGACTCCAGGCATTTTTACTGGATTCCCCTGTGTCTGTAAGGCTTTCCCTCCTCATCTCTGTCTCCTAAATTCCCTTACTTCTACAATAAGCCTTTCACAGTCTCTCTTAACACTAGTACCTTCCCTCCATTGCTCTTTTCCAGTTTTTCCTGTATGTATCTAGTTTACACATCATTCTTTGTATGTTGTTTCCCCTATACTGTGAGCTACTTGAGAGAAAGGACCATTTGTTTGCTTTGCCTTGTATCCTCAAGCCTTGGCACAGAGCCTGTCACAAAGCAAGCAGTTAATAAATGCTTGTTCACTTGATTAATCCAATCTCTTCATTTTACAGATATGGAAACTGAGGACCAGAGAGCTAAATCACATATGTGGTATAAAGTAAAATGGCTTACCTTACCTTTTTATCACCACCATGCCCATTAGTATTCCCCTGCATGTAGGAGACATTGGGACTCAGGTAGTAATCCCAACCTTAAAAGCAGTCTCTTACAATGCAGGACTCAATCTCATTCCTGCATTCACTCACTTAAATCACCCTCTCACTCTTCAGTCTCACTCCCCCAGTGGCCAAACTCCTTGCAACATATAATCCAAAGTATTTGCACCACAGACACTGGTTCTCTCTACACAGCCCCATCATCATCACTCTCAGAATGTTTTCTAAGCATTCATTCAACTTAGCACTTGCTAAGACTATCTGGATAGTCTTAAAGGGGATAGGGGACAAAGGCTGGGCTGCATTCCTGTCCCAGTTCTGCTATTAACTAGCTTATTATTATTATTAATTATTAACTAGACAGGTCACTTCATGTCTTTCACCTTCAGTTTCCACGTCTATAAAATGGACCAATAGATTGGATTCATCACTAAGATCACCTCCATTTCGGACATTCTATGATTCCATGGTTCTACTTCTCACTCGCAGAATTAAAAAAAAAAGTCTGAGTCTTCTTCCTGAAGAATTTTCAAATATTTGAAGACTGCTGCATGAATCCCCTGTCATCTCTTCTATAGTCTAGACACGCTAGTTCTTCTAACCATTTCTCATATGACAGAGTTGGAAGTGCTCTCATCCTCCTGGTTGCCTTCCTCTGGATACAATCTATCTTCTTAATATCCCACTGAAAAGGTAGTGTTCAGGTCTGTACACACTCCAGATGTGGGCTGGCCAAGTCCTGAATAGTACTGGCCCACATCAGCTGGTTGGTGGCAGAGCCAGGTTTCCTGACTCCAAGTCCAATATGCTTTCCACTGTATCTCACTGTTTAACTGAGGGGATCTTGAACCAATCACTTTACCTTGCTGAGTCTCAGTTTCCTTATCTATAAAATGAGTTTATTGAACACAATAATGCTTAATTTTCTTTCCAGTTCTTAAAACTCTCTCTGGTTAGAAAACTATTCTTTTATTAATGCAGTGTAAGATTGCATTAGCTTTTTAGAAGTTCTATCACACTGCTGGCTTCATATTGAACTTATCATTTCTTAGATATTTTTCACATGAACTGCTGTGAAGTAAGAGTCCACACCTCTCCACTCCCTTTCCTTCTCTCCCTCAGTGCCCAATCTTGTACAGCTGATGTGTTCTACTCTTTTACATCATTCTTATTATATTTCATCTTGTTTGTTTTGGCTTTCCATTCCAGCCTATCAGTACCATTTTTACACCATGACTCTGTCATCCAGCATTCAACTTTGGGTCATCTGCAGATCTGACCATCTTAGCTTTTTATTTTCATTCAAGCTACTGCAACAAATACTGAACAAGAGGGTGAAGTTTAGAGCCCTTGGTACATCACTGGAGATAGTCCTCCAGGTTGGTGTCCCTTTATTTGGATCTAGTTTTCAACCAAACAGATAAGTAAAGGCTGTTAAAAAAAGCCCTTTTACTAGAAAAAGGAACTATGCTTATTTAGCTCATGGCAGAAAAGATTAATGTTGTAAAGGGCCTGGGAGAACTTAATAGTGGTTTTCGTTCTCAGAATCATAGACTTTTTGGATAGAAAGAGATTTGAATAAGTATGCGTTCCAAGGATTTTTAACTTTTTTTGTGTCATGAGCACCTTTGACAGCCCGGTGAAGCCTATGGGCTCCTTCTCAGAAAACTATTTTTAGATGCAAAAAATGAAATATGCAGGAAAATAATTATATTGAAATATAGTTATCAACATTTTTAAACAAGATCTTGGAACCTAGGTTACAAACTGAAGCACAACCTACTCATCTTCAAGAAGAGGAAATTTAATGACAGTAATGGATCTAAAATCCAGCTAATCCACTTCTAATCCAATGACCTTGTCAATATAATACATTCCATGAAAGGATAGTGTTCGAAGATCATTTCTGACAAGAACAGACCATGAGGGAAAGAGGTTAGACCAGTAACAAGAGGGATGTAAGTTAGACATATAGACAGGGATATTGTAAGGTTCAGATGAAGTAAGGTTTGTAAACAAAGCACTATATAAATTCCAGCTATTCATATTGTAATTATTATTAATTATTCTACTGTCACCAGGCGTCTAGTCTGATGTCTTCATTCCCTGAGCCTGGTACTACACTTCTACTGGGTTCAAGCAATATTTACAGGACAAAACAAGAGTGTGCTGGTAAAAGTTTAACAACAAGGCTCACTTGTGAGGAAAAAAATCGTATGAGCACATGTTTCTTTTTTGGTCTAATCCATACTATTAACACTTTGTTAAATCCATACAATCAATAGAGCAATAAATGAAGACCTGATTTATAGGAGTTGCTGATTTCCGAGATGATACATGCCTACCCTGCACCTACCTTTTCAGTCTCCTAACACCTTACTCCCTGACACGTATGTCAATCCAGTGACACTGATCTCCTTCCTGTCTCACAAACAAGATACTCCATCTCTTGACTCTAGGCATTTTCTCCAGCTGTACCTCATCCCTCCTCATCTCCACCTATGGATTTCCAGGGTTTCCTTTAAGTCCCAATAAACAATTCAGCTTTAACAAGAAGCATTTCCCAACCCCTTTAAATTCTAATGCTTTTCCTTTCGTGCTTACTTCCTGTGAATCCTGTATAATTAGCTTGTTTGTATATTTTCGTTTGAGGCAACTAGATGACTCAGTGCATAGTGTGACAGTCCTGAAGGAACAAGACCTGAGTTCAATCAGTCTCAGACACTTACTAACTGTATGGCCTTGGTCAAGTCGCTTAATTTTGTTTGGCTCAGTTTCCTCATCTGTAAAATGAAGGAAATGGCAACCACTCCAGTTTCTTTGCCAAGGAAACTCCAAATGGGGTCACAAAGAGTCAGACACAACTGAAATGAAACAATAACATCAGTTTTTACTTTTTTATTGTCTTCACCATTAGATCGTGATTTGTCTCTTTTTGTATCCCTAGTACTTAGCACTGTACCTGGCATATATAGTAGGCGCTTAATAAATGTTAACTAACTAGGTACTCTCACTGAAAATTTCATAATCAACTCTCCCAAACAGGTTAAAATTGACTGCAGCACACCCCTGCTTATTGAAGTACTTCCTGATTATAAGGAAGGGGAAATCCTTTATTGACATGGAACAATTTTTTGTTGTTTCTTTTTATTTTTTTTTAGAAAAGGTTGGCAAGTGCTTTTTAGCATTTTTTTTTACATTGTTTTTCCTTTGAGAATGGAAATTTCTATCTGAAGGCAAAAGGATGGACAATATGATCTCTGGGAGATTCCTTCTAGCCCTGGAGGCATTTTCTGAGGAGGCAGGGATACAGCAAGTTGGATAGAAGTGAAAAGGTTTAATATACTGGTAGTTGGAGGCAGATGACGAAGGCTTTTATGCCCGGGTCTGATTTGGCAGCCTGGCACACAGTAACTTACAAGGGCAGTTTTAGTTCCATAATACATTCACCTGCCTATACCTTCTCTTTGCCATCATTTGAGTTTCTATCTCTTTACCATCATTCGCTGTCAACCATAAGCAGACCTGCTGGACTTCAGTCCCTGACTTCTTTGCATCTTACCAAAACTATAAAAAAGGAACATCTAACATGAGCATCCTTTTTCTTTTCCTCTTTGTAGAAATGCTTCATTGATTCCTTACACTCCACCACCACTACTACCTCACAGTTGCATGGCACTTTGATTACCCATCTCTAATGTACTTTTCATGTCAAGTTCAGAAGAAGTTATAGGAGCAGCTAGGTGGTGCAGTGGATAGAACAGCAGACCTGGAGTCAGGAGGACCTAAGTTCAAAACCATACTCAGACATTTAGTAGCTATGTGACCCTGGGTAAGTCACTTAACCACAATTGCCTCGAGGAAGAAAAACAGAGATTACTAGATGCCAAATATTGTGCTTTAGCAGTGTTTACATTGGCAATACAAATATGTACAAACAACAACAAAAATTATGGTTCTTACTTTCAAAGAGCTTTTATTCTATGGAGAAAATAACACAATACATAAAAGGAATGGTGGGAGGGTAGAAGGAACCTGCACAGGGACATTGTGAGGAAAGAAGTTTAGAGACTCAAGGTTGTGTTCGAGCTTCGTTGCCGAAGAAGACCATTCTGTCAGAGAAATAATGACATGACTTGCACTTGACTTTGTTTTGAGTGAGGGAGGGCTGTGCAGGTCACCAGCCTCACTTCTCCTCCGGAGCCATCTGGATCCAGTGACCAGATATTCATCAGGATGACTGGAGATGACCCAGGATACAAGAGCAGAGAAGGGAGGAGTGACCACAACTTCCCTGGCACTTTTTCAGAAGGGAGATTCTGAAAGAAACCAACCAACTAAAGGAAGAGGACACAAGGGTGGAGGGATGAGAAAAGCACTTTCCATGGCAAGAAAGCTGCTGGGACATGGTAAAGAAAGAAGGTCAGAGTCAGGAATGGAGCCAGGAGAGGAGATTATTTCGTATATGATTTTGTTTTATAAATATTTGTAGATGCATCATATCTTCCTCCTAGACTATAAAATGAAGAACCATGTCTCATAATAAATGATATTAATACCTCTGTGTAAAAACTGTTTTGTTTTGGGGTTCCAGCCTTTCCTATAATAGCCTGACTCTGGAGGAGAAGTGAGGCTGGTGACCTGCACAGCCCTCCCTCACTCCAAACAAAGTCAAGTGCAAGTCATGTCATCATTTCTCTGAAGGCATGGTCTTCGGCAACAAAGGACAAACACGATAATCTGTGAGTAGACACAGATACCTGAATGGGGACACAGCTAGCTGGGTAACTCAGCTCCTCCTCTCCTCTCTGTCTCCCCTTCTCCTTCCTTCTCCTTTCCAAAGGAAGGTAAATTTGGATGGCCAGAAGATGCCCAGTTAACTTGGGTTTTACTGGCTTGAATACATGAATACTCTGGTATACAAGGAACCCTTCTTCCTTGGAGTGTATATACTTAGAATACATAGCCATGATTGATGATTGAGTTGAAGGAGATGAACACTCTCATGATACTTCTTGCTTAATCCCAAGTTGTTCTCTAAAATGGATGAAGATAATTCTTTTACATTTTTAAAATTTAATTTAAATTTTTTTTAAAAAAAGACAGGATCTCCCTTTCTCGTTCAGACCGAAAGTGTAGGGACTACCCATGGACCTAATCCCTTTACTGTTCAACGCAGAAGCTTTGGCCTGCTCAATTTTAGATCTGGGCTAGTTCATTCCTCTTTAGGTAACCTAGTTGCCACCATCCCCCGACCTATACGCCCATCTCCTGGGAACTTACAACATTAATGCCAAATTTAGTGTGGACACTTGAACAGTTTAGCAACTGCAGCTCAGAATTCCTGAGCCCAAGACTGCAGCCAGCCTTAGGCTCCAGGTAGCCAGGATTACCTCTCATAATGTGCCATTACCTGTAATGAGACCATGCTTTGTGGCTTTGCTACCACTCTACAGGAATGGTTTGCTAACCTTAACTTGAAACCAAGGAAAATTTCTAAACAGAGAAAACAGAAATATGGATCATTTGTTTTCCTGTGCAGCCAATGGATTTAGATAGTTTATGTGCTTGTTTTGACTTTGTGTTCAGCCCATTTTGCTTTCTACCTCAGGCTAGCTGAACTCTATTGGGTTGAGCCCAGTGTGATTTAGACTAGATTTATGGATTCAATTTCTTGACGGTCCACTTAGTTTTACTAGAAGCCATGGTTCCAAAATGCACTCCTAAATTTTGTTTACAGTTTTGAGGATGTATGTTATTGCTTTCAAGGAAGACCAACTGCAGGACCGTAGCAGGATTAGCATGACCCTTCAGCATCAATTAGGGAAAAAACCTCAAACAGATGTCATAGTGACTCTGGGTCAATAATAGCAGTATAAAAAAGAATGACATACTTATTCTGCTCTGTAAAAACCCATTGCAAGTAAAATAGAATTTCTGTATCCTTCCTGGATACAACCACCCATATTTCTAATAATTTTTTGCTTTTTTTTTAATCCCAGAACGTAATGGAGATGAATGGAATGTAGTTCATTTTCCATCTGCCCTGTAAGAGGTGCTCTGATAGTGATGGTCAGGGGCCTTTTGACGAATAACACAGTTATTCTCTAGGATTTCAGTTTCCAAAGGCAAAAGATGTTTCACAATCATTACTAATTATCTGTTCTATATCTATTAAACATGAATTTACTTCAATTCTATAAAAAAAAACTGTCTAAATTTTCAGCCTGAACAAATTCTTAGGGGAATGAATTTTGTAGATTTCCTTTCTACTGTGTACTGTAACTTTCCTCTTTTCCTCCTTTGCTTTATCTTTTCTTCCCTCCCTATTTGCCTCAGTCCTTACTTCACTTCTCCAATCGAGTAACACTGGCCTCTTTGGCTGTTCCAGGAACAAAGCACTCTATCTCTTGGCTCCGGGCATTTTTCTCTGACTGTCCTGCATGTCTGGAATGCTCTCTCTCCTCTGCTTTGGCTACTGACCTCCTTCTTCCTTTAAGTCTCCACTAAAATCCCTCCTTCTACAGGAAGCTTTTCCAAACCCCTCTTAATTCCATTGTCTTTCCTCTGTTAATCCTATGTATTCTATTGCTAGTTTACTTTACATATACTTATTTGCCTGTTGTCTCTCCTATTAAATTGTAAGTGCCTTGAGGCCAGGGACTCTTTTTGTATCACCAGTATTTAGCATGGTGTCATAGGAGGCCCTTAATAAATGTTTTTGATCTATTGATTGATGATGGTGGCAAGCTCCCCTTACTCACCCTGTAGGAGAAAGATGTTTGTATTTCTGTTTTTGCTGTAAAAGCTAAAAACAAAAATGTATTCCCCAAATTTATGAGCTACTCTTTAATGTATCTTCAGAGTTTTTCAGTTATAATCAGGTTGTTAACACACATGTACTTCTGTTCTACCAGTAGTATATAACCTCAGTGGACTTATCATTTGGGGATGAGGTTACTGTAGGTCAATGACTCATGGCTCTGGGAGGGAAATAGGGAAAGTAATAATGTCACTTATTGGTCAACTAAATAATCAGTAAGTATTCATTAATATCCACTACAATTTGTTCTGGGCACTTAGGATACCAGGACAAATATGAAAGTGTCTCCTCTTGGGGCAGAGACAAGATGGCAGTGTAAAGACAGAGACTTGCCTAAGATCTCCCCCAAGTCCCTCCAAATACCTTTAAAAATGATTCTAAACAAATTCTAGAACAGCAGAACCCACAAAAAGATGGAGTGAAACAAATTTCCAGCCTAAGACAACTTTTAACATTGTCAAAAAAGGTCTGTTGCACCAGTGTAAGTGAGGAGCCCAGTCCTGCATAGGCTGTGCTAGCATAGACTGGCCCCCAGCAAATCTGGAGCAGGCTTTGGGTTGACTGTCACCACTGATAGCAGTGGTAGTTTCCAGACCTCTCAGCCCATAGTCCACCACAACTTAGAAGCTCAGTAGAAAAGGTTTGTTTCACCTGGATGAGAGTCCAGTGCAGGCTACAAGAACTGCCGCAGTCCCAACAAACCAGGAGCAGACCTTGGGAGCCACAGCAGCAATTGCTTCTGAAGCTCTCAGCCCACAGATGCTAAAAGGGTCAGAAGGAGATGATAGGGGCGGCAAGATTCTGTTGCATTGCCCATACATGGATCTGGGTTGCAGTCCTGGGTGGCAGTCCCCAGAGTGAGGAGTAACACTTTCATAGCAGAGCTTGTGGCAGCAGTGGAGGGAGGATCCACCTCATAAAGAGTGCTAGTGGTCACTCACAGACCAGAACACATGCCAGGAGAAGAGTAAACACCTCTCCTTAGATCATACCACCTTGGAACAACTGAAAACATACTGAGTCATAGAAGTATTTCTGAAATTAGCTGCATAAACCCCCTGAAATGTGGGGCAGTCGGCCCTCCACCCTGGAAGCAGAACCATACTTTAACAAAGAATTAAAAATCAACTAATGGGTTGGGAAAAAGAGCAAGCAGCAGGGAAAAAACCCCCAAACCTCTGACTATTGAAAGTTATTACAGTGACAAGGAAGATCAAAAACATATACTCAGAAGAAGGCAATAAAATCAAAGTTTCTATGTCCAAAGTCTCCAAGAAAAATATGAATTGATCTCAGATAATGGAAGGACTCAAAAAGGATTTTTAAAATCAAGTAAAGGAAAAAATTGGGAAGGGAAATGAGAATAATGCAAGAGAATCATGAAAAATGAGTCAACAATAATGGAGACACAAAAAATACTGAAGAAAATAACACCTTAAAAACAGACTAGGCCAAATGGTAAAAGACATCCAAAAGCCAATGAGGAGAAGAATGCCTTAAAAAGCAGAACTGACCAAATGGAAAAAGGGTCCAAAACTTCATTGAAGAAAATAATTTCTTAAAAATTAGAATGGAGCAAATGGAAGGTATGACTTTATGAGAAATTAAGAAACAATAAAATAAAACCAAAAGAATAAAAAAAAGAAGAAAATGTGAAATATCTCACTGGAAAAATAACTGACTTGGAAAATAGATCCAGGATAGATAACTTAAAAATTATTGGAGTATCTGAAAGTCATGTCAATAAAAAGAGCCTAGACATCATGTTTCATGAAATTATCAAGGAAAATTGCCCTGAGTTTCTAGAACCAGAAGGTAAAATAGAAATCGAAGGAATCCCCCACTCACCTACTGAAAGAGATCCCCAAATGAAAACTGTCAGGGATATTATGGCCAAATTCCAGAGTTTCCAGGTCAAGGAGAAAATATAGCCAGCAACTAGAAAGAAATAATTTGAGTATCATGGAGCCACAGTCAGGATAAGACAAGATTTAGCAGTTTCTACACTAAAGGATTGGAGGGCTTAGAATATGATATTCCAGAGGGCAAAGGAGGCAGGAGTACAAGCAAGAATCACTTAACTGGGTAAAACTGAGTATAATCCCTCAGGGGAAAAATACATATTTAATGAGGTAGAAGACTTTCGAGCATTCTTGATGAAAAGACCAGAGTTGAACAGAAAATTTGACTTGCAAATACAAGAGTATAAAAAGATAAAGAGAAAGGGAAAATCATAAGGGACTTAATAAGGTTAAACTGCTTACAATCCTAGATAGATAGTAAGGTGATATTTGTAACTTATTAGACTGTTCTCATTGTTAGGGTAGTTAGAAGGAACATATATAGACAGAAGGCACAGGTGTGAGTTGAATATGAAGTGATGATATCCAAAAAAAAATAAAATTAAGAGGTGAGAGAGGAATGTACAGGCAGAAAGAGAAAAGGAGAGGTAGAATGGGGTAAATTATTACACGTAAAAAAATGAGAAAAAAGGCAGTGAAGGGGAAAGGAGGCAGGTGAAGGAGAGTGAGTGAACCTTACTCTCATCAGAATTGGCTTAAAGAGGGAATAACATCCACACTCGGGTATAGAAATCTATATAAACGTACAGGAAAGTAGGAGGGGAAGGGAATAAGAGAAGGGGGAGTTGATAGAAGTAAGGGTAAATTAAGGAAGGGGTAGTCAAAAGCAAAACACTTTTGAGGAAGGATAGGGTGAAAGGAGAGAGAAAATAGAATAAATGAGGGCAATGGGAATAGGATGGAGGGAAATACAGTTAGCAATAGTAGCTATGAAAAAATATTTGAAACAAGTTTCTCAAAAAGGCCTTATTTCTTGAACATATAGAGAACTGAATAAAATTCACAAGAGCCTATTCCCAATTGGTAAATGATCAAAATTTGACTAGTTTTCAGATGAAGTAATCAAAGCTCTCTATAGCCATATTGAAAATTACTCTAACTCATTATTGATTGGAAAAATGCAAATCAAAATAATTCTGAGGTACTACCTCATACCTATTAGATTAGTTAATAGGATAAAAAAGTAAATGACAAATGTTGGAGAGGATGTGGTAAGACTTTAATGTACTGTTGGTGGAGTTGTGAACTGGTTCATCCATTTTGTAGAGCAATATGGACCTATGCCCTAAGAGTTATAAAACCACGCATACCCTTTGACCTAGCAATATCACTGCCAGATTTGTATCCCAAAAGAGATAAAAAACAAAAAGGATAGGACCTATATGTACAAAAATATTTGTAACAGCCCTTTTACGGGGGTAAAGAATTAGAAGTTGAGGAAATGCCCATTAATTGGGGAATGGCTGAACAAGTTGTAGTATGTGATTATGGTGGAATACTATTGTACTATAAGAAATGATGAACAGGATACTCTCAGAAAAACCTGGGAATATGCATGGACTTATGCAAAGGGATATATACTGTGTCCAAAGTAACAACAGTATTGTAAGATGATGAATTGTGAATGACTTAGCTGTTCTCAACAATACAATGATCCAAGATAACTCTGAAGGACTTATGATGAAAAATGCTATCCATCTCCAAAGAAAGAACTGATGATGTCTGAATATTCTTTTGCTTTCTTTTTTTCTTGTGTTTTTTTCTTGTCTATCTTTTCTTTCACAGCTTGACAATTATGGATATGTTTTGCATGACTACATATGCATAACCTATATAGAATTGTTTACCTTCTCAATGTGGGAGGTGTGTGGGGAGGGAGGAAGAGAGGGAATTTGGAACTCAAAGTTTTAAAAACACACATTAAAAATTGTTTTTATGTGTAACTGGGGAAAAATAAAACAATAAAAGGCTATAAAAATTGTCTTTTCTTAAGGGCCTTCTGTTCCATCAGGGAAAACAACAACCTCGTATAAAAGTATGTGAAATCAATGCAAGATATTTATCAAAAGGAGGGGGAAAGTATTAACAGCTGGTGAGGAAGACAATGGGAATTAGGAAGAACTTCATGTATCAGGTAACTAAGTTTTGCAATGGATAGACTGCTGAACTTGGAGGCAGGTAAATCTGAGTTCAAGTTCTGCCTTGGAGGCAGGTAAATCTGAGTTCAAGTTCATACCACTAGCTCTGTGACTATGGGCCAGCTACTACATTACTTTGTGTTGCCTCATCTGTATATTAAGGTTATTGTGAAAATAAATGAGCTAAAATGTGTAAAGCACTTTGTAAACCTTAAAGCACAATATAAATGCTGCTGTTCTTATACTTATGGAACTTGTATTGAGCTTTGTAAAAACCTAGTGACTCTCTGCAGTGGAACTGAGGAGGGAGTGGATTCTTGGTTGGGAGTATATTGATGATGTATTTTTGCATTATCAATAGGAAGGGTTGAGCAGGAAGAGGAGGAGCTAGAGCTGAGCTGACAGGAAGTTAGAGAGCAGTCAGAGCTGGGAAAAGTAGCAACTAGCATGAGTGGGAGAATCTGCTTGTGATTTATTTAAAGGATCTGGTTTGTGGGAAGGCCCTAGCAGTGGGAAAGCTTGGCAATGGTACTGCTCTCTGCATTGTTATTGTGCATAGATTTTTTTTGTTACCATGATGGATTTGGCTTTCTGGCATTGGGATTCGTCTTTCTGGTGTCTGAATAAATGTTTTAGTTATATCTGCCATGTGGGGAGTCTGTTGTATTTTGCGATTCAGCATTGCACTGTCATATTCATGACCACTGTAGGTGCAGTGAATATCACATTGGTGCTACAGGGGGACAGACATTTTGAAGGCAGGGGAGATGCCATTCCATCTAGGAGGAATAGTTGGAAGTCAGTTTGGAAGAATTATAGACTGTATGAAGGAAACTACTGTATAATAAAGTTAGAAATGTAAGCTTTAATGGGTTTTAAATGACATACAAAGGAATTTATGATTGATCCTATAGGTAATAGGGAGTTCTTGAAAATTTAACTGGAAGATAAGACTGTAAGACCTGTACTTTAGGAGAATATCTTTGGTGACTATCTGAAGAATGAGAGAGAGAGAGAGAGAGAGAGAGAGAGAGAGAGAGAGAGAGAGAGAGAGAGAGAGAGGAGAGAGAGGGAGGGAGAGGGAGAGGGGCAGAGAGATAGAGAGAGAATAAGTTGAAAAATGAACATTTCATATTTCAGAGCCTAAATCATATGCTTCTTAATCCTAAATAAATTAATACTTCTTTTAAGGCAGTTGGGAAAAAGGCTTAACTTATAGCAATCATTAAAGTACTCCCTAGTTGTAAAAAAATTAGTTATCATAGTGAATACACCATCATATAGCATGAATATTATCTCTGAGGACTGATAATTACTTCTATAAAATGTGTTGTAGAAGTATATATGCTGTAAGTACCCAATGCTTTGAGAGGGAAGAAATTCCTTTTCAATAGCATCTGATTTCTTCCCAATGGTTACCATGCTACTTCTTAAGTTCTAAGTTTAGCAAGTTTCCTTCTGGATCTATTAGCAAAGTCTTGTGTAATTCTATTATTTCTGAAAGTAGAGTCTCTATTGAAGTTTTTCTCCAATGGCAGGCTAATATAAATATTTGGTCCTTGGGAGCAGGCAGGTTACATATTGGGAGAGTGACAAGGAACATATACATGAAATCTTGCACTTTTTATTTCAACTGTCCTTTTCAGGAATGAAGTATGAAAAGCATATTGACCAAAACCTGGCAAAGGCAGACTAGACATACTGTAGGTGCTCAGTAAACCTTGAGTTAATTTTTATTTCAACCAGAAATAAAATTACTCAGGAATTTCTAATTGTAGAATGTATTATTTTATCGTTTTAAAATCTTCTGACATTTTCCTCTTCCTGCTGAGTAAATTAAGAAATTCTGCACTTTAAATGGCCCCCTTGGTAAATAAAAATGTCAGGAGAAGAGAATTACTGATTTGAAATATGGTTGACTAGAGTAGGAATGTTGGTGGCCACAGATAATATATGATTTGAAAGATATCTGGGCAGATTAAAATTATTTCTCTCATTTAGAACTTCTACCTTTAGAACTTCATTCCTTTGAGATATATTTTTTCCTTTAAGAGGCCTGGATTAGAAAATACCTTTGGGAGACAAGCACTTTAAAGTTATCAGCAGTCATAAAACCTTACTGAAAAGTTGACAGCTGAAAACTAGACCCCATAGGAATGGGACACAGAAAAAGTATGGGGGTAGTGTTTGAAGAAGGTAGAAAAAGGAGATTGGAAATTAGAAGGAAATCACAAGAATAAGTGGACCTTTCCTTAACATAGAAAACAACGTTTATCTAAATCTGAAAGCAAATGTTATATACAATGGATAAAAGTTAGAGGCCTTTCTATGGAGATCAGGAGTAATGATGTCCCCTATCACCACTAATATTTAACATAGTGCTTGAGATGCTAGCTTTGGGAGTAATATATGAAAAAGAACTTAAGCATGGCAATGAAGAAACAAAATGATCATTTTATTTGCTGATAATACGATAATGTACTTAGCAAGGATCCTGGTGAATCAACTGTAAAATTAATTAAAACCCTTAACAATGTTACAGAATATAAAATAAATCCCTATAAATCATAATATAAATAAATCCATATTAGTATAAATCCATATTTATCCACATAATCCACATAACTCCAAAAATATATCCATATAAGGAAACAACAAAACTCAGCAGGAAGAGCCAGAAAGTGAAATTCCATTAAAAATAACTACCAAAGCTCTAAAATATTTGAAAGTATATCTACCATAGTTCATTCAGGTAGCATATGAGTCTAATTATGAAAACTCTGAAAAAGTAAGAACCCATTCATACTATTACTAGAAAGAAATAGGAAAGGGATCTATATGTCCAAAATATTTATAATGCTCTTTTTGTAACCCCAAATTGGAAACTAATGGAGTATTCTGCTGTGGAATGTCTAAATTGTGGAATATGAGTGGAATGAAACATTATTGCGCCTTAAGAAATGATGAAATGGATAATTTTAGAGGATAAACAGGAAGAGCTTTATGAACTGATTCCGAGTGAAGTGAGCAGAACTAGGAAGATAATTTATATAGTAATAACAAAACTATGCAAAAAAACAAAATCGATCTTGGAAAATACCATTTTTGTTATTCAATTTTATCCAGTGCCTTCTTTTCTCACTGTATTTGTTGAAAGATCCCTGAATTTTTGATTTTGCTTTCTTTAAACATAATCTCTTCATAAAAGTTGTGAATTTAAGTTCTTACCCTGAAGAGAAGCATGGGAGAGAGGAGAAACTAATAATAAATAATAATAAAAATAATAAAAGTTCCAATTAATGTATTTTAAGAAAATATGCTTGGTGAAGCTAAGTGGCTCCCTGTCAAAACATATAAAACACATTTTACTACTGACCAATTTCCTGAAACTGTCTAATAATTAGGACCAAGTGCTGTCAGTACAGTCACTTCCCATTGATTATATACCCCATCCAACAGCAGCAGGTTCTCGTCAAGAGATCTCATCTCTTGGGATCTCATCATCTGGAATCTCATCAAGAATTTACTAGCTCCAGAAAACTAAGTCACCTCTCTCTTCTTACTGGGTAGCACTCCTCATATCAATAGCCTAAAAATTTGGTGTGGATTTATTCATCCAAACTCCCAGGTCCTATTTCTACATCCTTATGAATGTGTACAGTGCTGCTTATGCACTTCCTTATGTGGAAGAGGCTGGGGAGCCTACCTCTGGGAGAGTTGTATTGACATGTAATGGAAGTACCTTGGAGAAATTTGGAGTATTTGCAGATATTTTATAGTTGATTTTGGCTAGTGGACCAGAAGCAATGTGGTGAGTGACTGATTTTTTGATTAGCTGTAGTTGTGGAACCGTAGCTAGTTGTGCCATCAAAAGATATGAAGCCCATTCTCTTGGTTTGATCTCTGTTTGTTAACATGTTTTTCCTTCCTTCCTTCCTTCCTTTCTTCCTTCCTTCCTTCCTTCCTTCCTTCCTTCCTTCCTTCCTTCCTTCCTTCCTTCCTTCCTTCCTTCCTTCCTTCCTTCCTTCCTTCCTTCCTTCCTTCCCTCAACTTCCCTCTGTCTAGATGAACATCCTCTGAGAAATTACTCCTGTATATCCACAAATGACTTCATTTGTAATCTTGACCCATCATGGCATTAGCGCTGAAGAAAATGAAACTCTGTTTTAGTGGGTCCCTCCTTTTTCAACTTTTCTTTCTCTTATTCCTAGATACCAGGTACTAGCTGAGCCATTATTTGAAGCTATCCTTCTGGCTAGATGTCCTTTTACTGTCACATCAACTTTCCATAGGCTCCGGTAAAGCATTTTAATGGGACCATACTTCTACTCATTTACAGTTTTCTACTAAAATGGATTCTCTTTTCCCTTTGTTTCCCTAATTCCTTATAATTTGTATTCTGTGTCTCAACTTCAACATGTGAAGATTTGTGATTTCATCCATGTGTATTCTTCCTCTACTGATACAGATTAAACCCCTTCTGAACCTTAGTAGACACCTTTCATGAGCTGTTATATTTGTGTAGACAGAATTTTTTTCCCTTAAAAATGGGTTCTATTGCTTACTCAAATATATTTGTGATTTCATTGATTTGGATATTCTCTCCAATTTTGTAGATTGCCATTCACTAGGGAGGATAATGGACTCTCAAAAATATAGACTAGAGGACTTGACCTAAAATTCCAGCAAAGTTTTCCTGACAGACCACATTGTATTCAGCTCTGGGTACCAAAGTTTAGGAGAGACATAAGTGGGAGACTATCCAGAATAAGGTAACCCAGGATTGTGAAGTATAAGACCATATGACATGAAAATTAGTCGAAGGAACTGAAAACTTTTAGCTGAGAAAATAGAAGATTGAGGGAGAATATAATAGCTGTCTCCAAGTATTTGGAAGTATTTGAAAAAGATATTCAGCTTGTTCAGTTTGGCCCAAGAGGATAGAACCATGGGTAATAGATGAGAGTTGTGAAGAAACAAATTTAGATTTGATATCAAGAAAAACTTCCTAATAATTAGAGTAGTCCAAAAGTGCCG
This sequence comes from Bettongia penicillata ogilbyi, assembly GCA_023548195.1. Taxonomy (NCBI): domain Eukaryota; kingdom Metazoa; phylum Chordata; class Mammalia; order Diprotodontia; family Potoroidae; genus Bettongia; species Bettongia penicillata. Next base: position 1,253,044 of record JAJHZJ010000276.1, read on the forward strand.
TGAACAGCCTTAGAAGAGGTGCTGGATCCCTCCTTACTTGAGGTGTTCAAGTAGAGAAGGGATGTCCATTTCTCATGTATATTATAAAGGGGATGCTTTTCAGAACTTTGTAGTGTCTTTTGAATTTGCCACGGGAAAAAGAACAAGAAGGAAATTTACCATAGTTCTCTAAGGCAACTGCTGCTGAGAGAATCCACTCTAGCTATCTCTCAAGGCTCCATTTCCCTTAACATCACTACTTACTAATCCTTTGCCCATGGGAATGCAAGAGAGCCTGGATTCACAAAGCTTAATCTTTTCCCTACTTTGGGACCTTTACAAAGCTATTTATCAATAAAATGTTTTTGGTTTGAGTCCCTAGTCAGAGACCTCCCCTCCCCATTTAAAAAAAATATATTTTTTTTTACTCTATGTAAGTGATCATAATGTTCCCTTAAACTGCCCTTGGGAAAATGAAATGCATACAGTCCAGTATTACCTTGAGTGGACCATAATTTTGTTTTAGTACAGGCTAGTACAATTGACTAGGTGGAGAGAAATGTGAAACATAAACTTTAAAGAAACAGATAAATTTTGGAAAAGATAACTCTCTGGAAGAGATCAGAGGGAATGGCAGAGGGAAACATAATCATAGCTGTTCTCAACAAAGACAGCTGTTGTTCAGCCTCAATCATGGTAGTGGTAGTAGAGGCAACAACTTCAGCAGAGACGGTAGTGATCTCCAAGGACTCTTTCCATTTATTTCTAGGTTGTGTTGGAGAGGTACTCTATCCTTTCCAAAGCAAACTGCTCATTTCTTACTTCTCATGAGATTTTGGTACTTTCTCCCTTCTAAGATGAAAGGAGAGAGTCTTTTTTTTTTTTCCAGACACAGACACATTTACATTGCTCCCAGAAGCTCACATAGGGCCTTATGTCCACTAGCAGATACTAATGTCCAATGTCGTCCTACATGTATAATATGTACTGAGTGGTGGAGTATATATTTATGGTAAAATGCACCCTAGGTTAAAGAGGAAATGTGCTATTGTAACATTTCTTACTAATGTTTTTAACTAATAGTATCTGCTGGCTGGCTAGAGTAAAAGTAAATACACTAATGGGGTTTTGGATTGATGCATAACCACAGAGGACCATGAACCTGAAGAAGAAATTCTGGGGCTTTATGTACCAAGGAACAGGTGGGAGGAAGTCACATGTGCTACAGCTGTAAAAATTCATTACCTGTTGGCCAACCCTTTATGGAAGAGCCTTTTCCCACTTAGCTTGGCTGGTTCTTATATGACTGGATCAAATTATATGCTGTACTTTTCAATATCCTATACTTTTCAAATATAATAGGACCTGACCACACTCAATGCCCATCAGCATAACTTCTGAGAACCCATGGTTACCTCTATATTCTAATTATGTTAGGATTTCAATTGATGATAGATTACTTAATAAATGAATCTTTATAAATTCATGAAGTATATTTAGACTCATTGTATAGAAAAACTTCCTAACAATTAAGTAGGATCTCTTAACTTGGGGTCCACAAATCTCTCAGTGATCCCTGAATAGATTTCAGGGGATCTGTAAATTGGAGGGGGGAATACATCTTTATTTTCACTAACCTCTAAATGAAATTCAACATTCCCATCAATTATGAAGGAAGGCATCAAACAATATTCTGATAGAGGGTCCATGTATTTCACGAGACTGCCAAAGAGGTCCATGATACAAAAAAGAATTAGAGATATCCAAAACTTGAGTGAATTTCATTAAAAGGGAGTGAGTTACTTATCACTAGAGGCCTTCCAGCAGAGACTAAATGACCACTTGCCAAGGCTGATTCCTGTTCATTTGTGGATTTTTCTGTATTGACCACAGAGGTCCCTTCCAATTTGGACATTTTACCAGTTGAACCATTCTTTCTTTTTCCATATAATATTTTAATAGAGTTCTTGAACCTAAGGGGAATTACCTCAAAACTATTTCAGACTAGGAAATAGCATGGAAGGTGGGAAGGGCAGATACTTTGGGTCAGGCTATTTCCTTGTTCCCCCAGTTTCACTGTGGTGCCTTATTTGTTTAAAGCAGTTCTGATAGCACTAGTTACAACCCATGTGGTGTCCTAATACTTTTTATGTTACTCTGTACAATTATGTCTTGATTTGGAAGAAATATACTCTTTGAGTGTATTTGGGCAAGTAGGGGTCCAAGTCAAACTTTGACTTTTCTTTTCTTGCCTGGCCATAATGCCAAAGTTAAGAAAGTAAATTTCAAACCAGAAAAGGGTTGAGTATCCCTTGTTGCAAACCCAAACAAATGACAACTAAATGGTAACCTTTGGGCAGTTAACTTCTGAATTCACCAGATGAAAGACAGCAGTTTGTTTGAAAAAGATTTAGAGGTTTAAGTGGTTAAGACATGAGCCAAAAGTGTGATATGGCACCCAAGAAAGTCAACGTGATATTAGGATGTATTAAGAAAGGCACAATGTTTAGGACTAAGAAAATCAGTTTTATTTTACCTTACCCTGGCCAGACTCAACTGGACCTCTGCATTCAATTCTGGAACCTATACTTTAGGAGGGACATCGATTGATTAGCTGAAAAGTATTCATAGGAGGGCATCCAGGATGAGTAGGTCCTTGGGTTTATGCCATATTAGAATCTGTTGAGAAATAGCTTTTTCTTTTTAATAAAGGAATAATAAAGAAACACTTAGTTAAATTCTTATGTTTTTGATATTACTATTGCTGATGGTGCTGGCAATGGAACTTAGGATCTAAATCTGTATCCCATGCTCCTAAAGACAAAGACTGCAACTTTCCCATTTGATCTTTAAGACCCTAAATTCCAATGAAACATCTTTTTCCTTCCCATGACAGTCATTGTATGCAGCATAATGCCTACTTTTGAAAGTTGACTTTATCTAGAACTTATTAGTTTTAAGACTCCCCAAATATTCTTTTTCAATGTCTTTCCATTCCTTCAGTTCATGATCTAGTGTTCTTTCCAGTGAATGACTTTTATTGTCTTTTTGTTGTATTGAAATATGTTTTGGAGACCAGGGGAAAAAGTTTGCTGCTAAAGGTGAGGGACTAACTTCTGTTCTAAATGGAAACGTGTGGTTACCATGAAGGAAACTCTAATCCACCTTGCCTCAGTGCATTTGTTCCCTGGAGAGCAGGGTGAGATACACTTCTGCCTGTTTTCCAGGATTATGTCACCCACCAAGGTAATTTTCTGTTTTAGTGAGTGATGTTAAGAAACAAGACAACACCCTTCAAGTTGTAAGCAGTATTAGAAAAGAGAGGCTTCCTTTATGTTCAGTGGCTTTGATGTCCTTCATGGTTCATGTAAGGATCTGCCTTTTTTTATTTTGATTGACAAGACTTCTTCCTATATATTTGAGCAATTAAGCAGTCAGCCCAGTAGCAGTACGTAGAGAGGCTCCCAAGAGCAAATGTGAAAGTGCTCCACAAGTCTCCTGCCATTCATTTTGGTGTTCTGAAATCCTGAGTGCAATTTTCATCTCTGAAGAAGAGTGGAAGTTGACGACGTGAGGTGAGATGAGTGCCTCTATGATGAAGCTAGGGTGGTGAGTGCTAGGAGGAACCTTGTGTCTGGATTCTTTAAGAACTTCTTAATTTGTAAGTTCTTAAAAAGTTCTAAAACACAGTCACCTCTACTCTGCATTTTTGCTTTATCTATTTGCCAAGACCCAAAGGTTTGACTTGTACTCTTAGACAGGACATGGGGAATAGATTACAAACTTCTTGTATTCTATCTTTAAATATGCCTGATTTGCATCGCTAGTGACAAGGTGGCATAATCGGCCAGAGAAAGTCAAAATAGAAGGGTTGCATTGAGGTGAATGTCATTGAAAGGTGCTGAATTTCAGATGCATGTCTGAGTTGTGTCATTTGCAATATACAAAGCATATGCAATTGTTGATATTTTTTATAGTTTCACTGTTCTATTAAGTTATCCTATTCATGAAACTTTTTTTTTTAAAAAGGATGTGCATCCATTCTGACATAAATACACATATTGTTTGAAATAGTATTTCTTCTTGTTAGTAACAGTCATAATGCTTGGAGATACTAGTTATAAGATCATAAAATTTGGAGTTGGAAGAGTCCTTAGACACCAAAGTTCAACTCCCTCCCTTTGGAGATGAGAGATCTGAGACTCAGAAAGGGTTAGTAAACTTGACCAGGGTCATGAAAGCATTAGATAGTAGAAAGGAGATTTGAACCCAAATCCTCTAATTCCAAATCCAGTGTGCTTTGAATTCCTTTGTAACCATTTGAAAGATGTAATACACATCTCTCTCTTTCTCTAAATCACAATCCAGGTGAGTTACTGCAAGGGAATGATTGGGGACATTCTTGGAATGATTGGTATCTATGTAACATGAAGGTAGGATCATACATTATCTCACTGAATCAATTCCAGGATAATTTCCAATTTGTCTGACGGATAGATAATGTAAATGGTAGGCATGCAAACTTTCCTTTCATTCTAAGATGAACAGCATAATCCCTCCTATTGCTAAGATACACATTACACTTACTAACCTCAGAGGCAGAATAATAGAGGAAAAATGCAGTTTTATTTTTTAATTAACCCACTTCTCCCCTTCTGTCTTCCTTTGGAGGGTCAGCATGAAGCTTGGGCACCTTCTCCTGGGCTCAATGTCCCTTCTCCTCTTGATTCATTGCATTTTGGCCTTCAACACCTCCAAAGGGGACCTTCGAAGGTTTGTTGGCTGTGCTGTGAGGGAATTCACGTTTTTGGCCAAGAAGCCAGGCTGTAAGGGGTTACGGATTACTACAGATGCCTGCTGGGGACGCTGTGAGACTTGGGAGGTGAGTTATCCCCTGATTATGCCCGAGGCAGTTATAGTAATAGGAACAATAGTAACCAAAACGTGTAATGGTTTAAAAGTTTACAAAACACATTATCTCCCTTGGTGTACCCATCAACCCTGCCAGGTAGGTATGGCATGCGTAATTGTTCTCATTGTGCAGATAAGGACCCCATGATGTTAAATGACTTGCTTATGGTCACAGATTGTAAGTGCCAATGCTTGAATTTGAATCCATTTCTTTCCTGACTCCAAGTCTACTCATTAGACCATGCTGTTGGGACCTTCTTGTCTACATGCTGTGTCTGTCGGAGATCATCATTTTCAGGTTTATTTATTATTCGAACCCTAGGACCCTTTGCACCTAGTGAGAGGTCTGGAGTATAGGAATCTGGGTCACATTCTTGGCTCTCACATGGTTGTTGCTTGCTTTTTGATTAAATGAAGTGGGAATTAAGGTGACTGCTCTGCTTGTTGTGTTCATCCTTCATTCTTGAAGAGGACCATGACATCAAGATGATGACATGACTTGCAGTTAACTTTGATTTGAGTGAGAGAGGGCTGGGCAAGGTCACCAGCCTCACTTTCTTCTCCTGAGCCATCTGGGTCCAGTGGCCTGATATTCATCAGGACGACTGGAGATGGCCCAGGATGCAATGGGAGACCCTGGCCCTTTCAGGCTTAGGTTTTATCACAGTCTCACTTTGAATGAGATACACCCTTTCAACCAAGTATTACACAAGAGAAACAGAATGATCATCACACATAGTCCTTTCAGCATGATGGTGCTTTGCATTTCTTCTTGGGCTTTGTCACTGTGCAGGAAGGGTAGGAGTTGTTATTATTCTTTTGTAACTGAGTAAATCAAGGTAAAAGTGACCCCTTCAAAGACATGCAGTGAACTAGTTACAAAAATGGAGATCTATTCTTAGCCTAGATTTATAATCCCATTTCTACTCTGTTTTCACTTTTTGTGATTAAAATTAAATTGTTACAAATGATGCAAATACAACACAGAATTGTAAAGCTGATGAAATTTGTCTTTGGGCATACTCAACAATGTTGTTTTTTAACCTTTGGCTTTCTTATGGTACCCCTTCTCTCTGCCCCTTGGGCATCCAGTGTCCTCTTAGTTTCCCCCTGCCCCCTTTTCTCCCTCCTGATCAAAGAATACTGTCAGAAGGATCTGAAAAATCTCTAAAGCAAAGTGTAAATTATTGATGAAGTCTGGTGATGATCCCTTCCTAAGGTTATTTGCATTTTTGCAGGAGACAAAACCTTAAGACAAAGGAATAAATCTCTTTGAAATGTCAGGTAACAGAAAGTTTTCTGGGGTTGGGGTGGGAGGGAGGTACCTTTAGTATCTCCAAGAACAGCATTTAGAAAATTGTTCGTTCCACTAGACTTGGCACGGATGACAAACTTGGGACATTATTCTCCTATTAGGAACCTCTTTAGTGGAGCCTGATATTCTTCCTAAGATAAAAGGGAATGTTTGAAATGACAATAGGTGCATTTTGGGAAGTCTATGCCATTTTGAAAAATATTCCCTCTATGCAGTAAACTAAGGAAATAAATCTGATATTAAATAAAAGCTGAATATCTGTTAATGGAACTGGGTTTTGATAGATCAATGTAAAAAATTAGGTTAAAATACTTTGCCAAATTGCCTTTATTTTCATATTTCTGAGGGGAGTGAGAGTACATTTGTCAAATGTAGGCAGAAGGAGAAGCTTACCTTCTAATGATACCATGAATGTCATTAATTGTCAAAGCAACCTGAGCTGATTTGGTACCTTCTTGTCTACATGCTGTGTCTGTCGGAGATCATCATTTTCAGGTTTATTTATTATTCTAACCCTAGGACCCTTTGCACCTAGTGAGAGGTCTGGGCCATTTTCATTGAAAGTCATCGTTTCTGAAAATTCAATCCACCTTTTTTTTACCTTTGGGATATAACATCCTTCATTTGGTCGCAGTCATCACATGGAAGGTCTGATCCTGGGGAATTCATTGAAGAAACTTAAGTCCTCTGCCTATTAGAGAGCAAGTTTACTATTCTTTGTAGCCAATTTTTGCTTATGGTCTCAGATAATTAATTAAAAAATTAATTAAATTAATTAATGGAAAAATTAATTAAAACATGCAGGTATGTTTGTTTTGTGATTTGAAAATTTGAAAGGTAGAACATATCCATTCCTACAAATAAATCAGAGAACAGATTTGGAGACAAAGATTTTATTCAAAGCCACAGCTAGGAATTTTTGCACTTGGAACAAGGACTAAGAGAAACCACATAAGGGGAAAGTGATAACATGCAGTCTCTGAGGAAGGGAAGTACTTCTTTATAGGAAGGGGTTTATAGGGGTTCACATACCATCATGAATATGCTGCAGGGAAGACTGCTATACAGAGGGTGTTGAGGGATGGCAGGACAGCGTTGGAGAAAAACCCACCCCAACATATTGTCTGGTAAGTTTTTTTTTTTTAAATTTTAGCGAATTATTTTTGCTTTGCAAATGTTAAGCTCTGTTGTTCCTATGTTACTAAAAGGTACTGCTCTCAGTTCCCTGGGGCAAAGCTGTAATTATAGCTCATATTTTAATGAGATTTGGAGGGGCTGGATCTCCTTTTTAGAGGTTGACACCAGATAACCCATGACATGGGAAGTTGCAGCGTCTAGGACACGAGAATGTGAAGCAAGTTGTACTTGTTAAACTGTGGGCTTGAGGTGTGTGTGTGTGAGGCACTTGAAAGACAAGTCTAATTCCACTTTTGCTAAAGTCAACTGAATGTTAATCCAATCACATCTATGGACAAAATTTCATTCTGATTTTCCTTTGTCTTTTTCTTTTTGTATATAACAACATAGGGGATAAAGACCAGACAACATAGGGGATAAAGACCAGACTTGTGATTTCATTGGTATAGTTAAAAAAAATGTACCCATGCAGATAGGCACTTTTTCTACAACTTAGAATGACAACAACTTTTTCTATAACTCATAATCTTAGAAAACTTTCTGGAACACAGAAAGTTAAGTGACTTACTTAGGATCACATGGTCAATACATGTCAGAGGCAGGACATGAATGCACGTCTTCCTGGTTTCATAACCAGCTTCTTATCTACTATAACATAATGCCTTTCCTGTGACAATATTCTGTGACAAAATACTGAGGGCAAGTGTTTACTGGTTAGGTTAATACTGCAGAAGGATAGTTTTATTTAGTAATGGAATAATTGTTTAGGGGCTTGCTAGAACTCTGGTATGTTTTCTTTCATCAAAGCTTTCCTTGAATCTAAGATTCTTTTTTTCTTTCTTTCTTGGAGGCAATGGGCATTAAGTGACTTACCCAGGGTCACACAGTAGGCATCTGAAGCCAGATTTTAACTTAGGACCTTGTGACTCTAGGGCCAGTGCTTCTGTCCACTGCTCCACCTAACTGACCCTATTCTGGGACTCTTAAAAGGCCAAAAATTCACTCTTCAAAGTCTTCAGGAGAGGCCATCCAATAGCTCTCACACTTTCTAGGCACAGTTGTCTGACGTCTTCCTTGTTTTTCACCTCTTATGAGCAGAAACCTATCCTGGATCCTCCCTACATCGAAGCCCACCATCGAGTCTGCACCTACAACGAGACCAGACAGGTGACCGTCAAGTTGCCCAACTGTGCCCCAGGAGTTGATCCTTTCTACACATACCCCATGGCTATACGGTGTGACTGTGGGGCATGTTCTACTGCAACAACTGAATGTGAGACTGTCTGAAATTATCATTGGCTTACACCGCTGCTCTGGAGAAACTCTCTGAGGAGCCTTTAGAAGCATGGGTCTACTTATATAGGCAGTACTACCAGATACATCCTTTGCATCCCTTTGATTTCAGAACTATTTCATTACAGTTGAGCATATCGCAGAGTAGATACTGACTCGCCCCTATGTGACAGGTATTTCAGGCTATGAAGATAAAGAGTCTACATTTGATAAATATGTAGGTAGAAATGCCATTTATGCCTACATGAAAATAATTAGTTGAAATTTATTTACATCAAGCTTCTGAAACCTCCTACTACTTGAATTTCTAATGTGCCAATATTTAAAATACATTGGGTCACATAATTTTTAAATTTGAAAGGGTCTTCAGCAGCTATTTAGTCCAATTGCTACCCAAAAGAAATCCCTACTATGTGACTCTAGCCTTTGCTTGAAGATTTCTGATGAAGTCTGAATTAAATCTAATATACTACTTAATCTTTGGCCTTCAAGTGGATGGGATTCAGAGATAATGGCTTCTAGAAATGACTGGAAGGGAATATGATCTGTCCTTTATTTTCTCTGACTCTAGGAATGCTTGCCACAAGTTGCTTTTAGAAGAAAACTCTTAAATTGAACAATTACTTACCTAATACATGGAGATCAGATGAATTTAAAAAATGGGGTTTAACAACACTTTAAAATCTCAATTCACTGGACTTTGGTGAATTATTCCATGAGCAAAAACCTCCACAGAAATAGTCCTTCTGATATTATACAACTATAAAATATGTGTAGTTTTGGACTCTAGTCTTCATTTGGGCATAAACATTCATGAAACTCAACTTCTGTTTCCCAGGTCTCTATCAGACAACACATATATCAAAGCTCTCCAAAAAGTGTTCCTGATCCAGTCTCTGGAATGATTAAACATCTCTTTAATTTAAACTCTAATTTATTAAACTCTGTAATTTTGCATATGCTTATAAAACTGTATTGCCAGTTACATAGGAACAGTCAGTGATAGGGGGAGCTTGCTGGTTCAATTAAGAAAATGTCAATTTTCCGCTGCTTTTCTTTTTTTAACTCCTGATGACATATATTTGTCTTGAGTTATTTGGGAATTTTTTGGCTTACATTTTATCTTGCTATTTTTCAACAACTTGCCTAAGGACAATATATGTTGATGTTTATAGAGTTTGTCATCTGCCTTTCGAAATTCAATGCAATAATAACCTACAGATCCATATTTTTTAGTTCTTAATAAAACTTGAACTTGTAGTGAGTATTTTCAATATTGTACCTCACATTAATTTTTACTTTATTATTGATTATGTTTTGTATTATTTAAGCATTTTACATAAAAGATGTGAGAGACAGTGTAGTGTAATATACAGAGAGCCATTTTTGAGTCAAGAAGACCTGGTTTTATTTCCTGCCTTTGATACGTATTTGGTCACTTAAGCTTTTAGTGCCCTAGGAAACTCTTTAAGACTATATGTTGCAAACAGGTATAGATAAAAGGGAGTTTCTTACACAAGTGAAATCACAGGTCTTGTACAAAAACAGAATTACAGAAGATGTAGACATTTTTTCATCCATTAAGAAACAATGGAGAACCCTCTCTTCCCTCCCCACTCACTTCCTCCAATGAAGGCCTTTAGATAGGAGTGGAAATAGAATTACCTTGTTTCATAAAGGGGGAGTATGACTGAGATATTTTCTCAAATATAAATACCACTTCTCATTCTTAGGTACTGACTGATATTTTGATGAATTTTTGAGCTTATTTATATGGGTAACCCCTTTGGCCATACAGACTACAACTGAACCATGTCTACTCCTCTTTGTATGATTTTAATCTATGTCCCTTCATATATAGGAGGTCCACCCAACATGATGGAGGCCTGTTTCTAGTTCTCTTGACATGAACTTAGGTGTGGAAATGATAGGAAACATCTCTCAGTCAGTCACCTATCCTCTATTAAGTGTTTACTAAATCTCTGTGTTAAGAACTGGGGAAACACAGAAAGTAAAAAAATGGTCCCTGTTCACAAGGAACTCACAGGCTTATGTGGGGGTGGGGGTGATACAACATGCAAACAACCATATACAAAACAATATATACAAGATAAATTGAACATTAGCAACAGAGAAGGAAGGTTCTAGTAATAAAGGGCATTGGGAAAGGCTGCTTATAGAAGGTGTAAATTAAGATGATAGGTGAAGGCAGCCAAGGAATCTGGGAGCAACAGATAAGGGAATGAGAGTGTGGAAGACTTGGGGAAGAGCCGGTTAAAAGGCTCAGAGTTTTGGAGAGAGGCTATTTTAATCTGAGGAACAAGAAAGCAACCCCTACATTAGAGAGTATATGAGAAGGGCAAGGAGGGTTAATGTGTAACAAGACTAGAAAAGTAGGAAGGGGACAGGTTTTAAAGGGCTTTGAAAACCAGAGGATTTTATATTTGACGGTGGATGTAACAGAAAACCACTACAATTTGTTGTGTTGGGGATGTATGTGATATGATCAGTTTTGTACCTTAGGAAGGTCAATTTGGCAGCTGAGTGGAGGATGGATTGGAAAAAATAGAGACTTGGGTAGGGAAATGGATCAACAACATATACTTGTTGAGGATAGAAGTCTCATGGTGGAGTTGTGTCCTGAATGAATGATCAGGTTGTTGACTAGGAGAAAATAAGAAATGAAACAGGCAAGAGGAAACAGAATGAGAATGATGGAAGAGAAAGAAGTTCGGGGTCTTTAAAGAATTTTAAAGACCAAAAGACAACACTGAATGAAGAAAATTTAAGAGAAAAGAAGGAAAGAGTATAGCCAGAGCTAGAGGTTATTTATATATTTTAAACAAACCACCATCAGATGACACAGTCCATTATTGTTAAGAGAATCTGCATTAGTCATTGAATAAGTATTTATTAAGCACTCACAATGTGCACAGTATTCCACAAGACTTTTGGAGGTATATGTTAAAGAATAGACAGTCAATCCTGGTCTGCACAGACCTTGAAATCCATCATAGCAATAAGGGTAATTCATAAGTGAGATAGAAGAAGACCCCATTTATTAAGCAATTAGATTTCTGGTCACCTCACCTACAATGGAATATCGCCCAAAAACTGAATGTAAATTTAACAGATTTCTAAAAGGGAAGAATCACAGGTAGAGCTGGCAGAAAACACAGAAGATTTTCTAGGGTATTTATTAGCTGAAGTCACTTGCTAAAGGTTATATAATCATAGCTGAGAAAATAGCTATCACAAAGTACTTGCATTTGATGTATAGAAGAACCAAGAGCTGCCTTCAACCCTCTCTCATATAATTATATGTATAATAGAGCAGCAAACTGACAGCAGCCTTTTAAAGTTAGGTCCTAATTAGGGTGAATAAGGAATCCAGTAAAGTAGTTGAATTATTTGAATTTGCACTGCATATTTCCAATAGGCTAGAACCAATGACCATATTTTATGCAATTATGTCTTCAAAGTGTGCAAATTCAAGTACATGTGACCATTTCATGGGATTCATTATTCACACTAACATTCACACTTAATGGAACTTTATATGTGGGCAAATGGCTGCATGGGCTTCAATAGCCTTTGAAGTCATTATGGTATTATAATACACTACAAGAGCTAGAAAGGGACTTGAAAGTCCCTTAATTTTCAAGGTCTTGACTAAGGTACTTGGAAAGGTACCTTAGAAAACTTCCATTTTATGAATGCGGAAACTGATGCCCAAACAGTTAAGTGACTTCATCACACAATTAGTAAATGGTAGGATAAGAATTTGACTCTGATTTCTCTTACTCTGAATCCAGTGTCATTTCTAGTTAAACCAAGATCCGTTGATGTTTAGAATAGTGAACCCCAAGTCATCAAGAAAAGACTAATTTAGGTTTAGCAACGTATTAAACAAAGAAAAAAATACATAAGATATTTTAGAAAGATTTCCTTCAGAAATGATTAAAATGGAATTTTGACTCTTAAAGGGATAAACTTTTGACTAGCTGGAAAATTCAGGTATAAAGTAAACTATTTTACACACCAGAGTTGTCCAGTAGAACTGCTTGCCACCTTATTAAAATGGGATATAAGCTCATCCTTTGATGAGGTATAGGTACACAGCTCCATAATTGGTGGGCTACAGAGAACTAGTCTCTGCTTTCTAGATCTTTAATGTGATAATCCTATTTGTTCTTTGAGGGCCCCATTATCAGAATTAACTACTGAAATTTCCCAAAGTAATTTCAGCTTTAAGCCTGACCCTGAGTCAGTCTGTTCTTGCTGGTTATTTTCTTCAATGTCAAAGAAAATTATGGCTCCTTATTCATAGAATAAGTATTGCACTTTGGATTTGGCCTTGATTACTATAAAAATCAGGTGACCGTTGGTATTCTAGTAGTGTATTTAAAGAAAAATACCTTTCACATTTACAGAAGATATAAAGATAAAAACAGTGAAAAATGAATTGATTCATACTTAATTCTTTCTAACTTGTTCTAATAAATAGTTTAGTCTATAACACTGTGGGTAGGGATGACCAGAGGAATCCCTGATCTTTCAATTTGATAACTTCCTCAGTCAGCATAATGGGGCTACAAGGTGTGGCTCTTTGGAGACATCTAAAAGGCAACTCTCCATGGAATGTGAGCATAACCATTGGCGCTTTGATGAAAGGAAATTGGAATCTCAAGATGATTGATTGATTGACTCAAGATGCTAAGACTCGATGGAAGAGCTATTCCTTCCTGTGTTGTATAAGAGTGAAATCAATTCTGTCATTTTTTTCTCTTTCATTCTAGGACTTTGAAAAGGCAGACCAGAATGCTGTGGAGTGGACCTATGCCTATAAATAGTTTCCTTCTCCAGCTCCAGAGAAGTTGATGGTGACTTATAGAAGAAACACATGGTAGAGGTATAGATGTGGTTGTATGTGATCCAAGAAGGGATTTAATGAACAATATTTGTGAACCTCAATTCCTGAGGGAGAATTTTGAAATCTCTAGATAATATGATTCTCCAACCTAGCTTTATGGACAGAGAAGGGAGATTTCCTGGATAGCAAAAGCTTACATGGATCCTATCCATTGTCCTACTTGTAGATCAAAGCAGACAGTGCAAGAGGGAAGGAGACTGCTTGATCAGTAGCTGTCTGGGGAAAGATATTAGGAATCTTGGGGTATATAAATTTCTGGAAAGGAGATTCATAAGAATGTCAAATGATGGTGGCCTTATGCCAATCTCAAGTCTAGTTCACTATTTTTGGAAAAAAAATGGGCTATTTAAATGTTCTATGTGTTTCTCTTTTTTCTCTATACACTTAGGTAATTTTCATCTTTTGAATTTTCCTGGGAGAAATAAAGGATGTCTTATACCTGACATAAATTTAGTGCTTTAAAATGCTAAAAGTACTTGAGAACTACATCTGGCACCCTTTTAATATACATTCGAGAAAACCTAGACGTAAGTTGTATTATGTTACTGCAGGATACAATGGAAAGACTGAGAGATTTGGAAAGAGTTGAATTGTCTGACTCTGCAAGTCACTTAACCTCATTGGGTCTCAAGCCCCTGGTCTATAGTGAGGGGACTAGAAAAAATGACCTCTGAAGTTCCTTCAAGCTTTTTAGCTATGATCCCAAATCAAAGTTTAGAATGACCAAAAAATGAGGGAGTAAAGAAGTCAAGACTCACAAGGCAAGGGCAACTTTAGAGGCAATTTGGGGATAAGACCAAATGGGGACATAGAAGAGCAAGAGTTGGTTTTCTTTGAAAATATGTCTTGTGCCACAGTGTGATGAAAGACAATTAGTAACAGCTACCTCCAAAACAAACTAACTTTTGCTCAGAGTTGTTTATTTTGCAATTATTAAAGGGCAAGAGAGCCTTTTGTGATCATTTGTTTTTGTGAATTCATTTGTTTTTGTGAATTCATTTGTTTTTGTGAATTCATTTGTTTGCTTCTTAATACTCTTGGTCCTCCAAAGATGACCAAGATAAATTCTCCAAGGTTATTTTACTTCTGAAGTCAGCACCCTGTTAGTGAGTTGATGTCAGATTCATTGTTGGAAATTAATATTTCTTAGGCTCCCTTCTCTTGATTTACAGCCTTCTCTCTGAATGACATACAATTTATGTAATTTCATAGCAAGGTCCTACTTATTACTCAAATTTAATTAGGTTTTTCACGTAATCAAAAGTATCTCAGAGGTGAAACAAATGAACTGAGAGCACTTATCTGAAAATAATGAAGCGTATATAAAACAAAACATATTCCATTAAGTTTTCCAGCTGCATGGGATGACTTCTCATTAACCTAGGAAACTCTTTCATAAAAATGATATGCACTGCTTTCCTTCCAGCTTCTTTCAATCAATTATTAAGTGGTCACATTTATAACCACTGTATCTTTTTAAAGACAGTTTTTCTTTTAATCCTGAAAGTTTAAATTGATGAGAAATATTGTTTGGGTTAGTAAGTTGGTAAAATTTTGATTCTTAGAATTATTAAACTCAGCACTAGGAAGAAATTATTTACTAGGATGATTACTGTACAGTAATCCCAAATATGGTAAGGAAATCTCTTGACTTCTCCTATAAGTACTGAATGAGAGGACTGGTAACTTGGGATTCAATTTGGTACAGACATACAAGATTTTTTCAGCATATTAAATGCCTTTGGTTATTCCAGTAGTGGAAGATATGGGGAAATTTAGAGAGAATAATGAGTAATGAAAGGCTAGAGGTCAAAAGAAAAAACAGGCAAGAGAGAGCATGAGATAGCTAGGAGGAAGAGAGGCATGGCGCCATGGTTATTTTTCCATAAGAAAACCATTTTCTAATTTTAGATGGTCTGGTTATTTCTGTTGTATACCATACTGTTAATGATTTAAGTAAAAGTTGAGTTGGGGTAGGGAAATCCCTACCCAGGTAGAGAGAGGCAGATTGGATTGTAATAAGTACCAAGATCGCAAGGGATTGAGACTAGTAAACAGGAAAGTCAGTTGCAATCCAATATAATCCCCAAAGCATTTTAAGTGTCTGTTAGTAAAAGGCCCAGTACTAGGAAATACAAAGGTGATGTGAAAAATAATCATACGTTAACATCAATAAAAAAATAGAAAAATATGTCAGTGATCTTGAACACTTTCATTTTTATAATCAACTATAGAGATTTTTGGCAGCTAGGTGGCACAATGGATAGAGTGCTGGGCCTGGAGTCAGGAAGACTCATGTTCCTGAGTTCAAATCCTGCTTCAGATACTTACTATTTGGGTGACCTTGGGTGAGTTGCTACCTTGTCTGCCTTAGTTTCCTCATCTATAAAATGAGCTGGAGAGGGAAATGGCAGAAAATACCCAGAAAACCCCAAATGGGGTCACAAAGAGTTGGACAAGACGGAAATGACTGAACAACATAATAGAAATTTCCCAAAGCACCTTGAATTGTAAAAATTGGATTGTTTATTCAAAGAAAAAAAGTGCCTTTTGCCCCTCCCCACCTATGTTTTCCCCAGCTGGCAACATTAGATGCTTTTTGTCATTTGAAAGGATATTTATTTTCTTAAAATATATTATGTACACATATAATAAAGGATATCAATGGATTGTTAATAGTCATTATATCAAGGAAATAGAGACATAGAATTATGTATTTAAAATAGAAGGTTAATCCTGTTAGCTTGAAAATTGTTCCTATATAAGATAAAATGATTGAACATCACATTTTTTCTTGTTTTCCTTGTATTGCTTCTCTTTAGACTTCAGAGGATATTACAGAGAATAATACAATATTGAGGATATTAGAATCAAAGTAAAGTGACATAAATTGCTAGCCTATGTCCACTTGGCTATTTTAAACTTATGTCTTCTAACTCATGCCCCTTTGCCCCCTTCAAATTTACCCAGAGGATCCCTTTGGAATCTATTTGACTCAGTGAAATTTAAAAAACAGTTTCTTTAAAAAAGTAAAAATTTATCCTCTTTCCAATTAAAAAAATACCAATATCATTGTCCTGGTTAGTTGTAGATTTATCTCTGTCTCTCTCTCTCTCTCTCAAATAGACTTTTATTAATAGCATTTGTTTTTATAACACCTACATTTCCCTCTGCATCTTTCCCTTCTCTCACAGAATCATCCCTTATTTCCAAGCAACTTTTTTAAAGAAAAAGAGGAAGAGAAAAAAATCAGCAAAAATGATCGATACATTGAAAAAAATTGACATTATATACAATATCTCACACCTCTACAAAGGAATGGGTGAGGTGTTTTGTTTTTTCTTTTGGGACTAAATTTGTCCTTTGTAATTTGCAAGATTAATTTTATTTTGTCATGGCTATTCCTTCCATTTACATTATTGTAGTCATTGTAAATACTATTTTCTTGGCTCTACTACTTTTATTTTGCATCTCTTCATGTAAGTTTGTACTTCTCTGTCCCAATCATCTTTTACAGCACAGTAATATTCCATAATATTCATGTGTCGTAACTTAGTTACCATTCCTCAATAGATGAACATCTATTTTATTTTCTGTTCTTTATTAACAGTAAAAGTGCTACTATAAATGTTTTAGTGTATATGAAGCCTTTCATTTTGTCAGTGATCTCCTAGTGGTATAAACCTAATGGGGGAATTTCTGGGTCAAAGTGTTTGAACATTTTAGCCACTTTATTCACATAATTCCAAATTACTCTGAAGAAGTAATATATACTTATACTAATATTTTAGTATGCTAAAATATTATACTAATTCCCAATTCCACCAAAAATGAATAAGCATACCTGTATTTTGTGGAATGTTTTAAAATATGAAATTTTGATCACTTTGGGGCCAGATCAAGAAGCCAGGGGCCTTTCCTCATTTAAACAAACATATAGTTTTCCTTTGGACATATCCCAACACAAATTCTAGCATAGTCAATTTTGAATCAGAGCTCCAGGACAGATACTACTTTGCCATAAGGGTGAATTTATCACATGACTCCGACCTATTTACTGGATGGGAATTATGGAGGTGAGAATAACTGTGCTAAGTTCAGGGCTCAGACTTTGGGTGTCCGACACTGATATACTCAATTCAGTGGGAAAATTTTCATTTGAATGGTGGATCTCACCAGATATCTGAAAACTGCAATGTCATTTTGAAGGGAAGGGCAAGTAAGAAGTTTAGGAATAAAGCCTGTAGAGTAGGCATATAGGGTTACCTGTGATACAAAACAATAGCATACGCCAAATCTGCCCACTCCTTTTTTCCTTCTTATATTCATTTGTCCCAAAAGGAAAACAAAGGAATATTATTTATTTTGTGCATCAGGAAAAGAAGTAAAAAGAAGTCACATTGAGAGATCTTCTGGTGAAAGTCAGGAGGCAGATAGACACACTTCCATTTAGGAGACTGCTATGAGATTAATGATAGTTTCCTAGTACCTCCTATGAATGCTTATAACAGAAAGGAAATTGTGATGAATTTGTCCTATTAAAATCAACGTCGGGTGAAGGTCCATTTTGGATTTTAAAATGATATTTGACATTTGTGTCACAGTGCTTCAATGTTTGCAAAATACTTCCCATATCTCAATCTCATAGTAACCCTGGAGGTACTATTATCATTCCCTTTGCATGTACTGGGGAAACTGAGGCACAGGGAGGTCCAATGACTTACTCAGGGCTAATTCAACTAGTCAGGGAGCAAAGCAGGATTTAAGATGCAGCTCCTCTGGATTCCAAGATCAAGACTCCTTACACTATGCTATTGCCAGAAATTTTCAAAGAAGTTTGCAATTTTTCCATAGGCAGGGTCTGAACTTTAGGTTGTAAAAGTAGTAGGTGCTTAATAAATATTTATCGATTGGAAATAAAAAGCCACTCGATGGAAGAATGCTTAGGGCTTCTGTAAGGAGCTGTTTTATTTTTTCTGAAGCTGCGACTGAGAGACCACAGGAATTCATGCTGCAGGTTGCCATCATACCCTGGGTTACAGTCAAATGGTATCTGGACTAGTGTTACCTCTTGGAGAGAAATATAATGGAAACCTCTGTAAAAGGGAACAGGAACTTCAAAAAATGTATGGGGCCCCAGTAAATGTCCTAATAATGTTCAAGAAAATGTCCCACTAATGTTCAAGAAAAGTTTCTAGAGCCCTTTGGAGCACATGAAAAGAATTATGACCATTGCAGATTAGTTCTGAGGTGGTGGCTATGTTTTGCTCTCCAGATGTTCCTTACTCACAAAAGTGTTACAATCAGAGGGCAAGATGCCATATGTTGGAGGGTCTGACTAGAACCCAGTCATTCTTAAAAATAAAATATTTGTTGAATGAATGAACTGTCAAGAAACTCTAGAATTAGAATTCCTTCAGGCAGAGAATACCTGTAATATATTGTTCAGGAGATGCCATGCTTAGCACTAAGTCATTATTTTTATCATACTGGAATGTATACAGCCTCTCTTGAGCCATGAGGCAAGTAAGTAACTTTATTCAGCTTCTTTTACCCACATGATTTTTTGGTTCCCACATTTGAGTTTTATCAAGGCTCCTTATGAAACTGGAAAGTTCACTGTGAAAAGAGCTTACTGTATTTTGGAAATACTTGTTTTAGGCTTGGTAATTTTTTGCTTTCCTTTTAAACATCAGAGAAACTCAATGGCTTCTCTGACCTATGTTTCTTCAGACTTGCCTTCTGTCAAAACAGACTCTACTTTTCCCTTATTTGGTGTAATGGTCCATGAGGAGCTTGGACATTCACTTACCACTGTTAGATGGGAAGTGAGCTTAGCAAAAAGCCCAAGGGACAAATAAAATAAAGGAGAGCAGCAGCCTTTTAAATTGGCTGGCTTATGTAGTTAATTTGAGTATCAGTCTAGGGAATATTTTTAAGATGTCGCTGCCTGAGTCTCACCGAGAGTGTATATGGTGACATTTCCATCTCATGTAACTGTCTTTTTACTGACTTCTCTGGCAATGAAAAGACGGATGGAATCTTTAAGTTGGCTCACAGCTTATGACTTTCTGAGAAAAAAGAGCACATGATACTCCAGAAGAGAGGCAGGTCATGGGATCATAAATTTAGAACTGTAAGGGAACATAGAGGTCATCTAGTCTAACAGTCTCATCTTACATATGAGAAAACTAAGGCCTAGAAAGCATATGAATTCACTCACGCTGGTGTAATCTTGTGGAGGAAATATTGCTGTAATAAAACATGTTACTCCTTGACTACCTAATGCTAGAATGAATAAACCTTACGCCAATGCATTCAGTTGTCCTAGTGTGCAATTATCCCAACGCATTCAAAAGCCATCATTCTCATGTTGACCAAAAAAATGCAGAATTCTTTAATTTTTCTCCCCAGACAAGTCATCTCCTTGGATGACTTGTTGGGGAATGGAGGTAACCCTGGGCCCTTAAAGGCTGTATCAGCAAATGAAATGCTGAGTACATGCCCATATAGGCTACATATTTTCAATAATGGAGAGAATATCTACACTGATTAAATTATAGGTCTTAAAGTAAATAATCTCCACTGGAGGGAAAATTTGACTGGTTAAATCCACCTTTGATGATAAGCACTGTTTGGCTAGTAAGAGTCTGAAAATAATCAGAGGACCTGAGTTTGAATCCTGTCTCAGTCTCTTTCTGCCTGTGTGAATCTGGACAAGACCTTTAATCTCTCTGGGCCTCAATTTCCTCATCTGTAAAATGAAGATGTTGGAGTAGATGGCCCTAAGGTCCCTTTAAGCTCTAAGTTTATGATATCTACCTATCTACATATCTATCTATATTTGTTATTATAATTTTTACAAAGCTTCAGTAAATTAATACTTCCTGATTGGAGAGAATTCTCTTCCTTTCAAAAGAAGACTCATTTAGATACTGAGACACTCGGGACATATGGCAGTTTGGCGAGGCACTGACCCTGAGACCTGGTGCTCGGTCACTCTTTCTCTGATAATACCACCTCATGTCCCACATAAGCAATTTCCTAGTCAGTTACTTCTCTGACCTCTGTGCTCAGCACAGTACTGACCTCTCATGCAAGAATGGTTGAGAAAACCATGGCTAAAAATAAAACTAAATAGTTCCTGCTTGAGCATTAATTCTGCCTTTTGAGTCACCATCAAATTGGAAATCATACAGTACAGACTTGCCAGAGTAGAACCTGATTAAAAGGAAAAAAAGGTCTAGTTTTGACATAATTGCCTCTTCAAGAGAACAAAAAAGAAGAGACTAGAATTATCCATTCAAGTTTCATTGTGATTTGCTGCGTTGAAATTTTAAAACTAGAATGCGAGAGCATACTTATGTCCTAGTTATTCACGCGTGAGCGAGAATCTCCTTGGTAGATTTCTCAAAGAAATTTCCTCCAAATAAGACTGGACACACAGCTAAAGATGGAAATTCCACTAGATGTAACCCATGTTTTCATTGCATTTCAGGACCTTGTTAGCATTTATCAGGTACATCTAATTATTACCTTCTCTGGAGATTTTGTATTTGGATATACATTTTTCATAAGGTTTGCCCAGTCAGCCAATTTAACAAGAAAAGATGTGCATGCAAATGGATTTTACCCAATAGATTCAAAAGCTACCATGCTCAGGTTGACCAAATTTTCATACCCATGCCTAGTGAAGCTTTTAAATTACTTATTCATCCATTTTTATTCATTCAACCAATTTCATAAGCCAGTGTGTTTGAGCTATATACTAACCTGCCATTAGTTTGGGAGTCGGGGATTTAGTTCTGCCACTAATTAGTTGTCTGACCTTGGCAAAGTCACCTAACCTCTCTAGACCTCAGTTTCCTCATTTGTAGAATGAGTTAGTTGGATTAGAGATGGTCATTACGCATACATGTGCAATAGAACACAATTAACCTGGTTCTGCCATTAATTAGTGAACAAGTATTGATTTTGAGGTGAAGGGATTAGGTGATATAGGCCTTTTCATTCCTTCTTTGGATTTAACAAGAGGCTGTGTAGTTTAAAAGAATTAGAATGAGCAGATCTTGGCTCTTACAACCCCTATGACCTTAAGCCTCCCCATACCCTGTTCTTATTTTGCTTCTCTATAAAATGAAGACTTGATCTCATGAACTAGGAGAGCTCTGAGGTACTGCCCAGCTCCATATCCTGTGACTGACTAAGTACTTCTAGAATGCTAAATTTCATTTCCAGGGTTTGAAGGAGTAAATGAAGAAACATTGACACAACAATTAAGTTAATCCTATTGTCCAGTAGTTGGGTACAAACCCAGAGAGACACGGCAAGGCTGTGTATAAATCCTGAAAACTTTCCTCAGTGTGGCTGCTGAATGAATCACACCAGCAAATGTTAACTAGATACCATTTAGCAAGAAGCTAGCGTGCAATATCATAGCAAAACTGGCTGATAATATTTCATTTGTAACCCTGCTAAATCATTATTACTGCATGAACAAGATAAAATTGGTGGTCTCTATAGCATCATATTTTATAGCCTATGGATTTCTAGTTGCAAAAATTGAAAAGTATTTTGTTTCCTCTCACTATCAGTGTTCCACTTAACAGATTTCCTATTTTTTTCAATGTATGTATATGATAGAGAAGGTAAAAAGGTAAAAAAAAATCAAAAGAGGGATGGAAGAGGGAAAGGATGAGATGGAAGGGATATGGCAAATATCCCCTGCAGTTTCTTTCTGTGCTTCTCATGGGATTTTATTTCAAGCCTACCCTCCTTCTTCCTGTAGCTGCCTCATAGACAGATCTTCTTTTAATATCATCTAGGCCTGGCAATGTTCAGAAGTATAAATACTGTCACTCTATGCCTGTGAAGAGAACTTTTAAGAGAAAGTAAAAGATAAAAATAAATAAAATTAAGACATTCCCTAAGCATTTCCAGGGTATCTGTAAAATGGATTAAAAAGTTCTTATGGCTTCTAATTAAGAGCATAGCAATAACTTGCTCTATTGTGGAAAAAAAAAGTGGTTCCAGGGAAGAGTCTTAGAGAAAAAGTAAAGACTTAATTTGATTCCCCAGTATTACTCGTTAATTTTTGTACATGTAGGTATAAGTTTTCTATCTGAGTCTGTAACTTGAGTAAAAAACAATTTCTGAATATGGTACTAAGACATCTCCTGAAAAGTCATCTGTGGTGATAAGTATAGGAAGAAGGCAGAACCAGCGATGAGAAAATGCATCTCACACTAGGTAACCCATACTGAGGAAAGCTACTGACATAAAATAGGATGCACTGTGTAATGACCAGGAGAAATTATTGCAAGTTAGGCAATTAGTGGAAAGTGATAAAATCCTTCTAGACAAACATGATTGATTTTTAGAGACTTTTCGAGACTAGCTGTTCAGCAGTCCTGGGAAAAGACTCCCACATGGACAGAGTAGATAGATAACCTTGGGGCATAATTTCAGATGGCTGGGAATGTCTTGCTGATCCAACAAGTAACTCTTCTACATGCTAGCGGATGTTTGAAATTCTGCCATGGGAACTTTTTCACACTGTAGCTTCAGGATGTATTTGACTAACAGAAATATAACTAGTAATTTTAATGTTTGGGGCTAGCAACATGAAACTGTGCCCCAAAATTATCTTTGTAATTCATGATATGAATATATATTCACATATGTATATTCATCTATATATGAAATATTTAAGACAAACCAGTTTGAGTTGGAAGGGGAACTAGTCAGTAACTATGATGGCTCCCAGATGGGCATTCTTGATTTAGTAGCTCTTTATTTTATATAATTATTCTAGGGAAATAGTTGCTACATTCAATTGTTTCTTAAGGAGTGTATTTGCTAAATTTTTTGCACCATCTAAATTTGGGGCAAAGTCATGGTTGCTCCATCCTACTTATGGCTCTGTAGCCAAACACAGTACAATTGCTCAGAGGGAATATACAGTATCTGGCAGAGTTTTGTGCAGGTACTTAAGAAGCGCTTGCTGATTAATTAATGAATTGCATTAACTCAGACCTTTTGTCGTCAGGGTGAAGATTTTCAGATTCTTTCTTGGGAGCAGGTTTTGACAAGTGGAAGGATAAAGAGGCATGGGCAAAAAGGGAGGACGGAGACTGAGAAGACCAATTCCACCCATTTCCAGACATTTCTTGGAACTGTCCCATTCCTCCAATTTGGGTGAGAAACAGAGATTTCTCTGATCCATGAATCACTTCAGACAAGGCTCTAAGTTCTCCAAGCCTCATTTTCCTCTTTTTGTAAAATGGAAGATGATCTCTGGAAATCCTCCTAGCTCTAAAATTCCATCATCAAATAGGCTATGATGCTTAAACACTTTGACAATCAGGCTACCCACAAACCCCATTACACCTTGATTCATGTGTAAGGACTTCTGGAAAAAATAAGGATGAATTTTTTTGATTGAAGTCTCTAAATATTCCCATGGCTTTCTCTCTTGGTCAGCCTTGGGAAGTATGGCTCTATCTAAATATAGAGTCTCAAAGTTTTCTTTGGCTTCTTATATTCAGAAGTGATAGTGGAGGTAAATGTTGGTTCTGAAGTCTTTGGTGTGAACATTGAAAATATAAAACGTTAGTGAAACAGGCCCTGCATAGGCTGATTTGTGGGATACATAAGGAAAAAACAATCTTCTTGAAACATTATAAATCTGTGTAAGACAAATATGGATAGGAAAAAATTTGACTGATCAATTAGTATTGGATGTGTGTATTTTGTTAAAGGCATCTGTTAAAGCTGCCAAACTGTAACTGAATATGTCTCTAGGGTCTGATACAGAGTCTGGAGAATTTTCTGTACATCTTCACTTTCACTGGAAGTGAAGATACAAAGATGTATGATGTCTTTTATTTTGTTTTCAACATCATTACCAGCTGTTCTGACTGTAATATTGGCTCAGTGTGTTTTTTGGTAGAGTATGGGACTTGAGGAAGAAAAGAATATTTGGTTGACTAAAGTGAAGTCTCATAGACTGGAGTAAGACTTTGGTTTGAAGTAAATTCTTGCTCTGGTCATGAACTCCCTCTAAGGGCATATAGGAGCCCCAAGATGAAGTGGTGTCCTCACTCCCATTGGTTCTTGGAACAGTACCTCAAATAATCTCATGCAATGGTGCAGCAGCTGTGGCAACACCTGGAACAGTGTTGCTTCTTCTTTTTGGGGTGAAAAATGGCGAGTATTGCTTCATCAAAAACTGTTTTAAGGCCTTTTTGTGTCAGGGCTGAACATTCCAAGTAGCACTGTGCTCCAATCTGAAACATAAAAGAAGAAAAAAAGAAGACATGAAATCCCACCAGAGATCAGCTTATGGAGAGAGTTTGGTTTGGTAACTACCGCTTTTGGATAACATCCTTTTGCTTTCTGTCCCAGTTATTGGTTCACATGGAAGGGGCTGGGGATAAATTGGTTTGGTTTTTGATTTTTATTCTTTGGAGTTTTGAAAGCATTCTTTTTGTACCAAAAATGACCCCTTTTGTTTGCTATTTTCTTAGCCCCAAGCATTGTGGGAACTGGATAGCCCATGGTCATGTCACCTACATTTTTTTAAGTATATAATAATTAATATCCCAAATGAGCAATGATGGATATAAAACCAGTGAGCAATTACTTAAATAGATACTTAAGTAACAAGGGTCACATAACATGATAATAATAATACAAATAATAATTATAATAGATAATATATAACCTATATATACATATAACAAATACTGTAGGACACTGAGTATTGCATCAATTGTTGTTCAATTACATCTGACTTTTCACCCCATGGACCATACTGTCCATGAGGTTTTCTTGGTAAAGGTAATGATTTCCTTCTCTATTGACTGAGCCACCTAGCTATCTCTAACAGCACGAAAGAGGTCTAAAAAGTATGATGTGTTGTCTAAGTGGCAAAGTCATTACCAAAGTAGGGAATTTACTGAAGACTTCATGGAGGGGAGTGGCATTTTAGTTGGCCTTTAAAAGGGCAGGCAATATTCAACAGATGAAGAGGAGGGAGGCTGTTGGAGATCTGGGGAATAAGGTGAAGGCTTATAGGAAGGAGTACAGTGTTTATCTGAGTGGGAGAGAGGAGCTTAGTTTGACTGGAGCATGGAGTGCCTGGAGGAAAGTAATAATGAGGTATTAGAAGGTAGGGTGGTAACAGATCGTGGAAGACCTTGAATACCAGGAAAAGAAATTTTGACTTTACTTAGTAGGTATAGGGGAGCCACAAATAATTTCTGACCATAGGTTATGGCATGATTAGGTCTATGTAAAAAGAAGATTAATTTGGCAATGATATAAAAATTGGATTACAGAAGGGGAGCGAAAGTGAGAAGACATACATGCACTAATGTGTGTGTTCATCCTTCATTGCCAAAGAAGACCATGCCATCAGAGAAATAATGACATGACTTGCACTTGACTTTGTTTTCAGTGAGGGAGGGCTGTGCAGGTCACCAGCCTCACTTCTCCTCCAGAGTCATCTGAATCCAATGACCAGATACTCATCAGGGTGCCTGGAGAAGACCCAGGATGAGGCAGTTGGGGTTGTGACTTGCCCAAGGTGACACAGCTAGTGTGTGTCAAGTATCTGAGGTGAGATTTGAAGTCAGGTCCTCCTGACTCCTGCACTGGTGCTCTATCCACTGCACCACTTAGCTTCCCCCTTTTGTAGTAATACAAGCAGGTAGGAATGAGGGCCTCGGTAATAGCAGCAGGAATAGAGAGAAAGGTGTAGATAAGAGGTATATAGTTAGGCTCACTGGATAGAGCACTGGGCCTAGAGTCAGGAAGATAAGTCTTCTTGAGTTCAAATCTGGCATCAGACATTTACTGTGTGACCCTGGGTGAGTCATTTAGCCCTGTTTGTTGTAATCCACTGGAGAAGGAAATGACAAACCACTCCAATATCTTTGCCAAGAAAACCCCATTGACAGTTTGGTCTATGGGGCCATGACATAACTGAATAAAGGGAACAACAAGCAATAGCAACATAGAAAAGAGAGATGTGAAATAGAATCAACAGGATTTGGTAACTGGTTGGATATAGGAAGTGCTGGAGAGGAAAGTGTCAATAAAGGCACCAAAGTTCTGAGCAGAGGAGATAGGTGAACGGGTGGTACTACTGATAGCAATAGTAAGTCAGGAGGAAAAGAAGGTATAAGGCGAAAGATAGTAAGTTCACTTTTGGACATGCTTTGAGGACATGCCCTTGGTAGGAGGGTTGCCCTCTAAGTGGCGAGGTTACTCTGGGTCTCAGAAGAGAGTTTACGAGCTGATGACCAGATTGGGCGGTCATCTGCAAAGAGGTGGTTGTTGGAGCTATGGGAATAATGCGATGGTTAACGGAGAGCATTTGGATATTATATACGTGAATGAAGGAACATCTAAGTGCCTCCTATGTGCCATGTACCATACTAGGCACTGGGGATAAAAATATAAAGGCTGACAGTCTTTGCCTTGGAGAGCTTACATTTTAGCAGGGGATACAGAATGCCAAAATTAGAGTTTTGGGGAATAATTACATTAAGTGAGAGGGAAGACAGTATTGATAACATTTTCTGTAACTCTTATAAAAAGGTACCCTAAATTTAGTAGCTGTGAAAAAATGTTACTTCATGGTAGAAAAATAGCAAAGGAAAGGATATTAGATGTTAAAGGTTAAGGTTATTTTTAAAATGACTTTCATTTTTTCACTGTGTGGTCTTTGCAATGGCACATAGCCACTTTGTAATTAAAGAACACAGTTGGATACAAGAGAGAGAAATAAAAGAGACATAAATTCCCTAATTATGTCATAAAATCTGTCATCTACTTGTTTTTGGATTTTGCCCATTTATTTTGTTTGATTTTTATCAAATCTTGAAAGCATGATAATCTAATTAACATTTCAGTCTAATGACTATTTGCCATTTAGCCACTCCCAATAGTCATCTTGGAAAATACCAAAAGATATTTCTAATTATTTTATGGTTAGTGTGTCTAACAGGTTGTAATAAATCCTATCAGTCATTAAAAATTTTCAAGTTATGATTTCAGAAATTATATGGGAGTGCATAAAGTCATTTGAAGACTCTGAGGATTTAGAAATCCATTATTTAGGGAGTTTGGTGCTGTTAAGTCAAGTCAACAAGCATTTATTAAGTATCTACTATCGACCAAACACTGTGGATATAAAGAAAGGCAAACAGTCCCTGCTCTCAGTCTACTTAGGGAGACAACATGCAAACAGCTATATACAAACAAGATGTAGACAAGATAAATTGGAGATGATCTCAGAGAAATTGTAGAGGAAAAAGAAAATCTTCTTTCAGGTGGGACTTTAATAGAAGCTTTAAGGAAGCCAAGATGGCTTGGGGGGATGAGGACAGGCATGGCAGACAACTTGTGAAAATACCCAGAGTTAGGAGATGGAGACATGTAGGAAAGAGGCTTGTCATTGCATCATGTGGAGAAGAGTAAGGTATAAGAAGACTGGAAAGGTAGGAAGGGTTCATACAGGGCTTTAGAAGCCAAACAGAATTTTATATTGGATTCTGGGAATGATAAGGAGCCTCTAGAGTTTACTGAATGGAATAGGGGAATGAGAATGTACTTTAGGAAGATCAATTTGACACCTTAATGGAGGATGGAAGGGAAGGAGGAGAGACTTCAGGGAGAGAGATCAATCAGGAGGTTATTGCAATAATCCAGGCTTAGGGGCATTGCCTCTATCTCTCCTCTGAATCGTGACTTGCCATATCTTGCCTTAGTACAGCCTGGGAAAAGCCCAAGATTTCCAGGCTTCCAATTCAGTTGGAAATGCAAGTGTGTCTAGGAATACTGTGGTGTATCACATAGAAAAATGAGGGTGAATCCTCTGGAGTAGAAGCACCTTTTAGATTAAAGCTTTGTAATGTTTTTGAGTCATGGACCTCTTTAGAAGTTTGGTGAAGCCTTGGGATCCTTTCTCAGAGTAATGAATAAAATAAAATACATAGGATTACCAAGGAAACCAATTATGTTAAAAATAAACAAAACATCAAAAATACAATAAACACAAAAATATTTTTTAAATGCAAGTTCAAAAACCCTGGGTTAAAAAACTGATGCTGGATGGAAATATTAATAGATTCTTTGGACCATTCATCTAATAGGTGAGGTATCAGAAGTAGTAGATCTTTAACCCAGTTTTGCCATTACTTATGTGACCTGGGGCAAGATTTGGATTCCTTTTTTGCTGAGCTATGAATAGAAAGAGAAAAAGAATATTAATCCTGTTTAAACCCAAGAGCTGAAAGAAAACAACCAATGAAGTCATAGGATCATTGAGCTGGAAGAAATCTCAGAGGTCAGTTAGTCCAGACCCCTCATTGTACTTATGAAGAAACTGAGACACAGAGAGCATGTAACTTGCCAAAGGTCATGTACATAATGAAAAACAGAAACAGAATTTGAGCCTAGGTTCCCTGCCTCCAAAGCCAGCAGACATTGTACAATATCTCAATGCTTTTCATGAGAAGACCCAGGCTTTACTCTCAGTTCTTTCACTGGCCCTTTGTGTGACCTTGAGTGAGCCATTTTATCTTTTTATTTCTTATTTTCCTTAATTATAACATGAGATGTTGTATTAAAAATTTCTTAAGCTTAACTGTAGACTAGATTACCTCTAGACCCATGATTCTATAAATGAGGTTCTCCTGAAAGTAAATGGTACATACTGGGAAGATGCCAACAGAGAATGAAGGTGAGAGGGAGAGGGAGCTAATGCAGGGGATATGATAGCAATTAAAATTGGCAAAAGGTGAAGCAAGTGTTGTTCGTTCTTTGTTCTTAAAGAAGACCAATGACATTGGGAGGGTGATGTCTTGACTTGCAAGTGAATTGGATTTAAGTGAGGTAAGGCTGTGCAAAGTTATTAGCCTCACTCTCTCCTCTAGAGTCATTGGGGTCCAGTGGCAAGACATAGGTCAAGAAGACTGGCGATGGCCCAAGATGTGGTGGGACACCTTGTCCTTTTTGAACTAAGGTCTTTCCCAGGTCTCTGTTTGTCTGAATCAACACTCATTTTGTAATTAAAGGCTAGGTAAGAATTGAGGCAAGTGATAGCCTCCTTTGCCTTCACAAAAGAATTAGTCCAGAAAGGGAACAGCCTCAGACTTTCTGGCCAGGACAGCTATAAGCATAATTTTGACAAAATTTGGTGGGAAGAGAAAAACCACCAAAGGAATGACAGGAGGGTAGAACCATGAAAATCTGGATGTTGAACTCAAACTTTCCCCCAAGGTTGGCTTTAGCCAGGACAACAATGAATGTCAGCTGTAAAAATAAAAAAAAATCATTGAACAGCAATATAAATTTAATATGGATCCAACTACTTATGTTTTGTGAATTTCTATGGTCATGGAGCAGAGCTATCATGGAACTGACAGTTTTGTGAAATGTCAATTGGAAAGTATGATGTGTTTTACAGAAAGCTTTTCAGAAGCACATTCACTGTATAAAATGAAGTTTGTCCTCAATATGTGAATTTTGGTATCAATTTTAGACAGATATTTGCAGCAACAGGGAGACATAGTGGACATGAGTAGAATCTAGAACTTAGCAAATACTTCCTCAAATGTTTTCATAACCAAATAACTTGCTGCCAAGAAAGGACATTTAAAAAATAAATCCAGCTGTGAGTATGTTTTAAGTCCCAGTGAAAAAGTCATATTCCTGCCGTGCTTATGTTTTGTCTGAGTTACTCTTTTAAAAATTCCTGACAGCACAGATTCTCCAAGAGGATCAGGGGGGCCTTAGACACCTTCTAGTACAACTAATTCATTATATAGATAAGGAAACTGAGGCCCAGGGAATATAGATTTAGAGACAGAAGGGACTTTCAAGGTCTCCTACTCCAACTTTATTCTTTTACAAATGAGGAAACTGAAGCCTGGAGAGGTTTTAAGTGTCTTGCCCAAGGTCACACAGGTGACAGAACTGGGATTTGAACTCAGGTCCTCTGATTCCAAATCTAGCCTTATTTCCACAGCCCTACATCACCTCCCATATTAAGTGACTTGCTCTTTGTCACATAAATAGTGATACAACTCTAATTTGAATCCAGTTCCCATGGCTTCAGATCCAGGACTCATTCCCCTCTATCAATTATTGTCAAGTTTTTCAGCACACATTAATTTACTAGATGATAGTCTAAAGCCTTTCCCAAGTCAACCTCAAAATGCCTCTAGAGGCTAATTTAAATGTTGCACCTATAATGTGCTGTGAGATTTGCAAATAAACAGACTGGATGAGTGATTTTATTATCATAAAATACAGCAAACAGTAATCATGGAGGCTGTTAAATTGAACAATAAGAACCTCAGATGTTTTAATTAACCAAATTTCCTTCTTATTAGGGTACAGACAATCTTGCTTAACAACACATTAATCAAATGTACCATTCCCACAAGGCTACAGGAGAGAAGTTAAATCCTCTCACATTTGTCTCCTTTCCACTCACCTAGTTCAAGCCATCATCACTCCCTTGCTACTAGACTACTGTAGCAGCCTTCTAACTGGCCTCTCTGCCTTAAGTTCCTTCTCATCCTCTGTATCGTCATCAAATCAATGCACACATTGAATCCTGTCACCCCAGAAATTTCAATGGCTCTCTGTCACTTCTAGGATAAATAAAAACTCCTTTGGCTTTTAAAACCTTTCATCATCTAGCTCCAATCTTCTCTTTTTAAACTGATTTTGTTTCACTCCCTTTCATATTCTGTGATTCCAGTCAAACTGGTCTACTTTCTACATTACCTGTTCAGAAAATTCCAGTCTCCTTTGAGCTGTTACTCGAACTATTACTTATCCCCTTCTTCCCCTTTGCGACCTTGCACAGTCCTCTCTCACTCAAAACAAAGTCAAGTGCAAGTCATATCATCATGTCTCTGATGCCATGGTCTTCTTCGGCAATGAAGGACGAGCACAATAATAACAGCCTCTCCCCCGGAATGCTTTCTCTCATCACGTCTAGCTCTTTGAATTTTCACCTATTCAAGGATCAGCTCAAAGGATATTTCCCATAATTTTTTTCTGATCCCTTCTTCTTTCCCCATGGCTGTTAGGATTTTCCCACCCCCAAATTACTTTGTACAGTTATCCTTTCCATAGGGAGCTCAACTGGGGGCACAGCACCTCTATGATTTATAAAATCTGCCTATATCTTTTTGGTCCTCCCTTTGTACTGGAGAAGAATTCGGAATATTTTTTATTTTATGGAGTGTTTACAGTACCTTATTGGAAAATTTGGATTGATATTATATAGTATTGTACATATATTTTACATTTCTGAGTTTCTAAACTTTTTCTGTGTCATTTGCAAGGTCTTGACATGTTATCTGCAGCTTCTACAAAACTCCCCCTAAATTCTCATTTAATTTCTTATACCAACCCATGATTTATAGAAACCAAGATGGGGAAAGTTGTGATGTGGAAGGAATAACTATTTCTTTACTTACATATTTTTTTATTTGCCCCAGTAGAATGTGAGCTTTATGGGGAGAAGGGCTATTTCAGTTTTGTCCTTGTACCCGCAGTGCCCAGCATTAAATGAATGAATTGATTTCAAATGGATATTAGCAAAAGCATGGCAGTGTCTCCCTTCCCACCAGTGCCAAAGCACTCATATAGAACATTCCAAATTGTTCTTCTAGAATACATTTGAAGATCTCGCTCAAGTTGTACCATACCGTCTTGGCAAGTTTCACTCCATGCTCATAAGTGAGGGGTTTCTCTTTCATGTAGAACAACCGAGCCAACGTTTTGGGGTCATCACGAAGGTCAATCTATAAAAAAGAGCACACATGGCAAATTCAGTTTTCCCCAAGTTACATGAGATGTTTTCCATTGTGAAGCAGTAACCCTACAAACACACTTC
The DNA here is from genome assembly GCA_023548195.1 of Bettongia penicillata ogilbyi. NCBI lineage: Eukaryota > Metazoa > Chordata > Mammalia > Diprotodontia > Potoroidae > Bettongia > Bettongia penicillata. The sequence goes on from JAJHZJ010000276.1 coordinate 1,285,537, forward strand.
AAGATTTTTTTTTTAATTTGGGAAATGAACAGCCACATTCATGGATTAGGACCATAAAGTAAGAAGGCTGATTTTTAAACAATATACACAATGTACATATCACAAAAGAATGCTGTCCTTCCAAAATGTCACCTGAAGAGTCAATGTGCTAAGTCCTCTAATCCTGTCATTTGACCAAATATTCTTGGAATTGCCTCCAGAGTAATTTTATGAGCCCTACAATATAGTGTATTTTATAACTACATTTTTTCACCCTCCCCAAGATATTACCTAAATTCATATTCATTCAACTTATTCATCATACTTACTTCCTAATCTCTTTTAACTATTTCCAAAAATCAAATATACCATTACAGGATGAGTATTTACCAACACTGAGCATACCTAAAAGGAGATAATGCTAAAGGTATTTGCAATGAATCATAACAAGAACAGTGGAATAAGTGCATGGTTTCCCTGGGTGACTATTTTAATGTGGACAATATTCTTTTGGATGGATAAATTTGGACATTCATGGTAAATAATGCCATATCACATTATAGTCATATTACATATGTTTGTACATATGGGAGTGACAGCGAATATTCTGAGTTTTCATGGACTTTTTACCTGAAACATAAAGCAACAAGCACAATTATTAATTCTGAACCTGATCATACTTTCATTATTCATCTCTAACCAAGTATGTATTTCCTACCTTGATGAGCAACATCAGTACCTCTCAGTAAGCAGTACTGACATTATATTACACAGGGTATTTGAATTTGGTGACTGTTATTTTTGTAGTGAGTACTCAGAATCAGGCAATTGCTATGTTTGTCACTTTTTATAAAAACAGTTATAACCCCAATTTATAATGTCTTCTTTCTTGCCTGTTTTATACAAACATGTACAATTTACAATATTCAAATATATGCAAACATATATATTGTGTTCATCTTTTGTTTTTTTAGAAAACATCTCTCCATCCCTTTGTAGATTTCTTTCCCTCCCAAGACTCTCAAGAAGGGAAATAAAATAATAACAAGGAAAGCCTATACTCATAATACTAACACTATTGGTATCATTCAGTGTTTATGCAGTTTTCTAATTGCAAATACAGCTATTTGAATAAAAAGGGACAAAATCCAAGTAAATATGTAAAGATCAAAGCCATCTTTAAGTTCTGTTTGTGTGGACATGGAGGCAACTAACTTCAACAAATATTTATGGAGGACCTATAATGAGCAAAGTACTATGTTAGTCATTGCGGAGAATAGAAAGATGAAGAAGACATGATCCCTTAAAAAAATACAAAACAACTGTATATAAAAGGAGTTTATAGTTTCATATACAATCCTCATTTCTTTTCTTAAATACTGAAATGTTTATGCTTGTTGATAATTGTTAAAATTATCATAAGAAGTCAAAAAAGATTTATAGGATGACAGATTTAGAACTGGAAGGGACCTTAGAGGTCATTTAAGTCTAACCCCTTCATTTTATAGATGAGGAACAAGTAAAGTTAAGTAACTGCCTGACAAAATTATAGGCAGTGAGTAGCAGGGCTGGTGTTTGAATCTATGTTCTCTGACTGCAAATGCAGCACATTTTCCAATGCTTTTTCTTCAAGGATTCAATGGTCCAGCTACAAAGGTCTTGGAAATATTCATGAAGAGATGGCATTTGAATGGGACCTTATGGGAGATTCTTGAGAAGCGGAGGTAGATGGGTAGTTTTGGGGGATTAGGGCATCCTATGAGGAAGGAAATGTCTGCAAAGACATGGAGGCAGGAAAACATGGGGTGTGTTTAAGGAACAACAAAAAGTCCACTTTGTGGAAGAGGAGAGGAAGAAAATAGAAGATGAGGGTGGAAAGGGAGGTTGAAGTTAGACCACGGAGAGTCTTGGATTTTAGGTTAAGGAGCCTGGACTTAATTCAGTAGGCAGTGGGGAACTACTTAAAGTTTTTAAGTAGACAGGGACATGATTAACACTATTGCTTATTTATAAAATATTTCTTATATTTGTAAAATCTGGTTAGTTTAAAAAAGGACTTAAAAGAGTTCTGTAACTACCATTTTGTTCATGCACTACCAATAAAATATTCCAGTTTTATTTTCTTCTCCAAGATGGCAATGAGGAGAGTATTCTTAAATGGAGAAGAGAACATCTATACCTAGATTCATGTATGTACAGACCATTATTACAGCTTTTCACCTCTCTTTTATATGGACTAAATGATTGTGGCTAGGTTACATGAAAGATCCTGAAACATTTGCAAAGGAAATGTTACTATACAGTTCTTGTTAGATTCATAAGTTCAGTTTTCAAAGATTTCAAAAAGATCCTCTGACTTTTCTTAACACCTCCCCATCCACCTACCCACACCCACCCACATCTGCATCTTCGGTTTTAACCTGTGTTCCTATGAGGACGAAAGGGACATGAGGCATACAGCCTTTTAGTTCAGGTACCCATTCTTCCTGGACGTTGTGATAAGAGGCAGGGTTTACAACAGAAAAACAGATCAGAAAAACATCAGTATTGGGGTAAGAGAGTGGTCTCAGTTGGTTGTAGTCTTCCTGTGGGAAAAACAAAAGACAGGGTTGAGTGCTCTGCTGGCAGGTACTCACTTAATAGCAGATAGAATGTAAATACAGGTAATTGCATCATTGTATGAAAATTTTTCGTCAAATATCGTTCTAAATAATGAAGCCATTTTGAGTTAGACTTGATGGTATCTGAGAAAGCTACTAGTTGCAAAATCCTAGGATTCTGCTATCAGCTAGGAGACTTTTTTTTGTTTGTTTTACAAAGATTTTTACTGTATACGTTAAATCCCATTAAGATCCAAATTCTCATGAGGCCATGTGGTACAGCAGAAAGGACACTGGATTTAGTGTCAGAAGACTTAGATTTGCATTTTAGTACTGTTACTTATTTGATCTTAAAGGAGTTATAAAATTAGGGTGTTTGATTAGATGACTTCTAAAGACCCTTTCAGCTCAAAATCTATGATTTGACATACAGGACATTTGTAGTATTAGATATTGCTTGAATTAGTGGGCCATTCATTGGGGGAGGGGATTGTTTTTCTTATACAGAGATATTTGTTGTAATAGGATTTGATTTTTGGATATGAGTTATTAGAATAAAAAAATGAAAGGTCCCTGCACAATTCCACTCTAAAACATTAACATTTATACAATAGAATTTATGAGAAATTGGTACTATAACTCGCACTTAGTTTCTAATGTCTATAATCAGGTTACAGGTCATATTGGCGATGGAATGGGCTAAGTATCAGACAATTTATACTTCATAACAAGACTTTGCAGAACAAAATCTGTTCAGGTTCAGAAGGTCTCTGATGAAATAAAGAGCTTGGGAGACATTAGTAAATGAACTGTAACACTGGGTCACCTCAGAGGTAGCTCTGTAAAACCAGGGTCAGGAAACTTCTATTAGGCATGGTCAAAAGGTTTTATGAAAAGTGGTTTAGTATACTTGGAGGCAAAAGATGCTTATTTTTTTATGTATGTTTCCATGGCAGTTCACACCATGAAATTCAGAAGACTTCATGACTAGATCAGAGAATTATGATTGGAAGGGACTGCTAAACCTTCAATTTATGGAGAAGGTTGCTGAGGCCTGGGGAGGTTGTGTCATGTTGGGATAATTCTGGTAGAAAGGGAAAAGCACTAAATTTGGAGTCAAGAGCTTGGGTTTTGAGCTAGCTTAGTTCTTTTATGATGCAGAAAATAATAACTGTCCCATATCTGACATATACTGCTTTGCACATGAATGCAAAAGGACCCTCTTAATTTCTATGAAAGATGTCCTAGACAGGAGTCTTGTATAAGGGACTTTCCCTGGAAGTCTGGCCCAAGGACAATGAGCCAGAGAATTTGAGAAAAGTCTGTAAGATGAAGAAACTTTGCTTGAACTCTGACCCAGCTGTTTTTTTTTTCTTAGATGGGGGTGGTGGTGGTAGTGATGGCAGTAACTTTGAGCTTCAGGGGAACCAGATTCTACTTTAGCAATTCTTAGCTCCAAGATCACCTTACTTTAACTACTGTCCTGAAATTTTCTGATCAAAATAAATCAATTTAATCAAAATAAATCCAAAATCCATTTTGATTCAAACAATAAAATTATAGGTAATACTTGAGGTCCAGGAACCGGGAGCTAGAGTATAACAAAGTCAGTGAAGCAACTACAGTTTATTGATTGGAGAAATGTTGGGAATTCTTGTTCCAGAGGGTTAGATGAATGGGTTTTCTGGGATAAGGGTGGGAGTTGCATGGAACATTCAATAGATTGTAGATACACAATAGAAAAAACACTAACTCTTTAGGACATACATGAAGCAATAATAGTGACAAGTCCCATTGTTCAATATGGAAAATCCCAATATTCGGTGCTCCTTTGCTCATGACATGGTATGGGCCTTGGAATTTTTTTTTAAGTACTGTTAAGAATGAACTAAAGCATAGTCATTATAAACCTGACCTGCTGGCTTTTGGTTATTTGCACGTGAATGATAACCCAGTACAGTTTACAACCCCAGAGAGGCTTCCCCCCACCTCTCAGTAGTTTCCACCAGCTGGCATGTGCAGGAGATTGCAAACTATTTTTAACATTAGCTTGGGGCAAAACAAACCAACAAACCAGAAGGAAATTAAGTATAGTTGCTTTAAAGTTTGCAAAGTGTTTTACATAAGTTACTTCATTTGAGTCTCTCATTAACTTTTTGAGATAGTTACTTCTTTTTGGTCCTGCACCTGTGATTTCATTGGTGTAGGAAAGTCTTGTCAGGAAGCCTTCTCCACCAATGCCCACTGGCAACTACTCTGAAATCTTGTAATTACTTGGGCAGTTAGGTGGAGACAATGAGAGATTAAGGGATGTGCCCATGGTTACACAGATAGTAAATGTCAAAGGTGGAACTAGAAGAACTGTAGGTGACACAGTTATTGTCACCCCCATTTTACAGAAGAGAAAACTGAGGCTTAGAAAAGAGATAAGTTAAATAACATTCCCACATTTATACAGTACCAGAGAAAGGTTTTGAACCCCTGTCATCTTGATTCCAAGAAAAATTTTACATTCCTAGTGCCAAATAGATGTTTTGGAGATGAGAAAGCACATTGCCAAGTAAAATCCAGTGATACATTCTTAAGTCAAATAAATATGATTTTTGGATTATCTATTGTTTTGGATGATCTACCGAGCTTTCATGAGAACAGATAGTTGTGGCTACATTTGGCAGCAGATCCGGAACTGAGTTAATTTCGCTGGATAAGAATGGTTGCTCTGCATTCCTTCCTCTAAATGGCACCTCTTTCCATACACCAACTGAAACTTCTGCAGCCTTGGACTGTTTTGGAGTCCTATCCTTTTAGCCTCCCTCTAATGTTCCTAACCGGGCATTCAAGGACTCTCCACGGGTCCATAGACACATGTCAAGGAGTCCATGATCTTGGAAGGGGAAAAAAAACTACATCATTATTATTATTAACCTCCAAATGAAATGGGACATTTCCTTGAATTATTTAAAAATATGATTCTGAAAAGAAGTTCATAAATTTACCAGTTTGTCAGAGGGGTCCACGACACACAATAAGGTTGAGAACCCCTACTCTAAGGGAATAGCTGCGAAGATAAGATGAGTCAAACACCAGATCTATACTATAAGCAAGTTAACGAAATAATCTATAAATCATTCAAGACCAAATATTTGGGGGTGGAAGACAGGGACTAGTACCATGATGATTTTCTTTACAGTTCCTTTATAACACTTCAGCTCATTGTTGATTGGACTAACTGGAAGAGATAATGTCAATTGTGACCTATCTATGCAAACTATCAGTTTGCAATTAAGAGTTAGCATCGTATAAATGTTAAATTTCTTTAGAAAATATGAGTAATCCCAAGTTTTAATACAGCATAATGATTTCACCTGAAACTAAACAGGAGAAAACTTACTAGACAGATCCATTTGAGTGGTATGCTAAGAAAGATCACAAGATGGCAGTAGATACTGTATAATGTTAATTTCAAAACTGAAAAAACGAACTGTGGGAGCTATGTGCTACAGATTCAAAGAAGTCGAGGCTTGGGGTGGAGATCCCATCATGGTGAAACAAGAAAATGGCGATTTTGAGAAGTTTATGCTTATTTGGTTTTTCATCTAACAGTTTAAAAGAAAGATTTCTGATCTAAGTCATGTTTTATGTTGTTAATGACATAGAGTATATGGGGCTTAGCACACTTTAGGCAGCAGGGAACACTGTGAAGGAGGAAAAGTTTCTTCTTCTTTCTCATCTTCCCATCAAGACACTTCATGACCTCAGGGTATCCTCCTCACTCTCTGTTTTTTCTCCTCTCCCCCTCCAAATACCAGTACTTGATGCTCTGATGTGAATCTTGCATTGACATTCCCTTGCTTTGGTCAATTCAATAGGTCTTAGAAGAGCCTTTTTTTTGGAAGACTGTTCTGGACACAGTAGGGATGGTGTGTGGTAAAGAGGTGGAGGAGGCGATAATTGGAACGAATGATTTAGTCTAAGAAGTTAGAGGAAGGATGATAATGAGTTAAGGTAGAATGTTTACTCAAGCGAGGCTGTATGTGTTTTCAGCTTTGCCAGGTAATTTGACTGATAATATTTTAGTCATCAGATTGGAGAGAATCACTAATCTTTAGAACTAGAAGGTGATTTAGAAATTAATCTAGTCCAGATACATAACTGGCAATACTCCTGAGTATAGCCAGAATCAAATTAAAATGTAACTGGGAAATATTTAACATGCCAAATAAAAATACAGTAGGAGATAGATGTTAACATGGGCTTTTCTTAGTCAACATGTTGCCCTTAGGGTCCTTATGTATGGTTTAATGGCCCCCCATTTCTCTTTGAGTTCATTACTACTGATCTGGTCCAACTTTTTTATTTATAGATAAAGAAACTGAGGCACAGAGACCTAAAGAATAAACATGTCCATTGTCACGGATCATGGAGGAGTCAAGACCAGAACCTCATCAACCAGTCGACTAGCATTAAGTAAGCACTTATTATGTGTCTGGCATTGTTAGACATTGTGGTTAGAAGTATGAGACAGTCCCTACCCTCAAAGAGCTACATTGTCGGGGGAGTTTTCTACATATTCACCAATAAGTGCATGCTGGATTCATACAAAATAAGTCAAGTTTTAGGGAGATTGGAGTATACTTATGACCCTGGGAATTGGGAAGGGCCCCTAGAAGGAGGTAGCACCTGAGTCTGAAGGAATTAGGGATTCCAAGAGGTAAGGGGGAAAAGTAGAACACTCTAGGTATGGGAAATAGGTAGGCTCATGCAAAGAGAGGCATGCAGGCCAGAGACGGATGATAGGATATGGGGAATAGCAAATAGGTCAGTTTAGCTGGAGCATAGGGTATATGAGGGGGCAGGCTGTGTCATCAGCCTGTAACCTTGGGTTGAAGCCAGGTCCTGATGACTCCCAGCCTTTCCACAACACCAGTGGGTATAAATTAAATTAGTGCTTGGATAGGGCATGGAGTTTTCCAGGTTACTAACCCTCTATTCAGCCTGTGACTCAGTCTCTGGGCCTACTCTTTCCCCCTACTTATCATGTCTTATCGCTGTTGGTTGCTATTATGAATTATTTGAAGGGAGATGAGATGAGGAAAAGGGTGGAGATGTTATGGAGACTGCAGGGAGGACTTGGTCTTGTGTCAGCAGCTTAAAAAATCATTATTAATAGTGCTCATTAAATTACAATCCCTTACTATTGAGACTAGGTAGTATAAATGCATTTTAACTGTGGTTTTCCAGCAATCCAATGCCTAAAACCAAAATAGTGAGAGATTCAAATAATGGGAACTTGAGGTGACCTGAAAGGAAAATGAGGGACCATTGGGGAAGGATTTATGTGCCCCTTAAATCACAACATGCAAAGAGTCTGCCTATGGGTGGGGCTGGCTTTTCTGGGTGGCCTTCATGAGCCAAAGTTCAAAGGAAGGAGCTTTAGGGTCATCGGATTCACAGGGCCCAGAACCACTTTTGGAATGGATTCTCCTTGTGAATGTGAACAGCAGTGGGTAGAAGTGCTAGATTGGGCAGAGGGGGCGAGCAAAGCCCATTTGACTTTGCTGTTAAACATAAGCACCATTTGGAGATCTGAATATAGTGAAGTTTTTTTCCAAGCTACTCTGAGGCTTGCCTCTTCTTTCTGTCAATGAAAAAATAAAAAGGCTTCAGCTTGGAAATAACAGCACTTTGCTTTGGAGTTCCTCCAGATTCCAATTCAGGGCTTCAGGGGTCAAATAAAATGTTTTCTCTCTCCATCCTTCTTCTTCCCCATGCCAGCCATGGATGCAATTTCCAGCTCTATTACCCCACGCCCATTAAATAGCAGGGCCAGATTTGAAAGTAGGTCCTGCCATAGCCGAACAGAACAGACAGAAGAGTCATCTGAACCCAGAGCCAGTGATGTGATTATAGGAGTGTTTACAAACTTAGTCTCCAAACACTAAATCAGTATCTCACACATCTTTATTTTCTCACAGTTGAAGAAGCAAGAACATGGCTTTTAAGGTTATTGAAGCTGCTTAACACACATAAAAGCCCTAACTTTCCTGATTTCACAGTTTGCAAGTCACAATTATGACTTGAGACAGTGAGGAAGTCCACATTGCCAGCTGAGGAAAAACTTGTGTTCTAGCTTTTAAGGAGTTTCTGTATGAAGTCTGAAGTCAGATTTCTCGCTCCAGATGGCTTGTTTGGTTGAGCCAACAGAAGAGGGAAGGGCTTGTTGCCTTCCAACTTGACTCTGGGTTGCTATTAATAAGCCCCAGCTGTACTTGCCTTTCAGCTTGGCCTTGTGCCTCTGCATCCCTTGGAAGTTAGAAGGGACTTGGAAATCAAGGAGGGCATTAAACCTTGAGGTGCTATTGAAGTGGGCAAAGGGCCTGACCCAATCGAAATCTTCCCTAACTGTAAGCTCCCACGGTCTTTAGCAACAGCTGAACTACTGCAGGCTGTTGGGATGGCAGTATTCTAGTGGGAGATTCTGCTTAGTGCCTTACACGTGTAGAGAGATAGGTTTCTGACTGAAAAAACAGCATGGAAACAACAGGACTTTCCTGCTGCAACATAATGCACAATAAAAGCAGGAATCCACATGAGGCTGGTAGAAAACAATGACCTTGCCAGTTGGCTCACCTTTGCTTCTGGCAGATGTTCATTTGCATGCTAAGCATGGTAGGCCTTCTGAGACCACTCTCCCAAGCTGCCTTTGTGTTTGCTGGTTGGGTTCCCTAGAGTGTTGGTTGATGACTTTGCTCCTCAGAGTTCTAGAGGCAGCACCAAGGGACTGGGGGTTTCCAGTATTTGTGAGCCCCTGATAAGGTGATGGGACCTGGACCCTGAATTTTCCTATACATTTTAGTAGCCCAGATCATTGGTGCCTCTACCCGAGGGATCTGGTCCACCCTAGCTCACTTGGATTATTTAATTAACTGACTTGATACTACTTAACCCCATCTAGATCTTTTCACTATTTGGACCTTGGCCCCTCAGACTATTTACCTCTCCTTAATCCCACCCAAATCTTCTCGCAGTCTTTTTTATATATAAATATCAGTCCCATCTTCATCAGATTCTCTCTCACTAGGAACTCTGCCCACTCCTATTGGCCATACAATACTGCAGATTTACTAGGAATCTTGCCCGCCTTACTAGTGTTACATTCAAACCTTGCTGCTCTGAATGAAAGAAGGTTTGAGTGGTCAAATTCTTTCAAGGCAGACCCTCTGTACCTTTACATTTCATGGTTCCCAGAACTTCAAACTACAACACCCCTATCTGTATTTCCTTTTAATAGCAGATCAGACTTTTAGCATAAGGCATTTACTAAGGTGGTATCAAAAGGACAATAATTATAAACCCTACAGATTAGGGGTGTGCTCTCTGCCTACACAATATTCCTAAGGAGAATGCATTCCAACTTAAAAGCATAAAGGCAATGAGGTACATGTGTAGAGTGCACATACAACAAAGTCCTTGGTTACTCTAAGTCTTTTTCTCCCCTTATAGAGTTCTTGCAAAGTCCCGCTTAGGTGTAATCCTCTGCTTGGGGAGTTTGTAGTCAACATTCCCTCTGTTGTGTGGGGTCATGCTCCCTGAAGCCTTTTTCTCCCTCAGGAAGTTGTCCTTTTGTATCTGTCTGTATCCACATTTGCCCTCAGTGTGCTGTCACTGCTCCCAGATCGGTCTTGTCTGGTATTAGTTCATTTTTTCCAATAATATAATCAACAAGGAGGGGAAGTTAAATACTCCTTCTGGGACTATTCTTCTCCCCTCTCCCTTCCTGCCTCTGGTATGGGTGGAAGGGGGCCTCCTAAAGGCCATCTAAGACCTGAAGTCCTCTGAAGCCTGGCTACTTCACTGCTGGATGGTCTTCTGTCAATATTACTCCAGTTATTTAAAAACCCCCAGAGGTGTGCTTAGCTTGCTTCATTATTTGCTTCTGGTCTTAATCAAAGAAGTTAACACTTTAAAGAGATTACAGTACATAAACCACTGTGTTTACACATTTGAAATTTTATCTGTCCCTTGCCCTGATTATATGACACTGAGAGAGGGCTGTAGGACGATACCCTTACATAACAAATGAGAATCTTGGGTAGATTTTTTTACAGAAGAAATCTTCCACAGAGCCCAAACATGGAGGTTGAAAAGACAGGGCACTCTGCCTAATTTTTCTTAAGTAGACATGGTGTCCGCTTGTCCTTAACAGGGAGAAGTTCTCGTCAGTACACTCTAGCAGACTTCAGTCTGCAATGAAAGTGACTCAAAAGAGATAAACCTAGAAAATGGTAGCGGAAGGCAAAAGGCCCGAAGGAGGCTAGCCATCTCTCAGGAACTACAAACTCAGCAGAGCAGTGCTCAGCTGAGGTTTTAAGCCAATATCTAGCAGGCAAGAGGGGCCCAGTAGAGTGATCCTTAAAGGGGTGTAGGGCCCCCCAAAAGCAGAGTAATGACATCACCTGGTTCTGAAGTGTTAGACACCTGTTACCCCACCACATGTGACCGTAAGCTTCCTGCGTATGCCTCTCTGATGTGATTCCTGTGCTTGTCCTTTCTCTCTGCTGGTGGTGTGTGTATTTGTGGATGAGAATGCTCTAGGTTTATAGAGAGAATGTTCTATTGCAACTTGTTACTGTGCTATTTTGTTAAGTGCTTTTGCTTTGAAATATATTCTCTAACTGACTAGAGAAAAAGTCCACATGATAGGAGGGGGATTCATTCATAGAATATCTTGAACTCCTTAGTTCAGGATACTACAAATATTCTAGGGACTCCACATGTGTTGGTGGAGTGGGGACATCAAGGTACCATGAAACTAATTCCCTAAAACACCCAATTCTTTGCCCAGGTGGAGTTGGGCAAACCTAATTCCCTTTACTCCCCAGAAAATGAAGTGGTATAGAGGGAGATTATGCCTCCTAAGATGTTAAGGCAGGAATGGAGGTTGGTGTGTTTGTTCTTGATATACCTTTGGAATAAATATTCCTTTGTAGAAGCTACCTCCCCCCCTCCATCAGTGCACATGTGGATTATGCCATGAAACAGTTCTCCATGGTGCACAACTCCCAACTTCGTTATAATTCAAAGTTTGTGTGTTAATAGTGAAGGTTCAAAACCTCTGGGGGATAATAATTCACAGAATGCAGTTTTCAGACCTTGACTAGGACACACTAAAGCTCGTCCCTGCTCTGCTGGGGTGATCTATGCAGACTACCAAGAAACCAAGCTAACAAAGTCAGAGTAAAACTCAGTCATGAGGATAAGCTCCAGGAAGCAGATTGGACCCAAACCCTTAATGCCAACGGTGCTAATAGAATTGCTCACAACATTTGATTTAGAAGGGTAATTGCATCAAAATATGTTATTAATCACTTGTATGTAGACGATATAAAATCATATGACTTCACTGAAAAACACATTAAACACATTCATCTTGTGGAATCTTTCTCCAATGATATCAAAACATTATTGGACTCAATAAGTCTAAATTATTAACATATGCTGAGGAAAGATAGAGTCAAAAGTCTTCAAACTTAAATTCAGATTCAGCAGTGGATAAAGGCAATGCTTATATAAATCCTGGTCTTCTCCAGACACACCAAACCCTATGGCTGAATATATTAAGAGATGTACTGGCATCCTGAAATTAAAGTCCAATGGGGGAAAAGCACATATATCTAATATCAGTCTTAATGTATACCTTTGGAGCTACAAAACACAGCGTAACATATTTGAAAGATATCCTAACAAGAAACCTAGACAATATTAAAAAAAACCAAGGCACATCATCCAAAGGTTGCTATAAAAAGATTAGGACTCCACTAAAAAGGAGGAAGACTGACAGATAATCTCAAAACATTTGACAAATGTATAAAAAGTTTTTTGCAAGAATACATTTGAAAAATGCAGACATCACTTCACCAAGCAATAATTTGGGTCAATAGGTCTGTGCCAATGCATTTTTCTAATGTAACAAGTTATAGCTTACCTCTAGAGGCAGCTTATGAAATGGCTAAGATCCAAGAATGCTATCGAAAGGGCCTCCATGGGTCTCCATGGGCTGTGTGAACCCAGCCAATATATTGTTCAAGAATCATTGAGCAAATGACTGTATAGATTTATGTATGGAAATGAAAGAATTGTATTAAGCAATTCAGGTCCACATCACCAGAAGGTACAGAAAAGTTAGCAGCCCAGACTAATTGATCAGTGAATATTATACAATACAACGGAAGTGACTGTATAACACATCATTGCAGGTTGTAAACATTGAGTACATATTGACCACCTAGCAAGACATGATCTACTAACACATCAGAATTTTGATATATTTTATTGACTGCCAGAAAACAAATTCTTATGCTACATATAAGGACTTCAAAATACCTTTGAGGACAACCAATAAACCTTGGCCATTATAATAGAACATTGATCCACACAGATGAACCTGTGCCTAAATCAAATACTCATAATGTCCAGGTTGCATGAAACTTAAAACTTCTAAAATACAGACAGTAGAAGAAAACAATTGTTTTATAATAGAAAGACAGATAACCCCTCTCATTCCATCAGCTACTGGGATCGCATCAAGGATATTTTCAAAGTAGGAGCCTATCAAAGATGAACAAAGATCTTCATACTTTTTGTCAAATACCAAAAACAAAGATTTTATCCACTTGTGTAATTGCCCACAGAACATTAAATAAGGATAGGGATGGGACCTATTATTTCATGTGTATTTTGAACTCCTGGGTGAGGAAACTCTTCTTGCCAGATGGTAGTAGTTTTATCTCTGTGCAGGAACCAACCCCTTCCCTGTTTAGAATTCTTTGGTTTTTGCCACTAAAGGACCAACCATTTCTGGTGTTCCTTGTCTGTTCCTCCCCCACCAATCTGCTCCTCTCTCATCCCTAGCTCTCCATTGTATGTCTCATGACATACTCTAAACAAATCTGCCTTTAAGTACGTCATGGAAAAGTCAACTTAGGAAACTCTTTTTCTGTAACTAAGCCAGAGATTGGTGCTCTGGGAAATTCTGTTAGGGACTTGGATAGTCCCAAAGGACTGAGCCAGTGGCTGAAGGGCTAGACTTAGAAAGACCTATGTACAGATCACATACTACTTGGGTAGTCCTGGGGAAGTCACAACCTATCTAAGCCTTATTTTCATTTCTAAAATGATGATAATAATAGCACCCTATCATATAGGGTTGCTGGTAAGCTAAAATGAGATAATGCATGTAAAACGTTTTTTGATTAAGCAACTAGATTCTGATGTGATTTGTTGGGGATAATCATTCCTTGAAAGGAAAATGTCTCTGGAACATTTAGCTAACCCAGAATTTTCAATATTGGAGACTAAGCTAATGATTCTAAATGATTCCCCAGAGAAAACAGAGAGATGTGATTGAGAATGACAGCCCTATTTCTCTTTGAAATATAAATGCACCTTCTCAAAGTCTTTATGTAAAATCAGATTCCAATCTTAGGTGGCCCTTATAATGGGGTGTTGTAAAATTTTAATAACCACTTCTCCAAAAAGATTGGACACACTTTTAAGTCTAATGTGCATTACCAATATTTCTTCCATCACTTTCTCAAATCTAGAAATAACAAAAAAAACCCCCAAAAAACAAACCCCGATTAGTAAAATTTGCTCATTTCTAAGATCTAAATGCTCACACTGAAAATTTAACAATTGGCTCTGGAGAGTCAATGTAAGCCCTATTTATAATAGTTACTGGGAGGTCAGTGTGCATGAATCCAAAATGGGATTTTTTTCCTGCAAAGTATAGGGTGACAATTTCACCCCAACTAAAACCTTGAACAAGACTGGGAAGACATGAAAGAACGTATTTCTGAATAGAAGAAGCTAAGACAACAGCAATCTGCTTACATATGTACTTAAGACTAAAGCTATCAGCTTCTCTCTCTCTGTCTTTCCTCCTTCTCTGTCTTTCTTCCTCTCCATAATTTTGTAATCTCCTCATCTCCAGTGTCACTCCTCCCCTGCTATTTTTTTCTGTGTGGTCCAAATCTGAGATATGATCAGTATAAAGAATTCCCAGTGGGAAATGTCCCTCCACCAATGCAAATCAGCAACTCCTTTGCATTTAGAGTCTAAGCTACCTGGAGTGTTGAGAGTTACATACACCCAATATATGTCAGGGGAGAAGCTGAACTAAGTCTTTCTGACTGAGTCGGGCTCTCCATTCATTCTACTACGTTACCTCCTTCCCCCTTGGCCGGTTTATCTAAGTCTGTTTCTTTGGCATTACTAGCAGTGAACAGCCTTAATTACAACAATAGCCAAACATCCTGTAAGGACTTCAGTAGCCTCCCAACACTGCTAAATGAAGAAGCCACCAGGAAGGTTCAAATCCCGAGTCACTCCATCAAAGTAAGACCTGCATAATGGTTGAAAGTCCTTGTTCCTATTGGAGGAGAATTTGGATACCCACTAGCTGCCAATTCCCCAGCCTCTTGCCCCCAGGATGAATTACCACTAGACTGTATACCAGATCCAGGCTTCTCATTTTCTGCTCTCAGTGCCTGGTCCTGTCTATTCTTGTAGATAAGAATCCTACAAAAACTCACCTAGTTTTGTCAGTTTTTAGTGCCTTCTTTCAGTTGGACATCCAAGTAGGACCTGATCTGTATTCATTCTCCCTGACTGCCTTCCCTCCCTGCTCTTCCCGAAAAAACTGGCTTATTTTACTCTCTCTCAGCTGACTCCCATCTCATGCTGTCTTCTCTCTTATAATGCTCCACCCTTCTTTGTACTGCACCTTAGAATCCTGTAATTGCACTCAAACCACGTCAAGGCACCACCAATCTAAAAGCAAGGTCCCAACTTATTTCAGAAACAGCAGGATAGGGAAAAAAGATGTAAACCTGTGAAAATACCTATAGGAAATCTGGGTAAGAGGAGCTAGAGACTGCAGGAGGAATCATGAGAAAGACATTAAAAAGAGAATGCAATCGTCTCTGGAACAGTGATTGGGAAAAAAAAGTGACTGTGTGGCAAGGAGTGGGGGTGAAGGGCAGCAATACTTCAGTAACACAGAAGTAAATTGGAATCTCATATTCTTATCTGTCTTTGAAAATAACATTTATTTAATTCTTGAAGGATCTGTGATTTTTATGACATGGGTGTTCTCATAGTGAAAGGCTTCAGGATCATACTACCATGCCATAAAGTATGGGCTGAAGGAATTGGGTATATTTAGGCTGGTGAAGGGAAAACTCAGGGAAGAAATATTAGCTATCAGTTAGTCAATAAACATTTCTTTATTAAGTGTCTACTATGTGCCAGGATCTCTGCTAAGCACAGGGATAAAAAGAAAAAGAAAAGACAGTTCCTGCTCTCAAGGAGCATATAGTCTAATGAGGGAAACATCATGTAAACAATTATATAAACAAGATATAGATAAGATCAGGAGGAGATAATCAAAAGGCAAAATGCCCTAAAATGAAGAGGGATTACAGAAGGTAGAATTTTAGCTGTGATGAAAAGAAATTCAGGGAAACTGAGGCAGAGATGAGACAGGGAGAAAGTTCAAGGTATGGGCGTACAGTTAGTGAAAATGCCCAGAGTCAGGATAAAATAGTAACAATAACAGCAGTATTTATATATTGCCTAGTATGTTCTAGGTACTTTATTAAGCACTATACAAATATTTCCTCATTTGATCATTACAACTGCCTTGGGTTTCTTGTTGTCGAGTCATTTCAGTTGTGTCTGACTCTTCAGGATCCCCTTTGGGGTTTTCTTGGCAAAGAGACTACAGTGGTATGCTATTTCCTTATCTGGCTCATTTTAAAGATGAAAATAACTAAGGCAAACAGGGTTAAGTCACTTGCCCAGGGTCAGCTAAGTGATCACTAAACTGATGAAGGATTGTAGATCTTTTCCACGGAGGTCTCATTCCAAACGAAGTATGAATTATTAGTCAGATCCTAATTCTGTCTGATCTCAGGGATAGGGGAATGTGGATTGGTAACATCAGGAAGGAATCCAAAAATCTCATTTAAGCCTCTACCTCCTTCTTGGCCAAAAGCTCTGAACATAAGTTTCTAAGAAGAAACTGAGATAATATAAAAACCAAATAACTAGTATCATCAAGAGTGACATCAGTAGTCCCTAAATCTGGTTATAGGACTTTGTTAGGTTGGAATTAGTGGACCTTTTTTAAAATGAATAAACCAAGTTTTAAAGAGAAGTGTCTGAGATAAAATTTGAACTCCAGTTTTCTTAACTCCAGGCCCAGCACTCTCTCCATTGCTCCATCTAGTTGCCGTTACAACCTGAGGAGGTAAGTGCTATTATTCTCATCTTAACAGTTGAGGAAATGGAGGCAAACAGATTAAGGCAATGAAATTAGTAGGTGTCTGACACTGGATTTGAATTCAGGAAGAGGAGTACTTCCTGATTCCAGGCCTGGTGTTTTATTCACTGCACCACCTAGCTGCCCTCATAATTAGATCTAGCTAAAAGCAGATGTGCTACCTCAGGAGATAGTGGGCTTCTCTTCACTAGAGTTTTTTTTAAATAGTATTTTATTTTTTCCTTAGTTATATGTCAAGAAAATTTTTAGCATTCAGTTCTACAAGATTTTGAATTCCAAATTTTTCTCTCTCTCTCCTCTCCCTTCTTCTGAAAATGGTAGGCAGTTTGATATAGTTTATACATATACTATCATGTAAAAAAAAAAATCTTTCCATATTAGTCACAGTTGTGAAAAAATAAACAGATTTTAAAAAAGACATGAGAAATAATAAAGTAAGTGAAAAGAAAATGTTTCGATCTGTATTTGGATCCCATTTGGTTCTTTATCTAGATGTGGATAGGCATTATTTCCCTTTCTGAGTTCTTTCTCACTGGAGGTGTTGAAACAAAATCTGGATGGCTATTTGTTTGGATATCTTGTACAGAGCATTCTTGTTCAGGTATGGTGGGTCTGGAAGAGACTTTAGAATCCATATAGTTCAATCTCCTCATTCTACAGATGAGAAAACTGAGACCTAGGTAGGTAAAGTTACTTTTCAGAAGTCACAAGGGTAGTAAGTATCAGAGGTCAAATCTGAACCCAACCATGAGCTTGGCTATGTCACTGTTTTACTTAATGAACTGAAATGGTTCCCTATTATCTCCCAAATAATTTTTGGGAGATATGGTGATTTTGTGACTTGTTCTTTGAGAGTTACATGGTTGAATTTGGTAAAGCCTTTTAAAGAACAAATACCCCTGGGAAGGGGTTACCTCAAACCATTAAGTATGTGGTAGGAGGGAAGATAGAAACATGCTGCCATCACTGATTTGAAGTTTAAAAATACTTATATTATGTTTGATCATGTAGCCAGAATGGTAAATGTGTGTTTTCCTAAAAGATTATTTTACAGAGAACTCACACAAGGCAAGTGCTCACACAGAGGTCAGATCAAGTGGTACAAGGGACACTCTCAAGCTCTCTCTAAAGAACTTTAGTATTGATTACAAGACATGGAAGACACTGGCACAAGACTGCCCAACATGGCATACTTGCACCAAAAAGGCACTATTGTCTATGAGCAAAGCAGAATCATAGTAAAATGTGAGATGAGCAAATCTAAAGACATCTCCATCCCAAATATTCAAATGGATTATTTGTGCCTGACTAGTGGTAGAGCTTTCTGAGGTTTGTATTGAATTGATCAGCCATAGTCAAATACACTATACCTTGATCCCAACCACCATGATGTCATGGGTCCCCTTAGAGTACAAAGAACAAGCAACATCTATACCATTAATTACTGTACCAGTAATGAACTACTTTTCCGTCAAAGGCAAAATGATGTAATTGAAAGATGACTGTAGAATTAGACAGCCTGGGTTCAAATTTTGACTATTATAGTTATTACCTGTGTGACTTCTGGAAAGTCACTTTACCTACTTGGGCCTCAGTCTCCTCATCTGTAAAATAAAGGGATTGAACTAGAGGAATTCTAAGGTCTCTTCTAGCTCTGAATTTATGATCCTATTTTGTCTGGACCCAAATTTGCCATTATTTGTATCTATATCTACGTTTTAGGAGGTGTTACTATGGTTAACTTTGAAATCTAAACAACCCAAGATTAAGAAGAGGAAATCCTGTGATTAATTGACTTTAGCTTTAAAGCTTGGTTTGTTCATTTTAAAAAATTTCCACTAATCCCAACCTGACAAAGTCTTATAACCAGATTTAGGGACTACTGATGTCATTCTTGATGATACTAGTTTTTATATTATCTCAGTTTCTTCTTAAAAACTATGTTCAGAGCTTTTGGCCAAGAAGGAAGTAGAGGCGTAAATGAGATTTTTGGATTCCTTCCTGATGTCACCAATCCACATTCCCCTATCCCTGAGATCAGACAGAATTAGGATCTGACTCATACTTCATTTGGAATGAGACCTCAGTGGAACAGATCTACAATCCTTCATCAGTTTGGTGATCACATTGTCTGAATCCTAAAAGGGGACACCTGACTGGTCAACATAGTTTTATTGCTTCAGTTGAAAGGTACCTTAAATTAGTGTACAATAGCCATCCCCACCAATTACCTTCTACAAGGCAGACAAGCCTGACTAAATGAAGCAAAAAGGGTCCATGAAGCAAAGACAGAAGACTGTATGTGTCAGTCAAGTAATATTACCATCACAATCTTGAGCAACACCTCCCCTCAGCTCTTGATGGAGAAAGCCCCGGATCCTGTACCCAAAAGGAAAAGAGAGAGAGAGGGAGGAAGAAAGGAAGGAAGGAAGGAAAGGAGGAAGGAAGGAATTTTTAAGAGCATTCATTAAGCATTTACTATATGCAAAGCACTGTGCTAAGAACTAGAGATAGAAATAGAAATTCTTTTGCAAGAACTTTATTTTCCAGATCTTTAGTAGCTATGGCTATGGAGGAGGCAGGGGTTCTGAGTCCTGCAGAAACAGCTGCCAGATTGCATTTACACAGGAGGTACTTTCTGGAATGATAGGCTGCAGGGGCTGAGCTGGAAGCAAGGCTAGTGGTCTGGGAGATGCTGTCAACTCTTCAGTCTCTTGTGCTTACCTGACTAATAGTGGCAAGGAAAGTAGGACCCCTTTTACATTTAGGGTTCAGGGTCTTGGACTTTCTCCATGAAGGTCTGAGGGGAGATGGTGGTCAGGATAGTGTAGAAACTCCCTTCACCATTGCAGATCATCAGTTGTCTATACAGGAGTGGGCAACTCACAGCCTCAAGGCCACAATGCCTTCTAGGTCCTTGGGTGCCACCTTTTGACTGAGTCCAAGTTTTACAGAACAAATCCTTTTATTAAGGGGATTTTTTAACGAAGTTTTAAAAACATTTTTTTTACATTAAAAATGTTTTTTGAGTGTTGTCTAGGGGCATTAAGAGGTTAAATTACTTGGCTAGGCAGACATTTCAGAGCTAGGACTTTAGCATACACCTGCCTGATTCCAAGGTCACTATGCCAGACAGGTTATCAGGGTGATTTCTGTATCTTTAGCATAGTATAATCAAAAGAACCATGGATCAGGAGTCAATATAGATCCAGATTAAAATTCTAGCTTTGTGGGACTCAAGGTATGCCACATAAATCCTCTACCCTCAGTTTCCTCATATATAAACTGGGCATGACTATTCATGACTACCTTCTTCACTGATTATTGTAGTTTATAAATAGCAATGTGCTATATAACATGAGCATGAGTATCATAATAAATAATAAATTCATTATTTTAATAAATCAATCAATAAATTGATTTTATAAATAAATATTGAATATAAATATTAGTATTGGAAGTCTTTATTCACTCAGCCATTATTTGCCAAAACTTTGTAATTTCTGGAATATCAGATAGTGTTTGATGACAGTAGACCAGACTATTCAAAAGTGGGACTGTTCCAGAAAATTCGGGGTCATAAACATTGGTAATAAGGCAGTGAGGTGATCAGAGACCAAGAGAAAGCTCTCTTCCACATCCCTTGCAGGATCACTTTTAACCACCCTTCAGGCAATCTCATTGTAAGACTCCTAGAGAATGATCCCATACTCTCCTTCATCAATCCATTTAATAGCCCCTTGCTACTAGCCCCAGGACCACATGCTTTAATTGTGCTCATATCTCTTATCCTGTCCTAATCTGATTCATCACCCTCCATGAGGCATGCCTTTGGACCATGTCCAAGTTCTCTGCTTTTCTGTGTAGCTGTGGAGCTCAGAGATGAATTCTGGAAGTTTGGAAATTGGCAGTGGTAGACAATAAGGCAAAATTTCCTCAGACTCTGCTCTTCTTTTTTTCTTTTTTAAACAATGTTCAACCTCTTGATTTTGGTACCTGCCCCTTAGACGAGGCAGCTAACAGAGACTTGATCATACTTAGAGGATATCACTTTCTTTGATTTAGGATTTAAAGCTATTGTGCAAAAATAGCTTATGGGAAGGAAGTCCTTTACATTTTTGAGGGACATTATGTATGGTGTATTGTCTAGGGCCACTGTTGTTCCGTTTTTATGGTCCTTTGTTCTGGGATTGATTATTTATCCTTAAATCAGGCTTAATATCCTTAAGTCCTCTACTGAGAAAACTTTATCCTGGAATTGATGTTATGTTCCTGATAAAGTGTAGTTTTTTTGCTTTGTGCTATATACTTGCTATCACATGGACACTGTAAAGATAATGAGTTTTTGAAGATTGATGTGACTTATAGCTTGTTCTTGCACCTGTGACACACCCACTGGACTTGACCTTTTAAAAGGAGTCTGAAAACTAGGGAGAGACAGGAAGAAAGAAGAGATGAGCTCTGCACAGAAATATGAACTCAGTTCCCTAGAGGGCTGTGAGAGTTGAGCAATAAGGAAAGCTGCAGAACTGACACTTTTGAATTGAATTGAAGTGGTGCTGGAAAAGACTTTTGAGAATCCCTTGACCAGCAAAGAGATCCAGTTAGTCAACACTTAAAGAAATTAATTCAGGCTATTCACTGCAAGGACAAACACTAAAGTTGAAACTTAAATACTTTGGTCACATAATGAGAAGACAGGACTTATTGGAAAAGATTTTTATGTTAGGAAAGATTGAAGGCAAAAGGAAAAGAGGGATGGCAGAAGGATAGGATGGATAGATGGTTTCACAGAAACAATGAATATGAACTTGGACAGCCTTTGAGAGACATTAGATGATAGAAGTCCATGGAGTCATGTAAAGTTGTAGGAGATTGAACTATTAACCAACAACAACCCTGGAAGGCTGCTTTCTTTTCCATGAAGCCCCTCCAGAGAGTCATGTAACTTTCTAGGAGATGAGAAGCTATGTGGTTCCAGGGACAGAAGAAACAGAATGGAAAAGTGTTCTTGAATCAAATTGGGAAATCCCACAACACATGCTGGAAGGAGTAGAGCAGTAGAGGGAGAGAGAGAGAGAGAGAGAGAGAGAGAGAGAGAGAGAGAGAGAGAGAGAGAGAGAGAGAGGAGAGAGAGAGAGAGAGACAGAGAGAGAGAGAGACAGAGAGAGAGACAGAGAAAGAGAGAGAGAGAAGTTTTGGTCCAAGTATCCTGAGTCAAATGGCAGCCAAAGTCAAGGACCAACAAGGAACAGGGCCACAAGGTGGAGGAACAAAACCATGCCGTGTCCTACACATGTACCATTAGATCTAGTGAATGTGCAGTCCGAGGAAGGATAATAACTCACCAGAAAATCAGTTGCTTGACACTTTTGCAATCCCAAATTCTGCATATATCTCTGTGCATGACCCATGGTAATCCTCTCATTCTGTCAAACTATATTGGTTTTCTTTCAAGTGGGGCTCAGTGGAGGGAAAGGTTTCTTTAACTCTCCTTCAAACCCTAAGTCCTTTCCCTTTGTGAGGGATACTCATCTAGGATATGTCTGGAGAACCATACAGGGGTATGAGTTATGTCCCCAATTTAATTTATGTAAATTTAAGAACTTCAATTCCATCTCATTTGATTCTCCCAATAACTATGTAAGAAAGGTAGGACAAGTTTTACTTCCCTCACTTCACAAATGAGAAAACGGAAAGAGAGGTTAATTAACTCACCACAAGTCACAGTGTTAGAGTCAGGAATTAGAGAATCCCAGAATTGAAATAGGAATATTAATGTAATTTTATATAGCACTTTTAAGGCTTACAAAACTCTTTATTAATATACCATTTTATCCTCCAAACAACACTGGAAGATAGGTGCTATTATTATCTCCCATTTCACAGATGAGGAAACTGAGGCAGACAAAAATTAAGTGATTTGTCCGGAGTCACACAGCTAATATGTGGTAGTGTGAGGCTAGTGAGGCAGTTAGCAGCATAGTATATAGATGCTGGGCCTAGAGTTAGGAAGATCTGAGTTCAAATCTAGCCTCAGACAATTATGAGCTGTGTGACCTTGGGCACGTCGCTTAACCTCTTTTTGCCTCAGTTACCTCAAATATAAAATGGGGATAATAATAGCATTTACCTCACAGTGTTATCGGGAGGACCAAATGAGATAATATTTATAAAAGCACTTAGCACAATTCCTGACACATAATGGATGCTATATAAATGTTTACTTCCTCCCCCTCTCCACGACCACCCTTTTTTCCTTCTCCTAATGTCTGAAGTTGGATTTGAACTCCAATCTTTTTGGCTCCATGTCTAGTGCTCTTTCTACTATGTGACCTGGCTGACTCAGGAAGGGACCTTGGAGGTCAACTATTCAAACCTGAATAGAAACATTTTCTATAAGCATACCATGGTTCTTTTTTTTTTAAACAACATCTCATAGCCTCTACATCCTTACTAGAAATAGGAGAGAAAGAGAGAGAAAGAGAGGCAGAGACAGACAGACAGACAGAGACAGAGAAACAGAGACAGAAAGACAGAGACAGAGATAGAAGCAGAGAGAGAAACAGAGAGAGACAGAGAGACAGAGAGAGAGAGAGACAGAGAGAAAGAGACTCACACACACAAAGTCAGAGATAAAGAAATTAAGAGATGGAAAAACAGAGATAAAGACAAAGAGAGACAGAAACACACACACACACACACACACACACAGAGAGAGAGAGAGAGAGAGAGAGAGAGAGAGAGAGACAGAGACAGAGACAGAGACTGAGACAAGCAGACAGAAAGAGCACTCAGTTATAGTGGGAAAATATGATGAAACTCTCCAAGAATTTTTAAACTAATTAGAAAGCTTTAAATTAAGTAAATCCAAA